>JARJIL010000009.1:16776521-18200896 GCA_038502395.1 Dittrichia graveolens
AGTTCAAGATTTGTTAGATGAATTATAGCATGTGACATTACTAAAAAATGTTGAAGATAGTTGGTCATGGACTCTTGAGGAAAGCAACTCGTATTCAGTAAAAGAAATGCGAAGTCTGGTTGAAGATTCGAAGACCTTAGACGCGGTGCAAAAGAGGGCGACTTTTTGGTCAAGACCGGACCTAAAGAAGGTGCTTACTTTTGCATGAAGAGCTAATAGGGAAGGACTACCAATTCTAACAAAACTAGCGGACTAAGGATTGGATATGCCTTAAGTTCTCCGCCCAACATGTTTAGAGGTGGTCGAAGATGTGAGCCATGTGTTGGTCAAATGCTCCGTTTGCAGCAACAGTGTGGTCAAAGTTTTTCAAATGATGGGGTTTTAACATGAGGGGGACGGCAATCCTTAAGTTGGGCCGACTGATTGGGATTCCCAGAGAACATTGCTAAAGTGTTAATGTAAGACATTTATTAGTTATTTGTTTGAATTGGTTTGTAGTGGGTCGTGTTTAAACAATTAGAGTTAACACAATTTATCTAGTCACTTTATGTCTTATAAAGTGGGTACATCTTGATTATTGTATGTTTATTATTGAAATTATATATTAATAAAAATGTTGCTTTTCAAAAAAAAGTGTTAGTCTGTTATTTATTTTAAAAGATAACGGAAGAAGTTAGCCATCAATAAACTAAAAAAGTGTTTAGTATTACAAATTTTCAAATAAAAAGACTATTTACGTGATTTTAAAAACAAACAACTAAGCATAAAATATAGATAAATCTAAAGAAACAATTATGTAATTAATTAACCTTACTTTGGAGACAAACATTTAAGGATGCGTTCACTTACATACATATATTCAATTTTTTCAGAAAATTAAAAAAACTAGAAAACACATTAACTTGTTTTTAAGAAAACAAAAAGCTCACTAACTTTTTCATATTTTTCTACACTCTCTACTTTTTTAAATTAAGATTATTAAGATCGAGATTTTGTCTATGATCATTTTTATCTTTGTAAGATCGGGATCTTAAGATTCTATCTCAAATCACCAAAGTTCTTTTATGCTATATTTTTTTATCAAAAACCAATTATATAACATTTTTACGAGAGAATGAAACATTAAATTTTAAACTAATATATATCAAATCGTCCAAATTTTAAATATTAAAAACATAGAATAAGATTTCACCATAACTCATTGGTTTACATATAATAAAAAAATTTAATATGTAACGCTTGAACACAATCAATAAATCTAGGACACGTTATGCACAAAATCAATTCCTTATTTTATAAAAAATCTTGTTCTCGTGAACCTCTATCTCTTATAATAAAAGAAAAATCAAACATGTGAGATATGCGTAAAGTAGAAAACCACGAGCAATTGTTTTTAGCAAAATGTTGACTATGAGATCTATGAGATCGTGAGATGGTAAGATTGTATTATGATCCTACGATCTAATCATATCTTGCATTTGGTTGGTGGAATCATAGGATTGTACGATTCTACGATCGGCCATCAGAATCGTGATTTTAATAACCATGTTTCAAACGACTAGTCTAAGAAAACTATTCAACTAAACATGTTACCTTTCATCCAAACATTTTTATTTGGCTCCCCTCCTCTCACATACACATATGTCAAAGCATCAATATACAATTTTCATTACTCATAAATATCACATTAAAATTATGTGGGTACCAATAGAACCCTAAATTTTTTTATCCCGTGAACAAATTATATTTTAATTTATAATTAAAAAAAACAAGTTATCAATGAAGAGTAAATACCTTGAGAAGGGAGTGTATCATGGGAATTCCAAATTCCATTGAATGAGAAACCCAAACGTATTTTGCTTTCATTTCTCCCCTTCCATTTAATTTATTTTATTTTACTCATGTCTCCCACACCTCTCTCCCTCCTCTGCGCCCTTCTTCTTACGCTTCCCCTTGCAATCGTCTTCACCATCAACACCGACACCGCCGCCACCACCGCCACCACCGTTCCACCTCCTTCTCCCACTCTTCATTACAAATACCCCATTTCCCCACCACCCAGAAAAATCAAAACCCAATTACATAAACCACCCATCAACCAAACACCCTCAACTTCCCCACCACCGTTGACAGAAGAGATTGACGACGACGATGACACCTCACTTTTCCAGCTCGCGTCTCAAGTCAACCCGAAGCCGTCACCCGCCGGTGCACAGAAGAAACTCGCATTCATGTTCCTCACTACCGGCCCACTGCCGTTATCCCCACTCTGGGAGCTTTACTTCAACCGTACAAAAAGGAAGGGTTTATACAACATATACATACACACCGACCCGGAACTCGACGTCGTTTTTCAAGGCGTGTTTACCAACCGCACCATCCCGTCGAAACCCACGCGCCGCCACTCTCCCTCGCTTGCTGCCGCTCACCGACGTCTACTCGCACGCGCTTTACTCGACGACCCGTTAAATTACATGCTTGCCCTCGTCTCCCCTTCTTGCATTCCTCTTCACTCTTTCGATTTCACCTACAAAACATTAATGAAGTCGAAGAAAAGTTTTATAGAAATCCTCGAAAACGAAGCCACCGGGTGGGGAAGATGGGCGGCGCGTGGGGAAACCGCCATGCTTCCGGAAGTGGAGTTTGGGAATTTCAGAATCGGGTCACAGTTTTCGGTCTTGACACGTCATCACGCCACGGTGGCTGTGCGTGACACGCGTCTGTGGTCCAAATTTAAGCTGCCATGTCTGCAAGAAAACATGGACAGGTGTTTCCCTGAGGAGAATTACTTCCCTACGCTCTTGTCCATGGTAGACAGGAAAGGATGCGTGCCAGCTACGCTGACGTTCGTTGACTGGAAGGGCCAGATCGACGGTCACCCGCATACTTTTCGCGGATCCGAAGTAACTCCAGAGTTGATCAGAACCCTTCGTAGACGGAGGCCCAGATACGGTGTTGAGGAAATCAACGGTTCGGATGCGTCTGTGAGGACACGGAATGACCCGTACCTGTTTGCGAGAAAATTCGGGTCGGATACGGTGGGGGCGTTACTGGATATTGCTGATGATGTCATTTTGCGAGGGTAGCGTAGGTAAATAAGGAAATAATAAAGGGCAAAAAGTAAAAGGCGGGAACAAACCCGTGCTTTTGTGATGTACTGTGCTTTAGACTTTAGTTATTTATTTTTTATTTGCATTTTTTTACCCTACAAATTTGTGTTTAATTTTAACAACTAATTATATAAATTAATTAAAAAAATTTTAAAAAACTTTTAAGTTATTGTAAAATAAAAAATAGTATTATTATTATTTTAATTCTCTCTCTCTTTTTAATAACTAAAAATTAGAATTTACTACTCAAATAAAAATAACACAATTGTTCAAAAATATGAAAATTTGAAAAGTTTATAGAAGACCAAATTAAGAAAAAAACCAAAAAAAAAAATTTTTTTTTTTAGGCATGAAAACCTCCTGATTCTCATGGTTGATTATAACCTCTTTTTTGTTGATTCTCCTTGATTTAATCCCTTTAATTAAATTAATTATTAAGGATTTAATGCATGAAAATGCAGTTTAATTTTCTTGGGAGGAATTCATGCCTTTTCTTTTTCTTGGATGTTTTAAATTCATAATTGGCGTAGCATGGTATCTTTGGGGTTGGCCATAACGTAAATACTTTTCCTAGTTTTTTGTGTTCCAAAGCAATTTGTGTTATCTATAATAATTTGGTCCATCCTACTATAATTTAAAGCTTTATACAATTAATGAATTCATTTTCGATTTGCATTTTGTAATTTATTTTAAGACATTTATAGGATAAATTGTCGAAAACGGTAAAATAAGGGTTGTTTGTTAAAACAGAATGGTTAATTATAGATTAACTCTATGGTCTGAATAATTCAAATGCTATGTATGAAACTGTATTCGAATGAGACATGTTGTTTAATGAGGGTTCTAAATGAAGAATCTGAATGATGCAAATTACCATTTTAAACCTTAATATTGATTTATTATATTATAAGATATAATTATTTAACAAAGCAACATGTGAAAGAAAGGATATTAAAGTAAAATACTTGGTGCTCAATAATTTAGAATGTACATTAATATGGAATGATTCAACACGGTTCTTCTATTTTATTCGGCACAGTTTTTATTTGGAGTCGGCAATCAAATACGCTGAATGTTGAATGATTTAGCATTCAACGCTGAATGGCTTCATTCAGCAACAAATAAAGAGCCCCTAAATGTCCAAAATTTATCAATCAAGGTAGCGTAAATCCTTTTTTTTTGTTTTTGCCAATAAGGAGTATAAATTTTGATTTGTGATTAAAAAAAGGGAACCGATAATTAGATGTATAGGTTAGCGTCTTAGCGGTTAAGACCAATATGTACATTTAATCTTTATATCCGCAAATCTCTCACTTCATTCTTCAACCTCCTCCTCTATCTCCTCACTTTCTCTCTCTACTATGCCACCACTCACTCCTTCATCACCGACACCTCTTTAGTCTCTCACTCTTCAGATCTCTGAGTATTTTTGTTCTTGAACTAAAGATGAAAACTCAAGAAAATGATCATATTGGATGGTGATAATGAACAATTAAAGAAGACGAAGAAAACAACACAAATTAGTGATTAAAGAGTAATATTAATCTTAATGAAATAAAAATTGATACATTAGTTATGTTGAGGCAATTTCATATATTTAGTAAACACATAGACCTTGTTAAAAAATAAAATATTACAGAAAATATTTAGTTATAACAAAATTTAATAAAAATAAAATAGAATGACTGGACTGTCAGGTAAATAGTCACATCAGCATAGGGGTGAGTTGGCGCTAACCGAACTACCATGTGACGAACACATGAGCGGGTTACGTGCTGACTAGGCGGTCAACAAGTTAATCAAGTTATCATACTATTTTTTTTATCACAAATCAAAAGTTATACTTCTTTTTTGGTAAAACAAAAAATTTACGTTACTTTGATCGACAAGTTTGGACATTATCATCTTTTCGACAATTTTCCCTTTTTTAATTGATCAATCTAGGAATTGATGTCTACATTAAGAATTGAGTTAATTACATATATGTTCAATGTGTTTGTCATCAATTTGAGTGTTCATTGGCATAGATGTACACAAGATTTTAATTTGTTAAAGGAATTTAGGTGTTAACTGGATTTAAGAAACAATAATCTATAGTTGTAGGTTTTTTTATTAATGTGTTCTTATTCACCAATTTCTCTTCAAATTTGATTTTTGATTATCATTTACGTTTGTTTAAGTTTGTATTATTCTTTTATTTGATTTATTCTCAAATTACTAATCTGATTTGTAGGTCAATACTAATAATTGATGTGAAAATTTGATTATGATTTAAGTTTGTTTAAGTTTATTTAAGAATGATCTGAAATCATATTTTAATTAAGAATATAATTAAAATGTTAATTGCATATTTTTGCTTATTAAATAACATAAGAAATATAATTATAAGTAATTAAAAATTAATTAAAAAAAGAGAGCTACAAGGTTATTTGGTAATAGAGATAATGTAGTAAAACACTAAAACACCCTCATGTGCAAGGCACATGAAAACTTTTAACAGCAGAATACATCTATAATGATAAAGGACCTAAAATGAAACATAATGACAACCATAATAACTATTTTCGTAATTTATAAAGTTAAATTACTAAAGTAAAATTCAATGACAACCACATAGACCATTTAAATAATTACCTCTTAAGAATTTAATCAATTTAAGAAATCTCATACCTTAGGCTATATGGTACGCTCATGGTGGTCTTAGCGGAAGAGCCCAATTGGCATGCAACTCGGTGTAGGAACACCACCCTGTCTCTTAATCCTCTCTTGCTAGGTGGTTTCTCCCTGCTTTAATTCGCCAAATTCTAGGAAACCTAGCCATTGAATGGTTGTTTTCTTAAAATCACTATAAACTAGTTTAATACGTGTATGTTACTTAGGATAAGTTAGATGATAAATTTGCTAAGTTAGATACTAACCGTTGTGATCAGCTAAGTACATTAGATGGATCAGCTAACACCTCAACTGTTATCAATTGAACAAGAAACTTGATCAAGACCTATGTTCGAGTGAACAAAGATCAATTGAGTAACCTTTGCTTGCTTAACTGTGCATGATAAGCTAATCACTCTATATAATCAGTTGAGCAACTAATATTGATCAGCTGAGCATACCCTTTGGTTAGCCAAGTATCCAGATGATTCACCGAGCTCTTCATTTCATCAACCAAGTACTCTGGTTAGCCGAGTCTTTACTTTAACTTATGTTATTTACCAGTTACTATCTCTCTTTTGTAAAAGTTATTAAGTCAACAGGCTGAATATGTGTCGTTCATTTATTGCCTTAGATCTTCTATTTTGTAAAAGTATAAGCACTTTTTGTTTTGCGAACTAGGAGAAAAAAATTTAAAGTTACCTTCGAGAGAAGATTTCAAAGATCTTATCAAGTACAAAAACATGACCGATAACAAACATGTTTAGGAAAGTCAAGATACTGAAAATGATGTGGACGATAAAAGTATCAAGCATGGAAAGGGAAGTTGTACTGTTCAAGGAAAAAAGACACGAGATATATATTCTAATATTGTTAGTGGGGTATATTTTTTAGAAAGTAATATTATTTTATTGGTAACACAATTAAAATAATATAGGTTTTGATCTTCATTAACTTTATCAATCAAATATTACACCCTTTATACCACCTTATTTCCAACCGTTGCCACCTCCACCCTCTATATATATGCATGTAGATTTCCAGCTTCAAATATACTTACACATCAAATACACTTGAAGGAAAAGACTTAGGAGGTGTTTGGTTGGTGTTATTTAGGGGGATTTCATGGGATTAGGATTTCAAATCCCTCCAAATGTGATGTTTGGTGTGGCAAAATGGGATGGGATTTCAAATCCTAAGATTTTATAAAATCCCACAGATGAGGGATTTCTAAATCCTTCTACCCCCCATAGTATTTTGAAATCCCTCAGATGAGGTATTCTCTCTGGCGACTCTCAGGCTAATATTCCGGTAAACCATCACCAATTTCGCCGTCACCGTCGTCGCCACACCATTGCCGTCACCATTCGCCGTCGCTGTCGCCGTCACCCGTTACCCGTCGCTGTCACCGTCACCCGTTCACCGTCGCCATTCACCGTTCGTCGTTACCCGTCGCCGTCACCCGTTCGCCGTTATCCGTCGCCGTCACCCGATCAGCGTCGCCATTCGCCGTTAGGTGCAATGCCGGGACACACGGGGGTGAACCATCTTGATTTTCTATGGTTGAATGGATTGTAAAAACAATTATTTTTATTTTTATTTTTATTTTCTTAACCGAACATTAACTATTGCAACAATCGGTATTTTCTATATCTTATGATTGCTTGTTGCCTTAATCTACTAGATTGCTATTTCTTTACCACCTCTTGCTATGGACATCTTACATTATGCTATTTGCTATTTGGGTTATGATAATTGCATGATTAGAATATTGTTCATACTCACATTTCCTTGGCAAGCTTTTGGTAGTATTTCCATTTACCTCAAGAAGTGGAGTTCTCACATCAAGGGGGAGCTTATGTCAAGGGGGAGTCTCCTTTTTATTAAAGACAAAAAAGGGGGAGAAGATAAAAGAATATAGAAGATAGTAATATATAGAAGATAGTAGAATATATACATATATATGTATATATGCACATGTTAACATGTTAAAGTTATATATACAATTCTTATACAAGTTATAAATTTTTGTCTTCAACAAAAAGGGGGAGATTGTTGGGAAAAATATGCTTATAAATATATCCTCTTTTGTTGACACAAAAATATACAACTTGTTTATATAATTGTATGTATTAACATTAACATATGTGCACATATACATATATATATATTCAATCAAATATATTCTCATCTATAATCTACAAAACAAGCTTCATCAAATGGCCAAGCTCCAATCGTCAAGATCCGAGTTCAAGTAGAAGCCGATGTTGAAGCCTCCTACAAATAAACGTTCAAAGTTTATGAGCTTACAAAATAAATAATTAAATGAGTTCAAGTTTTTATAAAATAATTTCTATAAAAACTTTTATAAAAATTGAGAAATTTTTATAAAATCACAAGCTTGGTAGTCAAAGCAAATGAATTCCTATTTTGGAAAATACTAAACATAATCTTCTATTGAAATAAGCCAAAACCATATTTAGCAAAAGGAATCTCTCAAAGATGTAAACTTCCAACATGCTTTATGCATTTGGTTTCTAAACTACCATTTTTATGATTAAATTCAAACTTAAGAAGTATGACACTAACCCAACTTTTCTTAAGCTTCTTTTCAGTGCATTTTTATGGTAAAAATGGGTTGTGTGTGGTTTTGGTAAAAGCCCAACGTCTATATGCACAAAGCTCAAAAATCTCCAGCAGGCCGACGGTCGATGCCACGGTCGACCGTGGATCGACCGTGGATCGTCTGGACACTTTTTGAGCATCAAACTTTTTCCTTATTTAAAGCAACTCAAGTCTTGTGTTTTACTCACCTCTTGCAATCTGAAAAAACACAGAATACATAAAAATCTTGTGAGCTCATATTCCTTGATAATTCAATCTTTCAAGATCAAGAATCAAGCAAGAGTGAAAGTCTTCAAGTTCATATACTTCATTACATCCATATACATTTGTAATAGTGTGAGGATAATCTCTAGCCTATAAAATTAGAGAGAAGTGAGGATCAACTCTAGCCTTTCCAATTAGAGTGAAGTGAGGTTTATCTTAACCTTGTTTGCAAGAGTGAAGTGTAATTCTTGTAAGCTAAAGAGAGAAGTTGTAAAAGGTTTATCTCTACCTTCAAAGAGAGAAGATAGTGGAGCAACTCTTGGTGGGTGAGGCCAAGGAGTGGATGTAGAGCAAGGTTGTTAACCCTTGCTTGAACCACTATAAATCATTGTGTCCAAACTACTTCATTGGTGATATTTTCCTTCCCTAAACTCTTTAATTAATTGCAAATATTGTTAAATACTTCAAAAAGTGGGCATATAACCTATTCACCCCCCCTCTAGGTTCTAACAATTGGTATCAGAGCAAGTTGCTCTAGATAATTTTTGAAAAGTCGTTTTAAATCTTCTAAAATTTTTTTTTTCAAAAATTTTTGAGTTGAAAAAATGGGACAAAATTATGTAGAGGGGAATTCTATGGTTAGACCTCCACTTCTTGAAGAAGAAGGGTTTTGTTATTGGAAACAAAGATTCATGACTTATGTCAAAGCTAAAGATGTTGATCTTTGGGATATTATTGAAGAAGGGGATTATGTACCAAAAACCTTTGATTCCAAACAAGATGCCTTTGTTCCACTTCATAAAGAAAAATGGGATCAAGAGGATAAGAAAATGGTTTCTAAAAATTTTGAAGCAAAACTGTTTCTTTACAATGCTTTGCCTAGAAAAGAATTTGAAAGAGTATTTATGTGTGAAAGTGCAAATGCTATTTGGAAATCTCTTGTCACCACACATCAAGGAAATGCCCAAGTTCTAGATAACAAAATTGAATTACTTGTGCAACAATATGAACAATTTCAAATACTAGATGATATGAAAATTGATGAAGCTTTTGCAAAGTTTAATACTATTGTTACTAGTCTCAAGTCACTTGGGACTACTTACTCTAACAAAAAGATTGTAAGAAAGTTTCTTAGGGCTCTTTCACCAAAATGGAGGACAAAGGTGACGGCTATTGAGGAGTCAAAAGATTTGAACATACTTCAAATGGATGAGCTAATAGGAAATCTCAAAGTGTATGAAGTGATCATGCAAAAGGATGATGAGATTGCCAAGCTAAAGAAAGAGAAGAGCAAGTCCATTGCACTTAAAGCCAAACATATCAAAGATTCCTCTAGTGATGAAGGAGATGAAACAAATAGTGATGAGGATGAAGAATATGCCATGATGGTGAGGAACTTTAAAAAGTTCTTCAAAAGAAAAGGCAAGCATGTGAAAGCTCCATTTGATCCTAAGAAGTACAAGCAAGCCATGGATGCCAAGAAAGAAAAGAAATCATCTAGAGAATGCTATGGATGTGGAGACTCTTCACATCTCATAAGTGATTGTCCAAAGGTAGCTTCAAAGAAAAAGGAAAATCACAAAGCCTTCCTAGGAGGTGCATGGAGTGATAGTGGTGATGAAAACCAAGAAGAAAAATGTCTCATGGCCTTTGAGACAAGTGAGGTACACTCCGATTCTAGCTACTATAGTGACAATAATGGCCATCAATATGATCAATTATTTGATTTTAGCTCAAAAATACTTACTAAAAATGAGGAGTTAAAAAATGAGAATAAAAGTTTGAAAAAGGAAAATATCAAATTGAAAAATGAAAATGATGACTTAGTTATAAAGATAAAAGATCTAGAAACCAAAATTGCATCTCATACACATACAAGCATAAAAGATTTGGAGAGTAAGCTAAAAACAAACTTGGATACAACCACACTGTCAAAATTTGAGAATAGTTCAACAAAGTTAGATGAAATGTTAAAGATTCAAAAATCATCAAAAGATAAGGGTGGCATTGGATTCTCTGGGCACTCAAACAACATGCCAATAAGTCACTTGAAAACCATCCAATTTGTGAAAGAAAAAGGGAAAGAAAAAATCGAGGACCTCCACGGTCGACCCACGGTCGATACCGTGCATCGACCGTCGGGTCACTGGAATTTTCAAAAGAACAAAAATGTAAACATTGTCTCTAGCTCTTCCACTTGTATGCCCAAGGTTGCAAGTAATGAGTTAATGAGAAAGTTTTATACTCCAACAACAAAGCATGGACTTGGATTCAAGAAACCTAAATCAAATGTGACTCAAAAACCAAAATACTCTCAATCCATAAACCCTAAGAACACATGGTATTATAAAAGTTTTAGAATCACACAAAGATGGATTAGAATAGGAGTTTTTGATGCTAACCATCCAGGACCCATGAAACATTGGGTACCAAAAGCTTGAATGAAAACTTCATATGTGTAGGGCTGCAATAAAAGTGAGAATATGTCTCATGAATGGATTCTTGATAGTGGTTGTTCAAAACACATGACCGGTAATAGAGAACTCTTCACCTCATACAAGGAGTATGATGGAGGACATGTTGTGTTTGGAAGCAATCTAAGAGGAAAGGTGATTGGTAAAGGTAACATTCTTCATGACAATATCAAATTCTTGAATGTTGAGCATGTTAGTGGTTTAGCTTACAATTTAATAAGTATTGGTCAACTATGTGATAAAGATCTAAATGTTAAATTCACCAAACATGAAAGCTTAATATGCAAAGATGATAAATTTTAGTAAAAGGTGTTAGGAGAAATGGACTATATACATGTAGACTTGGTGATAATCCTACCACACAAGTATGTCTTGCATCTATAATTGATAATTCAACATTATGGCATAGAAGACTAGGTCATGCCAACATGAGACTACTACAAACGTTGACTAGAAATGAGCTTGTTAGAGACTTACCAAATATTAAATTCGATAATCATTTTTGTGATGCATGTAAAATAGGAAAACAAGCACATTCATCTCATAAATCTAAAAATGCTATAACTACAAAGAGATGTCTTGAACTATTGCATATGGATCTTTTTGGCCCTTCATCAATTCAAAGTTATGAGGGAAACTTCTACACACTAGTTGTTGTAGATGACTTTTCTAGATATACATGGACACTATTTTTGAAAAACAAAAATGAAGCTTTTGACAAATTTAAAACTCTTGGCAAGAAAATTCAAAACCAATTTAGTTGTACGATCATTTCAATTCGTACCGACCATGGAAGAGAATTTGACAATGAAGCGCAATTTGGAGCATTTTGTGAAAAACATGGAGTGTCTCATAACTTTTCGGCTCCTCGCACTCCCCAATCAAATGGGGTTGTTGAAAGGAAAAATAGGACTTTACAAGAAATGAGTAGGACAATGCTAAATGAACAATCCATTCCACAAAAGTTTTGGTGCGATGCGGTCTCAACGGCTACATACATCCTAAATAGAGTCTTGATTAGACCAATGCTAAATAAAACACCCTATGAAACCATCAAAGGTAGAAAACCATCCTTAGGACATCTTAAAGTATTTGGTAGTAAATGCTATATCCTTAATACCAAAGACTACTTGACAAAATTTGATCCTAAAGCATATGAGGGTGTCTTCTTAGGATACTCCTTGAATAGTAAAGCCTATAGAGTATTAAACAAATCCACTATGGTGGTGGAGGAATCCCTTAATGTCACATTTGATGAATCTCCACTTCCTCCTAAGACTCAACCCTTAGTAGATGATGACAAATTAGAAGAAGAAGCCATAGAACAACAACTCTCAAAATTAGACATAAATCATCATAGTGTTCAAATCCCAATAATAGATAACAAAACCACAAGTAATGAAAATGAAATTAAAGAAAATAGGAACCATCCAATAACTCAAGTCATAGGAAGCTTGAATCAAAGACTCACTAGATCCCAAGCCCAAAACCTTAATACTTTCTTTGCCTTTGTGTCACACATAGAACCCAAAAATATTAAAGAGGCAATTAAAGATGAAAATTGGGTAATGGCAATGCAAGAAGAGTTAAATCAATTCACTAGAAGCCAAGTTTGGGACTTAGTACCTTTACCTAGTGGTCACACAATAATTGGAACTAAATGGGTTTTTAGAAACAAAGTTGATGAAAATGGAAATATCACTAGAAACAAAGCTAGACTAGTAGCCCAAGGATATAACCAACAAGAAGGAATAGATTATGATGAAACCTTTGCTCCGGTTGCTAGATTAGAATCCATAAGGATTCTACTTGCTTATGCTTGTGCTCAAAATTTTAAACTATATCAAATGGATGTTAAAAGTGCTTTTTTAAACGGGTTTATAAATGAAGAAGTTTATGTATGTCAACCTCCCGGTTTTGAAGACCCCATTCATCCATCTTATGTATATAAACTTAGAAAAGCATTGTATGGCCTTAAACAAGCTCCCAGAGCTTGGTATGATAGATTAAAATCATTCTTGTTGAAAAATGAATATAATATGGGTAAAGTTGATAATACATTGTTCACAAAGAAAAGAAAAGATGACATCTTGCTTGTACAAATTTATGTGGATGATATCATATTTGGATCAACATGCCAAGACTTGTGTGATGAATTTTCAAAACTTATGCATAATGAATTTGAAATGAGTATGATGGGTGAATTGAATTACTTTCTTGGACTTCAAATAAAACAATATGAAGATGGTATTCATAAACCAACAGAAGTATATTAAAGACATGCTTAAAAAATTCGATTTCGAAAATGTGAAACCAATGAGTACACCTATGGCTACAAACACACACTTGACACAAGATGAAGAGAGTGAAAGATTTGATAGTACAAGATATCGTGGTATGATCGGGAGCTTGCTTTATCTAACGGCAAGTCGTCCCGATATTATGTATAGTGTATGTGTGTGTGCTCGTTTTCAGGAAAATCCAAAGAAATCACACTATGAGGCCGTCAAACGAATATTCCGATACATTAAAGGAACAATCAACTTGGGATTGTGGTATCCAAAGTGGAGCGGCTTAGATATAATATGCTATGCGGATTCGGATCTCGGTGGATGTTACTTGGATAGAAAAAGTACAAGTGGAGTATGTGCCTTTATTGGAATGGCACTTACCTCATGGTTCTCGAAAAAGCAAACATCCGTTGCCTTGTCAACAACCGAAGCCGAATATGTAGCCGCCGGAAGAGCATGCGCTCAGGTCTTATGGATGCAACAATCTTTATTGGACTATGAGGTACATCTATCCGAAATTCCTATTATGTGTGATAATAAAAGTGCCATTGATTTAAGTAAAAATCCTGTATTGCATTCAAGAACTAAACACATCGAAATTAGACATCACTTTCTACGTGATAATGTGCAAAAAGGCAATATAAGCTTAGAAAAAGTTACGTCATGTGAAAATATTGCTGACATATTCACTAAACCACTAAAAAAGGAAGTATTTGACACATTAAGACTTGGTTTGGGAATGATGGAACATGTACCTTAAGAGATAAACACCTAAAAAAAAATTGCTATCCAGTGGCTCCACGGTCGATACCATGTATCGACCGTAGGGGCACTGCCAAAAGTTTGAGAAACACGCGGTTGATACCACGGTCGACCGTGTCTCGACCGTCGGGGAACTGCCAAAAGTTTGAGGAACACGCGGTCGATACCACGGTCGACCGTGTATCGACCGTTATACACCTGACGAAATTTAACCCTACCTTCCCCTTTTCCTCTCTCTTTCCTCCCACTTTCATCCTCCTCATCTTCCTCATCAAACCCTAGCCGCCATTCTCTAAAAAGCTTTAAAAAAAATAAAAACAAATCATTACAAGCAAAATTATTCACTTACGGTCGAAGGCACGGCTCTGCTCACAGTCGATCTACGGTTGAACACGATTTCCTCCTTCCTTCACGGTCGATCCACGGTCTTCTCTCTCTCAAAGGTAAAAATTTTTTCTTTCTTCTTCATCTCCTTAGGATTCTATTCAATTTTTTTTGCAGCAATGAATCATGTGTATCTCAAGATTTCTGTTATTTTTTCATGATTAGGCTTGATTTTGGGAAGATTTTTTGGTAGTTTTTGTTATAAATGGCTTAAGGATGATAAAGTAGACTTTGTTTAGGTTTGGTTTAACTTTTGTAGTAGTTTTCTTATACATAGGGTTGTTGATGTATCTTAAAGTAATAAAATCAGAGCTTTCAAAAAGGACAAACAAAACCAAAAATTTTGAAAATCGTCTGGCGGTCGATATTACGGTCGACCGTAACTCAACCGTAGCGATTGTACAAAAATCAAGCACAACCACGGTCGATACACGGTCGATACCGTGAATCGACCGTCAACAATCTGGAAATTTTTGAACTCTTTATCTTTTCGTATTTCAACTATTAATGCTCAAATTCACTTTATTCATGCTTCATATACTCCAACAAACACTTGACATCGCATGATTCATCAAAATTTTCTCACACCTAGGACACAACCACATCGCATGGACATATTCTCAAAGAGTTTGCTATATTTTTTTAAGCACACTTTCAAATATGTCTCATCTACATTGAAATATCATATATCTAGTTATAAATTTCCAAAACCAAACTCTTTTTCGTATCATGACTAGATAAATTGAACATGTCGTACACATTAGGCACACACTAGTCCTAATACTATATATTTGTACTTAATCATATAATTATTGTCTCTATAGATAATCATGCCACGTGTTCGCACATCGGCTTTAAGAAAACCCGACAACCCTACCCCTCGTCAATCCGCCAATGCTCTAAAGAAACGGGCCATAAACGAGGGTCGTGTAGTTGCGGTCAATCAACTTGACCAATATAGGACCCAAGCCACCTTTGAGGCTATTGGGTGGACTATTTTCCTTTCTCTCTCAAATGTCATTTATAAAAATCGTCTCTATGAATTTTATGCCTCCTTCATCTATAATGAGGATGATGAAGTAATCACCTTCAACATTGAAGGTAAGGACTTTACCTTCACCCTTGTCCAACTAGGTAGGATTCTACACATCCCATCCTCCGGCCTCAAATACTATCATACCGGTCATAGCCTCACAAACCTTCCAACCGCCTTCACCATTCCTGAAATCATTGGGTCAATTTGCAAACCAAATATTCCCCACACCACAACCAATCTTTTCGGAAGAGATCTTCTTCCCGAATGTGCCGTTTGGAACAAAATCATTGATTCCAATATCTTTCCCAAATCTGGGAATCATTCTGAAATAAGTGCTATTCAAGCTGTTCTTCTTCATGCTCTTAAAACGGGGATCGAGATCAACCTCACGCACATTCTTGCTAAATGCATGAGTGGTCTCGTGACAAGTCGTAGGGATCTTCCCTATGGCCGTCTTCTATCTCTTCTTTTTACGAATCTACCGGATGTTTCTCGCATTGTCTCAACTCCGGGATCCTCCATGCCCATCGACCTTGCGACACTTCGCAAGATGTCTTCCCATAAAGGGAAGAAGCGAGCTCATTCATCATCCTCCGGAGATACGGAAGCCGAAATTGACGCATTCACCTTTGGTGAAGAGGAGGGTTCAATTCCTCCGGATCACGGCATGGTTGAAGGCTCTACCGACGAAAGAATTGCTGCACTCAATCGCAACATCAACGAGTTGCGGAATGAAACCCGATCTCTACGGAAGGAAGTTAAAGGGGTAACAGGGATGCTACGGTCAATCATGAATGCACTTAGGTGCAATGCCGGGACACACGGGGGTGAACCATCTTGATTTTCTATGGTTGAATGGATTGTAAAAACAATTATTTTTATTTTTATTTTTATTTTCTTAACCAAACATTAACTATTGCAACAATCGGTATTTTCTATATCTTATGATTGCTTGTTGCCTTAATCTACTAGATTGCTATTTCTTTACCACCTCTTGCTATGGACATCTTACATTATGCTATTTGCTATTTGGGTTATGATAATTGCATGATTAGAATATTGTTCATACTCACATTTCCTTGGCAAGCTTTTGGTAGTATTTCCATTTACCTCAAGAAGTGGAGTTCTCACATCAAGGGAGAGCTTATGTCAAGGGGGAGTCTCTTTTTTATTAAAGACAAAAAAGGGGGAGAAGATAAAAGAATATAGAAGATAGTAATATATAGAAGATAGTAGAATATATACATATATATGTATATATGCACATGTTAACATGTTAAAGTTATATATACAATTCTTATACAAGTTATAAATTTTTGTCTTCAACAAAAAGGGAGAGATTGTTGGGAAAAATATGCTTATAAATATATCCTCTTTTGTTGACACAAAAATATACAACTTGTTTATATAATTGTATGTATTAACATTAACATATGTGCACATATACATATATATATATTCAATCAAATATATTCTCATCTATAATCTACAAAACAAGCTTCATCAAATGGCCAAGCTCCAATCGTCAAGATCCGAGTTCAAGTAGAAGCCGATGTTGAAGCCTCCTACAAATAAACGTTCAAAGTTTATGAGCTTACAAAATAAATAATTAAATGAGTTCAAGTTTTTATAAAATAATTTCTATAAAAACTTTTATAAAAATTGAGAAATTTTTATAAAATCACAAGCTTGGTAGTCAAAGCAAATGAATTCCTATTTTGGAAAATACTAAACATAATCTTCTATTGAAATAAACCAAAACCATATTTAGCAAAAGGAATCTCTCAAAGAGGTAAACTTCCAACATGCTTTGTGCATTTGGTTTCTAAACTACCATTTTTATGATTAAATTCAAACTTAAGAAGTATGACACTAACCCAACTTTTCTTAAGCTTCTTTTCAGTGCATTTTTATGGTAAAAATGGGTTGTGTGTGGTTTTGGTAAAAGCCCAACGTCTATATGCACAAAGCTCAAAAATCTCCAGCAGGCCGACGGTCGATGCCACGGTCGACCGTGGATCGACCGTGGATCGTCTGGACACTTTTTGAGCATCAAACTTTTTCCTTATTTAAAGCAACCCAAGTCTTGTGTTTTACTCACCTCTTGCAATCTGAAAAAACACAGAATACATAAAAATCTTGTGAGCTCATATTCCTTGATAATTCAATCTTTCAAGATCAAGAATCAAGCAAGAGTGAAAGTCTTCAAGTTCATATACTTCATTACATCCATATACATTTGTAATAGTGTGAGGATAATCTCTAGCCTATAAAATTAGAGAGAAGTGAGGATCAACTCTAGCCTTTCCAATTAGAGTGAAGTGAGGTTTATCTTAACCTTGTTTGCAAGAGTGAAGTGTAATTCTTGTAAGCTAAAGAGAGAAGTTGTAAAAGGTTTATCTCTACCTTCAAAGAGAGAAGATAGTGGAGCAACTCTTGGTGGGTGAGGCCAAGGAGTGGATGTAGAGCAAGGTTGTTAACCCTTGCTTGAACCACTATAAATCATTGTGTCCAAACTACTTCATTGGTGATATCTTCCTTCCCTAAACTCTTTAATTAATTGCAAATATTGTTAAATACTTCAAAAAGTGGGCATATAACCTATTCACCCCCCCTCTAGGTTCTAACACAAGTGAGCGAGTTTGTAATTTATGATTATAAACAATCGATGCTCTTATATGACCCATGCTATGTTATATGATGGTGTTATGTGGATGGGTCAAAATATGATGGGTTGAGGAATATGTATTGGTTATTCATTCATGCTAGATAACTTTAACTAATGGTTTTAGTGTATGATTTTGTTATGAATACACTGATGACTCACAAGACATAAGTTCACACTTTTTCTTCGAAAATTGTGCAGATTGCTTAGGAGTATATTGTTTTTTTGCTTGGTGAGGTTGGGATTGCACATGCTAGGTTAAAAATTTGATTGTTTGATTCAATAAATTACGGACTTGTGGACAATGTTTAATTTAAATTAATATGTTTGTTTATGAACGAATTGAACATAAGAGTGCAAGGAATGGTAACACTCTATCACACTCATCAAATCGCCACATCAGCTTTTTATTAATATCACTCAGTCCACCACTCAGTTTTGTAATGGTCACTCTCCACCATATCAAATTCTGGGACCCACTTACATACTCACTAACCAATCAAAAATTAAAAAAGAAAAAAAGAAAAAAGTGATAAATTGATTTGGACCCACCATTAATCAACCACACTACCTTTTAGTATATGGTAGTTACAACATACACCATTCTATCACACCTTCATGGTGTGGTACCACATCTACCACCCAAGTGGTCACCCTATCACACACCCCAACCCTCCCACTCCTTGCACTCTAATGGGTTATTTGCGAGGAACGTAATATGTAACTTATGTGTCAAATGATGACTACATATTCTCATCCGGTGTTGTTAGACCATGAGTAGCGGGTTTTTCAAACCCAAATCAACCTAAATGCCACATTAGCTGTGACATTATTTTTTTTTCTTTTCTTTCTCTTACCTAAACCAACTCAATCTTTTACCCATTTTTTTAAATTTATTTAATTATATATTTATATATTAAACAAAATAAAATATCTAAACAATTGTATAAAAAATAAAAAATAATATAAATAAAGATTTCATTAATAATAATAATAATAATAATAATAATAATACATTTTATTCCCCCCACCCATATAATTCTTTAATTCTTTTTTTCTTCGCCAACATTTTCATTAAATTGTTGAAACCCGGGTTGAAAACCGTAGGACGTTGTTGTGTTTGAATCCGGGTTTTGACCGCAGTTGTGACGTGAATCCATTATGAAAAGATTTGAAGTGTAGTAATATATTTTTATAGAGGAGAAGTTGGAAGAATGAAAGAGTTTGTAAAGTAAAAATAGTGTATATATATAGAGGATAAGATAAAAAAACAAAAAAAAGAAGAAAAAAAGGGAAATGAATTCGGGTAGTCACGAATGTGGAAAGCGGGCAGCTCAACCCGAAGGAAAGGAGTACCGGTGTTCCTGGTTAAGCCCAAACAAACCCAAACGAAACTGATTGCTCTCGACTTGACCACTACGTGTGGCTTTAATTGTACACCATATTCATCACAACAATCATATGTCACATCATAGCCAACACACTCGTATTAATCATAAGGTCTAGAGGATAGAATGGGGTGTAATAATTCATTTCCATTCCATTTTTTAATAACTATGTACTCTTTTCCATTTCCGCTCTTAAAAGAACAAAACATGTTCTAATTTGATCAAAAGAAATTAAATAAAGTATAATTAAAAATAGCCTCATTTGCTTATTTGTAAATTAAAATGAGTAGCTACACATTCAATCCGGCAAAATCATTTATCTAGGAAGCAATTATGGATCTAGAATATTGGAATATAGGGGGCTAATTAGGAGCATAAAATTAAAAATAGTAAAAAAAAAAAAAAAACGCAGTGCATTCTACACTTGTACTTATTACATCTTATAAGCAATTTAAATAAAAAAAATACATTTTTCATTTTATCCCCCTAATAAATTTTATTTTTTACCCTTTAATTTATAAAAATTAAATTTGATTTTTAAGTTTTAATTTTCACCCATAAATAAATTTTTATTTTTCACTTTCAATTTATATAAAATTACATTTTACCTAATAAGATAATAAGTTTAGTTAACTACTTGATAAACTAAAGTTTGCTAAAAAAAATAACTATAAGAGAACAATTATCAAACTAAATAATATGTATGTATATTTCTTTCGAACAACAATCTTATTTATAATATTATATATACTTTAAATTAATATAAATATGATTATTTAAAAATCTGACCCGACGCAATACATGGGTATGAACACCTTGTTTTCTTTCATTTTATGAAATCGCTTAATTAACAAGTGATTCTTTTTCTATTACAGAAAGTAAGAGTTTAAAGAATTATAATGAATGATTATATTTAATACACAAATTAGACCTGATATTACATATCTCATGGCCTTCACCAATTCACAAGTTGTGAATTTATTTTTAATATATTTAATAGCCCCACATTAAAGAAATAATTAAGTGTTCAACCTTTAAAATACCTGTAGTAGTCCAGTACACGAATGAGACGACATAATAAGTAACAAAAGTTTAAGTTTTTACTAAAACATAACTTGCATGATGCACCATAAATGAACAAGTATTCAAATAATTAAATAATTAAATAATAAATCCTTATGGGTTCGGTTATGTGTACAAAACTGCAACCGACCCACTATTTATCGGTTAATGAAATTTTATAAACCGAACCGTCTGTTTTCATTTGGTTCAATTTTAACGATTTTATCGTTTGTGATTCAGTTTTTCGGTTAAGATGCTCACCCCTATCACAATGAATTTGATAATTTCATTGAAGCATAACTACTAAAAATTTAAATGATAACTTACGAAAATTTATAAGATATATAGAATATATCTTACACGAGAAACAGGGTCACATATACAAAAGAAAATACAAAAAAAAAGCACATAGACATAATCTTAAAAAAAAAGGAAAACTTAAAAGGATTTAAGTACACTATTAATCAGAGACATAATGGGTTAAAAAAAACAGTGAATTCAACAAGTATCCAATATACTTAATATTATTATATAACACTTTTATTTTAGAATGATTCAACCCTGAAAAATAGTATTAATAATATAATGTTAATATATATATATAATATTGTATCCGCGAAATGCAACAAATACTAATGTTTTTTTTGGTAACTTGTTTACTTTTAAAACAAAGATGATGTGTTTCTTTTTAAGTTATAATGGATCAATAAAATTTTACATAGATGGTAAAATCCAACAAGAGTGTTGATATTATAACTCTATGCTATTTTAATTATATTACCTACTAAAAAATTCAGAAATTTTTATAAATGAAGGTTATATGTTATTTAGATTTAATACTTTTAATTATACGTAATTTTTAATAGTTAATTTAAAGTATTTATTAAATAGTAGAATATTTAATATGAGAGGTTTAATTATTAATCTTTGTAATTATTAAGTTAATTTGCATTGAGTTAATTTTTTAAATATTCTTTATTTTGAAAGGTTTAGTTATTAAGATAGTATATAAGATTGTCATTAACTTTACTAAATAGTTACTTTATTTAATAGTTCTCATTTAGTTTAATATTAAGGTTAAATTATTAATTTCAAATTACTTATTAAGAGATTAAAACAAAAGGCCTAAATGATTTATAAGATAGTGCTTGTGTGTATAGGGTTGTTTGGGATTGTGATTTATAAATAGATTATGCATTTTTAATAATTTAATCAGCTGTAACAGAAAGTGTTACTGAATAATAATATTTTGATGTGATTATGCTGGTTCATATAGCAATAATCAGATAATTAGTTTTTTAAGGCTTAGCAAAGTAGATTAATTGATTTTTAACGGGTAAAATCAAAATAATCAAATAAGCAGTTTAAAAATACAACTCAAAAATAGATTCTCAAAACTGCGTTTTGTAGTCTCCAAAACGCAAATAACTGATTTATAAAAACACAACTTCAAACACCTCAAACTAATTATTTACGATTTCAAATCACAATAATCAGATAACCAATATTTAAACGTAATATAGACATATAGTACTGATTCAGCCTTTTCAAAGATGATAGCTGGAGAAATGAAAGCTTATGGGATGGGAGTACGAAGGTACAGGAAATGGGGTTAAAAAGTTGAAATGAAAAGCTAGATTTGGTAAATATACTTACAGAAACCAAGCAAGTAACATGCTAAATTTAGGTTAAATCACAGATGAGATGATTGATTCCTCCATATTATTTTTCTAACACTTCAATTCAAAAACTTTAATATAAAAACCAATCTACCCGCGAGATGCGACGAGATATAATATATATTTCTTAGAATAATTAATTTAATGTATTTTTAGATAAACTTAAATTCATATGTGAATCGTAAAATTAATGGACAAAAAACCATTAAAACTAGAAGAAATATGTAAATTTAGTTATTTTTTATAATATATATTAAAAGTTTTATTAACTATTTATTTTATAGTTAAGGCTATTATATTAACACTTTAAATATTGAATTACTAACTTAAAATTGATTTAAATGTCTTATACAGTAGTAGAGATAACAACAAAAGTTAATAATGCAAAAAACGCTTGAAGTGTTATTGTCTTTGATGTTTTAATTAGTTAAATCCACCGTAAGGTCCGTAACATTAGGGTCATGGGTTCAAGTCCTATCATGAACAAATTTGAGGTAGATTAGGAGCCGTTAAAAAAACAAATACAAGTGAATTTGATAACCATATTATTCTAAAAGATCAGCATTTATAATTCAAAAAACAAACAGATTTCATGTAACTTGATAAAGATGGGCTGATGGCATTTGGGTCATTACCTTCCACACATCCTCCACATTATCATGCAGAATATAAGGGAGATTCATGGTATCCAGATATGAGACCCTAAAGAAATCTTAACCATAGAGAAGCTAAATATGTATTAAACAGGATATACACATAATTAGGGAAGACATTCATCCAAATTCAACCTTCTTCACATTACTGCTCTTCCATAGAGGTTCTTCGATTGTTGACAAAAATAAGATTTAAGTCACGTCAATCGGAGAACCTGATCTTTTAGAAAGGTTCTACAGCTGATAAAAAAAAGTTAACCAATTGGAGAACCTGCCTCTATAAACAGAGGGGGTTCTCCATCTACTCGTTAGATATTCATCCCATTGGATATTTGTAATTTCTAATGGGAAGTAGCTTCAGAAATGCCATTGGAGCTGTCAAGGATCAAACAAGCATAACTCTAGCCAAAGTTGCTTCTTTTTCCGACCTACGTGTTGCCATTGTAAAGGCTACCGGTCACAAAGCGTGCCCTCCAAAAGAGCACCATATCCGAGAAATCTTGACCCTCACATCCTACTCCCGTCATCATGCGGCTTCTTGTGTCGCAACCATCTCTCGACGCCTACGCAAGACTAAAGATTGGGTTGTGGCCTTAAAAGGCCTCATCTTGATTCAACGTCTTATCCAAGAAGGAAACCCCGCGTTCGAGCAAGAGATTTTCTTTAATGGGACCCACCTATTGGACTTGTCAGACTTTCGAGATGCCGCTTGGGCCAACTCATGGGATTTTTCGGCTTTTGTGAGGGCCTATGCCTTGTATCTTCATGAGCAACTCGATTGCAGGATGCAGGAACGTGAAACAAGGTATGGTGTCTTCTCGTATGTAGAGGATGAAGACGAGCCTCAAAGCCCGGGAGCTATGGTTGTAAGAACAACTCCGGTCCACGAAATGCAAAACAAGCAAATTTATTCACGAACAAAACGTTTGATCAAACTCCTTGATTCCTTCATTGCTTGTCGACCTACAGGTTATTTATACTAAACCTCAACTAATAAATTCTATTTAATAGCATGTAGATAGAACTAGGAGTAATAAAACCTATCACACATCTTAAGGTTAAGCGACTAGGAGCGTAATCGAGTCAAGATGGGTTAAAGCATTGTTATGCTCGAGGTCAACTCGTTCATAAGACTTGAAGCTCGATTTGAGCTTGATCCAACCTTTAATATTAAATTTAAATAGTAATAACAAATATTAATCAAAGTTATAATTAATATAGTTATACTTTCAAGTTTGTCTTGACTTGACTCGATATCCAATCTTGACTCAACTTGCAGTTAGTAAAACTGCAAAATGATGCAAGCTCGTAATACGAGTTTGCGATCTTTATCTAGCTAATACTCGAGCTAGCTTGAGTTGAAAGTTTACTCAGGTAGCTCGAGTAAACTTAAATCAATTCAATTTTGACTATTTTTCAAGTTAATCTCGAATAGTTCTCGAGTTGAGTGGAGAAATTAACACTCGGGTCACTAATAACTTAAGTTGATTAAGCTTATTATGTTAACTCTATCAGTTTGGTGTTACAGTGTTAATTAGTCATGAAGCAGATTCATTGTTTTAATTTTTTTCTCATTAATTACACTTGAGAGCAGGCTAAATTGATGCCTTCATTTTCTCTTGTGTTGATGAATTACCAGGTGCTGCAAAGAATCATAGGATTGTAACAATAGCTTTATACCCAGTTTTAAAACAAAGCTTCCAGCTATACTATGAGACTACAGAGATCATTTCTACTTTGCAAGATCGATTCGAAGAACTCGATGTCGAAGACTCCATGAAGGTTTTTGAGATCTTATGTAAACTGCGAAAACAGTTTGATGAACTCGACACATTTTACTATTGGTGCAATGATGCATGCATCGCAAGGACTTCCGATTATCCAGAGATCGACAAGATTTCGCAAAAGAAATTAGACGAAATGGACGAATTTATCAAACAAAAAATAGATACGAATCAACGCGAATTGGTTCGCGTGCCCGAGCTAGAGCTAGAGCCAGAACCTGAACCTGAACCGGAACAAAAGGATAAACCAGACCTTATTTCAATAAAACCATTGCCGAAAACTGAAGGATTCGAAGCAGAGAAAACAGAGAGAAAGACTCAAGATATAGGCGATCTATTAAGTTTTGAAGATGTGGCTCCAACCACAAAGGAACATTCAGACCAACTGGCTTTAGCCTTATTCGGCAACATTCCAGTAGCTGCAGCTTCGGATAAAACTGGAACCCAACCATGGGATGCCTTTAACGAATCTGGTGACTGGGAAACGGCTCTGGTTCAAACCGCAAGCCAGTTATCAAAACAACAGCCGTGTCTTCCTAACGGGTTCGATACTTTGCTTCTTGACGGGATGTATCAGCAAGCAGCATTGGCTAACTCGGCCATGATGAATACCGGAAGTGCAAGTAGTGTAGCTTTTGGATCTAGTGGAGTACAAACGCAGCTAGCATTGCCACCACCGCCTTCTTCAGCCAATGGTACCTCACCAGGTGGAGACCCTTTCGCCGCCTCGCTTTCAGTGGCACCGCCTTCGTATGTACAGATGTCAGATATCGAAAGGAAACAGCGGTTACTAATGGAAGAGCAGATGATGTGGCAACAATGTTATCAAGGACAAGTTGGAGTGCCTAATATGTATATGAACCAGCATCCATATAACATGGTTGGTTACACATATCAGTACTACTAAATTTTGGGATAGAAAGATATGAACACTTATGAACCCCAGCCTTGGCCCTTGATTAGACCCAAAATACAAAACGCAGAAACAAGAAAAGCTAAAGTATGTACAAGTGAATTGTGACAACATAATAACTTCAACATACTAATATATTATCTTGTTTCTTCTTTTTATAACTTCCATTAACCAACAATTGTGAAAGGTCTAGATTACCCTTCAACAAAACTAGACCAACCTAGTAGTATACTTTAAGAAGACTGACAACAGCCCTTCTTCATGTAAGGTGAAGTACTATGGAAATGAAAGTGATAGATGTGACGTTGACGTAACTAAATAAATGAAACGAAAGACTGAACGATTACCAGTTGTCTAATGAAAGCGAGGCTATCCCGTAACAATTAGAGTTCACGAGCACCGTTGCTGATAAGAAGAAAGTAATGGTAAGGTGGACGTGAAATATGTCGGAACTATAATCTTAAATTTAGAGGTGAGCATGATTCGATTCGTTCGGCTATTGACTAAAACCTAGGTTGTTAAACGTTTGGTAATAAATTTGGATTATATTAAACCGGTTAATTGTTTATTTTATATTTCGTAATTCGGCAAAGAAAATTTTAATGGATGTTTTCTTGCTAAATATATCTCAAAATAAATTTGAGGATATTAAAGCTAATTTTAATAATATTTTAATCAAGGATGAGAAATCTTAAATTGACATTTGTTAGATATAATTAAATAAATGTTTTAAATATGTAAACCGCTTACTATTTTCTAAACCAACAAGAAAAACGACCACTATAACTATTTATTCATTTGCAAAAAGAAATCTTTATTATATTACTAGTTTAAGTATCCGTACACATATGAGTGTTGTATAAGTAAACCTAAAAAGATAATTTATTTAGTAAAAAAAATACTTTTAAGTATGTAAAAATTGTGTCTAAGTATTTACATAATAACAAAACTAATAAAACTTGATAGACAAAATAATAAAAAAAGTGGACTTATACAAATTGTTTCAAGTATATACATAACAAAAAATAAAACAAAAAAACAAGTCGCCGAAAGATGCAACATTCTAAAATAATTTTATATTATGTGAAATTACCTCAATCACAACATAAACGAAATAACTAATGAATACACTGTAATGGGGGTAAAATTACTTGGAACAAAAAGTCTATTTCTTAAATTCAAATGTTGGGATTCCATATTAATGACAAGGTGTAAGTAGAAATACCTCTCATTCACGAATACGACAATGATAATCAAGAACTCTAACTGGAATTTGAAACAACGAAGATTTGATCTAAAAAAACAATCTATAAAAAACTTAAATAATAAACAATCGAACCATAAGCTCAAAAATAAAGAAGTAATCAAACTCGTTTATATTGTGATTGACAATTATGAGGCATGAAATGAAGACGGTGATGAAAAAACAAAAAATACCCAACCGATCACTTACTGAATCAACACTTGATGAAGCAGCCTTGAGGAAAAAATTGAACCATACTTCTTTAAAAAATAAAGAAGCAATTGACCTAAATTTCTATAAGAAAATAACGTAAGTTCTGAAAGAGACATTGATAATCAACTATTCTCTAGAGATTCTAAAAACCCTTAAAATAAGTAATTAAGGCACAAACATGTAAGAAGTAATACGAAACATAACCCTCAAAAGAAGCATGAAACTATTAAGGAAAAAAATGTAAGCATTAGCATGAAATACAACTCTCAACAATTTATTTTACTTTTAGAAAAAAAAAACACATCAAAAGTAGTAATATTTTTAAAAAATTTAAAAATCACTATTAAAAATATAATTTATTAAACCTACACCTATATTATTATAGCTATGAAAAGTGGTATTACTATCTAAAAAATCATTTAAAACTAAACAACATGAATAGGGAACAATTAATTTCAAACAACAATAATTCAAGAAGAAGAATAATTTAAGAGAGAAAAAAATCAACGAGCAAAAATAAATCTTTTCATTTGTGTATGTACTTTAAATAAAGCGTGAGAAGATACAGTAATACAACTACTAATTTGCTTGACTAAAATAACATAAATTTGTTCACGTGTACCAAAAGAATTATAATTTTAGAAAGCGGTGATTAAAAGACCCAAAATAAATCAGGTTAGAAATGTCCGTAAATTATGTAAATGGTTAAAAGATTCAAATAAATCCTAGAAATCGAATCCTTGTAAATATGATGGTCAAAATTGATTTTTTTAATCGATAAAAATAGAAAGACTCCTATTGGTTAATTATTTTTTTTCTTAACGATAATTTTCTTTCAATAAATATATATACATATAGTAAATATTTGTCGTTTACAAATCATTTATCGAAATTTTATATTCTCTAAACCGAATGGACCATGTGAGTACAACATTAAACATATGTGAGTGTCCACCTTACTGGGCCATAAACTGGGCTTTCTTTTATGTGTTCATATACTCCCACTTTTTAGGTTATTATGCATCAACATTTTCTTATCTTTTTTTTCACATTTTGCAAATAATTACGAATTTTTTTTTATCACAATTTCTTATCTTTTTATCCTTATTTTTTATAATTCATGAAAAAAAATCTTTACGTTGTTTTTAATTTAGATGTATATAGAGTTGTGTTCAATAAAGTTCATGTAAAAAACATAATCCTAAAATTTTAGTATTCAATCACAGATGATTTAATATACAATCATATATGAATTACGAAAATATCACTACGTCCAAAATTTTAAAATGCAATTTGGACCAATGACTACATCAATTTAAAGGCTAAAATTAGTTCCTTATAACTATGAATTAAATATAGACTATATTAAACATTCTTCTATATGTATATATGTAAGTTAAAACGCAATGAAAACCTAATTAGTATTGATATTATCAAGAGAGATTTTATATCATTCTATATTTCTACTGTGTATTCCTATTCATCTTTCTATTTACAAGATGATGAATATGATGATTTAGTAGATGAAAATGTAATGTTTCTATTATCAAAGGAAACATGAAGAACTCAAACATGTGTTTTCTCATTTATATTTTATAAAGTTTTATTTTACAGAATAAAAACAAAATTTGAGAAGTGTTTTACCAATATCACTTATTTGTTATTTCATAATGTGAAATAAAGGGGCGGGTGAACTTGATGTAACACTTTTAAAATTTTGTTACTATTTTATAAATTTTTCCCATATTTTATATTGTAATTTGATTATTTGAATTTGTACGAATAATGACATAAATATATATTTTTATTTAAAACAGTAAAAAGTATAAAAAAAATCCTTTGCTATAATAGAATTAAATAGAGAAAGAAGAAAACTAATACAATAAAGTTTTAAACGGAAATTATGAAAATAGAAAATTAAAAACAAGAATAACGAGTAAATAATTTGATACGTATAAATGATAATCCGAATAAACAATATTTTTCTACTGAAAGAAGAGAGAAAAAAAATTCACTCACATCGCTCTTCCTCGATGATCTAAAATTCCAAAAATTAATACAATAATTTTATATTGTATTAAGTACGTTTGATTTTCGTCTATTAACGGAGACTATGACGATGAAATGGTACGTAAAATGTTATTGAATCATTAAGTTATATAACATATCTTGAATTATTAAGCACCTAACATTTTATTCTAATATTTTTTTACACGCTCCTATATTAAAAAAATCATATTTTATTATACAATAAATCATTATGAAATTCAAAGTGGTAATTTTTATTATTCAGATTGTTTATTCGAAATCCTTATCAAATAAATTGTCACATTCAAAGCCAATTTCATACAAAGACTCTAAATTATTCAGATTATTGAATTATTCAATGACTAATCATTTAGTTTTATCGAATATCCTCCTAGTTTTTACTATTGGGATGTAAATGTGTTGGGCATCTTGATTTAAGAACCAATACCTTTCACTAAGCTAAATAACACAATTAGTTGTTATATAGACTTTGAAATACTTATTTAGCATAAAAATCCCTTCTATATTGAAAATGGAGCTCGTAATCAACGAAGACGAGCTTTCTTATTCCTGTCATAGCTTGTCGATCACTGCATTCGTTTCATCACATGCTTGTCATATGGTGTCTCGGTGTGTGGTGACAAACTACAAAACTCGTTTCCATTTTTAAATATTTTTGTCAACCAATAATATTAATCCAAATTAATATTTTGTGGGTCTTGAACAATGGTAGTGATTGTGATGTGGAGGCTAGTCATTTTTGTCATGACTAAGGCTGTTTAGTTATAACTATATTATAGACTGAAAAGATGTGATAGCGGATCATGACAGTCATGCATGTCATGACTAAGAATGGTTTTAGTACTAGATGGGAAAATGTATATAGAAAGTAGGGGTTTTCAATATTCGGATGTAATTCGTATAAACCAAAATTTGAACCAAAACAAATTTGAATAATCCGATTTGAATTGGTTTGTTTGGTTTCCAAATCGGTTTTGGACTCGATTCGAAAATTTAAATTCATTTTGGAATTGAGTTTCAAATCTATGGAAATATTCGTGATCACCCGACTCGAAATTCGAATATATATATATATATACACACACACACAAGTGTTGTTACTCTATTTCTATTTATAATTTCTCTTTTTTGATCCATAAAAACTCTATAAATATTTTCTTAACTAATCCATAAAAGTTCAAACTACAATTATATACTCAAATTAACAATTTTTTTTTGATTAAATTTAGTTTAAACTATAAAAATTGGAACACGTATACTCAGTTAGGTGAATTTGGTTTTATTCGAATTCGAACCGAATTAAAATATCAGAACAAATCGGTTTTACTAACAGTCATTCGAATTGTGAAAAAAAATTATCAAACCCGAACAACCTGATTCAAACAATTCAAGAAACTCAAAATTTGATTCGATGAACACCCCAGGTAGAAAGTAGGTATAATGGATTTTGTAACTCAAAATTATGTTTTAAAGAAAAATAATCAACCTTTCAACATATCCATAGATTTTCTTTGGTCGACGTTTAGTATTATAATTTTATTTAAATATTTCAAAATTATCCTTTTCAGTTAAATTTTAATTTGGCGATCATAATATCAAAAAAGCTTCATTTAATTTAAGAGTTGCATTTTATTCCTCTCTAGTCATGGCTTTTGCATGCACAAAATCAACTAGTGTTATACATGTGCGTTGCTCAGGTACGTAAATAAAACTTTTATATTTGATAATTTTATATATACTTTTTTTAAAAATATATAAAATTATATATTACACATCTAAAAGTTTTTAGTATAATATTAATGTGTTTGTCGTGATGGAACTTTGTTCTGACATTATAAAAGCACAATCGTTACATTATTGTTGATATTATGATATCAAGTACTTAAAAGACATTTTATTAGCCAATTAATATGTTTGAATCTTTGAAATTGTAAACTAAACTTATTAAAAATTAAATAATAATGACGTCAATCTAAGTATACACAAATTAGATCACATAAAATTAAGATACTAACATATAATAGATAATGTTTATACATACGTAAATTGTATGAGTATAATTTATTATTTAATTAAATAATTGAAAACACAAGATAACATTGAATTCAGTTATCTATGTAATAATAACCTTAATTTCATGTTTGAAGTTATTAGTTAAAAAATAGGAAAACTTGGACAATTAAAATTTTTAAATAAAATTTCAATTTCTAAGGCCATCAGTAAAGTCTTTCCCTTTTCCAAACCAACCCAAATGTCACATCAGTTTTTTTTACTTTTTCCTTCCCAACCCAAATCAACCAAAAATCCAAGTATAACCCTTCCCAAATTAACCCAAACATTTTCTCTTCTACTCTCTCTACAAAACCAAAAAAAAGAAGTACACGTTGGTGTAGTCGGGTTTGCGAAACCGAAATGGAAAAAAAAGGCTGAACCCGAAGAGGGCGTAGGGGTGTTCCCGAAGGAACCCGCCTAGCCCCAAGGAACCCGAATGAATTCGGGATATGCTATACGGATACTCTAAGGGTAGTTACAAATTTCATTAACTTGAAGGTTGTTTCATTACATAATAATTATGTTTGATTATAGTTTCTGTATGGTTATTTACTCACACACAACAATAATCAATTTTATAGAGCACTGAGGTGGGAGTAGTAGTTTTGTAAACAGCTTTACGCCACTAACCAACGGTTTCAAAAGACCCATTAAGTGGTTATAACATATAAATTTTATCGTAATACGAAATCTTTTTTAAAAATACTATATTTTTAATTCTTTTATTAAAAGACCAAGAAATCAGTGAAATATCGACTATATTACGTAGAGAGAATGAATATAAAAATGAATAAAATGTCTAAGAATTACCTACCCGTTGCTCTCAATGGATAAAAAATTAAAATATACTAATTTTTAAAAAAATCATATTACGATAAAATTTATATTAAAACTTAGATAAAAATAAGACAGTCACAAATATATAATTATTTTTTTCAAAACAAAATATATCACAAGTTATTAAACATAATTTAAAACAACATATAATTAATTACATTAATATATTATAAAACCCTCTCATATATTTCATAGAACACCCCTCAAATTTACATCGAAACCCTCCCAATTAATTTGAATTTTAACCCGTTTCCTCTATTTTCTACCAATCAAAGCTTTCTATTTGTCTATGTCACATTTACATGTCATCAATTACATCGTCATTTTTTTGCTACATCATACTTTCTCTCTGCTCCGTGAACAATATATATATATATATATATATATATATATATAATAAGACGTTAGGTCCTATTTGTTTCGCAAAATTTAAGAAAATTGAATTGATTCAAAATTCATACGGCTCACCTATGAAATAGACTTTCCAAAACTTGAGGGAATATAAGCAATCAAAGAATGAGACTTAATTCAAAACAAGTTTACTAAATGCAACACAACTCAGAATTTGATTTCAATTCCTTCGAATTTTATTAAACAAACAGAAATTAAGAGTATCTAATTTTAATAGGACAGAGTATAAAGCAAGTATGATATAAACAATCATACTTCTGTTTAGCAATCTTTAACCAAATTAACTCAAATGTCATATCAGCTGTCACATCAGCTTTTCTTCTTTTTTTCTTTTTTAACTCAAGTTAACCAAAAACCCAAGTAACACCCAACCCAATCAACCCAAATATTTTTTCTCTCATTACTCTCTTTTATACACTAAAAAAACAAATGCTCGGGTTACTCGGGTGTATGAAACCGAAAGATGAAACCCGAAAGTCAAGGTAGCGGTGCTCCCAAATGAGCTGCATCAACCTGATGGAACCCAATTGCTTTTGGCTAGGGCTATATGCCTACCCTTAGGATGTAGAAAAACTATTTTTCAGAAGGCCTACTTTTATTTAATAAACATACAAAGTTGTAGGATGAAACCAACAATACAATATAAGATAAATCGGTATTAGATTTTTATTGCTTATATATATAGAGAGAGGGGTTCATGCGAGAAGCAGTTTTAGCCCGTTGATTGTTTTTTGATCTTGTAATTCACATCAATCATAATTAATATTTTTATTTAATTTAAAAAGGTAAAATAGTAAACAATAATATTTTTTCTCTCCTCTCTATAATTATTTTTTCTCTCTCTAATTAATTTCACTCTACAATTACATTTTTTTCTTGATTTTGTTTTTTTTTTATTATTTTCCAAAGTAATGCTTTCTTTTCTAGAAATTTATTCGTATATTCAAGTGTTCATTAATGAATCATAATATTTTGATACAATTTTTTTAATCTTTTATTACTGAAAATTACAATTAATATGTGTGTTCAATCATGAATTTATTCTTTTGTTCAACAAAGAACAACTTAAAAATAAACAAAATGTGCCTAGAAATATGAGTTTACTAATAAACAATTATCTAAACAACCTAAATACACAAAAAAAAATCTATTCACTAATAAACAAAATCATCATTAGTAAGCAAAAGAATACAATTAAAAGTCAAACAAAACCTAAATTTTATGAAAAAGTACATTTGTTCAATGATGAACATACAAAACAAATTTTATATTCTTGAAAAAGAAATAACCCTAAAAAATTATAATAAACAACAGTAAGATATTCATAATGAATAACACTAAGATAAAAACCCAATAAGGATTTGAAAATTGTTGTACCGGAGAAACAAATAAAAATAAAAATTGAAGTCTAAAAACTAAACATCATGCTTATGTTTCATAATGAACAAATAGCTTTTAAACATAACGTATTTGCTTACTTTTCGTTATTAGACATGACCATCATCTGAAAATCTTGTGTCTTCACTTTCATCTACTTGAACAAATAATCAAAAGCATCAAAAAAATCATTTTTGTTTCTTATTCACTAGAGAATATGGATAAAAAATAAGTATTTTTAACCATATATATCTACACACAAAACGATGAACAAATCTATTCATCACGGTGAATAAAAAAAATAAATTAAAATTTTGAATAAATTAAATAACCTGGAAAACAAACATTTCTTACATATTCACTCGATGAACCCCATATTGTAGACAATCCAAAATTGAACTTCATTTATAAATATCAATAACAAACAATAGCTACATATTAAGCGACAACTACCTTTATATTTTTAATATATACAAACAAACCAAAGCATATTTTTAAGGAAAAAAACCCTATTTTGAAGCAAAATATATTTATATAAGAACAAGAAATCATTTGTGGTCTTGAAGAGGCTAAAAAAATCAAAGGACAACATTACTTTACGTCTGTTGTTGGTCAGATCGAGGAGGGGCTTTGATCTGTTTGAAGGAAGTATGGGTTTTTGGTCTGCAATCTCAAATCGTGACATCAAAAGACAAAGAGAGGGCTTGAGATCGATTGTTGACAAACCAACATTGTTACCTGAGAGATGCGATTGCAGTGACAAATCACTAGCGAACCACCATTGTAGATTCAATGGCGGTAATGACAAACCATCACGTTTGCATGAGATCCGCTGTCTAGAAACAACCATTAATGTGGGGATCTTCTGATGATGCACTAGCGGCCAAGCACTTTAGAGTGTGGTTGGGATCTTCTTTTTTTTGTAAATCTTGAATAAAAAATGAAAAGAGAGATATAAATGGTATATGAAATCGTTGAATGTGCTGATAAGATACGGTGCAAATAAAATAGAGGGAGAAATTAAAGGATATTATATATAATGACATTTTTACCCCCTTTTTTATTTGACATGCTACCATTAAGTTTTGAAAAAATTACCACATGACCATAAGGAATCTTGTCCATTGATAAAATCATCTAACGATTCAAGATACTTTTCGCATGAACCTCTCTCTCTATATATATATAGTGAAAATGTCATTTGAGAACCGTTTTTAATGCAAGAACCAATCTTAGCCTACCCATTAATTCCTTACATACATCTTGCCACACTCAATTATCACATGTTCTTCATCCATAACTTTCACTTACCAATTGAACGACTAAGATTGGTTCTCATGGTTTCCGCAATAATAATGGTTCTCAAATGATATTAATAGAACTATATTAAGTCCTTGCCTATTAGTTGTTTAAAAGATATTAATAGAACTATATTAAATGTATTTGTGATACACGAGTTGGTTAAATAATAGGGTTAAAGTTGTGTAACGATATAAAAGTTATCATAATGTTTCAATATAGTACTTAAAGTATTTTTTTTACACGTACATATGACCATTTAACTTGTTAAAAACGTGTTAATATACCTCTTTTTTAACCTGCAACCTGCTTAGCCGGTTAATTCATGATTTTTAAAATTTAAAATCAGTTTCCCTTCATTTCAAGTGTTAGGGCATATTAGGAATCTTGTCGTAATATTCCAATATGGTACTTAAAGTATTTTTTTTACACATATGAACATCTTTCAAAAACTTCATTTTTTCCTCTGTTTTTAGTTTAATAACTCTATCTTGGCATTTTACATGGTCAACAAAGTAGAAGATTTGCAGTTCTTATCAACTCTCTCCAACAATTAATGCATTTGCAAAATAAATTAGAGCAATTTTCGCAAATTTCAGCGACTAATTTCATACGAAATCATACCAAAGAATTAGCGCATGTTAGAAATCTCTGACCAGAGTTGTTTCTTGTCCATGATGTTAAACATTTTTATTGATTTCTTATAATAACATTCACTTGAAAGCTTTGAATTTGGGTTGGAGTTGTATAACGATGTTAAAGACATTCTCGCCACCTTCAAGAGCTCCAAATTTACAATTCCCTTTAATTTTTATGCATTAATAATAAAAAATTGTGAGGAAAGATATCAAATTAAGGTTTTTACCTGTTTATCAGGTAATATTTGATGTAACAGGTATATATATTAACACGTTTTTAACAAGTTAAATGACTATATGTGTAATAAAATACTTTAAGTAGCATATTTGAACATTAAGATAACTTTCATGTAATTACGCCAATTTAACTCTAAATAATAAATATTAAACATTAATAAAAGATATTAAGTAATTATAAAACATGAAAAAAATGATAATTTTGAAAAATAGCGACAGATGACATCAATATCTAGACCAGGGTGGAAGTGTCAACATGAGGGAGATAGCAATGGACGGTTAAATATTATATTTATAAAATATTATAAAGGATAGATATAATATTTATAAATCAGGGTGGATAAAAATGTTATTTTAAAGTTTAACAAAATTATATATGAAAATACTCTGAAATAATTTTAATTCAAGTTAAAATTAAAAAATTGAATTATATTTTTTTATCAATATAAATGATTCAGCTTTAATTTTTATTTAAATCAATAGCAATAATTATGTCATAAATTTTATTTAAATTAGAGTTTTATTTATATTAGAAGATCATGACATAATAGGCATGTGTCAAATTTGTAGTTGTGAAATTAATTTTAATAGGTTTTATATTACTTGTAATCAATGCTTTTGTACCTTCATACAAAATTTTAATATTATTAAAAGTACATAAATTTTATTTTATATGCTTTTAAAAAAAGAACATTAATTTATAAATTCTTTTTATTTTTCTTCACTTTTCAAAGAAAAAGTAAGTGGCGACATCATATTTTGAGGTTACGATTTCTCAAAACTCTTAACACCATTCACTATTAATTTTCCAATAGATCAATAATTTTTAATAATTAACTTAGTAGTTTATCATGTCATCGATTGAGTTTTGACAATTTACTAGAGATGGAAAACATATGTGTTAGAATGTTGAATGAGTAATGTATCAAAATGATATCTTTCTATTGCAAGTTATTATCTGTATTTTTTAAATTGTAATTTTTAAAGTTAGATACATACAATATTAAAACATATAAGTTATATATATATATATATATATTTTGGTAAACTACACCTTATTATAAATATAGTATTTCTGTTTTCCTTCTTAAACAATTTGAGTGTTTTAGAAAATATAATTTAAATTCATATGTTATAAGCTTCTAAGTATACTATTTGTAACTTATGTTTGGGATTATGTCCATATTTAACAATACTATGAAGTTATAGTAAATGTTATTAGAAACTCAAAAGTCAAACTCATGAATGCCAAAAGAACAAGATGGAGTTTTTAAGTGTAACATTCCAAAATCATTCATTTTTTAATTATAAAAATTTGAATATCTAACTGTTTTAATATTATCTAAAAACATTATAAAATATACATAGGGTATAGCCAGTTAAGTTAGTCATGTCACATAAAAGGTCGGTGAGCACTTCTATAAAAAACTTCGTTAGCTTCCGCTAATCAATTACATCTAAAAAGGGAAAATCAAATGGAATGAGCAAGCCAATCGGATAGTAACACATTCTCGTATACATATAGACGCATAAAGCTACTAACATTCTAAGCAAAATCATTATAACTCATGATCTCATTCATGATGCTGGCTATGTGCGTATAGTTATATACTCGAATCTACTAAAACATGGCCCCCCTAACAAACTATAAGGTTTTGTCGAAGAATACAGTTCACTAAGTCTAATTTTTTAGAAGGCAATAATTAAATAAATTTGTAAATAATAATCGTCCCTAAAACATCTTCATGATAATTGTAACTTGGTTGTTAAAAAGATTAATAGAATCATGGCACAATTGGCATGTGTCAAATTCATAGTTGTGAAATAAATTTTAGTCGGTTTTTATATTACTAGTAATCAACGCTTTTGTACCTTCATACAAATTTTAATATTGTTAAAAGAATATTTTATATATATATATATATTCATTTTATTTTTTGCTCACTTTTGAAAGAAAACGTAAGTTGCATGATTCAATTTCTATAATTCTATATCATATGTTAAGATGTAAATTCTCAAACTCTAATACCATTCAACATTAATTTGCTAATAGATTAATTATCAAATAATTGTATCTATAATAATAGAGAGAGGAGGACTTAGTATGTAGCTTAAGGTAGCATTAAAAACCTCTTAATTTTTTGTTTCTAGTGTTAAATTTTGTTAAGATTGGTTCAGTTTATACAGATGTTACCTTTAACTATATTTGTGTAACTCATAAATTATATTTCCAGATCCACATCTTGTAATTGATCAAAATGATATCACTTCTAATACAATTTAAAACAAGTCGTGACATACCCTTTTTCTATTTTTCTTAAATCCATACATAACCAATCATTACATGAAAACATGTGATTAGCGACGGCCAAATCCGTCCTTAATCCGTCGCTAATCCCATATTAGCCACCCCTCCCAACTATCTCTTCTTTCTTGTCAGATCATTATCATATCATTCCCACTTCCATCTTTCTAAACCCCACTACCATCTCTCACAATTCTCTCTATTTAAAAAACTTAAAAAAGAATAGATAGGAAAGAGAAAAATAGAAGAAAGAGTACAAAAGTGGGTTGGATAACCTAGAGGAGGCTCCAACCCGAGGATCGAAGGGGGTGTAATGGTGTTCATTTGGGACCTGAAGGACAAGTGCCTCTCCTCCAGGAGAGTTGTGCATGGCCTTATCATCTAAAAAATGCTATATCCTCTTATTAAATGTTTTTACTTTATTCTCGTATTTACTAAATTTTGACATGTGAAATATATTAATTCTATTAACTCATCATCTCTCTTAATTTTGACATGGGCAAATTGCATTAAAATACAACGAGCTTTGTCTTAGTTATCATTATATACGATCAACTTTATTTTCTTAAAAATAACACAACCAACTTTTATAATCTTCATATTGTATGCAACTTGTTATATACTATGAAAGTTATGGCACAGTTTATTGTATACAATGGTAACTAAACAACAGACAAATAAAAAAGTTGTTTGCATACAACGAGAGGATTATGAAAGTTAATTGTATTATTTTTAAAATTTTAAAGTTAATTGTATACAATGGTAACTAAGACAAAGTTCATTGTATTTTCATACAATTTACACTTTTGACATTTATTTTTATCTAATAAGCAGAATGATAAGTAACATTTTTTATTAAAAAGATATAAAACCTCTCATTCATGTATCATAGGAGAAATTTGTATCAAAAAACAATAAATTTGGTTTTCCTATTTAAACAATTTGGGCTGTTTAGAAAAAAAATTCATATGCTATAAGATTTTAAATTTTTATTAAAGACTTATGATTGACATTATGTTTCATATAATGTTATTGTCAATTTCATTAGAAACTAGAACTCATTCTCATAAATGCTAAAAGACCATTGTGGTCCTTAAGATTGTGAAAATTGATTTGTAGCCTAAATTAGAAATGAGAGAAACTAATTCAATAAAGTTGTTTGATTGAATTAAGTTAATATAAGATTGACAATTTCACATAAGTTAATACTATGAGATATTATTAAGTGATTTATTTATTAGACAAATAAAAATTATCAATGAGATATATGCATTTATTTTGATAAAATATAAAGTGGTAGATTATTTAATAAATTGGTAATAGAAGTTAGTTTTTATAATATAAAAATTGATTTTATTTAAAAATAAATGTAAAACCGAGTTTAAAATTTAAAATGAGCAATTATTGATATTTTATCTTGAATACAAATTAAATACAAGATATATTTTATTTAGTTATAATTTTGAGAAAAAACAACCTTTATATTTTTTAGAGTTGTGTTTAATAAAGTCTATGTAAAAAACATACTTCTAAAATTTTAATATTCAATCACAGGTGATTCAGTATACAATCACAAATGATTTGTAAAAGCATCACATGTGAATTAAGAAAATGTCACTCCACATAAAATTTTAAAATGCAATCTGGACCATTAATATCATTAATCAAAATACTAAAATTAGTCCCTTAAAATTATGAATTAGTTATGAAATATCTTTGATATTCTTTTTCTTATAGATCGATATCAAGTATGATTAAGTTAAAATATATCTAATTCTTTCTTACTCACACTTTCTCCTCGTCTCTCTTGTAATGTTGACGGCTCAATAGTCGAATTAAAAGGTTTTTAGTTTTAATTATTTTGAGAAATGCAAGAAAAGAATATTGAGACTTATCCTAAGCTAGCACCTTAGACCATGTGTATCTATCCCTTTCATTTTCATTGTTATGTCAGCGTCACATCATTATTTTCTCTCATCCCCCTCTATCCCCTTCTATCACTCTAACCTCCACATCCATCCCCCTCGACCATCCCATCTTTTACCTATATATATACACACAGAGAGAGTAAAAAGAATCAACATGAGTTGCAACTAGCTGGGGGTTAAAGGGGTAGGGGCGATGGTGTAGAGGGAAACCACGTACCAACTAGCCGCACACCCGCTAGTCGAATGCGGATGGTCTTTGTAAATTGTGTCATCATCAGTAGATATTGAGACGTGAGACCATCTTAACCAAAAAGACTAAGTAGTGTTCAGATATGCTTCTCAAATTTCCAGTTAACACGATCTTTGACATAGTATCAAGTCATAATCTATATTACATTATAAAACATTTAAATTTATCTCTCTTAAAACTTTTTAAGACTACTTAATTTTAAGTAGTATATATTTTTATGCACAATGAACATACATTTAGAGCAATTGCATAATCAATCATTTTCTTGATTACCTTAAATAATTTATAGCAACTCATGTTGCTTTAATAAATCATTAAACATGATAACGATAATTTAATTAATCTAATTTTGGTTAAATCACTTATATCAATACAATTTTTAAGACTATATTATCTTCTTCTCTAATAATTTAAAATTAATAATATATATTTTTATTTTATTGTTTTTGAAAAACCATTTTAATAACTAATGAAAGAGTTGATTGGAAAAGAAATAAATAAAGAAAACATGAAAAGAAGAAAAAATGAATATATTGTCGAACAGATTCCATTTGCTCACACCGGATTTCACAAATACCATACCTTAAATTATTGATCAAACATATTGACGTGCATAAATTATTATTATCACCGCAGCATTACGTGAAAATGAAAATAGAAAATATTTTAGAAATTTCAGAATTTATTTATTTTTCTTAAATCCTCATCTTTCCTTCCTAAGAACTAATCGAATAGGGATTTACAAGGATTGTGTGGGGCCGTGGGGGTAAACGTTGAACTCAAATAGGGATTTTCTAGTCTCTACATGTTTTCTAAGAAATGTGTTGGTGACACGTATGTGTGTGTTGTGGGTGGGGAAGGGAAAGACTATGTTTTAAGATCCGGATTAACCTAGTCGGTTGAACTTGTTGATGTGGTGATCAGAGCGGGTATTTAATAATTTAATTATGACACGGAGTGATCCAGCCAGGTTAATGATTGAACGGTCGACCTAGTTTATGTTGACCCATTTAGTATATATATATTTTAAAAAAGTTTGTTTAACCCAAAATCTCTAACCCACTCTCCAATGTCTCTGAATCTTTAATTTGTTTTAATTATAAACCTATGAAAATTATTGTTTGATGTTTGAACTTTCTTTTTTTATATTGTATGTTATGTTAAACTTGATTAATGTGTTTATATTGATTAATATTATAGGTTTATGTTTATTTGTTATTGTAAGTAACGTTTTTTATCATTTTTTGCAATTTATATATATACACATATATAAAAAAATATATAATTTTAAAAATTCTAAAAATCGGGTTAACCTGTCAGTTGAACCAGTTGACCCGTAACCCGGTAAGAATGAACTAGTAAATTAAAAAAAGGGTTTTTAAAACATTGGGGAAAGAGGATTTTACTCATGTCATTAATTTACCATTTTTAGCCTAATAGGTTTTCATGTGTTAAGTCCCCCACCCAAGAAAAAAAACAATGAACTATTCGGGACTCGTATTTTCAAATGCCGTTTCATATAATATATTACCTACTTTGTTAAAGTAGTTAATTTCCATTTGTAACAACTTCCAAATGTTTGACCTTCAATTATAATTTTTTATTGAACATAAAAACACACTATGTAAAGAGTTTTTATAATAACAAAAAGGGTCGATAATGGTTTAATCATCAAAGTTTTCGTTCAATTTTGGTTTAACCATCAAAGTTTTTTTCTAAACGAAATTACAATAAAGTTTGAATTTGTTATGATTTAAACCTAAAATTTTTTTTCAAATGATTTAAACCTTGAAGTTTTGTTAAAAAAACTGATTAATCACTTAAGTTTTTTATGGTTTTCGATTTTACTCTCTCTACTTATTATGCATTTTACTTTTACATAAAAAGTTAACAAAACTTAGAGAGTTTAATCATTTTTAACAAAACTTAGAAGGTTAAATCGTTTGGGAAAAAACTTTAAGGTTTAAACCAAAAAGAAGGTGTAACTTTGAGGATTAAATAATTATAAATTCAAATTTTATGATAAAACTGTTTGAAAAAAACTTTGATGATTAAAACAAAATTGAAGTAAAACTTTGATGGTTAAACCATTATTGAACCTAACAAAAAAAAAATAAACTTAGAACAAAAAAATTAAACCTTAAATGATTTGAAGGTATGAAGATTATGCAAACAAAATCACACTTAAATGTGCATTTGTATAATTTAAACTTGAACAAATTTAAACCATAATCAAGAATCAAATTTGAAGCCAAATTGGTGAACAAGAACACATTGATAAAAAAAACATATAATCATACATTATTGCTTCTCAAATCTAGTTAATAGTCAACTTCAGTTAAAAAATTAAAAACTTGTGTTTATCTATACTCATGAACACTCAAATTAATTTAAAATAAAAAACCTACTCTTCAATCTCCAATCACACGAAGGTGGTTCAGATCTGAACGATGGCGGTGGTGTTTGTGACTCCAAGCTCGACGGCGAACGGTGGTGTTTGTGACTCCAAGTTCGACGGTGAGCGGTGGTGTTTGTAACTCCAAGCTCGGCAGCTATGACTCTATGATGACGATTCAGATCTGAGCGATGGTGGTGATGACGTTGATAGTGCTTCGGATCTGAGCGATGGTGATACTTCCACAATACAAAACGATGGTGCATAGATCTAAAACCATTGCTGGCGATGGTGGTTATGGCAGTGGCGGCATTGGGAACCACGGTGGCGGTGGTGGATATATGTCGGCAAGAGAGTCGCTAGAGACGAATGAGAGAGAGACGAGGGAGAAATAACGTCGGTGATGGTGGCGGCGGCGGCCGGTGGAAAGGGTGGACGACGATGGTGGTTGTGACCCGTATGGGGTGGATGATGGTGAGTGAAATAGAGAGAGAATTTGAGATGAGAGAGAAAGAGAGTGGGGATGATAAAGGGGACTAGAGAGTTGGGGTGTTTGGAAACAAATATAGAATAAAACCTTTAAATAAGTGCGTTTGGAAATTGTTTTAATAGGGTCAGCTTGTTTAGAAATAAGGATAAGAGATTAAAAGATAAAATTACCATTTGACTAACGGTCAAAGATAACTGGAGTTAGTCTAAAGGAGAAAAAAATGACAATTACAGTGACTATTTTCATAATTTTTGAAGTTAAAGAACCAAAAGTGAAAATCAGTAACCATAAGGACCATTTTCATAATTAACTCAACATTTAATTACCACTTATGTGTATTACACTCTAAATCAAACATATAACTTAAAGTTCTATTCATATCTTCACCGTCATAGTTTTAATACTACATTAACATTTTGTGTCCTAAATTAAGAGTATTTTCAAAAATATCACGCTTTGCTATTTTATGTATCTAACTTTGAAAACCACCATTAAATGTACTGAAGTTTCAAAATATACCGTTTAGTGTATTGGATATTCGATAGGTAACTGGTAATTTTCTAAATTTTAATATTAAATTTTTATTGAAAACTACCATTTAAAGTACTGAAGTTTTAAATATCTACCAATTAATGTATTGAGAAACATGATGACCTACTAGTAACCTACTATCAAACATCATTATACATTAAATAACAGATTTTGAAATTTCAGTACATACTATGGTAGTTTTTAAAATTGAACACATAATAACAAAAATATGACAACTTTGATATATTTTCATAAACTAAACCATTCATTTTAAGTCAATATATACACAATCTCATCCATATTTTTGTTCTTTTAAACCTATCCGTTCTATTACATAACTTCATTCGTCTTCAAACTTTGATATACTCTACCTATCCCTAACAAGTTTCTCGTCTCCTTTGACGATTGCCTCTCGGTCTATAGATTCGATCTCCCAGTACTTAACAAATTTCTCTTCTCAATATTTTTATGCTGACTCGAGGATAACATGTTGCTAAATTAACAAACATGTTATTGAAATAAAATATTTGTCTCCATCGCTTTATACGGGTACTATTGTATGCTTGTGTGTGTCTATATATATATCTATACTATTATATATATGTATATATATAAAGCATTTAGGTCTTTTGTATCTCCGAATTTTAAGTAATTTAAAATTACCAATTTACCCTTAATATTAAACTACATGGAAACTATTAATTAAATAAAGCAATTATTTGGTGGAGTTAGTAACAATCTTATATACCATTTTAATAACTAAACTTTTCAAAATAAAGATTTAAAAAAAAATAAAATCAATACAAATTAACTTAATAATTAAAATATTAATAATTATTTTTTTCATATTAAATATTATATCATATAATAAATATATTTTAACTTAACATTAGAAATTGTGTATAATTAAAAGTATTAAATCTAAATAACATATAACCTATGGATTTTTAAATATGTAATATAATTAAAATAGAATAGAATTATAATGTCAACATTTATGTTAGATTTATATTCATGTAAAATTTTATTAACACATTTTAATTTAGAAAAGAAACACATCACTCCTGTTTTAAAAACGAACAAATTATCGAGAAAAAATATTCGTAACCGCTGCATTATGTCGATACAATGCTAGTATATATATATATATCGGTTTAATTTGACATTGATTTCAAGACTCTTTAACATTGACATCTGCCGCTCATCAGGTGTATATATATATTTCCATGTTAAAATTATCGTTCAGTGCTCATTTTTGCCAATACGAACGACTGATCGATTATATTCTTAATTAACCTGTAATGTTTATATTTGAGTTATATACACAAACAATATTATTTAAAATAAATATATATACTATATTATAAAACATTTAGGTCTTTAATTTGCTTAAACTCTTAAATTTTAAGTGTTTTAAAATTACTAAGTTACTACTCATATAAACTAAAGTGAGTAACTATTAAATATAGTTAATAAAATTCTTATATTCCATTTTAATAACCAAAATTTACATATTCAAGAAAATAAAAGTCAATACAATTTTTTTAAAAGTCAAAGCCAAAATAAATTAACTTAATTATTAAAAAATATTTTCATAGTCTTTTTTTTAATTATAGAGAACAAAAAAGTAAACAAAATGTAAAAAAATAAATAAAGAAAATAGAAATGTCACCAAACGAAAATTATTCGCTGTCAACCGTATTACACATATACCATACTCTCAACATCTTAAAAACGGACATATTAATGGGTATAAATTATTCGTTGCCGCCGCATTACGCGGATATCATGCTAGTATTCCATAATGTGTGTGGCTAGAATAAATCGGTTTGTGAACACAAATGGCCTACAACTCCCTCAGCACTGCATCACACTGAAGTAGCTAGAAACTCCAAAAAGAAAAAGAAAAGGAAAATAAAAAATGGAAGGACCCCAAAAGAAGTATGTGATATTGGGGTATAAGTGGTAACTCCACTTTGACACAAGTATCCTATATATATTAAGGGGAAGCATTTGAATAGAAGGCAACAACATGCCATGCACTTTACAAGCCAAACAAGTGGTGTTGACTTAGATAGGGCTTTTCCTTTGACCTTTTTCTTGATGTGGATGCACAAATGGGATGTTAATATTATTAGCTTCAAGCAAAAGTTACAAGCTTGCCCCAACAATCATTCACTTTTCTTAGTTTCTTTCTCATTACCAACATTATATTATATATATATATATATATATATATATATATATATATATATATGCTTCAAATTAATACAAATTGCTATAAAGTTGCTAAAGCTACTTTTACATTTCTTGAAACTTGAATTCTTTCTTTTCATATATACTTAGTTGAATTAAATGATTCACTTCATTTCTACCTACATGTCTTATTATCTTTTCGAATCCCAAGGCCTAAAATCTTTCTAAACAGATAAGTACCGATAACGAGAACTATCGAAGAAATGATATAATCCGATAAAGAATCAACAATACTTTGATCTTACATTGAAAACATGTTGTTGGTAGGGATTAGCTTCCCTTGAAGATCGATGTGGTTAGTTTTGGGTCAAGATTCCCAGTTTTGAAACACATAAAACTTGTGTAAGCTTTATATAAAAACTGGTTTATTGCATCATTTTACGACCATGACATGTAATCTTTTCATACACAGGTCTTTATATGTGTACGTATTTATGTAGAAATATGATGTCATCATAAAAGGGTAAGAAGAAACTTTATGAAGAAGCTGGGATTGGGCCATAAAAGAGGGGCATGTCTTATGCAATGATAATAGATGCCTATTTGATGTGGCAATCCTGAGCAAAAGTCCAAATCAAACACCATAAACATTTATAAAAGTTGAGTTCTTATGGGGGTTACTTTAGACACAATTAAGATTGGTCAGAGTGCTCTCTCTCTCTCTCTCTCTCTCTCATCTTATATTCAAATGCATGTTCTGTTATTTGTATATGCAAGTAATTGTTGCACATGTAGTGTGTAGTTTTGAGATGATTATGACACTTAGTGCTTACGAGCTAACTAAGCAATCAAACTATATCACTTTACCCACATGTAATTTGGTGAAGCTTTCCTAATTTCACTTCTCCTTTTGGATTTAGTTGCTTTTGCTTTCAATATACAATACACCAAATCAAGATACAAAAATCCAAATGTTTATAACGTTTATGTTTTCTCTTTTGATAGATCTTTGTGATTTTAAGTAAGTATAAACGTGTAAAATGATTACCCACATAAGTTCACGTTATTAGGTATAAACCCCTGGCCTCCGTTGTGTTCCTTCTCGGTTCTCCCAGTCATCCCCTTAATTACGTGATGATTTTATTTCTCTTGTTTATCCTCTCGTCTTACCCTTGTGATGCATGGTAAATAATTTTTTTCAGTTTTTTTCCTTGTTGCCACGCCTCTTGCCTCCACCAACCAACCACACACTACAAAAAATATGTAATTTATCCACGCTTCATAAAAAACGTGTAAAAAATTTAAGTGTTGTCACGCTTATAATTGTGAAAAATAGTTTAAAAAGTAAAGATTGTTAGAAAAAGAAAAAACTCAACATTTATAGACGTGACATTTGATTTTAAAAGTCCACGCTTTCATATGTGTGAATTTTGTAATAAATAGATAATTATAAAAGTTCACAGTTAAAAGCATGGAGTTTTGTAACTCTAGAATTATTTTTAAAATTTTCACGCTTAGAAGTGTGAAAATTTAGATAATTTGTCTACACTAATAAATTTGATTTTTTACTCCAATTTTCACATTTTCAATTGTAAAGATTTGGTAAAAATTAGTAACACTCAAAATTTCCATGCTTGATAGTAATTATTCACGGTTTTAAGTGTATTAATATTGATAAAAAAGTGTGGATAATCGATATCTTTTTTATAGTGACACGTCTTACATGTCGCCACAATAATTGTACCTCCTACCATAGCAGTCTAACTCCTACCATCGCCCTACCATGCCTCTTTTAGTTGTCGCCACTGTTGTTGTAGTTGTAACTCTTGTCGCTACAGTCATAACTCCCGCCACCATTGTCATATTTCTCGCTGTCAATCCTTCGCCTTATTGCATTAACAAAGTTCTTTTTTCTTTTTTTTTCTATGTATTTTCTTTTTTCTTTCACTGTAATTTCCTCTCTAATGTGAGCGCAACCTTTTATCGCTCTCACGACTAGGAATTTTAGGTAGAATGTATATTAGGGTTTGAATATAGGATAACGAGCCCGATTGTAGAGACGAGGCAGAGCATATTACGGTTTATCATTAGGATTTGTCATGCATTCCATATCCTCTATAAATAGTGATCAATACAACATAATACCTACAATTTTTATTATTCTTCACATGTTTTCAAGAATAGTATCGTAAACATTTAATCCCCTCGATGGTATCTTAGTGATTGAGGACATGAAATCTATAATTGGCGTCCAGATTAGTTTAAACCTTGATGCATATCCTCTGGCTATGGTTATGCAATTTACCATCTTCATATTAACCATGAAGAATACTGTAACCAAAATTAATTAGTTTTTGTGAGATTTAGTAATTAAGTCTAATAAAGAAAAAAGTGGATAAAAGATTCGAAAACAACAAAACACTTACGACGCGCGACTACCCAAACCTAATCTTGAAAAAGTAGGATGAAAAGAAAGAAAATGATCGTTTAATACTAGTGTACGTCACCATTAATATCTAGTTAGAATGGAAAATGCCCACGCAAATCTTGTTATTTATTGACCATATATCAATTTTGGTAATTATTTTATAATAATTCAATGCATGACATATATTGTCAGAAATATAAAATATGTATTATGTTAGCGAAAATGACTCTTTACCTTATTGCTAGCTAATGATTATTGGTTGCTAGTTATATATTCGTGTCATTTAGTGACAGGTTTTAATACGTGACTAGTCTCGTTGCTATTGATGTTCCTAAAAGGGTTACATCAATTGACCATTTGATTACTACATTTCATCTATATTAGACTTCAATATTGTTGGCATCAAACGACGACCTAGTTATACACTTAAGACGTACGTACGGCCACATAAACAAATTGTCCTATGCTTGCATCATATGTGAAATCATGCTACCCTAAGCAACAAATTAACCATATAGAAAAATAGAAGTAAACTACTATTATTATTATCATTATTATTATAATATAAGGTGTTGAGGATTTAACTTTCATATAAGTGAGGGTGACAAAAGGAGGAAAAGTTATAGCATAATAATTGGCCTTTTATAGGAAGCAAGATTTCCAAGTTCTAACACAAAAGAATGGTGATGAGTCTTGCCCAAATAAATCGCTTATACCTCTCCCTTTTGATGAATGAAGCAAAATTTTGGTATGTGCTTTTGTATGATATAACATTGAGGGATAAAAGTTGGTTAAAAGAATTCAAAATGACAATGCTCCTAGGAAAGCAGTGTAATATATAATTGATCAAAATCAGTTTTATCGGTGCTAATTTGAAATAAAGAGTAGTATTCGGATGTACAACAAAACATAAAATAACAGAAAACGAACTTTCCGGATCATGATTGGAACCAGGTTGATCTTTGCAATAGATTAAGGCTCAAAACATACTAATTAGGCCCATATTAAGCAAATAAGAGGGATTGCGGCACGATCCGAATTAAAGTGTGCCATCGTGATGTGATGTTATTAATCCAGTCTTTTAGCCTTCACTTACATTGTCTTCAAGATATAGCCAAATTCGGTTCCCTTTTATCATAATGATATGATCGAGTGTAACATCTTGGAACCATGACTAGAAGTTTAATATGTGTAACTCAATGTTAAATTGAAGATGATATAGATGAACAAGTTAAAATGCAAATTTAATAATTGGTCTCAAGTGTTTTGATACATAAGTTGAAATTAGAAATTTTGAATTGAATTTTTTATTTAATAAATGGAGTAAAGTAATGGGCCTGAAAATATCCGCTTTGGTAATTGAAATAATTTCGGGTAAAGTTGTATGTCGTATAGAGAAGCGGATACCTGCTTAAGCAAATTTGTCGACTCAAAGGGTTGGTTACCCTTTGATAAAGATATCTTCCTTGCTTCCAATTCTTGATTTTGCATCTTTGACTAAAGGAGTGTAAATAGAATTCAATTAAGGCTTCTTTTGGAACATTTGGAGATCAAACTTAAAGAAATTAAACATCAAATCTTGAAGTATTCTCGAGTGTTAGTGTTGACTTGATGCTAAATGGTGTAAATAACACCAAGTTATCTTGGGAAGTTTTCTGATAGATTATTTGGATCATTCAATTTAGGGGAAGTTTCCTGTTGTAAAAATGGTCAAAAGGTCTCAAAGACCTGTTTGTGTGAATGGTTATCACTTGAACTGATTGGTGTAGTTTGGGTGGATTTAGAATGAATAGGACATGTTAACATAAGTACTTGACCTGATGCCTAGCCTTTACATTCGTGAAGAAACGATTTTACGCAAGCAAAGCATGAGTACGGTTGTGAAGGAAAGCCTTATTGTTCAAAAGGACAAGTACAACCATGAGAATTGAGGGGTTGGGTGTATAGGTGACGGTAAAGACTCTATACAGCTACATGGGGATCATATGGAGCCCTAGAAAGGTGTAAGATCTGTTACGAGCAAGGTAGACCATTGGTACACTTAGTCCTCTGAGTATAGTTAGCGAGGGGTCATGACACACTAAGTTTAGATAGCAAGGTCTCCATACTTGCTAAGTTGCATGTCCCACTCTCTAAGTTCAAATATTTACTCGCCAAGTCCCTTTGCTTGCTTGTTAAGTTTTCCGTTTATTACAATTGTTTAGTCACCAACTTTTATTGGGGGTGAGGATTGCTTGCCAACTTTTATTGGCATGTGAGGGGTACTCGCCAACTTTCCTTTACGAGGTGTTAGCTAGCTAAGTTTAAGGAGTTAAGGTTTTGTGGTTTGTTGGTTATAGTACTTGTACCAATCTAGGTTCCTTCTATTTGTGACTAGGCTTCTCGGTAGAGATCGTGGTGACTGCTTTCGGTTAACTTCTAGACTAAGGTGATTTAAGTAGAATTTACAAGATTGAGTACAAAGATAAGCGAGGTTTTTGTACTATAAGTTGGTAATGGTGAAACTTAGTTATACTTAGTTAAAGGTTAATTATGGTTTTTTTTTCTAAAACTGGTTTTACGGTTATGAACCGGCATTTGTCTATCTACTATGAACGGTTATGTGTCATCTGGTTTAACTTTAAATGTGTGTTGTTACTGCAAGTTTTATTCATTTATAATACCATCTCATCACTCAACAATCACACCAGAGTCAAGTATACCCCGTAGTAATAGTATAACAAATGACATATATTTAATAACAAATCTCGATTAATAATGAGCATAAAAACATGCTTGGGATAGATTAGTTATAACTAAGAAACATAAAATAAAATTAAATCGGATTAAACTTAATTTAACCTAAACTAACTTTGCAACTTAGGATTCACATGTCCGAACTTTCAATTAGTAAGTTAATCAGTTTCACAATGTCGGCACCCAAGTCCTGAAGGTCGTAGGTTATCTCGGAATATAGCTCTAATCACCGAACTGGTCAACTATAGTAATCAAAAACCATATAGTTAACTCTTAAAGCAAAACACTTTATGAACGGGTTTAAATCATGCCCTTAATGGTCATTAGATATGCACCTAGATAAACGGCATTTTTGAACACCTACTTGCTACCACAAACCAATCCTAACCCTGTTATGATCACTAAATACTTGATCAATCCAATTAAGCTTTCAAGGTAATCGATCCGACTAATCTAATATTCCATCTCACAAACAAAGTTGTAATCTAAACCAATTTATAATCACAACACTCACACGATTACTCAAGGACATGGATCTATCATCACATAGAAGCTAAACTAATATTACTATTAACTAAACTCATACAAGTTGCAATTTAATCAATTATGTCCTAACCTCTAATTATATAACATATTCATGAGCACATAGATTTATTGACTTAGACTACTCTTGGGTATAAGTCATACTCCTTAAATATTCTCATGTCTCATAATGATCACTCAAGTTGTAAACTAACTATATAATCTCATTAAATACATCAAACAATCATTATTTGAAAGCATAACCAACAAAACGGGGAATCAAAGCAATAAATCAGCCGTATGGATAAATGTCACTATAACCAAATGGATCCATACATTGACATATGGTTATTGGTCTAACAACATAAAACCAAAAGTTGAAAGATCAAAGACAGATCTACAACGCGTAAGAATGGAAATCACAATCAGATTGAAGATATAAGTCGGGTCTTCAAACCTAGACTAATTAAGAATCCATGAAGAACACTCAATTACATCCCAATAGGTAGGAAAATAGAAATAGAAACCTAACATAAGAAAGCATAAATGATAGTGATTCAAGTACTGGTCGGAGCTGAAAACGCATAATTGGATTAGCTGAAACAAAGGATTTTGGTTCTCTAAGCTTCTCCATCTTCAAAACCAGACCTAGGGCACTTTGGAAGCAGCCCTAGGTTGGCCATTAAAAGGATAGAATCAACCTGCTCCAAAAATTAAATTGCACACACATGGTCATACGTCTAAACAAGGTATGGCCATGCTTGTGCACTAATGGTGTAGCGTGCAACCAAGTGTGTGCTTTTATTGTGGGCATGAACTTGTTTGGCATGGGCGTGTCTATTAAGGAGCATGATCGTGCTTCATTAAAAATCGTCATTTTCTTCATTTGTGGACCGTTTTTGTTCCAATCACGTCATTTACCTAATATGAGCAATTTAAATATATAATCCGGCTATATTTGCCATAAAAGGGTCATAAATAGGGGTAACGGCTATGCAATATATGAATAAATTGGACTTAATCAACATGCTTATGGTATACTGTGATTGTTATGCATGTACATGGTTAGTAGGACGGCGGTATATCTTACTACTTGCATATAGAGTGCCCGATAGGTTTATATTTATGACCTTCTAGTAAGTTCTATCCATTGTGGTTTGTCTTCGAGTGTTCTAGATCACTTCGTGGACACATGGTGGTAGGTATGTGAGTACCTATGCGTTGGAGTGATATGTGACTAGCGATATTGGTCATGATGCATGACATCAGGGGCATGGAGAGGCGCCTATCGGTACAATGGCCATGGTTATTTGCACCTAAATGACATCGTAGTGCATGTATGTTTCAAGTCAGAATAGCGGTACTGAGTCTCTAGTGGTTTTGTACTGGAGTCGCGACCCATTTGTGTATCAATTACTAGACTTATGAACCGTGAATTGAGTCATTTGTTTGGGCATTATAGTTTTGATGCCTTGTACTCCTATATTGGTGGAAAGACGCTAGAGGTTGCGATTCGGTTCATCATTATGTTTCTTTACGCATGACCTTTGGTAGTTTAGTAATATGCTACTTTGGGGGTGGATAATTGCTATATTTGGGCCGAAATAATTGTTGATTTATTTATTCACCGTTATCTGTTTAAATGGTGTACTTTAGTTTTGATTATATCCATTGACTCACGAGGAGTAAGCTGACATAAAATGGACTTGTTACGATTGTTAGACTAAAGTTTGAACTTTTTGTAGATTGCGAATTTCGAAAATCACGTAGTTACAAGTGTTGCTTTGTTGTATGAATTAGATCCACCAAGAACACCACCCTTGGAACACCACCCCAAGGATGATTTTACACATGAAAGCTCTCCACACCTTTTTTATCTGGATGGTTCACCACCTCTATGTGACATCATGGTCAATTAAATATTTATTTGTTCAGTTTTATATTAAATACCATCTCAAATAACTTTAATTCTTTTCAATCATTGTTTCTCATTTGTATTTTATGTATCATCAAGTGAAAGGAATGTACAAGCAATGTTGGCCACAAAAGCCATCAATTTCAGGTCTGTGGTGGGTTTCCTTGCATGGGGGGATCTCATTCTTCACATTTTCATGTGTTGATCAATTACAAAAGTAAGTGTGTGTATGTGTGTGTAGACACATAAAAACACATTTGGTAATCATATATATTCTGTATTTAAATTTAAACTTCAAATTCTCACTACCAGAATTCATTTCTTGATAATACAAGAAGTATTTTCCTGGATAAATACAACTAGAAAAATCGACATTCAGCTAATTATACTGCGTTGTCGATCTTCGACCTTCTTGTGCATGGGTCTCTGAATTGATAAACATCCATCCTCCTTTTCCTTAATTAATTTGGAAAACTAATTTCATCGAAGTCATCCAAAGATAAGAAAACTTCGTCCAAACATGAAAGCTCTATCCCGTCGTCGTCGTCATCGTCGCAACTATGATCGAACACTCGACATATTACCCACTTGCTAAAATCCTAAAAGTTGGAAGTTGAAAAGCTTAAGATAGAATAAAAACTTTCAAGAAATGTAACATATATAAACTAAATATTATAACAACCTAATTTTAGATGTATCTATGTGTAAATTCATGCTGCATGTACGTCTATTATATATCCCCTTAAATAATAATAGCAATAGAAGTTTTGAAAAATGTTATATATATATTGACTATATATTAAGTATATTACTTTATAAATCACTATTATTGTTCCATTGTTAAAAAAAAGTGATCTCAATCATAACACTAATATATGTTCCCAAGAGAAAAAACTCAAAAAGCAAAAAAGTAGGAATCTTGATGAATAATTACCAATTTGGAGTGGCCTCTTCTTTTTGATCTACCACTGCTGCTGCTACTACAAGATGAACTACTAGCACCATGATCAGTGAGCTTAAATTCCTCCATTATCCAGTTAGTTTTAACACCTTCAGGAGCATCACCAATATGAAACACATAATATTTCTTCAAACCAATTCTTTTATTACTACTTGAACTCATAATTTGTTCATCACATCCCCATGATTTCCAATACCCGTTTGTCGTTATTCGATTTTGTGTCCTCCTGCTATAATAATACCACTTCTTTCCTTCCACCATAGCTTTCCCTACATTATATATACATAATAATATTCTCATTAATCAAAATTATGTAGCATATAAATAAAAACTCCATTTTAGAAATTATAAGATTGTTACATGCATGGGTATACTAAAATAATAACTAATAATCGAAAGTACCATCTAAGTCCCAAGGATCATAAGGGAAAAGATCAAGATCGGGGATGATATCGGGATTGTAGGGTAAGAGAGCGGCCTTGCGTTGAAGGAAGTGAACAACGAGTTCTTCGTCGGTAGGACAGAATCGAAAACCAGGTGGGAGATTGACATTGTTGTTGTTGTTATTGTCACCCATGTATGTATGTTAGGAGATCAAATGAAGGATGGTAGTTAAGTGGATAAGTTGATGGATTCTTTGAAATCAACAAGAGATGGATTAAGTGGTTGAAGTTCTCTGTGATGTGGGGTTGGGAAATGAAGTAATGGAAGGTTTGATGCGGGCATTATATATATATATATATATATATATATATATATATATATATATATATATAGTTAGAGAGAGAGAGAGAGATGAACTGACGTGAGCTAGAAGTATTGTGAAACCATGAGAGAGAGAGAGAGAGAGGTTAGCATAGTTGCAGTGTTAAGACGGAACGTTTGCATACCATAATATCACGTTAACTATGTATATCAAATAATTAAATAAATTGTGTTTTAAGTGGTTATATATCTAAATAACAAGAGATGGTTCTAATATCTATACCGAGGGTATGTTCGATACACAGTTTTTTGGAGCTGGTAGTTTTTTGCTTTGAAATAAAAAGCTACAAGTCTTGTTCGGTTGAAAAAGCTGTAAGCTTCTTTTTAAACAAAAAACTCGAAAATAAAAAGCTTTTTGAAGTAGCTTTTAAAACTAGCAGGAAGCTTTTTATATACAAAATTACCTAAATACCCTTTTTAATTGTTTTGCAATTCCTTATATTTTTATTATTTGTCTTTTTTTGTCATTTTACACCATTAAGCTCCAGCTACCAGTTATTTTGTCAAACACATATACAAATAAAAGATACAGCTTCCAGCTACAGCTACCAGCTTCCAGCTACAGCTACCAGCTACTTCCGCCAAACATACCCTAAATCTATAATTGACTTTTTGTTTTTATAAAAAGTTTGAATCTTTGTAAATATCTATTTTATCATATTTATTATTTATAAAAAATCAAAAGAAACTTAAAAAAACAAATTCTTATAATCATCTCAAAAGTTTAAAGTGATTAAAGAGGTATATTTTTCCATTGATTTGAATGGAAATATTATATACAAGAGTAAATAAAATCATAATTTTATTTTTGAGTGCTACTATTTATACCCTCTTCCTTTGAATTACAAGACATGTCATATCAATCAATTATAATTTCTAATACAGATCATACACTCATATGTATCATATTGTAAGGGTCAATTTAGATTATCAATGGATCCAAACAGAATCACGCTTTTATCATATGCTAAATATATTTAAAGTTTGCTTGCAAGTTGCGGTGTCATAAAAATTGAGTATCTACAAATGGGAAATGTTGTAGTATTTAAATATTAGTAGTGAATTAGGTGTACTTATGGGTACCCAACTACAAGACTCATTGCACAACATGCAACCCTTGTACTTTATGCACCAAATTAAATGTTGTAGAACATATGATGTCTTCTTTAAGGAAGCTACTTAATTGGTCTTTTTTGGATTCATGGAACCGTAGATCCTGTCTTAAATGTGTGTATAAAGAGAGAATCTATATTATCCTGCTAAATCGTTCTACTTATACTTGTATTAAATCGATAAACAATGTACGTTATTACAAACTAAATGTCTTTTAGTGACTGAGACTTTTAACGACACAAGAGAAAGTGTCGGTAAAACTATTTTTCCTACCAATTATACGGGAAAACAAAGGTAAGAAAAAAGTGATATAGTTAAAACAAAATATACGAAACACTACTCTGTACGTTCTCTCATTCTCGCCCTAAAACGGATCGGCCCCAACCCCAAAATAAAACATCTCGTTTCGCTCCCTACTAAACCGTAGGCTATCTTTTAGGCTATATTCTCGAGTAATTTTTTGGAAGAAAATGAAGGGGGAGGAACGACTTCATCAAAGTTGCGTGTTTTCAAGTTTTTTTAAGTAGAGAAAGAGAGTAGTTATGTTGTTCAAAGGTTATCTCCCCAAACATGGAAGGAAAGTGATCCACCTCTATTTAGTTCATCCCTTTAATTTCCTATCAACTTAAGAAAACAACTTAGGTTGCGTTTAGCAGGAGAAAATTTTCTGTTTTTCGTATTCTGTTTTTCTGTGAAAAATGATGGAGTTTTCATTTTCTGAAATAAATAGAAAACGTGTTTAGATAAATGGGTGAAGTTTTTCTTTTTTTAAATGAAAAACATGTTTAGTTGAAGTGTTTTATTGAAAAAATTGTTTGCAAAATTTGAGGAGTTTGAGAAAATATGAAAAAGTGAGGGTTTTCTGTTTTTTTTTTAAAATATGTAAATGAACATTTTTTCTAATTTTCAGTTATCTTAAAAAAATTTCTAAGAAATTGGAGAATTTTTATAAAAGTAAACGTAATCTTAATTATCCTTTTTTCCCATTCTTTCTTCTCTTTTATTCTTTAAAAAACTCGAAAAAAAAAACGTTAACACTTACAAATTATGCATGAATTTTTTTTACATCACGTTATATATATGTCCAAAAAGTATAGGAAAATATCAAAATAAGCATATTTATCAAAACACAATTATTAAAATGAGCACCTTTTTATGGAATTACTAATTTAGGCAAGATTTGTATTAAAATTTTAAAATACCTTAATTTTCGTGAAATTAACACCCAGAATCGCTAACTAATATCATAGACCAATTATAGTCCAGCATGTGGTACTAGAATCGCCAAATCCGATTAGGGATCGAATTTAACAACTTTGACATTGTTGTTGTTCAAGATAATATCAACCCCATATATATAAATTAAATATTTAGATATATGAAATCAAGAGTTGTGTTTAATAAAGTTCATGTAAAAAAAATATTACTAAAATTTTAATATTCAATCATAGATGATTCAGTATACAATCACATATGATTTGTAAAAGCATCTCATGTGAATTACGAAAATGTCACTCCGCCCAAATTTTTAAAATGCAATCTGGACTATTGATGTTATTGATCCAAATGCTATAATTAGTATCTTAGGACTATAAATTAAGTATAGACTATATTGAACGATGTTATAATATAGGCAATGATAAGTAGCATTTGAACTATATCAATATCTTAAAATAGTACTTAATTATACCACATGCATTAAAAGTTGTACATAGCACAAGACCATACCCCATATTAAAAAAGGAAAATGCATCACTATATACCTCATGCTTATATCATCCTAGCTAAGTCTTGTGGATTGTGATTCAGATGACCATATATATATATATATATATATATATATATATATATATATATATATATATATATATATATATATATATATATTATGATCATATGGGTAGGTGGGGGGATATCCATATAGTCTTGTGCATCTTAAAATCTTGCCAACTTATGTGACCCACAACTTAGGAGTGCCCAAAACCAATTATTACTATGATCAAACATTCTACAAATTACTACTATGCCTCCTTTTTAAATGCCTTCCTTTTCTTTGCTTGCCTTCTTTCATTTGTTTTTTCTACACAACATGTATCTATAGTTCCTTAATTCTCAAAATATGTATGTATGTATGTATATGTTGTGCATGCAAGCATGGCCGGATCTATGTACAAGATCCCGGGTGACGATATGACTGAATGTCCTTTCGAAACCAAAAACAACGAACGCAAAGAACTAAAAGATTTTGAATTCGAAGAAGAGATTTTTACGAACAAAGTTTACTTCTAATCGGAATCATTCATCCACAAAATCAAGAATGTTTGATTTGGAAACATTTTCTGATCAATTATTTAAGCCGTCAATCCTACTAGTGATAACATCATCAAGAGATCGAGTCGTACTCGAAGCTTCACAAGTTGTACTCCTGCCTTAGATTACTTAAATACCCTTGTAGCATGATTAATTTATTCCACCATAATGAAATTAAAGCTCATGCCAAGAAGTTGAAACTTGGAAACATATATTAGGAAGGACATGCATTAATTGTAGAATGAAAAATGTGTCGTCCTTTAGATCGACTGAGTATCGATCTCTTTAATGGAACACAACAAGTGTAGGCTGCAGCAAAGGAATATTAATGGCAGAATCCTAATGTTTGTCTTCTTCATAGTCACGGGCACCTCAAATATTCCACCATTTTGGAACGACCAATCTTATCATCTTTATTTGAAAGGACTTGCTTTAAACGTCACACATGTTTGGTTTTTAGGTCCATATCATTTCAATATATATATTCTCCTTCGGTTCTTTCTTTTCAATTCCGGTTTTGTTAAAAATAAAAGAAATCTAAAAAGACGGGTTTGATCGAAATTGTGACACGTTTCGTTTCGCTTGCTTCGCTCAAATTGTCGAATCAAATTCGGTCTAACATAAGTGTTTCGAGTTCAAAGTTGATGCATGCCGGTAAATCATTTGGCTATAGATAGAGGGTACGATAATCAAGATTACTCTTGGTTGGATTTTGCCAATTTAAGTAGGATTAAGGATGGTTGTGGTTGTTGACTCTTGGCTGGATTTTGTTTGGTTGTCTTTAGAGGTTATATAATCTTTGAAAGAATTGTTCCATTATTTATGGAGGACATCCATGGCTCCCTCTTCATCTCCCATGGTCATATATGTCTACTTCTTCCTTTTTCAATAAGCTAGGCATCATAAGGATACTTGATCCCATTGTGATTTACACTGTTTGTGCCACTTTTTTAAATTAAAAGACAAAGACGTATATTCTGTCGGGTTATTTGGGTTTCGGGTTATTCGGTTCTAGTTATGTAAAAAATTTAGGTTTTATATGGCTTTTACCCAAATAAGGTGGGCTTATATGTTGGACTGTTGAAGCTATAGTGGTATTGGGCCATATATTATTAATATGTTGGGCTACAATTTGCATTACATAATACATACATGCTGGAAATATGTTGGGCTTTATAATAGTAATTGTGTAGGGGTACATGAGTACATCTATATATGGAAATTTGTGTAATATATTGGGCTAAATAGTTACTAGCAACAACTGTATCCAAAAGATAGTTTAGTATATGACTATATCTAATATGTAAAATGGGTTGACACTAATAAACTAATTAAAGAAGCTAAATAAACCATAAATTAATGCTACCTGATTAAAAACAATGGCTACATGGAATAAGACAGAAAAAAAGAATCAAATACTTACAACCATAACAACAGTGAACTAGCTACATACTGCCCACTTACTTGGACTAATGGTATCAATGTGTGTTAAGATTTCTCTCCTCCTTCAGGTTCAAATCTTGTTAAGGACATATATTTGTGTAAATTAGGATGTGTGTGTTTAGCGTTTAGAAAATAACATGTTGCTCTCACTTCACTAATCACTAATCGCGAGAAAGAACAAAATACTAACTTCTTTATTCGTCATTTTCCACGTCTTCAGCTGGTGTGGTTTAAAAGGTTTGCGAAAAAGATACGTAATTTTTAGCTTTTAAGATAAAAAAGTATAAGACAAAATAAGATCTTATGTCTGTGAAAAAACAAACAATTATTAGAAAAATCTGCGGGTTTGCAGACATTTTTTTAAAAAAACAAACAAGTTATTCTGTATACAATAAACATGATATTAGTTAATAAAAAGTTAAAAGATGTACATGACTTAAAATAACTAAAAATAAATAATTTTACAGGTATCAATTTTTTAGTAGTTTACCAATTTTCTTTAAATGCTGGTTGTAGGTTATCACTTGTAATTGCAAAACAAATCATGATTCCAAATTAAACTTTTAACAATTGCAGGAGTCGATGAACTCTTAAAGGAATTAAAAAGCCTCCTAGAAGTAACAACTCTGCAGTTATTAAAGATAGAGTTGTGAATCTTGTACTATTTAATTTCCACCATGTTAATATATTAAAGATAAATGAATCATCTTTATTACTTTTTAAAAATACTTATTCAACTCACTAATTGAATCAATTATAATTGCTTTCATATTTTCTCTTTAGGTTCGTTTGGTTCACGGAATAAATGTGAAAGAATTATGGGACGTTTGGTTCGCTGGAATTGGATAGAATTAGACGGAATTGGAATTGAGCATTACTACATCTTGTTTGTGTTTGGTTCGCGGAATTTATAAAATGAAATTTGACCATTCTAATAAATTCCTTAAATCAAAGAATTGGGAATTCCTTCCCTAAATGGATAGAATTCTAAGGAATTCTTCAAATTCATAAGAATTCTCAAAACATAATTGTTGTCTTCTATCCCACCCCACCCCCCGTCACCACCCCAACCCTACCCCTACCATACCTCATCCCACCCTACTCTACCCTACCCCTTACTCTACGTCATCCCACCCTACTCTACCCTAGCCTCACCTTTACCCTACCCTACTCTACACCCTCCCACCACCACTGCCACCGCCACCACCGCCACCACCACTGCCGCTGCCACCGCCACCACCAACACCACCACTGTCGCCGTCGCCACCACCACCACTACCGCCATCGTCACCACTACCACCGTCGCCGTCATCAACACCACCGATCCTCGTCGCCGACCATCGCTCACTGCCACCCTCCACCACCACCACCGTCGCCACTGCCGCCCTAGGTAGATTGTAGGGTGGGGGTGGGGTGGGGTGGGGGTAGGGGGTGGTGGACGGTTGATTGTATAATTTATTTTGGTTTATACATATTGAATTAATTTTTTTTTGCTAGATTCTAATTCTGGTCTTTACCAACCAAATAAGATATGGTTTTTCACAAATTCCAATTCCTATGAATTCAAATTCCCATGAATTCCAATTCCTTGGTCAAATTCCAATTCCTTCATATTCATTCTGCAAACCAAATGGACCCTTAGGCCCCGTTTGGTTCGCGGAATGGAATTGATGGAATTGGAATTCGTTTAAGGAATTGGAATTGGAAGGAATTGGAATTGGAAGGAATTGGAATTAAAAGGATTCCAATGGAATTGGTTGCTTGCGAGTGTTTGGTTCGCGGAATGGAATGGAATTTCAAATCTCAAGTTTTGTTTGGTTTACAAAGTAATTGGAATTGAATTTACCAAAATGAAAATAGTTACTAATTTTTATTATTTTTTAATTTCTATTTACTATATTATATATCATTAACCTTAATTTAATAATCAATAAATATAAAAATATGAAAAAATTAACTAATCTCATGACAATGTTGATTTTCTAATATATTCAAGATACGTAAATTATAACGAAATTATACTAGCCTTTAAACAATTACTTCAAAATTTAAACATACGATTACATCTACCATTACTTAAAACATACGATTGCAGATTGTGGATGGAGAAGGTCGACGGTAGATGGTAAAGGTCGACCGTGAAAGCGCCGGCGGAGGTCGACGATGGAGGTCGACGACGGAGGTCGATGGCGGAGGTCGATGGGTTTCGATGGCGCCGATGGTCGATGGGTTTCGATGGTGGAGAGCAGGAGAGGCGTAATGTTTAGGGCGTAATGTTTAAATTCCTGTGGAAAGTATATAATTCCTTTGGTTTGGTGATGGAATTGCAAATCCTTAAAGTTGGGAATTGGGGGGAATTTAAATTCCAATTCTTAGAATTCTGTGAACCAAACATGAGTAGATTTTAGGAATTGTCAATTCCAATTCCGGGTAATTCCTGCGAACCAAACGGGGCCTTAGAATTTGATTAAGGAATTAGAATTTATAAGAATTGAAATTCATGAAAAAATATATCTTGTTTAGTTAGTAAAGAGGAATTGAAATCTAAACAAAAATAAATTAATTTAATATGTAAAAACCAAAATAAGTTATATTATCAACCGCTGTCCAACCCTACCCCCTTCGCCGCCAACGTACCCCCTTCTGCCACCCTACCCCACTCTACCACCCTACCTTACCCTTACACTCACCCTACCCTACCCCCACTCTACCTCCTTACCATACTCTTATCTCCACCTCACCTTACGTAGACTTACTCACTCTACCTTACCCGTACCCCCACCACCTAAACTACCCCACCCCACCTACTTCACCTTACCCACCCTACCCCTTACTTCCTATACCTACCTCACCCTACTCCACCTTACCTTAACACACTCCTACCTTACCTTAACACACTTCTACCTTACCACTACCCTTACCCTACCTCACCCACCCCACCTACTTAACCACTATCTACCTCTGCCCCACCCTACCCCATCTTACCTACCTATTATACCCCATGACTACTCTACCTTATCTACCCCACCCTACCTCTAGGGGTGAATAAAAACGGAGTTATATAGGGGTAGGGTAAGTAAGGTGTCATAGAATAAGGTATGTATGATGGGGTGGGGTGGGGGTAGTGTGAGTAAGGTGTCATAGAATAGAGTAGGGTAGAGGTGGGGCGAGTAAGATTGTGTAACATAGGTTAGAGTGAGGTAAGGCATAAGGTGGGGGTAGTGTATGGTCAATAAAGAGTGAAGTAAGGTGAGGGTAAGGTAGGGTAGGGGTAGGGTGAGTAAGGTGGAGTACAGTAGGGTAGGGTGAGGTAGGTCATAAAGTGGAAGTGGGATGGGGTCTTGTAGGAGTAGGGGTAAGGGTAGGGTTAGGGGGCAGGTAGGGTAGAGTAGGGTGAGATGAGGTGGGGTAAGGTAAGGTGACATAGTTAGGGTAGGGTGGAGTGAGGTGGGGTACGGTATGGTGAGGTAAGGTAAGGTGAGTAAGGTGTGTATGGTAGGGTTGGTAAGGGTAGGGTAAGGGTCGGATAAGGGGAGGGAAGGGGTAGTTATGGTCAGGTATGAGACAACAATTATGTTTTAAAATTCCTTAAAAATTTGAAGAACTTTATTCATCTGGGGAAGGAATTCTCAATTACTTAATATAAATAATTTATTAGAATGATCAAATTCCATTCTACCAATTCGGTGAAACAAACACCTCTTATGATTTAGAAATTTTTAATTCCAATTTCTTTCAATTTCTATGAACGAAACACCCTCTTAGTTTATCTCTCATGTGAGGATTTTGATGACATAAGCCAAGGAGTGTAGGTTTTCCTAATATTGAATATGAAGTAGAAAACCTGCAGGTACTACTAGAACTTGGAGAATGTATTCTCACATCGTTTTTATATAAATATATATGAGGTGCATAGCACCCATTATATTTATTTTTTTCTGTTCAATTATAATCAAGAACTTACTTTGTTCATAGGGTCAAACACTAAAGCAAAAATATATGTACAAATAGATATAATATCATCAATGCAAGTGTGGGAAACCCTCAAATTAATTTCATAAAGATTTCAAGAAATGACATAAATTCCTACTTTTTTCTTACTCACCTAATTAAGAAACTTCAAAACCCGTTTATCGAATTTCAGCCCCAAAAATCACATTCTTCCAAACCATAACGTTTGCGTAAGATTGTGCAACTTCCAACATAGTAAAGGTGGGGTTTAATCTTGTCGTACCATCTCTAATCAATGTTTTTTTATCCCAAGTATTTCAATCTCGGAAAATTTGTTAAAGTTCTTTAATGTGATGGATTTGGAACGAAACGGTTGAAAATGTGTGTAAAATGAGAAATCGAGAAAGCTCAGATGTATTATTATTGTTTGGAATTGGATTAAGGTGATTCAAATGGTTGCATAGTCCATGCAAAAAATAAAGTGCGTAACACAATGGTCTTAAGTGCATTGCGCAACCTTAAATCATGGAAAGTAAAAGTGTGTCCGGTAATCTTTTTAAGCGCACCATACAATTGTTTTATGTATAACACAAGCCCGATTCTCCATTTTCAATATACAACACATACATTTCGTCCTTACACTTTTTTTAGGGCTCTTAGAAACCAATTGTCATAGTTTAGGTTCGTTATACTAGAAACCAGTAAATATTTTACCCCATGATGCATCTAAAACAGATGCGGATATCGAATTGGGTACAATATATACTAGAACTCAAAGTACGGTAATGATGTTTACTATTGTAATGTCATTTTGAAGACCTAGTTTGTTCATCTCTTCGAGAGAATGTGTAAAATCTTTTGATTCTCTTATCTTTGTATCTGTAATCCGAATCTTTTCAATTCACTAAGTTTGTTTTCTCCATGTATTACTTTTATTTTTGTATAGTTCAATAAACCATATGACTCGATTTGATCACCGTTTGATTTAATTACAACCTTGTTTGTCAAATTGAATGTTTTATCGATCAAATCTTTTGAGCAAGTATGGATTGCGAGATACTTTGCATTCGTGGGGAGGGTTCAAACGAGAACTGTTTTTCGTACGAGAACCAATCTTGACCGTTCATTTTGGATAATGAAGTTCATGGATGAAGAGTGTGGGGGGATTGAGTGTGGCAAGGTGCATGTAAGGAATTCATAGGTGGGCAATCCAATTGAAGGAGGGGGAATTTGACGGCTAAGATTGGTTTTCGCGGTTCTCGTACGAAAAACAGTTCTCGTTTAAACTTTTGCCTTGTATTCATAACATTGTTAAACTGGATTAGCAACTATGTCTAAGACCTTAGAGTCTTAGTTAGCTTAGTTGTGTACTTAACGACCGCTAAGAGCACAATTTAAATTCGTTCATCAAAGGTTTTACAACAAACATTATATATTTAGTTTTTGCACTTTTAACGATTCACCAATCGACAATTAACAAATTACATATTCAAACAATCTATATATAACTATCAATGCGTAAGTGTTAACTTTGCGAAACTGATTAAGTTATTTATGGTGTTACAAATATATAAACGTTATTGTAATGCACATTAATGAAAAACAAAAGCCTAGCTCATTTTACTTGGCTAAACATGTAACTTAATTAAAGGCAATAATTTAGCTATTAATAATTTAATTATTATTGCTAACCACTTACAAGTTACAACCATTGACTTTGAAAATTGTTTTCTTGGTAGACTTTGAATGCATGTGTTACCAATAATGATTTTGGCTTAGGACTGGCAAGTGATAAAACATTTTAATATAAAAATCATAGGAGAGAGATAATTAAAAATAAATAACTAATTAATCATAAACTCAAATTAAAGTGTACGTTAACCTATAAGTAAAAAGTTCAAACGAGAAGTTTTTTTCGTACGAAAATTGCGAAACTGTTTGTAATACCATTAATTATTCGTTAACGGGAGCATTTTGATCATTTATATATTTACCTAACTGTGAATTACGTTCGAATCGATCGTTGTTGATGAACGAAGCTTGATTTTCCTAAAATAACATTTATTAATGCTTCGTTAATGAGTTATTAATAAAGGCATTACTAATCGAGTTATTAATGAGCTATTATTGTTAATAGCTATTGATTTATTTTAATTAAGGATTAAGATTTATTCTCGTAATTCTCACATACAAAACAGTTCTCTTTTGAACACTCAGTAGCCTATAAAATATCTCAAAATCATAATTATATACATAACAACATAAGCAAGCTGGTTTTTTGGAAGTCAAACAAAATTATTGAATTTAAGCAAATACTGTACTGGATAGATAACCTCTTTTCCCAACTTTCTCAAGTAATCTATGACCTAATGAATTGAATATCTAGTAAAGACATGAAAGTGACAAGCAGCTCCCAAAACAATCATACATTCTGGGATTTTTATTTGTATTTTAGTACCATCAAAACAGTAGACAAGAAACATCTGATCATAGAAAGAGAACATGTTACAAGAGAAAAATGTTCTAGTGTCTTTAATAATCTTTCTGATCTTCAGACTTTCTGCTTCTACAGACACAATTACAGTCACTCAACCCCTTAAAGATGGTGATCTTTTGGTCTCAAATGGTGAAAATTTTGCACTTGGATTCTTTAGCCCCACAAATTCCACCAACAGATATGTTGGTATTTGGTATAATAAAGTTTCTGAGCATACTGTAGTTTGGGTTGCCAATAGAGACCGTCCGATCACCAACTCATCTGGAATCTTATCCGTTGATGAAACAGGAAACCTTATCTTACACGAAGAAGGTCAAAGGTTTTTTTTCTGGTCAACCAACGTTTCAACTAACGTTGTTACTTCTGATGGTTTTTCAGCTCAGTTGTTGGATTCTGGTAATTTGGTTATGTTTCAAGGCGTTAATAGAGAGGTTTATTCATGGCAAAGCTTTGATTATCCTTCGAATACTTTACTTCCGGGTATGAGATTCGGGTTAGATAAGAAAACGGGTTTGAACCGAATGATTACTTCTTGGAAATCTAGTGAGAATCCGGGTGTCGGGGAGTATTCGTATAAAATGGAGTTTTTCGGGTCGACCCAGTCGTTTTTGTACAAAGGTATGACCCGAATCTGGCGGACCGGGTCATGGACGGGTCACGGATGGAGTGGTGTACCCGAGATGACCCAGAATTTTATCTTTAACGTTAGTTATATAAACAACAATGATGAGGATGTTGTGGTTTACCTTATTCGTAACTCATCGATTTTCTCAAGATTAATCGTTAGCGAGTCAGGAATCGTCCAAAGGCTGACGTGGCAAGAGGCAAACCATAGATGGTTTGGGTTCTGGTCCGACCCAAAAGACCAGTGTGACGGGTATAACCATTGTGGCTCGTTTGGGGTTTGTGATCCGTATAAATCGGGCACATTTGAATGTGACTGTCTTCCTGGGTTCGAGCCACGCTCGAACCAAGACTGGTTCTTGAGAGACGGAACCAAAGGGTGTAAGAGAAAAGCCGGGATGAAGATGTGCGAGGTCGGAGATGGGTTCGTGGAGTTGGCACGTGTGAAGGTGCCGGATACGTCGACGGCACGTGTGAACATGAGTTTGAGAGTTGAAGCGTGTGAAGATTTGTGCTTGAGGAATTGCACGTGCATGGGATACGCGGTTGCTGATATAAGTGAAGGAGGTAAAGGTTGTATTACATGGCATGGAGATATGAATGATACGAGGACGTTTTCAGATGGTGGCCAGTCGTTTTATATACGGGTGGATGCTGCTGAATTAGGTACGCCATTTAATGCTTTCTATAATCTTAAATTTTGAATATTAATAAATTATATTTAAACTAAATTCATTGTACGTATAATACACGGGTTGGTTTAAAAAAATGATAAGTATTAAATAATAATAAAATAATATATGTTAATGAATTATAAAACGAGAAAAATATATGAGAATTAAAAAAATTGACGACAGACGACGTCAACACCCGAACAAGCAGTGGAAGCGTCGACACAAGTGAGAGAGGCAGACGTTACAGCAAAAACGTGTTATGTTGATACAAAGAGACCATGATTTTATTTTTCTATAAGTTATCGATCATTATTATAACATTAAGAACGATAAGTTTAAGTTTTTATCGGTTATAATTAAAAAGAATTAAAAATGTTTAGAGAATATTTTAAATTGATAAAACTAAAACGTTGATTAAATATTTTGTTAAAAATGTTTATAAAAGGTAAATATAATATTTGTAAATTAGAATGACAAATACGATATTTAATTAATGTTTAAGAAGGGCGTGTATTAATTTATTTCGAAAAAATTTATTCAAAAGCCAAAATCGAATCTAATTTTGACCGAGAAAAATCAAAATTAAATTTTTATTTTTACCAAAATAATTGTTTATATTGCACTATTAAAACTAATTTGTTAAATAAAAGGATATAATTATATAATAAACTGGATTAATATTAGTGATTGATATATATGCTATAGGTATACGTACCTCAATAAATAATTATTATAATTAGTTTCTTAGATGTAAAATTAACTTTTAAATTGGAAAATGATAACAACAGAAAGTATTTAATGTGAAGGGTCTACCTTGATCAAGAAACAAATCTTTCCTGCTGTCACATTGATTAAGAAAGGGTAGGTGCTTTTAATTCAATTATTTGTACATGCAATCATCTATTGATAGTGTTTGGTTTCGAGACCCACTCGAAACCAAAATAATCAAAAATCAAAACTGATGTTATATAGTCTAGAACCAATGACCGAACAGATAAAAGAGATTCGGTACCGGTTTTATTTCATTTCTGGTTCGGTTTATTTGAATTCGAGTACGTAAAAGTATGTATTGTAAGAGTTGATGACGAGATTATTATTAATTAATGATATATTATTATTATTATTATTATTATTATTATTATTATTATTATTTTGAACGACAAATACACATACTCATTAAAACTACTCTTAAATTTACTCTTTTATTCATCATAAAACTTGAGTCAAGAACACTTTTCCACAACACCTGATTGCTTATGAAATTAAAAATCCGATTAGCATGAATCCTGATGGTTACTTAGCGTATTGTTCTCATACTCTAACATTCATTTAACTGTGTTAAGGGTTCTAGTCATATTGGGTCGTGTCATTAAGACTTAAGAGCCCTTCTTTATTCATCCATCGGCATTTGCCATCCCTCATTTCGTTATAACCTCCTTAAGCATCCTTGTTTATAGCACTTTATTTGGTGTTTGCCATTTTTCTCAGCTTGATTTGGCCTTTTTGACATATTTTGAGGCTACTTTATCTTGCCTATGCCTTCTGACCTTTGCTTTCGGTATCTTATATCATCTGAGATACATTATTAAGCTCCCTTGTCTGGTACCACTAAACTTTCTTAGGAGTGCTCAAGCTTGTATATACGCCTATTTGACTTGTAGATTCTCAAAATCTCATTATTGTTTCATCGATGCAATGGATGGCTAAAACTATTATCAGAGGCTTTTGAGAAGGTGAAACAGGACAACTTATCAACTTATCGTCTAGTTATCTCTTGGAAAGATAATTGGTGGAACACTTTTGATGAATCCCACAATGGTCATGGATAGAAAAGATGATGGGTTGATAAGGAAGCTTTAGAGTTATCACATGTTAACGCATTTTGGGGTCACAAGCATGACAGATAGCATAAGAACTCAACACTTTGGAGTGCTTTAGTGAGAGCAATATCAGGATAGGTGACCTCTTGGGAAGTTCTCGCTTAACGCCTAAAACAAAACCATGCAGAACAAAATGGCTAATATCGTGTCATGGTGAGCGAGGCGTTATAAGTGGTTTCAGAACAAACCCCTATATAGTTAGCGATGGTGGGTAAAAGTTTGCCAAAGATGATAAGTCCCTAAGGAGGGTTGTTTGTAACACCTTAGCTGAATCTCATATCTATTATGGTCAGAAGAGATGTTAGGTTCATAAAGAAGCCTAGACCTTAGACACTATGCGTTTTGAAGACACAAGCATAACATATCTCATAAGGATGGTACATTTAAGCGTGATTGAACGATAGTGGTACCAAGATGCGTGCATGGGTGACCCCATAAGAAAGTTGTGTGATGGTAGGGCAAAGCAAACCATATTGAATTGTGGTGGGTGGGACATTACAATTAGGGTTTTACAATAACAGGAGTGATCGAAGTTTGACACATTATTGAGCATACAATTACTAATATGGTACAATCGATCCTCTTTGATACATCATTATGTTATAATATATACCTAGGTGAAAGTTGTAAAGTAATTCCACACTCCTTAAGGCAAATGTCAAACTTTTGGTTCAGATATTCAAAACCTCGAAAAGATTAAAACAACTTACTTTTCTAACAAAGTTGATTATATATTTTATTTTGAAATTCTTTCAGTTTCTTAATGCTTTCAAATTTATGTGTCCATGATTAGACATAATCATGTTTCCTAAATGGTAAATATAATGACCTACGGGTATCCACCACGGGCCTCATGACCAAAAGGCTCACATAAATCACTATATAGGGGTGTTATTCAGTTATTTTTTCAGGTATCGCTTAATTTAGGTCGGTAATTCAGTTATTTTGTTTTTTAGAAATTAATCGTTAACCGACCCGTATTAATATTCAATTCGGATATTAGTTACGTGTAGATTTCAAGTACAGTTCGGCTATAATGGGTGTATCGGGTGTAACCATTTTTTGTATTGTAGCTTATGGATGGTGATTTATAATTTTTTTCCTATTATGTTATTTTTAACGTTTTGTATGTTTTACTACTAAAAAAATAAAAAAAAAATTGAAGTGTGTAAACATTTTAAAAGTTATGTAACTGAGCATAAATGTCAATAATTCAAATCACTATAAAATGTTACAAAGTTTTTAATGACATCGTATTCGTCCATTTTTTACATGCTAGTTATCGAAATGATTATGTTATAAATATAACTAAATAATAAACTATTTGACGTGAAACTTGTTGACATTCATTATAAGAATTGAGTTTAATTATATGGATACTAGACTACTTTGCAGGGTGTTTTCTTTGCAAATTTTTTTTTTGGGTATACCCGAATGGTATATAATCTAACCGATAACCGAACTACAATAATACGGGTAACCCAAAATAACCAATCCTACCTGATAACCGATTTAACCAACCCGCTTTAACTGAAACTTGAACGGGTTGGTCGGTTTTTTCGGGTATTATTTTTTCAACAGGCCTATCTGTATACATGAATCCTTGATAAGCCATCTACCTTTCATTGTTTTCACTGAAAGGTTTCTTAGTTACCATATCACATACACAAAGGGTTTTTTAGCAATAATTTTTATGGTTTTCTGTTTCTATTAGGTTTTATTGTTTCTAGTTTTAGTTTTGAGTTTACATATTATAAACACGTCATATGGATTAATTAATTACATGATTAATAGCGGATTGACACCAACCTGAACCAAATTTCCTCTAGTGACTTTCATGTCTGCTTATTTTTGACCCAATTAATTTAATTATGATTTGCATGGTTCTTGTCGACTTAAGTTGTGTTTCAAAGTCTTATATTGAATCTAGTCGTGAATTATTAAACTAAACGGCGTTTATCATAGGATCATCAATATCATAATATATTTCGATCAATCTTTGTGCGATTCTATATTAAAATCCTAAAAGTCTCAATATGTAAGATATAATATATTTTTAAAAAGGTTGAATGACTTATTTATGAAACTATCTTTTTATTTTACATTGATCAATGCAACTATCTTTATTTGTTATCAATTTATACAACTATCATTTAATGTTATACTAATTATTGCTAGATTTCACCTAAAACTTTCTAAATGCTAAGGTGGATTTCACCTCACCATGTATAAAGTTTAAGCTAAAATCTTGCATGAACTAGTAAAAAAAAATTGAAAGATATAGTTTCATAAAGTAACGAATCAAAATTGCATAACTTTGTAAGAAATAAAAAAATTTATTTTAATCAATACAAATATAAAAATGATCATAATTACATAAATAACTCATTCCACCTTTTAAAAAGTTGTGGAACTGTATATTTCTGCCTTTTAGTGATAACCTACATGTCATGAGTTCTTGTCATCTTTTGACATTTCTTGTTAATGACCATCTACTAATGCATGATCAAGTGACAATTAAGAACTTCAACTCATACAAAATTACACTGGTTTTCTCTAAAATTTATAGAGAGTTGTCGAATAGTTGTTAGACGTTGTCGTAAAGTTTCTTATGATTGTATTTCAGCTAATTACTCGTCAAAGAAGCTAAAGCGATCTCGTAGAAAGCAGTTTTTGGTCATCGGAATGCCATTGATTGCAGCGGGGCTTGTCCTTTGTACCTTTGTTTGTTGTTACATAAGAAGAAGAAGAAAAGGTTTGTCTACTCTTATCCATTATCAATTGATTCCTCTTTAGTTACACAAGAGCTCATCAAGCATAGAAACTTGCAGAACCAACACTAATAGGCTAATACCGGTTAAAAGATGGTTCAAAATAAGGGAAACCCCATCAAGAATACATGCATAGAATGTAGATAGACTTACTGGTTTAGTTTGATTACATTTTGTTCAAATCTAGAACTAATTATTAGTATTCTTGACTTTGTTCGAGTTTTTTTAAGAGAAAATCAATCATGAACTAGTTGGGACAAATACAAACAAAATAAGTTGGTTTTGTTTGATTCTGCAGCCAGACGAACAAAACGTGAAGTTGAATTAAATTTCGCAAGTAGTGTAAAATCCTTGCAAGGGTCTTTCACAGACAAAGATATAGGTGAAAATGTTGATTTACATGTGTTCAATTTGAGCACCATAGTTGCAGCAACTGATAATTTGTCTCCTTCAAACAAACTCGGAGAAGGTGGCTTTGGCTCGGTTTATAAGGTAATTATATCTTTGCTTATGATCATGGCCCTTGTTTGGTTTATAAATCTCATTAAATTTATAGCACATATTACTCAGGGTAAGCTACTAAATGGGCAAGAAATTGCTGTCAAAAGATTATCACAAGGTTCAGGTCAAGGAATGCAAGAGTTCAAGAATGAGGTAACATTGATAGCAAAACTTCAACACAGGAATCTAGTAAGACTTTTGGGATATTGTTTTCATAAAGAAGAAAAGATGTTGATCTATGAGTATTTACCAAACAAAGGCTTGGACTCTTTCATCTTTGGTTTGTTTTCCAACCCACAACATCTCTAAATCCTACTACTACTACTACTACTTCCTATAGTTCTGTAATTTCTCAAATTTTATTGGAATGGTGTCCTAGATCAAGAAACGGGGTCGCTTTTGGATTGGAACAAACGGTTCCAAATTATCAAAGGAATCGTTCGTGGACTGCTATATCTTCATCAGGATTCTAGGCTCAAGATCATCCACAGGGATCTAAAAGCAAGCAATGTTTTGCTAGATGCAGATTTGAACCCTAAAATTTCTGATTTTGGAATGGCGAAAATCTTTGGAGGGGATCAGGACGAAGCTAAAACGCGCAGAGTTGTTGGGACATAGTATGTTTTATTCTAAGAAAATTACCATAACTCAGTCTGTTTTGTTTCATTTATCTACCAAAGATGCAATGTGATTGTAAATTGTAATTGCAGTGGCTATATGTCTCCAGAATATGCAATGGAAGGTCTTTTTTCAGTAAAATCTGATGTCTATAGCTTTGGAATTCTAGTTCTGGAGATAATCAGTGGTAGGAAAAACAGTAGTTACCATATGGAGAACTCAGTAAATTTGATTGGGCATGTAAGTAACTAAATCTTTAGGTTTTTTAATTTAAGTTTCTTGAATTATATATCTATCCAAATAATATCTAATCATGATCATCCACATTGTTTCTAGGTTTGGGACTTGTGGAAACAAGATAAAGCGTTGACGGTTGTCGATTCATCTTTAGGAGATTCATTCGATGCCCGTGAAATACTTTTATGTATCCATGTCGGGATTTTATGTGTTCAAGAATCGGCTGCTGATCGACCTACAATGACTGATGTCGCGTTTATGCTGAGTAACCGAGGAACAACACTTCCTTCTCCGAATCAACCAGCATTCATCTTTAGGCAATCAAATTATGGTACAGACTCAACATCAGCATCAGCTAGTGGTGGAATTGGCTCAGTATATGATGAGACCATTACAATTCTCCACGCTCGATAATTTTATTGTTATAAGAGAGGTGATTTCTACATAATAATTAGATTTGTACGGGTTACGAGTTCAAGAGTTCCAATCTAAAGAGGTAATTGTATATCTACATGTAAGCTAAAGAAAAAAATATGGTAACTGTAATTGATTGTAAGGTAAATATATGATGGTGTTGAATTGTTGGTGCTCGTCAAATACAAAATATCCGGTGATAATTCATAAATCTAAAACCTAAGATAATCCATGCCTTTGTTTTGTATGTAGGATTGTTAATTTTAGGCATTCTTTTGAATATTTTTGGTGACTGATAAAGTTAGATTCATGGTTTAGAATGTTTTGTTTAATTAAGCAAGAATAATGTAACAATATTATGATTATGTTAGATCACCCGTAGTGGGTCTCATCATTACGAGATGATGAGCAAACTTGCTCCGTCAAACACTCGTCACCCACTAAGGCTCGCTCGTTGTGTCGCTCGTCATCCTCATGCTCGTCATCACCACGATGAGCTCAACGCCTCTTTCAACAGGTTAAAATGAAAACGAAAATGAAGATGGGTGATGGTGTGGAGGTCAGTCATGCGTGTCATGACTAGAGTTATTTAGTCATGACTATGTCATAAGCTAAAAAGCTGATGTGGCAATCAATCATGCATGTCATGACTACGAGTGGTCTTATAACGAAAGACCGAAGATAGATAGGCAACCGTCCTGGGCTCAAAAAATTTAGGGGCCAACTTGATTTTTTCAAAATATCCTCTCCTTAATGTGTTATTAAGACTTGTTAAAAAGCGTGCTAGTGAATGAGCCATTAATGAACCCTTACAATTATTAGCCATTAATCTATTTTAATCGAGGGTCAAGATTGGTTCTCGCAGTTCTGAGACGAAAAACACTTCTCGTTTGTAACATTGTTAATGACTCATTAATTGGGTATTTTGATCATTTATTTATTTACCCAATCGTGAATTGCGTCTGGGGACCAAGATTAATGAGAGAGGCTTATTTTTCCTAAAATATATCTCATTAATGCGTTCTTAATGAATCATTAATGACCAATTACCATTAATAGTCATAGGTTTATTTTAATCAATGGCCAAAATTGATTCTTACGGTTCAAATAATCGATTTCAATGTCATTCAAAAGGATTCTTCAACGAAACCTTTATTTTTAATTCCATTATTATCGCAAATTTGTTGGGCAATTTTCACCAGCAACTATCAGATCACACGTCAATTTCTAATTCCTAATTTCATTAAAAACTTTCAGCGCAAATCTATGAGTATATTAATTTTTCTTTCTTCATCTCCCGTCATGAATGTTTTCTTGATTTGTTATCTTTATTATATGGTTAAAGTTTCATACAATAAATGTTTAAAATTTATATTAACAATTATACACATGATATTAATCTTGTGTGTGTAGAAGAAGATTCAAACGAGAATTGTTTTTCGCGTGAGAATTTCGAGAATCAATATTGGCCCTAGATTAAAATACTTCAAACGGTTGGATAAATATATAAATGAATAAAATACCACAATTAATGTGTTATTAATGATGTTACAAATCGTTCTCGCACAAATAATAGTTTCCGTTTGAACTTTTCTCTCTCTTACACACACATACACTAGCATGGTATTCATGCAATGTTGCATCAGTGAATAGTTTCTACACGCTAAAATGTCGTTTTCATTTATTTCTCTTTTTCTCATCAACTCTTTGTTAATTTTTAAATCATAATTTAAAAAACAAGAAAACAAGAAAAAAATCTTGATTTATAAAATAAGGATAGAGAAAGATTATCTTGTCTTGAAAATTGTGTTGATATATGTGAGAATTGTGTTAGTATGAAAGAGTATGTTAATGAGTGAATTTTGAGAGATATATTAGTATTTTCTGATTACTGAAATTTAGAGAATTAAATAAAGTAAAAAAAATATATATTAAATATATAATGTAACATCTGTAGTATTACTAGTATATATGTAAAGCACACTATAAAAAAATGTATTAGCCTAGTAAATTATGAGGAGCAAGGGCTCAAAAGGATGGTTAGGGAACGGAGGCACAAATCGAGCAATGGTCTTATTAAAGCTTAAATGAAAACTAAGGTTCAGTTTGCTTTACAGAAATCAAAGGAATTGAATGAAATTGAAATCAAATTTCATGTTGTATTGCATTTGATAAACTTTTTTTTTAATAGAAATCTCATTTGTTGGAAAGTTAAAATCTATTCTATAGATGGACTGAATGGAATTAAAATCAATTTTATTCCTTCGAATTCTATGAAACAAACTAAATCTAAATATCGGTATCCACTACCATTGCACCTCTGATCCGTCGTGCTCAACCACTCTAGGTAATGGACAAAACTATTTAATGGAAGTGTTTGGGTTGGGTTTGAAAGCCAAAATGAAAAAACCCAAATCCAAGATAACAGAAAAAAGAAGGTGAAAACTTGGTGGCTAAGTTAAAAAATAAGAATAAATTACGCAAATAATCCTTAAACTTTGTTTATTAACACCGAGAATCCCTACTTTTTAGAATTTGTTGCCTTTGTTTCATGCCCTTGAAATACCAAAATGCACTTAACATTTCAACCCCACACACATATACATTTTGGCAACCTCGACAATGACAATATTTCTCGTTTTTCCAGCGACCAACACACATGTTTCCTCCTCCTCGTCTTCCTCTTTCTCTCTCTCTCTCTATCTCTCTCTCTCTCTGACACATCATCACCGCCCCTCATGACTCTCTCAATTAGGGTAGCTAGTGGAACCAAGCTCGAGCTTGGCTTAATAGCTCGATGAGCCTTCACGATGCAATATCAGGTTCAGCTCAAGCTCGACTTGAAAAACTCGAATATTTATCAAAAATAAATTTTAAATAACCAAACTAATTCCAAATCTATGAAATACTATATTAAATAACAAGAAAAATTATGTGTTTGTAAGTAATACTTTTGCAATCTCACCCTATAAATTTTATCAATAGAAACACTTTTAACTATAATTATTATATATATAATATTACATAAAGCTTGAAAAGCTAGATAATCGCTCGAGTTCAAACTTATAAGCTTGAGTTGTGATCATTATATATTTCAAACTCGTTTTTAGATTCACGTTCAAGCTCAAACATGATAAAAACTCAACTCCAACATGTTTGAACTCTAGCTGATCAAGCTCGAATACCTCGATAAAAACTCGTCTCGTTTAGTTTAATATGAAAGATAAAATATGAGCTACAACTAAACTTTTTAAATTAATACAATAATACATTAAACTAAATGATTTAATATATATACACCAAGTTGGGACTTAATTACATTATATAAAAACTACCATTTCCTATTTGTCTCTGAAAAACAATTCCACAACTATAAAATCATGTCACATAATAACATTACTAAGTGTTAAAATGATCATATATACTTAGTTTAGGTCCAATTTTATAAAACCGTAAAAAAAGTAAGTTAAACGTATAAATAAATAAATTAAATTAAATTAAGATGTATTAATAGAAAAGATATAATCTTCTGTAAATTTTTTATTTAATCATTAACGAAATACCATAAGTCCATAACTAACTGGTGATGTGTTCGGCAAGCGAAGAGGTTTGGTAGTGTGACTAGTTTATTGGCTTCGAAGGGAGACTACACAATATTTGTGAGAAAATGATCATGTGTAACTTACGATAATCATGTTTAATTAAGATTATCAGTTTTAATTTACAAGCAACAAATTTTTTTTCTTTAAAGAAGTGATAATATTAAAACTAACAAGATGCTAGAAGAGTACAGTAAACATACGTTCTTGATTATGGGGGAAGTGCACCTATTAAGCTAATTAAGTCTTCTAGATCAATTACACATTGAGCTTAGCCAAGGAAAAGAATAACTTTGGACCGATCCAATCAGCACGACATTCTTAAAGTTTGAGGAGAACGCTTTTTCGTTCCTTAATTTCCAAATAGACCAGTACCAAGTGTATGAATCCACTGAGAAAGCTTCCAGTTAATTTAAAGTTGATATCTATTAACTTTTGTGAAGGTACAATTTAATGAATCTTAAGTTTATAATCATTCTAATAATCTAACTCTATAAATTGGAGTAAATTGGTGAAACCTATAAAATTTGTGTTTAGTGTATAAATAGGTCCAAACAAAAGTTTGAGGGTCAACATTTATGTGGTATAGATTTAGGAGTTAAAAAGATATTTAACACCTTTTCTAGAAAAAGTGAACTCATAGAAGTCATACACTTGCATTTGTAGGGTATAAACTCTTTAACTAAGGTGTAATAATCACATTGAAAGATATAGACAAAGAATAAAGTAACTTATATAAAGGTAATATCTAGCAAACATATTCAAAGAAAGGAAGTATTTTGTGGTTTATATGTAAAGGAAGGAACAAAGTTGTCTTTGATGATTCAAGTTTTATTGTTGTCAAGGTGATTAATGAGGTCCACGCGACACTTTTTACATGGAACAAAGTTAGATCGAAGTGTAATCTTCATGATTAGTCTAAGTGGTGTTGTAGTCCTACCTTTTTATTTTAGCTTGTTTGTAATTGGTTCTTCTAGCATCTTGCTTCAAGATGTGATTGGGTATTTTAATAAAAGTATTGGTTATTAGACAGGGGTGATTGTCATACCGAAGCTCCTTGTGTAACTTTCGTTTTTGTTGTAGAAAATGCAAACATATTGAAAGAGACTCAAAACAATAACCGAAATGGTAAGAGAATAAAGAACCATGCAACACCTAATTAACCATCAACATAGTGATGAGGATCAAGTACATGAGGACATGAAACTTTAGGAAATAGTAAAAAGAGCCTAAAGAGACAAGTGATCGGTCTCAATGACGACAATCACAAGTCAAATAAATTATATATCCCCTTCATTACCGGCCACCCATATCTAGACACAAGAACACAAAATGAAAGTAAAAGAAAAATGGAAACAAATATGGTGAGGATGAAGAACCCATCTTAATCGGAACCCACCACCAAGAACGCTTACGAATCGGAGTATACAAAATGCAAGAAATCCTAAATCAGAACACCTAGATAGAACACCAAGAACACTTACATCGGAGTTTACATAACGCAATAAATCACCCAGTTTTGGAATTCAAACCTTGATTTCGTTTGTTAATCTTTTACCCATTAAAACTGGCTATTTAAGAACACATTAAAACCCAGATCTAGATCTTGAAGAAACAATTTATGTGTTAATCGCATATTAAATTCAAACCCATTAAAAATTGTTCAATCGATGATAAACAACCAAAAACCCTAATCACATGAGTTAATAACATATTAAAATCAATTGCAAAAAAATGCTAGATTAGGTTTCTAAATTAGCCGTCTTAGCCTTCTCAGAGGTCTTTTGGTCGCTGGTGGGGAGTTGAGAGTCTCAACAAGGACGGCAAACAAGTCAAGCTTTTATCGAGTTATTCAAGCTCGAAAATGTTTGAGTTAAGTTTTTATCAAGTTCGAGCCTAAAATTGAGCACGGGATATATAACAAGTTGAGCTCAAGCTTATAAGAACTCAGATGGAGCTTTTACCAAGCTTTTCGAGCTTTAATAATATATAATGATATATAAATATGTATATAAAGATATCAAATTATACTTAAAAGTGTTATTATTGTTGATATTTATTGGGTTATCACACTTAAAAATAGTTTTTGTTATTAAATATACTTTCGTTAATTTATAACAAGTTTGGTTATTTAAAAATTGCTTTTGAATAAGTATAAGAGCTTTTCAAGTTGAGCTCAAGCCGATCTTGAATCCTCTTCGAACCTAGGTCGAGCTTGTCTAAAACTTGAGGCAAACTCGATTCATGTTGAACTTAAGTTCTATTCGACTCATTTGCAGCCCAATTCACCTAATTTATCTTCACAATTATAATAGATTCTACGCCTTAACTCTAGTGTCTTAAAAGCTACAACCTAAAATCCACTTTAAATTTTTCAAGGAATATTTAGATGTGAAATCATTATGATGAATCATCCCTCAAACTTACTATACGAAAGAAATTTAATATCCCAAATAAATTTAGAAATTCTTTGAGTGACAAAGAATATATGCTGCTAGCAGTAGCTAAGTTATGTGTTATCATACTTACTGACTCACATACCTATTTAATGAAAGGTAATTTTGTTATTTTAGTATTTACTCATAAAAAATATATGTAAATATTACAATGCTTAACTTAGGTGTTACAGCAACATACATCTTTTTCGGTAAAATTACCATTTGTTCCATTTTCGACATAAATTGTTCATTAAAGCGACTACAACCCAACATATTTCATTAAAAAAAATTAAAATAAAGAACAAAGTTCCGAATGAGTGTAATTTAAAATGCTGTGAGTGGTTCTTGGTATACGTACTACATGATGTACAAAGTTCCGAATGTGTGTAATTTTAATATGTGCATTAATTAATTAATTAATTAATTGGTTTATATAATAATAAAAATGGAAAACAAAGCATGGTTAAATGCCCATGCGGAGGATGGAAAACAACAAAGCAATGATGTTCGATGACTACTTATTTATGCACGTGAATCTCACGTACATAAAAATTATTCCGTAAATTAATGTTGAAATCTTTATGTAAATAGTTGAATGTTGAATTCTTTTAACGATTTTTGTTTCATTTCATCAAAATTTGAGTTATATTCAGAGTAAAACAACAATGAAATGGGATAGAAAAGGATTTTCGTTAAGAAGACCCGTTTCCCCCTTTTTTTCATCATTGTTGTTCAAGGTTTGAACGTCGTTCTAAATTAAGCGGTGAGAGGAGAGTGTGTGTGTGTTTCAATGGATTAAAGAGGGTAGAGAGCTAACACAAATGCACGTCTTCCCGTGTTACCTGAATTGGAATATCTAATTGTAGTTCGTTTTGTCAAACATCTATTAGGACTTTCTAATGAGAAAATTTGTAGAAATCCATATCACTTTTCGTATTTGTCTACCATATGAAGATATTGGGGAGGGTTCAAACGATAACTGTTTTTCGTACGAGAACCAATCTTGGTCGTTCATTTTGGATAATGAAGTTCATGGATGAAGAGCGTGGGAAGATTGAGTGTGGCAGGGTGTAAGGAATTCATGGTGAGCAATCCAATTGAAGGAGGGAAAATTGGATGGCTAAGATTGGTTCTCGTACGAAAAACAGTTCTCGTTTGAACTTTTGGCTGAAGATAATTGTTCAAAAGATTAACGGGGAGCAAGGTATCAAAAAAGTTTCAAGTCAATATTGAAGATCAAGAGCTATATTCGAAGGGGAGCAAATTTTTGTTTGATGAAAAATAACAAGGATGTTGAAACTAAAGATTTCATCAACAATTATTCTCTGTTTATGCTCTAAATCAGATGTGCTATCAAAGAAAACAATTCTCGCTTATTATGCTTAATTGTAAAATGGACCCAAAGGGGGAGAATGTTAGAAAATAAAGCTGTGTCCATTATTATTTTAGTTAAGTTTAATATTGCTATTGACATTAGTCATAATATACAAGGTATGTTTAGTAAATACCTTATGGGTGTGTGTGTGTATAGGGTATGGTTCCTTTAATAACCGTTTTTATTGTGAATACGGTGAGAACCAATTTTGGTTTTTGATTAAAATAAATCAATGACCAATAAAAATGATGACTCATTAATGATGCATTAATGAGGGCTATTTTGAAAAAATCAAGACTCGATCTTTAATGACAACTAAGGATGTAAACGAGCCGAGCCGAATTTTACACTAATCGAGTCGGGCTCTTTTAAAAATACAGAAGCTCGAACTCGAGCTCGGCTCGCATAGTGTCTTACGAAGCTCGTTAAAGCTCGTTTATGTTTTTTGTTTTCTTAAAAATAGTTTAAATTATATAACTAATAAATAAAAAACAATTTGAATTTTAAATTTTTATTTTTTTCATATTTAATGATATAAAAACAATTTAAATTTTGATTTTTAAAATTTTTCATATTTAATGATATAAAAATATAGAGTTAATTGTCAATTTGGTCATTTAACTTTGTCATTTCTTCCGATTTGGTCATTTAACTTCAAAAGTAACCAAGATGGGCCTTAAACATCCACTTTTCGGTCTGAATGGTCCTTTCGTTAGTTGACCGTTAGTCAACTCTATTAAGTGAGGGTAAAATGACAATTTTACCCTTATTTTTTATTTTTTCCTTTAAACTAAATTATGGATATTTATTAATGTTATAAACTATTAATGTAGTCAAAAGTGATGAGCTAATGTCAGACAAACACACACACTCTCTCTCTAGACAACCACCACCACTATCGCGGCGGTGAAAGCAAATGGGTGAAATAAGCGAGAAAAGAAAGAGAGAGGTGGTGAAACCACCACCACTGTACGTCTGTGACCACCGCAACCACAAACAACGCCGCCGCCGTCCTATCGCCTGCAACAACCACTACCACGGTGACATTGACTTCTCTCTCTCATCTCTCTGTTTCTCTCTTTGGACAACAACTCCTCATCGCTCTTTCTCTCTCATGTTGAAAGCAGCAGCATCGCCGCCGCCTTATCTTCAAATAGATCTAGGGTTTTCACATGTTTTGGCTACAGATCTAGGGTTTTCACATGTTTTCAGTGGTGGTGGTGGGGTTTTTAGTGGTGGGGCTAGGGTTTTCTGTGGCGGTGGTGGGGTTTTTAGTGGTGGGGGCTAGGTTTTTCTGTGGTGATGGTGGCAGCAGATTGTGGTGTTAATAGTTAGGGTTTTCGGTGGGTTTTCTGTGTCAGTTGGAGGAGTGGTGGTTGTCGATGTTCAAGTTTTTGTTGACGGTGGCGATGGCGGTTGGCGGTGCCTAAAGGGTGGCAGGGGGTGCATTATAGATGGCTGCCATCTCGTTTAAGGAGAGAGGAGAGAGTAGTGTAGTAGTGGCGGTGGCTGTTGGAGTGGCGGTGGCGGTGGCTGTCGTCGTTTAAACAGAGAGAAGAGAGACCGAGAGAGAGAGAGTGTGTGTGTGTGTGTGTAGAGAGAGAAAGTGTAGTGTATGTGTGATCGAGAGAGAGAAAAAAATATCCTTTATTTATCTCTTATATAAAAACAATTAAATATTATTAAAAAGTAATTAAAAATTAAAAAATTAGTAAAAAGACTGAAATACCCTTGACTTAACAGAGTTGATTAATGGTCAACTAACAAAAGGACCATTCAGACCGAAAAGTGGATGTTTAAGACCCATCTTGGTCACTTTTGAAGTTAAAGGACCAAATCGAAAGAAATGACAAAGTTAAAGGACCAAATTGACAATTAACTCAAAAATATATAATACAATTACATAAGTAATAAATAAAAAGTAAAAAAATAAATATTATATCAAAGCTCGTTTAAGCTTGCGAGTTTAAACGAGCCCGGTATATAAGGCTCAGGCCTGAGCTTTGTTAATAAATGAGCCTTAGGCACAAGCTGGGGCACGAGCTCGTTTAAGCTAGGCTTGTTTCGAGCTTTTAACGATCTGAGCTCGAGTAGCTCGACTCATTTACATCCCTAATGACAACTCATCTAGACGCAATTCACGGTTGGAAAATTATGTAAAAGATCAAAATATCTCTATTAATGAGCATTAATGACGGTTACAAATGGTACTCGTGGTACTCACAATAAAAACGGTTCTCAAATGATATTTCCACTAAAGTTCATTTGAGAACCGTTATTATTGCGAGAACCGTGAGAACCAATCTTAGCCGTCCAATACCCCTCCTTCAATTGGATTGCCCACCCATGAATTCCTTACATGCACCCTGCCACACTCAATTCCTCCACGCTCTTTATCCATAAATTCCATTATCCAAAATGAACGACTAAGATTGGTTCTCGCAATAAAATTGGTTCTCAATGAACCCTCCCATACACACACACACACACACATATATATATATATATATATATTTACAAACCTTAATAAACTAAGTATTCACATTTTCGTATTTATCATTCTCCTTTCACGTTCATACATCACGTTCATACATACTTGATACATACATGATTCTTCATATGTACATTTTGCAATAGTGAGGAGGAAAAAGGACACCTTTTCCATGGTTGTAAAGTTACAAAACTACAAAAATGATAATGAAGGAGCTAAGTATATGGTGTGACATGGACTCTAGCTTTATTCAAAACAACACTCAACTAGTAAAATGGTGTGATAAACTCATTTTGTGAAGGGATGCAAGGAAGACTTTTTTTAGGGATAATTTATTCCTTCTTTTGGTTCGTACGTGAACTACGTACTGCAAAATCTTTCCGAAGTCTAATCAAGATTGCTAAACATTGTTTTTTATAATTTTACTAGGCTCCATGCATTTTCCTTCTTTTGGTATAAATTTAGATCGGAAACTCATAATCTAGCTAACCGATGGATAGATTGATGTTGTAATCCCATCCTTTATTTTTGCTTCTCGGCTCTTTTATCATCTTGCTAGTTATGTGGAAGATTCAAATGATCATGGATATTTAGGTGAGAATGAAATACTTAATCTTGACCCTTTATTTTATTCATTACATAACCATAACTTCTGACAACGATAAATTACAACACGTGAATTACAGCCCTTAGATCTAATAGATTAACATTTAATTCATAACTATAATTTATTCCGCTATAAATATGAATCATTTTGATAGGTGCATTGAAGTCGTCGTGTTGATTGTGGGGGTTATTTAGTACCCGTTAAAGCAAGGAAATGGCCAAAGATCACACCAACCTTTCTGGTTCTCTTCTTCGAGAAACTGCCAAGAAAAAACCAAATTTTGTTAATAAGGTTTCATAAGCATAATAATAATATATATATACGTGTTCCGATCAACTTGTATACATTTGTAGCCGTCGGCATTAAATTAATCGTTTATTATATCATACCCGTCTTTGATTATTTGGTTTTGCATTGAATACACATCAAATTCCATGTTAATTAATTTTTCAGGAAGAAATTAGTATATAATAATCATAGACTTTTTTCCTCCCTTGTTGTTTCCCCTGGTTAGTTGAGCTAGATTTAATGTTGGTTTTAAGTCCGGTGAGGGTTTTCGAGGCAGCGAGAGAAAAATGTGTTATTGGTCTGACTCAACTTCCCTTTTGAGTCTGGTTTGCTTCTTGTCTTCCATCTGTTCGACGAAAGTTCTCAGTGAAGATTCTTTTACCCACACGACTTACGCATCAACGGGTTTCAAGATTTTCGTGTTTTGACTCAAGGTATAGTCGTATAGATCTCTGATCTTCCATTATTCACTCGTAATTTGGTCAGAATTAACTATAATATTTGTACCCAAAATGGGTTTTCCGATGAGAAGTCTTGGGCTTTTTAGTTTTTATGTCTATGCTTTGAAAAGTTTTCAAGCATCTAATTTGAGAAAACCCAAATTACCCCCATTTCTGATGTGAATCTTCATTGTTTTTGCGATTTCGAACGGCAAAGTTTGTGGCTTTGGATTAAATGGGTTTTGTCTAATGGTTGACATTTTGCTTATGGGTTTTCCAGATTTTGGTCGCAGTTTTCATAATGCTGTTTTGACGGTGTTCTAGCTTATAGTTATGAGGTTGGCCTTCTTCGTTGCTTTTTTTATACAGAATTTAGAATGTCTCTTTTTTGCTGCAATTGATTAACTTTCATTTGGAAAACATAAGAATCTTAGATGTAGTTGAAGGTGCTATAAAGAATATACTCATTATTGATTTTCATTTTATGAAACAAGAACAAGAAAAAAGAAAATGTCAAGATTACTGGTGGGGGAACTTTGACTTTTGCACTGGTACACATATCTCCAGAAACTCTTGTTCCCTTCTAAATTCTTAAAGTTTATGTGCATACCAGAGCAGTTTAATTCATGTGACAATGTGTTTGTAAGTTCTATTTTTTTTTAATTATTTGTAACCATTTTTAAAGATAGGTTGAAATCTTAAAGAGACAAAGCTGAAAACTTTGTAATGTGAAAACCAAAATGGAGATCCCTTGATCACTAAGCGATCATTTTGGCGTGTTGAAGTTTGGCTTCATAATAAATTCTTAGGATTCTCTCACTGATTAGTTCCATAAATTGAGCTTACTTTAGATTGAATCTTGAAAGTATGTTTTAAAAATTGAAAAAGTCAGTCCCTGATAAAGGTATGCAACTTAGTCTCCTTTAAACCCATGTGAAGCTGTCTTTTCTGCTTATCTCTTTTCTTTTTTCCACTTTTTTATTCTATCTCTTACTACAATCTGATTAATAGACTTACTGATTGTTTTGCAGTCAGATTCAAATGTCAAATTCTCTGTTTTCTCCATAGAAAGAGGTCCCCTTTTGTCTTCTATATCTAAATGTCGTTCCGTAGTATAGTTCGAGATGTAAGGGATGGATTTGGGAGCTTATCAAGGCGAAGTTTTGATCTGAGGTTGGTTGGGCATCATAACAGAGGGAAATCTCAAGGGTCAGTGAATGATTTAAGTGATAATCAAGCCTCTCTTGTAATTCAATCCAGCCGGTGGGCTAATTTACCACCTGAGCTCCTTTGTGATGTGATTAAGAGGTTAGAAGAGAGTGAAAGCACTTGGCCTGCAAGAAAGCATGTGGTTGCTTGTTCTGCTGTTTGTAAATCTTGGAGAAGTATGTGTAAAGAAATTGTTAAGACTCCCGAATCGTGCGGGAAGCTTACTTTCCCTGTTTCCCTAAAGCAGGTGTTTAGTTTACTAGTTGCTATATTTTTCTATCTATAATGATGAATTTTTGTTATTAGTTTCTAATAGTTGTTTTATACAATTTCAGCCTGGACCCCGTGACAGTACTATTCAGTGTTTCATCAAGAGGGACAAATCAAATTTGACTTATCATCTTTTCCTATGTCTCAGCCCTGGTGAGCATTTCAAGATTGTGTTTCTGCTCCATTTTGGCCATGTTTTGGGTGGTTTGGGTTCTTGTAGCCTAGCATTTCCAGATCGCTGGCAAGGTTGGGTAAGGGGTTGGGTTGGCTGACAGTTGACTTAAAGACATTCTTTTTTATTTATTTTTTTGAAATTTATAGGTAGTTAATATGTTTACTATCATTACTGGAAACTTTATTCAGACCTTTTCTTTAATATAAGTGATTTTAAGTTCTTTACATTTGATTAAATCTTGTTGCTTGACCGATTATAGATAAAGGCATAAAACATAACAGAAATCAACCCATTTGTAGCCAAGTCCATGATTTGCTTGAATGTGTGACCTGTTGCATGTGTGATGATATTGCATTTACGGTTTCAAATCTTTATGATGAAACTTGGGTTTGCAGCAGCTTTGCTAGTTGAAAATGGGAAGTTTCTGCTCTCTGCTAAAAGAACTCGGAGAACTACTTGCACCGAGTATGTTATATCCATGGATGCTGATAACATTTCGAGATCAAGCAGCACTTACGTCGGCAAGCTCAGGTTTGCAAGACAACTTGTTTAGGTTTTTTTTTTTAAAAGCCAGAATTCCCTAGGTTATGTTTCTGAATAGGTAATTATGGACTTTTGTCGACCATTTTTCAGATCTAATTTTCTTGGAACAAAGTTTATAATATATGACACACAGCCTCCACACTCTGGACCCCTAATCCCAGTACCAGGCCGGTCAAGCCGAAGATTCTATTCCAAGAAAGTCTCACCAAAGGTACCAAATGGAAATTACAACATTGCCCATATCACGTATGAACTTAACGTGCTTGGTACACGAGGCCCACGTAGGATGCACTGTATCATGCACTCGATTCCCAATTCAGCACTCGAGCCAGGTGGCTCAGTGCCAGGTCAGCCAGAGGATCTCCTTCCTCCCCGGTCCCTTGAGGACTCTTTTCACAGCATTTCCTTCTCAAAGTCACTTGATCACTCGACTGAGTTCAGCAGCTCGAGGTTTTCTGAAATCGTTAATGCTGCCATAACAAATGACGTGCCAGATAGTGAAAAGTCAAAAATGCCCTTGGTTTTGAAGAACAAGGCCCCTAGGTGGCATGAACAGCTGCAATGTTGGTGTTTGAATTTCAGGGGACGTGTGACAATAGCCTCTGTGAAGAACTTCCAGCTGATTGCCGCCCAACCACCACCACCAGCAGCACCAGCACCAGCACCAGCATCTGCAGGGACTTCTCAGCCAGCTCAACCGGAGCATGACAAAGTCCTGTTGCAATTTGGAAAAGTCGGGAAAGATATGTTCACAATGGATTACCGCTACCCTTTATCCGCATTTCAAGCTTTTGCCATCTGTTTAAGCAGCTTTGACACCAAATTAGCTTGTGAATAGAAGAAAGAAAACATTGAAAACCAAAAAATTTAGCATTAGGGTATAAAGGAAGCATATAGCAAATGCCTCTCTTTGGTTGACCCCTTCTTTTGTGTTCTCTTCTCTTTGTTAGTAGAAAAGGAAATTCAGTGTTGATGTTATCATGCTTTCAAAGTGAAAAACTCGATTATAAATGAAAGAAACATTATCTTTGTTTCGCCAATGTCGTATGACTTTTTGGGTCAACTCTATTTAGTGTGGTCCGTATTGATCTTGTTTCGGATCTCATATCTCTAATCAAAGGTCTCCACCGTCGAAATTCGAAGGTCTATAATCACTTGTTTGTATCTCCATTGTTACGAGTTCATGTCCGTAGTCCAAGGTTAGGAAACGAATAGGTAAAAACAAACAATATTTCCTCTTTTAAAAAAAAGATTTACATACCGCCTCTTTTAATTAGAGGAGGTAAAAGATATAAAACATATCATTTCTTAAAAAACAAACAACACCGCAGAGAAAATAAAACGGAGATTAGATGGATTTTAGTTGGCTTTAAACAAGAGGGTTTTCGACTTTTTTATATTTTTCCAATTATAATAGTTTAAACAAAAGTTTACTGGTCGGGTTAAATACGTTTTTTTTTACTTTAAGATTAAATCATTTTAAAAAATAAAAGGATTTAATTAAAAATTATAATATTAAACTATTATTCTATAGCAAAGTTAATAAGCAATGTGTTTGAGAGAGTGAAAAAGAAATATGACATTTATCAAACATTAAATATATTTATATTTATACACCTTTTGGTTTTGATATATTTACAATTTACAATATATTTATGATTACAAGAGAAAGTCTAGAGGTCTAGTTATTGATAATTGCTATAAACCATTTACATTAATTGCTTAAGGATGCACTATAACTTTTATTATTAATAATGCATGTACTTCTTAAATAAAATATAATGCATGTAGTTGATGGGATTAATTTCAAGGTTCCTTTGCTCAATAAATAAATAAATAATTATTTCAAGGATCCTCACAAGATGGATTGCTTAAAAAATAATTAATAATTCTTAAATAATGAATTTTGTTTAAGTTGTTATTGTATTACAAGAACTTTCATAATTAGTTATTACACTATATGCAAGTAAGGCAGACAATCTGATGTATGAACCCGAAATCCGACCTGAATTGAATACGAAATATTGATACAAACCCGACACGAAACTAAAATGTGTAAAACATGAGTTGACACGAATATCACATGAAAAAAAACGTGTCGTAAAACCTGCTTGCCAGAAAATGATCTAACTAACACAATTTTGTTAAATGAAAAGTATTAATTGAAAATAAAATTATATAAAAAATTAAATAAAAAGATGGTAGTTTAAAAGGGGCAAAGTTCGACCTAAAGTAGCGGCCAAATAAAATTGAAATCCCTAAAAATCAAAATCTCAATTTGTAACGTCCCAATTTTTTTTTAAACATGATTCATTCATAAAGGATATTCGTAGTTGATGATAACGTAATTACATGACATGTCGTTAACTGAATAAACACACAATATTCTTTAGATTACAGTTAATATAAATGTCCGAAATAGAAACTATCGCTATTGAAAACTAAATTAATAAATTGCGGAAGCTTGGGGTTTGAGCTATCATCACGGAGCTGGAGCCCCGCCATGGTCGTTACCTGAAAAGAAATGAAACAACAACTGTAAGCCCAAGGCTTAGCGAGTATACTACTTACAACCAAATAGTTCACATACTACTCAACTCATACCCACTACCGTAGTAAGTGGTCTCATCATACCCGTCACTAGGACGGTCTCGTCTCACCCGTTATCATCACAACGGTCTAACATACCCGGCACCGAAGTGCTGGTCTCATACCCGACACCGAAGTGTGCGGTCTAACATACCCGACACCGAAGTGTACGGTCTAACGTACCCGTCACCGGAGTGAACGGTCTAACATACCCGGCACCGAAGTGAACGGTCTAAACATACCCGTTACCAAAGTAAACGGTCTAAGCACAATCAACTATAACTCGTATATTCATAAATATCTGGTATTCACATGCATACATAACATCTGGAATCTATTCAAGTTATAAGTGATAATACTCACCTGTCAGTTGGCTTAGTTACACAGTTCCTACTGAAGGACTTTACTCACTTAGCTTTGTCACTGACTGCTACCTGACCAAGTCTAAACATTGGTTAATGTTGGGTTTAACTCTAGACACTGAAAGTTGCATGACACGCATGCATGGCCTGAAAGTCGCATGAGCTTAACTCTACACACTGAAAGTCGCATGGACTTATGCTTGCTACATGAAAGTCGCATGAACTACTATGAAAGTCGCATGGACTACTATGAAGGTCGCATGGACTACTGTTCATCACCTAAAAGTCGCATGAGCTGATATTTACACATGAAAAGTCGCATGGCACATGTACTAGGACCGAGAGTCGCATGGAATAACACGAAAAGTCGCATGGCATGTAACAAGAGCTGAAAGTCGCATGGCATAGCACTAAAAGTCGCATGGCACATAATCAAGAGCTGAAAGTCGCATGGCATAACACTTAAAGTTGCATGGACTACTATTCAATATACAAAAGTCGCATGGGATAACTTACAAAGTGCCAAGGTCGCATGAACTCATACATGAATCAACTAAAAGTCTCATGGCACAAATACTAGGCCTGAAAGTCGCATGAACATATACATAGGTCAACTGAAAGTCGCATGGCACTTACCCAGTGCTCATGTGACTGTCGCATGGCACATAAATGTGTCCATGTGACTATCGCATAAGCACACCTTCTTCCCTGTAAGTTCATCTTTTTAAAAAACCCAGACTCCATAGCCATAATCAAGTTTTCTAGAAACTCAACCAATTCAACTCAAACTTGTTACAAAACATTACTCCACTCATATAAAACTTTCCTTTAAACTTAAAACCATATTTTATCAACTTTATAAAGTGTTCTTGACTAGATATTCTCCTGGGTTTTTCTTAAACCCTCAAACCCAAAAACCCAGATTCTAAAAACCTTCAACCATCACTTAAATGTAGCAAGAAATGCTGTTTATTTGATCCTAGAGGATAGAGAAACATTACCTGATGATTTTCTTTGCTAAAATCTCAAGTTTCCACAAATTGGTGCAACCTTCTTCTTCTACCTCTCGTATCTTCAAGATGGCACACACACACACAACACACTCACAACCAAGAATGAATGAATCAGTAACTTGCTTTGTGTGAGAGGTTGTGCCCTAAACTTCTACTTATACCCTCAAAGCCACTCTTGTGGGCCTAGGCCCATCTCAAACCTTTAGTCCAACATCCATTAAACTTTCATTGGATTAATATACATAAGCCCAATCTACTTAATAATTTTTCATTCACAATATACACATATACAAGACATAAGTCCCATTTAAATAATTTCCAATCACATTGTGCATAAAATCACCATTAATATTCATTAAAATATTCTTGTATATTTTTAAAATTACGGGTATTACACAATTCCGTTTTAGAATTGTTTTTAGTAGCATCATGTCCTCCAACAAACTAGGTTTGTTTTTATTCATCAAGGACTTTTGGTTGTTATTTTCTTAAAAAATAGAAATAATTCGGGGGGTATCATTTTCCATTAAATTAAGGTGATGAATAGGTTATGTCACTTGGAGGCGCCACATGAGGCCCTCTCACCCATGCAACATTAAAAAAATGTTTTATTCATCCTCTAACTTGATGGGTTTTAATTTCTTTATATATATAAAGAGGAATAAATTAGTTATACCATCATATAGCTAGTTAGCTATATGATATACACAAACACTTGATGGGTCACCATAATATATAGTGTATAAGTAGACCCTACCAAGTATTTATGTATGTATCATGTAGCTAATTGACTATATGATAATATAGCTAAGTTATTCCCTATTTATATATATACACACACGGTGTTGGTGAAATCAAGCTTAGTTGAATTATCAGATGTGGTGTTGATGGGTGATTTTGTATTTTAATTATGACACTTGTATTATTATGATATATTGGGGAAAATATCATATATCTCTCTTAACTTGCAAAATATCATATATATTCAAAGCACAAGTTTTTTGTTGTACGAAAATACAATGGTCGTAAAACATGTTTCGGGTATATATGATAATTTGTAAGTTAAAAGGAACATATATGAAATTGCCCTTTTATATATGTTGGTGAGGGTACATTTAAGAATCTTTCTTATTGCGGATACCGCGATAACCAATCTTGACTTTTGATAGAAATAAATCTACGGCTAATAAAAATGACAGCTCTTTAATAACTCATTGATGACGCATTAATGAGAAGTATTTTGAGAAAATCAAGTCTCGCTTTTTGATGGCAGTCCATGCGGATAAAATTCATGGTTGATAAATGTAGGTTATATGTTATTTAGATTTAATACTTCTAATTATACGTAATTTTTAATAGTTAACTTAAAATATTTATTAAATAGTAGAATATTTAATAGGAAAGTTTTAATTATTAATTTTTGTAGTTATTAAGTTAATTTGCATATATTTGATTTTTAAATATTCTTTATTTTGGAAGGTTTTTATATATTAAAATGGTATATAAGATTTTCATTAACTCCAAATAGTTACTTTATTTAAAAGGGTTTAGTTTATTAAAATGTATCTAATTTGTCACTTTTTGTTATTGTGTGTATCGAACTTTAAAAGTTTCGATTGTGTGTATCAAACTTAAATTTTGTTATAATTATATGAATTTTGATTACATAAAAGTGTAAAAAATGTATAAGTTTAGTACATACAATAGAAACTTTAATGCATATAATAACGAAAAAATAAATGTTCGATACGCACAATAGAAAATTTTAAAGTACGATACACATAATAGCAAAATGTGACAAGTTGGATACATTTTGATGAACTAAACCCTATTTAAAAACTTTCATTTAGTTTAATATTAAGGGTAAATTAGTAATTTCAAATTACTTAAAATTAAGAGATTACAAAAGACCTAAATACTTTATAAGATAACTAGCACGGTATTCGCGCAATGCGGCGTTAGCGAATAATTTCTAGTCGATAAAATGTATGTTTTCGATAACGTAAGGGTATAATATTCACATTGTATATGTTGACATTGAATAATTTCTAATTTATATGTACATTTACAATCAATGGTATTTTCAATTTTCTGATTTGAAAGTCAAACCATATATAAGATACTGATTACAATATAGTTTCCAAATTAATTTCTACTATAATTATGACATTACTATCAAATATATTTTGTGATATCGGGATAAAAAAGTAATTTCAACATACTTAAAAATTAAGAAATTTAAAATATGTAAATGCTTTATAGATAGTGTGTGTATATATATAAGGTTTAGTTCACCAAAATGTATCCAATTTATCACATTTTGCTATTGTATGTATCGAATTTTTAGAAGTTTCTATTATGAGTATCGAACATTTAATTTGTCGATATTGTATGTATTAAATTTTCTACCGTATGTATTAAACTTATAAAATTTTTCCCTTTTTATGTATCCAAGATATATATATACAATAGCAACAAATTAAAAGTTTGATATGCACAATAGAAACTTTTAAAGTTCAAAACACACAATAACAAAACGTGACAAGTTGAATACATTTTGATGAACTAAACTCATATATATATATATATATATATATATATATATATATATTGGATAAATAAATATTGTATTATTATAAAATGAATATATGTATTGAGGGGTCTATATATATATATATATATAGGGGATGGTTCATGCGAAAAACTTTTTATTTGCGAAAAGTACGAGAAACAATCTCAGCTATTGATTAACTTTTGATCTTGTGGTTTACATTAATTATAATTAATATTTTTATTTAATTTAAAAGGGTAAATTAGTAAACAATAATATTCTCTCACCTCTATCTAATTAATTTCTCTCTCTTATTAAAATTTTTTCTCTCTAATTAAATATTTTTCAGATTTTGTTTTTTTGTTTTTATTATTTTTCTAATTATTTTTTTTAATAAATTTCTTCATATATTCGATTGTTCATTAATGAATCACAATATTTACACTATTCAATACTGAATACTGCAAAATTTACAAATTCAAAGATAAAATTTACATTATTTAATACTGAACATAGCCAAAATTTTACACTATTCAATACTGAACATAGCAAAAAATATATGAATTCAAAAATAAATTTTATACTATTCAATACTGAACACTATTCAATATTTACGCCAAAATACTTTATTGATTACTAATGTACAAGATATCGACTTGTATCTACAAACAGAATCAAAAACACCCAAAACACCTTAGTTATTCCGTCTGTTCATTTCCTTAAAACAAAAAAACACAAATTTTCTACAAAATACAATGTTAAATTACAATAACTAAAATGAACAAATCAGTACAAAAAACTCAATCAATAAAAAAATTAAAAAAAAGAAAAATGAAATTACACTTTGTTGATGACCGGCGGTGGGTTGCGCGGTGGCGGTGGTGAGTGGAAAGGGCTTTGGCGGCGGTGGGTTGCGCGGTGGCGGTGGCGAGTGGAAAGGGCTTTGGCGGCGGTGGCTAGCGGCGATTTGTAGAAGGTCTTCGATCTGTTGAACCCAAAAACCAGATCTGTTGAACCCACAAATTAGATCTGTTAAACACCACTACTTCTGGTCGGCGGCCATGAACTCGCAAAAAGCATCATAAATCTGGAGTCACATCTAGGGTTTGAAGGAACATAGATCTGGAACAATATAGTATCTGGAATCACATTTGAAATTCGGCTTCGAAGGAGATGCATGGTGATCGATGATGGCGGTGGTGAGATACATGAGGGCGGCGGCGAGGGCGGATGATAGCAGCAAGGGTTGTGCTTGAGGGCGGCTGTAATGGCGGTGCTTGAAGGCTGCGACGATGGTGGAGATGCATAGCGATCGATGATAGGTATAGATCTTGGCACCGCCGACCAAATAGAGATTTCACCGGCGATGGCAGTGCTTGAAGGCTGCGTCGGCTGTAGCTAGAGAGAGAGACACGTTCTAGGTTTTTTTGTTTTTTATTATTTTGAGAATATGAATTTTGAAGTGTTTATATGGATGAGAGATAGGAGAGAGAAGGATGATTAAAGAGAGAAAAATAAGGGTTTTCATTTTTAATTTAGTTTCCTTTTTCTTAATTATCCTTTGTTTATTTATTAATTACTATTAAGTTTTAAATTAATTACTAAAATGCCACAATAAATATTAGCCATTGATTTAATCATCTAATGGTCTAGATTGCTTCTCACAATTTTCGCAAATAAAACACTTTTCGCATGAACCTTCCTATATATATATATATATATATATGTTCCAGCTGTATTTATTAAACGTGTATTTATATTTGACAAAGGCGTATGAAAATGAAATATGGAAATTAAATTAGCATTGACAATAATCTCTATCTAGTATCTACTTGACTATGTTATTATAAGCAACAACGTGTTGCTATACGCCATAACTAAAGATTTTAATTAATCACGACGTCTTTTCGACTATTATTAATTGACTTACGAGTACTATAATCAAAAAGAGAAATAATAAGAGAAATAAAAAAGATTAGAATGATTAAAAAACTTATTTTAAAGTAATATATATATATATATATATATATATATATATACTAGTATGGTATTTGTGTAATTCGGTATCGGTCAATAACTACTAGTTGATAATATATCTGTTTTCGATAACATGGGCGTATAATATTCATACACTATGTTGACATTAAATAATTTTCAATTTATATGTCGATTTACAATCCATAATATTTTCAATTTTCTGATTTGGAAGTCAAAGCATATATAAGATATTGATTACATTATAGTTTCCAAATTAATTTCTACTTTAATTATGGTATAACTATCAAATATATTTTATGATGTTGGGTAATAAGGTAATTTCAACTTACTTAAAAATTAAGAGATTTAAAATATGTAAATAGATAGTATATATATATTAATAGGGAAAAATGCATGAAAATATAAAAAACTTTACCAATATTGTCAAGACAAATTACACGAAAATACAACAAATTATGCCAATATTATTATTGTATGCAACTAACTTTATTTTGTGTCAAAAAATACACACAACTTACAAATTTGGTTCATTGTATGCAAATTACCTATTACAATAGGTAACTTACCGACAACCTATCAAAAAATAAAAGAACTTTGATACCTAAAAATACAAACAGCTTTCAAATTTTGTTCATTGTATACAATCGGTAACTTGGTAATCAGGTCACTGAATGCATACAATGAACCAAATTTGTAAGTTGTGTGTATTTTTAGGTACAAAGTAAAGTTGGTTACAGACAATGACAATATTGACAATATTTATTGTATTTTCGTGTAATTTGCCCATATTAATATTATTAGTTGTGATTGAAGGTGATTTAGCTCGTATGGAAAAACATATAAGTTTTTTTTCTCTTTTTTTGAATCTTGACATTTTTGGAAGGAAAATTTATGAGAGAAAAAATGATCAAATTTTGTTTTTAAATCATTTCTTATTCAGATTGTGTTTTCTAATTTGGGGAAAGAGATTGATCATGTCGTTGATACAAATGTATGTGGTTTTAGATAGATTACAAGAAATTGTTTTGATAGATCCATTGGAAACGTGACAAATAAAACGCATTGCAAAGTCATTTGAAACTCGAAGACCTTAAAATCCTAAATATAGTCTTATTTGTTTTCTCTATGTATAAAAAATGATTTATTTGTTTATTACTTCAAGGTTTTAAAATTTAAAAAGATATAAGTACTATTCATACTATTATATTTTATTGTGTGTGTATACACTCACATATGGGGTCTTAAAATTTGAAGAGCCTAAAGCGATAGTTTTAGTATCTTTATCTTAAGACACCTCTGTCCGGATCAAAACATGTGGGAATGAAGGATGAGAATTGGGATATACTACATGTAATAACAACGAGAAAACAAAGAATTTCAGTTGACTTGATTAGATCAAACATTTGCGGTTGACATGTAAAACCGTGAATATGATCTAATAATTTTAAGTGCGACAAATATTCGAGACGAGATATAAGACGAATAAATGCAAAAAACAAGCAAAGAAACTAGTTGCCTCCCAATTAATACCAATTATTCGAGACGAGAAAAATATAAAGTTATAATCGTCTTGATTAGACAAAAAATATATACTTTACGAATAAAGCGTAAAACCTGATTTAATAATTAAAACTTTCAGTATTAAATCATCCATTTCACAAAAATGGTTTTCAAAAGAAAAACACAACATTTGGTCAAACATAAAAGTGACAATTATAAACACGATTTTGTATAGAAAAAAGATCTATAAACCTTAAGTTTTTTAAAACGTAAGAAACTTAAAAATATATAAAATTTATATTTTAATATATGAAAGATGCAGATCGAAGATTACTTATCCCAAAAGAATTTACTACGTACTATCGATGTCGGATTGAAACCTTCGGAAATGAAGGATGATAATTGAGATATACTAACTAACATACTATGTACAAAATAAAAGAGCTAATCGCTACATCAAGTCGATCATCAACCACCCTTTTTTCCTCCACATTTAGTTGGTGAATCTAGAATATATATATATATAGTCAAAAGTTCATTTGAGAACCGTTTTTTACGAGAACCAATCTTAGCCGTCCAATTCCCACTCCTTCAATTGGATTGCCCACTCATGAATTCCTTACATGCACCCTGCCAGGCTGCCACACTCAATCCCCCCACACTCTTCATCCGTGAATTCCATTATCCAAAATGAACGGCTAAGATTGGTTTTTGCAATTCTCCTTTGAACCCTCCCATATATATATATATATATATATATATATATATATATATATATATATATGGGATGGTTCAAACGAGAACTACTTTTCGTACGAGCTAGAACTGCGAGAACCAATCTTGAATATCTACCTTATATATAAAAACAACTTATTCCTTCTTTTAGTGACAAATGTATTCTAATAGTAAGATACTATTACATTTTTTTAATTTGTATTTATTATATATATACTATTAATTTTTTATTTCCAAGCAAACTTTCTTTGATATGTATATAATATTAATATTTATTATATATATACTATTAATTTTTTGTTTCATGTTGATTTATAAATTAATATTAATATTGTTGATACTAATATGAAGCTTTTCAATTTTATTATGGTTACCCTTCATATCATATGCTAAATATATAATTCTTAAATACAATAATTGATATAATATTAACATTGTATTTGTGACGCTATTTCTACCTAAATAAATGTTATTTTGTACCGAATTTTTGTTGTTGTATATATATTCTTGTTCTCAAAACATGAAATATCCGTTTGAATTCCTATTATTCTTTTAACGATCCTCTTTGTCTGTTTGAAAATTCGATATATGAACTATTCTCTCTTTAGTGTGAACTCTTATTTTTGAATTTACATGTGTGACACATTTGATATTTTGTTTACATAATTACGTATTTGAGGAGAAGTTCATTTGAGAACTACCCTTAATGCGAGTACTATTTGTAACCACCGTTAAGTTCATCAATGACTCGTTAATAAAAGTAATTTGGTCATTTATATATTTATCCAACTTCGAATTGTGTCCGGTTGGATGAGTTATTATTTAATGAGGCTTGATTTTCCTATAATGCCTCAATTAATGAGCCATTAATATTATAGTCATATGTTTAGTTTAATTAAGAGTCAAGACTGATTCTCATGGTACTTAGAATAATAATAGTTCTTAAATGAAAATTTCCTTACGTATTTGTGCTTTAAAAATAATCAAAAAACGTCGTGGGCTGTGCGTAATACAGCCTAAAAAGTTTACTAGTATATATATAAAAAGAACACACACCCTATATAAGTGACATGTGTCCACTCCAATAGTTTGAAACTATTTTAGTTTTTTTATTTTATTTCAATTTGATCCTTTTTTTTCTTCACATGCATTTGCAACTCTTGTTCATAAATATTCATGTTTTTCCCTCTATTTTTTAAAAAATTTTGATGACCTAATTTTACAATTAGTCAATATTATTTAATGTGTTTATTACTTCATTATAATATATAAACAAGTTGATGTGAAAGATTTTTTCAACAACTCTTTGTAATAACATCAATTTAAAAACTAAATATAATTTTAGGGTTATGAATAGCTAAATGTTATATAGGAATAAATGATGGATATTGTTCTAGTTGTGCTACATGTTGGTGGTTGAGTAGGTATAAGAAATTGATGAATTTATATATCTAACTCTTTGCATGTTTTTAGCTAAACATCTAGAATAACAACGTAAGTTCATCCGTAAATTCTAATTAGACTAAAGATTATACTATTCCTGTGATCCGGATATGCTAAATTGTATAAAGTATAAACGTGTTGAGTTTCTTGTAACCAAGGTGGTTAGAAAATATTAAGTGATTGTTAATTACAACGTGTCATTAAGTGGCTAAGAAAATGATAGTATATATAGATGCAACACGTCTTTATTAGTCACACCATTATATTTATTTTAACTTTTTAAATTATTTTTTGAATTTTTAATAATTTATTTAAATATGCACAATGTTAGAGCGTGTCATGTATATATAGATTTATTTAATTATTTCGGTTGTTTATGCTGGGTCAACCACCAAGCATAGGGGATTATGCCACCTTTAAGGTGTTTACCTAGAAAATGATCGAACTCATAATCTATAGGAGGACAACGTGTTGTCTTACCATTAGGTCATCTTATTTGATAGATAAAATACAATACAAATACTTAGAAAAAAAACCCTCCAATAGTATACAAATTCATGCATAGAAAAAAAAACCAGTCAAATACCACCACTAATCACAATGAATGCATCATCATATTAAGTGAAGGTTACACACTTACACATTACAAGTATCAAAGTGGAAGCAATCAAACACAAATATACAATGTGATGAGTGTTTAACCTTCACCTAATCAATAGTATGTCTTTGATGGTATATAATGTGTATATAATGTTAGATTTTTTCAAAGCCAATTTAATAAAATTGAACTTATATTTAATATAGTATAATTATTCTATAAGTTCTAAAAAACATATTATGAAACCAATTTATCATTCAGCAATCAAGAAAAAATTATATATCCATTTACAATCCAGAATGTCATAAGAAAACTTAATTAATTAACAAAGATAGATATTAAGAATAATATCCTCGAGAGCATTTATAACTATGCTTTCAATAATGCTTGAAAAACTTAACAACATATTCATGTAACTATATAAGATAAGGGGTAGATTTTCCTATTTACACAGGGATTAAAAAATCCACGAGACGCCCCTGAAATCAATCAAAGAGATAATTACTTTTTTTTTGAACGAGTAAACACACAAACACTTCCTAAACCTAATTCTACCACTATTTTATTCGCTACAAGACTTGAACCACAACTTTATGAGACATTAAAAACATTAGATATCGCTTGATTATAGCTCTTTGGTAATAAGATATAATTACCGATACCTTTTATTTATGCTTCCTTACATTTGAACATGAAGTTATTGTTTATTAAGTATAAAAATAAAAACATTGTCTAAAAATGATAATATGTTAGTAAATTTACTAATGATTTTCCCCAAGTTTATTTGTCCTACGAGTCCACTACTTAGTCACTAGTCTAGGATAGGTTTGACTAACTCTTTCTCTTATTGACAACAAACTCAAATGGACTAGGCATGTATTAAAAAGAGAGGTCAAAGTATTTATTGGATGACGACTACAATATCCACATATTTATGTATCATATATGTTTATAAAATATATCATGCAACTACATGTTATTAATTACTATATTGTAACATTTATTGACAATAAAGTTTTATTATTTTTTTTTCAAAAGGAACTTCCCTTTTTAGCAAGTTTCCTACACAAGTCGAGTTATACACTAATACACGTGACCTAACTATTTCAGTGATCGTTCTCTTTACTTTTCCCGACCATCTAAGATGTTTTCACCTAGCGACTGGGTCTGTTCTAGCCATCACCAAGTTGTTTCAGTCCTCTCGACTTCTAACCCCAGTAACTTCTCATCTAGCATTCTTCTCAACAAAAAAATTGAGAAGAATGCTAGACGAGAAGTTACTAGGGTTAGAAGTCGAATTTCACGATGAGCTATCGGCTATGCTTCTTGCATATGCAGGGAGTGGTAATTTCATAAAGGACAATAATATATCCTCTACTATTTATTCTTAATTCATTTTTTTACTCACCATAAGATGACATGTGAAATTCATTAATTCTTTTTCTCCATCTTCTCGTGATTTTAACACTTATATTGATCTTGTGAATAATAAGATAAATAGGAGGAAAAAATAGAAAAATATATTACCTCTCTTTTGTAAATGGTTTAAAGTGTTAATAAAATTATTGTTTGCCTTTCACAAAAAAAAGAAAAAAAAAAGAGAATGTTATATCTTTATTATCGGTTAGCAAACAAATTGATAGATGAAAATAAAATTTGAAGTTTATTTTCAATATATAAACAAATTGACAAATTTAAAAACACAAACTAAGGTCGATCAGGCAATGATAAGAGCACACGCAGTAGTGGATGACGAGCTCATTATCTTCCAGGCATTTGCCAGTAATCATATTTATACTATTTCATCATTGGCCAGTTATGGTTTTACGCTTGTCAAAATTATAAACGACTTAGTTTTAGCTGGTATGGTTTAATGGTTTATATAAAATAGATGAAGACGCATTTTAGAACACAATATAATCTGATAGCTTTAAGAACCCAACATATTTGGATTATTTTAAGTAATTTTTAAAAATTAGTAAAAAAAAGTTCATGCGTATCAAAACGTTTAAAAGTACGCTTTATAGTAATATTACTTGATCATAAACAATCGACTTGACCAAAATTAAGAAAATTATAAAGTGTACCCTTTTTAGATTAAACCACTAAAACTTATAAATTAATTACTCTGATAAAACCATGAGTAGCATCAATCCTAAACCTTTCTTAATCTGAATGCTATATCAATTGTCACATCATTTTTTTTCTTTATCAATACAATATTTTCTTCCTCCTTACTCTCTCTTATACACTGACAAAAATAAAAAAAGAAAAAGAAATCACATGTATGATCGGGTGGGGGAAGCTGAAGCTCAACCCAAGAAGAAGGGTATTGGTGTTTCCGACTGAACCCGAACAAGACGAAGCTCACCTGAGCCCCTTCAGCTCTCCCGGTACGCATGGCCTAATATATCATGATTAAAAAAGTCAGGTAATTTATCATAAACACATCCAACTACTTTCATTAACCTAAACAATTAGAGGTTAAGTAATCTATGTATAACACTTTAAACATTTTATCAATTATTTAAATGAAAAATAACAGATAACATGATTATTTAAAGCAAACAAGTTTACCAAAACTGTTTGTTTTTACTTCATAAATTTTTATATTTGTTTAATTAACATCATATATTATTGGTGTTGTTACATTTATACTTTATTTAAAATTATTAAAATATTAAATGACTAAAATTTTTATATTATACGATTTGTAAGTGTAACATGACAAGTATTGTTAAGATTTTTTTTTTTTTGTTTCTGATTCTATTTATTTTAATAAACGGTTTACATTTGGTTGGACTTTTTTGTAGTCTAATGTTGGGAAAATAATGTATAATATGTATAATAAAATAAAAAATAATAAAAAAATAAAAATATTTTATTTATAATTTATCTGACAATGAGGAGAAATGTTTTATTGAGTTTCCAAGTTTGAAGCGTTTACAGGTTTTTGTATTCCATTTAAGCAAAACGTCGAGTCCCTTCTTCTATACTCTCTCACAAAAACTTTAAAGAAAAAAAAAACTTATATGCTCTTAAAATTTGGAAACTAGGGTTCCTAAATTGTTCTCCTTCAGCTTTGGAAACTTCATCCTCCTAAGGTACTCTCTCATTTCACTTTCCTTAATCAAATTCTGGTTTTAATGCACCTTATTTGATCTGGGTTTCTTCAAATTCTTCCATTTTGTGTTGCTAAATTCATGGAGGTTTTGTATGAACAGTCTCGAATTGCATGTGGCTTATGAGCGATTGTATGCAGGGGGGTTTTTGGATCTTAGGGTTTTCTTTGATATATTTGTTCAAATTGCAGGTTGAATGGACTCTTAAGTTTTAACTACTGTTATCCTAAGTTTATCGAACCCAATTGCAAAAATTTCGTTTTTTTTGCGATGGTAGTTTGATTTTGGTAGTCGGGGTTTTTGTATAATCAATCGTTGAAAGAACAGAAGATATTGTGTTTTGTTAATATGCCGACTACAAGTGGTTACACAATGCCTTTTGGTACGTTTCGCCGATCGATTATGGGCATTGGAAATGATCATAATCATACTCATAATCAAGTTTATTCGATGGATGTTAATGGCGATTCTAGTTCTGAATTCCATTGTGAACTTGGATCATTTGAACACCAAGTTTTCAGGCAATTTCGCACCCTTTCTGCTACTTCTGCTGATGAACTTTTGTCTCTAGATTGGGTGTCTAAGTTATTAGATGCTTTTATTGCTTGTCAAGAAGATTTCAAGGTTATTCTGGCAAAAAACGAGCCAAATCTTTCTAAACCACCTTTAGATAGGTTTGTAACAGAGTTCTTTGATAGAAGTATTCGGGCACTTGACATTTGTAATGCTGTTCGTGATGGGATTGAGAAGATTCGACTTTGGCATAAACAATTAGAGATAGTTTCGAGTGCTTTTGATTCAAAATTAAGGAATGTAATGGTTGAAGGGCAGTTTCGAAGGGCAAAGAAAGCTTTAACTGACTTAGCTATTGTCATGCTTGATGATAACAAGGAGTCGGCATCTATGTTTTCACACAGAAACCGATCTTTTGGGCGCCCGAATAAAGGGAAGGATCCTCAACAAAAGTCTGGACACTCTAGGTCGTTATCTTGGAGTGTACCTAATTCATGGTCAGCAAGCAAGCAGCTTCAATTGATAGCAAATGGGTTAATCCCGCCTCGAGCACATGAAATTTCTGCCACAAATGGGCTAGCTAATGTTGTTTACACGATGGGTTTTGTTCTTATGTTTGTTTTATGGGCTCTGGTGGCTGCAATCCCGTGTCAAGATCGAAGCCTTCAAGTCCATTTCTCTGTACCAAGGCAGTTCTCATGGGGCACGCCATTAAATTTGCTTCATATTCGGATAATGGATGAGTCCAAGAAACGGGAACGCAAGAACAGTGTTGGGCTGCTAAAGGAGATTTACCAAATGGAAAAATCGATTCATTTGATCACGGATTTGGTTGACTCGGTGAACCAGTTTCCATTGACTGAAGAACAGAAAGAAGAAGTGCAAACAGGTGTTCAAGAAGTGTCTCTTGTTTGTAACGCGTTTAAGAACGGATTAGATCCATTGGAGCGTCAATTGAGAGAAGTGTTTCGTAAAATCATGTCTTGCAGGACCGAAGGCCTTGAGATTCTGGGCAGGGCTCAATCTTGAGGATCAAATGTCAGTAAAGATGGTAACAAGAACATGAAAGAATGCTTGTTTTATATGTTAGATTGTGTTCAATGAGAGAATGGGCTCAGATCATTGAGGAATAAACATGGTACTCTGTGTAGTTTGAGTATACCTTTTATGTCCTTATATCTTTATTCATGTTTCTTATGTTCTTTTTACTGATTCCATCTCTCTCATTGAGCTTTCTTCTGCTCATGTTAATTTTTTTTATTTGTTATATATACATGGCCCTGCCATCCTGAAGTAGTGGACTATAAAAGAGTAACAATATGTAACATGGCATGTTTTATTTGGAGGATTGTTATAAATGTGGAATGTTGATTATAGACCTATTAGGTATCTTCAAATTAATGTAATGCATATATGATCATGTGGGACTGTGTGTGAGAGCATTAGGTGAAGGTCACAGAGACAGACAGCTATCAAGTAGTAGTTGATTTTGTATGCAAAGAATTAAATGAATGGAACAGTTTGACATGATTTCTGGTTAGCATAAATGGTTGGGGTCAAGCCCATGTTTATGACACCAATTGATAATTATGTGGATATAAATAATATAATTTGTTGGTCCCCTCTTTGATATGCACCACCCACCCACCAGTAGAGGCCATGATCCAGACTGGGCTGGCCTTCAGACCTGAGCCCAACCCATGAATGGTCTTGAAAAAATGAACCCAACCCAGCCCATTTGATCCATATTTCACCTGTTTATAATTGGATAGATAATTTTTTTAAAACATTTGTAACGGGTTAAGATTTTCTCATATTGTGATCAAACATTATCATCATGTTCTCTTTCAAAAATAAGAGTGAAACCTACAAAAGGGTCTATTCTTGATTTAAAATAAGGGAACATGACGAGTCATGTTTGACTATAACATGAGAGGATCTTAAGTCATTTGTAACATAAGCTTGTTAATGAAAGATGTTTGAAGAGGGAAAATCAAACGTTCATTTCCAAACCTATAAACCAAGCACTATCCCGAAAGAAATTAGCTAAACCAGATTTAACGTCTTGTGTAGAGCTTGTGATGTCATGCTCTAGCTCGGCATATATGAAACTTGGGCTCGGCGGCTCGCCTCGTTTACGCTCGGCAATTATTTTGCAATTCTCATGTTAGGCATATATATATATATAAATATTGATATAAAGCTTATTTACTTTCGCGAGCTTATACAAGCCGACTCTATAAGGCTCGAGCTCAGAATCGTTTACTAAATAGGCTTTAGTATATGCTCGAGTTCTACATGAGCCGATTATATATGAATTCTTACAGCAAATTTGACGAGTATCATACCTCTTCATCTAACTGCCTTGCAGTTTCCACATCAAAATCGGGACATCAGCGACTCCGATCTGATCGTAAATGCCGAAATTTGTAAGTAAAAATCATACGAGTGAAGATATTATGAACGTAATTACAAGCAAAATCAATACGATGAACTCCAAATCAATAAATCGATCGTAAACAAAGCTGCCTTTCGCTCTGTGTTCTATCGCCAGCAGCTGCGTTTCCAGATTGCTTTTGCAGTTATCGAAGAACAAGTTGAAATGGTGCAATTGACATCGGAACCTATCGTTAGATCAAACACTGCAGCATGATCCGGAATCATCGCTATAACGTAAGAATGTCAATTTGACCAGCTCATCCTTCCACACGGCTTAAAACAATTAGAAAAGGGTAACTTTGATTAATGTTAGTAACATGAAGTAATTTTTTTTAAATGTAAATAATGGTTTTACAAACAAAGTTTAGTTTAGATTCGGTTTAATTATCAAAATTTTTAAATGATTTTAGTATAAAATTTTAAATTTGTTATAACTTAAAACTCAATTTTTTTTCAAATGGTTTAAATCTTGAAGTTTCGTTAATAAAACGGATTAATCTTTTAAGTTTTGTATGATTATTGATTTTACACTATTTATTTGATTATATACATGTTAGTTTTATAAAAAAAACTTAACAAAACTTAAGGGGTTAAGCCATGTTTAACAAAAAGTTAAGGGCTAAATTATTTGAAAAAAAAAACTTTAAGGTTTAAATAAAAAAAATGTAACTTTAAAAATTAAATCATAAACACATTCAACTTTATAGTAAAAACGTTTACAATAAATTTGATAATTAAAACAAAACTGGACTAAGACTTTGATTGATAACCATTATTGACCCTAGTTTTTACCAGTCTTCCAATCTTCTAATATAAATAAAAGAAATAAAATCTATTGGATAATTTTAGCCATTGGATTTAGATGAAATTTTTTATTATTAAATTTTAACCATCCATTTTAATAAAAACCAAAATCCAATTATAACTTTTTTGGTCAAATCGGATTCAATTTAACTTTAATTTAAATCAAAATTATTAGAGATAATATCGTATATGCCTTTTATAAACTTTAAAATAGCGTATATGCTCATCTTAATTTACAAATATCATATTTATCTTTTATTATATTTCAAAATATCATATTCAATCAAATTCTTAGTTTTATTATTCTAAAATATTATATAATCAAGGGGACAGTTCAAACGAGAACTGTTTTTCGTACGAGAACCAATCTTGGCCGTTCATTTTGGATAATAGAATTCATGGATGAAGAGCGTGAGGGGATTGAGTGTGGCAGGGTGCATGTAAGGAATTCATGGGTGGGCAATCCAATTGAAGGAGGGAGAATTGGACGGCTAAGATTGGTTCTCGCGGTTCTCGTACGAAAAACAGTTCTCGTTTGAACTTTTGCCATATAATCAATTTAATTTTTTTAATTATGACTAATAAACGCTTAATTCCTTATTAGCGTTAATTGTAACAATAACAATCGATGACTTGTATAAGAAATACAATCACGTTTTTTTCGTATAATGATATCACGTTTCTGTCATCACATATGCACTCCCTCTTGAGTCGAAGTTTCCACCGTTGGTCTGAATGTTGATGATATTTGTCGTTAGTTTTTAAAATTCTCACTTTATTCGTGTTTTATGTTTATTTAATATCATTTTATTAATGTTTAATATTTATTATTTTATAAACCAACCCGTGTATCACACGGACATTTAATCTAGTATTATTTATAATCAAAAGAATTCATTTACAATTTAATTTTTTGCCACTCCTAATTAAAATGATTAAAATATATAGGGTTAAGTTTATAAAAGTGTATCTCCATACCAGAGGGTTTCGATTTGGTTTCATGGAAGGGTTTTTGATTTCGATTTTCATCTTCATCTTCATAGAGGGTTTTTGTATTAATTCTTTTTCCTCGTATCATCTCTTTGATTTCAGCACTTGTCTTGATCAAGTGGGTAAAAGATTAAAAGGTTAAGTAGGAACAAATAGTAAGAGGATATATCATTTCTTTTCAAAAAAATCATCATAAGTTAGATTTGTAAACTGAAAGAACCACACCAAAACGACCACCCACAAAAACCAGATTTGTTCATCGAAGAGTTTATGGGTGTATTGCTTTAGCCAATAAGATCTTAAGGAGGAATAATGGCGGCGGGATGTTCGTTACTTCATAGTCGGGGGTGATGACAATTTGTAGAAGGGTGGTGACCATTAGTGTATTGATATCTTCCATGACTTCTAGCTTAGTGATATTGGAGTAGTTTATGTTTGGTGTTACTCATTGTCTAAGATCACGGGTATGAGTCCTTTCATGGACAATTTTGTGCCTCTTATGCATTCTAATAATCTTTATGGTCTATTTACGGACATAACATCCATTCCTGGTAGCATAAACCCCTTTACGACCGTAACACGCAACCTTGACAGGGGTAAGCCTTCTATCCCCTCTTACGGGCGTGAGCTTTCTAGCATATGACGTGAAGACTTTACGAGTGTTACACGGTTCCATCATTCACATGTTTTAGCAAGACTACTCTTACGGTCTAAACACTAATCTTCATGAGCGTGAAATTCGTATTTCACGGTCGTGAACCTTTTCTTTACGACCGTAAAGTTTCTTGAGAAAAACTAAAACCTTCTGCAGCGGCTACTTGAAATAGTGTTGTGGTTAACTAGTAATTGAACTGAACATTATATTAATAACAGCCTTGCGAATTTGTTAGCAGTTACAACTTTACAACAGAAAATAAAGTCCCGCCAAAACCAAATCGATTCGGACCAGAACTCTTCCTCCATCAACAATGGCGTCCAGTTTCAGCATCTCAACGCTGCTCCTCCTCTTCACCGTCGTCAACACCGTCGTTGTTACAGCCGTGCCGGAACATGAGTATCGCTCAATGCTCGCCGCTCTCAGATTCAGAGGCTATCACCTCTTCGCCAACGCCATCACGACCACCGACATCCATTACGATATTATCAACGGAGGTAATTTCACCTTCTTCGCTCCGACCGATGCTGCTCTCTATGCTCTTGACATGACCATGTCAGCGGCCGATTACACCATGGCTCTGCGTTTTCACGGCGTCCCTCGCCGTCTTACTCTTCCAGATCTACGGATGCTTTCTTATGGTTCCAATTCTTTCCCTACGCTCGCTCGTGGTCATGAGATTCATATTGTGAATCCTATGCCGTTTCCGTTACCGATTATGGTTGAAGGAGTTGATGTTGCTTATCCTGGTTTGTTCTACGACACGCATATCGCTGTTCACGGTTTGGAAGGTATGATTGATTTCAGATCTGTGATGGATTCGAGAAATTCGACTTCGGATTTGAAAGATGAAGTGACTCTAGATTCAACAAGTGATCTACCTTACCAGTCGATTGACGCAGCAGATAACGCTCCGATGACCGGCGAACGTGAAATTTACGCGCCGTTTCCTCAGATTCCAATTCCGGTGGCCGCTACGTCTCCTCCGTCTTCAATTGTAACTGGAATCGACACCTCTGCAGTGTCTCCTGTGCCTATTGTGACATCTTCTGATGTATCTCCGGCTCACAGAGTCTCTGTTCCTGTGGCACCACGGCATTGTCAGCCGGAGACTTATTCTGAATCTATTACTCAACCGCATGAAGAACACATATCGATATCAGCGAAACCCGACTTGAATTCTCAGGAACTACATGATTCTATTACTCAACCGCGTGAAGAACACATCTCGACAGCAATGAGTGGATCGATATTTCCGAAAATACATGACGTTTCCCTTGCTAAAAAATTTACCGGTAAAACTGTCGAGGAATTGACTGAGGTGGATGATAAGATCATTATCTGTGCCATGGCTGGTAAAGATGATGAACAGCTGAACATTGCTAACATACGCGATGGATCACTCAAAATGCGTGAGCTCTATACCCCAACGAAGATGACATGTCCAAATGAATCGATCAAACTTCGATACATGCGGTAAGATCTCTGTTCATATTATGCGTTGTTGAATTACAAACTAAAGATTTTACTGGACATTAGTCCTCCATAGCAACATTTCTCGATCTTTGGGATTCATTGTTACATTTGATTTTAATCTTCAGTCAACATTAAACATGCGTACATGATATGATGATCAGCGGTCCATATTGATTTTTGTTTCAGGAATTTGCTTATTATCCGGCCTCCATATAATTTGGGCCTTGTTTTCTTCTGGAACAATATATATGAACCTTTGCAAGAAAAGAATAATTGAACTAACTGATTTATAAATGAGATTTACTAAATAAATACCTCAAATTTATTAAAAAAAGACATATTATCTTAACTAATTTTGTCTTTATTGCTATCAATTATGATTTGTTTTTTATTATTTAAATCTTTTCTTTTCTTTAAATATGATTTGTTTTATCATTTTAATTTTGTATTTTCTAATATAATTTGTTTTATTATTTTAAAATACCTCGTAGATCTAAAAACTTTGACATATACCTTAAATATATATAGAGAGAGTAACCATGCATAGATTTCATGTTGTTTTCAAAAGATGAGTAAAACCATAAGAAAATTACAATGATGAAAATAATAGACATAGATTGTTATCATTTTATTTTTCTTATCATCTTCTTTTTTTAAATCTTCCTGCGTACTAATTGTATTTTATCATATTCTCTTTTGATTTTGTGATTTGCTTTGATTTATTATATTTTGGAATTTCCTTATTCTTTAGGGCTACTTTTGTAATTATTAGTATTTTGTATCCTTATTTGTAATTAGGTTGTATAGCTAACTTTATATATTTTGATTTTCTTTTTTTTTTAAGTAAGGTAATGTTCAATCTAATTGTCGGAAGGTAGCTTTGTTTTCTATTCTTAAAAGTAAAGTATCTGCTAGTTTATATCCAGTAATCTTGATGAAAACTAGTTTAAGATCCCAAAACTTTGTTATGTTAGAATCCGAAATTTTAAATCCTGGAAATGAAATGAACAACATTCTTTGATAAATTTGACATTAAATTATTGTGAATGCTTATTAGTGATTCAATTTTGAGTTTTTTGTTTTGTCTTGAGTGATGGTTGTACGTGGTCGAAAGTAAGGGGATTGGCAGTTCTGCTAATGCTCACCACGTACCTCACAACAGTCGCTGGCGTTTGATAGCTAGCGCAAGGTTGTTATCTCTAATAATGGCGGTTACACAACATCCATGCCATCAAAGACGTACACCAAAGAATTCTAGAAAAAGAATCGAAAGGTTTTATATTGTTTTTATTTTGTTCATGAAATCAAAACAATAAATTGCATCAAGAAACCTCTAAAATATTACTTGTTTTCATGTTGGTCATTAAACTCAACCTGCAGAATAGTTAATTAACTTGGTGGGTCTTTTTGGCAAAGGTAAGTCGGTAATCATTTGGAGATTTGTTTGATTATAACATTCAAAGATGCGATTTTTGACAAAAACCATTTCCGGAATCATAATCCCGGACTAGTTTTCAGATTTCATATTAATTAAAGAAACAGTTGTTGGAAGAAATAAAGTAAAACGAAGAGAAATTTGATATGATACTTTATTTCAACAAATTAATTAATCTAATAAGTAGATAAATGGCACAATATATAGTAAACTGTCAACCTGATCAGGGCACAATACATAGTAAACTGTCAAGAGAAAATACCTAACATAAAATCAGCCAATACGACTTACTTGGAGCTTTGTATGTTGACAAGCAATTGACACAAACTTCTAAAGCATATATAGATGTTGAAACACACACACACACACTTACTGTAAAGTATAAACACTAATTAATAGTTATCAAGAGAATACTAATAGAGAAACATCATATCTGATGCCATCCAATATGGAGTCCCTTCGATGATCCAACACTCGATCACAGTAATCATCTTAAAATTCAAATATCAACTTTCTAAGGGGCGTTACCGAACCTACCTATAAAAAGATTTAATATTATAAAATCGAATTAGTTTGTACGTTCAGGAGTTAACACACATTTATCAACCAATTAAACAATTTTGAAGTCCAAGTTTTATACCGAATTGTACGTGTAACACTTGTTCACACACGTAATCTAATATACATACATACATATGTAGGGAAAAGTTCAAACGGGAACTGTTATTTGTGTTAACTTGGTGAAAGACGTAAGCTTGTACACAACAAGCTGCACTCAAAAATTTCAGAAGAAAAGAGGAACTTCACACACAGAGTTTCACACAACTGTGAATATTGATTACTTGGCAACGACAGTAAAAATAAAAGTGAATGCCATATAGGCTTACAAAGGAAACTGAAACTAAACAATAACTATCCACTAAGAGAACATGGAGAATAGGTAACTACCCACTACATGGAAAATAACTGCCAACTAATTAAATTAATAAACCAGAAAAATAAATAAAGCTAAACCATTAAAGGTGAGAACTTGTCAGCCATGCACACGTCAAGGACTCACGGGTGCAAACAAGGGTTGTACTTTTGTGCATGGAGGTGTTGTACTTTAATACTCCCTCTCAACACCAACTTCCATCAGACCCAACTTATCACAGAACTTGACCATTTTTTTGTTTGATAGGGTTTTAGTGAACAGATCAACGGCTTGCTCTTCTGTGTTGACATACTTTAAATCAAAATTCCCATTCAAAACTTTTTCTCGAATGAAATGGTAATGCACTTCAACATGTTTAATACGAGCATGGAATGTAGGATTTTTAGCAAGCTGAATTGAAGACATATTGTCACAATAAAGCTCCACACTTTGGTTTGCTTCTTGGTTCAAATCTTGCATGAGTTGCAACAACTAAACTCCCTCCTGAGCAGCCATTGCTGCTGCACGATATTTTGCCTCAGTCGTCGATAGGGACACAGTCGGTTGTCGTTTACTACACCACGACACAGCACTCGAACCAATCAGGAACACATACCCAGTCGTTGAACGACGAGTGGTTATATCTCCAGCGTAGTCAGCATCGCAAAATCCGATTAACTGACAATTTGACTCCCTTTTGAACACTACTCCATGGTCTAAAGTCAACTTGATGTATCGAAGAGTTCTTCGAATGGCATCCAGGTGCTGCTTCTTGGGATTTTGCATAAATCGACTGAGCACTCCGACAACAAACGCAATATCAGGCCTCGTAATAGTGAGGTAAATCAAGCTACCCACTATCTTGCGATACATAGTCGTATCCTCAAGATCTCGACCCACATTAGCACGTAGCTTCACATTGGTATCCATGGGAGTGACTACAGGTTTACAATCCATCATACCAAACCTCTCTAGCAGATCAATAGAGTATCTTCTTTGATGCAAAATAATGCTCCCATCTGTATACTTCACTTCTAAACCAAGAAAATGATGAAGCTTACCAAGATCTTTCATATGAAACCTGGTACAAAAGTTTTGCTTTAACTGATTAATTTCTTCAGTGAGGTCTCCGGTGATAATTAGATCATCAACGTAGACTAAGACCAACACAACTTTACTTCCAATTGGCTTGACGAACAGGCTTGCATCTGTAATAGTTAGTGTAAAACCGTTGTGTTCCAAAAATTCTGCAATCTTTCCAAACCACGCCCTTGGTGCTTGCTTTAACCCATAAATAGCCTTCTTAAGTTTGCACAAATAATTGGGGTACCTCGAGTTCTTGAAACCTGATGATTCAAGTTCTCGTGGAGAAAAGCATTGCTAACGTCCATCTGCCATAGACTCCATCCTTTACACGCCGCGAGAGCTAGGATCACACGCACAGTAGTTAATTTGGCTACTGGACTGAAAGTGTCTTCGTAGTCCAACCCATATTGTTGCGAAAAACCACGCGCTACAAGCCGAGCTTTAAAACGTTCAACGGATCCATCGGCTTGCCTTTTCACTTTATATACCCACTTACAAGAAATAGGTTTAACACCGGTTGGATTAGGAACCAACTCCCAAGTTTGATTCCTAGTTAATGCTGCCATTTCTTCTTCCATCGCAGCAATCCACTCATCTTTTGTACATGCCTCCTCAAATGAAGCAGGTTCATTAACTTCTGATTTAGTGGCAACAACATTAGCATTAAAGTATCTTGGATTTGGCCTTCTGATTCGAGTAGACCTCCTAAGGCTGGGAGGTTCAATTTCGTGGTCGTCAACTGTCGGGTTTTGAAAGACACCAGTTTGCCATGGATGGTTTTCTTGCACTTGTTCTGTCCCATTTTCAGCATCTGGATAACCTTCAAAAACATTCAACTTATTCGATACTTCTACACTTTCCTTGAGTAGATTAGAATCCGGTAACTTCTCTCAATCTGATGACCACCATGAAGACGTTTCATCGAACACCACGTTTCTTGAAACATGAATCTTCCCATTACTTGGATCACAACATCGCCACCCCTTACGTTCTTGATCGTAACCGACAAACATACAACGTATCGCCTTTTTCTCCATTTTATGACGAAGAGAACCTGGAACAAACACAAAACAAACACATCCAAAAACCCGCAAATGACTTACATTGGGTTTTACTTGCATCAGCTTCTCAAATGGAGATACATACATGAGGCCTTGTTGTGGGATTCGGTTTATAACGTAAGCTGCTGTCTTCATAGCTTCTGCCCAAAACTTCCCGGGAACATTTTTATCGTGGATCATACTTCGACAAGTCTCCGCCAAGTGCCGGTTGTTCCATTCCGAAACCCCATTCTGCTGTGGGGTGTTGGGATAAGTTAACTGCCTTTTGATCTTGTTGACATTCAGATACTCACTAAATTCTTTTGAGAGGTATTCGCCACCATTGTCTGATCGAAGAGTAAGTAGGCTTTGTTTGGTTTCCTTTTCAGCTTCAACCTTGAATTCTTTAAATTTCGAGAAGGTTTCAGATTTTTCTTTCATGAAATATACCCATACAAATCTCGAGAAATCGTCACTAAACGTAACCATATACCTCATACCACTTACAGAGGGCTGTTTCACTGGTCCAAATACATCAGAATGTACCAGTTCTAATCGGACTTTGGCCTTGTACGTCGACTTCTCGTAAGGAAGTTGATGGGCTTTGCCATATTGGCACCTGGCACACACCAAACCAGTGCAGACTTCGAGTTGAGGGAGACCATGTACGAGTTTCTTTTTCATCATCATGTCTAGCTTGTCTTAGCTGACATGACTCGGGCGCATATGCCATAGATCTACGTTTTGGTTCCTTTTGGTTTTCTCTAAAAATGCCGTTTCTACTGACATTACATAGATAGAATCCGATCGTCGTCCTCAAGTAAGTGGTGGTGAACTAGTTTCAAATTTCGTTTAAATCTTCACATCATCGGGACCAAACACCACAAAGTTACCTGTTGAGGTAAGTTGTGAAACAGATAGAAGATTTTTCTGCATTCCTGGAACATGGTACACATTGTTGAGAACTAGTTCCCTTTGACTTTTATCTGGACAAAATCGTACACTTCCAACATGGGCAATTGGAAGCTTTGAGTTGTCTGCAATAACTACCACTTTGCTACCACCATACTTTACTGGACTTTGCAATATATTTTCCTCACCAGTCATATGATTGGAACAACCGGAATCAACGATCCATTCATCTAACTTGCTACCATGTTGCTCTGTTGTGGCTGTAAACGCCATAAGATCACGATCGTGTGCGAAATTTGGTTCAGCGTCCCAGTTAGTTTCTTCTTACGAGGTAGCAGCATTACCTTCCTCTGTTGATTTCGATCTACAAAACTTTGCGATATGTCCCTTTCGCCCGCAAATGTAGCACTTATACGGAAACTTACCTGGTGGACGTTGGTTCTTTGTTTTCTCACCAGACTGCTCCCCTTTGTCACTTTCCCGACCCTTCTTCTCAGAATCATGCCCTTTACTCTTCTCAGACGTTCCTTTGTAGTTTGAGTGTGACTTTGACTTGTACTTGCCTTTACCTTTGTCGGCATAGAGAGCCTCTTCTTCAGCCTTCAATGTCACATTTCCCATTTGTTTTGCAAGAGCTTCCTACCCCACTAGCAAATTTTCAAACTCTACAAGTGATGGCTGCACCGGCCACCCTTGAACTGCAGCAACGAAGCTTCTGAACTCGGGTTTCAACCCATGTATGATGATTCTTTTCATCCTAGACTCACCAATACGAGCATGAGGATCTAGTTCTCCAATCTCCCGACATGCCGTATTCACCTTGTGGAAATATTGAGGAATTGTTAAGTCCCGTTGGGACATTGATAACAATTCATTCTCTAGTAATTGCAATTTCGTATCGTTCTTCTTCGAAAACAACACACCCAACGTGTCCCAGGCCTTCTTTGGAGTAGGAACATCCCTAATATACTCGAGGATGTCCTCCTCCACCATTCTCTTCAAAATGAACATTGCCTTACCCGACTTAATTTTCCACTTTCGCAGTACCCCGTTGTTGTCCTCCGTCTCTGGTTGTTGTACTTCAGCACTATTAACCACCTCCCATAAATATTGTCCTTGAAGGTACGACATGATACACGTTGACCAGGAGTTATAGTTGTTGTTAAGCTTCCTGAAACCACCAACGACTTGGAGATCACCCATCGGAACCTGGATCTGATACCAAGTTTGTTAACTTGGTGAAAGACGTAAGCTTGTACACAACAAGCTGCACTCAAAAATGTCAGAAGAAAAGAGGAACTTCACACACAGAGTTTCACACAACTGTGAAAATTGATTACTTGGCGACGACAGTAAAAATAAAAGTGAATGCCATATAGGCTTACAAAGGAAACTGAAACTAAACAATAACTATCCACTAAGAGAACATGGAGAATAGGTAACTACCCACTACATGGAAAATAACCGCCAACTAATTAAATTAATAAACCAGAAAAATAAATAAAGCTAAACAATTAAAGTTTAGAACTTGTCAGCCATGCACACGTCAAGGACTCACGGGTGCAAACAAGGGTTGTACTTTTGTGCATGGAGGTGTTGTACTTTAATAGTTTGTACAAGAACCAATCTTAGTCGTCCGGCCAATTCCCCCTCTTTCAATTGGATTTCCCACCCATGAATTCCTTACATGCATCTTGCCACACTAAATCCTCCCACGCTCTTCATCCATGAATTCCACTTACCACTTAAATGGTCAAGATTGATCCTCGCAGTTCTCGTATGAAAAACAGTTCTCGTTTGAACTTTTCCATATATATAAGGGAGGGTTCAAACGAGAACTATTTTTCATACGAGAACTGTTTTTCGTACGAGAACTGCGAGAACCAATCTTGGCCGTTCATTTTGGATAATGGAATTCATGGATGAAGAGCGTAGGGGATTGAGTGTCAGGGTGCATGTAAGGAATTCATGGGTGGGCAATCTAATTGAAGAAGGGGGAATTGTACGGCTAAGATTGGTTCTCGCGGTTCTCGTATGAAAAACAGTTCTCGTTTGAACTTTTGCCTATATATATATATAGAAAACAATATTTGAGAACCGTTGTTAATTATTGTGAGAACCAATTTGAGCTGTTCATTTGGTAAGTTGAATTAATGGATGAAGAGCGTGGGGTGATTGGATGTGGCAGGATGCATGAGATGAATTCATGAGTGGGTGATGACATTGAAGGTAAGCGGAATTTATGGATTGAGAGCGTGAGGGGATTTAGTATGGCAAAGTGCATGAGATGAATTCATGGGTGAGTGATGACATTGAAAGAAGGGGAATTTGATGGCTCAGATTGATTCTCGTAGTACTCGCAATAAAAACGGTTCTCAAATGATCCTTCCCTATATATATATATATATATGTAATGTAATTGTTTATAATAAAATAGGAGGAAACTTTATCAAAATGTTTTATTGTTATACATATTCGGTTTCAAAATATCTTAGAGCTTGTAATTGTTTATAAATCATGTTTTAAAGTAATTTATTTTTTATTCACTCTATTTTTATAACAACATATTACTAATTTATTATTATTATTATTGTTGTTGTTGTCGTCGTTGTTGTTGTTATTGATATGATTATAGTTTAATTTAGGTTCGTGAAGAGTCTAACAGACGCTCAAAAAGTTTTCTATTTCTAGCAAACACTTCCAACCTCAAACTCAAAATCGACAAACCGAAAAGCATGGGTATCTTGTGGATTTTTAATGCCTATGAAAAGAGGAAAAATGAGACCCCTTGTATATAAGCAAAAATTCATTGATACTACAATATTTGTTATATCAATAACTAAAATAAATAAAAAGTAGTAACATAGTTTAGTTTATATTTTAACATATCAATGTATTTGATAGTTTAAAGAAACATTTTCTGCAGATGTCATTATCACTACATTAATAGTCAGCAAGACTCTACATGTGGCAATTGGATTTGGAAACCAATCGATTTCTTTAGTATATTTTAACATATCATTGTATTTGATAGTTTCATCACATAAAACGTATAAAGCAACTTCAAAAGTATATAAAGTTATTTATGTCAATATCTCATAGCTCATCATACTTAAGTGTGATTTCAAGACAACTACAACAATAATCTATATACCATGATGCTAATGAATCGTCAGCCGTGCATATATATACTATACATAAACAATTGAATTAGTCAATAATCTATATATATATATATGTGTGTGTGTATATATATATATAGGGGAAGGTTCATTTGAGAACCAGTTTTATTGTGAGAACCGCGAGAATCGTTTGTAGCCATTGATTATAATTAATCAAAAGTTTATATTAATTGTGACAAACATGTAATTAATTCAAAATATAGCCGTCATTTTTAGTTTTCAAAAATGATGAAGGGGTATTTTAGGCAAATTGCCTAATTAAAAGGGGACCATTTACCCTCAATTTTTTAAAACTAAAATATCTATCAAATTCAAAGGTATTAAAATATGAAAATTATACCAAATTAACAAAAAAATTATGCTCTTTAATATGACATTCATATTGCTATACTATTTCAAAGAAAAAAATTTCATTTTTGCCGGGTTTTTTTTTCAATACAACAGATATTTGCACGTGTGCACATACCACTGTCTTTTTTTCGAGCACAGGTGCATATAGGTGCACATGTACAAATTTCAATAGGTGCACATGTGCATATACCACTGTCTTTTTTCAACACATAAAATAAAGTCACATATGTACGGTGCATATGTGCACAAGCTATTCATACTACTAGGTTTTATTTTCGCACAGGTGCGTCTAGATGCATATATGCACCATGCATGTGTGTATATATGCACATGCATATGTATACCTAGATGCATGTGTCCACGTGCAACTAAAGTTGGCTTAGTCAAACTCATTGCTAAGGCTGTAAATGAATCGAATGAACAAGAACGGGGCTTGTTCGTATTCTTTCATTTATCTTTAGCCGAGCAAATAAACGAACACAAATGGAATTTTGTGTTTTTGTTCGTTCGTTTAACTTTAGCCGAATAAATAAACGAACACAAATGAGAAACGAACGAGCATTTGGGTTTAATTATTTAAAAGATTGATTCATTTGTCTACATTTTTGTTTGTTTTTAAATGATAAACAAACGTAAACGAAAGAACACATGCTATGCTACAAATCCAAACATTATTAAACACAAATAAACACTATATATACGCACACACATATAATATAAATATTTATAATATAGACGAACATAAACAAACGGATAACCGAATGTTCATGAACATAAATGAATAAACGAGAGCTCTGTTTCTGTTCGTTCGTTTAATTAAACGAAAGGAAAATATTGTTCGTGTTCGTTTTTTTGTTCGGCTAAAGTTAATTGAACAAACACGAACAAGCCCCTGTTTGTTTTCATTTAGAACTCTAGTGCATGTGCAACTTAAAGTTTGTTTAGTTAAACGCATTGTCAACTCCAAAAATTCTAACAAAAAGATCAGGGGGGTATAAATACGTAATATATTACTAAAATTTAATAAAAATATAAATGGTTTTGATTAATAAATAGAGAATGAGATAAAGGAAAAGGGAAATAAATAAATAATAAAAGTAATTCTTTCAACTTATCAAAATTTGTAAAAAAAGAAAAAAAGAAAAAATAAATTAAAATTAATGCACTATACAATAGAAAAAAACATTGGTAATTTTGAAACCAAAATGGTGACTACCTACACAGTGCTTTGTACAAATATATTTTTTTAATTATCATTTTGTCCTTTTGATATAAATAGGGTTATTAAAACATTATCTAAATTGATTGGTTCACCATGATTCTCGCAATAGAAACGGTTTTTAAATAAACTTTTTTCTCTCTCGCTCTCTCTCTCTCTCTCTCTCTCTCTCTATATATATATATATATATAGGGGAGGGTTTAAACGAGAACTGTTTTTTATACGAGAACTACGAGAACCAATCTTAGTTGTTCATTTTGGATAATGGAATTCATGGATAAAGAGTGTGGTGAGATTAAGTGTGGCAAGGTGCATGTAAGAAATTTATGGGTGGACAATCCAATTGAAAAAGGGGGATTGAACGGCTAAGATTGGTTCTCGCAGTTCTCATACGAAAAACAATTATATATATATATATATATATATATATATATATATATCTCATACGAAAAACAGTTATATATATATATATATACACACACACACCAAGAATTCTTTCATTCTCAACCGCATAAACATAAACATTGAAAAACATATATTATATATAAATAAACATGACTTGTAATGTGGATCAAATGTTAAATAGTTTTGGTTTTTTTTACTGTCTCAACCTCAACGCCTCGTATTTTTTTTCTCGATTCCCAATGATAATGAGTTTCCATTATATGTATTTCTTTGGGCTTATAGAATATTTATTTTAAATATTGGCTTCTTAGTATTTTATTTTATCAACTGAGATTTGAAAATTTATAATATCATATATATATAAATAATATATTTATATAAAAAATTGGGGCTTCTCTGAAATGTGAGTAATGTAAGTTTACACCTTCGGCACTCTTAAAAACACTCTTGCTCAAAAGAAGAAAAATAATATCAGCGTTAAAAGAATCGGCGTTGATGATATTAACAAAAAAATAATACTATCTTCGAAAAATGACCTAATATAATATGTTGTAGACATAAAATAGTTATAAATTACTACAATGAAGAATAATTTATAAGTTTGATACAAAAATACCAAAACGCATAAATTTATATATTTCTTAAAAAGTTTGTCATGATAATAAAATAAATATAGGTCAAAACAAAATGATATTAATAACATCCAAATGGATTAAAAGTAGTTAGGATTGAAAAAAGAAAAAGTAAATTCAAAGATTTGATTTTGAAATAATATAAAAAAGCTAATTTGAAGTGTGTAATAAATCTTAAATTCATATGTTCATAAGTCCACGTAGGCATTTGATTGAGTATCCGCGTCGTCGTGTAGGTTTGCTTTTATTAGTCCGTCGAGAGCAAGTCAAGATTGCTTTCATCCCCAAACTCACGCAGTTTCCTTGTATTTTCCTCTCACAATCCCACCACCCACGTACACAAAACAACTTTTATTCCTAATTTAATCCATCTCATCGATCAATCAATCTCTCTGCGTCGATCTGCAGCCTTCTTCGATCAATCTTCATAACTTCCTTCGATCTGCATAGTATTACATATTGTGAAAAATTGTACATGGAATCATCATCAAAGCAGCTGGAACAAGATGATGATACTATACTGGAAGCAGCAGCTGCTTGGCATTTGATTTTACTCAGCAACTCTCTCAAACGTTCTTATAATTCTATCATGAATGAAGATTATGATCATGATTCTCATGATCATGGCGGTATTCCAGGTGCTGGTGGTGGTTTAGGGTTGATGAAGAAGAAGAAGAAGAAACAAGATTATGGAGTAAAAAGTATGGTGAATCACAAGAATGACAGCAGTGCAAACTCAATCACATCTTCTTCATCTTCATCTTTGTTTTCAGAATCAATAAAATCTGGGATATCAATGGTGGAAGAAGTGCAGGAGGAAGATGAACTAACAGGTCGAAGACGGAATCCGCATCGATTGAGATCAATAGCTGATATTTACAGAGTTACTAGGCCACTTAATTTGATTTAAATCAACAAGTTTGTAGATACTTCTGTTAATTAATTGCATATTTCTTTAGTGTTCTTTTTCCTATTTATGTTAATAGAGGACAGCATGATACACACACACATATATATATATATATATATATATGGTTCCTCTAATATATATATTGGCTACACTTACAATGTGTTTACCAGTATTATTTTGAGGGAAATTAAGTGAAGGGTTGGGAATAAAACATAATATTTATTATTAAGTTGTTGAGTTTTTTTAAAATATATTAAATTCTCTACACTTGATGTGTTTTGCATATGAAAACTTTCCTGAAAGATGTGGAAATGAAAGAAAAGCTTCATAAATATAATTTAATTAAGTGACAATTAAATAATGTTAAGTTTAATTTGGTCTTTTAATTATAAAGACTTGTCTGGTTATGGAAAAATTCTTATTTTTTATTTATAACTTTCTAAAAAATTCCAAATAGTTCCGGTGAGGGTTAGAGAAAGAGCATTCGAACCGCCTATTCAATAGGCGCTAACTAGTTAGTTTTGTGAGTTTTATGACTTATATCCATCCAAGCTAGGTGACTAAGTTTCCTTTAGAGAAGACCATATATATATATATATATATATATATATATATATATATATATATATATATATATATATATATATATATATATATATATACTATGAGAGATGATATATCCTCCTACTCACAAGATCAACCCAAGTGACAAAATCAATAGATGAGGTGAAGAAAGAGAATTAGTGGACTCCACATGTCATCTTATGGTGAGTAGGAGGATATATCATTTTTCATATACTATAGGTTGGTCGTTGAGCGGCCAAAAGGTAGCCATCATAAACAAAAAAAATTTACATCAACTTGCCATATCAGCTAATTGTTGCCAGAAACGGATGACAAAGTCGACGAACTGATGTGAGTGGTGTAGATAATATGTAGAGGTGGCTAGCGGAAGTAGCTAAACGAAAGCCAGAGGAGTTGCAGGCTAACAATAGCTCAGATAATGGTGGTCGTTGACTAATTAAGGATGACATCCAGCAAAGGTGGTAGAGAATGGTCAAGGATGGCCAAAAATGGACAATCGTTTGGGTCCAATAAACTTGGTTGTTGGACAAGAGAGTAATCATGAGTAGTGATAAGACCATGAGTATAGCAATATGGCAATTCAAATTAACTCAAATATCACATCATTGTTAAATTGGCTTTTTTATTTTTTTCTTTCTAACCCAAATATTTTTCTCTCTTCTCACTCGTACTAAAAAGACCAAAAAAATGAAAAAAAAAAAGAAAACTGAAAAAGGTTGCCATCTACTTCGGTTTGGCGGACCTGAGGTGAAGACTTTGAGGTGGAACCCGAAACCCCCATAGGGGTGTTTTCTTTAAACCCAAACCCAACCCGAACCCCTCTCCCGAACCGTTACGCATGGTCTAAGCGAAAGTCTAAGGAAGAATTTGATTCGCTAGAATCGACCCGAGGGAATTAAAATCTAATTATAGCATAATAATGTGTTTGATTCAACTATGAGGGATGGAAGTGCTAATCATTACCCTCCAGTCTATCTCTCAAATGAAAGAATTAGGATTCCTTTTAACCCTTTAATGAATTGAGATTCTATCAACTTTAATTATATTATTTGGCTTATCTGGTCGAGTTTGTTAGGTCTAAAGTATTTATGTGGGTTGACCCAGCCAGGGCCGGTACAATGATTTTGGATGCCCCGAGTAAAATGGGATAAAAATGTCCCTATTTGTGAACTTCACGACATATAAAAAAGATATAACATAAATGTGTAAAACTTAAAAGAAAGTAACATGTTAGGTCTAAAGTGTTTATGTGGGTCACCCAGCAAACCCAAAATATTTATAAAGTCAGGTTTTGAGTTAGTTTTCATGTTCTTATTTGTGTTCGGGTCAACCCGAAAGACATGAATATAAATGGAGGAAAAATCTATTTAATTTATAATTTACCTGACTAACCGACCCTATAAACGTAAAACCCGATTGATCCAAATTAATCTTAATAAGGGGTTTACAGGTGATTTTTTTTAAACTCAACTAACCCAATCAGGTAACCCAATTAATACCCCTACCCAATGAAAACTTTTTCTTCCATCCCACCTCATCACTTCATTTTCCTTCCCACCTCCATCGGCGACTTCATTTTCCTCAAAAACCACCGTCGACTTCATTTTCCTCAAAAAACCACATGCACCTTCAACTTCATCATATGTTTGATTTACGGTTTCGTGACTTCAAATCTTCGTGTGACTTCATTTTAGGGTTTCTTTCATAGAATTCATCTAATTTCAGCTTCGTTCGATCATCTTTTCCAATTTCAACTTAGTTCGATTTAGGGCTTCATTTTCTTTGCTTGCATGTTCGATTGTGGCTAGGTGGTAGCAGTACTATGATGACTCTGGTTGTGTGTGGTGATGGTAGGGTGATTCGATTGCAGCTTTATCTTATCATATTCTAATTTTTGCAAATAACCAACCACACTTATTAATGAATTGTATTCATATTTCAATTTCATACAGATTCCAATTCCATTTCTACGTATTCTAGTAAACCAAACGCCCCTTAGTTTTTTTTTGAAAACACTAACAAAATTTATAATTAAAACATATCTTTTTGAATTACATTTATAGGAAAAACTATAAAAAAATTAAGAAAATAAAGTTTATCTTCTCTATTTCAAATTGCCCTCTATTTTCCCCTTTTATCTTATATAATTTTCTTGAAAACACACAAATTAATAAGGCACATACTTTTAAGTTTAATGGTGGTATATATTAGGGTTTAATTTATCAAAATATATTTAAGTTATCACGTTTTACTATTATATGTTCAAAACCTATTTACTATTTAATATATCAGACTCTTGAAAATTATCATTTAATGTATCAAACCTAATTCATATGGTGACGTGACACCAGTTTTAATGACGTGGCACCGGACTTGGAAGCCTACATGTATTTTTCTTGTTTTGAAATAATTGAAAATAAAATGTATAATAATAATTATTATTATTATTATTATTGTTGTTATTATTATTATTAGAGTTAATTACAAAAATGGTCTATGTGGTTGTCACTGATTTTCACTTATAGTCATTTAACTTCAAAAATTACGAAAATAGTCATTGTAGTTGTCAGTTTGTTTCACTTTTAATCATTTAGGCTAACCGGTGTTAACTTTTACCGTTAGTCAAAAGGCATTTTGGTCAATTTCCTTTTTGTTCTTGTTACCAAACAACTCATTTATCATTTCTCAGCCTGATACTATTTGCTCCCAATATTCTTTTTTACACAATTATGTTTCTTTATTTATCTTATGGGAAGTTTGGAAAGACCGCAATTCCATTATTCATGACAATGTAAAGCTCAATATAGTTAAAACGAGACAGAAAATTTGGAAGCGGTTGCAGCCGTTTCTAGGACCGACCGACGCCTCACCTGCACAGGCATCTACCTAGTGTCGGTCGCACATTCAACATAGCGTTTGGACAACTTTCATCAAAGCGTTGGTTTGCCCGTGTTAGTGTTCGTATTTCATCTACGATGTCTACGGAATCGTCAACCCGCAACCATTTCTTTGACATTTTGGAAAAGATTAAGCAGTTCAGATTTAGTTTAGGGAGGTCTCTAAATGATGAAATTGTTGTAGAAAGCAAAAAACTTTCCAACCTTGAGGAAAAGCGCGCCGATTATGCCCGTTGATTTCATTTAAGACGTAAAAAAAGAATACTTTTCATTTGATCTCTTCAACTATTGATAAGAATTCTGAAGTCAAGTTTCATTTAAAGTAATTAATTATTTTTGTATTAAACTTTATATTGTATGTAATAAATTTATGTATTTTTTTTCTTTTTTATCTAACCAAAATATATACAATATCAATAAATTAAAAGTTTAATACACACAAAAGAAACTTTTAAAGTTTGATACACATAATAACAATCCATGATAAGTTTAATACATTTTGGTAATTAACTAAACCCTTAATTATATGAAGCAAAAATATTTTGAATTTCAAAACAAATGCCTACGGATCAACACTGAAACATTTTATTAATGTTGTATTAATTTACAAACGATTAATTTTCATCTTATCTTTATATTTATCTCTACTATTTTGAAATTCATGATTTTGTATAATTTAAAAATCAAAATTAAGTTTTAACTTTGAACATTAAAAGTCAAAGTTGAGTTTTCAATTTTAAATAAATGAATGGTTAGAATCTAGTTTAACTAAATGAAATGTTAAAATTATCAAGTAAAATGGATGAAACTTGGTCTTTTATTTATATTAAAAAATTATACTTCTAAATGCTTGTACACTAGTCGTATCAAGGTATTAAAAGTATTTCTCTAAACTATAGATTCTAGTTTTGCTATGAAAAAAAATATAGATGAGGTTTAGAGTGTGTTTAAAATATATACATAATTACATTTTATTTGTCTCGATATGAAAATTTATGTTTTAAAAGTGTAATATAGTACGTACTGTCATTATTATTGTTATTTATTATTATTATTATTATTATTATTATTATTTAATATAGTACAAAAAAATATTTACTACATTGGGAGCAAAATACTTAAATCAAAAGCTATCGTTATTAATACTTCAATAGCCAGATAATTAAGAAGCTAGATGATTTTCGTCATTAACTTAAATATACACACGCACATCTATATACATACGTATGTACGTACGTATGTGCGTGTGTACATATACAGACGCCCACTCATGTACGCAAACTACTTTTGTATACAAAAAATCAGAAAAAAAATTTCTAGTTCGGTCAAGGATATAGTTTGAACATATAGATCTAGTGAACCCTATAAATCTCTCTTTTCTTCTTCTTGATTGTCTTGCTAATTATCTTTATTTGTTTCGATTTACTAATAGCTTGTATTAGAGCCAAGTTCATGGTGGTTCAATTCGAGTAACGGAAAAAGATAAGAAAAATCAAGATCGTCAAACTTAACGACCGTTATTTTGGTTTCTAGAAGATGCAGATCGAAGTTTACTCTGCTAGAAGCAAGTGATTCAAAAAAACCCGATTGGAGTGTTTGGGCCTTGACATTTACCCGAATACCCGATTGGACTGTTTGGGCCATGATATTGGATCGATACAATGTTTGGGCCTTAGCAATTACCCGAATACCCGATGGGCGATGGGTAATAACCCGGATAAAAAGTAGCCGCCTTACAGTTTTAAAATTTAAAAAATTCAAATATTCACGCGAGACACGTAACCCAGTTGGGGCCCACCGCCATTAACCCCAAGGTCGGTGCAGATGCTGACGTGTACAACCCTTTTTATACGAAAACTATACCGTTAGATAATTACCTTCCGTTAGATCTCCACCAATCCCCGAAACTCAAAAACAAAAATATCTCCTGAATTTCACTCTCACTAAATTCATGGAGAATTCTAGACCTACGTACCCAGAGACACAATCGACGTTCACGAAGCCGGAGATTGAGGCGGCGCTGCAGCTAATTCAACTCAGCGGCGAATCCGACGTTGAAGTTCACGGTCACGGCGAGGTTTCCATTTCACCGGCGTCGGTGAAGCAAAGAAGAAAAGAAGTCGGTTGCGATCATGATGAAAGCCAAGGTAGTAGTAACTCTGAGATAACGTCTGCGCCGCCGCATAGAAGATTCGTTGGTCCGTCGGAGGACGACAGTGACGATGTAGCCGGAAGCAAGGGACGGAAGCGGAAGAAGTTCCGATCGATTGGCGAAATATATAAGATAAGTCGGCAATTGTTTTGACTTTGACTTTGACTTTTGAGTTGTTGTGATGGATTAACCGGTGTATGGTGTATAGAGATGTTAATCAGAAAGAATTGTGTATATAACTTTAGTTGAATGTTGAGTTTTGGTGACGAATTTAAGTGTTTATATATGATAGCGTCGGGGAAAAGCTCATTTATTTGATCTTGATTTAACTTGTTGAGAATCATTGAATTCACAGCGACAAAAAATAATTCGTCACGAAAACTTACGTGACCGAAGCAGCATTGCAGCCGGCAGCGTGGTTATTTGAATGTATGTGTCAAATAAAGGGCATTTTATCCAGCTGCACCGAGGTGTCACTAAAGTGTCTCTTCCTCTTGAAAGTGTAGTTTAAATGGATGTGTGTTTGTCGTTTATAAAAAAATTGGATGTGATGTATTTGTGTGGAACACATTTAAGTTTTAATGCTTGTATATTGTAGCAATGAGTATAAAGGAGGTTAAAAGGTTTGCGCTTTCTTGCAAATAACGTATATTCAGCTTTCTGTTAGATTATCTATTAAAATAATAGCTTTGCAAAGGAGAAAACTTTTGATTCTTTTCGAAGGTCTTCTCTCCCCTCTATTGCTTCCCCTAATATCCTTCCTTTACCATTTCATGGGGTTAACAGGAGATCTCTAGCAAAAAGTTGGAGCCTTCGGGATCTCGGCAGCCAGTCAGTCCTCCTTCCTTCTTAATCTATTCATCAACTAAATTTAAAATTTTTAAATATAAAATCTATCTACTAATCACATATAGTTATAAATTCTAGTATTATAGAATACTACTTTGAATTATACTCATATATATTGTACTATGTCTGAATTTTAGATTTTCATGTTTAATTTGATTTTTTAAGGTTTAAGCTTTTTAGGATTCGGTTTACTTTTGTTATTAAGAGAATGTCATCATTTGTTCTTATCCAAAAGATATATTATGAAAACTTATTTGAAGCTTCATATACAGTTTTAATGACGATCCTTTCCATTGAAATAAAAACTTATCTTAATATATTTGTAACATGAAATCAAAGTATATGTAGTGATTTTAAAATTAAAAACAATTAATAAAAGTTAAGAAAATATATTTAGCAAGATTAAGAAAATTAAAAAATACGATAAATATTAAGAGAATCATTTGTTATTTCTTAATTAAAAATTAAGAAGTAAAATAACATGATAATAAAGGAAATCAAAATAAAAAGAAGAAAAAAGGTGAAGTAGGAAAGGCATTTCGAGGAAATAAAAGGTAAGAAAATTAAAATAAGATAATATTCATACCTAACGGTATAAACAACTGATAACTATAATTATTATAAAAAAAATTATCTTTTTTCCTTTTTTAATTATTAAAGTAAACTATATTAACCAATTAAAACATCTAATTTCACAATCCTTTTTCAAAAATTATGTTTCCTTGCTTATGATTCAATTCCGCTTGATTTCCTGCTGGGGTTTTTGTGTGTTTTAAGTTTAGTTTATGGATTATGTCTTTTCGCATCAATCATCCTCTCATTTCAATTCAAGGTTCATGAACACTGTTTTTATAATATGTAATCATGGATTACAAGCATAATAGCATATAATACAACTTCCATCAACATCAACCCAACAAGAACGATGTGTTGTATCATATTTGAGTGTGGCTGCTTGCTTACACTTCTTTTGTGAAAGTAATCCTTTTAAGAGTCAAACAAATTGCTTTTGTATATGAGATTACTATAAAATTCACTAAAATAAAGATAATTACCTAGCAATGTACGAAAGTTAGAGTATATTGAAGAAATGGGGTAAGAATTTATTGGGTTTATATTCCTTTTAACGTTTCAATTGTTAAAAAGATGGAGGTTTGTGTTCGACTTTCAAGTAACCTACCCATATTGTCAAACTTTTTATGTTTAACATTTATTTAAAATTATATGCCTTTATACATGTTAAGCACACCTTTTGTTATTTTGTTAGCTTTTCCATTTGGGTATTTACATTATATCATGACCCACCTATACTTTTTATCTATTTTTTAAAACATTTTTGGTATGAGTACAGGAACAACAAAAATCTAAATATTTGAAAGACAACCTGATTGATCCATTTGATATGTTCTTTTAGCTAATGTTTTGGTTTAGTCTCTTCGCGATCACATGCAACCAATTCGATTTATTTACCCTTGATTTTAGCATGCTATAAGATATTGCAAAACCACATTTCACATCAAAAGTTTATTTAAGCAACAAATTGTTATCCCTTAGTCCCATGGGTATTACCGCATTTTTCCATTATGGATGTAATAAATTTAAAGTATTTCATTTTTTTGTGTGGTGAATTTCAATGTAGAATGAGAGTTGTAGAACTAATGCATTTGATTTTGTACGTAGAGGGTTTTTAAATTTATTATTACTGAAATTCATGTCTAGAATAATAATCGCAGAACTAATGAATTTGAATTTGTATTATTGAGTTGGATTATCTTGAAACCTGATATGTTTGCTCTATTTGAAGAAATCAAGGAAGCTTTCAAGGACTATAATCTAATTTCCTAGGTATGTATTTGAAATCTTTTGTATATCACTTCTTACATTTTTCTATTTGATTTTGATGTATCTCAAGTTTAAGTCTGTAATACCCATGCGCGTACGGGTCTATAAACTAGTAGTAATAATAATATGTACCATAATAAAGTGATCAGTTGTTTCTTTAAACGCGATTGGCCGATTATGTAATTAAAGAAGATTTTTCTATATTAACAGACAATATTCATATCGAGATTGGATCTAAAATAATCCCTAAAATTAAAATCTGGATCATTAGATTTATTAAATTAATAATCAAGATCTAATAATGACATTTATATAATTAATTAAACAATTATAAGATTTAATTATAGAAAAAATGTTATTATGGAAATCTCCCACCCCCGAAACCACGCTCCTTCCTTTTTTTCCCCTAGTGTGTCGTTCAGCCGGAAATGATGAAACTCCTTACATCCGAAATTTTTTGATATAAATACAAATGTTTCCATATAAAAATGATAACAACTTCCAGATTAAAATGATAACAATATACAGCATTAAAAATTATAACAATATCAAGATGAAAATGATAACAACAAACTCCTTCCAGTCAAAAAAATGGTGTAAATACTTATGTTTTCAGCCTAAAATGATATTAATACACATGTTTTTCAGCTGAAAATGATATAAATACACATATTTCTAGCCAAAAATGATATAAATTTATATGATTCAAAATAATAACATTTTGGTATTATTTTCATATGGCTTGCCTTTTTCAAAATAATTTTTTCAAAAATCTAGGAAAAGTGGTCTTTATTGAAAGAGTATTAAAAATGAGTATATTGGTAAAAAGTTTTTGCTCAAATTCTTAAAATTGAAATTGTTACGTCAATTTAAAGATTTAAGAGGTAAAAGAATAAAAAAAAGTTGGAGAATTCTTAAGGAAGGCATGTGAGTTCCAATTTCTAATTAATAATTCATATTTTATCCTTTTAAACAATTTGTTGAAATTTGAACTTTAAGAACTATATTTAATAGTGGTTATATATAGAACCTTTCCCTATTCATAGGTATAAACAATCGATAGTAGTTAGTAATTTATATATATATATATATATATATATATATATATATATATATATATATATATTTTATTACACACAAGTTAACTCCTAGCTCATAACTAAGAGTCTAAAATTAAGATATGGTGTTATAAGTATAATTGGAATTTTCTTTTTATATTATGATACCTTGCTCTCGGTCTTCCCATTAATATGAAATGAATAAATTATATAGGTTGTTTCCAATATAGACAAAAAGATGTTAGAGCATAGAGAGTGTTACATCTCCACAGTTTTATGTAAGTGTGTTAATAGTGAGGGTCCTAACCCGTGATATAATAAACTTCATTTATATTATTTATCAGGTAAAAAAAATTAGATTTATTGACTCAAAAGGTGTGAGAGCCTGGGGAGTGATCATTCCGTCACAACTCCACATAAGGTTGTCAATAGGAAGTGTCTTGACCCACGATCTGACATACTTTATTTATATTATTAATCGGAGTCAAAAGACTAGATTTATCGACCCAAAAGGTGTGAGTGTGGGGAGTGGTCCCTTCCCCACAACTCCAATTTAGGGGTGTCAAAGAGGGAGAATCTTGACCCGTAATATTCATCAGGTCAAAGTACAAGATCCATCGACCCACTTACATAGATCAGTACGTGTGCCAATCCAAAATTCGTCCACTTCAAGTCATCAACCCATTTAAGTATTAAACAACTTAAATTAGTTTACCTTCAACAACCATCACCACTCGCCACCTCCCCCACCGTTACCATCGCCGCCGCCACCAAAACACCATCGTCGAGGCCCCCCGCCATCCACCACTACCACCATCACGCAGTGGTTGTGTGCCTGCCTTTCTTGAACACATAATGGTAGTGCCTACAATGTTTGTTTGACTTCCTACTAGGGCCGGTCCAATCATTTTTTGAGCCCTAGGCAGAAACTTAAAAAGAGGGCCCCTAAAATAAAAAGAAATAATTCAAATATGTAAAGTTTACATAGAACACATATGTCCTTCAATGAAGATTATGAAGTGAAACAAACTTGCTACTTATTTTTTATTTTCATTCAAAATAGTAGTATTATCATCCAAACTAACTTCATTCTTTTTAATCACTTGGACTTCATTCTCTTTTCTATTTACATTGACCTCATAATTATTCAAGTTCAGTTTTTTTTCTTTTCATTGTTTTCTTTTCTTTCAGTTTTAGCTACCCAATAAATATTTTTTAAGAAACAAGATTGAGACTAAGACAAACAATTTATGAGATAAGCAATATGCCAATATTAGACTTTCAATCACAAAGTCACAACTCACAAGTAATAAACTATTTGGTAATTTAGGACTAGTATAACAAATGAAGGATTCATAAATCAGAAATCATAGTCAATTAGTCATTATTCAAATTCACTTATCAAAAATTGAAGGCAGATTCACGAATCACAAAATCACACTCAAAAAACAATTAACAAATGATATGCAATTAGGCGAATATGATATGATATGCAATTAGGAAAATAAACTAAGAGATGAAGGATTAAAAAAAAGTTATACACCTAAGGAAAAAACAAGTACAGAAGTTTTGTACTACTAAGTGATCTGATTCAATCAGATCCAAGGAAAACTAGATGCCCAATTGCAAGTAACCCTAAAACAGATTAAGACAAGAAATTTCTGATTGGGACTTCTAAAGTAATCAAATAACGGAATAAGAAACTAAGAAAGAATAAAAATTTAGCCTCGGTGAACTGTTAACTTACAAGCTTACAAACAAAAATTTTCTAATCGAATTGTTCTTTGTATTGAGTCGGTGAGATGATCAGCCTCGATGAACAGATGAACAAAAAAAAGATTTTAGAATAACTTGCATGTTTATTCGCAAAGAGGATGAGCCGGTCGGTTCTTGCAGAGGCGAGAAGATGAATCATGAATGAAGAGTTGGAGAACCCATCATGTAACGAACCGAATATTTTAATAATATTTATCGAGAAATGAATATTATTTTCGAAGTTCAACTTGCCAATAATAATAAAGGGATATTATCATTTAAAAGAAAAGTATAAGAAAAGAATAGAAAAGAAGAGGAAATAAAATAAAAGAAAAATAAAATTCTGGAAAAAACGAGGTCGCGACGCGACACGTCGGGCGACACTTGTCGGTCACGTGTGACAGGCGGTAGCGTGTGTCAGGTCGGTTGCGTGTGTCAGGACGTCGCGACGAGTCGGCCAGAAAATGGTCTATAAATACAAAGCTCATTTCCATCCGAATTTCACACATACTTTTCTACCATTTCGTTACTCTGCCCAAATTTCAAGAGAAATCAAGTTTAGTGAACGATCAAGGGTGTCGGGTTTCGTTAGAACTCGTATTCGAGGTGCGGGGTGAACGGAGATAGCGTTTCGGGCGTAGTTTTGAGCGTGGTTTCGCTTTGGTGACCCCGAAAGGTATATTCTTCTAGACTTAAGCTAATATTTCGGTCGTGTGGCTTGATATTCTACATGCATGTTGTTCTAGCATGTTTTGATGAACTTTCTAAGTTCGCAATGTGTATATCTTTGATCGAAAGTATCGAGACGGTTGAGGTCGATTTCTTGACGATCCGAGAGTGTAGTTCGCCGAATCTAGATTGTGGGTTTATTTCCGGGCTGAGGTGAGTTCAGTAGTTTTTTACAAAACCGATTACATAGACAAAACCTTATTTTCGAAATAAAGATGATTATACATATATCTATATATTGATTGATGATACATGTTATGTGTTCTAAGTTAAATACTCGTTGCATGTATGATCAAACACGAAATACGCATGTTACGATTATTCACGATTTTACTACGATTTACATATGACTGCTTACGAGTTATTGCATGCATGTATTTTGTGGCGGGGGTAGAATACGATATTACCCATATTGCGGATTTGTGGGCCTAGTTGGCATGATTGACCTTCTAGGATTAAAGTGCTAGCCAACAAGAGTCATTTGGTCTTTCTAGACGACTATTTTGACATGTGGTATGCGGACACTTCGGTGTTCAAGTACTGGAGTGATGTAGGCCAAGGAGGCTAGATCATACATCACATGAGTGTGAGGAGAAGCTGAAATACGATCGGCTTCGTTTGGACTCGTACTAGAACGACAACGCAGTACTTGTACTCGCACCGTCGGAGTAGCGAAAGTGGAGTCTCGGGATTTATTTTCTCGGGTGGGAGTCGCGCCCCGCTTGAAAACATAGGTTAGCCGGGCATGCAAGTAGTGAACCTTGGGTTTTCTAGTGTGGGTTTGGACTCTACATTAGAATCATCCTATTGATATGATCTATGCGATATGATCTATGAAATATTATGCGGTATGATTATGATTATGTGCGATTGACTTCATGAAACGATTTGTGAATATTTGACCCATTTGGTGCTATGTGATCTGCGGGTTCTCGGTACGGGTCAAATATGTTAAGGGTGGGATATGGTATTTATTTACATGTCATACTCTACTTACAAACACGTTTTATGGTTTTTTATTACAACTCCTATTGACTCGCTTAGCATAAGCTGACACTTGTTTCTTTCGAAATGTGTCTTGTACTTGCGCAGGTGGCTTAAAGGTTGTGGTTCTGCGAGGAGGGTAGTATTAGTTCTGCTTTATATTTTGGTATCAACAAAAAATTCGGTTATGTAATAAATTCATAACATTGAACTAGTACTGACTTTTTGAATGACTGCGGTCGTAACCCCGTGGTTTATATTACGAAGGATTCTGTAATCGACTCTATGACGAAAACAACTATTTCCATTTATGACTTTTAAGACTTCCGCTGCATGTTTTTGCTATTAATTAAAGGTTTTTATAAATGGTGAAATTTTGAAAAATCATGGGCGTTACACATCAGTACCTGCATCTTTCGGTTCCTTCTCCTTTGGTTCTTTCTGATGGCGCCAAACGTCGCTTCGATCTCCGATTCCAATTTCACGTGAAAACCAAAAAGTAAATCCCGCTTGTATAGTTTCCCTATTGCCGGGCTGCATTTCCTCACGATTTTGGGCCCAAACTCATATTATTTACTGGCCTTACTACTTTTATATATATATATATACACACACACACATGGGATTTATTTTACTGATGGACCTCCTAGATATAACATAGAGGTGGGCAATGGTCTAAGGTTCTATTTGGATTAGAAAGGAAGAAGCAAAAACATTGTCGGGTGAAGGAATGAATAAGCATAAACGTTGTGGTGTTCGAAATGAAGAAGCAAGAACTTTTAGTGATGACAATAGTAACACAGAGGTGGGTAATGATCTAAGGTCCATATGGGTTCAAAACAAAGAATCAATAATGTAATACCCGAATTTCAAAAATGAATAAAAAAGTATTTTATTGGAATGTTTATTGTAACTTTTGCTACATAATGTTAAGTGGGAGACTTATTAATTTGGATTGGGCTTATGACTAGCCTAAGTAAGAAATTGTGGTTATGGGCTTAGGCCTTTTAAGGCATTTGCCTATGGGTATAAATTGAAAATTAGGGCTCAGCCCCCAACACCAGCAATCAAATCACTGTTCTATTAACTTCAGTGAGTGTGTGTTTATGTGTGTATGTGATTATCTCTCAAGAACTGTGAAGGGAATGATTGAGAATCAATATATTTGAACTTAAAGAATTGACAAGAAAACCAACCGGTAATGTTCCTCATCTTATTATAGTGTTGTAGATAACCATCTTATCTTGTTAAGCGATGACTTTATAGTTGATATTGATTCTGAGTTTTCTTTTTGGTCATGGCCTGAATAAACTGGGAAAAATGGGTGAGACTAGATCTCTTATTTCTTGATGAAATACAAATCTGTATTAAAAGGAAGGATTTATACAAGTGGAGAAATGATTTGCAACAAAAATGAGTTAATTTTACTGTTTTGAGAAAGCTTGATTTTGACAATGGAGTCTGTGTTATTTAGCAATGAACTGACAGGGAAGACCTTAGATCCATGCGACCTATGTATATATATAGCCCATGCTACTTACATATGTGTATAACCATGCGACCTATGTATATATATATAGCTCATGCGACTTACATATGTGTATAACCATGCGACCTATGTATATATATAGCCCATGCAACTTACATATGTGTATAACCATGCTACCTATGTAACTATATAACCCATGTGACTTACATATATATAATCCATGCGACTTACATATGTATATGCTCATGCGACTTATGTATGTATATATATATATATACCCATCCGACTTAATATGTATATTAACTCACCCGACTTATGAGATTCATATGGTCCAACCTATGGAATTTGTGTAAGTAAGCAAGTGACTAGTACCAGGATTTGACCCTATTGGACTTGGATCAGGTGACGATCAATTGAAGGGTAACCACAAGTAAAGTCATAGATAAGAACTGTGTGACGAGAATTGCTTATAGGCGAGTATTCTCACTTACGTACTAAATAGTCAATGAATGCGAATACATGCATATAAATACGTGAATAGCTATGAGTTATGAAAGGAACATGATTAGACCGCTCATTACGATAACGGGTAAGAGTAGACTGTTTACTTCGGTAATAGGTATGACTAGATCGTTCACTGCGGTGACGGGAATGAGTAGACCGTTTACTTTGGTAACAGGTATAAGGCCAACGCTTCGGTGTCGGGTGCGAGACCAACACTTCGATGTCGGGAATGTTAGACCGTTGTGTCGACAACGGGTGAGATGAGACCATCCTAGTAGACGGGTACGACGAGACCACTTACTACAGTAGTGGGTATGAGTTATGAGCCATTATGTGAACTATTTGGTTTGTAAGTAGTATACTTGCTAATCCTTGGGCTTACAGTTGTTGTTTTAACTCTTTTCAAGGGATGACCACGGCGGGGCTTCAGTTCGGCATTGATAGCTCATTACCAAATGCTTTCGCGGCTTTAATGATTCGGTTTTATATTAATAGTTCAAGTGACAAACAATTATTAGGACGTTACAAATAACATCCTACGAAATGTTAACAGATTACAATATATCGAATGGGCAAATAATTTATAAAATCCCAAGGAATTTATCCAATTTAACAACCAACAAAAATCAATAAAACAACATAAGAAATAAAATTCCTACGAGTTATTGACAATTTCATGAACCAAATAAACCCTAAAGTTGTTGTAATTTTTTTACTTTTTTATAAGCTACATGCTTGTTTACTTATATATGGTTTTTGATTTATGTATCATGTTGTAGAGAGGTGTTATATCCTTCTAATATTTTCTCATACTTATTATTCTACTCATAAGATTAACACAAGTATCAAAATCAATAGAAGGGGTGAGGAAAGAGAATTAGTAAAGTCCATATGTCATATTATAATGAGTAGAAAGATTAAGTAGGAAGAAATAGTAGAAGTATATATATATATATATATATATATATATATATATATATATATATATATATATATCATTTTTCTTAAACTTATTTCAATTTGCTTTTCCCCAAAATAAATTATCTTTTGTTAATAAACAACCACATTGTTACCTACGTTATGCCATGTGTCAAAAAAATCACAATATTCATCAAATCACAAGTACAAGCCTACATATTATCTTTTGTATATACTAGGTGATAGGCCCACATAAATGTGGATTTGTGTTTTAGGTTTTATTTGACAAGTATAACTTAGTGTGTAATTAAAATACTATAAGTTTAGGTTTTAGTTTGCTACAATAATAAAAAGCCATAAAATAAATATATAAAAATTTCATTTAGACAAACTAAAATAAATAAATAACATATTTTATTTAAAATATATATAAACACATGCAGTTAAATTAGAGATTCAGGTTTTATTTAGGACCACCCTTGCGGCCGCAAGGGAATAAGGCTTGGGGTCGCAAAGGCCACTTTTACGGGTGCATAGATTTTGAGTTGAGAACCCATTTGTAGCCTTTGAAAGATATTTATAACTAAACAATGACCTTGAATTCCCTAATCCACCAAGCTATATATGAAGTCAGTGGCTGATATGTTTCCATTTTCGACCGCTGATATTTGTATCTTTAGTAGACTATAATCCGTCACTATTCATAAACATAGTTTAAACTTGAGCAAACATTATAATCCTAAATTATAGTATAATTGTATGGCTAATGAATCTACTCACATTATGAAAAATGAGTATAAATTAACTATAAGAGAACACTAATCATCATAAATTGAATTTCATATCAATTAGAAAGAGATAACTATATAAACGAAAAAAGATATATACAAAATATAGCATATCTCCTCATTCATGAACATCACCTCTATATTGCTCATCTCAAAAGACTTCTATATGATCTAAACCCTGCACCAATTCAGTTTTTAGAAGAAACATTGCTTAGCAATATATATAACTTCCCACACAGGCTACATGATCGTGGTTCAAAGATGATGAATGTATTGTTAACTAAACTGTTAGCCAAGAGATAAAGTATCAATCACAATAATTTTCTTATTTCATTGTCATTAAAAATATAATATCTTTCTTGAAAATTTTGAAAGCATCATACTATTTCAACAGAGATATCAAGTAACATCAATTGAGTCAATTAGAAACATAGTTTTAGGGATTGGGTTTTTTCAAGTGTTGAATGTTGAAATCCCGTTTAATAATTAACAGAGTTTAGTAAATTCACATCATAAAACCAAATTACCTAATACAAAGCTTACATACAACAAAAAGAATACCCCGGAATTTACCAACTAATGTGCTTTAAGAAATTGATTGGGCGAAGAAGTTGTACCTTTGTTGCTAGTAAACGATGGTTGTGACATCTCAAACCCACAAATCTCGATATGTGCTTCAAGCTCAAGAAGATTATGAAAGAAGTAACTGAATCTTGTAAAAAAGAAAGCCAATGTGAGGAGCAAAATCAACGAAAGTACAATACTCCATGCACGTAGGTCATCAAATCAATGTAAAAATTGCAACAAAAATTAGAAAGAACAAAATCGTGAATCTTAACGTTGTACCTCTTGAAATGACCAAAATGTGATGCTAGATCTTACTGAGCCTCCAAATCGACATAGAGGAACACATATTTGTAGCTTTCTCAAACGATAAATGACAAGAAAACGTCATCCGGTTCACATTTCCTCATTCGAAACCATCATTTAACTTACAAACTTTAATCATTTGACTTCAATGAGGGAGACTATTGGTTTTCTCCTTTCAATCAATGAGAATAAAGATGAGTTACATTTTTGTTTCCATCAATTGACATCAACGAATGGGGCTATTGGTTTTCTCATTTTAATTAATGGGAATATTAATAAGGGTGAGTTATTCTTCCTAGACATTTATACAATTTTATAAATAATAAAAAGTCCAAGTTTTCAAATAATGACACATCATCAAATCCTTAGCTCTAATTAACCTCAATTTGAAAAATTACTCTTCCAAAGCATTGCCACATAGGATTAAAGAGATCTTAAGTTATAGAAGATATAGATATTCTACGCTCTATGTAGGCTTGTGTGGAATATATTATAAGCTATATGTAAGCTTGTACTTGTGATTTGTTGAATGTTGTGATTTTTTAACACATGACATCGCGTAGATAACAATGTGGTCGTTTATTAACAAACAATCAATTTCAAGGAAAAACAAATTGAAATAAGTTTAATTGTTACCTATACCGATCTTTCTCGCATATCTCAACTTTATTGTCGTATTAGCCTTTAATCACTCTCCTACATCTTTTAGCAGGGCCGAGGTGGGGGTGGTGTTACCATTATGGGTGAACTAGGTACCAGAACCGGTACCCAACTTGAAAGTACCGAAAACAAAGTTGTTGATTTTCTAGAATTGAATACCGAATCGAAATTGTATAACCAGTAATGGTTCAGAAAATTCCAAGTCCACACGTTCACCTCTACAAAAATCAAACCGGACCAATACCGAAACTGACTGATTTTCTTAGAAGTGAATATCGAACAAAAAACTTATAACTCATTTTTTAATTAAATATAAGAGAGAATGGTCGTAAAGTAAAAAAGAGAAAAGCGAAATTAAGACAAAGATAGAACGAAAGAAGAAAGAGAGAGGAGAGAGAAATTGGCTTACCTAGAAAAAAAGCTTATGCTGGTTGAGGGAAGGGGCGTAGTGTTCCTGAGCTTACGTGATCGGCCACATAGGACCCATTGGCCTTGGCTTGCATATCCATTTGAAAACTACAAATTTTATTTAATTAATATAAAAATAAGTTATTTTTAATTATGTATTAATCTTAGTGACTAGCATATTTTGTAACCGATAAATAAGAAAGTTTGTTTAGAAATATTAAAAAAAACTAGAAACATGAATTTAATTTCACTTGTAACAGAATTAGTGGCTAAATTAGCCAGTTTAGTTCTTCGATATTTTTACAATTTTTTCATAAAAAAAATAACATTCCTTAATATCTTAAAAAAATAGAAAAATTGGGTTAAACGTTTTTCCCCTTCGGAGCGGTGATGACTTGGCACTCATTTATACCTACAGAGAGAGATCGGATCTGATCCGTTCTGCATCGGGTCAAACTTGAAAACCGCTGAACTCAATCGGATCTGATGTGGGTCAAGTCGGGTCATAATTGCAAACCATCAAATCCACATTGTTTGTAAGTGAGGGATTGCTTTCTTGGGCTTATCGCTATTGCACAATCTATAGATACCTGCAAACATCCATTAAGTTTTTCACATCATTATACTTACAAGTATGAGAAAACTCTAAAGACTGGTAAGCTGATGAAGAAGTTCAAACCTTTCAAGAAGGAGAAACAGTGCAAGAAGTTAATTATCTCAATGATAATAATTACTAAGGGGGTGGAATGGATCATTCAAATCACTCTATATTGATCCACATATAAACAAGATCTAAGTACAATCAAATTACTTTTTTATCCGTCAAGAGGGATTACCCGTTTTAGCAAGTAATGGGAAGTCAAACTATACTTTGGTGTATATAGTCTAACCATTCCGTAATTGTTTTCTATACACTTTCTAGCTACTCAAGATATTTGCTTTGAGAGAATTAAACCCGACTCTCTTTTATGATTTTCCGGACCACGTATCGGTATAAGATCGTAAGAATGTTCTAGGTGGAATTAAATTAAACACCAGAAATAATAAATATCAAAGTAAACAAACATTACTATCACAACAAGGTGTTCTAGAAGCAAAAGTGTTGCAAAGTTAGAATCACAATATCTATACTACATTATAAAGCATTTAACATTCTTTTTTAAAAATTTTAAGACTACTTAATTTTAAGTATTACTTGTTTTTAAGCAAAGAGTACAAATATTCAAAACAATAGTTCAATCAATCATCTCCCTAATTAACACAGCAAGTTATGGTAACTGTTACAACTCATTAAATATAATTAGGTATATTTTTTCTTATTTTTATTGTTATTATAAAATTACCTTAAAACCAAATAAAAGGGTCAATGGCAAATACAATACCCTTACATTATCAAAACAAGACATGTTGTCAAGTACAAATTATTCGCCATCACCGTCGCATTGCGCGGGTACTATGCTAGTAAATATAAAAAAGCATAAGCGAGAAGTGAATAAGTTATTAGAATGATAAATAAGTATTTCCAATTTAAAAATTACATTTATAGTGTTGGCATTGCTTCAGGGCTTTCAGGTCATCATACCCATCATAGTGTGTTATATTAGTTTTTGATTTTTTTCTTATCACATTGATAATCACATACCCATCACACTGAACACGTACTCTATTACACCCAAAAGGGTTACGACTTTACAGCATGAGAGAGAGCTCTCACATATCAAATAGATTTAATTCATAAATATGTTTCAAAGTTGTCATATTTTACTATTTATATATACTCAACTTTATAAATTAAAATTTAATGTATAAAACTTTTAAAAATTACCAATTTATGATTTTTTTTATGCTTTTGAATTGCCACACATATGGTGCCAAGTCAATAGTGAATGCTAACTCAGATTTTGAACCAATATTATTACTATTATTGTTTATAAAATATGGGTTGAATTTTTTGGAGATGAACATGTCTAAATCTGGGTTCTTACTTCTTATCACCACCTAAATCTGAGTTTGTATCTAAACAATTAAAATTTTAGAAGATGAACATGTCTAAAATCAACAACCTAAATAAGATGAACCCTATGAAGATCTGGGTCCATATGAAAATATGGTACTCAAATAATCGATATTTGAAAACGAGCAAATCGAAAACGAAATAATCACACTCTGAACAAACAGATCCGAATCTCTTTTCGGGTTTCCCAGAAGAAGAAGAAACCGTAATAGAAAAAGAATCGTGTTCAAGTCGAAACCTTTCACATACCTTCATAAATCAATTGATGAAGGTATGAAGAAGCGCAAATTAATTGATGACACTGTCGATGGTGTTCTTGAAGAAACGCCTTAGATCACGTGTCTTGAAGAAATGCAATTTGATTGATGGTTTGAAGAAACACAAATAACGAATATGGTGGCCTCGATGAAAATATTCTGCCTTTGACGATCTGAAGAAACATTGATTCCCAACCCTTTTGATAAAGATGATGAACCTTAACTTGATGAATATGATGAACCCTAACTTGACGAAGAAATAGTGCCTCAAAGATGCACCTCCAAACACTAACTAAAGCACCCACATCGACCTCTGAATCGGTGACTGATTTGGGTATGAACAAAATTGAAAAATTAAGCACTCACATGGAGCTTTAATTAAATTTGGATATGAATCATCGATGAATGTGGGTAAGATTATTATCATGTCACCCGTCACGTCATCCAAAATTATGTTACATAAGCATATAACCTTCTATAGCAGGTTCGATACATATAAACGGTAGTTTTTAAAATTAGACATATATAATAATAATAAAATATGACAATTTTAATACATTTTCAGAAACTAATCAGCATATCAAATTGAAAATTCATTTATTAATAACAATTACAGTTCACTAATAATTTTATAATTCTTCTCTTAGTTTTGAGATTTAGTAAATAGAAATATAAATAAAAAATATATATAAAAACTATACTTTTATTTGAAGTTTTTCCATAGAAACATTATCAAGTCCTAAACAATAAAACAATTTACCAAACATTATTTTGGGAGTAACAGAAAATGTATTATTTGATCGAAAAGAACACGCGCCACCCACTCCCAATGATTACGGAGACAAATCTTACGGTCATGTGACAGTGGTCCCACCACACCACCACCACTACTACCACCACAGTAACCTATATACCAAAGGGGTTTGCCCTGATGGTAAGGGAGTTTTCCTAGTAAATGAGAGATCTTAGGTTCGAGTCTCTCTGGAAGGTTTCTTCATAGGAGTAGCCGAGGGTCACTCTATCGTTGTTGAAAGCAGCTCTACCGAATTACTGCTGAGGCAAAACTGTTAAAAAAAAACCTATATCTAGAAACATTCCTCACTCCCACCACAATTTTCCACCAAAAGGTTAATTTTTTTACCGTAAATACGCACTCACGTGACTTTCTTATTGTATACGATCAAACACAGCTAAACTATAAACTCTTTAATTAAAAAAATTAATCTATTGACATGAGATGTGACTGCGAAAGGAGAGATGAATGTAAGAACACCTAATTAAAAAAGAAAAAGAAAGTTGTCTAATTCAAGATTTTTCTATATTTAATCAATCAAAACCCAGTAGTCCTAAAATCATGGTTTTAAAAAAAGCGTCGTGGCGGCGTTAAGGCGCGACTCCGACGTTAAGAAATAGCCCTTGGCGGTAGGGTTAGGCGTGGCGTAAGACAAGGCGGAATAAGGCGCGCCTTTACGCGCCAAATGGCGACTTTTTAAGGCGTGATGCACAGGAAATATTTTTTTTTAAAAAAAATTGACTTTTTTATATACATTTTACGATCGCGTGTATTGAACTTATATAAATTTGTATTTTGTAATTTGTATATGTTACTTTGCTCCTATTTTGTGTAACTTTGTGTAATTTGTATATTAATAATGATAAATTGGATATAAATATTGATAAAATATATACAAAATTGCCATCTTAAAAACGTTATAGCTTGGCATGGCTCTTAAAGATAGAGACTTAATCTCGCTGCCACGCTACACCTTTTTTAGAACCTATAATAGATCATATATCACTTACTAACCATTCTTGAGTTTCATTTTTCACATTATTTATTTATTTATTTGTTTTTTTTGGCTAGTTGTATCATAATTAAGGTTGTAAAACCCGCTAGGCGGTACTCGAGCGGTCAACTGGGGTGTAGGGAGTAATCGGCCTAAGCAGGGAGTACTCGGGAAGTATTCGGATTGAAACTTTTAAATATAAATTTCAAAATTATAAGGTATGACATATTAATGAGACTATAAAATTACAAAATAAATACTCAAATAAGTTGTTAACTCATAACACGAGGAAATTGGTTATGTATTAATGTCTTTAATTAAGGAAATTAAGGAAACTAAGTATTTATAAAAAATTTAGGACCAAATTATCCTAAGTTTGACCGAATTGGGATCGAGTTTTGCATTACTCGAATTTATCTTAACTCGGCAAGGTCACTAACCTTGTCAGAGTACTCTGTCTTGAAAAAGGAGTTTTACAACACTGATTATAATGTAGATAATTCTAGGGTATAATATGCTAATCCAATCAATCAATTACTAACACATTTTTTAATTAATAATTAAAAGCTAAAACAATGTGATTGTGGGTTTGAAAAAGATAAGAATAATTACAATCGACAAAAATCATCATATGGCGCACATTAGCAAAAGACAAATAGGAGATGGACTTTTGACAAAAGCAAGAAAGTGCAAGCAATGTGAAAATGGTGGGTTGAGATGCTAACCTGCACGGCTGGTGAAGTTAACCCAATAATCCGAATCTTAGCCCTTACATCACCCATGATCCGAAGTTCGACCCGGTCATTAAGCGAAGCGTCTCTCACCAAATCAGCAGCATCCGCCTGCAACAAGTTCACCCGATCCACCGTCACCGTTGTCTGCAGCTGTCTAACACTGTGCGCCGGCTGGTAAAACCCGGGTACGGAGCCCCGACCCAAAGGGATCCCACGGTACATAATATTGAATGTGGATTCTTCGTATTTAATTCCAACCTTGTTATCGTTTTTAGCGGTGAATAGCATGCGAATCGCGAGGGATATGGAGGCGGAGCTAGGGGAATTAACGGTGGCAGACGGAGGAGTATTGGCGGCGAGGTTGATATACTGGACGCCGACTTGTTGGAGATTGAATTCGGGTTTTTTGGGTTTTACAGCGAGGAAGATGACGAGGACGACGGCGATAACGAGGAGGGCGAGGAAGGAAAAGAGAAGGAAGAGGCAGCAGCAGCAGCCTTTGATGGAGGCGGAGGAGGAGGAGGTGGCGGAGTTTGGGTAGGTATACGGGTTGTGACGTTGGTGTGATTGTGGCGGTAGGTAGACTGAGTGAGGGTTGTGATGGGTGCCGTTGATGTTAGTATCGGAGGTCATAATTTTAAAAATACTTTGTTCTCCGGCGACTTAATGTGGGCGGAAGAATGGATGGACGCCGGAACGACACGGCGGTGGATCGCCGGCGGTTCTGATGAGGTGGGAGTGGAGTGTAAGTGAGTGTGGAGTAAATAAGTAGGGAAAAATGTGGACAGAATATTTGAAAGTAAACCCAATTTTAGAAATCAAAACACTTTTCTTAGCCTTATTATATTGGGAAAATTGGGTACAAATTATACCTGTTTTTATTCCCTTTTATTTTATAGTGATAAATAATGTCTCTCACATTCCGATCGGAAAGATATCATATATTTTTCTATTATTTTTTTTTATAAAATTAACATAAGTGTCAAAATTAATAAAGGAGATACGAAAAAAATTAATAGATTATATATATAATCTTATGATGAGTAGAAGGATAAAGCGAAAATAAATATATAATCAATTACAAGGCTCAACTAAAAACAAAAAAAATAAACACATGAAGTACAAATACCTCATGCATACAATTGTGAAAACTGTTGTATTGAATCATGAAATTGTACACGATAAGAAGCCAACCCACCATTTGTCAAACTGAAGCCGTCTGAAGGACCATCAACATGAGTCGAAGTAATAACCTTAAATGAAGCTTGTAATGAATTCTATACCCATAAATCTTAAGAGCTCCACACCTATTATATATCCATTCAAGGATTTAGCTTGTATCACTGAAGGAAGCTGATTCATACACAACAAGGTATAAACAATTGATGCATACAGTATAAATTAATAATGCATAAAATTATTGTGTATGATCATTTTTATTATGTAAGAATCAGTTCTCATATTTGAAACAATTTGCAGAGAATAAGAATATTATTATGGTATCATGTATATTTCTCTTTATCAAAATGAATAGTGTTTCTTAAGAGAAGACAAATCGATGTTTCTTCTATCAAAAAAGTTGTGACAACAAAAATAGACCCACCACTCATTTTTAATTATTTGTTTGATATAAGTACTAAATACTAAAAACTTTACATAATTAGTGTAACCTAGAAAATGTAGCTTTTTTTATTTTAAGAAAGTCCAAATTAAATGATTTTAAGTTGGGTGTTATGTTGTGTAGTCTCTCTCTCTCCTTTTGGTAGCTTAATGACTAAGAGAGCTTCAAGTATACGTGGTAGTCTACGTAGAGCATACTCATCTTAAGAACAAAAGAGGCAAGAATAATTCAAAAGGAAAAGTGTAGAAAAAGCACTTCTTGATTTAGTTTTTATTTTTTGGATTTAATTGTTCTTTGTTTATCATAATATCTTTATTATTTTACATTTTTTATTCAATTGTTTCGAGATTTTTTCATAGCTTCCAATTTTTGGTTAATTTTTAAGAAATAACAAACGTTTTCAACTTTTAATATTTTCATTTTTTGATACTATATATTATATAAGTAACATTTAGATTATTCATTTTGTCTTAATCTAATAAATTGAATAATGCATGTATTTTAATAGAGGTAATTTCACATGATCAAGAGTTAAGTATGCACCCCTAAGATTTAGTATTTTATACTTTTACACTCAAATAGGAAGAATAAGGGGAAACAGGAAAAAGAAAGAATAGCATGTTATTAAGCTTGTCAGAAACCAAATTATAATAATTCTCAAATCACCTAGGGATGGCAATTTCAGTTTCAAGTTATTGTGTTACGTGTCGATTCATTTTTGATTTATTTATTTTAATACTGAAATTGAGTCATATCATTTTTTTTCTTATCAGATTCTTGTTGACCCATTTTTTTGGCCAAATGTGTTGGATGAGATTTTTTCGGTTTTAAAATATGTAGTTAATAAAAAAAATCCAATGAATAACAAATGAAAATGTAAGTTCTGGGTCTGAGTTTTAAAATCGTACAACCCTAATAAATCACTATGAAATTGTTCATGTGGTCGAGCAATTGACGTGTAGTACTGGAGATGGCGACAACAAGAAAGTAACGGAGACGACAAGACTCAAGACCAAGAGATGAGTGACAATAGAGAGATAGTAATAGTGACGACAACATTATTTACTTTGAGAAATGATAATGAGAGGGGAAGAAGCTAGTAGTTTTAAGTACTAGTGACGACGACAAGAAATTGTTCATGTTTGTATCACCTTTTCGTGTTGGGTTTTGTCGACTCGCTTTTTTATTTTTCGGGTTCGTATCATTTTTTTTGTTCGTTTCGTGTCGTATAAAAAATTATTAGCCCTAAAATCACTTGGAGAAGTTTATTTTGTCATGTGTCATTATTAATTAATGAAAATGCAAGGATTGTGATCGGTTTGGATAAACTCCATAAATTTTATTTAGCTGTGAATGAATCTTATTAAATGTATCGAAGTTTTAGTTTATATATGGATAAAACTTATATCATTTTTTCTTATTGGTATGTATCAAAATTACATAGAACCCAATGAAAAGTTATATAATTGATATTTTTAAAATTCGATACATATAATATAAATTCATTCAAAATATATTTTTATGTATCGCCTTTTGAAAACTTATATGTATCGACTTTTGAAAACTTATATATGTGTACTTTACTTTATTTTATTATATGTATTTTGCTTACATTAAATAAAAAAAAATCATAAAAGACGCATTGTAAAAAATTTAATATATACAATACCAGTTATTAAAAAGTAATAAATATTTAATACAAGTTTTAAATGATCAATACATGCAATGTAAAAAGTTGCAAATTTAAATCTACTTCTATGCTATTATCCTCTTTAGACCACCAGCATCCAACCCAATTTACCCCACTGTCGCATCAGCATCCATATCATCTTTCACCTTTAACTCAACTTACTCCCACAAACCCCCACATTCAACCCTATTCAACCACATCAAATATTAATAAAAAATATATATATATCAAATGTGAGAGGGAAGAAAAAAAAGAAAAAAAGAAACGAGTTCCACAACTCGTTCCAGAACCCTGTCTCCACTTAGGAATGGCAAAAAAAACCGAAACCGACTATAATGGGGCGGGGACGGGGAAACCCGATTATTTATACGGGGATGGGGACGGGGATGGGTTTGATAATCCCCGCCCCGATTACCCGACATACCCAATTATAATTTAATATTAACTATATATAAAATTAATTTTAAATATAAAATATACAAATCTTTATACACTTTCACACAACCTAATTTTAATCGTTGTCTTTATTTGAATTATTTGGTTTTGATATTTTGGATGCATTTAGATTCTTTAAGACTCTAATTTCAGTTCAGATATGTTTGTATTCGATAAAGTCGTGTAATTTAGTATAATCTTTTTCTAAAACTCGTGGTAAAATCTTAACAGTGACGATCCCCGTAATGAAAAATCATAATTTTAGTTTAACGGGTATCTCTGCGATAAAAACTACCTATTTAATCAAATGTTTATATTAAACGGGGATATCCGTTTCCCCGCGGTTTTCCCCGGTTACCTAACGAGGATCCCCGCTTAATCCCCGCGGTTTTTTAAGCGGGGACAGGGGGACCAATCCCCGCCCCGTTGTCATTCCTATCTCCACTTACCCAATTTGGTGTTTTAGTGTTCCCATGTTACCCGATGGAACCCAATTTGATGTTTTGGTGCTCACATGTTACCCTATCCATCGAGTTCCTTGCCGATGCGGGTGGTCTAAGACCCTCCGCATCGGAAGAGCTACCCGAAGTTGGGTTGGCTCGGGTTGGCTAGGAACACCATCGTCCCAAGTGGGGTTCCGATGGGTTCGTGGTCCGTCTAGCCGTGGAACCCGACGGGTGTTTTTTTTTCTTCTTTTTCTCTCTTTCTCTCTCATTTAATATATATATTTTATTAATATTTGATGTGGGGTTGAATAGGGTTGGATGTGAGAGGTTTGTGGGGTAAGTTGGGTTGAAGGGGAAAGATGATGTGGATGCTAATGTGACTGTGAGGTAAGTTGGGTAATATGGGTTGGATGCGGATGGTTTAAGGACATTTGTTTTAGTGGTTTTGAAAGTTCTTTTTTTTTTTAACTTTTGTCTGTGTAATACAATATTTGTTAAGGACAATAAATTTTTTGATTCAATTTATCTCTCTTATCTGTGACTAAGTAACATTTACATGTTATGTCTAAAAAATATACAGAAAAATCTATTTTTGAAAAACTAACTAAAAACTATTAATGTCCATTTAAACGTACCTGCAAACTGTACCTAGTTTATTGATAGTAAAATATCAGAATGGTTGATCTACTAGCGCTACGGATTATATGGGTGTAATCAAATCTAGATAACTCGATCGTGAGTTATTTGAGATCGACTAAAAAAATATCAAAATCGACTCAATGTTAACCGAATCAAGCTCGAGCTCGACCTAGCTACTTGAGTAGGGAGTTGAGTCGAGTTCGAATTTCAAACTGATTTGCTAGTCAAACTCGAGAGCCTAACCGAGCTTATACTAAATTACATTTTTACCCTTTATAAATACATATACTACATACATATTCATACATATCTAGTCGCATGGTGTTGTTTAAAAAGAAGTTTACTACATTTTCGTTCGAGCTCGAGAGTATTATCTAATTCATTGAGTCAAGCTTGAACTTAAGATCTGATGCTTGATCATACTCAAGTTTCGAACTCAAACTTTAGAGTCGAGTCAAGTTTTGAGCTTAACAATGCCCAACTAGACTCGGCTCGAATATGCCCCTAATTATTAGATCGGAAATAGAAACAAAAATCCAAAAAGTAGAATCAAACCATCATTTGATCTAAAAAGCTATATGTAAAACTATGAAGTAACACTAGTGTATTGTGTAGTGCTTACCATGAAGCAATACCTTTTTTTAGATTATAAAACCATTTTGTCTTCAAAAGTAAAAAGAAGAATTGATTAATTTTTATTTATTTATTTGCATTGAAAGAAAATGCAAAGAAGTTTCTTAGGATTACATTTGCTTTTTGGTAGACTGCAAAAATCTGAGAAAAGGTATTTTACATGGAAAGTTTCTGAATCAGAATACCAACACATCATTCCATTCACACCAATTAATTTAAACTTGATTTTATTAATATATTATCTTATCTTCTGTCAATATTGTTTAAAAAGGTTAAATAATACTTCTTTTAATTGCCTATCACAAAACTTTCAAGAAGGAAGAGGTACTTGAAGATCAATATGTCTCCAAGTCACCAATACCTTCCTCCAAATCAACCAGTCCACTGAGAAGTACAGTTATATTCTCGGGTTCTTTTTCTTTATTAAAAAATTCGACAAGAATAAAACACAGCGTACATGTTCTTTTGATTCCATATATGTTTTTGAAACCTAGAAAGCAAAAAACCATCCTTACGTCGTTACCATGGATTGCACGCACGCCTTGACAACTTTACACCAAGGGGTAGACCTAAATGTTCGAAAACGCTAACACCACATCCCAATCAGACTTAGATTTTTTACATGCAACCAACTGCGTCTAACACCATTTTGCATTTATTTGCCAAAACACTTTTCCAATACACCGGTTTGCTTATAGTGTTTACTAGTTTTATGGGTATAAAACTGTTTTCAAAATCTAACAAGCAAGCCGTTTTGTTGCTTTTAAGCTTTGGAGCTAGCATTATTTTCAATTTTGACTTTGTTTGACTTTTCGAATTTTCAAAATCATGAAATTAAGTGTGTTTTTAATGTCTCATGCTCATGAATGTATTAATCAACATCTTGGACTACGTGTTTCCTTGGGTTGTTTAAGATGAGCAATCGCTAACTTAATCCTTTGCATCAGCCGGCCCATTTGTGAAGGTCTTCTTTGTTTTCCATACAAGCACTTATTTACTAAAAACGTTTGCGGGCGGAAACACGTTTTTAGACAAATCCGTTTGTTTGGAATTAGACGTAATTGTTTCGAAGATCTTATTTCACTTATTTTAAAAGTGGACAAAATATCACTTATTTACGCAGAGTTTAGACTTTTGACCACATCTTCTCTTACGTATATAGAATAAGACACTAGAAATTTTACTGGTTTTTAAAACGAACATCACCTAAGTCATTTATATGAGTTTTCTAGACATATTATGACGGTTACAATCTAATCAGATGTAATACGGTTTCGTATAAGTTGGACCGATTGAAAGCCCGTTAACTAAAACCGCTGAGGGGCTGATTGAAAGCCCGGTGATTATAACCGTCTAGGCGCCGATTAAAAAACCTCTTCAAGCAAGAAAATAAATAAAAAAAATACTCTTCAAGAGTTCAAACAAGACAAGATATAACTAAAACAGCCCAATAAAAGCCCAATAAAAAGATTGGGCCAGGAATTAGCTAAAAGCCCATACAATGAAACATTACTACACAAAACCCTAGCAAGCAAGAGGTCCCAAGGAAATTATAGATAAGTCATTAAAAATAAGTTTATCATTAACATGAAAGTTGGTGAAGTTTATTATATGAAGGTTGAGCTGGAACAATAATTTATTTAACTTATAAAACATTTATATCTATACGTACGTCTTGAACGATTAAATATGATTTATTAATTTCACTAAATTATTAAATATTTTAATTAAAGAGATTATAGCCCAACGGTATCTATTATGTTACGTATTCTTTAAGCTTGCGGTTTAAAGTTTCATAATGGATAATATGTACACTATAAGAGAAGGATTAGAAAATATGTGTATATTCTAATGTCATAAAAATAATTCAAGATTTAGGAAACGTATAATAATAATAATAATAATAATAATAATAATAATAATAATAATAATAATAATAGATTAGATGCTCGTACGATACACCAGCTGTTTAAAAAATGATAAACATTAAACCTTAATAAAAAGATATTAAATAAATATAAAATACGAAAGAAATGAGTTTTAAAAAAGGCGACATATGGTTTCATGATTATATTTTTTGTACAAGTTATCAATCATTATTATTATTAAAGCTATAAGGTCAAGTATTTATTGATTATAATAAAAAAGGATTTAAAATGATTACAAAATATTTTAAATTCATAAAATCTAGAATTTTGTTAAATATGATATTTTGAAATGTTATAAAGGATAAATATGATATCTGTAAATTATGGTGGACAAATATGATATTTTAAGATTTAAAAATAAAATATATAAAAATTTTCTAATAATTTTGATTCATTCAATTTGACAAAAATTACTTAAAATTGGGATTTCAATTTTGATTAAATGGATAGTCAAGATTAAGAAATTAAGTTTATTTTATTAAATAAAGAGTTAGGATCGTTTAATAAATTTGATACATATTAATCTTTTATTTATATAGAAGATAGAAGATTATTAAAATTATAGTTTAACAAAAACCATTTAATGATTTTAATATTAAAAAAATAACCCGATTCAAACCTCATAGAAAAATTTGTAACAATGCACAATTTTCAAAGGGCAAACTGCATCAAAATACAAGAAACTTTGGTTAAGCTACCATTGTATACAACAAACTTTTTTTTAACTTAATACAACAAACTTACAAAATCTTACCATTGTATACAACATTACCTTCTATAGAAGGTTAAATAAATTCTAGCCGGTAAATTCCTTTATTTTTCATTTTTTTTAAATTAACAAAATCTGAAAAAAATAGACATAACTCCACACACACACACTCAAAATGAACCCTAGCACAAACACTCTTTGAATCATGAATCATAAATCCACACAAACACTCCAATAAATCGACACTTTAATTATCCTCCTATTTGTATCACTTTAATCATCCCGTAGTTTGTAGCCCCTGCTTTGAAAATCCACAACCATCGCCGTTTGTAGCCACTGTGTGGGTTTCTCCGACCACCGCGTGGGTTTCTTCGACCACACCATCCCATGGGTTTCTCCGACCAAATCACTATCGCTGCCTTGAAGATTCACCACTACCGTCTGATTCCGTTCATCTATGATTTGTCAAGATTGAGCCACCATCACCGCCACCTTCATAGTCCAACTCCCACTACCGTCGTTACCTTGAAGGTTTTTCATGTATAAGGGTTTTTCATGCTGTCGCCTTCATAGTCCAACCACCATTACCGCCGCCTTCATGCCACCGATTTAAGGTTTGAACAATAGGTTCTTTTGATTGTATAAGGGTTTTCATGTACATTTTTGTTACTGATAGGTTAAAGATTTGAGATTTGGGTTTGTTACAGATCTAGGGTTTTCATGTGCGATTTTTGTATTTTAGGGTTCTTCATTTCAAGTTTAGACTGTATATTAGGGTTTTCAAGTTTAGATTTTATATTTTGGGTTCTTCATCTTTATGATTTTAGGATTTGTTTACAGATCTAAGGTTTGTGCTAGATCTGGTTTCATGAGTTGTTTCTGATTTGTGTATAGCATCACCACGTCTGATTATCATGTCTGATTTGTTCTTCATCTACTTGAATTAGGTTTGTTTATTCTTGAATATCTTGTATGTGTTCATAAAGTTGAAGAACACAGATGAACTCTTGAAGGAACTATGAATTTAAAATAAGAAAATATTAAAAAAAAATAAAAGGTGACTGGTTACCTGTAGTTAAGGTAATCAATTGCATACAATGGTAAAATTTTGTAAATTTGTTGTATTATTTTTTTTAAAAGTTCGTTGTATACAATGGTAGCTTAGTCAAAGTTTCTTGTATTTTGATTCAGTTTGCCCATTTTCAAATGTTCTTCTAAATAAAAATAAACTAAATCATGAGCCTGTTAAATAACCATATTACGTTTTAATTCTTTACCTCTTATCTTATACTATCATAGTAATCGCGCTAATGCAACGACGACCAATAATTTTGTTTGGCAACTTGTCCATTTTAATTATTGAGTCATTTAAATTCCATACATGTTTATGAATTTAGGTTATATGTTATTCAAATTCATAAGTTCTACTTACATACATTTTCTAATTATTAAGTTAAAATATTTATTATGTGATAGAATATTTATAATAAAATGTTTAGTTATTAAATTTTTTTGTAATATTTAAATAATTGACATTGACTTGATGTTTTAATATTTTTTTTATGATGGAATGTTTAGTTAATAAAATGGTATATATAAATCTCATTAACTCAATGTAATAGTTACTTCACTTCACAATTTTCATATATTTTGACATGATGGTAAATTAGTAATTTTAAATTGCTTAAAATTAAGAGATTAAGACAAAGGCTGATATTTATTAGGGTTAAAATTAAGATAGTATAATTAGAATTGAGTTTGAATATTACCTTAAATTAGGGTTAAAATTAAGTTCTAATTTTGACAAAAAAAAAGTCAAAATTGGATTTCAGTCTTTAGTAAAATGGATGGTTAAAATTTAATAATTTAATATTTATATCCAAATCAATGGTTAATATTATTTAATAGATTTTTTTCATGTTAGTCATTTATTTATATTGGCAGATTATTATTATTATTATTATTATTATTATTATTATTATTATTATTATTATTATTATAAGAGTTAATTACATAAATGGTTATGTGGTTATCATAAAATTTCACTTAGTTCTTTAACTTTAAAAATTACGAAAATAATCATTGTATTTGTCACTACGTTTCACTTTTGCTTATTTACACTAACTTTAGTTAAGTTGTTGGTGAAAGGGTATTTTGGTCTTTTATCACTTTATCCTTGTTACCAAACTAGCTCACACCTCTTTCCTAACCTTTTTGTTTTATTTAACTTTCTAATTACATTTATTTATATATTAAATGACATAATCTTTTTGATTTTTGATTTATTATATTCTTGTGTTCTTATGGTATCTTCATATGATCTTTATCATCTTCAAGAATTAAATAACCACAAACTTATAAGTATGTTAAAGAAATCAAACACTCTACAGATGTAGAAATTACTCAACAAGCTAAAATCAAACAAGCAACAAACATTGAATCAAACGAGAATCTGTAACACGTTTACATATCAGGAATTCTGTTAAAAAATAGAAAATCAACACATACATTGGCGAATTCATCCAAATCGAAGAATACATAAACAAGCAAAAACCCAACATTCAAGAATAGAAATAGATTTAAGGATGCAATTAGCAAAGATGAATGCACCTAAATAAAATACAGATGAGTACAAATACGTGTATACCAAAACACGCCTAGAAAATTAGATAAAAAAAACACTTTTGAATTTATACAAATTTTCTTACAAAGGAACCAGCGGCGGTGGTGCTTGAACATGCATGGAGTACGAAGCAACAGTGATTTTAATTTGGAGAGGGAGAAAGCAACGCATGTGATTAACTTGGAGAGAGAGAAACCTTATTCTTTCTAGATGAACTCAAAGAATCCCAACAAACCCAGTAGCTCGTGTAGCAACGAAGGTGGTCGCATAGTGGAGATATGGTGGCGGAGTGGTGATGATCGGTGAAATGGGGTGACAGATCTGGTGGCAGACGTGTACGGCAACGGTGATAGATCTGGTGGTGTACGTTGTGGCCTGGAAACAAGATTTACGGGGGAGGGGAGGGAAGGGTGGTGGTGGCTTCCACTATCGAGGCTATTGCGAGAGTTAAGGGAGAGAACTTGAGAGTTGAGACAGGGTGTGAAAGGTAAATGGGATAAAGAAAAAATGAGAGATGGGGAGAGAGGCGTGTGTGCGAGAGAAAGAGTTTATTGTGTTTCGAAACAAATATAAAAGAAAATGTTGTGTGGAAAGTGGAAACAAGGTAAAAAGAAAAGGTTGTTTAAAAACAATTATAATAAGTAATGTGCGTTTGATTACAAGGATAAATAGAAAATTGATCAAAATGTCATTTGACCAACGGTTAAACTTAACTTAAGTTAGTGTAAAAAATAAATAATGAAACAAAGTAACAAAACAATGACAATTTTTGTAATTTTAAAAGTTAAAAGACTAATTGAAATTTAGTGACAATCACAGGGACGATTTATGTAATTAATACTAATAATAAGAGTTAAGTATCAATTTGATCCTTTAACTATCTCATTTATTCCGATTTGGTCCTATAACTTCAAAAGTGGCCGAGATGGGCTAAACATCCACTTTTCAGTCTGAATGGTCCTTTCGTTAGTTGACCGTTATTCAACTCTATTAAGTCAAGGGTATTTCAGTCTTTTTACTATTTTTTTATTTTTTAATGTCTTTTTAATAATATTTAATCTTTTTTATAGAAGAGTTAATAAATAAAGGATATCTTCTCTCTCTATCACACATACACTACAATTTCTCTCTCTCTCTCTCTTCAAACGATGGCAACCATCTCTCCCACCGCCACTACCAACCGCCACCTTGGTTACTTTTAAAGTTAAAGGATCAAATCAAAATAAATGAGATAGTTAAAGAACCAAATTGACAATTAACTCTAATAATAATAATAATAATAATAATAATAATAATAATAATAATGATTATTAGTTATATATTTTGGAATACCTTGGAAATGGGGAAGTGACCCATGGTTTTCCAAAAGACTAATGACCAGTTGCATTGTTACTTTGATATATTATTTCATGAGTTTAACTAATAATTTTATTGTTGTCAAATATTTTAATTTAAAATGAAGTAATACAAACTCTATTAAATTCCAAAAACCACTTGGGATTGGCTACATTGCTCACACTTCGAGAAGTCATACAAAGAATTAGTTTTTTAAGTATAGCTATATTTTACTTGTAGTATTCTCCGAGTGTTTGATCATTGACCTCGAGATATCAAAACAAGGGAATATTTGACCTTTTAAATTGCTTGAATATGATGAAGAACAATGGTAAACTTATAATAGAACTTTGAAGATTCGGATTCCGTAGTTAGATTGAAATTACAAGAAAGAAAACTCGTCAATGAATTAGGGCAATGTATTCGATACTAAAGTTATTAAGTTATGAATCGATCGTAAGAACTGTAGAGTGTATAAAGTAAGAGGATTTATAATGAGAACGTTTTTGAAAAAGATGAACTTTACTTTATTACGAGTTTCTTTTTCTTCTTATAGTATTCTCTAGTTGACCTATGGTTCATCGTAATTCGTAATTCTTAATTTTGTGGTCCTTATCTTGAGTCAATTACTTGTTGACACATACCCTGGCTTATGATATATTATATTATAACAAATATTCTATGAGGAGCAATATTTTAATCAGGTATGATCATGAATGACAAAATCAGATTTTTGATTGATTATGAGATACCAGTTTTAACCTTGTTTGACTACGATTTACCTATCTAAACCCTGTATGATCGCAAAGTACCAAGTAAGATAGAAGTTGAACATGATTAAACACTTTTCACCATGTTGTGATTGCCAGGTTGACTAATGTTAAGGATATCTGATTACTCGTGGTTGGAAAGGCTATTTTGATTGTAAGTGACTAGTTTTGACCTGGTTTAACCAACTATGAGAGTGAAAGACCAAGTTCGGTTGTGATTGATTGCTTTTAACTAAGATTGGCTAATTATCCCCTTATATCAATTCTTAAAATAAATACACTATTCATTTCAATATTTCACTTTTAACCCTTAATAATTTTTTACTTTTTATCCTTCATTTTATAGAAAATACATTTTATCTCCTATAATTGTTGTTATTTACAAATCAAATGGTACATATTTGTCCTAGTGGTATCAAAGTGTATTAAAATATCCCTCCGAATTTAAGGTTAAAGGTTCATGTTTTGTTATACAGATAAATGTAGATTAGAGAGTGTTCGCTAACCATTCAAAAAAATTATTATTATTTACAAACCTATCTACTAACATAAAAATACTATTCTTTAAATTTTTATTTTGAACCCGTACTCAACTTTCGCTTTTTACCAAACCGAACCCTATTTGGCCTAGCGGTATCAACAAACAACAGCTATTGGGGTGTCCTCTCTCTTTAGAGGTTAATTATTTAGATTCTTTTATGAACCTAGACATGGCTCCCAAAGTAAAAATACTATTCATTTCGATTTTTTAATTTTAACCCTTAATTAATTTTCACGTTTTATCTTACGTTCATATAAGTTACATTTGATCTTATAAAATTACTAGGTCACTAACCTTATGTACATAATGCAATCAACAAATACATTAGATTCATGTTAAACTAAAATATTATCTATGTATGTTAACTTCAAACTACCATCTTATATATAATATTATATGTAAATTGAATTGCTAAGAATACGATTATTTAAATACCACTCGGTGCAACGTAGGGATTTGATATACCTTATTTCAATCCTAAGGATGTGAATTGTATGACCACTTTTAATCATGTTTGACTATAGTTGACCAAATTCAACCAACTATGACTTTGAAGTTTTTTTGTTGCAATTTTTTTAAAGTCAATTGATAAGCCACTTAATTCTGAATCTTCATGCATTTTGCACATCCATTTATTCTTCGTAGTTGAATTCATATTTATGCTAATGTTTTTTCTCCTAATTTTATGATAATATGTAACACAATATGCTTCCTAAGAGAGTAAATATTTTCGATAAGGCAATATATATGACCATAAGATGTAACGCAATCCGTATGGCATATGGTTTGGGTTTCTCAACTCAGCTTTCACGTAAGCACCACACCACTTTCCTCTTTCTAACTCGAAAGTTAGTATACTCTAATTAACCTAATGCTACCACACTATTAAGAGAGAGAAAGAGGGAAGAGAGAAGAGAAAGATAGAGAGAATGTGCGGTGGGGTGGTGTAAACATAGGGTTCTCCTATCCAAATAGCCAAATCGACCGGGTTCACTAGGGGGCATATGGGTGTTCTTGAGCTACCCGATCAGTCCAAGCAACTTCCCGAGCACTTCGGGTAAGGCCATACACTTGGTCTAAGAGCATGAGTTTAGGCATGTTAGTTTTCTCTCTTTTTTTTCCTTTTTTTTTTCATTAAACATTATATGGATATAGGTTTATATGTAGCAAGTTGTGAACACCTAATTGATATTTTTTGTGCTAAATGAAATTATGGAATGATAGAAAATGACCATTTAATTCGTCCTGAATAGTAGTATTGTTGATTTTAATGCTGAATGAAGAGTGATAGATGTTTGTAATAAAATGAATATTTTGAATGAGACAAAATTAATGTACAAATGACCTAGATAAATATTATAAAACCTTTTTGTATCATATAATTAATATTATTTTAAAACTTCTAAATTTTCAAGGATATACAAAAGTCTATATGTATATGATATAGAATTGTACATATATATTAATTCTATACACATATGAGGTTCCTAAGGTTAACCAAGACGCATAGCTTTCATGTATTTACTTATAAAATTCTAAAACAAAAGAGGCACCATCCAGACTAGGCTTGTCATATTTGGAATATGATGAACTCGAAGGTTTTCCCAAGCTCGAAGTATAGTCCGAAAGATGTTATAGGTTTTTTTTGAACGGCAGAACACACGCACACTCTAATCTACTCCTAATTCTACACCTTTTCTAAATTACACCTTTTTGTCCACGATGAGACTCGAACCCTTGACCTTAGGTCACACCAAAGTGTCAAAGCACTTACCACTGGGCTACAACCCAAGTGGCGAAAGATGTTATAGGTGAATCAAAAAAAGCTTATCGAAACCTCTAGTGTCATGAAATCCATATTCCACTTCCTTACATATATCACTGAAGGCTGTAATTTTTGTAAGGCTTTTGGTGCTTGCGTGGACTTGTAAGCATGGTATGCACTAGCTTGCTAACATATATGCTTGACTATATCATGCTTCATTTATGGCCACCAAAAATCACATTACAAGTCTTGATATATTTAGTAGCACCAGGATATGAAGAAGAGTTTGCTTGACATTACAATATATTATTGAATACCCATATGTACGTGTCTGAAATTAACTGGTCAAGAGTGCTCTGCAATCACAAACCAAGTTTGATACTTGGCCTTTAATTCCTTTCAACCTTCCAATTTTATCTTTTATTGTTTCTTGCCATCCTCTTCAGCTTAATACATCTAGCTACTACAACATTTTCATAAGATCTAATCAACTTCTTTGTCACATGTATATATATTCTTTTGATCAAGGAAGTATACAAGCTTTTTATTGGTGTATATGGATGTACCTAATAAATAGACATGGGTATCTTTGAAGGAGTGTAGGAAGTGCGGCACAAGACTTACGTTTTAAAGGGGACCCACATATATATATATATATATATATATATATATATATATATATAAATTTTCAAAGCACATAATTTAAAAAATAAAATTGTAGAAAGTCCATGTTTTGATCAGTATATTAAATAAGTGAATATGTTGATCGAATACTTCAAGGAGTTTAGAGAAACAAGGTTATCTAAGGCTATTGATGATGCTAAGAAACTTGTCATTGAAATAAATATTGATCCGATATTTTCTCAGGCCATCAATTTCGTAGAAAAAAAATTGGTGAGCACCAAAGTGATGAAGATGTCTTATTTTTAGCTCAGGAGAATTATAAAGTTAATTATTTTTTATATATTGTTCATCAAGCTAGTGCGTATCTTAAAACCATATTTGAACACTACAAAGAGTATGAAAAAGTATTTAGGGGGTGTTTGGTTGGAGGTTTTAGAGGGTAAGGAATGAGAATGGTAATCATTATTATTGGTTGGTTTGGTAGAATATAATCAATTATTACTCATTAATGGGTAATAAACTATTCCCTGATAAATTGGGAGTAATAGATTTTAGGTAATGGATTCAGTTATGTACGATTGTATGTGTCTCCACTTTCCACCGATCACCGACCACCACCAATTTCACTACAACCACCCTCCAACACCACCACCGCCTTCACCACTGGCCATAACCACCACACTATCATAAACTTGTTGCACATTACCAACCACAACCTCCATCACCACCATTACTCGTCACAATTGCCGCCATCATCAACCATCGCCGTCTTGTCACTAATCGCCGCCTCCATCAAAACACTGCCTTCACCACCACCTCCGCCGCCACCACCAATCACCACATACATTGTCATGTATTCAAGTGTGTATTGGTCTACCGACCACCTCCTCCACCACTACACTTTACCACCATCATACCGCTGTTGCCACCACTACACTCTACCACCATCATACCACCGCCACCGCCACCACCACCAACAATAAAAATAACAACCACATCGCCACTACCACCACCTCCACCTTTTGTCACCACATTTACCGACTACCACAACCACTTGTTGCAACCATTATCATCGTCAATAACACCATCCGCCACTAATTGTCATTAATTGTTGCCACTGGCCAACAACCACCATCACCACCAACCACCACCATCACTACCGATTACTACCACCACCCGTGACCTACACACTATATTACATATTGATAATGATTACCTATATTAACCAAGCAATATAAATGGTAATGATAATACTAGAGAATGCTCGTTGCATTCTTTTGTATTCCCTTACCCTTTTCTATTCCTATACCCTTCTATTTAACCAAGCGCCCCCTTAGTTTTTCGTTTCCTAAAATGTTGAAGGAATTTGATGACAAAGATCTTAAGTCATGTTGTAGTCGTCTTGAATCCGCACTTAAGTAGGATGGACAATCAGATATTGATGAAATGAACTTTATATGGAGTTAAAGTTGCTTGACACGTTTTTACTCATGAAATTATCCGACCCAACGATGTCTTAAAATACTTGAAAGAAGTTGATTATTTTCCCAATACAATTATTGCATATAGAGTCTTGTTCACTATTTGAGTAACTGTTGCACTACAAATGGAAGTTTATCAAAACTTAAGTTATTGAAATCCTACTTACAGTCCAAAATGCCACAAGAAAGGTTTAATGGATTGGCAATTATAGTTATTGAGAACGATATCTTGGAGAATATTACGAAGAGTTTACTCATAACTTTTCTTAGTGAATTTTTGCTTATATATATGTTTGTATGTGTGTATGTAAGGGGCTCATTTTTTCACTTCGCACATGGCTTTCAAAATCCACGAGACGCTCCTATAAATAGAACAAATTTCTTCGTGTCTTTATATCTTGATTGTATTTGTATAAATTTTCACATGACATATTTTCTTTTCTTTTATTAAAGTAGTCGCTAACTAGAATATAAAAATAGTTTTGATATCGCTAAAAACATCTATTAGCAACGAAATAAAAGTTGAAATATTAAATATTACTGCTAAAATGCCAACAATTATTGTTTTGTTGCTAAGTTGATAAACCGCAATATTGCAACTACGTTAGGATCATCAGAAATTTGAACACAACATAAAGTTCCGTTAGATGTATGTACCTGACTAGCCTCCGAATTAGAAGTCGGTTTAGACTAGAGAAGGAAGCATCGGAAGAACACCTTGGATATAATAAGTTATATATTTGTTTAGTAATCATAGCTGGATACAAAGTACAAGATTCTAGAATGATGCATTAATACTACGTACAAAAGATACGACAACGCACTTAATGATGTACTAGAACTTCTAGAATAGTACTTGCTCTGTCAGGACAGCTAGCTGGACCAAGCAACTGACCACTGGACAAAGACCCTCTTTGAGACCCTATAAATACCCCCATTTGCCATAAGTTCAGGTATCATATTCTCCCTCTATTCTCTCTATATTTATCATCCTCTTCCTGAGATGAATACTTATCCTTCTACCCGAGCTTGGTCACAAGCTGAAGCTGGTAACGAGGCTAACCGTTTGTTGCCTTTTAGATCCAGCAAACGACCTTGAGAAGAAGGTTGTTTTAGCCTTCCGTTGATGACACGCATGTTTCAACATTGGTGTCATCCGTGGGACCGTGTTTATTGTTCGTATGAATATGGTTCCAACATAAAAAATTCGTACTCAGGTCCGAAGTTCCTTCATACCACGACCTTTAGCGATAGTTCAAGAGGCCTTCGTCCGACGCAACTATGAACTGCTCTAAAGCTCTTGCTCTAAAGCTCATGCTTCGTTTCGAAGCTCCGAACTAATCACTGATAAAGATCAACGACAAATTGCTTTGAAGCTCGTATTCAAACCCGAAGTTCCTCTAGATTATGACCTTCCGTAGTCCTTAGATGGACTCCATCGTTGTAATATCCCAACCTTCAGACCGGAGGTTGGTCTAGACAAAAGGAGATTAGCCCAGGCCTCTTGTCTGATCCATGTACAAAGGACTGTCCTCTGGTTGAAAGGTTAGAATTACTCTGGACCTTTCGTCTGATGCAACTACGAACTATTCTGAAGCTAATGTTCTAGTCCGAAACTTCGAGCCAACCATCGGCAAGAGTGGATCACGAACTGTTTCGTTTGCCCATATCACCAGTTCTAAGTATCAAACCTATTTTACTCTATGACTTATACATGCCTCATTTATGATATACACAATACCTGCATAACCTTGCTTATGATATGCACAATGCTTGGAGGTTGTTTATGATACGCATAATACCTATCTTACTAAGTATCAAAACTGAACCTTGTGTATATATGTATAATACATACAAAACCTTGTTTATGATGTGCATAATACCTGCAGGGCCTTGCTTATGATATACATGTGTGATCTTGTTTATTAATATGCATGACACTTGCCCTAATACCAAGAATCTGGACCTACATAAGGGATAAAATCATTCATCCTCATTGTTACCATGAATATGTTTGAAACTCATTCATCCGACATGATACCCGCATGATCTTGTTTATTAATAGTGAAACTTACTTTGTAAATGAAACTTATTCATCGTCATTGTGACCGTGAATCTAGACCTACATAAGGGATAAAACCATCAAAAGGAAGTTCATTAAGAGTTCTAGTAAAAGGGCAACCGTGAACATAAACGATGAAGTTGTAGCTATTTTCATGATGAATTTAGGACCATAGCAATATATATACTTCTTGTAAATTAGAATAAACTTGCAAACTAATACATAACTAGGGATGAGAATAACATATAAATGCATATTATAATGCATAGGGGAAAGTTCAAACGAGAACTGCGAAAACCAATCTTGGCCGTTCATTTTGGATAATGGAATTCATGGATGATGAGCGTGGGAGGATTGAGTGTGGCAGGGTGCATGTAAGGAATTCATGGGTGGGCAATCCAATTGAAGGAGGGGGAATTGGACGGCTAAGATTGGTTCTTGCAGTTCTCGTACGAAAAACAGTTCTCGTTTGAACTTTTGCCATAATGCATAAACCTGGACTTGATACTCCCATCCCCGTCCGACCTTACATAAATCTTGTTCGTATCATTGGTAAGTGTACATATTGTGTAGCCTCATCTTCGTCCGATCTAGCATCTGCTTTTTCGTTGCTTCGGCCCGGAGGTACCTCTATCTTTCGTCGCTTCCATCCATAATTACCTCCATCTTTGCCGCTTAAGCATTTGCTAATTCCATATTCTTCCAGTCTGGCTTAAACAGAATAAAAGATGGAATAAGACGATTCATTCTTATAAAGATCTGAACACACAAAAGACTCCTTACCTTTAACTTTTCGATCCGAAGGAGATGAAGTAATACTACTTGAATAAAGTTTTTCCCAACTTTTCTCCAACTAATATTCCCTAACTTTTTGCCTAATCCTAGCTCATACATATACACCCTAAGAAAATATAAAGGAGCAAGACTCGTGTATCAGCAAAAGAAGCTAAAATAATCGATGATAAAATAGTCAATGTTCCGCAGTAACCGGTAATCGAACCTTACGTTTCCCCTCCGAAGAAGAACTTGACCTTGTCCAAAATAACGTGGCCGTCCACTTTTTGATATGTATCGACACCTTCGGCATGGCGTTTTCTAGCACCTCCACCCTCCATCACAACATCGTAGAGGAACCTTAACATCAAACCATAACCTAGAGGAACCTTAACATTTAACATCACTTGTTCTGGTGATGATTCTTAAAGTTTCACTACCACTGAAGCCTACATGATAAGGACATTATTCTAAATCCACCTAGCAACAATCTGCTTAGACTCATATTCTAACCCAGATTACAACCTACCCCAAAGCTCGTCTTTCCTAAAGCTCATCCTTGTCAAAGCACACTTCTTTCGAAACTTAAACACCAAAAGTTATGAACAAGTAAAGCGAATAATAAATTTATAGATTCTAAAAATAAAGAACAAAGACATCAAATCAAGAAGAACATTTGAAGGTCCTTTATTTGTGAAACACTACAAAACATTATCTTTAATTTGTCACTCCAAGCTTGAAATAAAAGAGGTCTGAAACCATCCTTGAACATTCGGGTTTCCTTAAATATACTCTGGTCCTTTAGTAATTTGACCTTCATCACATGTCAAACTTATGCTTCTATCCCTAACGATAGTCACCTTTGATACTTTTGGTATTCATAGTTTTCAAAGACCGCTCTCTTGAACGTTTATCCGAACCAGAGGTTCGATCCGCAACAGAAGTCTAATCTAGCTCCCCAAACAACTTTTAGAACAATTATTGTTATAAGAAACGAACTTAATAAACAACCATAGGCGATTGTCAAGGAACTATCATATATACACCCTCCTTCTAGTGCCATATCAAAACCTAAAAGAAGAAAAGGAATAAGAAATGGAAGAAACTAAGACACGCCTCAATCCGTCTCTATGCCTCGGGCTAGCATCACGACAAAAGACAATCACCCGGGTCATCAACCTATAAAGACAATCACCACCTCACTTTATCTAACGCCGTGGTTTTCAAAATTTACCATTTACAAAAACTTTTTGATTTCACAACATCATTTAGCAACGAAAGTCTTTAGTTCGTAAAATAACATCTCACAAATGACAAGAGTTAAAACTAAACATAAACCACAATACCACGTCCGTACAACAGTATCAACAAATTATAAATTATTGTTCAAACATTATCCAAAAGGTATCACTCTAAGATATTTATTCTACCCAAAGGTAACCCATTCTGCCAAGTCGTATCCTCATAAGCAGTCTGCACGAGTACATGACACATTTTAAAAAACAAGTGTCAGCTTTACACCTTTTGAGTCAATAGGAGCTTAATATCAAAACCATATAAAGTCATTTATTAAACATTTAGGTTCGACAATAATTAAATAATCTAACCCGTCACACCGTATACACGCCCAATCCCGTAAACCCGCAATTCATGTACCATAGACATGGGTCAAGTAATCATCATATTAAATCAACCGTATCACATATCATATGTCCGTATATCATGTATATCGTTATTCTATTATATTGTATTTACATTCATATCCATTATTCCATATCTAAAATCCGTATTCGTTAACCCACTAAGGTATTCTTAGTACAAGGACCTAGCCTACCAAGGACAACCCAATTCACTAATCGCATGACAAATAACCCGTGCATCAACCAAGGTCGACTCCCGATGTATGAATATATGTACTTTGGTTAATCTTTTCGCTACTCTAATTGATCACTCACCTCGTGTTGTCGTTTAAAATATAAGTATTAATGGAGGCATCCGTTATCAACTCCTCCTTATACTAACATGATATTTTGCACATGACTACACCTACTGTCATACATCACTCCAGCACTCGACCATTCTCTCGTACTTGTGTACCATGTGTTGCTAAGATTAAGAAACCCAGCTACTCTGTGTGTGGCTAGCACTTATACCTAGAAGGTTATCAAATACCTACCAGGCTCATAAATCCATAAATGATCAATTAAGATTACTACCGCGCCCATTATGTTCGTTATTTGGTTTTACCATATTTGTTTAATGCCTTGTTCCACGTCATGTAGTAATTATTTATGCTTATCATATCATTTTAATATAGAATAACTTATATATTTTCTGACATTATAACATTATCACTTTTTGACTACCAAAATGAGAGGCCATGTCGATCGGGAGGAAGGATCCTTCCGGTACATGACCTTTTGGAAAATCCAACAACGAACACCGAATGCGATTATTCTTAGACACCACACATCTGTTTATATCGACACGTGAAGTGTTTAGTCAAGATGTACGTAGCAACAAGAGGTGATTGCTCGTCGTTGCTGAATTCCGTATTTTGGTTATTTAATTAGCAACGAAGAATTTAGATTGTTGCTGTTAACCATTTGTCAAATAATGATATTAGTAGATTTCATACGTAGTAAATGGATTAAATGGACGAATATATCATTTTTCATAGTTAAAATTTTAACTCAAAGGCACAAAAGTAAAATTTGAAATTATATAAAATATTGGATTCATCGGTTTCATGAACAATACTCATGTTGCATGTTAAATCTTCGAGATCATATAATATTATATATATGTGCAACGAGATCCTAGGAAATTACGAAGTTCACACTATGTTTCCCCAAAGAGCCAATAACGTTGAGTCATTGCCACCCACGCATTGTACAATTTCTCATCATAGGTTTCGAATAGGCTATAGAAACATCGTACAAGTGCCCTCCAAGCAAACAAACTGCATATTTCGTTTAATTAACTATATTTACACGATAAACTATGTATTAAAATTGTAAATCTTAAAGTTCGTACGATGTTTTGTTTATTTATTTAAATTTTCGTTTTCTCTTTTTGAAAAGTACATTATTAATTTAACTTATTAAAGATACAAAGTCTTCAACGCAAAATTATGCAATTACAAAGCCAAATTAATCACTAGGATGCATACGCAATTTATCTCGGTCAATATTTGAACTCCAACATGCCGACGTACTGATGAAGAAATTCTATTTTTTCTATTTTTTTAATTAATCAATTGAATAAAAGCGTCGTAATATTACAAACATTGGTATATTCACCTACTCACTATATTAATACATGTATCAAATTCAAGAGATGAAGTTTATATAGATAATCTAATTGTGTGTTTCCGTGTGTTTATATATATATGTATATATATATATATATATCACTTAGTCTTAATTAATAGATTGTATTTGAGGCGATTGGATTCTGTAACTTGTAGAAGCACTCTGTTTGTAAATTGTACTTGTTTGTTTAATATATAATTCTGTCTTTAAAATAAATTTAAAAAAATTGAAGAGATGAAGCTAGCAAGGAAAAAAGAATTAGCGAATTTTATACCATTAATATATATATATATATATATATATATATATATATATATAAAATATTGGATCACTATATTTGCGTACAAAAAATCAATTTGGGTTAGTGTCCAATCTGTAGGATATTAATGCACTCCATGTACTTCATTAATGACTTGTGAACTTAAAGTAATCCATTATTAGGTTCTTGATCAGTTTACTGCATTGAAGAGCTCACATGCATGGATCAACCACCCCATTCTTAATACACAAGACATATTTAATTTTACACTTTTAAAAAGAATAAATAAATGAAGCTTCATAAATTTCTTCTTAAAGTTGTTTAAATACTGTATATAAAAGAATAATATATTAAAAAATATGATTATTTTAATGTATATTAATATGTATGTATAGAGATGTTTGTTAATTAAGTTGTCGATAATTCATTCAATGTAGTTAATTCATTTATATATCATAATTTTTCCACATAAATTACAAATTCAAAATTCAAATCTATAACAATCTATTAAGTACACATATATATAAATGTATGTATTTCAATTAGTTTTTAAACAAAGTACTAAAACTTACAGATAAACTCTTGAAAACTCGGGGCTCCATAGTACGATTTCTTGGGTCTATTGCATCAATTGTCTTGCATTCCTATTATGAAATGAAGCTAAAATTAACCACTTCTAGAGAGTGATTCAAGAACCCATGTTTTGCCACCAGAGCTACTACCACCACTTTCTCTATCTCTAGGACCAGTCTCATGATTATTATTATTATTATTATTAATCTTATTATTACTTGTTTGGCTCTCTTTATTAATGATGGAAGAAATTGCAGCCGCTACAGCAACCCTAAAGTTAGGATGTGAAGCAATAGCACTCATGTTTTCAGCCAGAATTGACTTATTGTCAATATTGTGGTTATTATTACTCGTGTTGTTGTTGTTGATATATTCTCCATCTACTTGCTTTGACCTTGAAACATGGCTGGCATTGGTGAACTTGTTAGACATCCAAGGAAATCCTAGTTGTGGTGAGGGGCTGGGAATTGGGATATGGTGAGGGTTTATTGGATTGTTGGTGAGATCAAAGACAATTCCTTTAGAAGGGTCATTTGGGTTCATTGTTCTAAGATTCATTGATGAATATGGTGAAGAATTAGAGTTCATAATGCCCAAGGGTGTGTGGTAATTAGCGAATGGTGTTTGGTTCATGGCCATTCGGTCGGATGTGAGAGGATTGTTTGAATCTAGTAGCATGAAGGATGTCGCGGCTGCTGATGTTGTTGAAGCCATTGCAGTTGCGCCTACAGGTAGCGGATGGTTGTGATTCCCTTCATACGTCGTGATTAGTATCGACATATCCTCTAAACACCTTTGCACCTGTATAATCATATGTGTAATTATAAGAAAAACCATGAGATACGATGGATAGTGTTGCACCTTATGGAGTTCACATATTATAAATCTAACTAATGAAATGGATTATACTTCTAGAAGTTAATTAGGATTAGAAACAATAAAATTCCTTGTTGAAATCCAATTCCTGGAACAAAAAACAAGCAATAAAACACGATGAAGTTAGCTGATCGAGACAAACCTGTTTTCTAACGGGACAACCAGGAGCAACTGTACAACGATAGTAAGCTCGTGGACAAGGGTTTCCCTTTGCGATCTTTTGCCCATATTTTCTCCATTGACATCCATCATTCATCTATACAAACATAACAATTAGCTTAGATTGTAGCTAGAATCCCGAATAAAGAAAAAAATCGGCAATTATTATATTAAACCATTATATACTCAACTTTACACTACAAATTAAAGTCAAAACTAACTATTTTTAGTAAATTAAATGTGTTAATAAATCAACATTACAGTTTACGAGAATACGCTATTTAGCTATATATACTAATCTGTAAATTAATGCAACAGAAACCCATTATAATCAATATTTTTTTTGTGCAATGAAATCATCCATGCTGCACAAGTAATGCTTCTTTTAAGTAACTTAATAAGAATAATATTTTCTTTGTAAATAATAATTAAGAAAATGTGATGCGGTACGTACCATGGAAGAACTAACTAAATCTATCTGGTAACAATGAAATATTGGTACAATAATTAAAGTTCAAAATTTCAAGATAGATATGACTCAAAAACTTACTGTGGCAGCTTCACATCTAGCCCTTACTGAAACCCTAGCTTTTCTGTTTGGCAACGAGGCGATCGGATTATTTGCAATGTTACTAGCTCTATGATCACCAGCGAAATTGCCCGAATTAATCAAATTGCTTTGTTGCATCTGTGTAAACCTTGTGCTTTCTGATGATAAATCCTTATGATTGTTCACTTCTTGATGATCTCTAGCATGTTGGGATGTTGTAGAATTGCTTTGTATCCTCAAAGACAAGCCTAAATCTTCATATTCGCTTTCTTGCAATGGCGGCGATCTTGGGCTAATTTTCTTGGTTTCTTGATTTCCATCTTGCCCATTAAGAGACAGAAAGGCTTTTGGATCCTACATATATGGTTTAAACGCTATATATAATATATATCTGAATTGAGAATAAATTATTTAATTACATGCTAATTAGTATATAAATGATATTAACATACCTTGATTTGGCTAGATGATTGTCTAATAATAGAGAATTTCATTTGTAGATCATAGTAATCTTTCATGGTTTGCTCTACTACTTGTCTCAATACCTTGTTCTCCTCCTTCATCCGATTCATCTCGATCTGTAACATTGATAACTTGCATAAAAACATACAAATTATTAGCTTCTGAATTAATTTGGATTAAAAGTGAGGAAAAAGAAAATAAAAGAGAAGAAATTAAAAGGGTATAGTACTTGACTAAGTTTGCATACATATTTAGGGTTTTCAAAGATTGTACCTTTTCTTGATGATAATGATCAAGGTCTTGCCTTTCTTGTGCTTCAGTTGGACTTGTGGTTATTTTTACATCCTTTTGATCTGATTCCTTTAGTTCTTGCTCAGGTGATTCTACTTTTCTTTCAACATCATCATGATGAGAATCATCATCATCATCATCATCATCAACATGAAGCTGATGATGATCTGATTGTGATGAATCTTTAGCTGCAGGTTCTTGATCTTGAGCATCAAGCTTGAGAGTCAAATCAATCTCCATTTCTGAATTATTATTGTCTTCTTCTTCTTCTTCTCTTGCCATACTTAGAAGATTATTACATCAACAACAATCTCTCTCTCTCTCTCTTGAATGTTTCTCTCTCTAGAATATATATTAAGAACGCTGCTTTTGAGACACCGAAGTCAATTCCCCCGTCTTAAGGGAGAGGTATTCTTAGACACACAAGGACGCATCTAAGTTTTGACTTTAATTAGGTCCTCCAAAAACTATATTATTTATTTTATTTAACAAATTAATTCTCTTCTTAATTTTTGTTATATATTTAACTGCCTACTACACCTTTTAAAAATATATGTTTAGGTTTGTTTAACACTTCAAGGGTCGAGTTTTAGTAATCTAAAACTTGTGGGGTTTGAATATTATATAATAATAAAATAATAGGTTTGTTTGACACAGAATTTTAAGTAGTTTTATTTCATATTCATAATAGTTATCAAATAGATATATATATATAAGTTATTTAGTCACACATTTAATTATACAACTAATAAGTAACTTCATAGCTTAAATACTATTGATCTTACAATTGAAACTCATAGCTTTGATTAACTCTAACTATCTTAGCTAAACATACCTTAATTATATTTACACGTATTTTACATCTTAATTAAGTATGACATGCAATCTTTGACAAATTTCGTTCTATTTTCACACACTTTGTTTATTTATTTTGAACTTGTACATAGTTGTAAATAAGAATGGATTATATAATTTTCAACGTCAATAAATTAGGTATGATTTAATTATTTATAATTTTGATGATGAGGGAGCTCACGTTAATTACTAGAGGAACAATTTCAAGTAGGCTAGCGAAATCATAATTCTGAATTACATATCAAACATTAGTTTACACTACGTACATATTTATCATTTATTCATAGAGACGTTAAACACAGCCCACTAAGCCTATAACATTTGGCAAGGAGCTACGACACATATAGATTCCACCATAGTCCTGACGACAACATAGTTTGAGCACAATTATGCCTCATTTACATCGTAGATCGACACCCATATGATATCTCATTGATAGTTCAACACACACAGACCAAAACTGACCCCTCTCTTCATTCACTGTACATACAAGACACAAGTCATAATTTCATCCAAGGAAACATCGCTACCAATTAAGGTTTATGTTAAAGCATATTATAATGTTTCAAACTCATATATATGAGCATCAAGTTTTGCATAATTTGGTTCGGTTATGTATAATTAACAACCAAAATAGCCTAAAAATCACCCCTAGATTTTAATTTATTTCATTTTTGTTAGTATCATATATAAGTAATAAAGAAAATCCTAGATTGTGTGTGTATATATATATTTATAGGCAAAAGTTCAAACGAGAACTGTTTTTCGTACGAGAACCGTGAAAACTAATCTTAGCCGTCCAATTCCCTCTCCTTCAATTGGATTGCTCATCCATGAATTCCTTACATGCACCCTGCTACACTCAATCCCCCACGCTCTTTATCCATGAATTTCATTATCCAAAATAAACGGCCAAGATTGGTTCTCGCAGTTCTCGTACGAAAAATAGTTCTCGTTTGAACCCTCCCCTATATATATAAATATATATATATATATCATGTAGCGATGGATGGATGTATGTACGTGTGAACTTAATTGTCTTCATCCTGAAAATCTCACCAATTAATCTTGTAATTTGTTTGTATATATATGTAGTCTAGATCTCATTGGATGGAATTATATATTATAGTCAACTTTTTCAGATTAATTACACCTCACATGATTCCAAAATTGTTGATCTTATATTTAAAAAATTCATACATAAATTCTAAGTCAATGACTTGATGTTAATAGTTTAATTTAATTATTATCCCTAAACGTATGTCATGGTGACCGCAAATTTCCAATTTCTTAATTTTTTTAATTTCCTGACAGTTTTAATTTATTTATCTAATCTTGCATTCATTACAGGAGTCGTGAGTGACTACAGAATTCGATCCATATGTAACGTACCATATATATTATCAATATATTGTAGTAAACACGTCTTGTTTTGTTTTTTTAAATATGGTTGAATTTTATAACATTTAGTTGTTTAAATAATTCAACAAAAAATTAAGATAAAGAAGACAAAAGATTAAAAACTGATTCATCGATCTCAATTCAAAAGGAAATTATATTTTTATTCGTGTTAATTTTCAAATAAACTAAGGTATATATTATAATAAATTTGGTATAATATAATCAAGAATATATTGATTATATACTCTTTTTGATAACTTCGATCTATAAAACGTATCCTATAAAACGTACATATGTATCATACTTTACATAGCTTACAACTTATATGTATCAAACTTTCAAAACTACATTAATTTTGATTTGTTAAACTTCCAAAACCTAGTTATTATATATATCCAAAAACTTGTTTAGCGGATAATTATTTGATTTTTATTTATTCTAAACTAAAATATTACTCTTTTGTTATTTATTATACTATAAAAATTATTATTGTTGTTATGGGTTTGAGAAGAGTTTGCACGTCACCCATTTGACATCTAAACTCATTCCAAAACCATAATCTGACGATCTTTGAACTCTAGCAACCTTCAACCCCTAAATCCAGTGACCCCTACCAATTTTGTTTACTTCTAGTATTTTTCTATTTACTTAAAATCATCCACCCATTATTATGTTTACTTGAAAGCCACTGAACATATAAGATTTGCGTTATGACTTAATGCAACTTTAATTTTGTGAGCTCTCGTGAATTTTTTATTTATGTCAGCTACCCCTTCTAGGGTTCTTCAACAAATTACCTCATTTGATGCCACTGCCCCTTCTAGGGTTCTTCATCAAATTATCTCAAGGCTTGTTTAATCGAGAACTCTGTAAATCGATTTATGACCAGATTGATTCATTTCTATTATTCACTGTCACCCTCATTCCAAGTTTGTTTCAGATTCATGTTAGCGTTATTTTTAATCATCACCTGCCCTCATCTTTGTGCTTGATTCATGTTAGGGTTCTTGTCAATTGATATGGTGTGCTTCATCTATTTACGTCACAAGAAAACAGGGCAATAGCAGCAACAGGTGTCTCCGCTAAAGCAAGAACCATTTATAACATCATTAATGACTTATTAATAGGGGTATTTGGTCATTTATATACTTACAACAACCATGAATTGAGTCGAGGTAGACGAGTCAATATTTAATGAGATTTGATTTGCCCAAAATACTTCTAATTAATGAGCCACTAAAGATTATTAGTTATTGAATTATTTAATCATCGGTCAAGATTGGTTAATCATTCTAATTACAAAAACTGTGAGAACTAACATTGGTCATTGATTAATATAAATCAATGGCTAATAGTGATAATGACATAACTTGTAAATAAGGAATCTCATCTCACTACCACCCTTAATGACTCATCAATAACTAAAAAAATAGTGATATTTTGAGAAAATCAAAGCTTATTGAATAATATATAAATTGATCAAAATACCTCTATTAATGAGTCATTAATACGGTTATTACGATTCTTGTAATAAAAATGGTTATTAAATGAACTTCTCCCTAAATATATCATGCATTTTACACACACACACACACTCTCTCTCTCTCTTTCTCTCTCTTTTAAAATTTTATTCTCTTAATTTTAAGTAGTGCAAGTATATATATTTATGAAGCTTTTACAAACAGTTACAACACACTAGAAAATTATAAAAATTTAGATAAATTATGAAAATCATATATAGTTGGAAAGTTAAAACTATTTAGTAAAATAACTATTAGGTGGATTTAATGACAATCTTATATATCATTTTAGTAGCTAAACCTTCTATAATTTAAATAAATAATTAAAATTTTTTAATAATTAAACCTTTCGTATTTAATATTCTATGATATAATAAATAAATATATTTTTAACTATTAGAAGTTATGTATAACTAGAACTAATAAATCTAAATAACATATAGCTTAAATTTATAAACATTACTAGATTTTTTTAATCTGTAAAAAGTTAAATAAAATAGAATTATGATGCCAACACTCTTGATAAATTTTACCAATCAATATGAAATTTTACTGACCCATAATGATTTAGAAAAGAAACAGACCACCGTTGTTTTGAAAATAGACAAATTACCAAGCAAAAAGTATTCATCACTACTGCATTACGCACGAGGATCATTTTTTGTGCGAGAACAACTATTTGTAACACTATTACTGACTCAATAATAGGGGCATTTTGGTCAATTATATATTTACCCAACTGTGAATTACATTTAACTGAACCGTTATTAGTGACTCATTTTACACAAAATCAGTTTTTGTTTGAACCTTCATATATATTAATGTATGTGTATATATAATTATGTATGAAAAACATCAAACGAGAAATATTTTTAGTGCAAAATCTTTTTATAACACCAATAATGACTCATTAATAGGCTATTTTATTTATTTATATATTTATCCCTCCATGAATTGTATCCATGTGGACGAGTCATTATTATATTATCTTAATTTTTCAAAATACCCCTCAATAATACGCTCTTTAATCGCCTAATAATGAGTTCATTAATAAGCATTAGAATTCTTAGCAATTGATTTGTTTTAATATAGGGCCAAGATTTGTTCTCGCGCGAAAAATACTTCTTGTTTGTACTTTTATATATATATATATATACATACATACATATAGGGGAGGGTTCAAACGAGAACTGTTTTTCGTACGAGAACTGCGAGAACCAATCTTGGCCGTTCATTTTGGATAATGGAATTTATGGATGAAGAGCGTGGTGGGATTGAGTGTGGCAGAGTGCATATAAGGAATTCATGGGTGGGCAATCCAATTGAAGGAGGGGGAATTGGACGGCTAAGATTGGTTCTCGCGGTTCTCGTACAAAAAAAAGTTCTCGTTTGAACTTTTGCCTATACATATATGTGTGTGTGTGTATAGGCAAAAGTTCAAACGAGAACTGATTTTCATAAGAGAACTGCAAAACTGTTTTTAACGCCATTAATGACTCATTAATAGAGGTATTTTTGTAATTTATATATTCACCCAACTGTGAATTGCGTCCGGATGAGCGGTCATTAATTTGTGAGGCTTAATTTTTCCGAAATAACCCTCATTAATACGTCATTAATGAGCCATTAATGAATCACTAATGAAACATTAATGAGCCGCCAAAAAATCTTAACCACCATTGATTAATTTTAATCAAAGGCTAAGATTGGTTCTCGCAGTTCTCGTACAAAAATAGTTCTCATTTGAACCTCGTATATATATATATATATATATATATATATATATATATATATATATATATATATATATATATATGGAGAGAGAATTATTGCTTGCTTATGCCCACTCAAAAGATATTTTGTTATTTAGCTAAATAATTACAACTATTTAGTATATTAAAATAGAAGTGCATGTGTTATATATACTTAATTTGAATGTTTAAATCTTCCCATTTTCATAAACTCGACAGTATGATACCAAACTGCTAATATATATGAATATCAAAAGATTTATAAATTAAAGAGCGTTTAGCTTAGCGATATTAAGATGATTTTAAGGTCTACGTTCCATTTCCTCTTTTAGGTCAAGCATTCAAATCTTATTGTGAACATAGGTATAAATTAGGATACATGTGTGTGTTTGCTGTTAAAAAAAGAGATTTACAAATAAAATAAAATATTATTATAGTAGTTAAATTCCCAATAAAAAATTCACAGTTTCTTGAAATACCATTCGTGTAATATGATTAATTTTAATATTCTTATAGCACTGATAATCTTAAAATATGTTGTTAATATATAATTTATATATTTAAAAAGTTTTTTATGAAAATTTGATTAAAGTTAATTTTATGGAAATACAAAATGGATAATTATTAATATTAGATCATTATAAAGTATATTTATCTATAATAATAAAAGTAGATATATTAAGTCATAGATAATTACTAAGATAGATAATTATTAAATAATAAATAATTATTAAGTAGATTTATAATAATAAATTAGATAATTATTAAGTACCTAATAGATTTATGATAATAATAATTAAGTAAATTAATTAAATAGGAATTGATGATATATCATTATAGAAGGATGATATCTTCATTCTAATAGCATGTTTTAGTTAGATATATATAAATTGATACACAAACTATTATAACTTGTATGCATATATAAAATAGGATGTTGTAAGGAGTCTTGAAAGAAAAGGGTGATTGAAAGTAAATGGTAGGTGTGTGTATGTGCCATGTGCATATGTATTTATAATTATATATAATATTAGTTTTTGTTGCAAATAGCATTAGCAACGACTTTTGCAAGTTTAGCAACCAACTTTAGTCATTGTATTGGAGTTTCACTACCTATTAACTATTAATACAAGAGGCGGATCTAAGAACACCTTTTAGGTAAGAATTTAGAGAATAGTTTATAACTCTTGGTTTAATTAATATATATTGAATTTTAATTATTTGATTTAATTAAGGTATATTGAGTTTATAGCCCTTACTTATTTATTAAATGATTTATATACAATTGTTCTTATCGTTCTCTACTTAAAATATGTTCCTATCAGATCCCTACTCATTAATACAAAACATAACATACCATCGTATTATTTTCATATATAAATTGTTTTTATATAAAACTACAAGACTTGTTCGAATAAGTGCTATAAGCCCATAATATTTTCTTTAAATAAAAGCTTATTGAAGAAGCATGTAACCATTCCTATTGTTTTTATCGTTCATTTAGATTTATTTTTATTATTTTAAACTATTTAGCTCTAGCTGCTAGTTATTTTATCAAACACATATGTATACAAATTAGATATACAACTTTTAGCTTCTAGTTATTTCTGTCAAACACACCCACAGCAAGGATAAATTAATTTGGTGACTAAAATAGATATATAGTTTTAGTGAATATATGTTGTTATTTATAAAATAGTTTATATAAAGTGTCAAGGATGCATAAATCATATAACTACTAACCATTAGTTTAGTACATTAATCTAACTACGCAGTAAAAATGGCTCACATTGTAGTAGAGGATACTCATGATTCTTGATTAATGATATCATCAAAAATACCTAAAATATATTAAAACATTAAATATCTATTTCAACAATATTATTTAATCCCGTCTGAACGATCATATGTTGTGAATATCTCTTTAAAAACTAAGGTCCAGTTTGTTTCGCAAAATTCGAAGAAATAGAACGGAATTGAAATCAAAATCTGTGTTGTATTGCGTTTAGTAAACTTATTTTTAAATAATATCTCATTCTTTGGAATGTTTACATTCCCTCAAGTATAATGGCACCAGAAATAATGTTGTTTCCGTAAAGTAGAGATCCAGAAACAGGTTCACGAATACCATCAATATAATGGAAAGTCAATTCCATAGTTGAGCTGGATGGAATTTAAATCAATTTTATTTCTTCGAATTTTACGAAACAAACTGAAAATAATACTTTCTTTTTCTTTTTCTTTTTCTTTTTTTTTTGTTTCTAGACTATTTTACCATTTTTGTAACAATTTTTAAAGTAGAGACCTAAGAGTATAATTTCATTACTTTAAAGATTAACCTGAAAAATTAACGCAACCCACAAGTATGAAGTTTGTAACTTATTCTAGAAAAATTGGATATAAATATAATGAAAAGGGTATCATCGTCTTACGTTAGGTATTTAGTTAGAAACAGAAAAGGACGACCCTCTATGAGTCGACCAAACATCTTGGTTCCTTTTCGTTCAATAAAAAAGGTAGCTTATTTATGAACAATAACAATCTTTATAAGGAAAAAAAAGATATTATTTTGGTCAATAATGATTTAACAATCAAATATTTAGTTCAGTTTCGGTTTAATCATCAAAAAAAATTTATAAACAGTTTTACTATAAAGTTTGAATTTATTATGATTTAATCCTCAATGTTACACCTTGTTTAAATTTTAAAGTTTTCTTCTAAACAATTTAACCCATCAATTTTTGTTAAAAATGGTTTAACCCTCAAAGTTTTGTTAAGTTTCAATAAAACTAAAATGCATAATCAAGTAGAAAGGGTAAAATCGAAAATCATACAAAATTTAAGTGATTAATCAGTTATTTTTACAAAATTCATGTTTTAAACCATTTGAAAAAAACTAAGGTTTAAATCAAAATAAATTCAAAACTTTATGATAAAATCGTTTTTCTCTTTATAAAAAAACTTTAATGGTTAAATCAAAATTGAACGAAAATAATTAAACCATTATTAACTATTATTATTTCTAGTTTATGTTTGGTTCAGGGATTAGCAGTAATAAAGTATTAGGTTGTAAATAGGCCTACCCATGAGCTAATTTAGGGTTACCATGCAAGCAAGTCATAGACACTTGACCAACTATCCACACCAAGGAGGATGGGCTAATTCTAGGCCCTAAAAGAGGAGGCCACTCCTATGAACATAAACAATAATTGTTTCCTTAGATTTTTCTATTTAGTCATACAAAGGTTTTGTGTTTTTAAAAGTATTTCTTATATATCTTTATATAAACTTTAAATAATTATATATAACTCAAAATTATATGAATATTATTTTTTAAACTTCTAAACTCTTTTCCATATCCAAATAGATAATTTAGTTATAATTAAATCATTAAAAGTTAGGAAAAAATCTCTCATGTTCTTGTACAGACTAAATATCACCATGAAGTTTTATAAGAATCAAATGAATATTGATACAACTTTAAAATTTAATAGATTTTAGTTAATTTAATTATAATTAAACTATGCATTTGAATATATACAAGAGTTTAAAGATTTTAGAAAAATATTGACTTAATTTCAAATTTTGCTAGAATGTTTACATAATTAATGTTTGTGTGTATACGAGGGTTATTGTGAGAATCATGGTTTTAAAAAACGCGTGAAGACGGCGCGAGACGCGACTCTGACGTTAAGAAATAATCCTTGGCGGTGGGGTTAGGCGTAGCGTAAGACAAGGCAACATAAGGCGCGTCAAATGGTGAGTTTTTTAAGGCGTGACGTACAGAAAATATTTTTTTTATGTTTGACTTTTTTTATATACATTTTGCGATCGCGTATATTGAACTTCTATAAATTTGTGTTTTGTAATTTGTATATTTACTCCTAATTTATGCAACTTTGTGTAATTTGTATATTAATAATAATGATAAACTAGATATAAATATTTATAAAATATATACAAAATTATCGCCTTAAAAAACGTCATGGCTCCTACAGCTTAAGGCTTGACCTCGTCACCACGCCACGCCTTACGTTTTTTAGAACCTTGGTGAGAATAGATATTTAAGCAAGAATAAGAAAGCAAATCCTAACTATCAACTAAATATTAATCTATTAGATCTAACGGCCGCAATTCATTCATTACAATTCATGACGGTTACAATTTATAGTTAAATGTAAACCATCCGATCAAATCAAATAAAGAGTCCTGATTAAATCTCTCACTCCCACCTAATATTTATTCTCACTTAAAACCTCCTACATTTTTTTTCTTTGTCATGTCAAATTGTCAACCTTTTGGCTAAAAAACTGGGAATTTATGAGTGAGGGTACCATGAACCCAGATTGATCAATAACAAAGGCCAGCCCAATTCATGATCAACTAAGGTTAAGTTAAATCTGGTCCAAACATTATGCAAAAGAAGAGAAAGTAAGTTGATAGAAGAGTTAATTGTCAAATTGGTCCTTTAACTTTGCCATTTCTTCCGATTTAGTCCTTTAACTTCAAAAGTGACCAAGATGGGCCTTAAACATCCATTTTTCGGTTTGATCGGTCCTTTGGTTAGTTGACCGTTAGTCAACTCCGTTAGTTCAAGGGCAGTTTGGTCTTTTTACCGGTTTTTCTAAGTTTTTATTAATTAAAATAATATATAATCTTTTTAAATTATATATATATATATATATATATATATATATATATATCCCCCACTCTACACACACACACACATTCCCTCTCTCTCTCTCACACTCTCTCACCTCTTCACCATCGTCACCACCTACCACCACCATCCACCGCCTTCGCCATCGCCATCGCCACCATCAACTAAGGTTAAGTTAAATCTGGTCCAAACATTATGCAAAAGAAGAGAAAGTAAGTTGATAGAAGAGTTAATTGTCAAATTGGTCCTTTAACTTTGTCATTTCTTCCGATTTAGTCCTTAAACTTCAAAAGTGGCCAAGATGGGCCTTAAACATCCATTTTTCGGTCTGATCGGTCCTTTGGTTAGTTGACCGTTAGTCAACTCCGTTTGTTCAAGGGCAGTTTGGTCTTTTTACCGATTTTTCTAAGTTTTTATTAATTAAAATAATATATAATCTTTTTAAATTATATATATATATCCCCCACTCTACACACACACACATTCCCTCTCTCTCTCTCACACACTCTCTGACCTCTTCACCACCGTCACCACCTACCACCACCATCCACCGCCTTCGCCATCGCCATCGCCACCTCCACCACCATCCACCGCCTTCGGCGCTGCCACCACCTACCACCACCACCGATCTGCAAATCGCCGCTACCACCGCCTACCACCACCACCATCCACCGCCTTCGCTGCTGCCACTACCTACCACCACCACAGCTTACTCAGCTCACTTTCGGAACAACAAATCTGCATATCTTCGTCTTCTTGAACCTCCGCCTCCACCGCCATCCACTGCCATCGTCTCCACTGAACAGATCTGCAAATTTGCAAATCTTCATCTTCTTGAACCTTCGTCTTCTTGGAACAACAGATCTGCAAATCTACAAATCTTAGTGTTCATCAATGCAATTTTTATGTACTTGCTCCGTGATGTACTTCATCGACCCTCATCTGAACTGAGATTGGGGCTTTTGTTCCATTTGCTAAAATAGGAAAAAATAGACATTTCTTTATGATCTTTGTGGTAAGTTTTAGGTTTCTTTACACCTGCTTCATAGGTTTGGACTTGGTTTTGATTTGTTTAAGGTTGCGATTAGAGGTTACGATTTAAGGGTTTCGATTTGGAACAACAGATCTGCAAATCTTCGATTTATTTAATGTTATGACTCATGGTTTTGATTTGTTTAAGGTTGGGATTACAGTGGTTGTGGTGATTGTGGCTAGCAACGGTGGTAGTGGTCATGCTGCTTTTGGGCGAAGAGAATCAAGATCATCGTCACTTTTATTGGCGGCCGTTGGTTGGTGGAGATGGTGGTTGTAGGTGGTGGTTTATTTGAATGTGTGTGGTGGTGAGAGAGAGAGAGAGAGAAAGGACTCGTAAAAACATAAGGAGTAAAATGATTTGTTATTTTACCTTGAAACAATATTTAATTATTAAATGTATAGAATGATTAAAAGTTAAAAATAAAAGAATAAAATAGAAACAGAAGGGTAAAATTGTCATTTTACCCAATTTTAACGGAGTTGACTAACGGTCAACTAACCAAAGAACCATTCAGACCAAAAAGTGGATGTTTAAGGCCCATTTTAGTCACTTTTGAAGTTAAAGGACCAAATCGGAAGAAATGACAAAGTTAAAGGACGAATTTGACAATTAACTCTTAATAGAATGATACAATGAATGCACTGCAAAAGCAAAGTAAAAGTAATTTCCTTCATCTTTTTTCTTTTCTTAAACATAAATAATAAATCATGGGTTTTGTTTAATATAGTCCTTATTAAAATTATAGTCCTGAGGGACAATTTTTAGCCATTGGATTTCAAGATCAATGGTCTAGATTTAATCATAGATAATAATTAAAATTGATATAAGGAAAGAAAATTCTGACTTTTTGCATATTGGTCCCTACTTTCTCTTTCTTCTAATTTATTTAAAATTAAGAGTTAATTACAAAATTGGTCCTTTCAGTATACCCCATATTTCACTTTTAGTCATTTCTTCCAAAAAGTTGCGGATTAAATCCTTTAAATGAGATTTGCGCACACAATTGGTCCTTCCCCTAAACGGACGTTGAATCTTGACGTTAGTTTAGGGGTATTTTCGTCAAATCCATGCTATAAAACCAACACCCGCCTAATTAAACAACCGGCTTCAACGTTCATCCATTGACAAGAAGAAGAAGAAGGCTAAGGGCGACGATGGTGTTCTGTATGTGCGGGAAGGTTGTTGTAATTCGAACTTCATGGACGTCCCTGAACCCCGGTCGTAGGTTCTATGCTTGTCCTCAACAGGTAACATTTAATTTTCCCCAAAATTAGGTTTTTCATCAAACTCCATGTGTCTGAGTTGGATCTAATGAGCTAATCTAAGTCCGATTTTTATGTTTCTTGAATTAGGGTTCATCTTGCAGGTTTATTGGGTGGTTTGACCCCGTTATGTGCCAACGTTCAGTTGACATTATTCCAGGGTTATTGAGGTCCAAGAACAAGACAGATGCTGATTTGAAAGCAAGTTTAGCACAATGTAAGAGGTTGAAGGTGTATTTGTTTGTGAGTTGGATGGTATTTTTAGTGTATTTAATGTACTAGGGTGCTTGGTTATATCTTTTGTAGGACAAAATGGTATGTTATGCTCTTGTTTTTTTGTAAGTTATTCTCCTGAATTTATTACACCAAATCTTTACTTTTGAGAATATGTGATCCCTTCTCATTATTACCATCTGTGTTACTGCAATTAGTGTGAGTGAAGTATGCTACTTAATTGATTGGGTGGTTGGAATTGAAGTGGGTTCTTTATTACCAAATCTTGATCTCGGAATATCTCTTGCCTTCTTTGGTGTTAGTGAGAGTTTAGCACAGTCATCAACCTCCATGCTACTTACCGTGAGTTAATTGGTGTTGGTGAGAGTTATTGGAGTATTAATTAGGTAGTTGGAATTGAAGTGAGTTAGGAGGATCATTTTGTGTATAAATACCTTTGCTATGTAAATTTTTATCACATACACTCACACTACTCACACAACTTTGAAAATGGATGGTGCTCATGCTCCTGCTGCTCATGCTCCTGCTTCTCATGCTCATGCTCCTGTTGCTGACACATACTTCACTATGCAGTTTGAGAAGCATATCAGGAAGAATGGAAGGCTGGTAAGTAAGTTTTTTGATTGTGTTATTAGGTAAATGTACTTATATACACACTGTGTTTTTTGGATATATTTTACAAACCATTCCTGCCTATTTCGTGAGGATGCATTCCCTGTGGAGGTTCAGTAGGTGTCTCATTCAAGTTGGTGACTGGATGCACCCAATGAATATGCATGTCTATGGGGACAAGAGAAGGAATCTAGAGATTACTGATCATGTTATGATAACTGGATATTTTGACTTCTTGGGGAAATTTCACAAGTGGGCTACTAACTGTTGGTTAAAGTTCACCATTGATGAGGAGGCTCTGAATGAAGGGGAGGATGTTGTGTTCAATGTTGTATTTAATGTGACCAAGGTCTAGATGGGGTGATGGTGATGGTGATGGTGTTTTGTAACAGTTTACATGTTGTTAGTAGTGTATATATGGTGATGGTATTTTGTAATGGTGATTGTCTTTTGTATTGGTCATGGTCTTCTGTGGGAACTTAGTATGCTAATGTAATGGCTCCGCATGTAATGGTCACTGGTTATTAATGGAAAATTGTGTTTTGAAGCAAATGACATATTGCACATGTAACAAATGGTTGAGTGTGTTTTGAATGTAATTTTTAAGTTATCAAATTGTGTTTAAGTTAGTGTCAGGATCGAATATAACCAAAATAAATAACAAGAATTATCTTTTTGAATTTAAACCAGAATTGTATAAAAAGACAATATTTGAGTTTGATCACAATCAAATAACAGTTTCAAAACTGTTTGTTGAATAAACAGTTCTGAGTTTCTTACTAACAGTTCCAAAACTGTTTTCTCAAAATTTCTCTAACAGTTTAGCCGTTGTATGTCTAACAGTTTTAAATTACTTAGCCAATTTCCCAACAGTTAGTATGGTAACAGATCATGGTAACAAATAGTAGTGTATATATGGTGATGGTACTTTGTAATAAAAACAGATCATGGTAACAAATAGTAGTGTATACATATAACATATTGTGTTTAAGTTAGTATGGTAACAAAACCAACATAATAAGTCTAGTACAAATGACATAAGTCTGTTACAAAATGACATAATGCCTCCTCATGCAATGTTTAAACAAAATAAACATGTCAAAGTTACATTAAACATAAGTCTGTTACAACTTCAAGTAGTTCTAAATAGCCATTACACAAAATAGAGTACTTCACAATGGTTGACTTCCTGATCCTTCACCCTGGGTAGACTGAGTATGAGTCTTCTACATTGATTGGCCATTGATTGGGTTTACCTTGTGACTATAAACATTCTTCCAAGCATCAATTCTGTAAATCTTGTTTACCCAAAACTCTGGTATTCCTACATCCTGCCCATTCAAGGTTGCATTCCATATACTAGCCACAGCATGTTTGCATGGGATTCCAATCAACTCCCATTTGTTACATGTGCAATTCTTATCCTTCAAATCTACAACACATTGGTCCCCCCATGGTCCACTAACCTGATATTTGTCACCCTCATTCCATATAGCAGTATACCTTGCTGCTTCTTTTTTGACATCATCCAACAACTTTATAACAGATGGAGTCAATGGTCCATCACTCCTTTCTATCACTGCCAAAACATTGACAATCCTCTTCATGATGTATCCTCTTATGTATTCCAGTGCATGTATAATGGGTTTGTCTCTAGCATCAACATGTTGTTTGTTAAAAACCTCACACAAGTTATTCAACAACACATCTGTTTAAATTCAATCCAACAATATAAATTTCTGAATGGATGTTACCAGAAAAATGGCTTCTTGACCAGTGTTTTGGTGGAATTTTAGAAAGCCACAAGTGTGCATCTTGATTGTATTTCTTCAAGTCATCCATTGCTTTCCCAAATTCTTGAATAGTAGTTGCAGTTGCAGCCTTCCACAACATGTTCTTATATGCCTGACCCCTCCATCTCAACTTCATATTTTTATGTATGTGTCTTACACAAAATCTGTGTTCAGCACAGGGGAACACAGATTCAACAGCCTGAACTATCCCCTGCAATCAATGTAATGAATATTTAAGGAAAAAGCTATGTGTTAAAATCTAGTTAGCAACAGTAACAAAAAGTTCTAACCATTTGTCTATCACTGATAAATGTGAAGTTACCATTAGCTTCAAGCTCCAAATCATCAGCAAGATGAGTCAAAAACCAAGTCCATGAGTTTTTTGTTTCTGCCTCCACAATTGCATAAGCATGAGGATAAATCCCATTGTTAGGGTCTACACCCACAGCTGTAAGAACTTGTCCTGGAAATGGACCTTTCATGAAAGCCCCATCTAAGCCTAGAATATCCCTACCACAAGCTTTAAAACCCTCATTTAATGCTCCAAGACAAACATATATCCTTTTGAAGACCCTTGTCTCCACATTCGGGTTGTTTTCTTCCTCTACATCTAGCCTAACTGTGGTTCCTGGATTTTTGTCCATTAACTCATACATATAATCTCTTAGATGTGCATATTGTTGGGTGAAATCACCTCTTAACTGCCCTTGTGCTAAATCTTTTGCTCTAAAACCCTTCATTTGTGAAACCCCCAACTCAAACTTCTTCCGCAACTGATCTTGAAGTGCCCTTGTAGGAAACTGAGGATTGTTGCAAATTTGATCAACAATTTGTTTTGACAGGTAGAGGGAAGTGCATGCTCTTAATTTGCGAGATTGCAAGCACTTGTGTTCATTCACAAAGGTTTTCACCATCCAAGTATCAGAATCCTTTATTTTGGAAACCAACAGAGACCATGGGCATGTATATGCATTAGGATTTCTTCTCTTTCTTCTACCCCCTTTATTTTTCAAGTTTGGTCCTTTAGGACTACTATTCACCTTTGGTCCTTCGGGACTAGGGACCACTTCACTAAAGTTTGGCATTTTACCAAAGCACACAACCCTAACTCTTTGTTTATCATTCTTCACAAATTTCAACTCTCTTCTAGTTTCAATTGAATGATTGTTAACCATTTCTTTCACCTCACTAGCACACCCAAACACCTGGCCTACATGAAAGCTATGTTTATAATTTTCACCTTCACCCACCTTCTTTGTCTTCTTACTTAGCCTCTTCAGGTAGTTCTCCTTACCTCTAGGTAACTCACTATCACTATCACTTGATAATTCCTCTTTGTTTAACACATCATCATTGTCATCAACACAAGCCCATTCGGGATCCATCTCAACATCCTTGTCAGTGTGCAAATGAAAGTCAGACATGTCAACATCTACCTCATCAACATAGTTCTCATCATCCTGAAAGTATTCACTGTCCTCACTATCCTCACTAACCTCACTATCAAGACTACACTCATTGACATCATCACATTTACCTTTTCCCCTATTTACTATTGGGTCATAATCATATATATCATTTTCATGGTTAGGTTGAGAAAGACCAAATGACATGTTCTCAAATGGTTCAAAGTTAATTAGATCAACAAGGTCTATGGATACACTTTGAGAAGGCACACTTGGAGGTTCAACAGTTTGGGGATCAACAGCAGATAGTTCAACATGGGGTTCATTAACAATTGGTTTAACATGGGGTTCATTAACAGTTGCTTCAACATGAGATTCAATAACAGCTGCTTCAACATGAGATTCAATTACAGTTGGTTCAAAAACAGTTGGTTCATTTGAAGTTGGTTCAATAACAGTTGGATCATTTACAGTTGGTTCAATAACAGTTGGTTGCACATGGGGTTCATCATTTTCAATTTGCCATTCTAACATAAGCACCTTAGAAGATGAACTTTTTGGTATTGGTACATCAGAAACAGATTCATCAATTTCCCTAATGGTTACCTTAGATGGAGATACGAAATAAGTGTGAACTGTTGTGGTCATATGTTTAGTGAAAACATCAATGCATTTATGAACACCAATGTACTTGTTCAATTTCAATATATCAGAATCACAACCACCAAGAGCTTCAAGCCTAAAATCTAGGTCACTTCCAGGGATCACAAAATGGTAATAAGTTTTCATCTCTTCAAAATAACACAACTCTAGTATAATCTCATCCAAGTCTAATGGAGAGAACAAATCAACGTCCACAAAGTCAACATAACTCACCTTACCTTTTACATATCTTCTTCCTGAAAACTTGGTAAAACGGCCACCATGGTGCAATTTGATAGAAAACAGGTTAGGGTCACCTCCTGCAGTTTCGAAAACCATCAACTAAAATCAAACGCATTGCAATACAAAAACCATTAACGATAATCAAGAATGTAATTTCAACCTTACCATATAACTCATTGCAGTCAACTTCATCGTTGTCGGGACGAATGTAATGACAAGGAACCACCATGATATTGCAAAATCTAAACTTCAATTCTTCAATTACACGAGCTAGGGTTTAGCAAATTTTAGTGAAGAAGAGAAGAGAAGAGTGGAAGAGAGAGTAGAGTGTGATTACTCAGACGTCTGGTATTCAATGAGAGGGAAGACACAGACACGGCATGGATTTGACGAAAATACCCCTAAACTAACGTTAAGATTCAACGTCCGTTTAGGGGAAGGACCAATTGTGTGCGAAAATCTCATTTAAAAGATTTAATCCGCAACTTTTTGGAAGAAAGGACTAAAAGTGAAATAAGTGGTATACTGAAAGGACCAATTTTGTAATTAACTCTAAAATTAATTATCTCACTAACCGTTAATCGTTAGACTAAACCAATTATACCGTTGCGATCCCCGTGTTCCCCTCTTTTATTAGAGATGTCACTTGATATACTTTTGACAAACTTTTTTTTTTCATTTTGTTAGGTTGAACTTAAATTTTATTAATGTATAATCACATGTGATTCATAACAATATTACATGTGTTGTTTTATTAATTTTTTTATCTTCTTAAATTGTATATCATTTAACGTTTATTAATTTTGAATGTTTGCTTAAAAAATCAACGTTTGCTTAAAACTGTTTATACATGTATGTACATATTCAATTTCACCCAATCCAATCGCATTGTCTACCCATGAATGCATATATTGTGTACTAGCAACACCCTATCCCCTCTATCAAAGGTCCAGATGTGTTCTCCTTTGAATTCGATGTCTTTTATATTGGTTTTCGTAATAAGAATGGTTCTCGTTTGAACAATCTCCTATGCAATCATATATTATTGAATACCAAATCTCATGTTTTTTGGTATTCAATCACATGTGAATCTGTACAAACTCTCGTGTGATTCTGTACAAAATCACATGTGATTAAATATGCAATCATATGTGATTGAATACCAATCTTATGTTTTTGGTATTCAATTACATGTGATTGAATACGCAATCACATGTGATTGATTCTGTCAAATATGTAACATAAAAATGTTTTATTTAATCAAATCACCTGTAATTATGTGCATGTATAAGAGATAGATAGTCACATGTGTTATGAAACAACTAATAACTTAGAATCATTTTCAATTGTTGATTTTTTGTTACTAAACCATAGAACTTCGCCGGATTATCTAACACCAAACTATAATTTTATAAAGACTATATTGATCACACCTCTATGAATCACGTATGATTATACTTTAATAAAATTTAAGTCCAATCTAACAAAATGAGAAAAAAAATATGTCGAAAGTATATCAAGTGACCTCTCTAATAAAAGAGGGGAACACGAAGATCACAACGGTATAATTCGTTTCGTCTAACGATTAACGGTTTGTGAGATAATTAATTTTAAATAAATTAGAGGAGAGAGAAAATTGGGACCAATAGTTAAAAAGTCATAAATGTCCTCCTTCATACAAATATATCAATTTTGATTATAATCTAAGATTGAATCTAAACCATTGAATCTTAAAATCTAATTGCTATAAATTACCTCTCGAGACTATAAATTAAATTAGGACTGTATTGAACATTTCTCTATTGTGAGAAGAGATAATTAAACAAGAATAAGAGAACAGATCCTAACTATCAATAATGTTGATCTATTAGATCTAGCAGTCACAATTCGTTCATTATAATTCATAACCGTCGCAATTCAAATGTATATCCGAATAAATCAAATGAAAGATCATGATTAAGGTTAAATCTGGTCCAAACATTATGCAAAAGAAGAGAAAGTAAGTTGATGAATGATACAAAGGCCAGCCCAACTCATGATTAAGGTTAAATCTGGTCCAGATTGATCAATTACAAAGGCCAGCCCAACTCATGATCAACTAAGGTTAAATCTGGTCCAAATATTATGCAAAACTGCAGGGATGTAAACGAGCCGAGCCGAGCCGAGTTAGACACTTATCGAGCCGGGCTCGTTTAGGCTCGAGCTCGAGCTCGGCTCGTTTAGAGCTTATGAGGTTAAGCTCGAGCTCGGCTTGTTTAATGTATATGAAGCTCGGGCTCGGCTCGTTTAAGCTAGGCTCATTTAGGCTTGGGTATTATTTTGATATTTTTATTAAAATGATATATATAATTATTAAAAAAAATAAATATATAAAATATAAATTATATTATATATGGAGCTCGTTTAGGCTCATTTAAGCTCGCGAGCCCACTCTTTGGAGCTCAAGCTCAGCTCGTTTATTAAATGAACTTTAATCTAAGCTCGAGCTCGAGCTCGTTAAGGCTCGGCTCGTTTCGAGCTTTTAATGATCCGAGCTCGAGTAGCTCGGCTCGTTTACATCCCTATGCAAAAGAAGAGAAAGTAAGTTGATGAATGATACAATGAATGCACTGCAAAAGCAAAGTAAAAGTAATTTTCTTCATCTTTTTTCTTTTCTTAAAAATAAATAATAAACCATAAGCTATTTTTGTTTAGTTGAGAGCCCTTCTCAAGGAAAAATAAAAAGAAGCAAAACCAACAATAACCAAGATTTCTTTGCACAGTCAAAGCAAATTTCCCTGAGCCAGCTACTTTTCCTATTTTTCTCTTTTTTTTATCATCAGAAAAATCATCCATCGCGTCGAGAGGAGTAAAGAAACACGGGTTTACAGCAAGCTATTAGGGATTCGACCCGTATATGTACTTACTTATTCCTATTCACTCTGTCCCCCTCTGACTGCAAGCGTTTCAAAACTTCCAAATCCCTTCATCTCTCACTACTTCCATCCCAATATGTTGATCAAAGAAGGAAAACAACAGAAGGAAAAAACAACCAAAAAAACAATAACTTTTTTCCCTTTTCTTCTACCAAATTCAAGATTCCAGCTTAGAGTCAGATGATATATCACCATTTTTTCCAATTTGTGAGTGGAGTGGCATCAGTAACTTTGGCTGTGTCCCTTTAAAGATCTTGGAGGCTGCTTGTAAATTCAGGTACTGCACACAAGAGGACAATAAAATCATTCAGAATTCAAGCTCCATACTGTGTCACTAGAGGTGTTAAGAAGAACAGGTCAGATCAACAAGGATTTGGGTTCAAACATGTCATTTTTTAAGCAACACAAAACAGAAATTTATTGTATATTTAATAAAATAATAAATATTTAGTGCATTATAATACTGACTACAAAGAAAATATTATTATAAAACAGTAACCAAAACCTATGAAAAAAAATGTTTTTGGAGGTTGTGTATAACACTAACACCACCAAAAAGAATAACCCCCCATTAAGCTACATTTTTTGATACTACCCGTTTGAGATTTTAAAAGATAAATATAACCGAATAGAACCCCATTTATAAGTAAGTGGGTTAAATTGCCACATCTGAAGAGGTCATATAACCGGATGCTACAAGGTGGCAAATTGCGTAGATTAAACAGGTTGAGCAACCAATCAAAACCACCAAAATTTATAAATGGTTCGAAACTGCCACCTTTACTGCTTGCTAATGCATCACAAAAGACTCCCAAGTAAAACCATGTAATAAAAGGAGAGGATCAATGCATTTAAAGTTGATTAACAAAGTATTTTACCTTACTTACATCTCTGTAAAAAGAACTTATCTCCTCTTCAGTAAGGCCTCCCTCCTCAGCAGTTTCTTCCCAACCCAATGAACGTAAGAATCTAGCTTCTTCTTCCTCTGAGTAAAGAATGACATCAGCACTTGAGTTATTCTTCCCATTATTAGTAGATCTCTCAGTTGCCACATAAGCATCATCACCATTGCAGACCAAATCAACCTTGTTCTCACTAGACTCTTGGGTCTCACGATCCTCAGTTACAACAGGGGCTTCACCAGCCTTGTCAGTAGCAGAGACAGATGAACCAGTATCAGGGGTAACCTGGCTAGTCAAAGATTTCTTCCTCATAAGGTTAAAAAAGTCATTTCGGCTCTGAGCTTGAAACGAGGGTCTCTTCTCCAGTGTAGTAGTTACACCAGGCTTGCGTTCTGAAACAGCAACAGCAACAGCAACAGCTGCAGGATTGTTACCTGGGTTTCTCAATGGAGCAGATCCAACAACAGAGGCCACAGCAAGAGGGCTATTTGGTAACTTGCCACCACTTGTTGGACTCAAGTTGTCCTTTGCAATTGGAGTTACACCATTCCTTTCACGTGAGGGTTTAAGGACATGAAGTTTTCCAACAGTAGAACTAGTCTTTGAAGAGTCAAACTTTGTAGAAACAGGTCGAGGGGAGTGTGCATGGTTGACGATCTGAGGCTGTAACTGTCCAACTTTTGGCTTGGGTTTATCCAAAGAGCTCAACGCCTAATGGAACAATGATAAAAATAAAACGTTAAGACAAGATATGAATACACAAGAATGTGCACATTTGTTCCATATTGCATCCAAAGCCCAATAGAGCTATTATATAACTACTTCAATGTTCAAGAAACCTAAAACGAACAATGTAAGCAAGATGTCATAAAGCTTGTAATCAACAAGGTAAAACAGTTTAATCTCTTCTCCTACTTGATCATCTTTCTTAATAATTTCTGTGAATCAACTCGATCCAATAAAAAGCAACTCTTCACAGCTGTATAATTAGTTCAATCTCTCCCGGATATGTAACATAACTAACAAGGACAAAAAGAACAAATAGATAACCTCTTCCTTTTTGGTGTACCAAAAGCACGTATGCGACTATGAATCAGGATAACTAATGAAATCGTTTTACAATATACAGATCCTTTAGGTAGATTCAAGAGGGTACTACTCACAATTTTAGGCACACATTTCTGGAATTATAACAAAAAATAAAATTATCAAGTGTTTCGGTTTAGCATTCCCAAAAATACTAATATCTGGCAGTGGAAGACAGAAATGAAAGCGTTCGAAATAAACCATACAAACGATATCAAGTTATTTAACTCATATAACAAAATGATCAAACTACTTACTGATTGTAAGGCCATACCCTGCAAATAGATAACAAGAAGCCTAGGCATGTGAAGAATAACGAACAAAAATTAAATAAAATTACAGGGAGAAGAGGCTAATTGCTGAAACAACAAGCATAGGATATCAATAGGACAAAACAGAGAGGAAGTACGAACAGTAGAAAATAAGAAATAAAGACAACAGCACACCAATTTGTTACAAGAATAGGCATGAATATTTTAATTTATAAATAATTAGAATATGTCTAGAGTATTTTACATTGGTAAGCTTGATTATGCACCAGAAAGTACTGGAAGTCAGTAAAGTAAATTTTAAAATGTCAAATAATAATAGACGGCATAAACTATAATTGGGAATCAGATATAAGATATGAGCAACACAAAAGGAAACGTCTATTACAACATGTAAGCCAATTATGAGTTAAGAAAATATCTTAATAGGAGGTTCAATGACACTCTTACCAAGGCTTTAGGCATGGAAGGAGTCATGGGAATCAATTGCCTGGATTGCTTGACAGCAAGCTCTTCAAGCCTTTGAGTTCCAACAGACAACTACATAAACATAAACAAACATAATTATATGTTATACAAAAATAATGAATATGATTGTGTCAATTATGATTAGAAAATTCAAATTGTTTCAAAATAATCTGATTTAATAAAATGATGCGTGTATCTAAAAGAATCATAAGCTACCTGGGGAGCAGTCTGAGCACGAGGAGGACCCTGTGCTAAAGTTTCAGCCATGTTTCGAACAGTTGTCAAGCTTGTAGTTGCAGAGACAGGTGTCGATTGAACAGGTTGTACAACAGAAGTGTTGCTTCCATTACTCCCAACAATCACAGGCACCTCAGCTAGTGCTGAAGTCCATCCATCACCGCCAATAACAGCCGAGTTACCGATCGGTAGGCTCTGAATGGCAGAACTCAAACCAGGAGAAGGGACTCTACCAATCTCAGGATCTATTTGTTTTTCTTCTGCTCCAAGGGATGGAAAATCCCTTTCAAATGCAGTCTTTACACTGGTAACGGCCCCACCACCACCACCACCAGACCGTAAAGCGCCACCATTGTTGTGGCTATGACTGCTTTTGTTAGCACTGGTCAAGTCAGCTACTACTTTCCTGGGCCATGACTCACCACGCTTTGCAGATACACTTGAGTGTGAACGTCTTAACCCTTCTTTCTCAAACCTGCTTGGTAAAATGTTCCCCAAAGGATCAGAATAATCACGATGCCTATTTTCTGTCTTCTCTTTATCAGAATACCGACCAAAACTACTGTAAGACCTCAAATGAGATGACCCGTTACTACTAGAAGTGCGCCGGAAGTACGAAGAAGTTGTCCGATCTGAAACAGAAGGGCGTCCTAAATCGTTATCACTTATGTTAACAAGTGACTTGTTTCTTGTGGCCTTTGATACACCTTGTTCGCCTAGAAAAAAACATTGTTAGATATACAACTAAAACTGTAAGTATATACTAATATTAAAAAAACATATAACAGAACTACCAGAATGCAAGGAGGATGACTGAAATTGGTGGGATGCTGTGCTTAAGCTTCCACTACTCTTTAACCATTCAGGTACAAATGTTGGCTCACTTCTTTCCATAGCTAATGCTGAACATTATAAGAACAGAATAACAAACAACAAATGCGCATCTGAGTATTAAAGTCCAGACCCTTCTGCCTTCACCTCCAACAAAATTTATGTGTGCTTCATCCACTCAAGGAATCCAGCTACAAAAGCCCGTGTGAGAAAACCAAAGCTTCAAATACTATCCTAGGTATCTAACCCTTCTCAACACCAACACTATTATCAGATAAAAGAATCCAAAAACTATGCTGTACACAGTTAGGCAGGGCTCATTAGCCCCCTTCAACCCTTAGTATTTACCAAATTTCCAATTCCAATCAAGAAAGAGATCAACAACCGTTCCTAGTCTTCAAAAGGCATCCATATTTTAAGACTGAACGAACTTACAAGACCCTCATCTTATAATTAAGTTCAATCAGCCCTACCAGAATACAAAAACCGTCTTATATCATCGAGTAACGCAAAATATACCCCCTTTTGATGAATACTTCAAGCCCATTACATAGAAGAATCAAACCCTAAAATTGAAAACGTCACAAACAGATAAAACAAATCGAAACCCTAAGTTCTGTCCGTCCAATACACAATCGAGAAAAGGGTATTCTAAATTCGTAAAATTAGCGAAGGAATGTCAAAAATTAAACTAACCCACAACCGTCGAATCAAACGAACACCCGAAAAAACCCTAATTGGCCGCCTCTGTTATTCTTTTTCCCTTGGGATGTCAGTACGATTGAATTGTATTGAGGAAATTGGCGTGTGTAATTAAGAAAGAAAGCGAAGAGTGTATCAATTAGGTTGTGAAAAACGATAGGGAAAGCATGTATGTGCCCGTATATATGTATGTATGTACTGTGTATTTGTATCGGTGGAGTGTATGGGAGATGGAGAATGAGAAGAACAACGGGAAACCGCTTTGATTGTGTCGTGTGGAGGAACAACTTTTATCTCACTGTGTGTATTGTGTGTGTTTGTGTGTGAGAGAGAGAGAAGGAGAGAGAAGGGAGAAGAAAGAGGGATTGTGAAGAAGTTTTTTTCTTGTTTGTGTTGTTGCTTCTCTACCTTTATTAACTTATTTATTTATTATTATTATTATTATTATTTATCGTTATTATTTTTAATTTTTCGAAATTATTTAACATTTATTTGAAATAACCTAAAGGTGTTCAAAAAAACTATAAGGTGAAATAACATAATGTTTTTTAATAATTAGAATTCATGAATAAATTGAAATGTAAATAAATTGAATTTGAAATCAAAATCTCTGTTTATTGTGTTTGGTAGTACACCTAAATTGGAATTTCAAGAATTCACCTCCCACCATAACATGTTATCACCATTCACAACCAGGTCAACCCTTGTTCTTCGAAGCCCCGATAGGAACCCTAAATTAACTAGATCGACGAAGGAATGTGGCTCCATGTGCATCTATACTAAAATCACCTAAAAGGGTGAGACAGATATGTAAAGGGCGAGACTGCCTTATCTTTATAGTGATGTTCTCGTTCGAGCCATATACCGAAATCGACTTTAGAGAGTGAGACAGAGATGTGGCCGTATTTGCAACCTTTCTCTATGACGAAGGTATGGCCGGAGATGCGATCCACCCTATCGTTGTCGTGGAAAAAGGTATGTCAATGGTGTGACTGGAAATGAGCAGAAGGGTGAAAAAGGTATGGCAATGGTGAGCATATCGTAAGTAGTAGGAAGGAGTCTCAATTCCTTAGATAAGGGAAAAGACTCTACTTTCCTTCATTTAATGAAAGATTTCACAACAAAGGATTTGAATTCTTTTGATAAAATGTGAACTAAACATAAAAATATATTGAAATTTGATACCAATTCATTCGAATTCCTAAGGAATCGTATCCAAATAGCCTTTAACAGTTTTTTTTCTCTTTTCTAGATGTAGATAGGGGTGGGAGCACAACCCCTAATGAACTAATCACACGCAGCGACGATCTTTGAAAAATTTTAACCTGTGCCTTTAATCAATTTTAGGGTGTCCACGGTTAATATTTGAATGCTACCAAAACCAAATTAAATTTGAAAAAAATTCTAAAAATGATACATTATAATTTAATATTCGTATTTCATTTGAATTAGTTGGGCTTTTTACTTAGAATGCCTTCATCGAGAAATTGAACAAGTATTCTTCATTTGTTTTCTCATTTTCTCCATATTTCTAGTTATCTAGTATGTGTTATTGTGCTGATGTGTGTGTGATATTGTTTGATTAATTAGCAAGTGGTGACTAATTCTTGTGTTATTATTTGTGCCCTAATTTAGTTTTGCCATAATTTTAAATCAAATTGAATACTACATTTTATTAGTATAATTTAAGTATGTTACCAGGTTTATTGGTATTTTTCAACTCTAAATTAGTATATTGTTATTGTTGGTTTTTTTGTAGCCTAATAATGATTATGATTGTCTAATAAATTATATTCATATTAGTCTTTTATTAATACTATATTTATAGACCCGTGCATGCACGGGTATTACAAAATAAAATTTTAACCAATAATTTTCTAAACAAAAATATAATAAAATACTTAACGAAAGTCTTTAATGTCATGTATAGCATAAAAAATAATTAGTTCTATAGAATAAAGAAAATAACACAAAAATACAAATTATTAAAAAGACAAATAAGAAAAGTTACATTAGATTCGTTGTAGAACTTCTTTATATACTACATTAGTTGTTTTGTCAGTCAGATTATTATTGTTAACGCAAATAAGAAATTTTAATTCACTCTTACTTTTAACACGTGAAAGTGTGACGTATAATTGTCCATGTGTAAAAACAGGTCGCCTAATAAATAATCCAATAGTAGACAAAGACCTGCTCTGACTCTTGTTAATAGTCATTGCAAAACAAACCATGATAGGAAATCGTCTTCTTTGGAATTTAACTAGAATTTTTTAATCTGATGGAATCATCATCATTCTAGGAATATATTTTGTGACACCAACATTCTTCCTTGAAATGATTTTGACTTCAATAATACGTGAACCAAGTCGAATAACTTGAAGTCTTGCTCCATTGCATAACCCTCTTGACCGGTTAAGGTTACGAAGTAAAATAACGTGAACACCAACCTTTAAAGATAACTTGTGGTCCGGAATACCTCATACTTTGAATAAGTTGAGGATCTCAGGAGAGTATAATGATTCTTCAAATTACTTGACATTTCATCAGAACAAACAGTATCGGAACTGAAGTAAATTGTTTCCTCACCATTTATCTTTGAAAGCATGTATTCATTTATATGATCAACTTCATCATTTGTTGGGACCAAAATTGCTCTATCCTGAAAATGGTGTTCATCATAAATACGGTCATTAATTGATGGATATATTGACTCTGTAATTGAATTAACATGATCACCATTTGATGTAATCAACAGATCTTCAGGGATTTGTATATCAGCTTCTCCATCATTTGGTACACCAACATTTCCTTCTCTAATGTCCAAAATCCAATCAGCATTTTTTTGTACTATGTATATCTTGAATGTTTGAACCTGTCTACAATCGCATGTTAATAGTCAACCTAAGAATGGAACAATATTTCCATAAGAATGATAAATTCAATGAAGCATTAACAATATTTTCTCTTCGTCCTTTCTGAATAACTGGGAGGATTTGCCGAAAGTCACCCCCAAACACCATAACCTTTCTACCAAATGGTGTTGTACTAAATTAAAGATCAACTTTTCTCTTAAAGTTATCTTAAAGCTTCAAAACAATATCTATGCATTATTGGAGTCTCGTCCCATATGATTAGATATGTCTTTCTCAACAAAACAGTCAAATCACTATAGGAAGAAATTTTACAAAAAGAATCTTTGTTCACATTGATTAAAATAGCAAACCTAGAGTATGTTGTTCAACTTCCTATAAGCTATAAGAATACCACTTGAAGCAACACTCAATACAATGCGACCTTCTGAGCGAAGTCCTGCAAATAAGGTTTTTCATAGAAAAGTCTTAGTACCACCGTATCAGTATATAAATAAAACACCACCTTCACCATTGATAACAGCATTAGTGATTTTGATACATAAGTATCGGTATCATTATTAGTACAAAAGGAAATTTTCTCTTAATTAAAATTAATATATAAATATAGATTGAAATGATGTTACCAGAAACATAATTGGTATTTTCTGTATTTTGATAACAAACTCCATGTAACTGCAATAAAAGGAAATCAAATGTAACCAGCAGATTAAAATGTATAATATCCCATCTTATACACGAGGGATGAATAATATAAATCTTACATAGATTACAATGTATAATATCTTAAAAATAAAGTTCTATTTATGCAAAACTCTTAGGCTTTTATATATCATAGTAAAACAAATACACTTCTAATAGCCTGATCAAATCAAAACAGAGTACAATGACTCGTGTAGAACATTGGGCTAAGTTTGTTGCTATCTTATGACATATCGTATTTGTTATAATGACATAATGAACAACACATTATATGTTTATGTAATTCATATGTAAAGTAAACAACAATATGACTATGTAGATAAGGTATGCCTACCAAAAAATATAATCATGCTATGATATAAGAGCGTCTTCTTTGAATTTAAGAGAAGAACTAGCTGCAATCGGACATATGTGATATGAAAATTTTATAAGCTACTTGGTTTCTAACAAAATAAGTGATATAACATGTAATTGGAATGAATAAACAACTAAAATATAAAACAGCCTATGCAATAGACGGAAATAAAATATAAACATCTCAATTTTATATTAGTATAATTGGAACTACTTGGTTTTCAATTGGAATGACTATTTTAAATATCAATCATAGACACAATTGTTCTTCCACTTGCTGGTGTTGCAATTCATAAAGTAAATCAGAATCAGAGATAAGATAGCAAATCATATAAGCATAATGTGGATTAACATATATGTAATGATACTAGAAACAGAGAAAAACAATTTACCGAATGCCCTAAAAATGATTTCAATAAATAACTCAAAAATACGAATCAAGAAGAAAAATCTATATATATCAAAGGAATATGATTCAAGAAGATTGCCCACACAAACCTGTAATCTAGATTATATTGATGGCGCTATTAACACGAAACAAATCGGAACAAAATCAACAAAAAAGAAATAACAAAATGAAGAAGATGATGATGAATGACATTGAATCTTGAAGTTTACTTGTCGAAATCGTTGAGAAAAAGCTCTCACAATGTAACGTCCCAAATTTTTTTTTAAAAAACAATTGAATATAGAAATATAAATGCATTCAACAAAATTATACGAGGCCCCGCACCCGGGACTACCCATCATTAGTGAAATTAAGTAATATTACAATTATTATTTTAGCAAAAGTTTGAATAAAATTAAACAGCGGAAACAGTTTAAGGAAATGATGAGCCATCTTCACACCGATGGAGCCTTCCCACATTCAGGTCCTGAAAAGAATAAGTTCAACAACAGTAAGCATAAAGCTTAGCGAGCACTCTAACTTACACACCACACTAGGCATGCACATGTCACATCATAACACAAATCCATGATCACATATCATTACACATACTACCGACGCAGTGCACTGACGACGATTTCACACTTTGGGTCACAGTTGACTATCCAAGCCGTACCAAGGATTTCACACTATGTCTGACTGTGCCCGAGTTACGTTTTCACCACAATATAACGTAACCCTTCACTTCACATATATCACATCAGTTAACACATCACATAAGATATAACATATACATTTCACACTAATATCATGTATAAGTTAGGGTAACTCACCTGATCTGCAGCACAGATAAACGCAACAGATTTCACAAGCTGAAGTTAACAATTCCAGTCGCAAGGACCTACAACACAGATATCTTCACTGATTAGCTTTAGGTACACTACAGACCCTAAGTCGGACCTAACAACTGAAAGTCGGATCACTTCATCCGACAGTCGGACCCCATCCGAAAGTCGGATCGACTCGAGAAAGTCGGATGGTTCAAAACCCAACACTGTAAGTCGCATGAACTAAGTGAAAGTCGCATGGTACACTCGTGAAATCCGACACTCTTATGTCAATCCGATACACCACGAAATCCGATAGTTATACAATCCGACACTTATATGAAATCCGGTACCCTTGCAAATCCGACTGTCGCATGGATATACATATGCCATCCGACAGTCGCATGACTACTCATAGAACCCGACAGTCGCATGAGTAAACCCTTAAGTCGCATGGAAGTAACTCTAGCATGCAAAAGTCACATGAACACCCAACCATACCATCCGAAAGTCGCATGGACCTACAAAGGTCGCATGAACACACAAACTCACCATCCGAGAGTCGCATGGACCTATATGGAAGGTCGCATGACTTAATCCTTCCCTGTCAGTTCACCATTTTGAAAAACCAAGAACTTGAAACTCTATTTTCAAAATCACAACCTTTTTAAAACTTAACCAAAACACTTTATTTTTGTTTCAAAACATTTCTCCACTCATTTAGGCACTTCCTTCAAGATTTAAACACAACACAACAAGTGTCTCAGTTCCTAGCTCAGATTCTTTACCATTGTTCTTCATAAACCCAAAAACCCAAAAACCCGAAAACCCAGACAACTAAACCCCATACACAGATCAAAAACCATATCTTACAGCTTCTATATAATCACATAGAGTTTAGAAACATTACCTGCTAGTTCTTCTTCCAATTCCTCACGGATTCTGCTAGAAAAATCAAGGTTCCAGCCCTCCTTGTTCTTGCTTCTCGAACTCAAGAACAAGCTCCCACTTTCTCTCTCTAGAAATAAACAGTGTATTCTCCCCTTGGAGGCTGCACCCTAATCCCAAATTTATACTTGTTTTTTAACAAGTCTTTTGGGCCCCAAAGTTGCAAAATCCCTAAGCCCACGAGGCTCATTCTTTCATGCTTATATTTTTACCTTCCAATAACAATTAGCCCAACACTTGTTTACTTAATAGATTAAATAGCCCAATTCTCGATTACAAGCTAACTAACCCACCACATCCAATAACACTCCAATTTCATAAATAATTAGCAACCCCCAAAAATATATATAACTCGCATCGTCCAATAAAATATTCATTTATTTATTATACAGAAACATGGTATTACACACAAAACCATAACGTAGATGTTATTGAGGGCGTTGTTAAGACGAAAGAAATCGGAACCAAATCAAGAAAAAAATAAAACACTGAAGAAGATTATGAATGATAGTAAATCTTGAAGCTTACCTGTCGGAACCGTTGAGAAACGGCCGACGCCTCTAAAATCGCCGGAGGAAATTTTAGGGTTTCTTTGAAAAGCAAGTCGATGAAAAGAAGCGATAGTACCGAGTCGATAAAACGGTGATGATTGAAGTCAGGTTATGAGACCCGCGTGTCAAAGAAAAACGGGTTAAAATACCCATTTCTAATACATAGTCGGGTATTTCTAAGAATAGTAGTCAAAATTGAGTAATTTGGTCAAAATTAAAAAAATAAAGGGATCCTAATGGTAAATTGAAAATTATTTAAGTAACTTTTCCCACATTTAATTTTCTTTATATATATATATATATATAGAGAGAGAGGAAGGTTCATGCGAAAAGTAGTTTATTTGCAAAAAGTACGAAAAGTAATTAAGACCACTAGATTAATTGATCAACGGTTAAGGAGGATTGTGGCATTATGGTAATATAAGTAAACCTTAAGGGAATTTAACTAAAAGAAAAAAGGTTTAAAAAGTCATTTTAATCACCAAAATCACAGCCCTTATTTAACCCAAAACAAAATTATCTTTACGTCACTTATTCCCTAAAATTTCTCCATTCTCCTCCATATTTAATAACTTGTCTTCTCCATTTCCCAACCCTAAAATTCAACTTCTATCTCTCTCTCCCTTACCTTGTTGCCGTCACCCATCTTCATCAACCAAGTCGCCGCCGCCTCTTTTCCGCCACCAAGCCACCATCGTCGCCTCCCTTCCACCATAAAGCCACCGCCGTCGCCTCTCTACGTAACCGAGCTTTAAACTCACCGGATACCTCTCTTCGTCCCGGGCCGCCATTAGATCTCTACTGTCGTCGGGCTTGTAGACCTCCACAAATGTCGCCGTCCATGGCTGCGGTTCAACTATCTACAACCTCCGGCGACCTTTCATCAACCACCAACGTAGAATCACAGATATAAGGTTAAAACTATTGGCCACCGGATACCTTTCTTCACCACCGATTTCCACACACAGATGCTTCTTTTTTTTCGTGTTCATCGCCGTTGATTTCCATGTTCAATGGTGTGTTTAATCCACCATTGTTGCCTTCCCGGTCTCCCCCTATCATCTCTTTCTTAATTTTTGTATTTTGTATATATATATATATATATATATATATATATATATATATATACATTCTGATAACTTTTGTACCTCATTGTTTCATTTTTCTTTTTTTTGTTTTATTCTTTTAGATTATAATACGCAGGCTCTGAGAATTTAGGTTTTTAAAATTTTTTCTAAGTGCTTATTGATAAACAATTCAAATTTGGGGTTAATAAACTAAATTTTGTATATTATATATAGTCCTTTATGAACTATTAGGAATGAAAAATCACAAAAGGAGCATCATTTAGTCTTTTAGATTATTATTATTATTAATTGAAAATAAGAAATATAGATTTGTAATAGTTGTTTGTGTGGGAACAAACTTAAATTTATTATTGAACAAACTTAAATTCATTAGCGAACACGTAGATAATAATTAACCTAAAACAGTAATGATTAAAAACTCATATATATTTTAGTTGTGTTCAGTATTGAATATTATAAAATTTATTTTAAAACTCTTATACTTTTGACCGTGTTCATTATTAAACATAGTAATGATAATAAAAGATAAAATAATCCTACAAAGATGTTATGATTCATTATTGAACAGATAAATATATATAGAAATTTCTGGAAAAAAAAGAATTAATTTGAAAAATAATATAAACAAGATCTAGTAGAAAATTAATTAGAGAGATAAATTAATTAGAGAGAGGAGAAATAAAATATTTATGTTTACTAATTTACCCTTTTGAATTAAATAAAAATATTAATTATGATTAATATGAACCACAAGATTAAAAACCAATCAATGGTTGAAATTGCTTCTCGCACTTTTCGCAAATAAGACACTTTTCGCATGAACCCTCCCCTATATATATATATATATAGAGATTAGAAGATATACATAAATAATACTAAATTTTAAAAAAATATTTTATTTAGGGTGGTTCAGTTAATAATTTGGCGGTTTTTGTGTATCGGTTAACCAAAATTTAGAAATTGTATCATAGGTTTTTAGAAATGATTCGATTAATTTGGATTGGTTTTGTCGGTTAAATCGGTCATAGTTCAATTAATCGGTTTTTATAACGACCTTAGGTAATTTACTAGAGTTTTTGACCAAATAGGACTTGTTGAAAAAACTTTTTACCAAAGTAGTGTAAGTCAAAAAATATTTACCAGACTAATGTCCTTTTGTAGTAAATTTTAATTTTAATGTTAAAAAAAGTAAATCTCTCCCCATGCATATGATACAAGAATGAGAGACGGAGAAAACTCAAAAAGCCTTACGGCCACCCCACACCTGTCACTGGAGTGGACACCCTACCGCCTCCCAAACCCGTCGACAGTCACCACCATGAGCCCACCGAATGTGTTTCGTCCTTTGTTAAGCCAAATTGGTTTTGTCAAGCACCATCTTCACCGTCATCCGCCTTCCACACCCGTCACCGGCCACTACTGTGAGCCCACTCCTCATTAGCTCTTCTTTACAATTATTCACAAAGATTCCTACAAGATGAAAAAAAGTAATTGATTGACAAAAGTTAAGGCTTAATCATAAGCAAGGGCAATTGATAGGTTTAAATTGAAAGAATCCTTCTTGGTTATTTTCCGGAATGATTTACTTACTTTAGTTACAAATTAAAGCATTGGAATGGACACGATTTACTGAAATAGCCATATTTAATCACAAAACATGATATATTTTATTATTTAATCACAAAACAACCATGGGCGATTGCATAATTAGGGAACAACCATGGAAAAACTACTATGGGTGTAAACGAGCCGAGTTATTCGCGAGCTATTCAAACTCGGATCGATAAAAACTCAAAACAAGTCAAGCCTTAATGAACTCGAGCCTAGATTAAAGCTCATTTAATAAATGAGCCGAGCTCGAGCTCCAAAAAGGGGGATCGCGAGCCTAAACGAGCTCCATATATAATATACTTTATATTTTATATGTTTAATTTTTAATAATTATATATATATCATTTCAATAAAAATATCAAAATTATACCCGAGCCTAGCTTAAATGACCCGAGCCTGAGCTTCATAAATATTAAACGAGCCGAGCTCGAGCTTAAAAAGGCCTAAACGAGCCCGGCTCGGCTCGGTTTGTTTACATCCCTAGGAAAAACAATAACTGTAACGTCTCAAAAAAAATTTATATGAAATAAAAGTTAACAACGATATCAATACTGTAAAATGTTAATTACAACCTGGGAAAATGTTAAACTGAATTCTTGAAGTCGGACAACAATAACTCTTAAATTCGATAGAAATTTTAAGTAGTCTAAACACGTCGTGGAAGCAAGTTTGGGGATGAGCTATCAAGTATGAGCTGGAGCCCCGCCATGGTCATCACCTGAAAAGAGAGTTAAACAACAATCGTAAGCACAAGGCTTAACGAGCACTTTATTTACAACTAAAACTAGTCATCACGGTATCAACTCGTTTCACATATGCAACATCAGTTATTCCCGCTACCGGAGTAGACGGTCCCACATTCCCGCAACCGTAGTAGACGGTCCCACACTGCTACCATAGTAGACGGTCTCATCATTCCCGTCACCGAAGTGAATGATCCCATCATTCCCGTCACCGAAGTGAACGGTTTCATCATTCCCGTCACCGAAATAAACGGTCTCATCATTAAACAAAGTACATCATATCATTTAACACATACCACAAGTCATAGTCACATATATAATCAATTTAGATTGTAAGTAAGAGTACTCACCTGTTCGCATTTCAGTCACACAGTTCTTAGTTTAGAAATTCACTTGTGGTTACTCTTCAATTGGTCGTCACCTACCACAAGCCTTATCGAATTAATACCGAGTACTAATCTCTTGCTCATTTGTACAATTATTTGGGGTCCTACGTCAAACCTTATTACTAGGTTTTGTAAGTCTGTTCAAGAATGTGTTAAGTCTATAAGGCAGACCATATTAACTCATGAAATTCGGACCATATTAACTAATGAAAGTCGTTAACTCATGAAAGTTGGACCATAATAACTCATGAAAGTCGTACCATATTAACTCATGAAAGTCGGACCATATTAACTCATGAAAGTCGGACCATAATAACTCATGAAAGTTGGACCATAATAAGTCATGAAAGTCGGACCATATTAATTCATGAAAGTCGGATCATATTAACACATGAAAGTCAGACCATAATAACTCATGAAAGTCGAACCATATTAACTCATGAAAGACGGACCATAATAACTCGTGAAAGTTGGACCATATTAACTCATGAAAGTCTGATCATATCAACTCATGAAAGCCGGATCATATTAACTTACGAAAGTCAGACCAGACCAAGTGTCAGCTTGGTCGGACGCAAACCTGCAACTTCTAGACTCCATTTCCAAAAATCCAACTCTTTCAAAACTCAACCAATTCATTTCATTTTTGTCACAAATCTTTTCTCCATTCATTTAAACACTTCCTTTAAGACAAAATTGTATTTCATCAAATATTAAAAGATCTAGCCTCAATCATTTTCCCAGTTTGTTCGAACCACACCAAAAAACCCCATAATCCAACATCAACTATACAATCATTGCTTAAACAAAGTAAAATTTGATGTCTACATTATCACAATGGAGTAAGGAACATTCCCTGATGACTTTTCCTCGAAATCGATCCTTGAATGAAAGATGATTATCCCACTCTCCTTGCTCTCGTTCCGGTAAGAACACACACATAACACACACTAACACTCTCTCTATAGAACAGTATCTGATTTTTGGTGTTGAGGGTTGTGCCCTAAATTCCTATTTATACCTATATATTTATATCTTGCAGGGCCTATGACAATTTCACATCTTCAATCCAAGCCTACAAACACAATTCTTTATTTATTAGTACTCAATTGAGCCCAACAAGGTCAAACTTCAATCCATTGATTCAAACATAATTTATAGATGATAATAGTCATGCACAATTACACTTATTTATTTCGGAAATTGGGATATTACAATAACAAGACATATATAATGAAACCATGTGCAGATGCTAGATACATCACACAACCAACCATGAATAGTAAAAACAGAGGCGTAGATTGGAGGCACTAAGAACCATGGACACTTTTTTTAATTTGGTTTGCAAATAACAGATGGGACGATTGCAAACAACATGATCTCACTTACAGCCATGGATAACTGACGATTGCAACAACAAAATCTCACTTACATTGTATTTGGTTTGATTACTAGGACTAGATTGGTAGAGAATCTGAGTCGACAGATGGGAGCGTTCGATGGCTAAGGCTTGACAATGGGAGTCGTCCGCATTAGTAAAAAACTAAGTTTGTGTGGCCGGCGTTAGAGTTGCCGGCTTAGGTGTCGTTTCATTGTTTAAGACACTAATTACTTTTGATTTCACAGTTGAGTGCAAAACTATAAGAATAAGAGTACATTAGAAATTAACCTTAATTGGTGTGGGAGGTGGCAGGGTGGCTGGTGAGTCGGCGACGAGTGTGGGGTAGCAGTGGGGCTTCTTGGGTTTCTCCGTTCTTGTTCTCATATCATATGTGGTGAGGGAAATTTACTTTTTTTTAACATTTAAATTAAATTTTTGGTAAATAAAAGAAATTTACTTTTTTTTAACATTTAAATTAAATTTTTGGTAAATAAAAGGATACTAGTTTAATAAATACTTTTAAAACCACACTATTTTTAGTAAATAGTTTTAATTACACATGTAGTCACTGGGTTGTTACTAATTTCACTCTCCGTTTCTAAACTTCATTTATTACGCTGGAAGTCCCTATTATTTGAATTTTGGGTGTGTTCGACGAAACTAGTTGGGGCTGAATTGATAATCCCAATCCCAATCTATATTGGAAGTGCTTTAATTTAAGGGATTATGAGGGATTATGCTTTTAATAATCTCCTCAAAATTTTAACACCCGAATGAGACTAGAGGATTAGAGATTATGAAAACTAGAATCACGAGTCCCTATAATCCACCATAAGTCTGTTACCAAATACACCTTTTATCACATTGATAGTCCCTCCTCTTATAAAAAGACAATAATATACATTTCTTTTCAATTTATTCTTTTATTTTAAGTTCTATTATCAATAATAAAACAAATGTTAATTATAACTTATATAATTAATAAACATATCACCACCACCACCTTCTACCATCACCGTCAACCACCAACCCACCCATCACTCAACTCAACCTCTCTCTGCTTCCAACTAACACCACTTAACCACTGCCACCACCATGTCACCAACCACAACCTACCACCCACCCAACACCGTCTACTAACAACCACCAGAACCAAAAAACCCAAATCAGATGAAAACCAAGAAATCTAAAATCGTCAGAAATCAAGAAAAAAATCGGATGAAAACCAAGAAAGCCTATCTTCAACCACCACCACCCATTTCTAATGAAAACCATCGTCGGAAATCAAGAACAAGATCTGACAAAAACCCTAATCGCATGAACAAACCCTAATTTGAAATGCGACCGTCGCGGTGATGATGCAACGGTGCCACGGTGGTGATGATACAGCTATGGTCATCACAGGAGAGGAGATACCCTAAACAATCATCGTTGCGATGTCCAAGGGGCGGCTAGTTATCTTCATCGGTGGATGGCGATTGTACTAAAGGTCAAAGTTAACACCAATTAGCCTAAAGGACCAAAAGTGAAACAAAATGACAACCATAGTGACTATTTTCGTAATTTTTAAAGTTAAAGGACTAAAAGTGAAAATCAGTGACAACCATAAGGACCATTTTTGTAATCATCTCTCTCTCTATATATATATATACACACACACACACACACACACACACACTAGCATGTTACCCGCACAATGTGACGACGGTGAATAATTCATATTAGATATACATATCCGTTTTCGATAACGTAAGGTATAAAATCAGCGCACTATGATGACATCGAATAATTTTCATTCACAGCATGTTTCATTTTATTTATTTCCGTATTATCTACCAATTCTTTCGTTAATTCTAAAATAACTTTTGAAAAAATAATAGAATAAGAAAAAAATCTACACTTACAAAAATATGATGAAAGAATATCAATGACTTTGTGAGTTATGTTGACTAGCAGGGTACCCGCGCAATACGGCGACGGTAAATAAAAATGGTTTGTAAGGAGTTGTTTTGGTAGGTATTAATCAAGAGGACACACAAGACGTAATTTTGTAATTTTTATTTAGCATGTGAAAAGGGAATGAAATTTAGATGTAATTTTGTAATTTTTATTTAGCAGGTGAAAAGCGAATATTATATATTTTCCCTTTCTGAAATTTATGGAATGTTATTAAGTTTATGAAATATTCTGTTTCGTAAGTTTTGTCATGGAATTTATGGAAAGAGAATATTTTGGAATTTATGAAAAAGGAATGTTATTAAGTTTATTTTATGGAATCATTTTTGGGTAGATGAGGGTAGAATAGTAATCTTAAGTGACTTAAAATTTAAGAGTTTTAAGAAAAAAGCTTAAATGCTTTAGGGTAAATTGAATGAAAATACAATGAACTTTGCCTTAATTATCATTGTATACAATCAACTTTATTTTTTTAAAAATAATACAATGAACTTTTATAATCCTCACATTGTATGCAAGTTGTTGTATACAATGTAAATTATAGAAAAGTTCATTGTATACAATGGTAGCTAAATACTAGACACAGAAAAAAGTTGTTTGCATACAATGAGTGAATTATGAAAGTTGGTTGTATTATTTTTAAGAATTTAAAGTTGATTGTATACAATGATAATTAAGACAAAGTTAATTGTATTTTCATGCATTTTGCCCTATATAATAGTATAGATTTGAATGAGGTGTGTTTAAAAAAATGTAAGGATATTCAAGATTACATTAATAATTTTCTATTGCTTAAATTTTAAGAGTTCACGTAAAGTAATGTCAAAAAATATGATAAATGAAACTTTTTAATTTACTTATATAAGTACTTATAAATTTGGGTTACATGTTATCAAGTTTATGAGTTTTAATTTTATGAACATTCTAATACTTAAATTAAAAATATTTGTTATATGATAGAATATTTAAAAATAATATTTCTATGGAGGTTTTTATTTAGTTTATAGTTTGTTTAATATCTTATAGGTTGAATTTTAATTTGCATGGATTTAACATTTTTAAACATTGTTTATTATGGAAGGTTTAGTTATTAAAATGGTTTTTAAGAATTTAATTAAATTCATTCAATAGTTTCCTTTTAAATTTAAATGAGGGGTAAGTTAGTAATTTCAATTTACTTAAAATTTAAGAGATTTTTTTAGGAGAGAAGAGTGTTAAATGCTTTATATATTAGTAATTAAGGCTAGCAATTTCTGGGTTGACCCGAAACCCGACACAAAAAAAAGTGTCATGAACCCAAAACGGGTCAAAAACAGGTTGACACGAAATCAAGACGAAAATAAATGGGTTGGGTTAGGGTCAACCTGGCAACCTGAAAATGACCGTATGACCCGTTTATAGGTAAAACTATAACATTTTAAAATTTTCTTTAATACTTGAAATTTAAATTTTGAAAAGAAGATTATGAATTCAAATAAGAGAGTGACATTTTAGGACAATAAAACCCGCCAAGCAAAAGTACAAAACCCTTAAACATTAAAAACTCAAAATAAACAATAAAATATTTACAGTTAAAATAATAGTATGTTATTTTAGTTTTCGTTATTTTCACTATATGATTTTGAGACTTTTACATTTGAGTATCTGATAGGTGATTATTTTATCGATTCATAATTCTATTTAATGATGAATAATCTTAAATTATTCGGTTGTTCAATGACATTATTTATTGGTATCGAATAGTAATACATCATAGTTTTTATTATATTCATGTATATAAATGAATAAAAAAGTAAAATCAAAATTTCAATCAAAACAAATAAATATCGAATTTGAAGTTTGAATACAACGGAACGAACGTTGATTATTAAAGTTAGAATATAAATGAAAATTATTTTCGAAACTTGTGCCGAACATTGGAAAACAAACATGAAATTTGAAATATTAATAAAGAAAATCGTAATTGAAACGGAAAACCGTATTCGAAAACCAAAAAAATTCTCATCGATGACATTTAGTCTAAATGGGTCGACCCAAAGGTTAATACGAACCCGACACCGGAAAAACTGACACGACCCAAATTTGACACGAAAAGAAATATGTCAAAATTGGGGAAACTGACCCGAATTGACAGCCTAATATTAGTATATACTAGCAAGGTACCCGTGCAATACTGCGATGACAAATAATTTATATTTTACATCATGTTGCTTTTAAAAATGTAATACTATGTTATTCGCGCAATTCAATGTCACGAAAAAGTATCGTACAATATTAGTTTTTTATTTTTTTATTTGTATCAACTATTAATTTTAAAAATATATTCTAAAAGACATTAAAATAAGAAAAAGATTTATATTTATGAAATAATGAGGGAGAAGTTAATAAGTTGATGTGGGTGGATAATTGTGTTTGTGTGAGATGGTGTTTTAGTGTTAGAGAGATATTTTAAATAGATAAAAAGTTAAAATAAATTAGGAGAGAATGAAATGATTAATATGGGTATTTTAAAAGTTAAAGTAAATTAGGAGAGAGAATGATATGGTTAAGAAGGGGTATTTTAGTAAATTCAAGTTACTTAAAATTAAGAATTTTTAAGGTTGTAGATGTATTATAAAAGAGTAAGGTATATATATATACACTAGCATGATACCCGCATAATGCGGCCGCAATGAATAATTTCTACTCATTAATATCTTCGTTTTCAAGAGGTAGGGAGTATGATATTTATACAATATGGTGACAGCGAACAATTTTCGTTTGGTGACATTTCTATTTTCTTTATTTTTTTTCCATTTCCTTTACTTTTTTATTCTCCATAATGGAAAAAAGGTTATGAAAATGTTTTTTTAATAATTAAGTTAATTTGTATTGGCTTTGACTTTCAAAAAAATGTATTGACTTTGATTTTCTTAATTATGTAAAGTTTAGTTATTAAAATGGAATATAAGAAATCTTATTATATATATATATATAATAGTTACTCAATTTAGTTTATATGAGGGGTAATTTAGTAATTTTAAAACACTTAAAATTTAAGAGTTTAAGCAAAAGACCTAAATGCTTTATAATATAGTTCAGATATATAGGCAAAAGTTCAAACGAGAACTGTTTTTCGTACGAGAACCGGAGAACCAATCTTAGCCGTCCAATTCCCTCTCCTTCAATTGGATTGCCCACCCATGAATTTCTTACATACACCCTGCCACACTCAATCCCCCATGCTCTTCATCCATGAATTCTATTATCCAAAATGAACGGCCAAGATTGGTTCTCGCAGTTCTCGTTTGAACCCTTCCCTATATATATATATATATATATATATATATATATATATATATATATATATATATATAGGCAAAAGTTCAAACGAGAACTGTTTTTCGTACGAGAACCGCAAGAACCAATCTTAGTCATCGAATTTCCTTACATGCACTCTACCACACACAATCCCCCACGCTCTTCATCCATGAATTCCATTATTCAAAATGAACGATCTAAATTAATTCTTGCAGTTCTAATACGAAAAACAATTCTCGTTTGAACTCTCCTTATGTATATGTTGACTATTTGACCCCATATTACGTTGGTCAACACTAAAACAAAAAAGGTAAAAGGGACGTCTCACCCGAACGCGCAGACTCTTCTGAACTCGGATTTCATTCACTTATCCTCTTCATCTTCAATCCTTCACTACAACACAATTCTGCAAGCCTGATAAACAACAACATGTCTAAGAAGCCTAATCGGAGGCTTGATCGGAGAAATGCGGCCAAGAACATCGATTACGATGCTTCTGCATCATCATCCTCATCCTCTGATGATGGATCATCTCGCCGAAGTCGATCACTTGACACTTCTTATTCTCTCTCTAATCAAACCAGTTTTCGAATCGATGGGATTGACGGAGAGTTCGATTTGATTTGTCGCTCTCTCGGGTTTTCAGGGCCCGAAGACTTCGCGATTATTCCCGCTGATTGGGAAGCTCATAAAACTTGCTCTCCGAGTCAGAATGCGACTCAGGAATCGCGGGAGAGTCATTTGTTGGATATTTTTGGAAATAAAATTAGTTTCAATGATAATGAGGTGAAACATGACACAGAGCTTTCTAGTTTACTCGAGGAAGAAGAAGCTAGAGTAGGTGGAATTAATGAGGTTAAGCTTGTAACTAAGGGTTTGGGTTTGAGAAATGGTGATTGTTTGGATGATGATGATGATTATGGACTGTACAAAGCCCGTGAGAATTGTCAATTGGAGAAGGTTCAAAGTGGAATCAAGGGTTTACGGCCGCCGTTACTTGCTCCTCCGCCAGTTATGTTACCGGTGGTGGTTGATCACCTGTGTTCCAATTGGGAACTGATTCGGAGTTTTGCTGCAATTGATGAAGAAGAGCCTGCGGTAGCTGGAACTACTGGAACTTCACATGAAGATTCCAACATAGCGGTTGATGATGGGGTTGTTGTTGGGACTGATGAAGATGAGGTTTCCTCAAACGGAGCTACTGACGTTGAGTATTCTGTTTCACCTACTGGGCCTTTGAAGTACAATATCAAAAACTGGCAAAAGGGTGACTTTCTTGGAAGGGGATCGTATGGAACCGTTTATGAAGGCTTCACCGAGTAAGTACTCTGAAACATCACTGCAATTATAATACTATATATATATATATATATGGTAATTTCACTGAAATCATCATATGGTTTTCTATTTATTTTTGTTCATTATATATGTTACTTCCTCTGTCATTTGTGTCAGCATATTCGGTTCTAACCATTATTAGCATATTCTATAGTTATAGGAGTGAGTGGGCGTCCTTTTTTTCCACCGTATTATAGCTACAACTCTAATTATCTTTTGTTAATTATCAAAAGAGAAAAAGTGGTCATGGCGTGTGTCATAAGCTTGGTTTCTGCCCGAAAATATGACATAACCTGTGAATTTGTAGCTCTTTTTTCCACTTCACATTCATTTGTCGCAAAATTTGATTAGGTAGTCATTAGTTACTACTGTAAGGTAGAATCAACATTACGTTTATCTAAACATGGTTTCTTTTTTGATCCGCAAAGATACACACACACACACCATCGCCCATCTCTTTGTTCCCAAAGGGATTTGAACCCACAACCACTTGATCGGGGAGCACCTTAGATGCACATTGGATACCGTTAGGCCAAAGGCCAACAGGGTGTCGGGGCATGACTTGTTGATGGTCTATTTCCATTCAACTTCATAAATTAGGTAGCAAAGCTGGTGCTTTTGTTTGTAAGCTAAGAATCAAATTATGTGAAGTAAATTAATAGTTTCTGTTTCTTTTATTAAATGCAACTTTGTGATAAGTAGAAATCTTATAACACTAATACAATTAAATGTACCTCATCACCTCAAACTTTGTTATAAGAACTGGAAAAGCAGGAGAGCATAAAAATCAATTGGGATTCTGGGAGAAATTAGACATCAACTAAGAAAGGAAAGGGGAAGCAGATGGAACAAAAACATACTACCTTGTTTTTTATGTTTTAAGTTTGTCTCAGTACAAGGGTTTGGGATTCTCTAGCTGCAGTTTACTTAATTCTTTTGGCGTTTACCTTGAGAGTAATCATACACTGGCCTGCAAACAAAGCTAATGCCACATGGCATGCACCCATTAGTTCTAGAATAGGGCTGCCCACTTGCTGACACTCTAATGGATGATTTGTAGGTTGATATATCTTTACCGTTTGATTAAAGTAATGTTGATGGTCTCAATTTTCCAAGTTGATGGTGTAAGGATCGAATACCCTTAAAGCGTTAAAAGATGCAGATAACAAAAGATAAACAAACACGAGAATTAACGTGGTTCGGTCGTTAGAGTCACGACTTACGTCCATTGGCAAAAACTAGAGACTTCTTTATTAACCGAAAGTGTTTAGATGTAGTACTTTTGACTCGACCCTAGCTACGATATTTATAACCGAAACAAACCTAGAAATCCTAATTAATTATTCCCTAACAAATTAATTCGGCCATTAATGGATAACACCACTAATATGAATGACACAAAATTCGGCCGTACATGAGATTCAAATTCCATATCTAATAATTTGAATTAATCTTGAAAGTTGAAACCATGCAACCATATCCAATTATGAATTCATTATTCAAATTTAACTTCTCCATTGATTCGAATTCGATTCCATTGCCATTTTAATTACCCAATAATTAAAACCAGCAATTTTCGTTAACGTCGAGCTTCACATTTAATTAGATTCTAGTTCCAATATCGCACCGCTAATTTGAATCACAACCTAAAGTGGGTGTATAATATGCATAAAAATCACAAAGAGAAGCTGGATTTTTTCAGATTTCTTGATAATGGTCTTGATAATGGCATGCATGGTTAGTCTAAATAAAATAAAAAAAGTACTCATAATTTATTTGGTCACTTTTGCATATTTTTCATGCTGCCCAAAAAGATTGACAGGCCCTTTCGAGTATTCAAAACTAAATCTTTTTTATCTGATATTTTATTTAACATCTGAAATTAGTTTACTTCATATGACATAGATGTTTGTTTGCAGACATGGGCTTTTCTTTGCTGTGAAGGAGGTTTCTCTGCTTGATGAAGGAAGCCAAGGAAAGCAGAGCATTGTTCAACTTGAACAGGTGTTTGACAATTTGTTTTTTTCTTCTATTTAGACCTATATTTAATCATTAGTTGTTTTGTACTAATTTATTCTTGGTTTTTATTGATTGTTTCAGGAGATTTCGTTACTAAGCCAATTTCAACACGAGAACATAGTTCACTATCTTGGTTCTGATACTGTATGCATTTTGTCTTTTACTAAAAAATTACCTTATTAATGCATCAATTATAACAAGTGGAAACTTACAGCTGATAATGTTAACCAATTTGATGTGTGTTAACTTATGTTGTTTATGAAATGCTGTTACAGGCTGATGGCAAACTATACATTTTCCTTGAGCTTGTAACAAAAGGTTCACTAGCAAAGCTTTATCAAAGGTATCTCTTGAGGGATTCCCAAGTATCTGCATACACCAGACAGATTTTGAGTGGGTTGAATTACTTGCATGAGCGAAATGTGGTTCACAGGTTAGAGTTATTTCTTTTACTTAAATGGTTAGACCCTTCTGTTGTTAATCATTCCGTGTTTTCCTAAATTGAGTTTTTCATGTTTATCCTCTAGGGATATCAAATGTGCCAATATATTGGTTGATGCAAGTGGATCTGTGAAGCTTGCAGATTTCGGGTTGGCAAAGGTAGGGCACCAATTATTCTTCATCAATCCAACTGATTATTTCTCTTTTATGTTTACTATATGCAACTTTGTTTATGGACACAGGCAACTAAATTGAACGACATTAAATCTTGCAAAGGGACTCCATATTGGATGGCACCAGAGGTTTCTCTATTCTCTTGATATCTATTAGTGTTTATACTTTATTGTAAGTGTGTATGTGTGTGTTTCAACGTCTATGCTTTAGAAGTTTGTGTCAATTGCTTGTCGACATACAAAGCTCCAAGTCCTATTGGCTGATTTTAAGTTAGGTATTTTCCCTTGACAGTTTACTATTGTGCCCTCAGGTTGTTAATGGAAAGAATAATGGTTATGGACTTGCAGCTGATATATGGAGCCTGGGTTGCACCGTGTTGGAGATGTTAACAGGAAAAATTCCTTACTCCCATTTGGAAGGGGTATGCCCTTGATTTCTGTGTCTTCAAATGTTCATTTGTTATTTTGGCTGGTCTAAAATTTCAATCTATGAAGAAGCTTTTGTGCTAAGTAGAGGTAGCAAGTGAGCGGGTCAAGCAGGTTGGGTAATGGGTCACTTTTATTTCAGGTTGATACAGGCCAGGGTCAGCCCACAAACACTTTTTTGTGCACTTTCTATAAATTATTGATTCTGTAACTATGGTTGCAAAAGAAATATTATTGCAATAGTAATCCAAATCATTGAATAAAACTATTTAGGATTTTGTATGCATAATAAAGTCGACTTCAGGTGACTCTGAACACGTTTGACCCATTTGAAATTTTCTCCTTATAGCTAAATTTCTTAATTTCACCTGTGTGAGATAAAAGACTACCCAAATTGACCCATTCACAAGCATGTAACAGGCTTTTATTCTCCACTCCTGGTTATATGTTTCTCATGGTATATTTTATTATTAATTGTCAAATTCTGTAATCTCCCTTTGTTTTGGATTAATATATACATTTTGAGTGTGTGTGTGTGTGTGTTTATAAAATCTTGGATGCGTTTATATCGTGGTAATGAGAAGATGCGTGTTTTGGTTTTACAGATGGCAGCATTATTTAGAATTGGAAGAGGCGAGCCCCCTCCAATTCCTGAGACATTGTCTGTAGAGGCAAAGGATTTCATTCTTAAATGCTTACAAGTCAACCAAAATGATAGACCAACTGCTGCTCAACTATTGATGCACCCATTTCTCATAAACTGCTGATTAGATACCACGGCCCTGCTTCTCCGTTCCATGTGTATAATATGAGGCAAGTTTATACTACGAAAATACTTTGGCGACTAGATGCTCAAAAAGAACTACAAAAGCAATTTTATTAAAAATTTAAAAACTTTTATTGCAGGACTAAAAGCACAAAAGTCTTATGGTAAATGCAAAATTTTGTTTGTATTAACAAGCACAGATTTGGCAAGTGTATTTTATTGCTTGTGGCTGATTGATTTGTTATTCATGTTGGTGTTATTCGTCATCGCCGAGGTTTGAAAATGGATGTCGCAGCGAGCACCTGTATATAACTATGGTTATAAAGTGATTTTGTTGGAGACTTGGAGTATGTAATTGAAGCAGAGTTTCAAGTGTCACACAACACTTTGAACTACAATTTGTACTTTTTAAGTTTCTTAGATAATAAATTTGTCCTGATTTTCAAGAAGTTCCTTGCTATCTTTTTTCACCTGTGTACTTGGATTAGGATTTTTTTATGTATAATTTTGAAAATTATATATATATATATATATATATATATATATATATAGCATGTTCATAAATCATAAATAATCAAATATAAAGATGATCGCATCTAATATATATGTTTAAAAACAACAACATGATTGTTTGAAAATTCAAATACTTCAAATAATAATCTTCTTTTGTTATCATTAGATTGATGCCCCGTCATCATCTTGTTCATATTCTTCAATGATTTGAACACCATCCGACTCATATTCAACTTACACTTCATCATCTACTACTTCTTCTTCACTTTGGGACTCGAATTTTTCTTCAAAAGTTCTCTTGATCTACTACTTCTTCAAGGTCTTAGTATGACAAGTTGGATACATTTTGGTGAACTATACCCTATAAATACTAAAATGATGTAATATTGTTTTAACTATAAAATTTTATTGTTTATTTTAAGTTTTTAACGTTTAACCGGTCTTGTTTTGTTGTTTGGCGGGTTATATTACCCTAATATGTCAGTCTCTTATTCAAATTCACAATATTCATTACAGAATTTAAATTTTATGTATTAAAGAAAATGTTATAATGTTACAGTTTTACCCTTACACAGGTCACTTTCGAGTTGTAGGGATGACCATAACCCGACCCATTTATTTTTATACCGACCCGCTTTTGACCCATTTCGGGTTCGTGTCAGATTCGGGTCCGGTTTCGTCTCGACCCAGAAATTGCCAACCTTAGTTACAATAAGATATATATGGTTTACAATTTGTAGAATAGCAACCTATTTACACCTAATTTACGGATCCATAAACCCTTTGCAGTAGACTCTTGACTCGTTTACATCAAACTTATGAGTTATGACCCATTTGCATAATATAAGAATAAAAAACCTCTAACTATAAGACAACACCATAGTCCCCGAAAACGAAAGATCAACATATAAAACCTGGTGGAGCTAACCAAAGAAAGATGTCATAAGATTTTTTTGAACGGCAAACAGACACACTCACTAAATCTACCCGTAAATCTACTTCATTGTCTATAACTGAACTAAAACCCACAACCTTTTAGAAGGGAGCACCACTTCACGACACCAGATACCGTTAGGCTACAAGCCTTTTGGTATGTCACTAGATGATGAGCATACCAATGATGTTTACATATAACATCTAGAGCAACTTTTAATCATGATACAAACTAAAAGTAAAACATAAAAGGGTTGAAGTTAATGGTGATGTTATCTCCAGAAAATTGATCTTACTAACAACAAAATGTCAACAAAAACATTCTATCTCCTACTTTACTTAATCGCCTAACATTTTAAGCAATCAAAAATTACTAATATACCCTTAATATTTCTCTCTCATAATTTACACACTCACCGATAAACATATTTTTTCATAACTATACACTTCCTCATACACACAAAATAAAGAAAATGGTTGTTTTGTTTTTGTTGTTTTTAAAATAAAGAAAAGAGTTGATGAAAGAAAAGATAAACAAAGGAAACGACATTTTACTGAGTATAAACTATTCCTCGAACATCATACCCTTATGTTTTATAAAACGGCATGTTATCGGATAGAAATTATTCGTCACCGTTGCATTATGCGGGTACCATACCAGTATGTTAAAATTTATCAATGAAATACATCATTTAAGTATATCAACATATGTTTTTGAAATGATTAGACTTGGTAGTAACTCAACTGTTAAAATAAGTTGCTGTCAAATTCTTTCTTGATGCATAATCAAGCCTGTATATTCATTATGGAAAATGAAGCAGTATTAAATGGAATACTTTGAGTTTCTACATCTTTGATTGCAATGAAATGTATGCCTTATAACTGAAAATATGCAGTAGTAAAGTTGCAAACATGTAACACACACACACTTAGAAATTCATTTCATATTAAGTTTCTATATTTTATGAGTTGTGTTCAATAATGTCCATGTAAAAAACATGGTCTTAAAATTGTAATATTCAATCACAGGTGATTCAGTATATAATCATATATGATTTGAGTTACGAAAATGTCACTCCGCCTAAATTTTTTAAAATGCAATCTAGACCATTGATGTCATTGATCCAAAGGCTAAAATTAGTCCCTTAGGACTATGAATTAATTATGAACTATATTGAACATTTTTCTATATTTTATTATTATGAAAAGCATTTGTGGTTTTGAAGGTTTGCATTGCCACCTAATCCCTTTATAGTTGATGTATTTTATGCACTCACTAAAGATAATGTTTGATGAACAATTCTTGACCCATTTCATCTAATTGACCTATTTACAACATAATTTAACAATGGGTCATAAGAATACATTCAAGAACTATACATATATTGAATTAACTCAAATCATATTTAGAATTCTTACTTAATGATTTTTCAACATTTGCACGTGTAACACTAGTAATCCAAGACTTCAAAAACAAGACACACTCGATTAGGGGTATTATTTGGTTATTCGGGTATTTTATTTTTTGTAAAATAACCGATAACCGAACCAAATAAGAAATCGGGTTACTCGTTTCGATTAAGATAGGATCTTAATCGGATGTAACCGAATTAGAGTTTGTTGGGTTTTCTTGGGCTGTACTTTTTTTAGTTGTTGGTCTAGTGGGCTGCATGTTTTTTCATAATAAGATGTTACATTCAATATAGCATCAACCGATAACTTGCAGGTATCACATATCTAACTTTGAGGTATTACAAATGCAACCTTTAATGGAGACGCATTGATTAGAATAATTATTTTTTTTGTTTTTCTAATGCAGATATATTTGCTCAAATGTAATACGTATACACACACTCGAGAAAAAGAAAACCCAGAATTTGAATGCATAAACATAAAAGCACGGATAATAGAACCATAAAATATAAATCAAGTTATGGCTTATATCATATTAAATGAACTCAAATAAGATAGCTTTTGTTTACAGAGTATAAGACATGTTTTTTATGTGTATTTTATGTTATATACCCACTTATATGTACAATTACTATAAATGGTTAGTCTAAAAGCACTATGTTTATGATCGTATAGAGTTTAAAATTGTTTGAAAATAAAAAAAAATATTATTCAGGTATACCCAAAACCTGAATATGTCACCCACTACCCGTCCCGAATTGAATACGCTTTATTCAATTAACCCGAATTAGATACCCGATAACCGAATAACCTGAACTCCCGAATTCGTTGTCGGGTTCGGTTATTTTCAACACACCTAAACTCAATAACTCCATTGTCTATCAGATAATTATTTATAACAGCAACTTAGTTGCACTCATAGACCTCTGTGAATTTGGTTGGAGAGACTGAATATAAAGCAGAGGTCTACAAAGATCTTTGACCTATGTGCGGGCCGGGTGGGTTAATGGGTTAACCCACCCTCGTTAGACTTCCATTACCAACATTTATGTAGGTGAATAGAGCAACTATCAAAAAGATGTTAGATAGGTTAGCTAGGCCTAAAGGTTAGCTATTTTTTTAAGTAATACTCGTTTTTAGTTAAAAAAATATGACAGTTAAAAATATAAATATATATATGTTATCATTTCTCACAATATTTATGTTAATTACGTAACTATCCCTTTATTTAAAGGCAAGTAATTGTGAGTAATAACTTTTTTAATTTTATATAAATAAATGTGTTATGAGAACTTGAGTGATAAAGTCTTATGCTACATCCCACAATGCGTTAATGAGTAAAGTAAATGTAATTGAAATGGAAATGAAAACATAAGAGAAATGGAAATGGGGATAAATAGAAATGTGTGGAGAATTGGAATTGATTTCCTTGTTTGGTATCAGGAAAGAAATAAAACATAGAAATGGTGGTTCAAGTCGCCGGACGGCGGTTGCGGCATTGGCCGCCTGGCTGGACGTCGACGATGATGATTAGAATGCCGGAAACACATCGCAACTGGACATCAACAATGATGAGTAGACACTGGCTGTCATTTCTCTCTGTTTCTCCACAATTTGAAGAGAAATGAAAATACAAAGGAATGAGAGAAATGGAAATGGGTGGAGAAACTATTTCTCCTCCCAAAACTATAATCATTTCTCCAAACAATGATGAGTAGACATTGGCTGCCATTTCTCTTCGTTTCTCCACAATTTGAAGAGAAATGAAAATACAAAGGAATGAGAGAAATGGAAATGGGTGGAGAAACCATTTCTCCTCCCAAAACTATAATCATTTCTCTCAAACAAGAGAAACCAATTCTCCCATTTCTTTTCTCTCTACCAAACACCCCCTAAATTCCATTCAGTTTATCTATTAAATAATTTTTTATTATTTGAGAGAATGTAAACATTTAAAATAATGAGATTTCATTAAAACCAAATTTATCAAATGCAATATAGCACGGAATTTGATTTCAATTTCATTTAATTTCATTCATTTAAATTCGGGGAAATAAATGGACCTAAAGACGTTAAAACAATGTCTAAAAATGAATTGAATTTGTAATCTATACTAATATATAAAGCATTTAACAATCTCTCTCCTAAATGTCTTAATCTCTTAAATTTTAAGTCATTTGATATTACTAACCTACCCCTTATTTAAATCTTAAAAGGAAACCATTAAATACCATTTTAATAACTAAACTTTCTATAAAAATAATGTTTAAAAATGTCAACTCAATACAAATTAAATTTCAACCTATAAGATATTACACAAATTAAAAATTAAATAAAAAAACCTCCATAGAAATATTATATCATATACCAAATAATTTAATTGAAGTATTATAAAATTCGTATAACTAAAACTCATAAACTTGATAACATGTAACCGAATTTATAAACACTCATATAAGTAAAATAAAAGGTTTAATTTATAATATATTTAATATTATTTTACTTGAACTTAAATTTTAAGTAATAGAAAATTACCTATAGTCTTAAATATCTTTACATTTTTAAAATACACCAACCCAGCCACTAATATATTATCTCATACCTACACAATTTCTCATTCAAATCAACACAATTCACCAAGTCATTGATATGTTTTTATCATCTTATTTTATAAGTAGGGATTGTTTTTTTTCTTATTTTATTGTTTTTCAAAGGTTATTTTAGAATTTAACGAAAGAGTTGATAGATAATAAAGAAATAAGTAAAATGGAAAAGAAGGAAACAAAATGGACATGTTGCAAATAGAAATTATTCGATGTCATCATAGTGTGTGTATACCATACCCTACGTTACCGAAAACGGACATGTTATTGAGAATGAATTAGTTATCGCCGTCGCATTGCGCGGGTAACATGCTAGTGATTATAAATCCATCAATAACTAAAACAAATAAAAAAACTAATAAAAGTGAAAAAACCAGTAGGGAATGCCATTGTATTTATCTATACTATATTATAACATATTTAATACTTTCTTTTTTACTTTACTTAATATATTAAAATTTTAGCAATTGAAAATTGCTAATATACCTCTCAAACAACATTTATTTATCTCTCTTACTTTACACATTCACTAATAAACACAGCTCTTAGATTCGTAGCTTTCCCTCTAGTCTAGCTCCTAGCCAACTCCCATCCCCGGTCTACCCGCTCATAGTTCTTGCTCTACCCGCGCACTTCTTTCATCCGAGGGTAGAAGCCAAAAGGAAATTACAACCACCTTACAAACTCGGATTCGGCAAGAATTTCATTTTTTGGTAGTACGAAGGGGGAATTGGTCCTATGGGTTCTATAATTACACATTTGACCAACCACAAAAATGAAAAAAAGAGTTGTTTTGTTGTTTTTTTAATTTGTTCTAAAGACAAAGAAAAGACTTGATATAAAAACAAAGAAATGAAATTACATGTTATCGGATATAAACTAATAGCATACCCATATAGTTTATAAAATAGTATGTTATCGAGTAAAAAATATTCACTATTGCAACTTCGTACAGATACCTTACAGTACATTAAACATCTCATGGTTTTGTAGTGTACATTTATCTCCTCAAAAATAAGTTTTGAAACTTGATGTTTTAGACAAGAAAAAAATAGTACCCTGTATGTGGTCTATCATGGTCTCCAATTTCTGAAGGTGTAACTAGAATTAAGCTATGTTATATGTCCTATGTTAAAAGTAAATTATTTCGTAAGTTACAAACTTACAATACTATAGATACTAATTTTATAAGAAGGATATAATTATTTTATAATAAGTGTGTTTGATGATAATAGCCGATAACTAGAATTTAAAAGCTAGAATTTTTTTATTTGTTACATGCTTTCACAAAGTAGTTGTTAATTAAAGCTAAAAAGTTATATATAAAAATAAGACCAAAAAACTTTAACAATAAAATAATTAAGAAAAAACAATTCAATTAGTGTATTAATGTAAATTTACAAACAAAAAACTCCTGCAAACTACTTTAAAGTTGGGAAAAACTTGGTACCAAAACATGTTGAACATAAAACCAAATACTATTTGGAAAAAGTGAAGGAAACAAACGATGAATTACTTTGATGTGTTAATTGAAAAAGTGTAAAGTTGAGGGACCTTTTCTGTAAATAAGGCGAGTATAGCTGCTTTGTTTATCTGCTCTCAATAAAAACGTTATCTTGGTATTCATTCAATTCATCAGTTGTTCAAAGGAAGAAGGCTTGTGTGTGTTTGTGGGGGGGGAGGAGAGACGACAACAACAACAATGTCATCGATTTCGTTATCATTTCTGCAGAGCGCGTGCTCGTATTCCAATCTTCATCAGTCACAGAAGCTCTGTATTCAATCGCCATTGATATCGGCTTCATCTTCATCTTCTCGCCGGAGAACGTCGTCTCTGGTTGTAGAAGCATCCGCCAGAACTCGTCAAGATAACAGACAAGCTCGACATGCTCGTATTCGTAAGAAGGTGACTATTATCAATTCTATAACCCTAATTCGGTTGCATCTTTACATTTTTTTCCCAATTTTGCGTCGTCTCGTTTATAATAATGAGTTTAAATTCTACGGTGGAAGTGTTTTCTGTGTTGATTGAGCAGAAGCTATGCTTATTTATCTGTTTCTATCTCAAGTTAGAGGAAAGTTTGTGTGAATTTTGTACACTGGAGTTTTCCTAATTATACTACTTGTGGTATTGCTCAATGTACATGTGTGTGTGCAAGCGGGCTTGCTTTACTAATTCAGTTTTAGGTTGAAAAGAACGCTGATTTTGGGATCCAATATCACATTGTAATCGTAACACCTTAGGCGAATCTCATACCACGTCGGCCCTTTCTAAGTAAACCTTGGCCAAGTAACGGTTTTGGGGCCACAAGCACGGCACAGATACTGTAAGAACTCTACAGCTAGACATGTTTGGGCGAGTGCAGTACCTGAATGGGTGACCCTTTGGGTTCTAGCATGGCTGATAAAGTGGACAATATTGTGTCGTGTGGGCAGGGTGTTACAGAACAGTAACCTTTTTATTCATACCAAAATAGGGAAATGTATCATGTAGAAAGTGGTGTTTAAAATTGATTGTTGACACATATGAAAACAAGTAGAGTTTAGCTGTAATAGCTTTATTACAGGATGAGCCAATAATTTTAATTGAGGGGTCTCATTACTATTAATGAAATATGGTATCTAAGTAAAATAACGTAAATAGTAAATTGCTATGAGATTATTTTCTTGCGACCAGGCTTAGTTTTCGTGGAAAAAATTATATATCATCTAACCATAGCTTATATGTTCCCACATGATCAGATTTAACACAACATTTATACTTTATATTTCATATGAAATTATAAGAATTAAGTTATAGCACCAAAGAGTTGACATAATTAACCAAATAAAGTTGTGTGTACTATAACGAAGCTTTCATAATGGTTAGTCCTGAGAGATGTGACGCAAGAGAGTAATCATATGAAGATGGATAAAATTTTACATAAAAATGACAACTTATATTTAGTCTAGAAGTGAGTGCTATTTTGAAGGTTCACGCTCGGATTACTTCCATTTACCACAAGGTTCAAGTTCCATGAGAATTTGAAGATTATTTGTTATAAATTATGGAGTGTTTAAAGGAGGTCAACTTAAAATAACGATGTGTAGTAGACCAATTTGAAACTAATAGTATTAATTATGTTGATTGGAGGGAGCCGAACACACTCTAGTTCCCCTACTAGCTCCGGCCCTGCAGGATGGAGCAATTTAATGATGAATTTCAGTTTGACAGCATGATTTACTCTTTGCCTTCCTTGATCAATTCACCCTTTTGTGCTGTAGCTGTTTTCAATTACTACTACTAAGAGGTTTTTTTGTTGTAGGTGGAAGGAACACCAGAAAGACCAAGATTATGCGTCTTTCGCTCCAACAAGCATCTATATGTCCAGGTGATCGATGATACTAAAATGCATACGCTTGCATCAGCTTCAACAATGCAGAAACCACTTTGTGAGGAGTTTGATTTCACCTCTGGTCCCACCATTGTAAGTACCATTTCCAATATAAATTCACCACATCTTCACAGTAAAGAATTTCACACACAAGTAGCCAACAGGTTTGCAGGCTCATATCATATGCCTCTTAGTGCTACAAGGTTCTAAAACCTATTTCAACTTATACTTAAAGCTCTAGTTGATGAGGAGGGCTCAAAACCTTAAAAAATATTCATTTCGTTCACCAATCTTCTAGGATTTGTAGACGAATGATTATTGCAAATGTTTGCAGCATTGGTCTGTTTTCTACCTGCTAATTCAATCAATTTGCAGAGAATGATAACTAGAATTATCAACAATTGGATTATGGAAATGGTAGATATGTATATATCATCTAATTACAGTTATTACTATGAATATTGACAATACTGTTGCTTGGATTTCATGAAAACTAGTTTTCTACTGCTGGTGTTTTTGGTATCAGGATGTAGCTAAGAAAATCGGAGAAGCTATTGCAAAATCATGCATCGAGAAAGGGATCACGTCTGTGGCATTTGATAGAGGTGGTTATCCTTATCATGGGCGTATTCAAGCGCTTGCTGATTCAGCTCGAGAACATGGACTTCAGTTTTAGTAATCCGGTCAATCTTTTCGTCTTATTGTTGTATTTCAAGCTTGAATCTTTTTTGTTCAACATGTCCATCTCCCAAGAAGATTTTTTGTTGAAATATGCCAAAGCTGCATATATTTGATAGTATTAAATGTTCTCAATTGGTTTTTTGTTTACTGAAATTTGGGAAATCTAGTAAAGAAAAAAAAGTAGAGCTGTGAATGGATTGGTTCGGGTTTTTGTTAGAACCGGGAGGAAAAGAAAAAATCCGCAATAGTATGTAAGCCTGGACTGCTCAAAGGATCGTGTAGACACTATCCGAATCTGATATTTTGACCATATGCCCGAGTTACACGAAATCTAGATTATGTGGATAATCGTTCATGGAACAACTCGTATCAAGGCATTGATTTGAGACTATGAATTAGGGTTTAAATAGAATTTGAAATCTTTTGAGTACCAAAGATAAGATTAATCCGTTCAAATACTGATTTTATCCCATAATTAAGGGATGGTTTTACGGTAATTATCTACAAATATTTTGAAAAACAATTATAACACTTATCCATAAAATATTCTAGAAAACAATTTCCATAACGTTTTCTTTTATTAAAGAAAATTTTAGAGCTAGGGTGCTGCCTCTTGGACCCTGCTAGGGGTGCAACCCTCTTGATCCCCGCCATTGGGTCGAACCGAGATCAAACTCGTTTTATACAAGTGTGCATTCCGTATCTCCTAATTTGCCTAAACTCAAGATATGAATTCTATTGGTAATTTGTAAACTCTATTACACTAGAATAACCTATTGACACTAAATAGGGGTGAGCGTCTTAACTAAAAAACCAAAGCGCGACCAATAAAACCGTTAAAACCGAACCAAATGAAAACCGACGATTCGGTTTATGAAATTTCATAATCGATAGATAGTGGGTCGGTTTCGGTTTTGTACATATAACGAACCGATACCAAACTAAACTAATAAGGTTTTATTTAAATATTTTATATATTTAATTATAATTATTAAAAAGTCAAAATAAAAAGAAATTGAAAAGTTAATTTGAAGTTTACTCCCCGTATGGACTTTTTAATTTCAAATTTTTTGAAATTGAAATTTGTCTTTTGGATCATTCTCCCACGTCCCAATGCCCAAGTTGTGAATTGGAGTTCAAGAGGTATATAGCTTTAGGTTCAATTTTGGGTATTAAATATAGCTCTAGTAATCTAGTCTATTATTTTGTAATTTTGTTACAAAAAATAGTAGGCTTAGCTATTAATAGAAAATAATTAATTATTTGGCCCAATTTTATAGCTACTATAAAGCGATAAAAAATATAACTCAAGCTCATATTCTGAATAATAAAGGCCATTAAGTTTGACCCAACTTAATATAACAGTTAACCAATAAAACCGATAACCAAAACGATCCACTATCACAACCCACTAACCGCCCCATTAGAAACCGATATCAATCAGTTTGAAAAAACACATAACGTGTCAAATGTTAAATTAGCATAGGAACAATATCTGTTATAAGTTTTTTATTTTAAACAAAAAAATTCTATCTTGTTTGGATACAGAGTTGCAACTTTTAATTTATTCTTTTGGAAACTTTTAATTTAAATGAAAAAACTTCAGGACAAAATTCTAGTTGTAGCTTTGGATGAGTTTTTAAAAGCTTTGATGTGTAAAATTACACAAATACCCTTAATAAAAATCTTTGTTATATATATAGGGGAAAATTCAAACGAAAAATGTTTTTCGTATGAGAATTGCGAAAACCAATGTTGACCATTCATTTTGGATAATGGAATTCATGGATGAAAAGCATGGGGGGATTGAGTGTGGCAAGGTGCATGTAAGAAATTTATGGATGGACAATCCAAATAAAAGAGAAGGAATTGGACGGCTAAGATTGATTCTCATATAAAAACAGTTTTTGTTTAAACTTTTGCATATATGTATAATACTTTTTTACTATTTATGCTTCTGATTTAAGTTTTTTACTATTTACACTCAGCAAGCTCAGCCACTAGCTAGGCTACCATGTAACTTTACTGAACATCCCCTATATAGATACAATAGTTACTTCTATTATTTTAGTTTTCATTTTTGGTAATAACTATATAACCAGATCTGACCTAAATGTAGCTAGATCAAGAGCATGTTTATAACACAAAAGCTCATATGTGGCAGCATACTGGGATGTGATTCTTCTACTTATGAAATCGATCCACTCACAGAAGGTATGACACTCTTAAAGCTATGTTGCAAGTTAGTGAAACATATATATATTTTTAAATGAATCAATTTTCATTCCAAAATCCTAGAGTTCATTGACTTGAAATGGTTATTTAAGAATAGGAAATTTGTTTATGCTAAATTGCTACTAGTGAGTTGTTATTTAGTGTGAAACCAGACCCAATTATGAAAGTATCTTTTATGAAAGTATCTTGTTCTCATAGAATACACACTTTGATACACAATAGGAGTACTTTTATAGTGTGAAATTTGTGACTTGTATACAAGGAGGCAACTAAATTTGGAAGAATTTGGGTTTAATGTCACATGCACACAAATTAAAAGGAGTTTTGCCTCTTGAATTTGTCATAAAAAACAAGTAACAAGTGAAAAAAGTTTATTCCTCATTTGGAAAAGTATCATCCAAAGCATGAGATTAACATGAGTGGACTATTTTTTAAATAGCCTCTTTTTGCTTAATGAAAAGAGTTTTAAGTTTTATTAAGAGGTTGTTGGCTGTTTCAAAGAAATAATAAGAGAACTAAAGAAAAAATTACAAGGATATTCTTTTACATACATAGATTATCTTTTTTGGTTAAATAAAATAGAAAAGAAATAAACAATAAAAACTCAAACTTGAGATCTTTATATTAGGAGAATGATAACCACAGTGCTCAAGGTTGTGAATAAGAATAAAAAGCTACGTAATTTTAATTAAAAAAGGCAACATGTTTTTTTATAGAAACATAGTTCTTTTAAAAATGATAACATGATTATTTTAAAAATGGAAGCATGTACTGTGATGATTTATTTGCCAAAAATAAAGTATGTTACTAATTTTCAAAAATATAATATCATTTTTACTCGTATGCGCTGTAATTATCATTCTCCTTGATATCATTCATCAACTTTTTCTAACAGAGCAAATTTCGTGAAAATGTATTTAACTTTGCTTGAATTTTTAGTGTTTCGAACTTTAAAATCTAGTAGTTGTTGGACCATCGCAATGACTCGAGGTTTTATTCTAACTACCAATGCCATATTAACAGAATATCAAACAAACAACTTCAACGATAAAGACAAAGTTGGAAATCAATCTGAGAGGTTACATATCCTCTTATAAAATCAATAGTGGAGATGAAGAAAGAGAATTAGTAAATTACACTTGTGATGAGTAGAAAGTAATAGTAGGAAGAGAGAATTTTCCAATCAACAATTAACTATAGTATACTATGTTTCTTCATTTGAATTGATTTTCATAAATACAAGTTTCAGTCTACATTCTATGGCTCATATAGACAATGTGTAACATAACAAATTTGCTTTCATATAGAATAACTAACCTAACATCTATAGGAACAAAATCTAACAAATATCACAACTCTTTCTTCCGAATACCCGTTGGGACACCATAACATACCGGGGCGGCTCCTATTAAAAACGGGAGGGTACAAGCTCCTCTGGCTTGGCCCATAAACGACCCAATCTTTGGTCTATGTTTACAACCAAGTGTCCCACTATTAACTTCTTCGCAAGCTTCTAAAGACTTTGTTCTTGATATTTTCTTCTTTCCTTTATTTCTTCCCCCTTCTATATTCATGTCTTTAAATTTATCAGAAATTTCATTGCATTGTGTACAATCAACTGAGGTAGTTGATCTTGCTTTTATCCATGCATCAAGCATTGCCTTACCAAACCGATCAATATCCTTATCTGTTACATCCCATAAATTGGCAATTATAACAGGAGAACCTGCAAAAAGATAGTACAACGGAGCACCTTTTGGTGTGTACGACCCGCTTAAAGATAAGGATCCACTACTACAACCCATTAGAAGAGTAGCTGCACACCTATCGAGCTTTTGAATCTCACCACCAGGAATATATTGTACCCCTAAAACAATGAATATAAAAAGATGTATCACACCTACAGAAAAATATGAACATTTATAGAAATAGGTTATAGAGATTAATAAATTAAAGTACACATACCACTTCCATGTCCAAGGTAAATAAAAAGGTCATGGTTTTTTAATGCCACACTCAGTTCATCTATGGTAGGTGGAGTGCCAGTTGTCCCCTGCATAAATGTTAAAAGGAAACATTGAAGGATATAAAATGTTTTAGTAATTCAAAATGCAGTTTCAACTTTTAACCCATTTACTTTCGTCGATTTGGATTATGTTCTATGATCTCCATCAGGTCAAACATGTTAATTCAACAAAACAAATTAGCTAAAAAGAAAACAGGTAGAAAGTTGTCCAAGATGCATCTTTTATGGATACAACCTCCTAACCTTTTTTTTCAAAATATTTTGATTATTAATGAAATAATGTTAATATTACTCTAAACACGTATTGCTTATAAATAAAACATATAATGTAATTGGACAAAATTGTTTTCGGGCAACATCGGGTCAACCCATCAAACAATTTCGACCCAATTAAAGAAAAAATGTTTCGACACGCAGCCCAACCATTTTGCCACCTCTTATGAAGACAATTTTAGCAAGTCATGGAAAAAGCATTCTGAGAAAAAAAATATGAACATTTCTCCAGCATCAAAGGTAATATCATTTTAAGATTATAATGACGATGGGGATAAAACACTTGGACAAACGAAGACTTGATAAATTCAAAAGTTCAAAGATTTGATTCACCACCCAAGTTTTCCAGGAATTAAACATGAAAGGAAGAATAAATTCAATATGCGATGTATATAAAGATATTAATTAAGATTTAAGCAAGCTTTTCCAATGTCTAGACTTGCAGCCGAGTCAAAATAATTAATAAGTTGATCACTGAAACCAAGTGTAATCAGTAGATACTCTCATGTTCACAATGGGGACAATAGTATTGAAAACACATACCTCTAAATTTTGATCTTTAAACCAAGTCCCAAATTCAGCTTCTGTGTGGCTAAGATCGCCACCTGGATTCAACAAATAGTAGGCATCCAGTGGATCAATCATAGGGAAGATAGTAGAATCCCTCCCAATTTTTTCTTGAAAATGGCAGCATCGATCATACGTGCATGAAATGCTGGCAACTGAAGGCATGCGGTACACCTCTTGGTTCCTTAATATGGGTAAGCTTTCCCATGGTAGCATCTGCAGGCCAAACAAGAAAAGATTTACATACATACATACATACATATATAGGGGAGGGTTCGTTTGAGAACCATTCTTATTGCGAGAACCAATCTTGGCCCTTGATTAAAAAAATCAATGGCTAATAATTTTGGTGGATCAATAATGACTAATGATTGGCTTATTAATGACTCATTAATTAGGGGTATTTTGAGAAAATTACGTCAATCTAATAACGACTCATCCACCTGTACGCAATTCACGGTTGGTTAAATATATAAATGACCAAAATACCCTATTAATTAGCAGGTAGTTACTCGCAATAAGAACGGTTCTCAGATGAACTTCTCCCTACACATACATACATACATATATTACCACAGAAATGAAGGTAAAAATAAAGTTAACAAAAACAGTCAAAATGAGTTAGACATATGTGCCAAAATGGGTTGGGTCAGCCCAGCCAGCCAACATTTTTCCCCTTATATTGTAAATGCATGTCAGGTAACCTTTGACCCGCTCAACTCATCCAATCCATTTAACCCGTTTCCTTTATAGTTAATAATCTACATTTGACCTGTTTGACCCATTGTCAATAAGGTACAAACTGAATCAACTTTTATCCGGATAAGTGGGATAAAATTGCCAGTTTGCCACCCTATTAAAAAGCCTATAACACACAAAGTCAATCCTCCCTTTCTAGACAGTCTAAAGACGATGCAAGACCACCTTGATAGGTTTTGTTTCAGGTGTTTCTTTGTACAAAGTAGGAGGTAGCAAATTTGACTTAATTGCAACAAAAAGGGTTGATTTGGGTTGTATGTTATCTCCAACGGGTCAAATAGGTTAAAAGCTTAGCTAACATGGAAACAGATTGATCAGAACAAACAGATAGGAAGTCACCCTAAGTGTTATTTACTTTACAAATGCTTTAAAACCTACTAAAGCACTTTACTAAAAGCATAATATTAGTCTAACCAAAAAGCTTATATAATCTTATTTATTACATGAATAACTTATAAAACTCAAAAATGGATAAGATTAGGTCTAATCTCAACACGATTCGATGGATTCGGACAACCACCAAACATCAGGCTTATTTTCCACCTTGGAAAGAAGCAGTACAACTCATATACAAATTAATCAACAGGCGTTGCCAAACAAAGAGACAGACTACAACGGAACAATAAACTAAGTACAAATAGCATTTTTTAAAAACAAGTTTTATGAAGAAATGCACCAAATATAGCAACATTACCTGAATGTCAAAGTCTGGCACCAATATGACTGGTTTTCTATCGATAAAATATTCCTCTCCAATTTCCAGCGTTGCATTCAATAATTCAGAAACTGAAGATAAGCTTTCATCATTAAGGCACTCTCTTCTACCAATGTAGCATCCTTTCTTCATTATTAGCTCTGATAAGCATTCTTCTTGTTGAGTGGCATGCACACCACCTCTAATTACGGCTTTGATAATGCTTTCATGCACATCAATTTTACATTTGGATTTAAGATCCTTCATTAGTTTCTTTTGTAAAAAATCAATAGGCTTCTGGTCTGACAACTCCCCCAAAAGCAGGTGTTTCCATGGGCCAAACCATAAATCTTCCACATCTCTGAGAAAAAGAGAAAATTAATCTTGTAATATCTCAACTAATCTTATTTTTAAAGTAACAAAACCCGGTAGATGATATAAGTGAGATCTAATGGCATGGAGAAGGAAAGAAAATAGAAATTTACTAAGATATAATGAAACAAAAGTGAGTATGATCCACAGATTTTAAAATTTTGTTCTAAACGCACAGCTTAAATACTTATTTATCTATACCATGACAATTGATTATTAGCGGTGGCAATATGGAGGAAGTTTTCTTTAATATGGTCAAAACGGCCCGGGTCAGTTTTGATTGACCCAGGAAGATTTTTTGTTCAATTTCTATAAATAGTTTAAAATGTTAAATATAACTACAAAAATTACGTTATTACAATATTAATCATTTTCTATACAAAATATAACAGTTTAGAAGACTCTAGGCGTGCGACTTTTAACCTGTTTCCCTTTTAGATAAATAAAATATATTAGAGCCATTTACCCCATCAGGGATAAACCATAACCCAAATCAACTGACTCATAAACGGGTCGAAATTGCCACCTGTAATTAAAGGTAACTGAACCCTCACCTCAAAAGATCACTGAGGCATTGATCAAGCTTTCTCCTCCGATTCCACCACAATAACCTGTTCTTTTTAGTATCCTCCAAACCATATCCAGATGACGATATATAATTTCCCTCCAGAATCGTTCTGAACAGTGGCGCAATTTCATCAATAACAGTGTGGCCCCACGGACAACTCCATGGTTTGTCACAACTCTCTTGGCCAAATAAGATACCAGAGCTTGAATCTTCATCGTCTTTTGAACCGCCTAAAGGTTTTAAGCAAAGGAAAACATAAAATTAGTTCAATTTCACGGGGAAAAAATAAATTGTGAACATGTTATAGTTAATTACCAGATAAGATTGAATCAACAGGCAGAACAATGACAACAGGTGCACAGTCAGAATTCAGACGAGAAAACATTATCCATGCATGAGTAGGCGATTTGTAGGGCAATAGATCTCTCAGCCAGCTGGCATAATCTTCCCCAAGCATGCTAACACAGACAATTGTTGCTCGGGGAAGACCTTGAAAAAAGTTTAATATGAATTCTTCAAGATCCAGAACAGATTCAGGTGCCAACCTGCAGGAATTGGGGTTAAAAAACCAAGTTGTTTGTGTATATTATAATGTCATGTCCTAGTGGGTCCATTCAGGCTATGTTTTATCTCTAGGGCTATGTTTTATCTCTAACAGGTAAACTCAAAAAGGTTAGCTAGAAATGGAAACGAATCAATTGGGTAGAAGGTCCTTAAAATCATATTGTTAATGTATACAACCTCCTAAATCATTTCATTCAATAAATTAGACTATTATTGAAATTATTTAACTTTTGCAATCATATATGACACTATCTTAAAAATTAAAAGAACATATACAGCACCAAAAAGTTTCAGGATATATGACCCGACCCATATGGCCATACCTACCCTTTTTAACATGTTACCCCACTCGCCCATTTTACCACCTCTAATGAAGAGAAATGGCACAAACCTATGCAAACTGAGAGAAGTTGAGCTGGAGAGGAAAGAACCCTGAAAACAAGATTTTGTTAAACAAAATTAAATGCAGAGTCTATATGTAGAAATCAACAAACAGAGGTTGCCTATTTGTGAACCGAAACTCATAAATTCACGAAAATGAATTAAATCAAATTGGAGGTTCACTTCAATTTTCTGTAACAATTTGCATATATGAACACAAAGAGTGAGCATTCTAGTGATGTATAAAGCAAACCATACAAATTAATCATTAATATTCATGTGGTTACTAGTGAGTTTGGGATCAATAGATTAGATGTCATCAACAGAAAGAACAACAAACTAAGAGAACCAAAGTACACCTTATAAATTGTATCAGTTTTGATTTACTGACACAAGATTTACTACAGATAAGATTCTGATTTTACTAGTGATTTGCATTCTTAATTTGTTTAGCTCATCAACCTGACCACGGAATCACAATCATATGATTTTAATTAAATACATAAGTTGAATATTTATTATTGTCATTAAGACACATAAGGCCAAACACACCAGTTATTAATATAAGAAATGATAATAATAATAATAATAATAATAAAATGACGATGATGATGATGATGATAATAAAGCTTAGATTTGACATTATTTAGATACATGATGCACACCTTAAGCAATAGTTGATAAAATCACAGTATCTCCCAAAAAATAAAGAATGAAGACAACTATGCTCCATGCCACCATGTAGCTCAATGCAAGAGACAAGTACATTAGGTTTAGCAGAAGGTATAACCAGAAAGGTAAGCTATATGAATAACTACAAAGAGGATAGAATATATTTAATAAAATAATGCACTCCAAAATATGAATATTTAATAACTGAATTCAACCAACACAGAAAACAGTTAATTGTGCAAAAATACTTACATCAACATCAATAGTGTTCGGATCTTTTTGCTTTCCAAGACGAGAAAACAACTGATAATTTAGATGAGTTCCTAATGACGCTTGATGGAAATAAGACGCCCATTGACTTTCAGATAGTAAATTATTAGAAGAAACAGAAAATGCTTTGTTTGACGGAGAAAGTGTATACAAAACAGCTAACATCCGTGAAACCTGTGATATCATCCATCATCATTGCCCAAAGTCAGACAATTGGTATGCCAAAGTTCATTGTAGTTAACCCATTAAAAAAATCTAATAAGAAAACTCCCAAAATCCATGTGTGAAACTATAATTACCTTTTGAAAGAGTTCTGGCACCTCACGGCATAATATGAAGGAAAGTTTTAATGCAGACAGTACTGTTGGTATGGGAATGAAAATGTCAGAAGAATGGTTCCTAGAAAAACACATCAACAAGAGATTATAAATTAGTAAGATCGAAAGGCAGGTGCAACTCTTTATATATATTAAAAAGTGACTAAATCAACATGAAAAGCTCGTTGACTAGTCAAATTAAGAAGCAATTATTTACCCATACAAATTAAAAAATAAGAATACAAAGAAATATCAGACTATTTTTTTCGTAAAAATACCAACGTTTATAAGATGAAGAAGCAACCCAAAGTAAATAATTTAGTGTAATCTGTTAGTGTGGTGGTCATCATGTTTTCACCTGTACCTTGTTACTCACAAAACATTAAGCAACTAATGCATAATAATAGGTAAGCATCAAGGTGGTTGGTGATAACTGGAAGTGGCAAGGTTGGTGGGTCAATGTTTAGTTTTTTACTATGACAGCTTGTTGCTCACTTTTTGTCATTTTCAACATAATGTTGATGCACAAAATATGAGGAACAAATGAACAATGTTGATGCACAAAATATGAGGAACAATGTTGATGCACAAAATATGATTAAAATTATATTATTGTAATAGAAACATAATTTAAATATTTGAACAAACTGATTTAAAAGGTCGTATGCCTTAAAACACACTTTGGGAGACTTTCAATCCGTTCATCCCAGTTATGATCTATTTGGAATCTTCCCTTTTACACTACTTTATAAATTGGGTTACATAACATGTTTTCTAGTGTGATGTAACTTGTGAGCATGTGACTCTTTCTTTCGGGCATGTAATATTGCAAGGTAGACGCTCTTAAGTAGTGATAAATAACATGTATTTGCAATTTTGCAGTAATTCTGACTCGAGAATAACATTAAAAACAAACAGACCTTTACACACAATGATAAACTCTACCTAAACTTCTAATACAACATGAAAACAGATGCTTATTAATACCTTGTACTATTGTCCCATGAGCTTTTTAATGAAAACCAACATATGTTGTAAAGTAACGATGCATGCTCGATAGCAAACACATCTACAGTCACATTCTTTCTAATCAACTCGGCCATGAAAGTGAATGAAATTTTGTGATTTGATGGGCGAAACGTGTTCCTATTGACTAACACAGATATGCTCTCCAAGAATACTTCATGGGCTCTTTGAGTTTTGCCACGGGCCCACAAACATCTTCCTGTAATATAGAGCACTAAATATTATAATTCATAGAAATTAGCATCTTACGTCCATTGCAACCAACTTCAAAAACTTCAAGGAATAGACTGAAGGTCTAAATTTAATACCAGAAACAGCAAGATTCAAGAAAATATATGCAATTAAGTTCATCAACCTGGCAGATTCTTGATTAATTTGACAGAGGTGGCAAAATGGGCTGTGCAGGCAGGTTGCATCATGAGTCAAAATGGGTACCTTTTGATTGCGTCCAAACATTTAACTTATTTATCAATAAGAAAGTGTCAAATATGATTACAAAACCATAAACTGATTTTTAGGAACTTTTATGCAGTACAAATACATCCTGGACAACTTTGAGTTTTGACCCATTTCTTTTATAATAATTTTTTTCGTTTGACCCTTTACAGATACAAATAACCCAAATTAACCACCCATAAGTAAATCAGTTGATGTTCCCACATCTAGATTTGAGACATTGTAAGTAAAAACCAAACTAACAGCCAGATATACTAATAACTGTATATGTTAGACTATAGCCAGTTTGTAACCCATTAGAAGTTACAGATATCCATAATTCAATATGCATATGATTATTGATAGAAAAAATCATATACCCTAGACATTGTTATTTCATTGTAAAACACAATGCAAACATAACAACAGTGACTATAAATCCAAATTCCAAAGACTAAAGTCAATGTTTTTCAAGTTATTTTTGTCATACCTATACGAATGAGTAGTCTAAGCAGAATCCGCCTGCGGGTACACTCCCATTTCATCTGTATAATACTTTTCAACGACGACGATTTCACAACTCCAGAAGGAACACAATGCCAACAATTTACTTCATCACAAACACATGTAACTTCGCATCCACAAGCAACAATGCAGTCAACCTTTGACTTTTGTGTCCCCTTCCCAATAAGTCCATCATCGCAAGCATATGCCTGCTTTCTGTCTACAACATTTTGCACCTCGTTTTGAGCCTTTTCACTCTTTTGCTTAGTGGATCTAGTTATTCTACAAGTCACCCTTTGCTCTTGGGGCAAAATTTTAGCGGTTTTTCTACCCTTTCTAGTTATTTTGGGTTGGTTTGCTTCTTGTACTTCATGATTTCCAGTATCGGATGAAAAGCTGACATCCTTCTCACCAATCAGAACTCTATCACAAAACATCATGTTTGTTGAACTTGTTTCCTTGGGGTTACTAACACAATTTTTCCATTCAGAAAGTTTCAACTTTTCTGCAGCAGATATATAAAAGATTTCAGCTTTTGATAATCCTTCAAGTTTATTATCATCAGTGCTAACGAAACGGCTTCTGACTAGATCACCAAGTTGTTGGTCAACTGTAACTTCCAAAATTAACTTGCACTTCAAGCAAGAAAAGAGACTGCAGCCGTTAACCAATATCTGTTTTGCACTTTCGAGTTCCTTTTGGGCTAAAGGCCAAAGTCGCTGCTTACGGTATAGTTTTCCTGCAACCAGAAAAAAGATAGGGAGAAAGAGAGAGAGGTCAGCTAGGTATCTGTTGACTTGATAGCTGCCAATGAAGCACAAACATGGTATAAACAGTACAAAAGAAGGAATTAAAGGAAAGATATGTAAAAAAGCTTAGAAGGAAATAAAGGATGGGATATACTAGTAGAGGTATCCAACAAATGTAAATTAATTTGGTGGATACAAAAAGAATATTTTGCAATATCCGCAAAACGTGTTTTGGTTCAACCTAACCCAACCATCAGCACAACAGATTACCCATTTAGACTCAAAATCATTTTGGCCTAATGCCCAACCTGCCAGACCCGTCCATTTTGTCATCTCCACTAGTTAAGGTGTGAAAACTTAGAAGTAGCACTATTTCCATCGTGTAAAATACATAAAAGGCACATGCAAGTATTTGTGCTTTATAAATGACCTCATTCAACAAACAACAGAATGCAGATTTAATCAACGTGAGAGATGTGATTTTTTTAAGAACTGCATACCTAAAGCAGAAGAGAAACTAACTAAAAAGATTGACAAGTCTTGGAAACAAGAGATGTTCTTTCCCCATAGTAAAAGAGCTTCGGCTTCGAATCCATTTCCAACAATCTCTTGAATGGTTCCTACCTGAATTGCATCAGCCAAACATGCAACAAGTATTTAGAAGCTTAAAACTTAAAAAGTACTAAATCCATCCAAAGTTAAAATAAATTGAATATTCCACCTGAAGGATGCTTTCAAGGTAACAACGAAGTACATTCCATGGGGTCAAAATGAAGTCAAAGTCACTTGAACCCTTATCATTTGACCAAGCTGTTGTAGCTGCTGAAGGGTGCATTTGAAAACTCTTAAGTCCATATCCACATTTCTGAATGATCTCCCCATTATCACCAATGAGTCCATTGTGTTGCTCAATTGAGTATACAAAATTCTTTTGAAGAAGTTTGATACGCAAACGGTGAGCTTCTTTTGCATAAGAGAGAGCCTAAAAGGAAAAGATAATTTATTAGGAAATAGATTGAGTTTCAGGTGCGTACAAGGAATCAACTAAGAATAGACTAAGACACTAAGTTATGATGAGGCCAAACTTAAAAGAATTCGTTACAACCAGGATACTCATTGAATACGAGCCCAGAAGAAATAATCAACAAGATTACTAGTTAAATTTCAGCTTCCAAATGCAAAGAACCTATATATGCTAAAGATCAGATGTGGTTGTCAAAATTAAAATTAAAAAAGTCCTCCCAATATTACTTCCCGAGAAACTAGTTTCCAAAATAATACGACAATGTAAATCCATGAGGCAAATTAGCTTTAGAATTACAACTGTGTACGTCTGTAACCTACAAACCAATAAAAGATTAGATACAAAGGATATAAGATTATCAGCACAGGGAACATCAAACATTCAAGTACATATTCAATACCTCAATCATTGATCCTTTTGCAACCATTCTTTCAGCCAAATCAAAATAAAGATGTGCAGCAAGAAACAATGATTTGCTGGACAAAGGAACCTAAAATAAGAAGTGATGATAAATAAAAATATCAACATATGATTAATAAATTATAGATGTAATAGCAGAAACTAGATGCAACAAACTTGACTAATATACTTATCAACAACAACAGGGCCCAATCCCGCCAGGGCAGGTATGGGGGAGGTGAGATTTAGACAGTCAAATGGGTCAATTTGATTTATGTTTCATGTACAAACGATCAAATGATTTAAGCTAAAAGACTTAACTTAATAGCATGCTGGTCAACCTTTTTTTTTTGAAAAGAAATGCTGGTCAACCTTGACGGGGGAAGTGGCTTAATACTCATCCCAAGGGTATTCAAGTGCATAAAACCACTTGGAAATTGGTTTGTTAAAAGTATTGCTAATTATTGTAATACAATCGTTTTTTCAATCATACTTGGCACAATTAGTGTTTATGGAAATTAAACATAAATATTGACAGAACATCCAACGAAAAAGGCATTTGCAGACTTACCGGACCCGAGTCAATTCAACACATTACCCAACCCACCTCACCTGCCCATTTAGCCACCTCTAGCAGAAACTACACTATATAATCAATGAGAGGATCATACATTGTTAATAAGATAAGAAGCAGCATGTTTGACTTCATCAATTGCTGTATGTGGTTGGATAGTATGATCATGAGTATGAGAATCAGGGGATGAGAAAGTAGATATGACCGAAAAGTTTTGTCTAAAATCAACTTCAAGTGATTTTGATCTATCCATACAACTTATCCAGAACTCCATTGACTTGGACCTGATCGAGCTACAGTGCTGTGATAATGTCAAGATGAATGTATCGTTTATAGGTGAAGTGCAAAGAGGATGACCAAGGCTTCTGGACTGCCAAAGCATAGCCAAACACTCCTTTAGAGGAACATTCTTCCAGGTGAAGAATCTAATCATCATCTCATATATGTCAGAATCATCTTCCATGTAGCCCTGTAACAGGAAGACATTATTAACAATGAGGCACTGTGCCAATGCATGCCACCAAAAAAAGTAACAATAATAAGGCCAGCAAGAATACAAACCTTTAGTGATAACAAATCACCAACATGGTACAACAAAGTAAGAGTATTCTGAGAGACCACACAAGTCTTCTCAGCAGATTGGGAATGTTTTTGGCTCAACCATAACTTTAAAGCTTTGCGAATTTCTTGAACAAAAAGCTATTTCCACCAGAAAATGTAAATAGAAGTCAGGAAACGTAAAAATATGTAGAGGTGGCAAGATGGGGTTCAGATGAGTTTGATAATGGGTTTGTATTAACATGGTTCATTTTTAAATATGGGTCTATAGGGGCCAGGTCAGGTTTGGTTGATCCGCTAACACACTTTTGTCCACTTTTGCATAAACAATAAATTCATTAATCATGATTAATAACAGAAAATTGAATCTTTAGATACAACAATTTAGAGGGTGATATGCTATAAAACTATGACTTCGATCGACTTTCAGTCAATTTACCCATTACCCTTTTGCCTAAATTTCTTATTTGACCTGTTTGAGCCCAAATTGACACATCATAAGTATACAGGTCAAAACTGCGACACATAATATGAAATCAAAGATAGGTGGATGATGAATCTGCAACCCGCAAACCAAAAGAATATTCCCTTTTGCTAGAATTAGACTTTTATGAAGCAGTACCTTTGAGTTTGGTTCTGCTTCTTGAAGACACAAGGCATGTAAGCTGTAGGCCTCTGCTAAAAGATTACAAACTTGACCACATGCATCCTTGTCCTTGTTATACATATCAGTCTGGCCCAATACATTAAAAGAAATAAGAAATAAGACAACATAAAAAAATAGTATCAGAATCTAAGATAACTCACCATTAAAGATATTACTTCAGACAAATATCTAATGCATTCATCCAGACCTTCAATTCCACTTGCACGTGATTCCCTTGCGTTTGCAACGAGAATTCTGGATTTCTGAAAACAATTATCTTTTGTTGTGTAGAGCTTTTCTAAAAGTGTGTTTGAGATAGTTGTTTGCATAATCTGACTTAACTTTGGATTAAGAGACTTCATTTCCATATACAATTGAAGCTCCTGAACAAAAATATAAATGGTTTTTAAAAATCGTACTATCAAAAAGAAGTCCTTATAAAACCAAAGTATCAAAAGAACATAAAATGGGATTGTGAAGATATATTTGGATACACACAAATATGGACAAGAGGGAGAACCTGCTCTAATAAAGTACCAAGAGTCTCCTTTGACATTGTCAAAAAAGATGACATCAGAGAATATATGGTTGGAACCTTATTCCAAGCTTCATAGTCTTTACTTTCTTTACATTGTATCTGCAAGCAAAAGTGATCATAGAGTAAAAGTGATGTAAATATTAGAGGTGGCACTTTCAACCCATATACTAATGAATGCGTCAATCCGGGTTATTTTTTATCTCTAACAGGTCAAAACAAGAGAAAGCCACAGAATCTTGGCTTGAAATTAAACAGGTAAAAAGCCACCATAAGTGCAAATATAACATATCATTGTATTAGAAAAGATTAGCATCATATTATCTTGCAAGTTGTAATCAAACTCGATACATTAAATATTGATTAAAAATGTTTAAAATACTTGAGAAAAACTGTTCTGGGACAACTCGTTACAGCCTGTTTTAACGCGTAACCCTACATGCTCAATTAGCCACCTCTATCAAATATAATAAAAGGCATTGTTTTGTCAGTTACCTTCACCCATTGTTTAACCAGAGCAACTGGGATCGGGATCTTGTCAAACCAGTTTTGAGCAGCACACCAGCATTTAAGAGTATCTATAAGGATCAAACTTATCTCCTCACTACCACATTGGTGAACTGTATCCAACAAAAAAGCACTTTTTGCATATGTCTCTGTGGCAAAAGTAGTTATGGTATCCTCTGAGAGATCACTTGAAGACTCATCTTTACTTGAAACAAACATCTTACAAAACTGTATTACACAGTTCCATGCTGCTTGGCAGCATAATTTTAGTGACTTGGTTGCCTACAAACATAACGCGTCATCATTCAGAATCCAAAACAACTGTTGGCAAGATCAAATATTATGCACAAAATGGATCAATTCCGGTAATGTTTCATCTCTAATGGGTCAAATGATTAAAAGACAAAAAAAAATCTTAAAAGGGTCAAAAGGCTTGAAAGTCATCTAAAGTGTGTACCTCATAAACTACTTTATTAAAAGAAATAATTTAATAAATATTTGTTCAAATAGTAAGTTTGTTTTTTGTAATGATCTACTATAAAAATTAGGATATAAGATGTTTTAAATCAACCTGACCTGACCCATTTTGACCCACTACCCGACCCGCCCATTTTCCACCTCTAGCACACACAGAGATCAGATTATGTAAGCACCGACATCAAAATACCAAATATAACTGTAGTATTGGTGAAGTCTGTACATGAAATTTAAAATTAATTTCAGTTCAATACATTACATTCTACTCATCAACTGTTGATATGTTTTACAAGTCTTATTCAAAGTTTCAAACTTCTGCAATCAGAGTAATTAGATAGCATGTTGTTTTATGTACGAATTCATCATTCCACTCATAAAAATATGTGGTAGCAACATCTCAAACTATATCGCTCAGGCCAATAGTAAATAATTAAAAGCAGGCCAATGCCCAATATATTATATTTTAGTTTGAAGTTGTTGATGCATAATTAAAACGTTAAGTTGTAGCATGCAATGGTATATGTAGCACCTCTTTTAATCTATCAGTTTTGTACAGCACTATGCCGACATTGTGCAGAGATGCATAGAGATATTTCAGCCCGTTAGCTTGGATCCAATCAACTGAAATAAGCTCCATAAGAAAAGTAGTGTTTTCCTGCAAGGAATAGAATAAAGACATAAGCCAGTATACACTTAGGACAGCTGGCACATTAATCATCAAGAAGACAAACAACATTATACATAGTTAAAGTTATCATGACACCACAAAAAATTATTTACCTCAAGATTTTGTTTTGTAGTAAATGACAGTGTGAAAGCAGCAGTAGCTACAGCAAGTACAGCCCGGCTGTTGTCATCATACACATATTTCTCTTTTTCAGATTTACTGCATCCGTATGTCAAAAGGGAAAATAAAAGTCAAAAGGGTGGAAATTTTAGAAGTAAAACAATGTACATCAACATCTTAGTGGCTTACCAATAAGCCTCAAAAATAAGTCTGAATTGAAGGAAAGCGTTCTCAATGTTAGGTAGGTTTATAGGAAATGACATGTCATCAGATCCACAAAGTACATCTTTACGCTTAGAATTTATCAGCTCAGAAAGTGGCTCACACAAAAACTTCCATGCATTGAAGTAAAAAGGTATATAGATCCCGGTATGTGTAGTGATAGAGGTTCTTAAAGTTTGTAGCTGATAGTCCATGTCAAGCAAAACTTTAGGGAAGGAAATGTCATTTCCAGAGTTGCCCCTTCTTGAATGATAATTCAAATCGCTTGTAGATAATGTTATGGCATAAAGTCTCATGATCATATCAACTGGCGATAAATTATCCTACAATAAGATTCTTATTAAAGGTGGAACACTTTAATAAGCTATGAAGCAAAAAAGCTACTCACGTTAGCATCCATACATACCTTGGAAAAGTCACGTGCTAGGTTGTTAAAGTGAGTTGCAACTGCAGCACAAAAATCTACAGTTGCATTCTGGCATTTCATGGCACAATACTCAACAAGTTCCAGGAAATCTTTATTAGACTTTTCCTTATTAATCTGCCAAGCATATATATAATCAATAAAAAAAATTTCATTTTTAGCATATTCTTAAAAATGTATTAACATCAGGAACAAATGAATACAAAAAAGTTAGTCATAATGCCCTCTCTCTATTGACTCTTTGACAGAAAAGCATACAAGGTCCATGGTGATTTTAATGCCATTTCAGATGTGAATGTTGAAATTATTGCACTACAACTCACCCATCCACACACACCCCCTCGGTTCCCCCCCCCCCCCCCCCCAAAAAAAAAAAAAACAAAAAGAAGGATAAACATAAAACCGAAAAACATCATTGAAGTTTTATATATCATGTTTCAGTGTTGACTTAAAGGTCAGTCTTTATAGCTGATGGAGAATAGCCCACTTCCATTCACCCCATATGGAAGGTCTACGGCAGGAGGAATAAAGGGCAAGTGTAGGGAGGAGATTAGAAGAGTTAGTTACTTGATTTGTTATTTTTGAGAATTTTGAGAGGAGAGTGAGGTATGCATGTAATATATATTTCGTATAGGCCTTTTGGCTTAGGCCGGAGGGTTCCGTGTGATGGATCTTTTCTGATTTTGTTATCTTTCTCCACTGTCCATTGTTGAAAGCATACCTCCATCCTTGAATTTCATAGTCAATCTCTTTCTCTTGTCATAATCCATGTCAATTTGGTTCCATTGAAGGGAACATCAATTGAAACATGGTACAAAACAAGCCACCCCAAGTTAGCACTTGGTTGCTGTCTCGACTCAATAACCTCGAAGAGAAGACTGAGTTGATTTCGACACAGTTGAAGGATTTAACACATGTGGTTTGACAAGAAATATCCTTCATGACTTACCCAGCATCATGGAGAAGATGATGCAAGGTCAGCACAAAACTCAGGGGAAGCGTCCTCAATTTGAATTAGAAAGACTTGCCGTTCGCCCGTTCCAATCTCTAACCATCAGCGATGATTTAGGATTTGAGGAAAAATTCTCTCAATAAGCTCCTTCAAGAAAACCAATTTCGATAAAATCATGTTCTCCATGCCCAAAGTCAAGCTTCCATTATTCGATTGTACCGATCGTCAAGAATGGATAACGAAGGCGAAGCTTTATTTCAAGGTACATCACACTCTGTCACAAAAACTTCGATTAGCCCACATGTACATGGATGGAGCAGCTTCGAACTGGTTCACCAACTTATTAATGAAACACCCTCAAACTGGGGGAGAAATTAACTCTAAGCTCATGGTTCTGTGGTACGAAATTTTGAAACGCTCGTGTTAGGCGCTGGGATATCTTTTCAACAAAGGTAATTTCGATAAATACATTGAGGAATTTGAAGCTCTGTCAACCTTGATCCCTAAACAATCAGAAGAACAAGCATACCCCTTCCGACACTAACACTCGACATTTGACCAAACAAGATTGAGAAGATAGAACTCTGTGAGGGTTGTGATTTGACAAAAGTATTTTCCCCACCATAAGTATTCCATTGGATAATTGAGAGCTCCTTTGCTAGCAGAAAGGGAGGAGTTAACCGATCACAGTGAAATACGCCTAAATGAATCGGAGGAAACCATCAAACAAAAATCAACAGAAGAATGTCGGCTCCTCAAGTTTTGTGGCGTGGCTTGTCCTTTAAAACACTTCCGACCCTCAAAACAATCAAAGTAACTGGAAAGCTTTATGGTTTACCAGCTTTGATTCTTATTGATACTAGATATTCACATGGCTTCTTATCAGAGGTGCGGTTTGGGTTTGGAAATTAAACAAATAACTCCCTCTAAAACTCATTTGAGCGATGGTCATCATATTCGAATAACCGAGCAAAGCAAGAATGTCTCCATGAGGTTTGAGACTTTCCACTGTTTAGTGGATGCCCTGGTTTGTGATTTAGAATCATTAGACTATATTTTGGGAATTGCTTGGGTAGGTCAACTTGGCAATGTTTTCAATCGGCAAACCATGAATTTTCAACCTCATTCAAATTCCTAACAACAAGAACAAATGAATTCACTCATATCACCCTTCACACCTCTATTCAAAGATCCTAAAGGATTAACATCCAAACAAACTATTGAACATGTCATTAACCTACAAAAAGGGTAGAAAACCGATTTTTGTTCAACCATACCAGTATCCACATACATAAGATGCAATCCAACAACATGCGCAAAACATATGGTCTATGGGTATCATTCAAGTGAGCCTAGAGCATTTTCAAGCACATTGATTTTGATGAAAAAGAAGGATGCATCCCAGAGACTTTTTTTCGACTATAGGGTTTTTTTTCTTATATATGTCAAAGTAATGTTCGCTTGTGTGTCACCAATGAGTTGCTTATCCCGTTAATGAGTACCTTTTCACTTATTAAAAAAATTGTTGATTGAGCAGGTAGCTCAATAAATATTGAATTAATTATATATGGACTAAAAGAATGAAGCAAAACTGCAAAAGTTTCTTATCATAAGTGTAGCTTCTTCTTTCTTGTAGCTACATATTTTACATTTTTTGAACTAACATAATCTAGAATTCTTAAAAGTTTTCTCACAAATTCTAAACCTAGAGACTTTCTTAACAGAGTTTTTAGCATATAACAGATCATCACACTGCCAATTTACAGATAAAACTTAAGAAAGTATGGATGTATTAAGCTTGAAACTCGTAAATTAATTTAGATAATTACCTCGCATTCGTTAGCCATAGCACCCAAGACGCAAGTTAGAACTTTTACACTCCACATAATGTCATTGTCCAGATGCATAAAAAGGGAACTGCATATCTTGCGTGTAAACTGCAAAGAGATAACTAATATGAAACTTCATATCAATACCATCAAACTTTGTTAGGCAAGGAATGAGTGGAATAGATTCTACAAACCAGCGCCTCACCTTTACAATTTGATCATTGAGAGATGATTTTTTGTATTCAGAAAATGTTTCAACACAAAATTTACAGGCCAGGTTCCCATCAAAGCTTCCAGGTTCCCCAACCAGGAACAGTGCACATTTGCTCATATATGACACAACCGCTCTGTGCAACTTATCATATCCATCCGCACCAATAAAGCTGTCATAGTTACAACTCATTATTTAACTATAAATTACTACAGTTGATGCACATAGATACAGTGATTAAAGCCTTAGTGTCAGGGAGTTACTAGAATTGTTTATTTTTCTACTTATCTGCTTATTGAGTTAGAAAAACTCAGATAAGCATTTTGGAGTGCTTGGATGGTAAATCCTTATCAGCTTATTTTGGTGTAAATATGCAATTTGGAATAAGCAGGTGGATACCTGCTTATTGCATTCTGTGTATTAAGAAGATAAGCACTTCTATATAAGCAATTCTAAACACCTCCAAATTAAAATCTGATGTATTGTTGAAAGGTAGTAATTGTTCAACCTGCAACAAATTGCTACATTGTTGATGACTTCAATCATATACAGGAAAATGCAAGTATCTATGACCATACCTAAGCCATGACTGGATTTCATTAACCATTGAAAGTACTCTATGGTAATCTTCCTCCTTTTTACTTCGACTATTTGCAATACACTTCACAAGTATCACAACTACCTCTAAGACCAACAAGGCAATGTCCTTATCATCATTATTTTTCCCTAATTTTGGAACAACCCGCCCCTGTAGCTTTCCACCCGACAAATTCGCAACAAAATCGAGCACCGAAAGCCCTTCACTTTGTGCATCATCGTATCTCCCCCAATTTTCATAACAATGTATCAACCGAACCCGCTGAATCTGAAGGTAGTGAGGTTTACACGAAAGCTGCGAAGAAATTGCTTCCAAGCAATCGAGGCAAAGCCTATACGTTTCAAAGAGTTGGGAAGCGGAACATAAGTCGATTTTGGGGGTTTCGTTGAGGCGTTTGGGGATGAGAGATAGCGATTTGTTGAGGAAAGAAAGGAATCTCTTGGCGAGCGAACGGAGAACGGTTGATGTTTCGCCGTCAATTTTGGAAGATTTAGAGTGTTTTTTGAGGACCGGGAAGAAGGGTTGGAGGTAAGAGGTGAAAAGATGGTGGATGGAGGAGAGATCAGAAGAGGATTCGAGCTTCGAGAAGAGTGAAGATTCAGTGGCGGTCGTGGCGGTGGTGGTGGTGGCGGTGCCGGAATCCGCCATTAGCGTGTAATAGAAGAGAGAGTCAAAGTGGCGTGTGAAGGAAGTAGACTAGAGACGCTGAAAGAGGCGGGAAAGGAACAGAGTATTTTTCAAGTGAAATCCAAATTGATCTTTATTTTTAATCATTAATCTTTAATATATATATATATATATATATATATATATATATATATATGAGGGTTTAAACGAGAACTGTTTTTCGTACGAGAACTATGAGAACCAATTTTGACCGTTCATTTAGGATAATGGAATTCATTGATGAAGACCGTGGGGGTTGAGTGTGCAGGGTGCATGTAAGGAATTCATGAGTGGGTAATCCAATTGAAAGAGAGGAAATTGGACGGCTAAGATTGGTTCTCACGGTTCTCGTATGAAAAACAGTTCTCGTTTGAACTTTTGTCTATATATATATATTTGATCATTTTTCGGTATATATATCAACTGATAATCGTTAGTTCATCATCTTTATTGATTAAAACTAGTTCTTCATCAATTTCTTTTTGATTTCAAATACAGATTTTGAAAACAAAATTTTGGAATAATTTGTTGATGAACAAAATGCTTTCATCTAAAAAGTGATGAATATGTTGGATTCATCAAAAAGAAATTGATGAAGAACTAGTTTTAATCAATAAAGATGATAAACTAACGATTATCAGTTGATATATATACCGAAAAATGATCAAATCATCATCCCTTTTACCCTTTTTACTTTAATTTTCTTTTTACTTGATCTCTACCCTATATATATATGAGTTAATTCATAAATGATCATTGTGGTTGTTACCGAATTATACTTTTAGTGCTTTAACCTTACAAAATTTAAAAAGATCACTGTGATTGTCATTTTGTTTCACTTTCGGTCTTTTACACGAACTGACATTAGATCCTGCCGTAAAAAGCCCTAAGGGTATTTTGGTCATTTTGTCTATTATCCATATTACCAAACACTACAAACCCTAAATCATAATTTAATAGTATTTTTTTATTAAATTATTAACCCTCTTCCATTCTTTACTCTATCTCTCTCTCGTAAACACAACAACTTTAAATTATGGAGTGGTTTTGCAGACTCACCACCACCACCGCCCTTCAATTCTACCGCAGCACTGTCGTCGCCGTGGTTGCCTTCAACACCGCTGCCGACATCGTAGTAGCCTGCAACGTTTCACCGCCACCGTAATCACAAGCCTCCCGCTACCGCCACCGTAATCATAAGCCTCTTGCCACCGCCATAACCACCCTTATCATCATCGGTTTGTATGTGTTGAGGTGTCACATCTATGATCTGTTTTAGATCTAAGCAAAACCATAAATCTTATTCCTCTTTATCTTTTCCATCGAAGGCAACCACCACCACCCAGCACCCCCATTGAAGACAACCACAACTGTCTGCATCATTGTTGAACCACCAACTTCTCTCTGCTAGATTGTCGTTGCCAGATGTCTCCACAACCAATTTCTTCTTCTCCGTTGCAATCTCTCTCTAGATCCATGGTCGCCGCCTTCCCATCTCGTTGTGGATAACAATGCTTTTGGTATAATCAGGGCTTTAAATGGCCAAGATTGAAGTTTAAGGATCTAATAATTCAAAATCAATTTGTTTGATTAAGATGGACTTAATTAAGGTTATATTTTTATTGTGTTTGTGTGATATTTTGGTTCATTTATCTCGTATTATGATCTGTTGAGCGGTTTTTAATTGATGTTGATTATCAAATTGATTTTTATCAACGAATGTTTGATATGAGTTTTTTAATCATCTAATGGTTTAGGGGTAGAGTGTGTGTGTGTGTGTGTGTGTTTTAAAGAGAGAGGTAAAGATCAAATGTGGGCAGCGGTGGCGGTGGTGGTTACCAGTGGTAAAAGAGAAGGATAGAGAGAGTGTGATGTTGGTGGAGATAAAGGTTAGAGAGAGAGAGAGAGAGAGAGCATTTAGGGAGAATACTATGTAAAGATATGTGTAAAACAGATAGTTTTCTTTTATCTAAAGTTGGAAAAGGTTCTTTAATTATGTTTGGTAGCAATGATAGATGTTAAAATAACCAAAGCACCCTTGTGTGCAAGGCAGACGAGGCTTCTAACGACAATAGTTAACGAAAGTTAGTCTATAGGACTAAAAATGAAACAAAGTGACAACTACAACGACTATTTTCGTAATTTTTAAAATTAAAGAACTAAAAATGAAATTTCATGACAAGCACAACGATTAAATAATTGTGACATCATCAACGATTAAATAAGGTTAAATTAACTAATAGAAAGCCTTTATTTAGTCAAAATTTGACCTTTTTAAGCAAACTTACGTCATGGTTGATAATCTATCTGGGCACCGATCTAAAAAATGATTCTTCCTTCTTTGTATTGTTTAAACAAGTTAGGACTGATAAGAACAACGATTCAGATGAAGTTAGGGTTTCTGCGCTTGAGACAATTTTTTTTAATGATTTATTTATGTTTCTCCATATTTGTTTAGTTATACTAGTGGTTGAACAACATAGTTCTGATATTTAAATTCTTATGAGATCATAAGCATTTAGAACAATGGTATTGAGTCATACTATCATCCCTCAATGTTTAGAAATTACAAAGTACTATTATAATAATTATACACCATTTGTATGTGTTATTCTTGATGTGCTTGTAGGTTTATTGTTAATTTATGGATGTATTTACTTATTGTTTTGCAAATTTAGGATTAAATACCTTCTTTCAGGAATGTCATGTTTTGTTCTCATGGATAAAATAAGAAAGCAACTTGATGTGTAATAACTTAAATGTCAATATAAATGGTTGTAAATGGCATGAAAATATAATGAATATTGTCTTAGTTACCATTGTAGACAATCAACTATTTTTTTTTAAAACAATACAATCAACTTTCATTATTTCTTTTATTGTATTCAAATAACTTTTTTCTGTGTCTAGTTTTTAATTATCATTGTATACAATAAACTGTCATTATTCTCATTGTATAAAACAACTTACATACAATTTAAGGATTTTAAAAATTAATTGTATTGTTTTTAGATAGCGACCAGGTCAAATGTATTTTTTAGGATTGAGGAGGTGATGTTTTTTCAATAATAAATACACACTTTTGTTTAGTCTTTTATATGTTTAATTTCAGAAAGAGGAATATTGATTAAATGTAGAAGTGCTACAACATTACACATATGATAATCGTGACTAATGAATAATACTAATAGTGTGTTGGCAATTTTCTTTAGTCTTTTTTGCATTTATTTCACTTTATATGTTTCAGGTTTTGTAAAATATGTTATATATGAACTTAAAACTTTTAATAGATTTACCATACTTTTATTAATATTTATACCAATATGATTTTGTTGAATTTATCGCGTTATCATATTTGTTTGTATTTACTTACACGGTACATCTTTCATAGTTGCATTTGGATCTTAAACTTGACTAATGTCGTCTTCTTTTCTTCTATGTAAAATAGAGATTTAAATCATTAAAAACAAATCAAACAAACGCCATACCGAACAATCAAAATCATGATAAAACTTAATCTCATAAGATGGATAAAGTATACCGATGTTTATACACGGGTCACTAATTAAACTAGTTTTACATAATTACAAAACCGGTATCTCTAAGACCATTTATGGTCATCACTCTATCATTGTTATCACTAACTTTCATGTTAAAAACATCAAATATCGGCAATCATGTCAACACCAATATCCTTTTTCATTTTCATTTTTCTATACAAACACATAATATTTCATAATATTAAAATAAGTTTATTAATTAGTTGGTCCATTAGATTTACTTTTATTTCACATTTGGTCATTGGTGGTCCTTTAAATTAATACTTGTTTCACCCATGGTCATTTAGTTAACTATGTGTTAACTGTCATGGTTAGTTTTGTCTTATACAAGAACAAAACAGTTATTTCACACTTTTTTTAATATTTAAATAAACACTCTTCTCACCCATCGAAAACCCTAACCGCACCATAACCACACAAACACACACACAAAAACATTATCTCTCGCCCTCACTTGTTTTCCCATCGACCAAAGAACTCCCCCACCGATAGAAAACTCCCCTAAACCCTTAGCACCGGTCACTTACTCTTCAATGGATAAATTCGACATCAAACCCTTACAGTGGTAGGTATGAAAACAAAACGTAGCTGGACCCTTGTTGTGGTGGGTATGAAGAAAGACCCATTTCGTTGGTTAAGGTCTCGAAGATGACAACAAAATCACTTAATACAGTGAAAAAATCATTACATCTAGGTGTAAAACCCCACAACAAAAACTCATGTACAAACTACCGTCATTGCATGTGATAAAATATAACTCCCAAAGTTTGTTTTATTCATTTTATATTATTTGATTAAATTGTGTATCTATTTTAGACCCGAAATTGACCAAATTAATTATTGCTTATTTTATAAGAGTCAAGTCGGCAAATTTATAGTGTTATTATATATTGGACACTAAATGAGATTAACTAAAAGAAAAGTGGAATTAGAGGGGTTGAAACTGTCAATGTGTCAATCTAAGTATATAAATGGGTTAGTATAGGTCATATTGATAAAAGTTTGAAGGGGATTAATTGGTGGTATTAATTGTTAATCGTGTGTTGTAGCATCATATTTGTGATTGGACTGTGTTGATCATTGCAAGACTTGCTCAATCCTTAAAAACTGGAAAGATAACCTATGAAACAAAACAAATCAAAAGATAAGCCATTTCAAAAATTAATTATTTACGTTTTCAAAAATCAATTATTTGTGTTTTGAAGATTACAAAATGCAGTTTTGAGAATTTACTTTTGAGTTGCTTTTTCAAACTGATTATTTGATTATTGTGATTTTACCCTTTAAAAATCAATTAATATACTTTGCTAAGAACTTAAAAAACTGATTATCTGATTATTGCGATATGAAGCAACATAATCAAATCCAAACACTATTATTTAGTAGCACATTCTCTTATAGCTAATTATCTGATTCTGATTATTAAAAACGCATAATCTATTTTCAAATCGCAATCCCAAACACCCCCAAACACTCTAGTCCAAGAACCACTACATATAAATGCTTAACTGGAAATCTTGGGAATAATGTCTACAATTTTAAGTTGATTTTTGTTTGTGAGGCTTCTGGTTACTTGTGGTTTTAGAAGTTCACTTCAAGACACCTTTGGAAATCTTGATAATCTTATCTATACGCGAGTAGAAAATGCTCTTCTTCCAAAATCATATGCTAAAGTCCCCGTTTCAATCCATTTATGTATGAATAGTTAACGGCTAAAGCGGGTAAAATATAAAAGTTAAATCGAATAAAGGCTATTCGCGGTTCATTTGATCATTTTTCTTTCACCAGGTAATCCAACATATGAGCAGCAAACTACTAATTTAAAAGAATGTTGTTCCAATGCATATAGTCGTCACTCTTTCTAATCTATAACTGAATTTGATCAACTCGATACTGATTTTAACTCGACTCATGAATCTCGCAGGTAAACCGAAACAAAAATAACTCGATAATATTGTGAAGTGAAAGCATGCAGCATTCTTTTCTCCCTGTGTGGAAAGTTGCTTCCATCTTTCTTGGCATTAAATCTGTACAGAAGCTTGAAATTTTGCAACATATGGATACAATTTTGGGGACTATTCTCTCTTGCCTTCTGCAGAATCATCATTATCCTCATCTAAGTCAAACTCGTCCATGTTTTGACCATTTTTCTCTCGTCTTTCCTGCTTGACTAAGCTGATGTCACCTTTGGGTGTTCCACTATAAAGTGCTTCAGCTTCTTCATCAGAATCTTCACTTTTTTCTTCTGAATACGCGTATCTGTTGATATATTGTGACAAAAAGGGTGTGTTAAACAGGTTGGGTAGCAGGCCCAAATGGGTCCGGGTCAAAATCGGTAATCTAAATGTGTCCAAATTAGAGGGATAGAATCAGCCCGACTCACCAAGGCTTCATTGCCCATTTTCTTTTTTTTGAATTTTGTAATAATTAATAATATTATATATGGTAGAAAGAGAGATTATTGATATACGAATTGAATTTCTTTTAACTAATAAGACCTAAGACATTGCAAGCAACTGAATACATGATAGATGACTTTTGACTCGTTTAAAGCATTATACCTGTTTTTTGGGCAAACTATTCCGAGATGTATCAACTATCAAACTTTACACTTATTGTTATTGTATGTATTGGATTTCAGAACTTACCTTTCGATGTATTTTGGGATTCATTTCTGATGTATTCTCGGTACATTAATTTGTAAATAATAACATAGCTAATAACATAAGGTGTTAATATAAAAAAGTTAAGTACACCAAAAAATAAGTTTCAGAAGTTTGTATATCAAAAGGTAATTTTGAACTACATACAATATATACAGTAGCAAACGTTATAGTTGGTTACATTTTGGTATAGATTGCCCTTTGTTTTTAGTTACTTTTAATGTGGTATCGTTTTACATGCTACTAAAAAAGATGACCCAATTTGACCCGTTTTTCTATAGTTGAAATGTCACTTGATTCTGACACCTCTTAACTCCCTTTACCCCCACCAAGTCACCAACATTTCAACATCTTGTTTTCTGGAAAGATTTCATGTTGAAATTACTGTTTTCTGTCACCTCCTCCAACTTCCTTCCTTTTTAGGTACACAGGGACTTTGAAACGGAAAGTTAAATGTGCAGGCAAAACTATAGAACATCGCTAGAAGCCATTTCTTCTTATTTTTCAGGGTTTGTAGGTTTTTTTATAGATGCCACCATGATGGAAAGAGCAAAAGGCAAGCTATGGATATAATAATTATATAATATACCTTTGAGAACTCTGTGACGGGGCCCACAGATAGCAGATAACAGAGAGCAAAGCAAATGCAAGAATGTCCCAAAATGCAGTGATAATCCACCCGCTCTGCCACCTCTCATTGAAAGGATCGGTTGCTTTAAAATAAACCTGCATGAACAAATCAGAGTAAAAATATTGCTCCTCATTTTCATCTTATCCAGATTCTTAGTTTTTAATAATGTCAAGAAAAGCCTGGTTAGTTTTCATAGCAACATGCAGGTATAAAAACGTTCAAACTTATATGAATACTCAAACTGTACAGGTATTTTTTTTGAACGACAAACACACACACCCTATGTCCACAACAGGACTTGAACCCTGAACCTAACTGTATAAGTATGTCTATAATTGTTAAAAAGGGATATTCACGTAAATAGCAACATTCAGAAATTATCACTGATAGCAACATATTTCCATTTTTTTACCAATCATAGCACCATACTTTCTTCTTTTGAACCAGTAATAGCAAAGATTTACCTTAAGGTCGCCATGATTAATAAAAATGAATGTATGTTGCTAATTCTGATGATTTTCGAAGTATGTTGCTACTATCAGTAAAACAGTGTGTTGTTATTTTGCATGATTATCCCTTATTAAGTATATACACTAGCATTAAGCATAGTGTGGATGTAAAGAATGATGACTAACAAATTGTGGACAAAGTGTCAACTTGAAGACATGAGACAGCGTGAGAAATGAACATTTGAAGATGAGAAGAATTAAGTTTGCTTTCTGGAGTTGTTCATCTGTTTCTCACACATAAGCTCATAAATAATACTATAAAAACTTATTTTCGAGGAAATGACACATTTTAAGATGATGTCCAATCTAAATACTAACTTAAGTGGAAAGAGAATCAAAAGAATATTCAACTTTCAGAATGTTCAGACGATTTAATACATGGCGTCGAAGATCAAGCAGTCATCCGAGTCCATTAGAGTTAGAAGGTTTAAATAAAGCTAATTTGAGTCCTTTTGAAACACTACTACTCTTTACAACAGGTATTCGAAGAAGATATGAAGTGCTCAATGTGTAGGCCAGGTGGGTTGAGTAATGGGTTGCAACAGGCAAACTTTGTAATGGTCAAAACTCAAACGGGTCAGGTTGGTTTAACCCGAACACCTTATCTAAAATAAAATATAACTAATTAGCATGCAAAATATGCTTACAGTAACTACATAATTCGACAATGGTCTATGCTTTTAAAGGAAATCATCTAAGAGGTTAAATGCAATACAAGTACACTTTGGCCGACTAATGACATGTTCGACCTATTTGGCCCATTTCTTTTTAGCTTTTTTATTTATTTAACCTGTTATAGATAAAACATAAAGTGAATCAACCGATTTATAAATTATAAGAAAATGGGTCAAAATGCCACCTAATATAAATTCCTATATGCCATTCAATATATATATATATATATATATATATATATTCCTATAAGCAAGTTAAAGTGTTAAACTAAGAGGAAAGCTTTTAGTTTTCAATCGATAATATTAGTAAGAAATGGTCTGTTTTTACAAATAGATTGCTTTGATACACTTTTAAGAGCCCACTCCTTATGTAGTTTTGTTGTATTAGAAGATTATCTAGAAACATTTGTAGTTTCAGTTGAGAATGGCCAAATATCTATGATTACATAGAGCCGCACGTGTGATTCTGTTCTCCAAGTTTCCAAACATTGTCCAAAAGGATCAAAGGCTCTAAAGATGTGATCTCTGACTACCAAAACTACTTTCTTCCATTCAATCTTTGGACACTGGGGTATGTTGTAGAATTTGGTAACATTTTGTAAAGCATGATTCTTGAATTGTATTTGCAACATTATTTCATAACATTAAAAAAATTGATAAAAAATGTTGGTGGCTAGAAACAACCCATTTGAACCTGTATATAAAAAGTCACATGTCTGATTTAATCCCATTTTGACCAGCCGACCACCCGCCCATTGTGGCATCTTTAACTCAGATTATGCTAACTCTAACTAGAACCACTGATTCTTTATCTATTTCGCATAAACTTTATCAACATTGTGCACACCAATATGATGAACAAACAGCATTGAACTCACCCCAACTAGAGACATTTTCACCCCCTTCCAACTTACATGAGAAACTACTATAAACATGGTACCTTGATTATAACGAATTTCAAATACTTGTTCACAAATACTGTGTGGCAGACTATTCAACAAATGCATACAAAAAATGAGCGTTACTGGTAATGGGTGATACACCATGCTATGGCCATCAACAAGAGAATTTACCAACAGAATTCAGATCAAACCTTTTGCGTTGATACTAGTCGCATATACTTATACAAGCAACAATATAAACAAGTATGAGTTAGCATGCAAAGGACAACAATTTGACTAGTAAAAGATATCGCATCTAGCTTTGAACGAGCCGAATTAACTCCTTGAGATGATAAATTGTCTATACATTAAAAGTCTTTGAATAGCATACCTCATATCCAATCCAAATAACAGAAAGAACAACCGTGACTAGTAATGCATTTGAGAACTTCCTGTAGGTATCCAACTTAACAGAACTCCTCTTTGCCTGCACAAGTCAAAAGTTAGTATCAGTACACTAGTGAAATTTCCAGCAGCACAGGAAAAAACGAAGAAAAAAGGACATGATCCCAACAAAATTGTAATGTTGTAAAATCTGAAGCAACAGATAAGAGCAAAACCTGCAGCTGTGTAAGTGTCTTCGAAAGAGAAGTGAATATCCACATGATAAAAAATGCATCCAATAGTGCATTAGGAAGGACAAGAATAACTCTTGCTCTTCCAGCTATGTCACTTATCGCTCCCACATACTCAGTAATATTCAGCAACTCAGTTGATAGAAAGTAAGTTGCTCCAATAAGCATCACCTTTGTTGTAAGGCCACCAAGTGTAGGACGTACAACACCATATCCCATAGAAACACACAATATAAGTAGGCGTGAAATAGTTCTCCTTACAGCTCCCACAGTCACAACCCAAGTCGTAATTGCAACTGGCCTTGTTCCCGTGTTGTTAAAATATGCATAGTCAAAGTACCAAAGTATCATTTCAAACAACCCAACAGCTACTACCCCACTGATGCAGTGTTGAAGTTGCAATACATCATCCCAAAACCTCGCATATTGAGAAAACCAGGCAATACAAAGAAGTGCATATGCAAAAGTCATGATCACATAAAACTTTTTTAAAGGGGCCATCCTACCAGGTAAGTAGCCATCAGGGTTCTTCCAAGAGGTTTGACCACTCATTGTCATCCCTTTGAGATTTGGGTCACACGATATGAAAAATAAGTTATACATTCCCGTTCTTGTAATGTAAGCCTCTGTGGTTTTCAATTGCGCCGTTAACGATTTTCCACGAAAATAGACATTGACAGTGACAGGCCAGTTAGAATCCCTTTTAGAAGGTATCCTGATAACTTCACCTTGTTTACAACCTTCTACCTTAGCTAGATCAGAGGTGCAACAAATAGACCTCTGCCCACCATAAGGCGAACCACCAATGTTATCACGATCAGCAGCCTCGAATATTATAACTTGTACCAATCCAGTACGACGTTCCGTTTTTGAATGCTTGGCTGCAGATGCTTCACTCCTCCGAAATGTGATGTTCTGAAATCTATATATGTTTGAATTTCCAAAAAATAAAAATAACTTTTAAGAGGGTTAAACAAATATCTTGAGAGCAAATAAATTACAACAGATCATGAGCCACCTTTTGCTTTCACGAAAGTTAAACTGCAGCTTAACAATTTTACATTTTTTTATGTTAGTAGTAGTTTGTTTTTGTCTTCTAAATAAGATACATTTCTATATGGTTGTTTTGACAATTAACACCCCATTAGAAAAAATAGAGCACAGACATTCTCTATTTGGATTTACCCCATCCATCCACTAACTATTTCAGATTATCAGCAATCATACTCTTATGTTCAAATATCTACAACATTTCCTTTCCACTGCTTTATAAAAGAGATACTTCCATTTTAAGAATATTAGAAAGCTGCCGAACATGGACTACAAAAGACAGATTATTGCCTCATCTTAATGATTTTATTGTTATTCCATCTACACTTCCACCAGAGAAGTTTGCATTGGCAGTTTTCAGGTACATGATTTAAAAGTTAATTTAATGTTACTGTTTTCTTCTTTGTGGCAACATGGAGTTTAGGGATAAGTTTCAATAAGAAACTGAAACATGCCAACTATCAAGCCTGCAGAAACATGAGCAATTCAGTTTTCCGAATTCTTACAAATATCACATCCCGCATAGGGCCAAAGTAGTTAATTTTAAGCGAATTTGGATTCAAATTTCACTATACACTAGAAACGCGTAATAAAAAGGAAAGTATAAGAAGAGTGTTCCAATGTGACGACAGATCTGATTCAACATCAATCCATTCGAAATTACACAAATAGACATCAAGGCCGACAAAACATTACCGGATATAGGAACGACCGTCATTGGCGGTGGCGGGGGGCGAATGGCGAGGGAGCGGAGTTGTGATGCGGGAGGCAGCCATACCTTCACTGCCGCCAGATACAAGGTACGCATTTCCGACTTCTCGGAACGGATCTCGATCGTACACGTGGATTGAGGCGTCGGTGGAGTCAATCGCAAATAATAGTAATACTACTAAGAACGGAGATAGCGTTTTGACGGTGATGAACCGGAGATTTGAAATGCCTGCAAAATTCATGGAGGTTCACTCGAGAAATGTAGAGAGAGAGAGAGATGGGATCGGCGAATTTTGGTGAGAGTTGTGCGTGTTTGTTGTGCGTGTTTGTTGCGCGTGTTTGTTGTGGGTGTATGAGAGAGTGAAAACGAAGCTACAACAGCAATGAGTAATGAATGGACTACTACCTGGGACCGGGAATAGGGATGTAAACGAGTCGAGCTACTTGAACTTAGATCGTTAAAAGCTTGAAACGAGTCGAGCCTAGATTAAAGCTCTTTTAATAAACGAGCCGAGCTCAAGCTCTAAATAGTGGGCTCGCGAGCTTAAACGAACTCTATATATAATATAATTTATATTTTATATATTTAATTTTTAATAATTATATATATCATTTTAATAAAAATATCAAAATAATACCCGAGCCTAAACGAGCCGAGCCCGAGCTTTATAAACATTAAACGAGCCGAGCTCAAGCTCAACATCATAAGCTCTAAACGAGCCGAGCTCGAGCTCGAGCCTAAAAAAACCTAAATGAGCCCGGCTAAATAAGTGTCTAGCTCGGCTTGTTTACATCCCTAACCGGAAACTTGACAACGGTTGACCTGAACCCGAAACACATTTATGAAGAAAAAAAATCATAAAATAGTAACTAAGTTTGACTGTTTCATCAAAGTCACTTCTCTATGTATTTCACATTATGAAATAATCCGTGAATGACCTTGGTGAAATAATTTTCAAACTTGATTATTATTCTGTGATATAAACCCGTCTAAATATTAATGTTATAATTGTAAATATGACAAAATAGTGTTATGCAGGACAAATTAATTATATTTTCTTATGAGTTTGTTTTAGAATAAAGGTTGATGGTTTTAGGAAATGATACATATAGTCAAAAGTATCTAATTTTTAATTGTTGTTACTTGTTACACTTCTAATGCAGGTATTTATATCATTTGATTGTTTAAAATAATTTGTGAGTGTAATATCATCTGACTTAAGTGTTATTAACTGTTTGTATCATGCAAAAATTAATCAAACCCAAAGTAGGCCTATTTTTTATAGAATGCGAAGAATTCTATCTATTTGAGAATTTTTTTTTAAACTAGTAAAACAATGAAATAAACATATTCTACAGATGCTCTTTGTTAAAGAAAAGCTTTCAAGCAAAAACGCAGGTTACGCTGCCAAACAAAAACACCCAAGAGCCATCACATAAATCCACTTTGCTTACCCAAACCAACATCTCATAAATCATATAGAATCAAAGCTACTACGAAGGAATCTTTACATTCGTGCTTTATGAAATTCCTAGAAAAAAATGCAATCAAAATTCCTAAAACCTCCTCCACCGGCCCCATTAATCTCGCAGCACCGCCATCAAGCTTTCCACAAGGTTTTTAACTGTGCCAAGAAATCATCATCTTCCTCACCAGAGAACAAAAATGGGTTCAAGATTCTGGGTAAATCTTTGGGCGATTATATGTTGAGGCTAAATGACTTGAATAGCAGTGAGTATGCTTTCTTCTGGTTCAATTTTGTGTTTTTGTTTACTTAATTTCTAAAGCCATTTGCTGAATTCCTGTTTCTTGGTAGTGGTTTTCGTCTATTTGTTGACTCATCTTTCGAATTTGCTTAATGCGTTAGTGAAAAATGGGAGCTTGATCAGAATTTGCAGATAGACTTTCTTGTTTTTATTGCAAAAGAATCATAATTCTTGCAGAAAATGTAAAAAGGATATCTTATCTGTTGGTAGATGTTAGTCATATTTCTGCAAAACCATGCTTATGTTTGCATCAAGAAGCCTCATATGTGGTCAGTTATCAAACCACCAGTGGGTTATATTAATATGAGCACTTAAACAGTTAATCCAGTTTTATTTAATGACAGGTTTAATGCAGGACAAGGTAAACATTTGGGTGTCAAAGACTACAAACTTTCTGAATGAATTGACCTCCCCACTTGTAAAAAATGTTCAAGATAAAGATTTCATAATTGGAAATTCATATGAGATTGATGACATGGAGGAACTATTCATGGGAGAACACACCATCGACATAAAAACGCCAATGGGAAATCTTTCTTTAGCTGCTATTATTTCCATTGAGCAGTTTAGCAGGTGAGCATAGACTTGAATGAAGTCCTTAAATCAACAACAACAACAACAATCATACCCAATCCCGCTTGAGCTGGGTATGGGGAGGTAAGATGTAGATAGTTTTACCTCCTAGATAGAGAAACTAATGAAGTCCTTAAATGATTTAAAAAAAAATTAAAACTATAAGTTACTCCACAAAATCTATTTAACCTGCACTGGCTTCTTCTTCATCTCAAGTAAATGTAATTTGTATAAGTCATATATGGAATCTGTTAACCTTAACTTGTCAGATTATGAATTGCAGGATGAATGGCTTGACTGGGAAGAAAATGCAGATGACATATAAAGGTATTGTCCCTGAACATGTGTCTAATAATGCTCGTAATTTGGTGGAGTATTGCTGCTTTAGGTTCTTGTGCAGAGATAATTCTGAAATTCATCCTTGCCTTAAGGTTTGTAGGTTTCCTTTAACATTACTTCTGCTTAAATTCGAGCCGAAAAGGTTTTTCTTTTTTTTGGGTACTGCCGGAACAACTTGATTTTAACTTCATGATTGATGTAAAAAAATTTAAATCTTGAGAAATTTTGATAATTTCATTAAACTTCATCGCAAGGACAAGAAAAAAGATAAAAAATTGATGCTAAATTTGTAACAAAATCCATATGAATTGATATGAAAACTTTACATATACTTCTGTCTTTTTAATCAAAGGTGTACATATTTTCTAGCATGTGTAAGATTTTCTTTCTAGAAATATAGTTTGCAGTTTGAATAGAAATTTAGAAGTATTTGTCTATATATACTTGTTTGTGTCCTTACAACAATGAATTTGGGTTGATAGGATCCAGCCTTCCAAAGACTGATATTTATAACCATGCTTGCGTGGGGGCATCCTTACAACAAGAAGAAAGATTCCTCTGAGAAAGTTCCATTTCAGGTTCACATTTCTTTTTATTTATGTTACAATTATATATTTTCTAATAAGACCGTGGCAATTTAGTTTAGGAACAGAATTGGAGAATTATGATATATATGATTACCGGGGAGGGTTCAAACGAGAACTGTTTTTCGTACGAGAACTGCGAGAACCAATCTTGGCCGTTCATTTTAGATAATGGAATTCATGGATGAAGAGCGTGGGGGGATTGAGTGTGGCAGGGTGCATGTAAGAAATTCATGGGTGGGCAATCCAATTGAAGGAGAGAGAATTGGACGGCTAAGATTGGTTCTCGCGGTTCTCGTACGAAAAACAGTTCTCGTTTGAACTTTTGCCTATGATTACCTATGCGGTTAGCAGATCCTAATTGCACAAAAAAGGTCACCATTTTGACCCATTTACTCATAAATCGGTTGGTTTTTATATTTATATCTAATGGGTCAATAGGTCAAGCTAAAGGAATTAATTGAAAAGGAAACAGGTCTGATGGGGCAAATGGGGAACTCATCCGACGTGTATTGAAATGTATAAAAAACTTTCTAATTTGCTATATTTGAGAAAGTTGGATTATTTTCTTAATAACATAGTTTTTTGTAATTATCCTTAGCACATTAATTATTTATTACAATTCAAAAAAGTAGATAAAAAAGTGTTCATGGGACGGCCTAACCCGACTCAACCGGTATAAATAATCACCTTTTTAAATCCAAACTCGATTCGACCCGTTACCCAAACTGTCCTGACTTGCTCACTGTGCCATGTCATGTTAAACTATCAAAAGGCTTTACAAATTAGGCTTAACAAAATTCTTTTAATTTTTTTTATCATTAAGAGGAAGCTTGTAGAAGAAGACGCGTTTGTTCGCATTGCTCCTGCTATTTCTGGTTTGGCTGATTGGCCAACCGTGCATAACCTTTTCAAGGCTCTTGCTGGTGATCAGAACGGCATCTCGTTTCACATTTGGTCAACATATATCAATGAACTTCTAAAGTGAGCTTCCTGCATCATTTTCTTCTACAAATCAAATTTTCCAACTTTTTTTTATACTTTTATAAAAGTTCTTGAACCGAAAAATCATGGTGTTTTTACAATTTTTAATATTATTCATTTTCTGATGTCGTTTTCCTGTATGCTGCACAGAGTGTATGAAGGACGGAATTCATACAACGTTGAGAGTCCTTATATTTCTGGTGAGAGAATACTATGCCTTGGTTCAAGCAGAAAAAGACCTGTTCTTAAATGGGAGAGTAACATGGCATGGCCTGGAAAATTAACCCTGACTGACAAAGCACTTTACTTTGAAGTAAGTATCTATTTACAAATTCAAGCAGAAAGTGTTGCACAGCATGATGTAATTATTTCCATCACTTAAGCTGCCTACTAGAGGTGGCAAAACAGGCAGACCGGACACATTGGGTAACTGATGAAAACAGGTAGTTTTTGGTACTGGTCAGAACAGGTCGAACCGACCCAAAGCACTTATGAATACTTTAGTTTGTCAAATATGATTTAAAAAGTTATATTATTTCAATAATAATCTCATGTGGAAAATGAATTAGGTTTTTTTGTACTAAAAAACACTTTGGCAATCAATTTCCGCTTAATCGAGTTTTTTATTTTTATTTTACCCCTTTACGACCTACAAATGGAACCATTCTTGATTTTTTTTCATAGATATCCGATTATTTTCTTTGTGATTGCGTAAAAAATAAGTGAACTTTAGAATGCCTTTTACTTAAGGCTATAGCAAGGTATATCTATGCAATGCATCAAGTCAAGACCTAAATTTTGTATTGTTTTGGCATTTGGATAGAGTATATCACTTCTAGGCAGCAAAATTGGCAGGTTGAGCTGGTTGGGTAATGGATGAAAACGGGCAAAATTTTAAAATTGGTCTGCTTGATGCGCCATTTGAAACTGTCATCTCTTTTTCACACTCCATACTTGCAGGAAATTGGCTTGAGGGGCCAACGAGATGCTATTAGATTGGATCTTACTGGGCATGATTCACGGGTGGAGAAAGCCAGGGTTGGACCATTTGGTTCTGATCTTTTTGACTCAGCCGTTTCTATTACTTCTGGTCCAGAGTGAGCAATCTTCAACAATTTATCTAGTCAAAATTCTTGTTTTTCTTTATATATTTGTGTAAATGTATCTAAACTCACATATGCCAATCTTGTAGCTCTGAAAAATGGATACTTGAATTTGTTGATTTTGGAGGTGAAATGAGGCGAGACGTATGGTACGCTTTCATAAAAGAAGTTACATCTATACACCAATTCATACAAGACTTTGGACCCAAGGAAAAGGACCAATTCATACATAATATTTATGGTGCTAAAAAGGGTAACCAAAGGGCAAAAAATTGTGCGATTATTGGCATTGCAAGACTTCAAGCTCTACAATCCCTTAAAAAGCTTTTAGATGAACCTACAAAACTTGTTCAATTCTCATATTTACAAAATGCACCCTATGGTGAAATCGTCCGCCAAACACTAGCAGTAAATTTGTGGGGTGGACCATTGACCACAAGATTGAAAGAAGTCAACTCTGTGTCTTCTGGTGAGGTATCAGAAGTTTACAGTAATCATGTATATGATATTGATGGAAGTGTGTATTTAAGGAGGTGGATGAGACATTCATCATGGGGCTCTAATGATTCTATTGCTTTTTGGAAGAATTCTTTGGTGGGACAAGATCTCATGTTGAGTAAAAATCATGTTGTTGGAGATAAAAATTTGGTAGAAAAGGCGGCGATTACATGTAGGGATAGATACAAAGTGGTTGAAAGTACTCGAGCTACAATTGATGCTGCTATGATCAAAGGGATTCCTAGTAATATAGACCTCTTCAAGGTTCAACTTCATCTGATTGCTTCTGTTTCTTTTCTTTTTCTGTATCAAGGAGTGTTGGATTTGCGTTATGAAACTAGTTATTGTGATTTGAAATTGAAATAATCAATTTTCAAATGTTTGGATACACACATACTGCTTTTGATTATCAAATAATCAATTTTGGGTTACAGTCTTATACCAGCCTCAACAAAAACAATATTACAGACTTCTACTCCCATTTCACAAAACTCTTTTCCACACCAAAACATATTTTTTTTGGAGATTTCCTTAAATAGTTAGAATTTGCCAAACACCCACCCATTTATGTATTAACTGATTATCTTGATTATGATTATTCAGTATCATATAATTACATTCCAAATGCCTACCCAAACATCCCTTTAGAATTTCCACATGCTCAACTTTACATCATATTATATGTGTTTATTTAGTCATTAATTTCAGATGAAGATTATGTTGCTTCATCCTATTGTTTTCAGGAGCTTGTGCTTCCTTTGACAATGGCTGCCAAGAGCTTTGAGAGACTTAGACGATGGGAAGAGCCATACTTGACTGCATCTTTTCTTGCATTTACATATGCACTCATCTTCAGGTAAAATACGTGAAAGTTATTGGTTTGTGTAGTCAAACACCTAAAACAACCTGTTGGACGCATAGTCGCATAGTTTCATGAAAACATCCGTTTATTAGTCAAATATCTAAACACCTTTAAAAACTAACAAATTAGAGGAATCTTGTGAGCGGTAGTCAATTATAAATTTCTTTTATAAAGAGACTGAAGGGCATGGAGGTAACTCTAGAGATGGAAGAGTAGTGTTACATAACAAGCATTTGCTTATCTAATCTGTATGTATGATTTTTGTTTTCTTTCCTTTTTCCCATTATTAATGGCAAACACCTACATACCCTTGTCACTTTTGGTACTTCTTGTATTGCTACCTCCGGGAGTGTAGCTGAGTTAGTAAGGGATGAAGTACTTCGGCAAGATTTAACGAACAGAGTCTGGTGTTCTATCCATAGGGTTGGCACCCTCCATTGCCTTACCACTCAGTCAGTCTGATTTACTTCCCATGTGTTGGGCCTAAGGTGGTGTGGCGTGGGTCGGTTGGGGTTTTGGGTAAACCTTTTGGCAAGCTTTAACAAACTTCTTGGTACCGCTTAGGCCAAAGATCTGTTGGTAATTAAACTTTTTTCGTAACTTACATTTTTTTCTTCGGCATTCAGGAATTTGCTATCTTATGTGTTCCCTACAACACTAATGGCATCGGCAACTCTCATGTTAATGGTAAAAGGGCTGAAGGAACAGGGCCGCCTGGGGAAATTTTTTGGTAAAGTTACTATACATGATCAGCCACCCTCTAATACAATCGAGAAGATTATAGCTGTGAAAGAAGCTATGCGCGATTTAGAAAAGTATATACAAACTGTTAATGTTTCGCTTCTTAAAATCCGTACAATTCTACTTGCTGGCCAACCTCAGGTACACTGGTGTTTAGATATGTGTTTTCTTACTGGTTATCTGAATGTGTAAATAACAGTATTTACTTCTAATTATTTAATTATCTAAAAAAAATTTGGGATTATATTTACATCAAACATCGTCTTTTGTAACTCTGTAATTGAATCACATAATGACTTTCAAAACATAAGGATTAGGAATCAATGCCGGCGTTCTATTTTGCTGTTTCTCATGCTTCCATTTGAAAACTTTTCAGATAACAACGGAAGTTGCTATGGTGCTCATGTTTGGCTCGGCTGTTCTTCTTATCGTCCCTTTTAAGTACATTCTTTCATTTTTAATATCTGATCTCTTCACAAGAGAGCTCAAGTTCAGGAAGGAAACAGCTATGAAGTTCACAAGGTTCTTGAAAGAGCGTTGGGACACTGTGCCTGCTACCCCTGTTTCTGTTTTGCCATTCAAGTTCAACGGTACTAATGCCACAAGTAGAAAGAAGAAAAGAAACAATTTCCAAAAATTAGAAAGAACTCTGAGAAAACAGTAAGTTCAGTAGTTTGTTTTCTTTGTGGCTAAATCATTTGAACATTCTTATGCGTGTTTTGTGTAGAGTTTTGGTTGTAGAAGTTGTGATATACAGGTTATTTTCAAAACAGAGATCAAAGGGAAATATACGGGGTCATTAAGCAATTATGGTTCAGGTGTATTTCAGAATCCAAAATGAAATGAAACAAATCACATTTTATGAACACCGACATCATGATCATGTATATTTGAGGCCATTGATGATGCTAACAAAACTGCTTTTCAAGTTTTTGTATGCAATCGCACCTTTTTAAGTTATGTGATGCAAGGCAGAGTTGAAATTGGAGTGGTTCTCTCTAAAAACAATCCGCCTTAAAGTTTACTTCAGCGAAGTTTTAAAAGGGTCAGCCTTGCTACTATCCACCTACGAGAAAGAGGCATTGACTATGGTCAACGCTATCCAAAAGTGCCTCCCTTGTCTTCTGGGTGAGTCGTTTTATCATACATACTGATAAAAGAAGTCTTTAGTATCTACTTGAGCAGGTGATTACAACTCCAGAACAAACTCAGTTGCTTTCATAGATACTTATGGATATGATTACAGAAGCGAGTATAAGAAAGGCTCTGAAAATCAAGAAGTTGATTGCTTATCCTGCATGACTGAATTCTAACTTGTATCAATCTCAATGCCTCATGCAGATTTGGTGGCCTATAGTATAAGAGGAAGTGAAACACAAATCTTTGTGTAACCTTAATCTAATACACAATTGCAGATTGTTATTCATAAGACACTAACTCGCATTATAGCTAGCCTTTTGTGGTCAACATACGTAAAGCAGTGAAGAAGTTTCTACAACAAGATGATTTGTGTCGGATGTAGAACTGAAAATCATGTCGTTCCTTGGCTTAGTTGAAGAGACAAAAAATGGAAGGGTTACACAAGTTGGCGTTAGTTCTATATGTCCTGGACACGGTATGTGTTGACACAACTAATAATAACTGAACCTATTGGGTCACAAACCGAGATGCAAATTTGACCGTGTCCATCTGAATAGCTTTGTACGTTTTACAAAGCATAAATGGCAAAAAGTTTATAAGGGGAAAGATTGCATTTGTTATAATCTTGAATACCAAGAAAAATCATTATAAAATGATTTAATTGAGGGGATTAAGCACACCCTAAGTACAACTTGAGCATATTTGAGCCAGTTTAGGGGTGCAGGTGGGTTCTATGTGGACATGTGTCTAATGTTGATCAGTTTAGCATGCATTTTAAGAGAATATATACATATAGTTGAGTGTGTGTAAATGTATGTGTCTACACTAGCAGAGGAAAGTGATATTGGTGGTTATTACTAAAGATACAGAGTCTGAATGTTAGAAAAACCTTATTGTGGTGGTGTCCGAGGGCGTGGGGTTAGTGAGAAGTTGCCCATGGAGCAAAAGTTAGAATTATGGTTATTACTAAAGATACAGAGTCTGAATGTTAGAAAAACCTTATTGTGGTGGTGTCCGAGAGCGTGGGGTTAGTGAGAAGTTGCCCATGGAGCAAAAGTTAGAATTATATGAATTTTTTAGGCTTGATTATCATAGTTTGGAAAACAAATAAATTCCTCAAAAGCTCAAATACAACACTCTCTCTCACATTCTTCATTTTCTAACGCATACATTGCAAGAGAGCACTATAAAAAGAAAAGTTTTATCTTCATTTCTTTCAACAAATCATCTCCATGGTTCTACATTAATAAAAGGTAGATCATAGTATAATTAGGTGGAATGACCGAAAATGAAGATCTTAGAACACTCTTTTTCTGAGAAAACTTTGTCATTTCTAAAATTCCAGATAACCCAGAAATACGAAAGTAAGGCAATCGTAAAACCTCTTCCTTTATCTTTCAGAAGCTGAGAATATGAACCCTATGTGATGAGGTTTTCAAAATTAACTATAACCCTCTTGATAGGAAGATATGCTCTTCAATTTATTCGTTTTCACCATATAGTGGGCGTAATTTAAAATTTTACGGCATGTTTTCGAGTTTTTAAATTAATGAAAATGAAGGGGATATAAGAAAAGAAAAGGGAAGGACGAAAAACTCCTCACCCAAGTCACCACTCATCATATTTTTACGAGGAAAGATTTCAAGTTGAAACTCGAGAACACTTCTTTTTTAGTTTTCTTTTAAATCTTTTTCTTTTCTTTTCTAAAAAGAAAAACTCGAGAACAAGGTATTAAACTTTAGATTAATATCATTTAAAAAACACATTATTTAAATATGTAAAAAAATCACACCTATAAGTTAGATCTAAAAAGGTACAAACAACCCATTTTCAACGATCAACCGATCATAATCGTCATCGATAAAATCATAAGAGTTAAAAACAAAAATAATAGGCAATATACAATCTAAATTTTTCTATAAACGATATGGTTTGGCTAATAATTTGGATTTGGGTCCAAAGTCCAAACTACTCAAACCGATCCGTGCACATATATACTCTAAACTTGGACACACGAACCAATATTCTATTCTACACGAGTACCGTGCACATATATACCGTCACATAGAACCATATCCACTACACAATTACGTTAATTTTTTTCTCCTACCACTTAATCAACCACTTAGTCTCGTAGTAATCACTTCTCACTCCATACCAAATTATAGAACCCACGTATTACCTAAATAATCAATTAAAATTTAAAAATATAAATTAAAAGGCTAAGTCGCACTGATTCCCATGAGTTAAATAACACACCTCCCTTCCTACCACAACTTAGTAGATTATCACCACTCCCACCTTCAAGGGTCATCCCACCACATCAGATAACCACATCCAGCCCCCCCCCACTACCCCCCCCCCCCCCCCCCCCCCCCCACACCAAAAAAAAAAAAAAAAAATCTATAATTGTTGAACTTGCGATCAACGGAGATGCCATAACATAAAGCGAATTACTCGAATCACAATGTTGTCGGTGTTGAAACATAATTATAACAAAACTTTGAAGATCAAAAGGGTAAAATTAGAAACACCCAATAACCAATCATGGCTAAATTTATTGTTAACTTAACTTGGTCATCTGGGTAGCTCTCTCTGCATTAGCAAGTATGAAGAATTCTTCAACAATGGCGATCTGCAAATCACAATCCTTTTGCCTTCTTCTTTTTAGCGTAATTCTTGAAATGGAAGTCGATGAAAAGGGCCAAAAGAGATGCATTGAAAACGGCATTAAAGCACCAACCCAAGAATCCAGAGCAACCCGACCCGGTGAAATGGTAATAAAGCATCAAACCCGACACCATGAAACTGAAGACGAATTGGATAATCTGACAGTTGGTGACCAAAACCTTCCACCACGGGCGCCACCCGAGTGCGCACAGCAAGTAGTAAGCGTACATTAGCACGTGAACAGAGGCATTGGTAACAAGCGCCACCGGTAGCAACGACTGCGACGTTGACAGCCACACGTAACACATGACAACCACCACCGAGTGATGGTATACGTGGAGGAACGACAGCCGTCGATTACTTCCGCTGAGAATTATTAAAAACGTGTCGATGAATTCAAGGAGTTTTGAGAAGTAGAAGATCTGAGCCCAGAAGAAGACAGGACCACTAGGAGGGGTTTGATTGGGCGGGAAGCAGAAGATCCAACGTTGGTTAGGCATTTGGGAGAGGGTGGAGAGGGAGCAGCCGACGGCCATGATGAGGGAGAGGATGAGGAGGATTAGGTTGTGGAAGGCGGAGATGAGGCGCAGGAGGGTGGAATTGAGGTTGGGGAGAGCAGCGGCGGCCCGGCGAAGTGTGAAAGTGAGGAGGAGGTAGGTGAGGAGGGTTACAGTGACGAAGAGAGGTGAGGCGCCCCATGTTTGGTTGGGTTTCCAGTGGAAATTGGTGATGGTTGGGTGGTCGACTAGCCAGTATTGGAGTTTAGCGTGGAGGTCTTCCATACACGCGCCGCCGTACGGGAGTGGATTGGGGAGTGACCGAGGAGGAAAATGAGGGGATAAGATGCCGTTGTCCGGTCCCCAAAAAATAAAAAATGGACATATGTTGCCGGTTACCGTGATAATCCGGGCAATTATTACCCAAGATTTAAAAAATAAAAATAATTTCTTCTATATCCTTATAAAATTTATAAATTATTTATATATCCTTCTAAATTTAAAAATTACTTATATATCGTCTTAAACTTTTAAAACCCTTATCTATGTCTAATTACCTATTTTAATATTTATTAAATTATTTAAATATCAATAATCCTTATAACTATTTATAAAATTACTATATTATCCTTGTATTATCTAAACCTAAATTGAAAAACATTTAAATAAATTAGTAATCTGCAATTTGAAACAGCCTAACAATTAACACATGAATTCTGATCGCACCTAACACACGAAATAACCTGAAGCAAATAAACAGCCTGAAGCAAACCAAACAGCCTAACAATTCTGATCGCACCTAATAATTCTGATCGATTGTTTCAAAAAAAAACATGCAACTTGGAATTTCTTGTGGCAAATAAACACTAGAATCATAAACATATGGCAATCCTCGATGATAAGCAGACACATGTGATAAGCATTCTCGATGATAAACATCACACATATAGATAATAAGCTAGCCAATACATGGAATCCAAACAACAAGAAATAAACATTCTCGATGATACCTGAACAACATACGGCAATCCTCTCGATGGCAGAATTCGTCGACCCCTTATCGTCGACTGCCGATGGTAGAATATGAAGCGATTAATTAGAGGGAAAGATTTATTTAAATGTTTTTCAATTTAGGTTTAGATAATACAAGGATAATATAGTAATTTTATAAATAGTTATAAGGATTATTGATATTTAAATGATTTAATAAATATTAAAATAGGTAATTGGACATTAATAAGGGTTTTAAAAGTTTAAGAGGATATATGAGTAATTTTTAAGTTTAGAAGGATATATAAGTAATTTATAAATTTTACAAGGATATAGAAGAAATTCAAGTTTGGATTTTAATTAAAATAGAAGATTGGGTCATACTGGGCTTAGTAAAAAAAACTAGCGGTGGCAAAAAGAACAGGTTGAGTTGGATTGGGTAAAGGGTTGAACGGGTTAATCTTGGAAAAAGTATCAAACAGGTTCAGATCCAAATGAGTTTATGTGTTACAGTGTTACACCTTTGTAAAGATGTCTAAAATTAATAACATTTTTCAAGTATTATACCTTCAAAAATGTTTGACATTGTTCCTCTCAAATATGTGATTATTGATAAGAAGTTAACTATGTGGAATAACCTATGGTCACACTGAAAAGGAAAGTTAAGAACTTGCATAATAAACGTATAGAACTTTTGAAGGTGCAGTGGAGGCATATGAAGAGTTAGATTGTACCTGGGGACCAGAAGAGGAATAATTCAAAACTATCAAGAACTTTTTGACAGTTAGATTTCGAGGACAAAATCACCTAAGTGGGGAAGTATTATAACATCTCAAGGTCCAAAATCTTAATTTAGTTTATTATTTGAAAATAAATTATAATTTTAATAAATGAATAAATATGTGTATGATAAAATATAGTGGCTAAAATTGTCAAATTTTAAACTTAAAAAGTCCGGGAAGTGAAAGTATCAAAAGGCTATAGTTGAAAATATAAATACACTTGATTTTAAAATCAAAAGAGGAGAAATATCAATAACTTTGTGGCCGGAGAAATTTGTGGTGAATAGCCTTGGTTTTGCCGTTGAAAGTCTTAGAAATTGAATAAACGTATGATTCTTTTGAACCCTTTTATGTGTTAAATTTGAGAGTTAATGTCTAGTTATGGTGTATATGTTGAATTAAAGTGTTTAGATGTTAACTCGTGTGTTTTAAACAACTACATAGGTTGTTTGAGTGTAAAGAACACTCAGACATGTGAAGAATTGGTTTATGAAAACCAAATGGGTAAAAAATAACAGTTGCTCGTATAGATGTCGTTTATCAGAACATAATATAGCAATCTAATCAACATTTATTATTATTGATTAGGGAATGCCTATGTACGTGATTCTTTGACCCGAAGATTATTACGTAATTAACTTCAACTATACTATCATATTGGACTTTTACTATAAATATGTGATGTATGTAAATTATATCGTACAATATGTGATATAGATATTGAATAGTGTACAATTATTACTTGGTACCAAGTGAAGGAAAAGGGAGACTCAATATGTGTTATTGGATCTCTATGATACAGTTATAACTGACATACAGTTTAAAGTCTGTAGTCAATCGAGTTTAAAGTCATTTAACTGAGTTACAGATTGACAAACATCAGTTTTGTCTTGAACTTTTGTTTATACTCCTTTATACTAACATAACTTTGAATGTTATTATGAACATATTATGCATTCGGCATGTTTTGACAAACTCGGCGTACTTTCTTGTTCAAATTTTCTTTGTAACTCGCAGCCTTTACCGTCATACTGTCCACTTTATATACCAAAATTTGCCTTAAACTAAAGCAGTATGTAAACTATATATTCTGTTGTAAGCATAAATGTTATACATACAAGCTTTTACAGGAACGCAACAAAAAACACTCATCTGCAGCAAATTTGAATATGAAATCACTTCATGCCAATCTGAAATGGCAGAAAAATTCCATCTTTTATCATGCTTTCCTTCCAATTTTCCAGTATACCATCTGCGGATGGTAACTTATTTCTCTTCGATTCGTCTACTTCCCCCAATTCACCAGCCAAGAAATCATCCTCTGAATCGTAATCATCATCCAACCCCTCATTACTGGTCAACTTCGACTTTTCATCATGAAAATTTTCAACAGATTCATCGAGTGTTAGTTCATCAGCAAAGCGTTCCATTATGCTGTCTAATTTCGGTCGGTTATTATTGTCAGATGGTGACACCATATCGAACTCTTGTGAACCTGAACTGACCTGATATGATTTCTTCGACTTTGACCCACAAAGTGATTGCAATAGTCTTGATAATTTATAAGCCGAAGCTTCCATTGCTATATCATGGGTACCGATTTCATCAAAAAGTTTTCTCAAATGAGACCGAGTGATTTTACCTTTATACTCCTCAAACAATCCCCTCCATTCCTTTTCTTTAACCTGGAATGGGGCATGGGCCATGCTGTTAAGAATGGTCAAAGCCCGGTCAAAATCATCTTGGATCATTGCTCGACATATGATCTCAACGAAGAATGATGATGGTGGTATTTCGCCCGCTTCCAGCATTACATCAAATGCATGCTCCAGTAAATGAGTCTGAATCAAACATAAAAATTCAAATATTGGCTCAAACGGGAATTCCTAAGAAAAAAGGTATGATGTTTGTTATTCTGTTACAAATTCGACCACTAAATATTTCGAGTTACAGCAAGAAGCAGCAACTTCCATCAATTTTGCTAAAAGGGAAAAGGGTTGAACACGTTGAAAGGCGCCTGAATTCTTAATTTAAACATACAACCTACAATTTTTCAAAAATATGGATTTTATAGTATTTCGTAATCTTGAATAACAAGTTTGAAAATACAAAAGTGTTTGCATGTCTGACCTACCCAATCTATCTTTCCACTTTTACACTGATGCAGAAGTAGAAAATTAGTAAGCTTGACCACAAAAGTCAAACCAAATCACTCTACAAATAAACAGGTAAAGTAAAATCAACAGAAAGATGATAAAAGAAAAGATAAAGAAGATACCTTTCCAGCCCGGGATGCTTCAACAAGCAAAAACGAATGTTTGTTTTGATCAAGCTGATATCCAGAAAAAACCATTTCTTTATAAACATAATCAAAATACTCCCATTGATGAGCGCTAGCGGATGCTCTAAGCATTTCACCATAAGTGTAAGCATCCGGGCTAACAAAAGGACCATCACGTCCAACACTAATATTATGACCATTTGACTTTTTTGTATCTTCAAATAACTCCTTCGCTTCAAAAAACATATCGTTTCTCCCGTAAACTTTCAACATGGCATTTACAATTCCAATGTCAGGAGAACAGTGTTCTTTACTAGCATCAAATATCCTAATGCAATTACCAATATGCCCTCCATCCATGGAAGACAATATCATGCCCGTGAAAGTAACGACCAAAGGTCTTGTTAGAGGAAGTTTTTTCATCTTCTTAATCTGCATTTGGAGTCGTTTCACAAGTGCCAATGAAGTTTACACCATAAAAAACACACACACAAACACAAGATTAAGGTTGTGTTTGGCATAACATACCTCCACAATAGCTTCTTGCCACATCCCATTGTAGCAAAGGCAAAAAGCTAGCTCACAGTAGACAGAGGCGGCTCCAACAACACCCTTGCTTTCCATATCTCTGACCACTTCTACTGCATCATTGACTTTGCCTTCTTTTGAGAAGGCCTTCACCAGCACTAACCAATTGCACAAAAAACAAAAATCATGATTACCAAATTAGCCCTCATGATACATCTGAAGGAAAGCACAAATACCTTTGTAAGTGAGGGCTTTTGGAGCATTCCCACTTCTCTTCATCTTCTCAAAGTACTCATGCACAAGCTCATACTTCCCAGATGCCATCATTACCTTTGCACAACAACTTACTGTAAGAACTGTGTGTGCGTGTGTGTTAGTGTATTTGTGTATAAAAGGATTGAAATCCGATTAGTACCTCCATTGCAAGTCCGTAAGTTGCTCCACTGGGCTTCAAACCATTTTTTCTTAACTCCTCAAACACCCACGACACCCCTTTCCAATCTCCAGACAATGTACAAGCATTCAGCACCTGCCAAAAAAAGTTACAAAATTACCCTTATGTCTATAATAAATAATGACCCCTACACCTGGTATTATAAATCTTGTAAAATCTCTCTTACAGCATTATAAATGACCAGGTCTGGTTGGAGAACAGGATCCCAGTTTTTGCGTTTCTTGATAATCTTTGAAGGTTGTTGCTTCATGGAATCAATCACGTTCACAAGTTCTTTTAGAAGACCAGATTGACCAAGTGCAATGGCAATGCAATGGTATGCAGCCATATCAGGGTAAATGTGAAAATCAGCCTACATTAGGGTTTGAAGTGAGCTTTCATCGCATAAGATCAAATTACAAGTTCGGTATATAATTAGCAAGCTTTGTTTTTGTCATTACACGCATCAAATTAAAGATTTGAAGGGCTTCATGGGGTCTTCTTGCTTTCCCCAAAACTGACAAGAGTTTTGTGTACACAAACCTATAAATTACAGAAACACGCAAATAAATTAATCGATTTCTGAATTCTATTTTTAGGGTAAAAGATATATAAACATTAGTTTTCAACAACATAAATGAAATGCTAAATGAACCATATACCTGCTCTTGAAGTGCTTATGCTCTTTAGAGCTGTAGACCCACTTGACAACAGATAAAGCATGCCTCCATTGACCTTTATCACCAAGTCCACCTACAATCTTCAACAATTGATCTTCTGTGAACTGCAATTGTGACTGTTTCATCATTCTGGAAAACTTCCAGTTCTTCATACTTAGCTCTGTTCCACTAAGCCTAACCAAACACACACAATGACCCCAAATTGATTGTATTTCATACAATTATATATCTGCTAGCAATTATACAGAATATACATATATATACATATATATACATATACCTGTCAACAAGAAAACGAATTGCTTCACCTTCATTAACTTTTCTCTTGGGGGGTACCCATTTATCGTTCTTGTTTTCAAGCAATCCATCTTCCAATTCAATATCATCTTCCAAAATCCACTTGAATTTATCACGCTCCTTCTCAATAAACTCGCTCAGCTCATACAAATGTTCATACTTTAAATTTTCCCCACCAACAGACTCTTTATTAGCACTGGCATACTCCATTAACTCAGCTCTTTCCAGCCTTTCCCATGGCTTCCCGACCAACGACGACGAAGCGGCATCTTTGTCCTTTTCTTGCTTGCTTTTCGTGGCTTTAACGATGGCCTTGTTGAAGGTTTTGAATTCATCCTTTAGTGTTTGAAAATTGGCCTCTTCTTCTTGTAGTTGTTCTTGTTGTTGGGACTGGTCGGCCGGCGTTTGGCGGCGGCGATTGGATTTTTGAATTTGTTTCTTGCGGAGGGTGTGGATGATTTTAGGGGTGGGAGTGACGCCATTTTTGAGGAGATTTTGTTTGATGATTTCGTTGTCTTGGTGGTGAGAAGGCAGGGGTGGACGTGGAGGCCCCCTTAACCTTAGAGATTCCATTGTTGTCACTGAAGTTTTAGCTCAATCTTTAACTGACGAAGTTGCAGAAATCTTTGGGGGGCGGGGGTTTAAGTACAGGAGAGCAGTCAAGGCAAAACGGGTCGGGTCGGGTCGGGTCGAGTAACGACTCAGAATAGGTTCCGGGGACTTTTTAAGACAAAAATATTAACAACAACTTGACTTTCATTACGTTAAATGCTAGTGAGCACTCACCGTAAGTTAAGTGTTGTCCGACATGTTTATCAAGTCTTCTTTTCTCTAATCACATAAGAAATTAAATGTCAACTCAAAGATCAAACAAGATTTGTAAACTCTTTGCAGAACATTTTAATTGTGTTTTCATATCAATAAAAATAATCCAACCAATTTAAAACATTTCTTTGTTCTATTTTTCACCAAGTACAAGTAAAAGAATTTGAAATGGACACAACAAATTACTTCCCTAAATTCTCAAACACTAATGCTAGTGAAATCACTCACTAGTAAGTTGAATTTTGATGAGTATTTAGTTTCCCACCTTATATTAAGTATTTTGAGTTTGATTTGGTTGATTGGTTTTGATTTGATTGCATGACCATATAATTGACTTTATTTTTTCCATTTTTTTATGACCTGGGTTTATGCTGTAAGTAGTACTGATAATTGTGACCCATTTATATAAAGTTGGGTTGATTTGGGTAATTAAGTATTTAATATGGGTCTGATTTTATAGAGTATATTTTACATGAGTGTTAACTTGGGCTAAAGCTAACAACTCTTATAGGAGAGTACGGGTCCATATGGGCAGGGTAAGGGTGGGCGGTGGGTCATCAGGGTAAAAGGAAAAGAGTACGGGTCTTCATTTGAGCGGGCGGCAATCGACATTCCATATCGAATTCGATACACTGCAGAAGTACAGAGTCTACAACGGCTAGAGGCGTACTTTTAAATTTACTCCTCCATTGACGTTGAGCCCTCGATTACTAACAAACCATTATGTCTTTATTTTTATTTTAAATTATTTGTTTAACAACTGTGTATTTTATTTTGGATAGATTTCTATACAATAATAATCTAATACATATAATAATTATATATTTACTATTAAATAATATCATTTATTTAGGGGCATTATTGTTCAACTACACACTTTTTATTATATGTAAAAAAGTATTGTGTATAAAATATCTCCGTTTATTTTATTTTCCAAACCTAAACTTTTTGAGAGAATAATTATAATTAGAAGATTTTTTTAAATACTTTGAACTTTCTAAATAATTGTTAAAATATGTTTTTCTTTGATTTATAATTGTTTTAATCGTGGTCTAGCCTGACTTCATATTTTAAACTATAAAATCATAAATCTTAAGACTAAAATAGTAATGACTATTATTGTTGTTTTTTAAGTCGTATCAACATTATTAACCAGTTACTAATCCATTGCGGTAATAATTGTGATCATTGAGCAAACATATGAATGACGAGGATCATATTTTGTTATGCTACTAATACTTGTAGTTGCTGTTTTATTCTGATTTATTTTGGTCGAAGAAAAGTTAAGGGTGGTAAAACAAAAAAGTACGCTAACAAGGGACTGGCATACTAGTGTAATGCTTCCCTCATTTACAAAATAATAAATAAAAAGACCATTTCATATTTTTATTTCGACAAAAGACCACACCTAAGTTTCATAGCTTTTAGTCCGTTATCGTGATCATGATTTTTCAACCCTCTCACTAATTGCTACATCAACACCATTTTTCACTTTAACTTCCAATTTCTATATAACATATGATACTTAAAAATAGATTACGATAATTTAAATGTTACATTAAAAATAATTGGTTTGGTTCACCAAAATGTATCTAACTTGTCAGGTTTTGCTATTGTATATATTCAACTTGAAAACTTACTATTTAATATACCGAATTTTCTAAAGTTACCATTTGATATATTCAACCTGGTATAGTATGTTGTATGGTAATGTGATATATGTTTTGTTAGGGTGACAATGACATGGCAATGTAGATGATGGCATAGTTTCTTTTAATGAAAAAACAATTTAAAACAGAATCTATATTATTCTTAATTTTAATCTTATAATTATTAATTATAAAATCAAAGGAATAAACCAAAATTAAAATTTGCCATGGACAATTGTTGTTCAATTTGATCTCTCATTCTCTTTCATTGGTTTCATTTCATTTGTAGATCTTCAATTTCGATTTTTTATGGTTCTTGGTTTTTTAGATTTGGTAAGGCAACTTCAAAGGTTTCTGGTTCAATTTTGGGTTCTTCATCTTCATTGATATGTCGTTGTTCTTCTTCATTGGTTTCATTTGAAGATCTACAAATTTAGGTTTAGATGGTTCTTGATTTTTCAAATTTGATTAGTAGCTTTAATGGTCCATTGTTCGATTTTGGGTTCTTCTTCATTGATTTCTTAGTTCTAACAAATTTTGATTTCAGGTTTTTGATTCGGGAGTAGATTTTTGAGGGTTCATCATTATCATGTTCTTCAAGATGAACAAATTTTCTAGAGTTTCTTTATCTTCATTTTCAATTTAGTTCAAATGCAAATCAATGATACAAATATGTTTTGTAAAAGCCGTTTTGTTTATAAACAATAGAAGTGTTGTTAGCTAAGAAAATAACAATAGAAGTGTTGTTGTTAGCTAGCGAGGAAGATGTCATAACATTTTGCTTGTTTCAAAAGTTGGAGATATCTTTCGTATTATGCAGCTAAGGCTTTACCTTTGTCCATTTCTGACTCCTTATAAAACATTAACAATAAATAAAGTAAGCTTTCGCTTAGCGAACATATTCGACTATCAAATTTACTACAACATGTAATGGCAAGAAATATCTATAAACTGTAACGATTGTATAATTGTAATAACTATATCATTGTATAAAGTGTATGTCAGTAATAATTGTATAATAGAGATCCAATAACACATATTGACTCTCCCTTTTCCTTCACTTGGTACCGAGTCATAACTGTACACTATTCAATAACAATATCTATATCACATAATGTACGATATCATTACATACATCACATATTTATAGTAAAAGTCCAATATACTCATAGTATAGTTGAAGTTAATTACGTAATAATCTTCGGTCAAAGAATAACGTATATAGGTCTTCCCTAATCAATAATAATAAATGCCGATTAGATTGCTATATTTTGTTCTGATAAACGCCATCTACACGAGCAGCTGTTGTATTTTACCCATTTGGTTTCCATAAACCAATTCTTCACATGTTTGAGTGGTCTTTACACTCAAACAACCTATGTAGTTGTTTAAAACACACCGGTTAACATCTAAACACTCTAATTCAACATATACACCATAATTAGACCATAACTCTCAAATTTACCACATAAAAGGGTTCATAACAATCATACCTTTATTCAATTTCTAGGACTTTAAGCCGCAAAACCAAGGCTATTCACCACAAATTTCTCCAGCCTCGAAGTTATTGATACTTCTCCTTTTTTATTTTAAAATCAAGTGTATTTATATTTTAAACTATAGCCTTTTCATACTTTCACTTTCCAGACTTTCTAAATTTAAAATTTAACAGTTTTAGCCACTATATTTTATCATACACATATTTATTCATTTATTAATATTAATATTGTAATTTATTTTCAAATAATTAAATAATAAATTATAGTAAAATTTTGAACTTTGAGTTGTTATAACTCTTCCACACTTAGGTATTTTATCATCAAAATCTATATGTTGAAAAGTTCTGGATAGTTCTGCATCATTTCCTTTTTGGATTCCTAGGTACAATCGGAACTCTTCCTATGCCTCCACTATACCTTCACAAGTTCTATACGTTTATTACGTAAGTTCTTAACTTTCTTTTTCAATATGACCATAGGTTATACCACATAGTTAACTTCTTATCAATAATCATATATATTAGATGAACAAACGTCGACTAATTTGTCAAACATTTTCGAATGTGTAACACATGAAAAATGTTATGAATTTTAGACATATTTTTCCGATCATTTTAATTGGTAAGCTACTTTTTACGTAATATTTAATTGGTATTACTAGAAATTTAAATATCGAACATTGTCGCATCTTGTTTCTGTATCAAATCTCAGCATGACAAGTGGCGGCAGATCGCCGTAGCAGATTTCTTATTTTGAGATAAGATTATTGGGAAGAAAATGAATGAAATGTTGGAACTATAAATTTGAAGTTTGAGTGCTGATCAAGACTCGCATCAATCAGCGACTTTTCAATTTTGTTTGTAGCCAATCCCCGATCGATCGATCGAAACTGTAATCTAACGGAACCTTTTCACCGCGATGGTTGGTTCATTTGCACCTCAACCACCGGAATTCTCGGTTTCGGGGCTCGGAGCAAGTCCCATTCCTATCCGTCTGATGACCAACGCCGCCGCCCTCCGCCTCGGCCACTTTCTTCACCGCAGTTTGGTGTCCCATCGCCACTTCTTGGGATCGGTTCTGCAATCACCTTCAAAGGCAAATTATCTCTTCTCCTCTTCCTATTTTATGAATATGAGAATCAATTATATACGCTCTATGAATATTGAATGAATTTGTGTTTTCTAGGATTCAATCGTAAAACCTAGTTTTACATCGTAGTTATGCTAATTTAGTTGAAGACAAATTTCAATTATTGTTTTGATTGTCGGATTAAGGCGTTTTGTGTATCTCGTTTGGCCTTTGAAGACAGTTCATTAGTTCAGCTTATTACGTATTAGAATTGAATTTTATTGTATAATCCCTTGTATTGAAATTCTGCAATTAGGTATATTAATGTATGAAACAGGTATTATCTCAAATTCTCAATATGCTAACTTGCTATTGGTAGTAGTAGATATCCTAAAAACACAATCAAAAAATAGGTGATCAGCAATGTGGGGTGGTGTATATTTTGGTAAAAGACAGGTATCGCTCTGCATTTACAAAGATCGATTTCAATCTGAACCTGTTTTGACTTGTTAATCAACTTGCTCGACCAGGCAACCGACCTGATGCACTAAGGTTCTTTGCTTTTGCAGAGGGTTGGGGAAGTTTGTCTTTGTATATCATGTTTCCATCTTAATTTTCTACCTATGTGTTTTCTCTTGACCAATGTTGACATAACTCTTCTAAATGGTGCAAGAAAATTGACTAATAGTAGCACTTTGATGTTTCTCACTTCTTTGAAAACAGATTCCTCAACTTGGCCATGTTCTCGAGTTAAATGGTGTGGCTCATGGAGGATCACTCCAATTTGAATGGTTTAAGTTTCCTCTATGGTCTCATAGTGCTTGGGCAACCATGTTCTCTAGCTCCATGTTGTTTTTTGGTGGAGAAGGAAACAAAACAAATTATGGAGACCAAGAAAAAGCATACTTAAGGACCCCCATGAGAGGTCCAGTTAATAAAAGGAGGCTGACGGATATGTTGCTTGCGATTAATGTGTTGTAAGTATATTCTTATGACTTATGGATCAACAATAATCAGTTTCTCATGTTTAGATAAACAACTTTCGTTGTGATTATTGGATTATATGGGGCTCAAATAATGAATCTTTGATAATACAATTGATTTGCGAAGTTATCTACTTAAAACTTTTGACATTTTGTTTATTATAACTTTAAACAACAGAAGCGCATCCAAACACTAAGCTTCCACATCCTGGTTTTATCACATCTGATCATAGAGTGGAATAGGATGCCTTCTCCCCAGGTTTAATTTGTGGGTCTTATTCTCGTTTTTTTATTCTGAGGCCTACTTTCCAAACACATTTTTGTAGGAATCAGTGCGTTCCTTCATTCCCAAACCAACATACCAAACACCCCCGATTATTAAGTATTACATAAGTACTTTTAAACTGCACATCTATACACTAAGACTGTCAATTTGGGTCGGGTTCAGATTGTCGGTTTTGTGCCGTTAGTGTTCGTGTCAGCTTCATACTTTCATGTCTACCCATTTATTTTCGTGTCAGGTTCGGGTCTTGTCACTTCTCCGTGTCGGGTTCGGGTCGTGTTTCCATGTCGACCCGTTTCGCCAAATGTATTTGAGGAATATTTTTTTAAGTTTCGTATACGGTTTCCATTTTCAGTTTTTCTAATTCCTTGTTTGTTTCGATATGAATTTCGAATTTTATTTTCATATATATTCTAACTTCAATATTCAATACTCATTTCGATTTTATTTGAACTTTGGTTTCAATGTTTGTTTTAGTTTGATTCGAATTTGACTTTATTTTTTGATTTAACTTGTATAAATGAATATACTAAACAATATAATCTACTACGCTACTATCAAGTACTAATAAATAATGTTATTAAACAATCGAAATAAAATTAAAATAATACATCATTAAATACAGTTACGAAACAAATCCAAAATACTAAAGTATTACTACCAAGTAGTCAAATCTGAATTGTTTGTCGGGGTTTAAAGAAAATTTTATAATTTTATAGTTTTACCCTTAAACGGTCATACAAGTCACTTTCGGGTTGTCGGGTTGACCCTAAGACGACCCGATTATTTTCGTGTTGACCTGCATTTGACCCATTCCGGGTTCGTGTCGGGTCAAAAATTGCCAACCTTATTATACACCCTCACAGAACACTTTTTGTCTAAATGGTGTTCTGCCATTAGGTACCTGACCTTTTCTTTTCCTTGCTTCTAGTGCTTCATATTATCTTGTAATTTTGTGATTGTTTCATTTTAATGTGTTGGAGAAAAATATTCAAATAAGTAGTGTTTCCTTACAGGATATATGTTGCACAAGTAGCATCACAAGGACAGGTGTTAATGTGGGGAGCAAAGGTTTAATTCTTTCAAGGAAATTTTAAATTTTGACCATAGCATACTGCATCGATGGTTTATATGTTACAAGACTTTGTATAACTTATATTTAAAAAATTTTGTGGCCAGATTAACAGTCTCATCGACAAAGGAGAGCTGTGGAGGCTAGTCACATCTTCCTTTCTACATGCAAATGTTGGACACCTTATGGTCAGGTTTGAGGTTTTCTGCATCATGTATCATATTTCCAATGAATAATAGTTATAAAAAAACTAAAGCATTTTTTAAACCCTTTTCAGATTAATTGTTATTCTCTAAATTCCATTGGCCCTACCATGGAGTATCTGAGTGGCCCAAGAAGATACCTTGCTATTTATATGACATCTGCAATCGCAAGTAATAAAATTAGCATGTTATAGCAGATCTGTTTTTGCTATCTCTTTCTCACTCTACTATATGAATGTGCATTCCAATCATCATTCTTGGTTTTTTTTAATCATAACAAAAGCTTTATTTTTAAGAAAATACTAAAAGGAGTTAAGGACTGATATTTTGTGAAATGAGCGGTCTTGGCAAAATCTATATCAGAGAGTTGGTTTGCAATTAAAAGCCGGACATAATGGTGATGTGTGTCAAAATCACTCCAGTGAGTATATCTAATTTGGTATTTCTACAAATATAGGTTCAACGATGAGTTATTGGTTCAGTAAAGCACCAGCAGTTGGTGCTTCTGGGGCAATATTCGGGTTGGTGAGTTTTTAACTATCGAGAGTCATGTTATGGTGTTTTAATTTCTATATTACCTTCGTAACATTTTGTGCAACCAATATCTTTACGATATGTTGGCTCAGGCTATATCATTTAATGAATCAGGTTGGATCTTTTGCCATATTTGTATTGAGACACAACAATATGGTTAAAGGCGGTGTAGGAGACTTGAAACATGTTGCACGTGTGATCGCCTTAAATATGGTACAAATCTTTTCCTGCTTTCTGTGGTTCAAAACCATAGATCTTATTGATATATTTTCTTGTTTTACTGTGATTTATTCTCATGCAGGCTATTGGGCTGTTGTCACAAGGTATTGACAACTGGGGGCATGTGAGTCTTCAATCACTTCAATTTCACACTTTTGTGGTTTCCATTTATTAGATGTGGCAAGATGGGCTGGTTGGATGATTGAGTCAGCTTGGGTTAACCTAGAACAGTTTTTGTTTAATACTTTTATAGATAATTAATGAGGTATGATTGCTTAAATTAATTTTTTTATTATTTTTACAATAATAATATACTTTTTTGAATAAAACGAATTTAGGAGGTTGAAAATGCACTATGGACGACTTCAGCCCGTTCCCTTTCTAGCTTTTTCTTTTTTCATTTTTTAACCATTAAAGATATACATAACCCGAACCGACCCATTCATGAGTGCCTGGGAATTACCACATCAACCATATATGCATAAAACATTATCACATTTTCGATTTTATCTTTCAAGACACTTTTTAACAAATATAAAAAAATTGATTCAGCTTGGAGGGTTAGTAGGCGGAATTGCTACATCATGGCTTATTGGTCCTGCTTGGAAGTTTGAATCGGCATCTCATCAAGGAAGAAGAGTGCTAGTCGATAGAGCACCTATATTCTCTCTCCCGGGAACAAAACGAGCATCTCATTAACTCATTTCAACAACTATTCATGACCCACACATTATTTGCAGGTACCAACCATATTTAATTTGTGTAATTATCCACCCAAACAATAATAGGGTTCATCTTTTGTAGATCCTGTTGGGAGTTTTTGCTGATATACATGGATTAGTAACTGGTGATTTGCAGTTTCATCATTGATGACTGCTGCTGCATGTAATTTGTATATAACTTAAATATCGACTCGATCTTTTTGCATAGTGTCTACGAAAGAGGTTGCATTGATCCCTTAGAAGAGTATGATTCTTGTGTTGATTTGTTCCATTTTATTCTGCAATATAATGTGTCTGTGTATTGTTTTTTATTATTCTTCATCAATTCAGTTTGATTATATTGTTACAAAATTTTTACTCTAAATAACCAAGGGTAAGATTATGATCCTTACAAAATTTGAAATCAAATTCTTAAGGAATTATATTTTTGGTCAACGTGGTTTGACCAAGATTATGGTTCATGTGTTTATATATTATGGGTTGAGTTCGTTCCGGCCTGGAACTCTTACACCAATGGTCCTTCTTCGGTTAGACTTAACAACTTGACCGTTAAGTTCCTAACTATGACCATTTTACCCCTAGAATTAAAAAAAGAGGAAAAAGAACTCTCTAAAAACAAATACACAAACAACACTAGAACACGATTCCTTGTCCTCCACCCGTCTCTGGTGCTGCCATCATCTTCATCTCGTTCTGTGCCAATTCTTTCTTCGTTATTCTAGAGCTAGAGTCTTTGGGGTTATTTGATTGTGGGTCTGTGTTCAGATTTAGGTTTTTTATGTGTGCATGTTCATGTGATATGTGTAACGTGTGTAACAAGGGTGTTTGTGTAACTCAATGGGTGTTTTTGGGTGTGTAAAAACGTAACCATAATAAGTGAGAGAAAAATATGTTCAGGTTTTCGGGTTTTTTTTCCTATCACTTATTACTGGCCCAAAAACTGCAAATTGAAAACGAATTGTTGAGGCTGAAAAAATTGAAAGACAAGATATAGCCAATGCTAGGAGTGAGCTTGGTAATAAAACCGAAATACAAGAATCGTTACCGGTTTGAAAAATTCGGTCAATACGCTTACCCCTAACAACTTAATGACGGTAAACACGCTTAGTTTTCTTGTAACTGGAATTTAAGCAAGGCGGTAGATGAGTAAAAGAATGGTAGATAAAGATTACAAGTGGTAACTTACAATTTACAGTTTTTATGATATTCATTCATTTATGTTTTACAAGAATATATACACATGACTTATAACATAATTGTTGCCAAGTTCTCTATTTAATCAAAACTTAAAAGGGTAAATTGTCGAGAAAGGTAATCTAAATATCAAAATTTGCTAATAAAGATAACGTCCAATTTTTTTGGTCGAGAAAGGATTAGAAAGTTCAATTTGTAACAAAAAAGGGGTTTAATGCGTGAAATTTATACCTTTTTTATTACAAATTTAAATTTATAATCTTTTTTTTTTGTTAGGTCTAAGAGGTCATCATACTTTTTTTTGTTACAAACTGAAATTTATAATCCTTTCTCGACTAAAAATATTGGACATTACCTTTATTGGTAATTTTTAATATTTTGGTTACCTTTTTTGACAATTTTCTCGACTTAAAATGAACATTTTACACACAAAATCATATCAAATTAACAATTATCTGACACATCACTTGTCTTTATACAATCAATCCACTTAAATGAACAACTACCCTATAAACTAATAATGGTTTTTATGTATATTCTTATGGAGTTGATTTTTCTCCCGCACTTAATAATCATGATTTTTTTATTCCTATAAATCAACAAACCATTTTTAACTACATGTTTAAGGGTATTGTGATTTATACATACAATATTTGTTATTTATGACAAAAAAATATTGTGTTTAAATCATCTCTCATATTCTTAATTTTTTAATATTGTTTTTATAATTAATATTATTTTCTATAAGAATCTCATTGCTTTACATTAAATAATTCTTCTTAGGTATTTTTGGCTCTAAACGAGAACGTTATAAAGCATTTCTATACGTACCAAGTGCGATGATGATTACAAATAAACAAAAAAATAAGATTTATCAACATTATAATATTTGGAGAAACTAGGTTAAGTTGAAGCTAGAGTTTTTATTTAACGTTAAAACTTGGACTTTGAATTGGTTGATAAAATAGTTGTTGCTAGGAATGGCAATGGGGCGGGGATTGGTCCCCCGTTCTCGTTTAAGAAAACCGTCCCCGTCCCCGTTTAAAAAACCGTGGGGATTTAAACGGGGAAAACCGTGAGAAAATAGGTATCCCCATTTAATATAAAACATGTAATTAAATGGATAATTTCCACTGCGGAGATACCCGTTAAAGTAAAACTGTAATATTTCACTACGGAGATCGCCACCGTTAAGATTTTACCACGGGTTTTAGAAAACGATTATACTAAATTATACAACATTATCGCATACAAATATAATGAACTAAAATTAAAGTGTTAAAGAATCTAAATACATCTAAAATATCATAACCAAACAATTCAAGTAAAGACAACGATTAAAATTAGGTTGTATGAAAGTGTATAAAGATTTGTATATTTTCTATTTAGAATTAATTTTATGCATATTAATATATATATATATATATAGATATAATTAGTATTAAATTATAATCGGGGGCGGTATCGAGTAATCGGGGCGGGGATCATCAATCCCGTCCCCATCCCCACCCCGTTTATATCGGTTTTCGGCTTTCCCCGTCTGTTTCGGTTTTTTCGCCATCCCTAGTTGTTGCCCAAGTTACAAAAAAATGCAAATATGACATAAGATAACATGAAAAAAATACTCTATTAAGAAACATATAATTAAGGAGTATTAAAATAGGTTTTTTGTCAAGTTATAACCGATTTTTTTAAATTAATAGCAACCAAACCAAATTGTATGCATGAATATAATAAAGAGAAAATTAAAGGGATGTCACCATAAAAACACAAGGATGTATAGAGGTTTAAGTAAATATTAATTAATGACGTCTTTAGCGCATTTATGACATCTTTAGCGCAATGAGTAAGAACAAAATGTGGGAGGATATACCATTTCTCTTTCTAGAAAAAGTACATGAGTAGTTATTTGGCACTTACTTTAGAAGCATCCATTAGTTTTGTCTGATTTACCACCCTTGATGGCATCTGTCAAGCCTTTTTAAGGTGGTAAAAGCTATGACCTTCAAGCCTAAAAAGCTAAGGTCCAAAAAAGTAGCAATGTTCAATATTGGCCTCTAGATTTTAAGGAGGAATGACAATATAATAAGAATATATAAGTTAGTCTTGAGCTATTTCCCATATCTTCAAAGCAGTAAAGAAGAATTCTGATGGTATAAGAATCTTAATTTATCATAATTGACAGCAAAAGGGAAAAAAAGAAAAAAGAAAGAAAGAAACAATGATTCTACAACTTAATTCTGATTCTAGATTAGTTTCTTCTTTTGGAAGAAGCGAGTCAAGTACCATAGTTGTATAACAGAAGCAGCAAGGCAAATACCTAATGACAGTATACTGTACCAAGCCACTCTAGAATTTGTAGTTTCACTCACTTCTCTAATCTCTGCCTCTCTGCATAACCATATAACCAAAGCACAATTCGTTACAAAGAAAAACGACAACCCCTAAAATAAACAAGTGACCAAGTTGCATTTGATTCTGCGTGCGTGCGTGTGTGCTTGTGTGTGTGTTGAATAGTTAGTCCTTTAAGGTTGTAGAAAAGAACCTGCTCTTGAGGTAGAGGAGATTATCATGAATGGCCTCCACAGCTCCTTCAAGCTTTCTCAACTCAAGCTCAACACCCTATGAAATCAATTTAGGTTTGTTAGTTATCAAAGAGAACTATAGGTGCCAATTTCAACCCATTTTATCTCTAACGGGTGAAGCCCGAAAAGAATATAGCTTAAGAGGAAACTTGTCAAATGGGCCAAAAGTAGTCCAATGTGTGTTTCTAATGCATAACACATCTGAAATCATTTTATTAAAAAAAAGTAGGTCTTTCATTAAAAAAATATAAGATTTGTAATTATATCTGACATACTAATTATTTTAAAAAGTTGAAAAAGTTTCTAGACAAAAAGTGTTTTTGGGTCAACTTGACTAGATGTGTACCAATTATTCACTATAACCCCATCCCCTCATTTCACCACCTCCAAAGAGAACTAGGAAGTTCACAACATAGATTTTGACAAGAAATATGACAGAATTCCTTTTTTGCCAGTCTCATTTATATGTACTTCTGTTGATACTAAGCCTATGGCAACTGAAATGTACGTGTTTGTGACCATATCGAATTCTACTATTTTAGAAGTTTGACTTAACATTTAGTATTGTAATTGTAGTTAAACTTACTTGACACACACACACATAGCCTTTCAACTCTTTCTGTAGCAACAAGAAAAGGAATCTTGTATTGCTTTAACCAATGTACATTAATGCCACAAGATGAGAATCCCTCCGGATAGCATTTTGATCCATTATTGTGAAAGAATATTGTTCATTACAATGTGGTAAAAAAACGATAAACTCTCAGATAACTTCCATCATATATTTCAAAATCCTAATGCTCAGATAACTTCCATTATATATTTTTTACTGACCTCAATTTTTTCTTTCCTTGCAACCGACTCCCAATCTTTTGCTGCAATTCCGGTTTTCCAGTCAATGTTAACACTTAAAGCTCCACCTTGATTAGGGTCATCTGCCCAGAAACACACCAGATACTGCCCAGCCTCATTTGTAGTGAATGCAAATTGACCATGAGTTGCATTCTCCTTATGGTGAAGAATGTTTCCATAAGGAGATGTGACCTAGAAAATAATGTAACATAACCCATCATTACATACTTGAAAAAAATATGTTAATGAATCCAATTGAGGCAGTTAATCTTTTTTCAGCCTGCTAATTGGTTACCATAGCTAAGTTTTTACTATTTTATTTTTAAAAACACAAGAAGGACAAGGTGACCTCCAGAGAAGATAATTATCAAACCTTGAAGCAATCTAGTGTTGTCTATAATAACATAAAATTTTAATCATTTAACATTGAAGATAAATAACTCAAACATTTGATCTCAAGCACAAATCCACGTACTAAATTATTTGAGCTAAAAGTGAGTCAAAGCCTGTTCCACTCTTACAATAATATAATATTTTCTCACACAAACAATTGTTAACAGGCTAGGTGTTCAAAATAAACCAGTGAGACACAACTTACTCAATCCTGTTATTTCATTAATTACTAAAACATGTCATACTCACACTTGCAATCTTCTTGAATTACAAGGGAATTCCACATTTCTATACGATGTTCTAAGATGAGATCCCAATAAACAATATGAATCATGATATTCAGTTTAACTACCAGGCTTATAATGAGCAAGTAGTGATAGATGCCTCAGTTTATCAGAACAATTGCAAATAGACTTAAACTTGCAATAATCATATGTAAACATTAGTAACAGCGTGCACAACTTGCTGTTGCAGGACCCGTCATGATTAAGATAAAAGAAAACATATTTACTATTGAAAGAAACAAACACTTCCAGAAGTATAGTAAGAAACTAAGTACCAAAATGATGCAGCCACTAACATAATGTAATGGAAGTTAATGTAACAGCACATTTTACAAAATTTCTCAGCTTGAAACCTGAGCGGAGGTAGCAAAATGTATCAGACGGGTGAAAACAGTCAGGCTGACCTAAAACACTTTTTGCCCGATTTTATAAACAACTTCTGTTAGTATGGTTAAGAAGATGTAAAAGCAATCTAACTTGTCCATAAAGCAATTCAGTAGGTTGTATACATTAACAGTACACTTTGGGGCGGGTTTGGACCCGTTTGACCTGGTTTCCTGACAGCTGCTGAATCTCTGATTTATTAATTTTACACACCAAAGTAGTTGGGTAATATTGTCACCTATAAAGGGATCTTCACAGCTTAATATTTTTTTAAATGTGAAAACTCCTTTAGAGTGTCACATATCATCCAAAATTAGCACATCACATCCTTCACCTATATAACAGAATGTATTTCACTCAAAACCCTAGCTCTTATTAACCTTTAATCTCTTCAAAATTTAGCTTTTTAAACTATAATTCGAACTCCTTATATTCACAAGCTTCAATTTAGGATTTTCCCAGTTATACACAGATTCATGTTCAATAACATGTAGAATTCATTACGAATATTATAAGTTTTCCAAATAAGCTCAAAATTCAGACGATTTATACACATGCACATGCACCGATAAACACGCAGATAGATATAGAATTACCTTGGTGGTGATGGAGGGAGTGGGGTGAATATGAACATCGGAGATGACGACGTAATCAGCCAAAACGACGACGTTGTTATGGATTTCTTCGGTCACGCATTTCTTCCCGGATTTGGGTAAATTTAACCATACGCAGTCACCGTTTTGCACCAAAATTAACATCAGCAAAATCACCTGCGACAGTACCCAAGCTTTCTTCTCCATCTTCACGCACTCTCTGTATCGATCGCCGAATTTCGTATCAGAAGTTGCGATCGAACAAGTGTTGGAGGTTTGGATCTTTGGTACTTTTTCGGGCGTTTTGTATTCTTATTTTCTACGAGAGACGCATTACGTTGGTTCGAGTTAGGATGACAAATATACCCGATCACAATCGGAAACAAAGAACCCGAAACTTTTGACGGATACCCGAGCGGGTAAATGGTTACGACTTACGAGGTCGGGTATAAGATTTCTTTAGAAAAATTTTATGAGTTCAAGACGATTATAATTTTATGGTATTACTTACGATACAAATTGTTAGCTTGGTTTCTAATATCGTCGATAGGTATTAGACCGTAGCACCCATCTCAGATCTTTCTCAATTCGAATGTCACATCAACTGTCATATCATTTTTTCTTTCTTTCTCTCTTACCTGAAACTCAAGTATAGTCTAACCCAAACAACCTAAATATTTTATTGTTCCTTACTCTCTCTTATATACTCACAAAATAAAAAATTCAACAGGTGAGCTCGGATATAGGAAGCTAAAAGCCAACCTGAATCCAGGGAGGTACCAGTGTTCCTGATGGAGCCGAAGCCAACCCAAACACACCCGAAGGCATTCGGGAGTGGCGCTACGAGTGGCCTTACAAGGCTTAAACCAATGCATGTTCGTATTCACATGGACTATAACCTAGTTATAATAATTAATTTTTGTATATATATAAGTTGCTACATGTTTTCTTATTGTGTTTAATAAAGTTCATTTAAAAAACATAGTCCTAAAATTTTAATATTCAATCACATGTGATTCAATATACAATCACATGTGATTTGTAAAAGCATCACATGTGAATTTCGAAAAATTACGAAAATGTCACTTCGCCCAAATTTTTAAAATTTTATCTGGACCATTAATGACATTGATCCAATGGCTAAAATTAGTCATTTAGGACTATGAACTAATTATGGACTATATTTAATATTCTTCATATATATATATATATATATATATATCTATATAACTAGATTAAATAGTCATCTGATATATAATATATTGTCTAGTTTTTTGAAATACGATAAAATGTTAAACATTAATAAAAAAATATTAAATAATTATAAAATACTAAAGAGATAAGAGTTTAAAGAAATTGTGACAGATGACATCAACACCCAAACCAGTGACGAAAACGCCGATGCAAGGTCGAACGCTAAATATGATATTTGTAAATTTGTGTGACGCATATGACAATTTTTGTACAAACCATCGATTATTATTATGGGTATTGTTCATCAAAATGTATTCAACTTGTTATGTTTTGCTATTGTGTGTATCAAAATTTAAAATTTCCTATTGTAGTATTGAACATTTAATTTGTCGCTGTTGTGCGTAATAAATTTCTATTGTATATACTAAACTTATATTTTTTTCCCTTTTTTGTGTATTCAAAATACATACAATAGCAACAAATTAAAAGTTTGATACACACAATAGAAACTTTAAAAGTTTGATATACACAATAATAAAACGTGACAAGTTGGATATATTTTGGTGAATTAAACCCTATTATTATTACACTTAGGGCAATAAGGTCAAGTTTTTATTTGTTATAATTAAAAATAATTCAAAATTATTATAAAAGATTTAAAATGATACAAATAAAAGTTTAGTTAAATACAATGTTATAAAGGTTAAATATGATATTTGTAAATGATGTAGGACAAATATGATATTTTAAGTTTTAAAAGGGGTATATATAAAACCCGTTTAATAATTTTGATTCAATATTGATCAACAAAAGTCAAATTTCAGTTTTGATTTTGATGAAATAATTTGTCAAGATTGAACAATTAATTTTATTTTATTAAATAAAGGATTATGATCGTATAATAAATGTATAATAAATTTAATACATGTTAGGTCTTTTATTTATATTATAATTATTATTGGATAAAATATTTTAAAAATTGTATTGTAATTTTATAAAAATAACATTGTATTATATTGAATAATCTTTTATAATAAAACCCACCATACCTCCCACACCCTCACCATCTCACCAAGAAACCACCACCACTATCTCTCTTAGATCTCACTTTTCTATCTCACAATCACCATCAACTAAATCTAGGAATAAGAACAAAATGAAGATGGATAAAAACAAAATGGAAAAAAGATGAAGATGAATCCACAATCAAACTGACAACCATCACAAACCACTGTGTTGACCCGCCATAAAGGGTTGAGATGTACAGAGGCGACGACGGAGGAGGTGCGAGGTGGTCTTGCGATTTACAACATCGACTTCACAGGGGTGACGGTGGTTTTGTGATTTATGGAAGAAACAAGCACAATGGATGAAATCCTAAAATAAAAACCTTAAAACCGAGTCTTCTACAATGATGGTTGTCGAGGATGGTGGTGATGGCAATAATGATGATGGCGGTGTCATCTGAAGATAGATAAATCCCTAAAATCAAAACCCTGAAATCAAGTCTTCTCTACTAAAGTAGATGAAACTCTAAAAGCGAGCCACACCTGGAGGTACTGAATCGAAGCAGAGGGAGAAGGGATAGGGGTGGCTAGAGACGGTGAGGAGAAGGATCGTCGGAGTTAGTGGTAGTCGGCCGGATTGGTGGTGGTGGCGGTAGCTTCAAAAAGGGTGGAAGAAGAGATCTTGGTGGTGATGGGAAAATTGAAGGGATGGTTTGGGGAGAGATATTATATTTAGTTTTTAAATTTTTAATAACAATTATTTATTATTTATTAAATATCAGATTTTTTATCAATAAAAATAAACAATTTTAGAATTAGAAAATGAATAAAAGAAAAGGTGAGGGTAATTTTGTATTTTCAAGTGTCAATGGACTAACAATGAAACGACATATAAACCCTAGGGATCAATATCGTAGTTTTTGAAGTACAAGAACTAAATTTATAATTTTATGTAAACCACATGGACCAAAGATGTAATTAACTCTTTAACTAAATTTAGCTATTATTTTTTGTACACCTTTTTCAAACTAAACCGTTCGAGGCCTTCCTTTTTCAATTAAAAAAAGAAAACTTTATAGAAACTCTAACCATTTTATCTACTTTTGATTTCTGACCTCAAACATTCTAATATTCCATACATAAACAAATCGAAAAAATGGGGTAGATTTTAGAGTCTTATAAAAATATGGGTTTTGTTTATGTTTATTGTTTAAATTTATGGATTCAAGTCATTCTATGAATAAAAATGAGATATTTTTAATAAAAATACAAGAAAAAGATTTTATAAAATGATAAATAAATATTAAATTAGCCTACATTTAAATTATAAGTATTTAACCATTAGTCACTAGGGATTCAGCCTCATGATAAAACACGTCAGTGCGAGCTCAGTGATATTTTATGTGTATATGATATGGTATGAAATTGCATTGTGATCAACCCCGAATATGACTTATTGAACTTAATAAGGAAAAAACTTGTTCTGATAAGTTATAATCGTATCAGGGGCGGACCCAGGATTTCAGATGAGTGGTAGCATCGGACCTAAGATTTGAAATGAGTGGTAGCACCGCCTCTAAAAAATCAGAATTTACACTACGCACGTAAAATTGAGTGGTGTCACGTGCCCCCACACGACACTACCTAGGTCTGCCCCTGAATCGTATTTTTGCTTTTATTTAATCCAAAAAATATGACTTAATACATTAAGTTACATGGATGAAATTTTCGACTTTAAGTCAATGATTTTTTTCCTTTTCTTATTCAGAAATTTATTTAACCTACATAAAAATAAAAAACAATATTGCTTTTTTATATAGACGTTATTTATCTAAACAGATATAAAATCGTTTGGAAAAAAAACATGCTTTTAGATAATGTTGAAATTCCCACTTGAAAGAAATAAAAATAATTAGTTATGGTTTAAAGATGCTCCACTCATTCTTATCACTCCACTACTCACTCAACAAAAGTAAGAGTAAGCACAGTTTCCATACTCAAATCCGCCATGGAAGCTTTGATTTCTCAGTTCACTTTCCTCTCCGATCAATCTCTCAATGACAAAAACTTCGATCCGTCAACGATCGAAGAACTCATGAGACTATTCGAGCTGGAATCGTACAAATCATGGGCGGCGATGGAGCTCGAGTATGAGAACGAAGTCGCAGAGGCCGAAAATTCGATGAAAGAGGCGGAAGATTACCTCGATTCGGCTATGGAAGACGCGATGGAGGAGTTCAGAAGGTTCGAGGAGGAGATGGAACGCGAATCGAACAAGGAGCTACAGGGATTGCTGTCAATCGGAGAAAGCGCGAGAAGGTTGGGGAGATCCATGGAGAAAGCGGCGAATATCGCCTCAAACAAGTATATTGAGGCGGCGTTGAATTCGGCAACGGCGTCGATGAGATCGGCGATGAAAACGGTTTCTTCTAGGGCGAAGAAAGTTCATCCTTCTTAAACAGATTCCATCATTCGAAATTTCGATTTGATTGTAAGCCAATTCCTGAATCAACTATCTCCGATTTCTGTTTATGGAACTGTTCGAAAATTACAATCTTCTTCAACAGAATTTTGTGAATAATTTCAAGCTGTATCTTAAGAATTAGCTGATAATAATGCAATTTGTGCTACTTCATGAATGAATCCTTGATGCTTTATAAATGAACCTATGCAGCCAAATGTGAACTGCAAATCTGCAATCTTCAGTTCTGCAAAACCCTTAAAAGCCAAGAATCTTGAACTCTTGATGCAAGAAAAACAACTACTTACTAGTTGATGCCTTTGTCAAAACTAGCTTATTGTGCAAAAGTGTAGTGATCTTTTAAGACATTATAATATTTAAAAAAGTTGAAAGTATTTCGAGAATCGGTCTCTTTAGCTAGAAGTAGATATATGACTGTTTATATCTTCCTTCCTTATATTCTTTTAGACGAAATTGATCAAAGTTGTTATTGTTGTTGCGTAAACAACTCATTTGTAACAACATCTACACATGATGGTATGCGAGATCAATCGTTTCAAATTTCCTTGCGCAAACAAACTTATTTAGAAAAAAGGGGGAACATACTCTTTAGGGGTCTTCATTGATCGGTTCTACGACCAACATAAAGAAAATAAATCGCGTAACATGGACATGTGTCAACCCAACTTCTTAATTAGCATTAAGGTCATCACTCATCAAATAGCCAACATGGTTTATTCACCTGTGTGTTAATGACTTTGATAAACACGTGTTTGATAAATTATTGTGATAAGTAAAACTGATTTAACCGGTTTAAGGTGTACACCAAATCAACAAGTTATAGATATCGCTCTCGTCAGAATGGACAAAGTTCAAGTCACTAAAAAAAAGTGTCTGGATGTCGGATGGATAGACCACAGTCGGACTCAGAGGTGGAGCTAAGATTTTAGTATAGCGGGTCGGTCTTACTTCATCATAACACTAATGATACGCATATATATGAATGACATAAAAAAGTTTCATTATTTATCTAGATAAATAACTAATAAAAGTTCATTTAAAGACAAGAAACCTATGTGTTAAAATATTAAATTTTGTCAAAATCAATCATAAAAGTTTTCTAACGAACGCTAGTTCGTTTATCATGAATTAACATGCTAAAAGCATGATATTAACTAAAACAATAACCCGAATTCTTTATCTTGATAAAACTTCAATGAAATAAAAAAATAAGGATAAAAAACATACCTGGCATGTTAATTTGTAGTTAGATACGTCTTTGTTTCTTTATATTGTCTGTAGATAAAGTATGAGCAATCTCTCTTCCTCTCACAATGTAAAGAACCAAACTATTTTAAAAGATATTTATCATTCATGCTATTGTGAAGCCTTGTTTTTATAATTTTTATTGCTGAGAAAGCTCTTTCAAAAATTAGAATCACAACTTCGAGTCTTTCCTTCACCGTTTCTGTTTTGAACTATACCTGGGCTACTAATTAACTCTAATTAAGAGGGTTAATAAATATGTGTTGTACACTTGTACTTAGTCTTCTAAAATACTAAAGATTTTGAGCTCATTGGAGGGGGCTTAGCATCCTTCGGCCCACTTTGTCTCTGCCCCTGATCAGACTATGGTTCGATTGTGCTTTTCTAGAAGTACAGACGTAGTTCTAGTTTATAGATTTCAAGCGGGTTTGAGATTGGTCCTTTCAACATACATTAGATATGATTTTCGATACTTATAATTCTTTTCAAGAATTCTACTTTTATTAAAGATCATCAAAGATGAGAAAATTTATCTATCAACAAGGCTTATTAAAATTGATACATCTTTTAAATATGAATAAAGCTGGTGAAGCATTGTTTTTATAAAGATGATCTACACTTTTTCCCAAATGTAAATCAAGATAAGTGACCTACATTTTTGATATACTTTGAGCACTCTTTTTAAATCTTGAATCCAAAACACTTTTCATCACACTAAGTATGATACATCTTCTATAGGACTGAAATTGAATCAAATAAGTTAAGAATTGTCCTTATAAAAAATGACCTCAAAGTGACTTTTTGACTTTCATAATATTTTTTTAATGGCAAACAATCATACATCTTAATATATACATACGTTTATAATACTAGCATGTTATCGCGCAATGTGGCGACGATAACTAATTCATTCTCGATAATATGTCCGTTTTCGGTAATGTAGGGTATGGTATACATACACTATGATGACGTCGAATAATTTCCATTTGCAGTATGTCCATTTTGTTTCCTTCTTTTCCATTTTACTTATTTCTTTATTATCTATCAACTCTTTCGTTAATTTTTAAAATAACCTTGAAAAACAATAAAATAAGAAAAAAACAATCCCTACTTATAAAATAAGATGATAAAAACATACCAATGACTTGGTGAATTGTGTTGATTTGAATGAGAAATTGTGTAGGTATGAGATAATATATTAGTAGTTGGGTTGGTGTATTTTAAAAAATATAAATATATTTAAGACTATATTGGTAATTTTCTATTACTTAAAATTTAAGAGTTCAAGTAAAATAATATTAAATATATTATAAATTAAACTTTTTATTTTACTTATATGAGTGTTTATAAATTCGGTTACATGTTATCAAGTTTATGAGTTTTAGTTATACGAATTTTCTAATACTTCAATTAAATTATTTGGTATATGATATAATATTTAAAATAATATTTCTATGGAGGTTTTTTTATTCATTTTTTAATTTGTGTAATATCTTATAGGTAAAAATTTAATTTGTATTGAGTTGACATTTTTAGACATTATTTTTATAAAAAGTTTAGTTATTAAAATGGTATTCAATGGTTTCCTTTTAAGATTTAAATAAGGAGTAAGTTAGTAATATCAAATAACTTAAAATTTAAGAGATTAAGACATTTAGGAGAGAGAATGTTAAATGCTTTATATATTATTATAAATGACTTGAACCCTTAACCTTAAGAAAAGAGAATCAAAGTTTAGTCACACCTTGAATGACAAACACACACATACCCCTAATCTATACATATGTCCACAAAGACCTTTTATCTTAAGTTAATCGATCAAATAAGTGACTATTTTTTTAAAAAAGAATTAATGTAGATAATTTACTTTTTTATATCCAAATAGGTAACCTACTTTGTTGTGACATGTTAACGTAAGTAATAACTTGAATTTTCTGATTACGGTTTTGGCTCTAACCGGAGTAGACCGAAATTCCTTCCTGGTGGAGTCTGATCGGCCTCCTGTTGGTCTTTTTACCCAAGTAGGCTTTCTATTTAGTGACCACAATCCTATCAAATATGACCTAGGGGGTGTTTGTTTTAGCTTATTTTTTTGGTTTATTAGCTTTTAAATTTATTATGTTTTATGTGTTTAGTTAAGCTTATCAGTTTTTTTTAATAAAAACAAGTCATTTTTAATAAGTCATCTTGAATTAACTTATTTTCTTTCTTGTGACTTGTGAGCTTATTTTTACATATTTACCTTTATACCCTCTTTTTGATCATTTTATATTAATAAGTTAACGTAAGGATACCCTTTTTGATCATTAATAGCTAATGTAAGGATGCCTTTTTTGATTATTTTACATTAACAAACTAAGTCAAACATTTTTTATAAATTATAAGCTTATTCAAATACTTTTTTCTCTTAAAAAGCTTATAAGCTCGTAAGTTTAAGCAAAAAGAAAAAATAAATTTAAATAAACACCCTAGATAGCCCTTCACAAATTGGGAGAAAATCTGTTCGGGTACCGCAAAGGAAAAAAAATAAAAAAATTTCCGCGTGTAAAATTAGTATAGGCACCATGACGTCATTAAAAGACAAAATGGTATTACCTATTTTATATTTTTATCATTATTAAACCTAAAATTCGAGATTCTTTACTTTACACTTTTACACAATTCATCTTTTTAAAATTAGAGCTATTTCACATTTGGTTTTTTAAATAAAAGGTTGCAAACCTTGTTCTTTGTTTTTAAAAATCGTACCGTATTAGTTATTTGATAGTTAAAATAAAAAACTAATAGTGTGCGAATTTATAAAATAATAAACTAATATTGTGCGATTAAAGGACTGATAATGTTTGATTTTCAAAATAACAGAATAATTTTACAAATTTTTAACTTAAAGGATCAAATGTGTAATTCACTCCCCTCATAACAAGAAGTATTTTTTAATCATTTTAACTGTTAATTTAAAAATTAGTATATTTTTTTAACACTCACACAACTTAAAAACCAAAATAATTACCTTGAAAAATACAAATTTATGAATTATGACATTTAATTATTTTGTTTATATTATTAAAATCAGATAATTACTTTAAAATCCCCTAAAATCAACAAACCATAATTGGGCTTATTGATTAGGCCCAACAAGATTCCAGCCCAACCCATCACAACATAAAGTAAACATGTGCCTTCTTTCTTGTCAGGCTGGAGGATTGATGTGGCCCACACTTTCTCACCTTCTCTAACATTGTGTTCTCCTTCAATTCCCTGAGTGAGTGAGTTTTTATCAAAAACCACATCGTCCCATCCTCACTTATTCTTCAAGATTTCTCGATCTACAATCTTTATTTTATTATCATTATTGTATCATCACTTCAACAATCATGTCTAAGGTAATCTTCTCAATTCCAGCTCCGATTCCGATTGATTTTATTTGTTTGCGATAGTACGATTGTCACCGCTTTATCCTGATTCTTACCGTTTGATTAACTGTAATTGGTGAAGGTTTTTGTTTGAATTTAGTTTGGATTGTTAAATCCTGATCTATGGAAACTGCTGTGTGCTGACTATAATCAGGGTTTAGTTTTATTGATTGTTTGGATTGGGTTGTGGTTTTTTGTTAGGTGAACGAGAAAGATGCAGCGGTCAAACCTGATACTTCCACTGGTATGTGTTTGTTTATGCTCTGTTTATAGGGTTGTGTGTGTGTTTTGTTGTTACTTAGTGGTGAAGATTGGTATGCTGGCTTGTTGAATTAATTTTGTTTTATCTTATTAATTAGGAGTTCCTTACTTCCTTTTGATGCTTTGAGTGCACAAGAGGGATAAGAGATTAAAGAGGCACAATATTCTTTCTAGAGATTGGGCAAAAAAAAGTAGAAAGCATCATCTAGCATATACCCTCCCCCCTACCCCAGTTATGAGTTTGATACTCGTAGAAAGCGGTTAACTTATTGAATAAGGCAAGTGGGATCGTATTCAGAGGGAATATGTGGTTACAGCACGAGTTTGGATGGAGACTGTTGTTTGTTTCTAAAGAGATTATATGTCTGGATTTGAGTACCATCTCATATCTGAATGTCTAATCATATTTGACTGTTTTTATACACGGTCTGAATATTTGTAACTAATTAGAACAATATAGATGGTGGGAAAAGTTCAAACGATAATTGTTTTTCATACGAGAATTGCGAGAACTGTTTGTAACACCGTTAGTGACTATTAATAGGGGTATTTTGGTCATCTATATATTCCCCACCCGTGAATTGCATCCGGGTGGATGAGTGATGAGTCATTATTCGATTATCTTAAATTTCCCAAAATACCCCTCATTAATATGAGCCTATTAACGAGTCAATAATGAGCCATTGTAATTCGTAGCCTTTGATTTGTTTTAATCAATGACCAAGATTGGTTCTCACAGTTCTCGTACGAAAAACAGTTCTCGTTTGAACCCTCCCTTAGGCCTTAGAGATGGTTTTGTAAATATGATACTTAAACAATAACTAATGGAGCAACATTCTATGAAGAATGATAACATGTGTACCCCAGAAATGTGTAATCGAAACATAGTAACTAGGATACTGACACTGAAACCATAAATAACATCAAGAACATCTATGTGAGAACCATAAGATTGGAAACATAGCAACTTCGGCAACAACAATGATAGGGGGAGGGGGAGAGTTGAAACCTGATGGATGAGAGGACTTAGGTGGCTATGGGTGGCGCAGCTGGGTTAGCAAATGTTGTCAAAGTTATGGGAGGATAAAAGATCGGTCAAACGTTATGAGAGAATTGGGTCAGTCAAAGCCGTGAGTGTGTTTTGAATGTTTAAGAGGATTTCAGATGTTTCTGATTTCAAGTTTATTTAGAGGCATTAAGAGGTCTTAGATCTAAATGACTAAATGTAATTAAAAAAAAACAAGAAACCTAGCGCCTCTAAAATGGATTAGCTAGATTTACCAAACTGATTAGTCACATTTCTATTTTACTTTCTGAAGATGCTTTTAGTTATTTATTTATTTTTTCTTTTTGTTGTTTGCTATGAGGTAGCTAGATTTACCAAGCTGATTAGCAACATTTCTGATTAATGTTTATCTATGTGGATACTTTTGTCTGCTTTACTTATATTATTTCTCAGATATGTCTTCAGTTAGATTATAATATCTGTTTTTCTCATGCAGAAGAAAAATCTGATCCAGCCATGAAGAAAACTTCCACGGGATCAAGCTCTTCAGATATCCCATCTGGACCTGCTATCCCTGGAGCTGGTTTTCCTGGAAATCCTTTTGATTTCTCATCTATGGCGGGTCTACTTAATGTATAATACTTTCTTTCATGCCCCTTTATTAATGAATTTTTTCTGTGTTTCAGGTTCGAATGCATATGTACAATCAGTTTAAAACATACGTTAATTTGATTATGATCAAGTTACAAAATTTAATTCTAAGTAAATTAAAAGAATCTATTGTACGATACTATTAATTTTAAGGGTTAATTTCATATATACCCTTATTAAACATCAAAATATCTTATTTGCCCAACTTAATTTTTAAATATTATATATACCCTTTTTAAGCTTTCATAATATCTTATTTGCCCAGCTTAACTTATAAATATCATAGATACCCTTCTTAAGCTTTCATAATATCTAATTTGCCCAAATCATCATTTTTATCAATTTTTAATCATTTTAAATGAATTATAATTATAAAATATAATTAAATGACCATTATACCTCTTCTTTTAATTTATTTATAAAATTTCACCTATACCCTTACTAAACTTTTTAAATATCACATTTATCCAAGTTATATATATATATATATAATACATACGTATATATATATATACGATTCTATTAATTAATTTGGATGATCGAGTACGGTTCATACGTGTGTGTGTTTATAAGGAATTAATGCACCAATCAAGAATTATGCTGAAAACATATTTTAAAAGCAATTCTAATTCTTTCAAACAAATGCATTACGTTGAAAACAATAATTTTTTAAAAGAACATTTTTAAACACAAATTTACTAACACCTATAAAAGATATGAACATTGGCGGAAGTAAATTGCCTATAAACAAATGAATTACACTGACATGCAAATATAAAAAACCATTCAATAGTAATTATTCATACTAGTTGGAAATATTGTCTATCAAATTTATGCAGATGGGATGGTTAAGCGACATTTCTTGACTCCTTCCACAAATAGATTTATAAAGTTTAGTAAGGGTATATGTGAAATATTATAAATAGATTTAAAAGAGGGGTATAATAGTCATTTGATTATATTTTATAATTACAGTTCATTTAAAATTGAAAAAAAAATGGTGATTTGGACAAATAAGATATTATAAAAGCTTTAGAAGGGTATATATGTTATTTATAAGTTAAGCTGGGCAAATAAGATATTATGAAAGCTTAAGAAGGGTATATATGATATTAATAAGTTAAGCTGGGCAAATAAGATATTTTGATGTTTACTAAGGGTATATATGAAATTAACCCTAATTTTGAAATTAATACAATTAACTCCCTTCACCTAGCCCAAAGAAAAGAATGTATTGTCCAACATTTTTTTAAAATCAGAGGTGATTTACAGATATCGTATTTTGGGGTGGTTACAGGATCCAAGCATTAAGGAGTTAGCAGAGCAAATAGCAAAAGACCCATCATTCAACCAGATGGCGGAGCAACTTCAGCAGACTTTTCATGGTGCTGATGATGGTGTTCCTCAATTTGATACACAACAATATTATTCCACCATGCAGCAGGTTATGCAAAACCCACAATTCATGAATATGGCCGAGCGACTTGGTAGTGCCATGATGCAGGTATGATTATTACTATTATAAATTAATTAATTAATTAATAATAATAATAATAATAACTTTCTTAAGTTTATTATTACTATATGCTGTTGGTCATGCAATAAAATAGAATTTGATAGTTGGAAGCAATTTAATTGCAGGATCCAGGAATGTCTCAGATGCTTGAGAGTTTATCTAATCCGGCTCAAAAGGATCAGCTTGAAGAGCGGATGGCACGTATCAAAGAAGATCCATCCTTGAAACCTATTTTGGAAGAGATAGAATCTGGAGGTCCAACAGCAATGATGAGGTTTGTGTAACTTTTTCTATATCATACCATATATAAAATTCGGTATTAATTTCAAGTTTGTATGATACTAGTGTGGGAAAAAGTTGAACTATGAATTTATTTTGCAATATCATCAACTCTTATCAGTATTATTATTGTTCATTTCTCTACTCCAAACTAGGTACTGGAATGATCAAGATGTTTTAAAGAAACTCGGTGAAGCAATGGGTCTTGCAGTCGGTGAAGATGCTACTGCTTCCACCGGAAATCCAGTAGCAGATGAAGCCGAAGAAGATGTAAATGAGGACGAGTCTGTTGTTCATCAGACTGCTAGTGTTGGTGACGTTGAGGTACTCGAGCTTTAAGTATATATATATGTGTACGTATATATATATATATATATATATATATATATATATATATATATACTGTGAGTTTGTCATTAGATTATGGATCATTTTACTGAAATTAAATGGACTTGTTGGTTTATTATGTTATCTGTTTGGTTCTAACTTTACTAAATCATAATTTTAGTTGTGTGCCAGCTCTTAGAAGAGGTGGAAAAATTAGTGGGTTGGGCAACTGTTTATTTTGTACATTTTTGAAACGAGTTGATCTGGGTTGACCTGCAACATTTTTTGTCTAAGTTTTTAGGTTACCGTATTACTGTTGGTGTGTCAAATAAGATTACAAAAACGATACTGTTTCACTAATAATCTAGTTTTTGATTGAAAGAATTGAAGGTTTTAACGCATTGAATATACTGTTTTGGCTTCAAACCATTTGACCAATTTACTTTTTAGTTAGCTTTTATTTTTTTATATTATGAGTTTGACTTGTTAGAGATTACACATCCTGTATTTACCCATTTATAAGTAAATGGGAAATAATTGCCACCTCTATGTTTTTAGTAACATGGGCATTTGCTATGGTGGCAATATGTTGCAACTTGCAAGAGATTCCAACTAATAATACCACTTATGAGAAAGAAATTTTCTTTTTGGCCCTTGAATTACAAGGCTGAATAATTGCTACCATACCATGATATTCGATTATTTGACCATTTTATCTCATGTTTTGATCATTTCCTGCCCTCTGACTCTAATTTTGGCAAAAAAGAAAGAATAGAAAACTTGGTTTGATAAATACGTGCTTATTACGATGATGTTATATTGATGTTCGTGAAGGGAAAGTGCGTCAAAAGCTATCAGCTTTCAGGTTGAAGTATGATGAATGGGCAGTCTCGAAAATGAATTCAGTGGCCAAATGCATAAATCCCGTAGTCGAATGACCGAAGTTTTTACTCAGTGGTCTAGGGGGCAATTTTTTTCCTGGGTATTGCTTAGGAAACGCCTAATATTTGTTAGATGTTCTTATCTGGTGTAAAATTTAAGTAGAACCTTTCCTATATGTTCTTTTCCAAATGCATAAATCGCGTAGTAGAATAACTGAAGTTTTTACTCAGTGGTCTAGGGGGCAATTTTTTTTCCTGGGTACTGTTTAGGAAACGCCCAATATTAGATGGTGTAAAATTTAAGTAGAACCTTTCCAAATGTTCTTTTCATGTTGCATTCTATGTTTTATCTGACATATGCAGATAATTTATTTTTTCCTTCAATCTGTCTACCAAAAACATTGCTTCACTTTATGAAAGTCCTGGTATTTATCTATTTCATTGAAGAATATATATTTATCTATTTATGCGTATCCATCAGCGATGACGCTTATGATAATTGCAGAAAGAATTTATACATATTATTGGTTTTATAAATAACTAGGGTTTGAAGAAGGCATTAGAGTCTGGTGCTGATAAAGATGAAGAAGATTCAGAGGGAAGGACAGCATTGCATTTTGCTTGTGGATATGGTGAGGTAAGATGTGAATCTATAATGGAATTAAAATTTTCTCTCTCTCTTTTTTTTATATTTTGCTGCCTAGACCTTTTTTCTAGTGGTTTTAAAGTTTTTCTACTGGGGAGAACTGTTATAGTGAGAGAGCCCTGTTTGTATTCTACGTTAGCTTTTTTTCAGTTTCGTTTCATCAAACATCAAATATCCAAAACATTCCTTTGACAATGACAAAGGTTGGGGAAAATGACAAAGATTGGGGAATTTGGTGAAAAGTTGAAAATTAATTGATGATTCAAGTCATGTGATGTTAGTATGGTTCTAAAAAGCTCGTCTTGGCTCCGCCAAGGCTTGAGCATACCGTCACGACATGGTCCAAGCCTTAGGCGTAAGGCTTGGCATACGCTAAGGTCCAGTTTGAGGTACTGAGCCATATGAGTCGGATATATATAGTTATTCAATTATAAGGATGGTTTGATATACCATAAACCTATACTTATGTGTTTTTTATATTTGTCTGTGTGATTTTATATACATAATTATAATTTATATACAAAATTGTCGTCTTAAGTCGCGCCTTGTGAAACGCTATGACCTTGCCACGACTTCCAAAGCTTGAGGCTTGACCTTGCCACCATGCCACGCTATATGTTATTTAGAACCTTATGTTACTAATGGACAAATATTTGTATTGTCTACAACTCTACATCTTACCTCCCCCATACACCGCTTAGGTAGGATTGGGTATTGTTGTTGTTTCATGTCTGATTCATTAAGAATTGCTTGGTTTAATTTCGGAATGGCTAAAAGAAAAGGTTTAAATTTGGGGTAACCCTGGTTGGGTTGACCCGAAATACTTCTTAGCTAAAATCGTTTGTCAATGTCAATCTAAATCATAAAGTGATTTAGAAGGTTATATGCATTACAATTACACACTAAAACAACTTTCTACCTAGTTCTTTTTTAGCACTTGTATTGTTGATTTAGCCCATTTGACTGACATCATTAGAGAGATACAAGTAAAAGGATTGAAACTGCCATATCTACTCATATGTTACTCTTGTGTGTTAAACTCATGCAATTGTAGGTGAAATGTGCTCAAATTCTCCTTGAGGCTGGGGCAAAGGTGGATGCATTAGACAAGAACAAGAACACTGCCCTCCATTATGCCGCTGGTTATGGCAGGAAAGAATGTGTAGCCCTCTTGCTCGACAATGGTGCCGCCGTGTAAGCCTACTATTTACCTAACCCACAACCCGTATTTTCTTTTTTTAATAAAAAAGTTTCTCGTGATTCTAATTTTAATCTTAATTATATTTATTTTAGCACTTTGCAAAACATGGACGGAAAAACACCTATTGATGTTGCCAAACTGAACAACCAGAATGATGTACTGAAGCTGCTCGAGAAGGATGCTTTCCTATAAGCCGACCATTGTGTGTGTTACCGGTGAATGTACACTTGAAATGCGTTTTTTTATTTATTACGTTTAGAGTCTAATATTTGTCTCGAACCAACTGATTTTTCAACGAGTGCTATGTTGGTTGTTTCATTGCATTTTGCGTTGTTTTCTTAGTGAAATTACATAATTGACCACGACGTCATCTTTTCGGTGAACTTTGTGCGTGCTTGGAAGTTATTATAAAGGATGCTATGTTACTTTTGTAAGTTGCATCTTCAGGTGAAGTAGATTCAGTATTTCAGTGTTCATGTGATGTCAAAGTCCTGGGTTGACTTGGATATCATGATTTGCGTTTTTGTTGCAAGCAAATTATTGAGTTTAATAAGATAGATGGTATTTTTTATTAACAATTATGATAATTATTCTGGGGAAGGTTTATTTGAGAACCGTTTTTATTGCGAGAACCGCGAGAACCAATCTTAGCCGTTGATTTTGGATAATGGAATTCATGGATGAAGAGTGTGGGGGGATTGAGTGTGGCAGGGTGCATGTAAGGAATTCATGGGTGGACAATCCAATTGAAGGAGGGAGAATTGGATGGCTAAGATTGGTTCTTGCAGTTCTCGCAATAAAAACGGTTCTCAAATGAACTTTTCACTAATTATTCTTATGTTTGTAAAGGGTTCAACTAATAACTATTTTTCGTACGAGAACCAATCTTGGTCATTGATTAAAATTAATCAATGGATACAAATTTTGGCTGTTCGTTAATGATTCATTAATTGCTCATTAAGGAGGGGTATTTTGGGAAAATGGAGTCTCGCTCATTAATGATGGTCTACTTAGACGTAATTCATAGTTAGATAAATATATAAATGATCAAAATACCCTTTTTATAAAGGAGTGAAGTGTGAAGTTCTTGAGCTTCCACAAGGCCCAACAATAGTCATTGCTTCTACTTGACAATGAATAGTTTTAGGTGGTGTTTGATTAACTTAATTTTGGGTTTTATAAATCTATACTAATTCTGGTAAGCTTCATAGTTATTTTTCCACACTTTTAGATTTGACCTGTTGACTAATTTAAAGCTATATAAGTTCAAGTAATAAAAAAAACAAATATTTTTACTAAATTTCTAATAAATTCTTAAATGTTTGGGTCTCCTATTAGAAAAAAGTACATCAATAATGTGTAATTAATCTAACAATATCAATTAAATAAAATATAAAATAAATAAATAAAAGAAAAAAACTGGATGGTTTTGATTTAAGATCGTAGAGAGCATTCATGACATCAAAGGCCTATTAGCTCAGTTGGTTAGAGCGTCGTGCTAATAACGCGAAGGTCGCAGGTTCGAGACCTGCATGGGCCAATCAAATAAATTTTTTTCCTTTTTTCTTTTTCCTGTTTTGCAATTTTAATCATATATTGAACTTCGACAAACCGTTCGACGGGAAGTTTGTTTATTTAATAAACTATCGGATATAAACAAAAACGTTTATTCGTTTAGTTTAGCATACGAACACGAATAAAGGGTTGGTTCATTCATTCGGATTCGAGTCATAGCACATGGTTTTATAAAACCACACGACTTTCCTGATCTAAATCAAGCAGGTTTTACATGAAATGTTAGTAAACATTCGTTTATCCGTTTGTTAATTTTTTGTAATTGTGATGCTGGATTTACCAATTTATTTATGCATCAATGTACATCATTTAAGTAATTAAGTTATTTTTTGTTCATTCATTGTATTTTATCATCCACATTTTACTCCACATGTTTGTTGCACTCCAACATAAGATGTCATAGATATTGGATACCCCAAGATGATGAAAAACCCTAATAAGAAGGCACATATTATCTAGCAAATAAACATAATGTCATATTGTAAGCATGTTTGTAACACAACTAGGACAAATGTGTTGTAAACTAGGACAAATATATCGAACGAATATTCTATGCGACATATGAAGAAATTCGGGTTAGCAATGAGAAGTCAAAATAAACAAACGTAACATACATATAATAAACGAATACATTGAAAGATCAAAGAAAAACCGATGACACAAAATTTGAGCAAGCAACATTCAAAACATAACATTTGACAACTATAAAATGACCGATGTAGAGAGAGAAAGAGACGAAAGAAATAGAGAGAAGAAGAAGAAGATAGAGAAACACGATGAATGATCCAACTAGGGAAACGGTGGGTGAGGAAGTGGTGATGTTCGAACCGTGGTAAAAGTAGGACAACATTAATGGAGATCAAAGGTTTTGGGAGAGAGAACATGAGAGATTTTTGGAGAGGAGAGAACAAAGGTTGCATTTATTTTAAGAGGAGATTGGATACTCTTTTTCATCTTTGGTTCATTTAAGAAGTGTTTCATATTTGAATGAAAAAATTGTTATATGCTAAAACCTCATATTGCACCATAGTTAAGTATATTAAAAAGCATAGGGTTTGCAAAACTGGACCGGCCGATTCAACTGGCTTTCAAAAACTAGTTGAATCATCTATAAATGAACCCGTGGTTGAATGATACTTTTTTTTGCTTTCATGTACTGTGCACTTTTATAGTTAGGATAATAGGATTGTAAATGAATGAACTAACATGAAGAAGGTTTGTTTTAACTTTATCTAAAAATAAATAAAGAACATGAAGGGATAAATTAACGAAATTTTATGTTCGTATTTGTTTATTTAACTGTAGTTGAACATAAAAGAATGAAACACACACACACACACACATATATATATATATGTATATATATATACATACACACACATAATATAATACAAACACAACATTATTAGATAATAACATACAAATACATAAGAAACTTAAAAGACGTCGGTTTTTGGTGGAAGATCACCCTTTTCTCATGGTTCAATGGAATCATTATTGAATCAGGGTGATAATTCAAACTTCAAAGGTGTCAAACTTGAAACCTTCAACTCGGTTCTCTTTTTGCTAGAGCATCTGAAAAACAAGGAATGAGATTGCTCATGAAGGAAAAAAGGAATGCCTACCTCGGTTGTTCATTCAAATCCAAAGTCTTCAATTTTGTTTTGGATAAATGCAAGAAGTAATTTGTAGAAGAAGATTTCGTGGATTCATCGGTGTATTGATCCTTTTAACTCTCCGTTGCAGTTCAAAACAAATAACAGATGTGATTTGTACAAAATTTAAATTTGCCATACATTACAACCATGACTTTTATGTTCCTACAAACCAACTATCAATTTATTCCATCCACATGTTTAAGGGTATTATGGTTTAATCACACACTTTTTGTTATGTACGGCAAATTTGTGGCGTGCTCAAATCATCTCCTGATATATAAGTGTGTTTGTCTATTGTATTTTCATACCTCTCACATACATATGCCACCTCAACACCATCACACACATCCTAAGGTGGAAGGTGCAAGAGAAGTTTTATATTCTATTACTTTGTATTCGTACTAATTCTCCTACTCATAAGATTAATACATGTGTCAAAATAAAGTAATAAAATGAGAAATAAGAATTAACTTGCACTTGTTAATTATTAAGTAAACAGAAGAATAAAGTAGTAAGATTTAATAGGAGAAAGTAGAATTTTCCGAGTTGTAATGATACAAACCCAATATATAAATACAAAAAAATGATATATCCTCATATTATTTATTTCTACTTTACCTTTTTACTCATTACAAGAAAACATGTATAATTCACTAATTCTATTATTAATTTTTGATACTGACATTGATATTTCAAGTAGAATGATATATCAAATCTTATAAATAAGTTTTTTTAAACAGTACAACATATGCACACACTAATATAGTCTTAAAATCTATACGTTTTCTACAGCAGAACTTAAACCTATATGTCATAAGAAACATCTTAATACCGTTAGATTAACAGCCATTTTGTACGTCTCATAAATAAATAAATAATTAAATAAAAGGTGGTGTGACTGACAGGCTTTTCTCTGATATCTATCATTAACACATCATTTCCCTTTGTATGTGGTGGGGCCCATAGTCATAGCAGCCACTGACATCTTTACACGTACACGACATCTTAAATGCCCCTCGCAGACTTCAATCTTGTTTTTTTCTATACCTGCATTTACTTCCATCACGTGCTCTGCTCACTCCTCCTGCCGGCCCCACCATAACTACATTTTTTATTTTATTATTTTTTATGCTCAAATTTCAAACTTACAAATTAATAATTATGGAATTAAAATTTTATATTTTCAAAAATAACTTATTCCTTGAATAAAATGTTTTATTTCAACCCTCTAACTCCTTTGACACCCCCTCGATCTATGATGACAGGGGCGGACCCAAGGGTAGTGTAACGGGGCATGGGACACCATTCAATTTTGTACGCGTAGTGTAAATTTCGATTTTTTCGAGACAGTGCCACCATTCATTTTAAATTTTAGGTCCGGTGTTACCATCCATTTCAAATCTTGGGTCCGCCCCTGTATGATGACATTGTTTTTTGAAACCTAAAACCTTCAAGCTTTCGGTAATCTTTGAAACCTAGAAATCGAACATAACAAACCAACTTGTCGTACGTTTGTTGCAAGATTTACAGTTCGCTCGGTGTCAAAAACAGAACATAATAAACCCAACTCATTGCATCAACCTTTTTCCTATCCCCTTTTGAAGGAGCCGATAACATGTTTATAGTGAGCGAAAGAAGTTGATAGGAGAGAGAGAGAGAGAGAGAGAGTCGAACAACAAGAGAGTTAGTAACTTGATAAGAGACACGATGAGACAGAGAGATATAAAAGGAAACGTTTAAACTATAAAAATAGGTTTTAAGATTTAATTAACCGATTTTACACAACTTTAAGATTAAGTAAAAGACCTTACGAAATAAAGTCAAATTTTACCCTTTTCGATTTTACACTTTATAATAATAATAATAAAATAATGCATATACAAAACTTAGTAAATCTCATAAATGATTAACTCAAAAGCTAAATGAAAGAGTAGGGGCTATAACATCTGCCATTAAGTCCTCATAGATAAAAAGTCATAGTTACTTATAGTTTACTAGGTTTTTCTACTTGCTTGTCATACTTCTATTGCTTTATTATATTTTATCTGCACCACATGATACCCTATAGGGTAATTTTATATATCCATCTTTATTATCTATATAGCCCAACTGATTTGACATATGTGAGTGAAAAAGCTATATTGAAAATGTAACATTCTTGATTTGATATGTGAGTTTGTGAGGATAGGGAGGTTAAATAGTAGCACCCTACTCTATATGTTATTTAAAGAATGTGTTTTCTAGATCTCTATGTTTGGACATCATCCTTATAGGGGTTATAAAAATTAAAGTTTTCTATTTGAATTTTGATTATTTAATAATAGTTTGAATAATATTCACCAAGATTAAATTTTTAAAAATTAAAATAATCTATATCAAGTCTGTTAAAAGTTTTTTTTATTAATCTGTTTACAAAAAATAAAAATAATTCATATATCAAAGTAATATAAAAAGAAATAACTCTTAACTTTTTAAGAGTAGGAAAAGTATAAACATGTTTTTGCTTACAACAATTAGTAAACACATGCATGTGATTTATACTTACAAGTCCATGTGTATAACCTTCGGGCTTGGTATTGGGTGAGCCTTCGGGCTTATCGGGTATGTTTTTAACGGGTAATTCTATATATCCCCCCTTTATTATCTATATAGCCCCCTTGATTTGATATATGTGAGTGAAAATGTAACATTGAAAATATAACATTCTTAATTTGACATGTGAGTTTGTAAGGAAAGGAGGGTTATATAGTAGCACCCGTTTTTAACACCTGCATGCCTCCCCAATGGACCCGTCGGCTTGGTGATTTGGTTCTCCACACCAGATGGTACTTCTCCTCTCTCTTTGACCTCGCTTCCCTCTTTCTCTCTCTTACATATAATATATATATATATATATATATATATATATATATATATATATATATATATATATATATATTTAAAAAATAAAAAAGTAAGAAAAAATTTGAGTTCGTTTGTGTTAAACTATACTAGGTATTGAGTATGAAAAAGAAATAATAGAAAAAAATAATGTGATACTAATATAATATTTGAGTAAGAGAGAAAAGAGGAAGGCCATATGCATAACCTAAGAATTTGTTTCATACACAACAAAAGTATTATGAATTGACATTACCGTTATTTCATAATATTTTAACATTTATTTGATAATTATAAAAATGGCCACATTTTTGTTTTTTTTAAAGCCATGTCCGCAGATATATTCCCACAACTTGACAGTAAATGATTTACAACAGTAGAAAAAACATATAGATAATTAGTAATTTAGTATACAACAAGGTTTGTTTTATCACATACACTCGACTCAAATGTCATATTACTGTCACATTAGCCTTTTTTACTTTTTTCTCTCAACCAAAATCAATCCAAAACCAAGTAGCACCCTTCCCAAATCAACCCAAACATTTTCTCTCTCCTACTCTCTCTACAAAACCAAAAATAAAAAAAAGAAGAAAACCGGGTTGCTCAGGTTGATGAAACCGAGCACGAAAAACGAAGGCGGAACCCGAGGCACCCGCAGCGGTGCTCCCGAAGGGTGCCACACAACCCAATGTTACTCGAAACCATTCGGAATACCGGCTACGCGTAGTCTTATACACAACAAAAATATTATAAATGGATATTTTTATATCCTTGCTTTTTAAAAAAAAAATTGTATTGTGCCAAGCAATGATATAATTGTTCATTAAGTACAATTTCTTATGTATTTGAACAATTACATTATAGAAAAATCACCACCCTTTTCAAATGGGGAGGTGAATTGTACACAATATAATTTTAAAATAGTTGATTACTGAAATAGTCTATGTGGTTTGGCAAAAGTTGTTAGTTTAGTCTTTTAAGATAAAAAATTACGTCATTAATCCATATGGTTGAATTTTTGTTACTTGTTTAGTCATTTATACTAACGTCCGACAAAATCAGGGGTGAACCTATGGCTATCCCGGTGGTCGCACGGGACACTAGCTAATTTTGTCCGCGTAAATTTTGAATGGTGCTACCACCCATTTGAATGGTGCCACCACCTATTTCAAATCCTGGATCCGCCACTGGTCAAATCGAAAGTTTGTTTTTCTTTTAGTAAAGGGTCATTTTGTCTTTTAACCAAATAATTTTTGTGAAAATATAAATATATTTATTAAATCTTAACCCTCTTTCTCTCACCAACATGACCTTTCTATTCCATATTTGAGTTCAAATCTACCATCCTTTTCATCTCTTCCAATTTCTCCACCTTTATCATTCTTGTTACCGAGTATCGGTTCCGGTGTAGCAATCACCTCATCTAACGGTTCTAGCATAGCAACATCCTCCTCTATGGTTGTGGCATAACAACTACCGATGTCGCCATCTCTCCTCCCCCTCTCTTGTAACAACCTCAGATTGGGCTTAGTCGTGTTCGAATATGGTACGTCTAAAATCCTATTTAAATATATATAATTGATTATTTGGAAAATAGAAGAAAATAATAAAGAAATGATAGTATTAAAATATTATTAAAACGGGTACTCGTGCATTAAGTTGTAAGTTGAAAAGAGAAACAAGATACTAACTTGTGGATATTATCAACCCACAAGTAGGCATCTCTTGAAACCCACGTGTACATCTCTTTTGTAAACACATACATCTCTTTCTCAAACTCCCTTTGGTGTGTTCTTGACTTTGAAGGGAATTCAAGAAAAGATTATCAAGTACCAATCCTTGTTGCTGAATTTAAGTGCTAAAGCAACCTCTAATGTGATGTAATCATCTCCTAATCTTCATCATCTTCAAGTGAGTTCTTGTTTGTGTTCTTCATTTCACCAAGTTAGCTTTCCAATTGGGTTTGATTGAAATTGATCCCAACCATTGATTCTAAGGTTACCAATCTGTTTCTAAGTACGGGGCGTGCCTAACCCTAGCAAGCCCGGGGGTGCCCTGTAGTCACGGGTGTACCTGGGTATCAGGTACGGGGTGTACCTCTCCAAACTCGGGGCGTGCCTCGCCAGGAACGGGCGTGCCTTGGCTAGGTACGGGCGTGCCCTGCCTTTGGCATATTCTGTTTTACAAGGTTTTAATATCTGGAAACTCTGTTTAGGTACTCTAGTTGGTCCAGGAGCTTTTGTATCGTGATATTCTAGCTCGTCAGGTGAGTGTCTGATAACATAACGACTAATATATCTATAACATATATTAACAATGATTACAGAATGGTATACTATGATTTGTACACACACTTGATTAAGTGTAGAATGCATGATGATGCTAGATTTAACATGTTGACACAGTATGATACGCACTTGATTAAGTGTAGATTGTTTAGCATGATGATGCTAGGCTCAATTTCTGATATACAATGATATGCACTTGAATAGGTGTATATTATGTTGATATATGATTATATGTGCGCATTGAAGATCCGATTGGATCAGACTATTTGTTTGTGAATGGTCCGGATCCCATGGACAAAGTTGTCCTACAGCAAGGACAAAGCTATCCTACAACAAGAACAAAGCTGTTCTACTTTAAGGACAAAGTTGTCCTCTTTGGGTATAGCTTATGGCTGTGCACAGAGGAATCGGTTGATGTGTCTGGTACCCCAGTTTGGTGCATTGAGCCGGGTTCGCTACCCTGCGAGATATGTCGCCTTCTGACTACGCCAGTTCATCGCGAGATGCTAGGATAGAACTGTTTGAGCATGATTGATGATATGTGATATGTTTATATTGATTGCATGTTATTTGGTACTCACTAGCTATTATAGCTAGCAGATACTACTTCTCACATGTGTAGGTGATCCTTAGACTGTGAGCTCGGGTGCCAGCGGGTAGTTAACTTTCTTAGGAGGAACACTGTGTTTTGTTTAACTCTGATATTATATTATGTTGTAACAGATAATGGTCGACTGGTTAAGTAACAGTAACACCAAACATCGTATGTGGCAATTTTTGAATGTATAATATTTGCCACGTGTTTTATATTCCGCTGCTTGTTTTAAAGAAAAAATATAAATTAGTATTTTAAAAAGAAAAATTTGGTTCTCGAAAGCACGGTGTTACATCTCTCTTCGTTCTCTCTATACTGTTTGTCATCTCTCCTCCTTCTCGGTTGTCGCCTCTCGTTACCCAATGTCTGCCTTCCCAGCCGTCTCTCTTTCCTTTCTCATAACCCACCATCAGGCCATGTCTCTATGGGAGGAGCAATAAACCCCTAACCCTCCTTGTCATTTCCCACCCTGCCCAAATGCTGAGGATGTGGATGTGAAATTAAGGTTAGTGTGTGAGTGTGAGTGCATAAATAATCAACGATCTAAGATGAATGAAGCTGAATGCGACATTGATGAAGAATGGTCTTGATTTTTTGTTTTCAGTTTTTGATTGTTCTATTATAATGAGCAGCGATTTGGTCCATGTGGTTCATGACTTCAATAGCAACTTGAACAATTTTGGTTCACGATTATAATGATTGATCTTGGGTTCACCTACAAATTGATGAAGACGGTGATGGTGCTCAACCGGCGAACCCATTGCCCCCTTTAAAACTTGATCTATAAATGAATTTGAGTTTAACACTAGACTGGATGTTTAACTCATTGTCGACTTAATTCAATTTCGTTTGATTTGATTTTCTTTTGTAATTTGATTTTGTTTGAGTTGATCGATTTTGTTTTTTGTATTGGTGATGATGAGGATCAAGAACCTGGGGAATGAAAGGAAAGTCAAGGAAAGATAAGGAAATTACCTTAATACCCTCATAGAAAAAGACAAACAAACTTCTGATTTTAATGGACGTTAGTCTAATGGACTAAAAAGAAACAAAAATGCAACCATAGGGATCACTGGCATAATTTTTTATGTTAATAACTAGCAACTTTTAACAAGCTAACAGTGATTCACTCTTTTTAAAAAGATGAAGTAAAAGATTTAGTAAAAGTAAATAGAATTTTTTATTTTAAAATAAAGAGATGATATGAAAAAATAAGTAGTGCCTTCCGTATGTAATAATGTAATTGATAGAATAATAAAATAAGATAACTTAGCATGAAATATAGAACATTTCAAAAATAACAAGATGTTTTTGAAGTCTAGAACAGTCGTCTAAATTAAGCTTACATATAAATCTATACCTTTTATACACAATAACGGGAATGAGCTCGATTTCAAAACTGGATCGGACTGAACCCGAAAATGGTCAAAACCTAGAACTAAAAACCGTCTCGTATAGGTGTGAACGGTTCCGGTTCTTCGGTTTCAAAATCTGCAAAACCTGAAATATTTCAAACTTCTATTAAAGTTTTCTCTACCTAAGCTTGCATGCTATAGATTACATACCAAAAAATATAAACCAAGTTTAATTAACTTATGATGATTGTTGAAAAAAAATATCATATGTAAACAAAAAAGAAAAATAATTTATTACTATCATCAAAAGGTTATTTTTCTACTTGTAAGAAATCAACAACGTTAAAATATTTTTTTGCCTTTCAAAACAAACATCGAAAAAGATGAGTGAAATTTTATTACATATTACATTACTACCGTTATAATATTATTAATTTTTATATAATTTTGTTTTTTTTTTCAAAGAATGAAGGAAGAGAAATGGACATTCAAAAGGGGTTAAGAAAGTAAATACAAAAAAAGGGCACGTGAGCATGTAATGTAATGTATGAATGAGAAAAGAAAGAGTGGGTGGGTCGGGTCGGCGATTAAAACGGAGATTTGCGTTCTCGTTTTCCGGGCTAAAATAGTAAAAATGGCCGGGCGCGATTCCCCGATCCTCTTCTTCCGCTGACATGACCCGAAAGTACCGGGTTACCCGGGTCAAAACTTACTCTGTCCAATATCAACCTTTTCTTTGTTTTTTTCTCTTCATTAAAAGTACACATCCATACATGAAAATTATACATATATTTTTAAAAGTGTTAGTTTTGTATTTCAAATATATAATTATGTTAGTCCCAGATTAAGGACGCAACAATAAATGTTTGTAGAAGGGGGGTTGAATAACACATGTTTGAGTAGGGGCTGATACTCAGCTGATGGTTTCATACTTAGCATATTTTCCAGGAATCTGATTCAAACAACACATGTTTGAATACTTTCTAAGTCATACTGAATGTAGGGTTTGGTTATCATCAAATTCTATGTTTTAGAATAGGCAGAGTTGATTATTAGGGTGAAGTGATTATCTCCCAACAAATTATATATCATATCAATTAGTTACAGTTTTTAATGCAGATCACATGTATACTCACATACATCATTATCACATAAGGTTAACAGAGATTCGGTAAAAACTCTTTTGTTAATTGGAAAGGTTGGTGTTGTGATCCATTGTCTTCTTTGTAGAGTATTTTTGCTTTTTTTTTTGTTGCTATACATGTATAGCATCTGGCTAGACTTTTTACTATTAATAAAATTCTCTTGGGTTTGCAAGGCGGAGATAATGACTATGTCGAAGTTCTTTACTTAGTTTTCCTTTTATTGTTAATTTTTTTTAATTTGGCTTTCACACCCTCCTCTTTCTTATCTTCCGTTGTCTTCTTAGTCATGTGTTCGTTACAATATTTTCTATAAATTATTTGTTGTTCATTTTGGTTTGAATAAATTTGGTTCTTTGGTGTTTTTGTTTTCTATTCTTGGCTTAAATTGTTGGTGTTCTTATTTACAATTAAACACTAGAACTACATTCACTAGAGAACTATTATTATAAATATGTAAAATAAAAAAAACATCACTAGTGAACTGTTAACATAAACGCTTAAATTAAGACTTTAACAAAATAGGAACAAGATCCATGTTTGCTAATGAATTGTTCACACTTCACAGAAATACAACAAATCGGAACAACACAAAAAAAGAAAAGAAATAAGAAGTATGTTCACTAGTGGACTATTTAAAAAAAACATTAGAAAAGTGGACAACTCGCAACAAGAAAAATAAATAGAATGTTCACTAGTGAATCAATCACACAAAACAGAAACTTTAAACAATGTATGAAACACATGAGAAAAATTGGCGATATCAACAATATGGAAATAAAAAACATCAATTCAGTATACTTGAGACTATAACAACTGAAGTTCTACGTTCACTGGAGGTTGGTGTTAAGCAGTGGCGACGGATTGTTCTTGAGCGACAGAAGGATAGAAGTGAGTGACGATGATCATCCTAGTTGATGAAGATATCCTGATAGGGTGGTGGTGGTTATAGGAAGTCCCTCGAATGGTAGATTGTTGGTGATGAAACTAAACTTGAACGTGGTAGAGCTTTCTAAAGGTCGTGAGCGGCGATTTTTCCCTATTTTATTGTTTTTGGAGGTCGGCTCGTGTGTGTGTGTATATATTTATATATATATATATATATATATATATATAGAGAGAGAGAGAGAGAGAGGAGATAGGGATAGAAGATAACTAGAAGGGAACTATGAAGGGAGGCGGCTGGGAGGGTGTGGGTTTTAATTAGGGTTGGAATTAATTTTAAATTAAAAAGACTTTTATACCTGGATTAAATTAATCACTTTTTATTCTTATTAATTACCAAAATGCTATAAATATAATTGACATTTGATTAAATATCTAATGATTTAAAATAGTCCTCATAAAGAGAGGTTCTTGAGCGAACCACCCTATATGTTCTGAAAACTCAATAAACATTCTAATTAAGATGCATAATTTATATCTATGCTACTATATTAATCATACAACACTCTCTCTTCTTTAAAAATTAAGAGTTCCTCATTTTTCAGTCAAAACTAAATCTCCACGTACCCTTAATTTGTATCTACATTAATCTCAACCATTAATTCATTAAATCTTTCACCTCCTTCTAACAAATAAATATATTGACTACGAGAAATTATAATTATTTTTTTTAAAAAAACATACATTTCAATTTTATTTTAAGTAAAAGTGTATAAACATACCACACTATTAAATAAAAAAATTTCATACAGCATAAATTTGATGAATAATACTATGTAAATTATTTCAAATTTATTGTAACATTCAAACTTCATTGCCTCCTCCGTTCTCGGCACCACAAGTATTCACCATCATCCTTCTTTGATCTTTACAATCGCATTATGCAAATACCCTACTAGTCATGAATTAATGAGTTTGTGGATAAATTCGACCCAATTAGTTCTAACGTTCCTCGTAATAAAACTAGTTTTTGAGGTAAACTTGTTATATTAAGAAGCCAAGCAAAGTAATTATAGTATTTTGAACATTCCATTAATTAGTAGAAAAGATGCAAGTGAAAGGCATCATTAATTGTTGTTGAAATTACACCTGACCCCCAGAGAATGCAATGTAAACATACAACAAGCAATAGAAACTGTGAATCAGAAAATAGAAAAAGATGTTTCTTCCATCACCTCAAATAAATATCAACTAAATTAATTATGAGACAATTTATTTTCTGAAATCCCAAAAAATATAATCTTTGAAAGAGTACAAATTTTGTCACGGAATAATTAATTAATACATCCTTGATGATTTATCATAATTAAATATTTAAATACAAACTTTGAATTCGAAATTTTTTAAAATAAATTCTAGATATATATCATTGTTAAAATTAATTAATATTAATATTAATAATATATGATATATACTAATGGTAAAGACAGTATGTATATTTTATTTAAGTTTTAGATAAATAAAATACTCATAATATAAAATATTTGGATCAAAAGTTATTGAACTTGTAAAAATTATAACCCAGCTCTGAGTTATAGATATACAAATTTAACCGGATCATAAAAAATTAAACTTATAGTTTACTTTTACTTTTATTTTACTATTTCCTCCTATACTCATCAATCATCATAAGATGACATATTTAATCTATTAATTCTCTTTTCTTATTTTTATAATTGATTTTTGATGATTTTCTTGATCTTATAAGTATACAAAACAAGGTACACCTTGTTTTAGTTATAGTAAACCTTGAGTGTATGAAGGTTTGGACTTTGGAGAGACACTGACGACAAAAATAGGCTTGCAAGTCAAAGGGAACTTCTCGAATAACCCAACCCAACCACCCAACCCAACCCCCCCACCCCCCACCCCACCCCACAACCCACAATAAAAAAGGTAAAAAAACTCCTATATATTACCCTGACTCAAGGGTGGTTTTCATTAGTATTTCATCAAAGAAACACACACACGCTCTCTCTCTCTCTCATATATATATATATGTAAGAGGTGATATATAGAGATGCAGTTTGCTTCATTGGTCATCGATCTTTAGAAGATCGAAAAGATGGAAGGAAGGAAAGTAGTGGTTTGTGGGGAATGTTGGCTGGCTCGATGCATTCATATATCGTTCTCGATCAAATATTTATATATAATTATATATGCATATATATATATGTATGTATGTATATATATGTCTCTCAACTATTTGTTCGATCGATCGTATAATCAAGATGACGACATCGGACCAGGCTTCATTCCTCTCAAACCCCCTCGGCCTATATATTACTCCTACATATCTCCTTTAATTTTAATTTTCAACCTGTAAGTAGTTACTTCTTAGCTTCATTTGTTTGTATAATGTGTGTGTGTGTGAGAGAGAGAGAGAGAGATGTTTTTGTTATTTATAAATCTGGATCCAAGAAGCAAGTTTTCTTGAAATGTATATTATTCTATCACTCCTACATCCTTTTTTCAACTTGTTATAATTAGTTACTTCTTAGCCTAATTTCTTTGTGTAATGTGTTTTTTGTGTGTGTGTGTGAGAGAGAGAGAGAGATGTTTTTAGTTATTTAGAAAGGTTTGATTGATGCTTAATTAATTTGGATTCAAGAATCAAGATTTCTTGAAATGTATGTTTTGTTTATTTGGAAAGTTGATACATTACAAAACTGAAACATTCAAGAAATTATAATATATATATAATGATCATAAAATGTGATCAAATTAATTCATTAATTATAATATATACTGCCAAATATATAAAAATATTATATGTAAATAGTTTGAACAAGAACAGCCTTCATTTTGGAGACACAAGCAACCTTGAGTCAAACACTTTTTGGTCTCTTTTATGAAACTTATTAATTGTAAAGATATATATGTTGACTTTTTAAATGTATTAAAGTTTTTTGTTGACTCTTGTAAAAAGTTCCTTTTTTTATGTACATATATGATATATAACGTACGTACGTGCACTTCTATTAATCCTGAAGCAATTAATTAATTAACGTCTAACCAAACAAATTAATTCATAAGATTTTACGCTTTTTATAATACAGGAAAAATGATTCGTAAATCGTAATGTTAATATCATCTAACTAAGGTGATGTTACACTCACAAATTAACCGGTTTAATGAGTAAATATGTAAATGACTAAACTATCCTTCATTAAATTGGTTTGTGAGTGTAACATTACCTAAGTTAGATGATGTTAACTTTACAGATTATTTCCCCGTACATATATGTGTGTTAATTAATGTATAATTTTTTAATTTTTTTCAAATATTATTTTGTTATTAAAAGGATTGTTGCATGTGTAAGATTTAACGTCATCAATGTTTTAAATCTTGGATTTTTAGTTGATCCAGTGTAATGAGTGGGTCACAGGTCAATCGGTTGAACCGCTTTCCAAGCTAATGTTTTTATGATCTTTTCTAATAAAGTTCATTTGCTTTAAAAAACAGATTTTGTGAGTTTTGTGGATTTTATGTTGATTTTTCCTATTGCCTTATACCCTTATTCACATTAGCATCATAAAAGAAGTTAAAAAAACCCAAAAAATGTGTTAATAACAAGTTGAAAGGACCGGGTCAACCAGTCCGACCGGAAACCTGGCCGATTCGATAAGGGTCAAAAAAAGGTCATCAACCTAGTAATTGATGAACTACTCTCCCGGCTGGTTCACAAGTCAACCGGCTACGTCAATCCGGGTTTTGTAACATTGAACGTTATCATATGTATAGATAAGGTTTCAGAAAAAACACCTTTTTAACATAGTACACGGAAAATACTTATAAAATTATGTTCATTTTTAATTTTAAAATAATATAAAAACAATAAACTTTTAAATTATACTAAGAGATACTATATATATATATATATCTTATAAACTATTTAAAAGAAAATGATTATGACATCATCATCCTTTTCAAAAAATGATCTTTTTAAAAGTGATGACATCAAAAAAAAGGGCTACATCAAATTTTAAATCTATTAGGAGGGGGCTGAATGAAAATTGTGAGGGGGTTTTATAACAATTGTATATTAATATAATTAATTATAGGTTATTTATAAATTATGTTTAGTAACTTGTGATATATTTATTTAGAGAAAAAATAATTATATATTTGCGACTGTCTCATTTTTATCAACGTTTTGGTGTAAATTTTATTGTAATACGACACTTTTTCAAAATCAATATATTCTTAAATTTTTGTTATCCATCAATAGTAGTGGGTAGGTAATTTTTTGTTTAGACGAGGGTTTTTTTTTGGATTATGATGATGAGCTGAGTGATCAACTTGAATATGTTATTTAAAGTGTTTAGTTAATGATTTTAAAATATCTTATCCTATAAGCTTATTAAAAGAAAAGGATGACAAAACTAAATTTCCACCAATCACAACATCCCATTTTAAAAAATTAAAAAAATCTTGTTTAAGAATACAGTGACATCATTAAAAAAACAATTTTTGAATTTTAGATTAGTTACATCTAATCTATTAAAATTTATTTTCATGAAAATGATTCACATATGCTAATGTAATATATTGTTGTTTTTATTATAGCCATTAATTATGGAGAATAAACAACCTCCTTCATCTGCTCTAAATCGGCCTTCATTGGAAGAGCATTCAAAAGAAAGGAAAAAATCAAGTGTGATTCATTCTACACATGACAACTCTGTTCATAACAATTCAATAATGATTAAAAATGATAGAACAAGTTCACAGATTCTTTTAAATGATATATCTAACGGTGCGTTTAATTTCAAAATAGAAATTAGTTCAAAATTTAAAGGTTATTTCTAATTATTTTTACTATACGTGTTAGTACTCCTTAAAGCTATATAAGTTTAAATTTAACTTATAGCATCCCCATGTTAACACACGGGTCCTTAGCTAGTATATATATATATATATATATATATATATATATATATATATATATATATATATATATATAGGGGAAGGTTCATTTGAGAACCATTTTTATTGCGAGAACCAATCTTAGCCGTTCATTTTGGATAATGGAATTCATGGATGAAGAGCGTGGGGGGATTGAGTGTGGCAAGGTGCATGTAAGGAATTCATGGGTGGACAATCCAATTGAAAGAGGGGGGAATTGGACGGCTAAAATTGGTTCTCGCGGTTCTCACAATAAAAACGGTTCTCAAATGAACTTCTCACTATATCTATACTAATATATAAAGCATTTAACACACTCTCTCTCCTAAATGTCTTAATCTCTTAAATTTTAAGTCATTTGATATTACTAATTTACCCCTTATTTAAATCTTAAAAGGAAACCATTGAATATCATTTTAATAACTAAACTTTCTATGAAAATAATGTTTAAAAATGTCAACTCAATACAAATTAAATTTCAACCTATAAGATATTACACAAATTAAAAATTGAATAAAAAAACCTCCATAGAAATATTATTTTAAATATTATATCATATACCAAATAATTTAATTAAAGTATTAGAAAATTCGTATAACTAAAACTCATAAACTTGATAACATGTAACCGAATTTATAAACACTCATATAAGTAAAATAAAAAGTTTAATTTATAATATATTTAATATTATTTTACTTGAACTCTTAATTTTAAGTAGTAGAAAATTACCAATATAGTCTTAAATATATTTATATTTTTTAAAATACATCAACCCAACCACTAATATATTATCCCATACCTACACAATTTCTCATTCAAATCAACACAATTCATCAAGTCATTAATATGTTTTTATTATCTTATTTTATAAGTAGAGATTGTTTTTTTCTTATTTTATTGTTTTTTAAAGGTTATTTTAGAAATTAACGAAATAGTTAATAGATAATAAAGAAATAAGTAAAATGGAAAAGAAGGAAACAAAATAGACATACTGCAAATGAAAATTATTCGACGTTATCATAGTGTGTGTATATCATACCATACGTTACTGAAAACGGACATGTTATCGAGAATGCATTAGTTATCGTCGCCGCATTGCGCGTGTAACATGCTAGTATATATATATATATATATATATATATAGAGAGAGAGAGAGAGAGAGAGAGTATCTAAAAGATGCATCAAATATTTGTAGTCATTGTATTATATTATCAAAGGTCCAGCCTTAAGTTTTGTAACCCATGATCTTACATATGTTTCTGAAAACATAATTTCTAGTCAAACATAGTTTCTATGTTGTTCACACTTCAAAAAAGATATGCGTAACAACCTTTCTTCATTATAGCGACGGTCAAAGGACAAAGGTGTGTCGCAAGTTTTTTGGTAAATGGTTAAACACACACACGCCTTTTAAACCCAAATCTAATTCTACACTATTTAGTTTATTACGGGACTTGAAATCATAACCTTATGAAGCACAAAAAACACTAGATATCACTAGAATATAAGCTCTTTGAGGTGCGTCGTAATTAGTGATGAAATAGTAAAATACCCATGAATAAGCAATGCTCAAAAATAAAAAAAATATGACAAATTGAATAACACATTAGCCATAATTAATTATTATATTAATGCAATTTGATATATCTAGTTTTGTTAGAAATCGATCCGTTGAAAATTCAAGAACTAATTTAAAAGTTTGGGCTATGAAACTTCATGCATAACATGTGCTATAGCTAGTTAAATAAAAGAAGAAAATTCACATAATAGTAATTAAGTTTGATTTCATCACTTTATTTCACCTAGTAAAATAACTCATAGATGATCTTAGTAAAATACTTTTCAAAATTGATTACTGTAAAATAAATATTTAAATAAATAAAGATACATAGTAGACCTATCACACTGGCCTCATAATTTACTATTCAACTTCTACCATATTTGATGATCATTATTAAATGGGTGTTACAAATATTAAATAAATTTTAATTTATTTTTAGAAGAATGTGTATACCAAATAAAAAGTTAGTATCAATTTTTAGAAAATTTAATCTATTTTGGAAGATTAATAATCGGATGAAATATTGATCGAAAATAAGAACTCTTAAATTAACGAGGAAAGAGAGAATCTAATATGGTTTATAAAGTAATATAGATATAAAAGATGATTATGTTTTAAGCAAGGGCGGATGTATGTGTAGTCTAGATGGGTCTAAGTTACCATCTAAATTTCTAAGAAGATTTAGTAGATATATATAAGATTTTTAAGAAAAAATATATTATTTTAAAAACCTTAAAGAACTAATTTTTATCCTTTAATAATTTAGTTTAACCAAATAAGTAACCCTATTAAGAATAACTCAACCAAAACATGAACTTAAAATAATATGTAGAGTAATTACATTTTTAGTTCTTGTAGTTTGGTGGTTTTTACGGTTTAAATCTATAACTTTTAATTTTTACGGTTTTAGTTTCTAACTGGTTTTTTTAGTCTAGAACCATAACCATGAGAAACATTATTCCAACACCTTGATACCGCTAGACTACAAATTCTTTAGTATTACATACTAAACCAATACTTTTATTCATGTTATATATTAATTAAGTAAAACTTTGATGGTATTTGAATAAAATTAAGAGTTAATTGATCAAATGATCATTTAACTTAACCATTTCTGCCGATTTAGTCCTTTAACTTCAAAAATGGTGAAGACGGTCCTTTATGAATCATTTTATGGCGAGTTTGATTCTTTTTGACGTTGACCGTTACTCAGCTCTGTTAAATCAAAGTAAAATGACAATTATACTCTTATGTTTATTATTTATTCATTATTTTTTAAATTTTTTAATATTTATTATATGTTTACCATTTAAATTAAACATCTAAAATTAACAATCTTTTTAAATGTGCAATTTCTCTCTCTACACATTAAAACAACCACCACCGCCGCCATTAGACACCACCACTTCTCTCTATCTCTATCTCTCTCTGTTTCCGGTCACCACCACAACAGTCACAATCTCCGGTTGGCCACTATCTGACCACCGCTAACCACAATCAAATAGAGATACATAACATCACCACCACCATCAATCAAACAGACGCACACATCATTTCATATCTAAAAAACAAGAAAAGAAAGAATCATGTGTATGTTCTAAAAAAATATCCATACACACATACCCACCACCACCGCACACCAAGAAGAAAAAGAAGAAGAATTATGTGAGTGTTCTAGAAAAGCATCCACAAACACACATACCATCACTGCACACAAATCGGATCCGAAAAAACCCTTAAAACCGACAACTCAAATTGAAGATGAAGGGTTGCGGTGCTTAAATATGCTATAGCGGTGCTCAAAGGACGATGGTGGGTGGCAATGGTTCTAGGGTAGTGGGGGAGAGAGAGAGCACGGAGTGTGGTGGTGGTAGCTGGTGGCAATGGCGGTGGATGGTGCTGGTGGCAATGACAGTAGATGGGGGTGGACTGGTGGAGGCGGTTCTAGGGAGAGGCAAGAGAAGGAGAGTGAGAGAGTGAAAGAGAGAGAGAATGTGTGTGTGTGTGTAGAGAGGGATATATATATATATATATATATATATATATATATTATTTTAATGATTTAAAAGTTAGAAAAATTAGTAAAAAGACTAAATTACCTTTGATTTGACATAGTTGATTAACGGTCAGCGTTAGAAATAACCATACTCGTCATAAAATGGTTCATAAAGAACTGTATTGACTACTTTTGAAGTTAAATAATTAAATTGACAGAAATAGTTAAATTAAATGACCATTTGACCGATTAACTCTAAAATTAATGAAAGTGAACTATTGAATGTTCTAAATAATTAATGCATACAACTACGCATTGGTCACCAAATAACAAATGAAATATTATGATCATAGTATGCATTCGCACACAAAAAGCCCTTGTTAAAGAAAATATATACTGTAACATATGATGCTAAATCACTTTGCAATTCACTAAGGTCCCGTTTGTTTCGCAGAATTCGAAGGAATCAAATGAAATTGAAATCAAATTCCGTGTTGCATTGAGTTTGATAAACTTGTTTTTGAATGGAATCTCGTTTGTTGGAATGTTTATGTTCCCTGAAGTAATGGAAAATCATTACATAGGTGAGCTGGATAGAATTTAAATCAATTCCATTTTTTCGAATTCTATAAAACAAACAACACCTAAGAGTGTCTGCAATGGACTATCACGAGCCTTGTTATAGGCAATATCTCTCCATCACGAGCTATATGTCTTGTTATAGCCATTGCTAATCCACCAATATTTGCTCGTTATCAATTTTCTCATCACATATGAACTGCTTGCCTTGTTATCAATTTCCTTTTTTTTCTTCAACCAATAGGATTTAAGATAAATATTTGTGCAAGTCCAATGATGCATGTTTTGACTGCTAGATGTTAGTAATAATTGATGAGTGAGTAATGTTGATATTGCGCTTAGTGATAACAGTGATGACTACGGATGATCTAAAAACATTCGTACCGGGGCATCATAGACTTCTACGGTCATGCTCGTCATCACCTCGTCATGCCACTATGTCCATTTTGTCGCCTGAGTTGCCGTGTCCTTCTCATCTTCCACATGACGATCATAACAAACCGTTCAATTTCTTTTTTTATTGCAACTTAAATAGAAATTAAACAAAACATATCTAGTCATAATAGTCAGCACTAGAGGTACCCGTCATAGGTCAATCATATCAACGTGACGGTCGGTTATAATATCACCATGAATATTCTTAGCAAAAAACAAAGAGACCTAGGTATAAATAACATAAAATACTATAAATAAACAATAGCAAAACGGTTATTTTAGACCAAGGGTGAATAGATTCTGTTCTTTTTACATCAAAGGCACATCACATCAATTATGGTTTTCAATACAAATCATACACCCACATCACATCAAAGAGGTCAACTCATGAATCAAAAAAGTCTAGATAGAAACACCCGTAGCCCAAAAATCCTAATGTTCATAGAGTATAGTAGATTTTTCAGTTTTGATTTTTGACCATGACACATCAAATGTTGCTGCTAAAGGTCCCAAAAGACGCTACTTAGCGGTGACATAACATTAAAGCTTAGTAGCGGATGCTCAAGTGTCGCCGCTTCATCATTGATCAATCACAAAAAACATAAGAAGAGCAAATCCCTTATTCCGTTTAAGAGGAAGTAGCAACGATAGGTTAAATGGCTATAGTGGCAACATATCTAATAACGGTAACACCATAAAACAAGGTAGGAAAGTTTCAAAGGCGGTTTTTAGGAGAATTAGTGGCGACACCAAACACATGAAGCTTGATGTCGCTGCTATTGACCATATTAACGTATAACTAAAAATACGTGTCAAACATAATTTATTTATCAACAAAACAAACTTAAGAAACAAAATTTCACTTGAATGATAGTTTTATCTTGGTGTATAAAATATGTTCTAAAACACCGCCAGAACATGCGGGCAAAAAACCTCGTTTTATTACATGATATAACACATGAAAGCAAATGTAGTCGAATGTGATATGATACAAATACAACTACATCTACAAAAGGGGCACCAAAGGACGGTGAAATGACTATATACTCGCTATAAAAAAAGTTAGAAAATAGGGATCTCGCTTTACGGTACATGTTAAAAATAGGGACTTCAAGGACCAACAGGGAAAACCTTTTCGAGAAAATTGATGAAACGCTTGGAGTAGAATTTAGGATCAGCCACAGATATTGACATGGGATCATACCGGACCGATTTACATGCATGCTCTAGTTTCTTTCGCATGCTATAGTCCTGTAGTATATCAATTATGCCCAAATATAGAACAACATCATATACCTCAAAAAGTTCTACTTCTGCTGAACCTGAAACATCCTGAGAAACCTTGCGGTTTGCCTGCGCTGGCATGTTCACACCTAATTGCACTCGTAATCTGGAAAAAGAAAAGATTTAAAATTAGTTCACCAGCAAAGCTTTAACAATAGTTCAAGGGGAAATGATCACTGTTGTTAATAGCACCTAACTTAGGGGTGGTGTTAGGCTCGCGGATCACTTAAATGAGTTAAACAGTGAAATGACATACCCTTCTTTTAAGTGATCTATGAGTGTGACCGCACCCTTCAATTAATATTACTGCAACCAATAAAGACGCACATTGTTCTCTGATGTAAAATAGAATATACCTTGCAGTACCAGGAAGAAGAAGATCCACTTCTTTGTCACCTACAGAAAAAGCTCTCAAGGTGCTTCCTCTTATGTGAGGACCTGGTGCAGTGTTGACAGAACTAGGTTCATGTGTCACTAGAAGAAGACCCTTTGGAGGAATTGAGCGGTCCCCGGATACCGAACCTAATGAATGCACAAGATAGTTGTTAATGATCCCATGTATTATTACATATTTACGGAAGGAAAAAAAGAAAGAAAAAGGCCAAATGGTGATTTAATGAATGGGTAGCATTCCACTTTCTAAAATGACAAGTCACAAAAGTCTAGCATGTCGTGCATATATCCAAAGAGTATCAATAATAATAATAGAAACTTGGGACGAAAGAAAATACCATCCAGAAAGACTTCACTATTCTAAAAAATGGAAAACAGATATCTATCAATAACTAGGTTTTTATGGAAAATAATAGAAACAGACATTTACCATCATCAACAGGTGCGCCAGACCTGTGTTTTGCATCTGGTGGTTCTAAGAGAGCCTTCAGATGCTCAGGAGCTCTAAAATGCAATCCTAGAAGAAGGCTATAATCTATGACCTGCTGAGATTCTAGAAACTTGCAGTCCAGATGGATTTGTCTGCAAAAGAAACCAGGAGTAAGTAATAAAGATATTGCTACTAATGTAATTGATGACTTGTTAATCATAATTTTGAGTTGGTAATGAACTGAGGAAAAGCATAAATAACGGTACTAAAATGACCATCCAAAATTCTTCTCTTTCAGTTAGCCAGTGCCAGTGATGTTACTGGTGCAACATATATACATATACCCACTTACATGTTTTAGTCATCCATGTGATGTTCAACTAACATGAATAAAACAGGTCTGATAATAGGACATCTGACAACTTAATAACTTATATATGTCAAGTAAGTAATATTGGCAGTCTTTTATATCAGTATCCTTGCTGGAAGTAAAAGCGTTATCATAGGAAAACCTAACCTAACCTAACTGTTAAAAAAATCATGAAATTCAACTGCTAAGCAACAAACTTACTTGAAAAGTTCCTCACGCAGTGACTTGTCCATATGGAATTCATATGCAAGATCAAGGTCTTTTAATGTAGTGCCCTCATCTATATTGTCCTTATTTGTAATCCTTCCTTGATATGAACCCTTCAAATCATAACGCCGATGTATCCTTAGTTCTGTTTTAAACATATTTCCCATGACTATAAACCGTACCTGAAAATGAGGGCAAAACAAAACATGATAGACTAAAAAAAAGGAACAAGAAAGTTATAACACATTGCTGGTAAAAGATACCTTCTTGCCGCCTCTTATTGTTATTTCATGGAGGCCAAAAAATTTGGTGACCAGAGTATTATCATATTTTTTTACGTGATCGTAATAGCTAGGAAGCATCTTGAGTAGAACCTACAAAACATTGTGAGCCTGAATCAGCACTCCTTGTTTTGTGTCTAAAAACAGGAGGAATAACTCTATACATGTTAACCACAATCATACAGAAAGGCTTTAGTTGAGAATTCAATATGCAGGGAAACAGATACTTCTACTAAGGAGATAAATAGCACACTTTCTAGAAGGTTCTATCAATAATAAGGAACATCGTGAAAGGTTGTCATTTGATTAAGCTGAAAATACAAATACTAGAAGACTAGCACACAATAAAGATGAAGTAACCTAATCAAATTCAAATAACTGAAATCCGTGATTTCTCAACCCCTATTTCATCATTTCAACTCCTAATCATGGCAACAAAGTTGCAAGCTATTTTCGAATAATGGCATCCCCATAATGTAGGGATGGTTCTAAAGGGCATGGATAGCCATGATGCATACTGAATCCATCATGGGATTAAAGTGGGTGGTGTGGCAATGTGCCAACCACTTCTAGAGAAGTGATATTAACAATGAAACAAGACTCCAGGATTCACGCCTTCCCTTCCACTTACACCATTTCTTTGTGAATGAAGTTAGATGACACAGCTCTTATTACTATGACTTTCAAAAAGAGTTGCCTCGGTAATGGGGTCTGTTGATTCGGAATCGTGGGATGAGTAGATGTAACAGATGATGAACCTTTTTTTATACCTCTCTCACTCAATCTTTGTTAGTGCCTTGTATTAATAACCGATGAATCAAAAACAAACTTTCAATTGGTATTTTTTTATTCTCCTCGTATCTAGAAACTTAGGTAAGTTTTTTAAAAGAGTCCTAGTTATTATGATCATGTTTGAGCATGAACAGTGACATCCAACAGCTTCTATCACAATTTTAGAAGTACAGTAAGTATTAATATATAACCATGAGAGCTTCAAAAAACACAACATAGTTCAAGTTACTTTCTCCTGCTCAAAATAAAAAGACGTAGAAGACCTTTCTCCCCTATTTCATGATTGTCCTCCATAAAATTGTATCTACATGATTATACAGAAAATATAATAACTCCAGAAATGAATCCACTGCATTCTTGCGTAACCCAGTCAGGAAAAAAGGAAAGTGGAAAAGATGGAAAGTATTAGCAAATCCTCTGCATACTTTTTAAAATTATGCCTATTGCCTTCCATATGGTCCTCATTATATCCAATGGTCTTGTCTGCCATAACTTTAATGAAGATCAAAAACAGAAGCAAGTAACATTTAGCTACTTCATGCACATATTACTCAAACACGGTACATTAATTAATGGCATGCTAGATGGTGAATACTAATGACAAATCTTTGTGATGTGCAAAGGTAATTACAGACACACACAGACAGAGAGAGGCTAAATTGTATATATGGTAATATGGACAAATAAAACATAGAAGACGATGTGTGGGGACAACATGAACTCGTCTTTTCTTTGTGCCCTCAGATAATGACTAAAAACTGGCTAAGAAAAGGTTTGAACTCCTATATATTATCATCTCTACTATTCTGGTTAACCTAAATTAGGAAGCCTTTTGCACCTACAGCCTACCTGAGCATAACCAAATGAGGTGAACCCTCTAGTTTTTTCTGGACAAAGATAACAACATTAAAGATCACCCTAATTGTGAATTTGATCCCATTACTGCTTCTTTTTCGATCCTAATAATTATCTCAGCTTTGTTTCAAGTATTTATGTTAAGATGTCAGCTTCTATATCTTGGTCCCCAGTTACTAATTTATTTATGTAATCCCATGCAGCAAATGTCTAAACATCCTAGTTTCTTACTATATATAAAGGGTTCTCTCTTCATGATGGAACAAAATTCTTGGTGTCATAGACAATTAAGATGCTGTATATCAAGGCTTCTCTACTAAAGCATTCTTTATGCGCTAGACATTTAGAAGCATACATATTCTTCATAAAATATTGTAATGAATAATGAAAAAATGTTCAAACCTTCAGCTCAGATCTTCTTAAGGTCTTGATCACAAATCTGTCGTCATGAGAGAGATAGAATATACTACCACTTTTCCCTGGAGAAGAAAGCTCTCTCAAACCATCATCCCCACATATGGACATCATATACTCAGCAGCATCTAGCTTGAACATTTCCCTCAAATTCCTGAAGAAAAATCCAAAACAGTCTATTAGAATTAGATCAAAAGAGATGACATACGCACTGCATATTACATAAAGAACCTCCAACAGATATCAGGAAAAGAGATATGTCAGAAGTCAGAACCAAATAACTAAATGGTGCCAGAAGATATGCATTAAGGTATTGTATAATTTGTACAGCATAAATTTCTCTTTAATAAGTTGTCATATGAAGATGCTGACAATATGCACTATGATGGATTGATGGTAAAGCAAGAGCCAATAAACCCATGTTATAACAAATCTTCTCTATATATTTATTCTACCATTACATATATAAACAAGCAAGGTCCAACTTACGATTCAAAAATGTGCTTTTATCAAATAATCAAGGCTTAAACTAATCAAATGATCCGATCACACAGTTTTCAAAAGAAAATGAAGTAAAGAAACCCAAAAAGCATGCCAGCACCAACTGAATAGATACCTGAAGACCATTGGACAGTAGTCTTTCCAATAGAAGTCAACAGAATAGTGTGGAGGTGTAAATTGTGAGCCCTTTCTGGGGAAATACATCCTGATTCTAGCTCGTTCCCCAAAATCTGAAGATCTCACTTCACGCATAGGAACCGGTGTAATCTTGCCAACTGTGTACCTGTGAACTTCAAATGATACAACACATGAGTTGATGTAACAACAACAACATAGAACCACGTTCTCCAATAATATTTGGTAAGGATGATTAAAAACAAAATTTTGCAATCAGAAGTCATTAACGGACATATAATAATGGAATTGTAAATTTTAAGGATCTACACTAATAGTTTCTTTCCTGATGTGGGATTACTACTTTACTAGTTTCAACAAGCTACCCTCATGTAGCCTCATCAAGACTTGGACATGAACACATAATTGATGTAACATGGACACTGCATGTAGGCTGCGGGTTGGGCATGCACAAGTGATGTATATGCAGTGGGTTATAACCCTCTCTGGGGTTCCAACCAAAAAATTTAGTTGAGTGTATGTTACACACAACCATTAATGCTCATTAGATAAGTTATACTTCCCAGGTACTGGATCACTTGTCTCCACATGAAATAGCATTTGGTTCAAAGGATTCACATCATTTAGATAATTCATCTGTTTGTACACATACAAGTACAGATTAGTGTCCATGGCACTGGTGTTAAAAGGTACCCTGAATATATTCCCCCAATCACCCTCTTCTGCAAGATACATAAATAGCATGGTGATGCATTTCTGTATAAGATCTATATGTCATGTGTAAGAGATTAAATTATATGCTTTAAGAATTTAGCTGAGGTGAAGACTTGCAACATATGATTCAAAGGCAATAGTCATAGGATGGATGGATGAGTCCATTACTTAAAATGTAATTTATTAGAGATTTGATTGCTATTTGAGAAGTGCCCTAATAGAGCACAATTTTGAATGCTCACATACAAAAGCTTTTGATTGTTCAAGTTAAAAGACTTGTTGGAACTGGATAGTAATACTAATAGTTGCTAAAATGCACCTCGAAATGGAGTCCTGATGAATGAAATTTTAATGCATGCATCGATCATTACAAAAAGTGAATAAAGAGCATCAAGAAACTTTAATTTGCAAAAGGAGGTGCTCTTGCAGTTTGGTTAAAGTGGGATTATAAACATCCTCTAGAAGTCAATTATGGGCTTGGCATTGTAGGAAATTGTTGCACTGGATGTGGCCCAATGTTTTACGAGTGATAAACATCCAATGCAATGTGTGCGTATTTTGTCTTCACTAGGGCTCTCTTCTCCTATTGTCTTATAGACAGTTTCTCAATATATTGTCACTTGAGTCCTAAGTATTATAGCACCAACAAACATAAACCAGAATTAAGTGATCAGAAAAGGTATAGAGTTCAAGTTTAGTTCATTTACCTGATACCTAATTGCAGATTAAGCATCAGACAGTAGCTTTTATGGCCTTCAAAAATATCCACACACGAATTCTTTTTCTCATTGTTTGCATGATATTTGCTTTTAGATGATAGCCCTGTAGTATTCTTAATTCGTTCTTTCATTAGAACACCTTGCATGTACTCCCTTTCCAATGCCACAGCACTATCATCGTCTACTTCACTTTCCCCTTCATCTGAGATATGAGATAACATGTCTGTATTCTCAGATACAGAAAACTCTCTAGTAGAGTCCCCAATGCTATAATCTTCTCCCAGTGGTTCTCTCCTGCTTGATATTCCACCTGAATCTCTAAAGAATCCATTAAATGAGATCTTTTCAGAAAGACTTCGACTAACATGACGTTCCAAATCCCTGAATCTATCAGACCTACCGGAAGGACTTTGAGATATCAGGCCTTTGCTTTTATCAAACTTTCTAAACGATGGCCGTTTACTTCCTGCAGGATAAAATGTGCCTTGTCCATCCTTGAGTCCCTTGCTCCATGTCCCAAAATAATAACTTCCATCCACAAATCTGTAGACCCCAGACCCATGTCTATAACCATTTGACCAAGAACCATCAAACACGTCACCATTCAACCATTTCATCACCCCTCTACCACACATTTTTCCAGCTTTCCAGTTTCCAATATACATGTTGCCATTACTCCAAGCATACTTACCACTGCCTTCATGCACTCCATCTTTCCAACTACCGTCATAAACATCAGAATTACTATACTGCTTTCTACCAAACCCATTCTGAATGCTCAACCTCCAGGACCCATTGTATACAGATCCATCAGGATGAGACAATGTTCCAAAACCATGAAGATAACCCCCAGAAAATTCACCCTCATAAGTTGTTCCAGATGGCCAAGAGATTTGCCCTCTCCCACTCATTTTCCCACCTTCCCAATTACCATCATAAACTGTACCATCTGACCATGTGTATCTACCCATGCCATGGGGAATTTTTCCCTTCAAATTACCAAAGTAAACATCTCCATTTAACTTTATCTCCTCACTCATCCTGAAACAATGAGAAATACAAAGAAAACATCATCTAATTTTCGAGAGGGGGAAACTTATGATAACTTATATGGTGTCGATAAATTAGTTCAGAAGTGTTTTCATATTGTAAATGATATCACAATTAGAAATTTTAGATTACAATACTTTTCAGTTAATAGCATTGGTGTTATAAAGTAGAATAGATACTTTAAAATTGTGCAAGGATCCCGCTATCAGTTTATTCATGCTTTGCAATATCTTTAAAGTCACTTTTTATCTATACCTAAGAGAATTTACCCCTCTCACTCATTGTACACCTAGCCATCTTTCTTGCAGAAGATCTTACATTTTACTTTAATGGATCCATTTAAATATTTAACAACTCACCATATGATATCTGTCAAGTGGTTAAAACATGTGCAGCTTAATATCATGTCATAAAATGGAAAGATTGTATGTAACAAATATACGAGTTTATGGGAAAAACAAGTCAAATTGATTTTCCTAAGCGTAACGCATACTTGTTTCTGAAAATTGGGAAATAAGACTTCCTGACCCTGAATCAGTTTGCTATAAATTACTTATATTCTAATGCAGAGTGACACCTGGTACATAATGAAATTACATATGAGGCATCTCCATACAGAACTCTCTATGGACCCCAAATAGAATATGTTCATAACACTGAAACATAAGATTAGAACTTATAAGAAGATGCATCTGAACTCTATAACAAATTTATGGTTACTCGATAACTGTTTATTAAACTTAGAGCTGTCAACACTGATGATTTGTGTGTACACCAATACACCAAGAAGAGTGGAGCTGAATTCTATGTTTATGTTTAAAAATAAATGGAGTACCTTGTTTGGTTGTTTCATAGTGGCTATGTGGTAGCAATGCTTTTAGTTGAGGGCATATATTCTTGTATACTTGTGTCGTATCAGACTTTGGTCTGGTCTAGAATCCAAGTGCTTTTACATTTTGTATACAAATATAATCTTTTGGTCTAATAATAACTAGTGATGAATATAATAACTTTAAATTGTGTAAAACGTAATAAGAAACATAAATACAGTAAATGATATTATCCTAATTTTTGGACTCATCAATATACGAATAGATTGAAACTGTAATATTTAGTTGGCTGATGTTCGCAAACATTTAACTATCTAACATGGAAGATAAGTGATATACCATTACCGATGGAAAGCTCTCAAACAAAACAAGGAAATGTCCAATAACCAAGTGTTTATATTTATAGCTATAAAGATAGTTGTTTTAGCATAAGAAAATTTGCAACACTTGTAATACCTTCTATGAGAGAAAGTATAAAATATTCTGAGCTTAACAATACATGGAAAAGGCAAAGGTGAAGTTTTATATCCGGGAAATGGAATTTGAAGATTTCAACCCAAAGCTGAAGATCTCTAAAAGTAATATAATATCTTGATCCAGATTTAAATAGCACTATTTTTCATCAGGGAAAAAATATTTAGATAGCAAAAGCATACATCGTTAGAATCATATACCCACAGAAAACTGAGTTTGCACGCTACAGATTAAATATAAATTGCAATACATCCTAGAATAATCAACAACTAGCTGTAAAAAAATGTTTTGCGTGTATGGCTTGAGTGATTTCTATCCACTCGTTAGAAAATTTTATCCAAATAATTATTGAAAGATTGAAATAAAAAAACACTCCACGTTTTAATGCTTAGAACATTGTAATTGCTATAGAGTAGATATAATCAGTTGACTTTGACCATAGCACAGCCTCCCAGCCTACCAGAACAGTTCAACCAAATTAGCTCAATTATATTAACACCTGAAAAGATCTATAATCATTTACATTACCCCTCAAGAACCTAATACAGATCAACAAACTCCTGAAGTAACCAACGATTGATCGTAATGATCGAATCAGCAAATTCATTTAGTTGAATCAACAACTCTTCCGGTCCATATTTTACATATTGAGCGAATCAGCAAAACACTTACGAAATCAAAAGGAATAAAATCATATAGCTGTAAACTCAATGGCGATTCAAATTCAGTAAAAATGACAGTAAAACATCGGAAAAACTAACCTGTTGAATCGAATCGAATCAATTCAATTCAATTCAAATCCAAGAAAGGTTTTGCATCAACCCTAAAAATCAGTTGATAACGGCAAGATCCACAGGTGAAGTAAGAAACAATCGTCCGATTGTAGCTTCAAACTCTACAATCATAGATTAGTTTATGGAGAATTTGTGGCGTTGGTGGAGGTGAGAACATGTGTGTGTGTGACAGAGAGTATGAGAGGAGGATTTCAGGTAAAAGAAAGAAAGGAAGGAGAGAAAAAGCGAATTGTGTTTGGGGGGAATCAGAGAATTGAATACGTGGCAAGCATGCAAAATGGTGTGGGGTGAAGGAGGACCGTTGGATCGGAAATGATCTGACGGCGATGACGCTTAATGTGTCTTGTCGTTAATCTGACTGAATGCCGACGCAAGGCATAAGATGAGTTGTGAAGATTCACAGATTTAATTTATTTTAAAAAACAAATCGCATCTTTATTATTAAAATTTTCAAAAATAGATAGATATATATACGTATCGAATATTGCCCACCAATTTCCTACTCTATTCTCACGTTTTCAAGAGAAAAAAATTAAAATTTAAAAAATTTTAATAATAAGAGAAAAAATATAAGAAAAAAAATGTTAGAATCACATATTAGAATAACAACAAATATGAATAATTTCGTAAATCATATTAATAATACTTTTCAAAATTTGTAATTCGATCATATGTCTAGGATATCACAAGTTCTGATGTGATATAATCCATGAAATCAATTTGGATAACACGCTTAATCCAAATCATAAACACGAAATATCTTTGATTTGATTTACCTTCTAATCAGACCAAAATTCGGCAAAATAACGATATGAAAATCGTATTTCTATCTTCTGCAAGGCCAAAAATGGGAATATAAAGATAAAGAAGATGGGGGTTGAGGGTGGTTAGATTTTAGCGGGAAAATAACAACAAGATCCATATTCTCTATATTGATATTGTTTCGGGTCGGGCGCTGTCATGTGCCCTGCAAGGGCAGCCCCCTTGACACTATCCGCTGAAGCCTTAGAACCCCACTTGGGACACTATCCCTGGACCTCTGCGTTCCCGAGTCAACTTAACTAGGGGTGTACGTTCGGATGGATCGGTCTAATCCGATCCGATTGAGTAAATCGAATTGGATTTCGGTTTTGAGAAGTGGGATCCGATCCATCCAAACAATCATAAGATCCGAACCAAACCATCCAAATTACAATTCGGTTGGATCGGTTTTTACAATTTGGTTTTCATTCTTATATAAATACATGCTTAAAGAGTCGAGATATTTTAAAAACTAAATTCGATACATATACTATTAAGATTAAAATATAGTTGTCCAAATTACAATAACTAGTGTGACAAGTGGCTTATAAATATATAATTAAAAATAATAAGTTGTAAATAAACATAGACATGACACGTATGGATTACTTGTTCCACTAGTGTTATATATGTATATATATATATATATTCTTATTTGGCTTTTTCGGTTTAAATTATAGCATCCAGAACCAGACCAAAATCCATTGTAATTATTTGGTTTTTATCCAATCCAATCCAAAAATCCACATTATCCGAACCAAATAGACCGATCCAAAATTTTCGGTTCGGTAATTCGGTTTTATCCGATCAGTGAACATGTTGGGGTTTGTTCGGTTTTTCAAAATATATTTTAGCAACGGAAGCATGAACAACAATTTTAAACTATTTAAAACTCCCCACCAATGATCCATATGCAAGCTTTAAGAAAAACAAAACAACCATAGGGTGTTTAGAACTACAACCTTTGTAGTGTGAGTAAACCGTTGATGAAGTGGTTGATCTATGAGGAGCCAAGAGAAGACTTCCTCCAAGGTATCCACAAATCAATGAGTCCAACACCTCCAAGATGCTAGTCTTTCCAACCCTTGATATTCAAGAATGCAAGCAACAACCTTTGTTCTTCTTCTTGAACAAAATGTATGTATTTTGAGTATGTATTGTAGTACCATACTTGACTCACTTGAAGATCACCAATACAAGAATGTAGAGATGTTTTTCAAAACTTCAAGAATACTTAGAACGTTTTTTAAAGAAGCATAAAGGTGGTAACCAGTAGTATCTCACAAAAGCCATGCAAGAAGACTTAAAAAGCCAAGTAGTAAAAACACAAGAGGGAGGCCCCTCTTGGCCTTATTTTGGCCGAAAATGGGAGGGAGGGAGGCCCCCTCTTGCTTGTTCTTGCTTTTTGAATCACTAGACACCATGCTTGGTAAGGTGTTTCAAGGAAAGAGTCAACATGGCCCATTTTTTGCTCATTGTGAAAATTTCTAGCTATTAATCTTTTAAATATATAAAATATATACTAGATATGTCATACTATGTATAAAATATATCTACATGTATTTTATATACATACTTGATTGTTACTAGTAACTCTTTACTTGTAACAAGGATATACATACATTTATATAATTGTTACTAGTAACAATTTACTTGTAACAAATATATATTTATACATATATATATATATATTCATAAATATATATAGAATCATATGTTTATATTTATGTATTTGATATGCATTACCTTATATCAATATATAAGAGTGATATTATTATTTCACATAAATAATAATATGCAACAATGCATATATACTTATATATATAATGAGTTGGAAACATATTTAAATCATATTCAAATATGTAATTGGTGTCTATTGATTGTAAATGTGTGACCCTATGGGTTTTTTTATTATCAGTAATATCGTATTAATTTGTGTCTTGTGCACATAGAACCAACAATCTCCCACTTGCACAAGTTACAACTTAAGCCGATGTAGACAATGGTAAGAACGTCTTGCAACATCCTATTGCCCCTAATAATAAATAAAGTGTGTTGATCAACACTTTCACCAACGAAATTAACTCACTAGCTACAAATCGTTGTTATAGGTAAGTCATCAATTATCCCTTTGTTTTAACATCTCGTTGAACATGAGACATGGATCGTCATCAATTCTCATATAATGTTCAACTTGTTTTAGGGCCTAGAGATATTATACTCCAAATTAAATGAGAGAAACAAATTCCATCTTGACCACATACGTCTCTTATAAGACTCATATCATACCTAATAATGGCCTTTATAACTACCCGGTTAAAGATAACGTTTAACCACATTAAAGCATGATACTCCTCATACTCGAGTCCCAATATGTGTCTCGGGTCTAAGGATACAAAGATACCACCTTTTTCTCAAGATTTACTTATGACACTGATCCATGAAGCGATCTTAAGAGCGGGTCATGTCCAATGTTCGTTCCCTAACAAACATTAGTGAATTTGGCTGCAAACCCTTTTGCCTACTTTCATCACGAATGAAAGTCAACCAACCGATTCACATTAGTCTTAATTCATAACTATTCCCATAGTTATAACCGACTATGGACGTTTTAGAATAAAGAATTATTCATGGATTTAAACATGCTAATAAAGAACACAATAAATATTAATGAAGTGATCATATCCCATACATCATTCAGATAAAATAGATATTGTCATAATGTTTCAAAATATCCAAATACTAAATTACAATTCAAATCCTATCCCTTACAAAGCGAAGACCTATTGCCCTAGTATGAGACTCATGCTTAGTCGAGGCAAGAGGTTTCGTAAAAGGATCTGCAAGATTCTGATCTGTATGAACTTTGCGAATACACACATCTCCTCTATCCACTATATCCCGTATGTAGTGGAAACGCCTGAGGATGTGTTTGGTGCTGTGATGTGATCTAGGTTCTTTTGCCTGGGCAATAGCACCTTCATTATCACAAAATATCTCTATGGGGTCTTGAATGTTTGTTACTACCCCAAGGTCAGCAATGAACTTCTTCATCCATGCAGCTTCTTGTCCAGCCTCAGAAGCAACAATGTATTCAGATTTTGTAGTGGAGTGTGCAACTACACTTTGCTTAAAACTTTTCCAAGCAACCGCGCCTCCATTCATAACGAAGACATAGCCCGATTGTGATCGAGAATCATCTCGATCCGTTTGGAAACTAGCATCTGTGTAACACTTTACACAAAGATCTTCTTCCAAACCCCCATAGATCAAGAACATGTCTTTGGTTCTTTTCAAGTATTTTAAAACGTTCTTGACTGCCATCCAATGGCTATCTCCTGGGTTTTGCTGGTATCTGCTCGTCATGCTCAAAGCATACGAGACATCTGGCCTAGTGCATAGCATGGCATACATGATGGATCCAATTGCAGAAGCATATGGGATCTCACTCATTCTATCTAGCTCTTCTCTTGTGCTAGGGCTTTGAGCTTTACTCAAACCCGTGCCTTGTGCCATTGGCAAGAATCCTCTCTTAGAATTCTCCATCTTGAATCGTTTCAAGATCTTGTCAATATATGCACTTTGACTTAGGCCAATAAAACGCCTAGATCTATCCCTATAGATCTTTATTCCAAGAATGTAGGCGGCTTCTCCCAAGTCTTTCATTGAGAAACATTTCCCAAGCCAAGACTTGATGTCTTGCAAGGTCGGGATGTCGTTTCCAATGAGTAGTATGTCATCAACATACAAGACAAGGAATGGTACTGCGCTCCCACTAGTTTTCTTGTAAACACACGGTTCATCTTCTGATTTGATAAAACCAAACTCTTTGATTTTCTCATCAAATCGAAGATTCCAACTTCGAGATGCTTGCTTTAGTCCATAAATGGATCTTTTAAGCTTGCACACCTTGTTAGGATACTTAGGATCTACAAAACCTTCGGGTTGAACCATATAGACATCTTCACTTAAGTGTCCATTTAGAAAAGCCGTTTTGACATCCATTTGCCATATCTCATAGTCATAATATGTAGCTATGGCAATAAGTATTCTAATAGATTTAATCATGGCTACCGGAGAGAAAGTTTCATCATAGTCAATACCATGAGTTTGAGTGAAACCTTTCACCACTAGCCTTGCCTTAAATGTGTGTACATTTCCATCCATGTATGTCTTCTTCTTGAAGACCCTCTTGCTCTCTACAGTCTTACTATTGGGAGGAAGATCAACCAAGTCCCATACTTGATTTTCATACATGGACTGCATCTCAGTGTTCATGGCATCAAGCCATTTATCGGATTCCGGATCCGATATAGCATCTTGGTAGTTAGTAGGCTCAGAAGAGTCTACCAAGAAAATCTCATCATTGGACACGAGAAATCCGTATCTCTCGGGTTCTTGACGAGGTCTACCAGATCTACGAACACTTTGTGTATTAGTAGGTTCTTGAACAACCAATTGTTCAGGTTCAACAACCGTTTGTTGAGTGCTAGTGTCAACCTGACTTGTATTTTGTGGTTCTTGAATTTCTTCAAGGTCTACATTGCTCTCACTTGCCTCTTTCGAAAGAAACTCCTTTTCTAAGAAAGTGGCATGCCTAGAAACAAACACTTTGTTCTCAGCTGGGTTGTAGAAATAATATCCTAATGAATCTTTAGGATATCCCACAAAATTACATTTGATAGATCTAGGATCGAGTTTTCTTAAAGCTTCTTGTCGTACATGAGCCTCACAACCCCAGACTTTCAAGTAAGATAAGTTTGGAACCTTTCCATACCACATCTCATATGGTGTCTTATCTACCTTCTTGGTTGGAACCATATTCAATATGCGCGCAGCTGTTAATAAAGCATAACTCCAAAAGGACGAGGGTAGAGTACTTCGGCTCATCATAGACCGAACCATATCTAGTAGAGTTCGGTTCCTCCTTTCAGATACACCATTATGTTGTGGTGTTCTAGGAGGAGTAAGTTGTGAGATAATCCCACAATTACTAAGATGATCCATAAACTCTTGGCTTAAGTACTCACCACCTCGATCGGAACGAAGGGCCTTGATTGTTTTGTTGAGTTGATTTTGTACTTCGTTTTGAAACAGCTTGAACATCTCAAATGTTTCATGTTTATGTTTCATCAAATAAACATAACCAAATCTACTATAATCATCGGTGAATGTAACGAAGTATCTATCACCATCCCTAGACATTAATCTAAAAGGACTGCATACATCCGTATGTATGATTCCTAATAGATCTTTGGCTCTTTCACTTGAACCGGAGAAAGGAGCCTTAGTCATCTTCCCATATAAACATGATTCAAAAACTTCAAATGAGCTAGAATCGTTTGATTTTAAAATTCCATCCTTTTGAAGTTTTGCGATGCGTTTCTTGTTTATATGACCAAGTCGACAATGCCATAGGTATGTTTGACTTAAGTCATGCTTAGGTCGTTTGGTGCTAGTGGTATATATAGAATTATCATCAAGAGATCTTTTAAGATTAACTTCATATATTCCATTAAGAGGGCGAGCCTCAAAATACAAAATGTTGTTTTTGAAGGCACGAATGCCATCATCAACGAAACCAAAAATGAATCCAGATTCTCTTAACCGAGCTACTGAAATAATATTCCTAGTTAAACTAGGTACATAACAACAATTGTTTAATATTAAGTACAGGCCATTTGGTAATAATAATTCAAAAGTTCCAAGGGCTTCAACAACAACATTTGCTCCATTGCCCACGTGGAGATCCAAATCGCCTGGCTTCAGCAGCTTACTTTTTCTCAACCCCCGCACATTGTTACAAACGTGAGTTCCACAACCGGTATCAAATACCCAGGAATTAATAGAAAAAGTATACATTTCAATCATATATATACCTGAAGTGCTAGCCTCGCCAACCTTCTTCTTTTTCAACTCCGCAAGGTAGGTTAGACAATTGCGCCTCCAATGTCCTACCACCCTGCATTCAAAGCACGGGTCATTCTTGGGAACCTTTCCCGCCGTCTTGGGTGTAGGAGCCTTGGCAACTTGCTTGCCTTTGTCCTTTCCCTTTTGCCTTCGCTTTGCCTTTCCCTTTTAAGTTGTTTTTCTTTTTCTTCTTGATTTTCCCTTCTTGAATCATCAAGACTTGAGGTGTTTTGCTTGGAATCTTATTCTCAGCAGTTTTAAGCATCCCATGCAACTCTGAGACAGATTTCTCCCAATTGTTCATGTTATAATTCATGACAAATTGATCATAGGCTTTGATCAACGAGTTAAGGATCATATCCTGTGCAAACTCGTTGGTTATGGGAGATCCAAGCCTAGCAAGCTGGTCAATGTATCCTTTCATCTTTAGCACATAGTCGCTAACGGATTGACCTTCCTCCATCTTGCATACATGGAAGGCTCGAGTGACCTCAAAGCGTTCTTGTTTCGCTTGCTTTTGGAACATTTCCTTAAGCTGGCGAAGCATCTCATATGCTCCATGCTCCTCAAGGTTCTTTTGAAGATCCAGAGACATGGTAGCAAGCATGAGGCATGCAACCTCGACCGAGTCTTCAGAATGCTTCACCCAAGCATCCCTAACGGCTTTGGCCGCAGTCAATGGAGGTTCCTCAAGGACGGGATCCTCAAGTATGTACAATTTCTTTTCGTGTTTAAGAATGATTCTCAGGTTACGATACCAGTCTAAGAAATTTGTACCATTGAGTTTTTCTTTCTCTAAGATTGAACAAAGAGATAAGTTGTTAACGGGCGTAGTTGAGTTAGGGGTCATCTACAAAATTAACAAAGTTCAATTTAGTATTTTCGATATTTAATCCTTTAATAATTAATACCCTTTAGAATTATAAAATTCTTTAATTTTTAAAGGCTAGGATCCAAGTTGAACTTAACCTTGAATGTTTGGCTAATGCTCTCTCCATCAAGTTAAAACAACAAGGTAGGTAACGTTTACCAATTACATCTCGTATGTAATTCCTAGATCTTTATGGGATCCTAGACAACGATTGTCAATTTTGGTATGTTTGATCCCATCTATGCCTCGGGCTTCCTTACGTTTGGCTAATGCTCTCTCCGTAATAAGATTCCGATTAAGTCGTCCTATTTCAAGACGGTGAATTTCCGGCCCAAGACGTTCATGGAATTCACGGAAAACACCTCGGTTGTTACAAAAACAATCCACGCGTTTGGATAATGCTCTCTCCACGTGAGTGTCGTTGCAACAAGCGAGTGTCTTAAAATGGGATGGCATAGACTTACGTTTTGAAAAAGGGCTTTTACCGTTTTGTATATTTATTATATAAAATAAAACGAGTCGTGTGACTAGCATTGCATGCATACAATAATAAGTCCACGTTTTGATAAAATCATATTTTATATATATATTGGTCTTGAGTATTCTTAAAATCCATATTTTACGAACTCTCAACGCGTTCAATTTTAAACTAGTATTAATATCTTATATTAACGTGTGTAGTTTCGAGCGCGCGAATACGACCAATTTTAGCTTGTAATAAAACCATTTTATTATTAAGCTTGAATGGAGTTTGGTTGAGTTTTAAAATCTCTATTTTATAAAACTCATATATATATATATATATATATATATAGACATAATGAATTTTAATCTTTACAAAACTCCTTTTATATAAAATTCATTTTACATCTTATGTTATGTCAACTTAAAATACCAAACTCCCATTGTGTGATCTATATTATGTTAAAAATATTATCTAGCATGTAAAAATCCTATTTTCAACCATGCATAATAATATAAATATAAACACACACAAATAACATGTATAAGTGCATAACCAAGCCATTTATCCTAAGTGGTATTTTTATGAGCCATACAAAAATACCAAGTCATAACTAAGGACCAAATATTCCTCTTGTGATGAATTTGAAGCTCCCACATACCAAAACAACTCCTTGTAGTGCAAATGATTCCAAGTCTTCATGGTTGACTCTACCACACTTGAAAACTCCAACTTGGTCATTTCTTCATCTTGTTACATTTTTATAAAAGTAAACTAGTCTAAACTATTCTACTACTTACAAAATACAACAAGATGAAACAAAACTAAAATTATTATTACATACCAAATGAAAGAATAATTTTACAACCAAATCGAATTTCCAACACATCACAAAAGGTCTATGGCTTGTTATGCACAACATACACTCAAACAAACATATATATCAACACTTGATATTTAGGCAACTTTTACAACCAAACATGCATGTGGTTTGGTTGTTTCCCAAAATAAATATATAAACATATACAAGTTGCCAACAAGAAAATCCACAACTTTTCTAACAAAAGAAAAATTGTCCATTTTCTTAAACAATACATATTCAAAATAAAGTTTCTTAAAACTATACATAAGTGGCTCTGATACCACTGTTGGGGTTTGTTCGGTTTTTCAAAATATATTTTAGCAACGGAAGCATGAACAACAATTTTAAACTATTTAAAACTCCCCACCAATGATCCATATGCAAGCTTTAAGAAAAACAAAACAACCATAGGGTGTTTAGAACTACAACCTTTGTAGCGTGAGTAAACTGTTGATGAAGTGGTTGATCTATGAGAAGCCAAGAGAAGACTTCCTCCAAGGTATCCACAAATCAATGAGTCCAACACCTCCAAGATGCTAGTCTCTCCAACCCTTGATATTCAAGAATGCAAACAACAACCTTTGTTCTTCTTCTTGAACAAAATGTATGTATTTTGAGTATGTATTGTAGTACCATACTTGACTCACTTGAAGATCACCAATACAAGAATGTAGAGATGTTTTTCAAAACTTCAAGAATACTTAGAACGTTTTTTAAAGAAGCATAAAGGTGGTAACCAGTAGTATCTCACAAAAGCCATGCAAGAAGACTTAAAAAGTCAAGTAGTAAAAACACAAGAGGGAGGCCCCTCTTGGCCTTATTTTGGCCGAAAATGGGAGGGAGGGAGGCCCCCTCTTGCTTGTTCTTGCTTTTTGATCACTAGACACCATGCTTGGTAAGGTGTTTCAAGGAAAGAGTCAACATGGCCCATTTTTTGCTCATTGTGAGAATTTCTAGCTATTAATCTTTTAAATATATAAAAGATATACTAGATATGCCATACTATGTATAAAATACATCTACATGTATTTTATATACATACTTGATTGTTACTAGTAACTCTTTACTTGTAACAAGGATATACATACATTTATATAATTGTTACTAGTAACAATTTACTTGTAACAAATATATATTTATACATATATATATATATATATATATTCATAAATATATATAAAATCATATGTTTATATTTATGTATTTGATATGCATTACCTTATATCAATATATAAGAGTGATATTATTATTTCACATAAATAATAATATGCAACAATGCATATATACTTATATATATAATGAGTTGGAAACATATTTAAATCATATTCAAATATGTAATTGGTGTCCATTGATTGTAAATGTGTGACCCTATAGGTTTATTTATTATCAGTAATATCGTATTAATTTGTGTCTTGTGCACATAGAACCAACAGAACACCCCTAAACTTAACGTATTCAATCGTGGACTCCATACATCCGGACTCGATTCATAACTAGTCTAGTTTCGGATTGTCTCACTTTAATTCCGATCATATTAAATGGTTTGATGAACTAAACTCACCAACAAAAGATTAATTTTAATTTTTATCTTTCTAAATTTAAAAAAGATCAAAAAGAAAATTATTAAAATTTTCTAACGAGGAAAGGCTACAAAAAAAACTGGTCCCTAGACTAGACTAGACTAGACTGAAACCCAAAAATATAAATGTAATTAGGCTTGGGTTTTTGCATTGAGACAATTCTTGAATTCTCCATAAAAATTTGATTGATGCCTTAGTAGGTCAAAAGGAGGACGCAAAGGTATAGTAGGAATCTTGGCTACTATAGTGTCGTGTTCACATTTAAGGGAAACCAAAAAAACCATACATGAGAACATGAAAAAAAACGTGTGGTTCAAAAAGAAGTTTTACAATATGAAATATTGTTACGAAGACGATTTATTTAGTGTGAAAGATGGAGGAATTGACGTTGATAAAATCAATTATTCTTGTTATCACTCTTGACACTCCGAATCACCGCAACTGAAAATGACACCAAAAATCAACTCACCACCATGCCTAGACTTGCAATCTTGAATGCATTTGAACGGATTTTGTTCTCTTGTGGTTTTAGTTTATCTTGTGGGTACATTTTTGTTGCATTTGTTGACATGCATCTTATATGATTTTGATGTACATATGCATTTTGAAAACTTTAATTACCTCATAAAGTAGTTGCATTTTGGGTTGCATTTATTAGATGTATTTGTATTTTAAGGTGCTTTTGTGTTTTAAGTTTGTGACATTTGAATAACTACGGGTGAACATGACTCTAATACCATTTAAGTTGATGAAGTTTCGACTCAAAACCAATTCGTCATAAGTGGAGTAGCTTAATACCCTTATTAAGCACGTTCACTACAAGAAAAAAGATGATTAGCAATGGCCAATACTATCTCTAAGTCGCCAATCTCATATTAGCCTCGACTTTGCAACGAAAACTTTATGTCACTAAATTGATCGTCGCTAATCTGAAACAAAAGCTATTGTCGCTACAAATGAGCAACGGATTTGCTACAGATTAGTTAGCACTTAGCAATAGATTTGCTACGGATTTTTAGCAACAGATTTGCTATGGATTTTTACCAACGAATTAGCGATGGATTTTTGAAAAAATGTATATTTCAGAAACGGAGATTGAAAAATATACATATATATTGCCACTTTTGTTTCTTTTCCTGTATACAAATACGTATAAAGCTATACTTAACACACAAGACACAATCACATTTAGGAATAAAGATAATATTAGTTCGTAAAAACAAATTTAATATATTGTTTACATTTGATCAATTCAAATCAATTTGAAGCTAAATAATTAAACATAACATATGGTTTGACATTAGAATTTTAAACTCAAACTACAGGGGAGAGGGAGGGAGACGACTTAAATGAGAAAGTAATATATCTTCCAAGTCTTCAAACCTCCTTTGTATCACTTCATTATGTGTCTGTGCCTATTCTTCGTGTGCTCACATTTCTTCTTCTTTTTAAAATTGCTCTTGTTTTGCAATCACATCTTGCATTTGTGTAGCTCATGTACCTAAGTATAATAAGCACGTATATTACAACCACACATTTATATATTCATACACACACACTGTAAACGTCAAGGTGGTGCTATGCACAACCCATTGTGTTTTTTTTCTTAATCATACATACACAATTCTATAAACAAAACAATAAATGTATGATAACAATAGCATAATCAAAGAGTACACTAATAAATTGAAAGGTAAATAGTCTAAAAACCAATGATTATTTACACCCAGAAAGAAAATATGACAGTTATATTTCATTCATTATCTAGAATAATACTCTCGTCATACATATGCAAGTATAACAATACTCTTTTCCGGTATGTAAATTGAATTAGTTTGATGCATGTTTATTCTTCTTCAAAATTAGACAGAGAAAATACCTCAAGATGGAGAAACCGTAAATTCATAAACTTTGTAGATATATCTTTTGTTGTAGGACTGCTCCTCTGTTTCTATTCTTCCCATAGATACTTGTAGGGCTTTGGTTGTTATTGTGATGCAAATGTTACATTGTTGTTCATAGGCATATACAATCAAACTAAATCCAAAATAAATAAATAAAAAAATAGGTTAAGACTATTATAGGTTTGAGAACTAATAAAAAATGAAACCTAACATCAAGTATTATGACTAGAAATATTACTACTACAATTGTAACAAAACCAAGCAAAATGGGTAATAAACTACATCAAGGGTTTTCCATACAAACTACCAAAAATAGTCAAATACTAAACGAGCATACGAGAATGGCGATACATTGAGAAATACATACATCAAAACCAGACTTAACATACAAATTACAACTCATTATTCACTAATATCCCACCAAGAACGAATTATGTACTGCCTTCGCTCTTAAAAATCCATTAAAAATCCCCATTATACACTATCAAACTTGAGCTTTACCCCGACCATAATTATCCTATCCCTTTCTTTAACATTTAAGTTACAAAAATTTTACCCAACCTAGCTAAAACAATTCTACAAATTGACCCATAATAAGATCATGGAAATTTGAAAATAAACTACATAAACATAAAAAGTCTTCTCATCATACATAGGCACGATCAACAAATATGTATAGTAAGTTGTCATATGTATCTTCAAAAGCATTAAAATGTACCTTTATGAATCTTATTATATGTTGTCAAAAAAGCTATGATATATAGGTTTTTTAAAGTAAAAATTTAATAACTAACCATTTGAACTCAAAAAAGTCTTCAGATGCATCAGGTTTCATATTAAGTAAACATGTATGAAACGACTTTTAGTTTAACAGATTCCCATCTTTACCCCATTCAGATGGCTCATTCGACTAATGGTACCTATTCTCCTTGGTCACGACGGTTAGGGAAATAGAGAAAAAAAGGATCAAAAATCAATCCAAGATTTCCACAAATTTAAGGTTTTATAGTGTAAGGGATGTATTTTTGCTGACATTCGTATAAACTTTGTGTGTAAATATAACACAACTATTGCTATAAACTTTTTGTGTAAATATAACACATTTATTGTTGTAATAACTCTCTTGTGTTAAACTAATAACTAACAATGAAGACTAAAACATGTCAACTCGAACTATTACAAAATAACAATGTAAATTAAAACATGGCACAACCCAAAAACATACCTAGTATTATTCATAAAAAAAGAAGTATATTTGTTTTTAGGGCAAACTGCACCAAAATACAGTGAACTTTGGCTATGTTGTCATTGTATACAACGAACTTTTTTTTTTCTAAAATAAATACAACGAACTTACTTAAATCTACCATTTGATGCAATTTGTAACCTAAAGTGTAGGTCACCGGTAATTTTTAATTTTTTTTAGATTTTTATTTTTAAAATTTACCTATTCTTCAAAATATTCATATTTGTTCTTCAAGATTATGAACACTTCACATGTATATGTGAAGATGAAAACCCATGGTGTTCTTCCTTTATCTTAAGTAGACCCAAATTGAAAATGAAGATGAACACTAATGGTGTTCTTCACTTTAGATCTGGAAATAAAATCCATAATGAAAAACATGAAGAAGACTGATAGATGAAGATAAACCGAAATCGATTCAGATCTGGAAACAAAAATTGATCCATAAACCCCATCAATTGTGGCCTATCAGATTTTGGCAGAAACCCTAATCATTTCTATGGTGGCGTACCAGATTTTGGCAGATCGATCTGAAACACTTATGGGTTGAAGGTGGCCATGGCGATGGCGGTTTGAAGGTGGTGATGGTGGTTTGAAGGCTACGACGGTGGTGGTTTGACGTAGGGAATCGGCGGCGGCGGCGACATGGTGGTTTAAATAAGAAACAGCAGCGTTGGCTGTCGCGATTCCATGCGCAAAAACCCATTTGCAACTTGTGATTGTTGTGGCAAAAACCATCCGTCAACGGTGTTTTTGAAGCAAATTTCAAACCTTAAAACCCAGATTCGGAAAACCCATGAAGATGATGAACTTGGGTGTGCTTCTGATTTGAATCCCTAACTTGAACATTAAAATACAAGATTTGTGAGTGTTTGATGTGTGAAGAAGATGAAACTTGGTTCAGAAACATTCCAAGAATATGAACCCAAACAATCATGGTGAAGTTTGTTTGAATGAACTATATCAAGATCTTTAAGTAGAAACTTTCTCTTCAAATACTCATGAATCATGATTTTTAACTAAAAAGTAAAGAAAAAAGAAAAAAGACAAAAAAAAAACTTAAAAAATCGGATGATTACGTGCAACAATAGGTAATTTGTATGCAATGTCGTGATTTTAAAAGTTTCTTGTATTAATTTTTAAAAAATAAAGTTCGTTGTATACAATGACGGCTTAGCTAAAGTTTATTGAATTTCGATGCAGTTTGCCCTTGTTTTTACTATTTTTCAAACTTTATTCTCAAACTTATTGATAATCTTGACATTTTATTTGATAAAATAATTTAAATCGTTTAACCATCCATTTAATTAAAATTATAAATCCAATTTTGACTTTTTGATAAAAATTGAATTAAAATTATTTTAAAAATTCGTCCTTTTTAAATCTTAAAATATCTAATATGTTGACCATAATTTACAAATATCATATTTACTCTTTATAATGTTTTAAAATATCATATTTAACCGAATTTTTAGTTCTAGCATTTAAAAATATTTTATAATCATTTTAATTTTTTTTAATTATAAGAAAAAAACTTGACTTTATTGCTCTAACAATCATGATCGATGACTTATACAGAAATACAATCATGTCTCTTCGTATCATCATACCACGTTTCTGTCATCACGTTTGTCATCAACTTTGCGTTGATGCATTCAACGTTGATTTGGTTACTGACGGTGTTTATCACCATTATTTAGATTCTCATTTTGTTTGTGCTTTATTATTATCTAATATAATATTTTATTACTAATTTTTAATATTTATAAACTAACCCGTATATTATACAGGTGTCTACTCTAATTATTTACTTAAAGATGACATTTAGACTCTACTAATTCCTTTCAGCATCCTCCTCATTGATTTTGACACTTATCTTATCTAGTAAGTAGAAGGATAAGTAAAAACATTTTTAATAAAAAGTAATTTAATTATTTCAATATTTGCTCGTTAAAAAGTATATAAGTGTGACTACACCTAACTTAGATGTTGTTAGCAGCAAATATCCTTTTAATCTTTTTAGTTTTGACATGTTTAATTTCAACATTCACTTTACACTATATAATGAATCTATCTTATTAGGCCTTTAGTTATATATATCCTTTTCCTTTCTCTTACCCAATGCCACGTCAGCGTCACATCATTCCCTCTTTCATTTCCTTTACCCTACCCAAAACAAGTGTTATACTTTTTCTTTCCTTACCCAAACCTTTTTCATATTTTTTTATTTATATATATGTATATATATGTGTGTGTGTGTGGAGGGGGGTGGGTGGGTGGGGAAGGGTCATGCTTCTCGCTCGAGTAAAAAAGCCCGGGGGTTACTCGATTGGGCTACCCGATTGAGTTGTTTTGGTGTTCCCGATGGGTACCCGAAAATACCCGACCCCTTCGAGTATTCTATAACGCATGGTCTTAGGACTAAGTTTAGCCTAACTAATAGTGTGCCTTTTATAGTAAAACAAAAGATAATTTATATACTACAAAATACATAATGTCACAAAATTACATTTCATTAGTAGGTAAAAGATCAAGTCCCACTTTGAGAGAAATAATGTTCCTACAATGTCTTGTCTTGGTCTAATATATTTATATCTATATTTATACTTCATTGTAATACATTTAACATTCTCCTTCTTCTAATATACTTAATCTTTTAAAATTTCAGTAATAAAAAATTACTAATATAGCTCTCAAATAATTTTTATTTCTTTTTATATTACTTTACACACTCACTAATAAATACATTACTCTATAACTATATATTTTTTTTACCCATAAAAATAAAGAAAAAAATTGTTTTCTTGTTTTTGGACATGTCATTTTCACTTTATTTTTCCTACATCACGAAGCTCGCCTAAGCCATCACTCCCCTCGGTGTATAAATTTTATATTCATCTTTTTATTATTATAATAAAAATAAATTAAAATAAGTTATCTTTATATTTTATTTGTTTTTCTCTTTTTAGTGTACAATTTTGAGTGTAAATATAAATAGAGTTGTGTTCAATATAGTCTATATGAAAAACATAGTCCTAAAATTCAGTATACAATCACATTTGATTTGTAAAAGTATTACATGTGAATTACAAAAAATTACAAAAATGACACTCCGCCCAAAATTTTAAAATACAATATGGACCATTGATGCTGTTAATCTAAGGGCTAAAATTAGTCACTCAGGACTATGAATTAAATACGGACTATATTGAATATTTCACAATATAAATATATATTTTTGATAGTATTATTTTTATATACAACTCGATATAAATTTTATAATAATACTATATTTATTTAAATATCTTATGTTTTTACAGTTTTATAATTTTAAAGTTTAGTTGTTGTGTTTTATATGCAAATTCTAGAATGTTTCAATAAAACTTCTTTTATTTATTTTTTTAAAGTGTTTTTTTCGTTCGTGAGGATTAATAATACTACATGGTTATATTAGACGTAATATGAATAATAAAACAAAATTGATTTCAGTTTGAATCCATTGACGTATTACAATCTTAAATGTTTAATTTTATTCTCGCTTTATTTAAATATTTATGTTTAGTTACCTAAAACTTGCAGTAACACGCAAGTATAAAACAATTCGTTGTATAAATAAGAGCATAAAAAACCGCCAAAATTTTTTGTCCTCGTAACTTCTTAAAATAACAATATTTTTAAATTTTCACATGCATAACAATCATAAAACTTATAGCATTCTACTTTTTATCTATTTATGTAATCTTCTAAGCAACAAATCATTTTACCCTAGAATTATATATATATATATATATATATATATATATATATATATATATATTATAAAGCATTTAGGTTTTTTACTTAAACTTTTAAATTTTAAGTGTTTTGAAATTACTAAATTACCCCTTATATATATACTAAATGTAAACTATTAAATAAAGTAATTATTAAATAGAGTTAATAAGATTCTGTTTTAATAACTAAATCTTTCATATTTAAAAAAATCAAGTCAAACAAATTAACTTAATTATTTAAAAATATTTTCATAACCAAACCTTTCATTTTAAATATTCTATCATGTAATAAATATTTTAACGTAAATATTAGAAAAGGTGTATAAGTAGAATTGTAGAACTCATAAACCTGAAAACCTATAATCAGAATTTATAAACATATATTTTTAATTTTTTTAAAAAGCTAACATAATCAATAGTTTACTAATTTACGCTCTATATTTTCATGTAATTTATCTTATTGTATAAGTAGAGACTTTTTTTTCTTATTTATCATTCTCAAAATTTATTTTAAAAATAATAAAAAAGTTGATTCATAACAGAAAAATAAAGAAAATGGAAAAAAATAAAGAAAATAAACATGATACCAAAGAAAATTATTCTTTGTGATCGTATTATGTAAATACCGAAAACAAACAAATTATCAAGTAGAAATTATTTTGATACTGCCGCATTGCGCGGATACTATGCTAGTGTGTGTGTGTGTATATATAAAACTATTTCTTAAAAGGGTTTAGTATCTGAAAGTGTATCGAAGTTGTCACTTTTTGCTATTGTATATACCCAACTTTGAAAACTACCGTTTGGTATATCAAACTTCCTAAAACTACCAAATTGTGTATCGGTTGACCTGCTAATCAGGTAACCGGTTTTTTTTATTATTTTTGAATTACTTTTATACCCTAAAAATCCATGTGTATATCCATGTCAGCAAAATCATGCCATGTTTCTATTATTATTTTTATTTAAGTTCAAGATGAATATGAATATTCATCATCTTCATGTATGAAGAACAACATAAATCCATTCAAGAACATGAAGAATCACAAATATGATAAAGAAGCACAAATATGATGAAACCCATTCAAGAACATGAAAAACCCTAACATGGATTTGAATCAAAATCAAACAATCCATCACAAACCAGAAACCCTAAAATCGAATAATCAAATAGAAGAAGCAGAAGATGAAATCGAACCAAACACAAACACACAGATCTGAAATGAAGCAACACATCTGATGGTGTTCTTGAATGGTTCAAACGAAGATGAAGATGAAGCAACACCATCTGATGGAATCGTCGTCATAAATCTAGCAAAACCAGAGGACCTTAATCGAAGAAAACCAGATCTCGACTAAATCGCAAGTTTAATGGAATCGCCATCATAAATCACAGATATCGAACAAAACAAGATCTGGGAACCATAAATCGTCATAAGTCACCTAAGAACCCTAATCTGGAACCATGAATAGATGAACAAAAAAACCAGATTTAGGAACCATATCGATAAACAATGAACAATCGATTATTAAATCGACGAAATCTGGAACAATCCATGGTGGTGGTGGTAGTGGCATGTCGCCGGAGATGAACAATTGATGGTGGTGGTGTTCTTGAACCTTAATCGAGATCGGCGGTGGTGTTCTTGAACCTTAATCGCCGAGGTTGATGGTGGTGTTCTTGAACCTTAATCGCCGGAGGTCAATGGCGGTGGTGCTGCATAAGTTAATCGCCGGAGTGTCGAAGGCGGTGGCGGAGCTCGAACAAAATCGGGTGAAGTTAAGCCCTTGTTTGAAGTTGAAATCATATATGCATAAGTTTATTAGATATGAAAAATTGAATGTGTTGAAGTTTATTTATTTATTTATTTTATTATTATTATTATTATTATTATTATTATTATTATTATTATTTTAAATAAAAAATTACATGTCAGCACTGAGGTTCAATGCCACATCATCAAAACCGATGTCACGTCAGCAAAACCTATGCAACATCAGCGTTACCTGTTGAATAGGTAACTGGATACCCTAAATAGTAGTTTTAGAAAGTTGGATACACTAAATGGTAGTCTTAAAAGTTGGGCATACACAATAGCAAAAAGTGACAACTTCAGTACACTTTCGGATAGTAAACCCTTCTTAAAAAGACTAAATCAACAAGTAAATAAAACTTTAAGGTAAAATTATTTTAAAAAAAAAAGTTTTAAGAGTTCAACTGAAACTAAAGTAAAACTTTAGACACCGTTTTCAACCCTAATTTATAAATTATGATTTTCATTAATTCTCAATCTTCATATTCTTTTTGATTTTAACACTTGTATTAATCTAGTACATAACATCATATAGAATCCTTCATTATATATGTTTGTACCTCTCTTGAACTTACATGTTAACATTTTAACCTAAGACTAATAACATTCTAGCATACTATTATACGTGGCCATGTTACTCAAAATTTTATAGTGTCCCATCATATTTATCACAAATTTACTTTATATTATCACTTAGAACACATATTTAGCTTCATAGATTAGTTATGATCCCATTCTGTTGAGTTTGACCTTTATTAGTCAACTTACTAACCAATTTCAATATTTACTACATATATAAAAAAAATGTACATTTTATAAGACATGCTGATTTATATTAAACCTTTGATATTTATAAAAGGGTTTAGTTCATTAAAATGTATCAAAGTTGTCACATTTTGCTATTGTGTGCATCTAACTTTAAACGTTTCTATTCTGTGTATCAAACTTTTAATTTGTTGCTACTGTATGTATTTTGGTTACATAAAAAAGTAAAAAGTTTACAAGTTTAATACATACAATAGCGACAAATTAAAAGTTCGATACACACAATAGAAATTTTTTACGTTCAATACATACAATAGCAAAACATAACAACTTGAATACATTTTAGTGAAAACCTTTATAAAATAAAGGGTTTAGTTCCTAAATATGTATCAAACTTGTCACATTTTCCTATTATGTGTATCAAACTTTTAAAGTTACCATTTAATATACCGGACTTGTCAATCTTACCATTTTATGTATCTAACCTGGTATAGTAGGTAAGGTGCTGATGTGGCACCGGTTTAATTGAGGTGGCGATGACATGGCGGTGATTTAGTAGTTGACGTGGTTTCCTTCTTTTAAAAAATAATTCAAAATATAATAATAATAATATAAAAAACAATATTGCTTTTGGAAATCTAAAACTTCGATTACAGTTTCCTCATTTGCTTTTCATTCTTAACCAAAATAAAAAACAATTGGTTTCCTTCATTACTTGGACTTCCGATTACATTTGGTTCCAAAATCAATTGGCTTTCCAAAAAACAATAATGGTTTTGAAAATCTGAAATTTCGACGATTCTGATTACGATTTCATTAGAAGACTTTAATTCAATGTTTTAAAAATCGGTTTTTTAGTTGACCCGGTCTCCTCACCGGGTCACGGGTCAACCGGGCCAACCGGTTCGACCGGGGGGTCAACCCAGTTTCTAGTTTTTATATATGTATATATATGTGTGTGTATATATGTATGTATATAAACTTGGAAACGATTACAATCTATTAAGAAACTAAATAATCTATCAAACATAAAATGAAATTATATTTAGAGTGTTACGTGAACTCAATGAAGGTTTATGCTTTAATGACAGTCACATGTCGGAGATGACAGAGGATATGAGTTGCCATCGACTATTGAGAGGGGTTCACAACTCATTTTTAGGGTTTCTGTCGAGTAAGGGTTTCAAAGTATCAATTGTCGAGATGATTAATCGCTAAACTTTTATGTTTTTAAAAAAATATTAAAATGAAAAAAATAAAAACCGGGTCAACCATAAACCCGGGCGGGTCAACGCGGGCTAAAAATGAGCAAAAACCCGGTGTACATTGACCCGGTCTCCTCACCGGGTCACGGGTCAACCGGTCGGACCGGCCGGGTCAACCCGGGTTTTAAAACATTGCTTTAATTCGAGATTCCAAATGGTTCTTGCTTTGATTCAACCCCAATGTTTGGTCTTTGTAGTTTACGATTTCATCGGTGTGGCTTTCATCAAAGATAGACTTTTCAAAATCGAATGGTTCTTGCTTCAATTCAACCCCAATGTTCGATGATTCCGTTCCATGCATCTGTGATTGTTTCAGATCTGGTAAGGGTTTTCTTCTTCATTTTGCTTCTTGATGTGGGTTTGGAGGTCTGTGTTCGATTCAAGTTTGTGTTCATTTGGGTTTAGTCAAACGATCTACTCAGATCTGTTATAGGGTTTTCTTCTTCGTTTTGCTTCTTGATTTGGGTTGGTTTGAGGTAAGTTTCTAAGCTTCTTCATGTTGGTTTTCCTTTTGGGTTTTCATCTTAGGGTTTTCATCTGTTCGATTTTAGGATTTTTATCTGTTTTATGGTTTTCAAACAGATGGATGGTGAAATCGAAAACCCAAATCAAAACCCCCTGTTTTTATTATCATCGAGCTTCAAACACAATATGCTTTGTTCGATTTTATCTATTTTTGATTTGGGTTTCTTCATCTAGGATTCATCTTCAACGAGCACCTTCACTTTCTTCATCATTTTATTCAAGTAATAAAGAAACTGATATGGCTATAAATTAATGACATGGCAATAAAAATAAATAAAAAATCAGAGAATTACCGGTTACCTAAAGTATAGGTAATCGGATACATAAAATGGTAATTTTTGGGAGCCCGGTACATTAAATGGTAACTTTAAAAGTTCGATACATACAATAGCAAAAGGTGACAAGTTGGATACATATTTAAGAACTAATCCCTAAAATAAATGTACATATAAGTTTGGGCCTTACACCTAGTTTGCCCTTTTGAGTTTTCAATTTTCATAAGGTTCCATTTTTATATTTATTATTTGTTTGGGCTTTTCTAATTTTACTTTTTTTTAGTTGAAAAAAAGATGTCGTGCTACTGTAGCGCATATCTTAGGTGATGTCTCATTCATATACCTTTTTAATAAAGGATAATTTAATTATTTCAGTATTTACTCATTATATAAGTGTGACTATACCTAGATTAGATGTTGCTAGCAACAAATATTTTTTTTAACCTTTTTAGTTTTGACATGTTTAATTTCGAACATTCATTTTACACTATATAATGAATCTATCTTATTAGGACTAATTTTAGCCTAACTAATAGTGTGCCTTTTATAGTAAAACAAAAGAGAATTTATACAACACACAATACATAATGTCACAAAATTACATTTCATTGGTAGGTAAAAGATCAAGTCCCACTTTGAGAGAAATAATGTTCCTACAATGTCTTGTCTTGGTGTTATATATATATATATATATATATATATATATATATATATATATATATATATATATATATACTTTATTATAATATATTTAACATTCTCCTTCTCCTAATATACTTATACTGTGTTTTTGAATTTAATCCGGAGAGAAAATAAAAGATTTGGAAGGAAATAAAAAAAGTTTTGTGTTGCAGAAATATTTTAAGAAAAGAAGAGAGAATTTGAGAGGAAAGTTTGGTTAACTTTCCCTCATAAATTTTCCTCCCAAAAGTGAGGATTTGAAAGAAAAGGAAAGGAAAAACTTTATGATTTTTTGTAAGTGACTAAATTACCCTTAATCACAATAAATAATTTTAAAAAGTAAGGGTATTACTGTAAAATGACTCATTTTTATTTCCTTACTCTTCAATTCGGGAACACAAACTTATGTCCTTTCTCTACAATTTCATTTATTTTCTTTCCAACTCGAAAACATGAAAAATCAAAATCATTACCCTTTCTTTTCTTTTATTTTCTCCCATTAATTCTCTTTTCATATCCTTTATTTTCTTACTATATCTCTGAAACATAACGTTAATCTTTTAAAATTTCAACAATTTGAAATTACTAATATATACCTCAAATAAACTTTATTTTTCTGTATATTACTTTACACATCCACCAACAAACACACTATTTAATAATAACATATTTTCTCACCCATAAAAAATAAAGAAAAAATTGGTTTTCTTGTTTTTGGACCACATGTCATTTTCACTTTATTTTTCCTACATCACGAAGCTTGCTTGCCTAAGCGATCACTCCCGTCGGTGTATAAATTTTATATTCTATCTTTTTATTATTATAATAAATTAGTGCAAATTACGTTAAAATACAATAAATTTTGTCTTAGTTACCATTATATACAATCAACTTTATTTTCTTAAAAATAATAAAACAACTTTCATAATCCTCTTATTGTATGCAATTTGTTGTATATTATAGAAGTTATTACAAAGCTTATTGTATACAATGGTAACTAAACAACAGACACATAAAAAAGTTGTTTGCATACAATGAGAGAATTATGAAAGTTAATTGTATTATTTTTGAATTTTTAAAGTTAGTTGTATATAATAGTAACTTAGATAAAATTCATTGTATTTTCATGTAATTTACCCAATAAATTAAAATAAGTTATTTTTATATTTTATTTGTTTTTCTCCTTTTAGTGTACAACTTTGGGTGTAAATATAAATATATATTTTTGATAGTCTTATTTTTATATACAATTCGATATAAATTTTATAATAATACATTTGGATATTTTTGTATTTGATAATATTATATAATTTTAGTATAATCGTTCCTTAAAACTCCTCGCAAAATCTTAATGGTGACAGAATTCCCGCGGTGAAAATTACTCGCTTAATCACCGGTTTACATTAAACGGAGATACTTGTTTCTCCACGTTTTCCTAGTTGCCCAATGGGCATCCAGTGCCGTGGTTTTTTAAGCAGGAATCGGACGAGGGGACCAATCCCCACTCCGTTGGCTGTTGCCATTCCTATATGCTAGTAACAAACACTGGAAGAACAAACAAAACTAAATTTTTATGCCTAAAGGGAATATCATAAAATAGTTCCAAACTAGCCACTTTTCTAATAAGATTGTAGTTTAGCCTCTACGCTTTCCAGAATCAAATGAAAAATCATTCACTTCCACTAAGATCCAACTTCCCTAATCATTGTCGGTGATTAACAGAGCCCCGGAGTTGTTATTCTTATGATCTTTGTCGTCGACTTGCACTCATGGCTCCTAGAGGTGGGAAATCGTCTTCTCCATTGAAGAGAGATGTACTGCTTGGTGTTGAAGGGACACAAGCAGGAGCAGGTGGAGATGATTGTTTAGGTTCGATCTGCATTTGTTGTGATGGTGGTTCACGTGGAGTTATGGCCAAAGGCCATACTCCCTGCAGCTCGGGATATGGTGAAAAGCCGTAAGGAATCTTGCTTTCATCCATTTTCCTGAAGGTGATGGAGATCCTGCAACAGAAATATGAGACAAAGACATAAGTTTGACAATGAAACAAGCGCTTATAAATGATTTGAATTTCAGTAATAGTTTATCTCAAACCGGTCAAACTAAAAACTCAACTAATAAAGGCATGGTTGTCCAAAATAGCCGTCTAATGCCTACAACGTCATCATGCCCCGTTTCAAATGAAAACCCTTTTGACCTGATACCCAACTTACTCGACCCTGGCGTTTTGCCCACCTCTAAATGACTAAACTGCAATCGTTATTAGAACTCATACCTTTTAGCTGGTACTGCTGGGACACAATGTTTGGCAACATCAGCACCATTACCCTTCAAAATGAGCACTGATCTGCATTATGTAAGTTTCAAAAGGCAACCATTAAATTCATTTTTTTTTAAAAATCTATATAACTAAGAAATAAAAACATTGAGGAAGTATAATCTCATACCCAACAGGTAACGGTATGGAAACTGGGCCTGAGAATTCTCCAGGGCCGACGATCTTAAGGTTTGAACCAAACAGTATATTGCATTCGGTCAAGAACGAAATGGTGCAAAACGGTCTAAGAAAGTCATTATGATCAATATGTGGTGGAATGCAATCCCCTTCTTCGTATATGTTCACAATGCAGCTGTTAGGGACACATGTCGGAGGTAGGACATGCCACCTAACCATTCTCTTAATCATTTGTAGGAATATTGGAGGTAAGGGATCAACTTCTTCATCTCTAATAATGCCCGGAGGGTTCCCTTTTTTATCCTGAAGAATACGACAGTGTCAATACGAAACCTCAAATTAAAAATAAAAAAAAAGAAAGAAAAAAGTTATAAAAAGACCACATACCACCGCATAATTATAGCAGCAACCAAATTGGATAGTAACGCGCCCTTTGCCTCGCATCCATTTTGAAGGTTCCGAATATGTCCTCTCTGCAATTATTCCCTCATTATTAGTAAATGAAAGTACTTGGGGTTGTGGGTTTACAATCCACGCTTTATAAAAGTGTTGAATCAGGTTAAGTTATATCTCTAACGGGCTAAACTACAAAAATCAGCTTAAATGATAACAGGTTGAATGTTACCAAAGGCGTGTTATACTATATTTAATGCATAAAACCTCTTTAAATTCTTTTATTCAATAAATTAGGTTACTACTGAAAAAAACTAATTTTTGTGATTATATGGTCAACACAGTAAAATTTATAGAAAAGTCAAATATTTTGGGCAAACTGTGTATTAGGGTTGACCCGACCCATTATGACATGCACCAAAAGTACCCATTTCAACTTGTTAACCAACCCATCAGACCCCATTTTTGCAGGCCTCCAGAAGAATACGAACCTCTAAGCTGCCTCTTTTGGCCCATGCGTTGAAACTCATAAACAGATTTAACAATCTTCTTTTGCTCCTCCTCATTGAAGACTCCAGTGTGCAGTTCAAGCCCTTGAAGCACATTTATGCTCTTCCCATTAACCCTCTCAAAGTGTTTAAACTCGGTCTTCCTTCCAACTTTTGCAAATCTTAACTTTTCCTTTTGCTCCTCGGTCTGCAATTCATCATCCACTGAAGAGAATTGACTTGTTTCATCATCCAACAATCTACCAGAATTTGAACGACTTGATTGGGTTAAGCGATTGCTGTTCACTGATGCTGGGGAGAGCTTGTCAGCATAGCGTGTCCAACTTCTTGTGTGAATGCTTTGCGGAGATTTGTTTGACTCGCTCTTGTCAGCATGGAATCTCTGACTTCCTGTGGTTGAAGATTCTGAACATCTATCAGGAATATCATCTGATTGACTAGAATCAGCACCTGAGATTGACAATTTCCTAGTGCGTTTTCCTGCCAAAATCAAACGAGCAGAGATATTAAGTCCATTTGCTTTGAAGTAATTTTCAAGCTATCGGAAAAACACTTATGGGTGTTTCTAATCTAATATCTAGAAAGTAAAAGATATATAACTGGAGTTGACAGATACCAATTTCACTGAAGAATTTTAAACAACATGTACTGAAATTGTTGATTTTGTCAGTTGGAACTCTAGACTGTGTGATCAAAGATTCTAGGTTATGACTTACAATATCATCCGCCGTCACAAATCAAGAAAGCTCAACCTCCAAAACTAATGAGAATTTTTTTAGACACCCACTTCTACGAAACTAAGCACACTACCTCTAATCCTCTATATCACAATATTAGGGTATTTTTGACTTCTAAAAGTCAAAAATAGATTATGTTTCTACTTCAGAGTGAACAAAGATAATTATGAACAAGAACCAATAGCCACATTTATTTATAATATGACATTTTACTATAAACCTTCTATTCTAAGTACAAAACTTCAAAAGAGAAACAACATCAATGTTATCCTTGAATTCGAGAGCAACAAGTATGAGTTCAAATAATGCTAATGAAGTTACACAGTAAAGCAACTACTTTTAAAACAAGAAAGAACATATTATTCCAGTTTTGACCATAAATCCAGCAATTTAAGAATAATAAGAAATCGGTTGTAAATCTATTTGAAACCCATATCATGTTCAATTAAATATGCTAATATTGACATAAGTGAGGCTATTATTACTTCATTTAGGGAAATTGGGGGGTAAAACCTTCAAGAACCCTAATTCTAGACTGTAACGAATCAACAGCCACCGAAACTCAGTTTATCAAAGTCATCAAAATCAAACAATTGATTCACACACAACTACACCTGAAAAAATAAACGAAGAGTTGAAATATTACTATTAGCAATGGACTGCACACGAGCATGAAGAGCAAGCTGGCATTGGCCACAAAATGATTGAGACAAAAGCTCCTCGATTTCTTCACGTTCTAATCCCTTGACAACTGATAACAAATTTTCTTTAACGCTCGTATCCTCCGGCACCGGCACCGGCACCTCAAAGCCGAAACCTTTTCCGTTCATCCTTCACAATTTGTCGGATGAAAAAGTAGAATTAGACCCAGTAATCTTTTCCAATTGATGGTTGAATGAGAGTGAGCGAGGGGAATCAGGAAACAAGATTGTAGGAGATCAGAGAGTAGTAGTAGTAGTAGTGTTGGTGAACGGTGATGTTATATAGGAGGATGCTAAGACTTGGCGAAGAAGGTTACAACATCCGAAACTTGAGGAACAGAAATTGTAGATATATTTAAGAGCCAATCCTCCTGTTGTATGTCACAAATTTTATCATTCATCTTCGTGGTTTATTAATTATACTAACCATCCTTATTGTTTAAATTTTATAACATCGGCGGTCCCTAACTCACTTGAAATGACCAAAATACCCTTTCTCTTTTTTTATCTATTTTTCTTGATTCTAGATCTAATTTTAAAATACTTTTAAAACTTAAAAACAATATATATATATGTATATATATAGAGAGAGAATATATCTATATTATATACACACACAAACACAGCCTATTGTGTCGACATCCCCACCGCCGCCCACAACCTACGTCGGCCTCCACATCACTGCCCACCGCCACCAAGATATGGCACCACCATCGTAAGGTGATCACCATCGCCACCATCATGTGACACATCGCTGTAACACACACACACACACCACCGTTTACCAAAAACGACCGCCAAAACCAACCAAAAACACCACCACGATCTCAGATGAAGGTGAAGAGAAAGGGGAGTTCTGAAAATCGAACGAAGAACAAGAACTCCAAAAAATCCCACCACCAAAAATCAAACACACACATACCTCAAGAAATCGAATGAAGATCAAGATCTGAAAATCGCATTTACAAATCGATGGCTACACCAAAGAAGAACAAGATCTGAACTCGTATACAGATCTAAAAAATCAAATGAGAAAACCCTAATTTGAAGGGAGAAAGAGACGCGAGAGAGAGAGAGAAGCGAAAGAGTTAACAAATAAACCCTAATCCGAACAGTGAAAATGGTGGTGATGACGATGTTCATGTTCGGCGGCGGTGGAGAAGGGGGAAGGTGATGATGGTGGTCTATGGCGGTGGGTGGTATACTCCGGTGAGGGTGGTCGTTGCTGATGTTGGCGCGGCAGAGAGCGGAGAAGGAAGGGGATGTGGTGGTGGTGGTCTACGGTGGATGAATGATGAGAGAATGGCCGGCGGTGGTGGTTGGTTGGGTGGCCGGCGGTGGTGGCTAGAAGAAATCAGAGAGAGAAATGAGGTTGGGGATGTGTGTGTGTGTGTGTATATATATACATTATAATAATACTAATAATAATAACAATAATCATTTATTAATTAAGAAAATAAATAAAAAATGAAATAAGAGTATAATAGTATTTTTAAGAGAAAAGAAGAGGGAATTTTAGTCTTTTTATCTGGATAAGGGACTATTGGTGTAACAAAATCCAAAAAGTAAGGACCATTGATGTAATTAATAAAGCTCAGGGACGATAGATGTAAAAAGTGATATACCACAAGGACGATTGGTGTAATTTACTCTATATTTAAAGATCTTTAGAAAAAAAAATCTTCTAAATTTCACTTATTAGTACTTTATCGGATCTTTAAGAGGATTTTTTTAACTTCTTTCCCATATTATAGATTTATATTATATTATAGAGTTAATTACATTTTTAGTCCCTGTGATTTGCATGAAATTTCACATTTAGTCCTTATGCTTCAAAAATTATGACATTGATCCTTATTGTTTACATTTCGTTTCAATGTTAGTCCTCAGGGCACTTGAAAAGACAAAACTACAATTACCCTTTCTTTTATTCTTTTTCTTTTAACTTTAAAACCATTTCCCTTTATTAATAAATAATAAAATAATTATTAAAGAAATTAACACTAAAAAGATAATCTCCTGCCCTCATTGATTTCCCAACACCACACAAGTTCTGTCTTTGTTCTTTCTTTCTATGTGCACCAACCACTGCCACCATAGTCTCCGCCGACTACCTCCATCTTCATCTATCTTCCATCACCATCTCCGGCCACCCTCATCCTTTCTCACTCCCCTTCGATTACTTTCCCCCTAATCACTCTATCTCGGGATCCTCTAGCTACAGTCCACCGGCCATCATTATTAACGCCGCCGATGCTACCACCATCGTCGCCTTCTCCAACTCCAACCACCATCGCGGTCTCCTCTAACTCCGACCACCATCGCGGCCTCCTCTAACTCCGACCACCATCGCGGCCTCCTCTAACTCCGACCACCATCGCGGCCTCCTCTAACTCCGACCACCATCGCGGCCTCCTCTAACTCCGACCACCATCGCGGCCTCCTCTAACTCCGACCACCATCGCGGCCTCCTCTAACTCCGACGACCATTGTTTCCCCCTCCAAGTCTCACTACCATCATTTGTGGATCGTCTAGCCTTTTCTTTTTATGATCTTTTTGGGTTATTCTGACTTGGAGTTCTTCAGATTTGTAAATGGTGCTGCATTTTGATGTAGGCAGAAGTGGTTGCAGGTGACTTTGATTTTGGGATATTTAATTTGGTGGGTTCTGATGTAGGAGGGATGGTTTTATTATTGCTTCAGGTTCACGTTGCTTTCGATTTTGGGATGTTTGGTGGCCGGTGGTGGTGGGCGGCGGTGATGGACTCACGCTGCTTTCAGTTTTTCGATTTTGGGTTGTATTTTCCTTTCGATTCATGATGCTTTTAGTGACGCACAAATTTGGGTGGTTGTATAAGGGGAGGTGGTGGCTAGCGGTTGTTACCTACTACGGTGAATGGGTGGCAATAGGTGGCAATGAGTGGCGGTTGGTGGGAGGGAACGAGAGAGGGTGATTGAAAGAGAACTAATTTTTTAGTAATTATTTATACCTAGAGTTAATTGCATTTTAGTCATAAAATTTGATTATTTATGAATAAAAGAATATGATTTTAGAATTAAAAAGTGAATAAAAGAAAGGGCAAGGGTAGTTTTGTCTTTTCAAGTGTCCTGGGGACTAACATTGAAACGAAATGTAAACAATAAGGATCAATGTCATAATTTTTGAAGCACAAGGACTAAATGTGAAATTTCATACAAATCACAAGGACAAAAAATGTAATTAACTCTATATTATATTATTATGAAAATAATCATCGTATTAAAACATAAAAAAAATTTAATTTTGTTTACTTAAATATGTTAAGTTCAACTAATTATATATATTTATAGTTTTCTTTTATAACTTTTAATAAATAATAATTGGTATAAATATAATTATATATTTATGATTATCTCATTTTTATTTACGGTTTGATATAAATTACAAAATGAAAAAAATAATATTTTTATTTTTTATTAGTAAATTTTTTTTATTTCATAACCAAAGTGAATACTATCTTTGATATTGTGTAAATTGAAACGCAATGACACTTAATCTTTTTCAAATAGGTATTTTCTTGCTTATTTTTGTATAAAACTTTAAACCAGTAAACATATTTATAGTTAATTTTTATTTTTATGAATCACTATATCAGTATCTCTTTCTATGAGGTACTTTTGATTTAAGGTATATGAGAGTATCTATCTACAAGCGATTAGTGAGTTATAATCTTTTTTATGATGTAGTTTATGTTTATGAATTCCTAAATTAATTATCTCTTTTATTGACATGATCATACAACGTTAAACTCTTTATATGTTTTTCAACACGAATAGTTTTATAATAAAATATTGATAAAACTATGATAGTTTTAATAAACACATTATTATGATTATGATTATTATTATTATTGTTGTTGTTCTTGTTGTTGTTATTATTATTATTATTATTATTATTATTATTATTACTATTATTATTAAGTGATAAAAGACTACTATTCATCAATTTAATTAGAATATCTTAACCATTTATTTAATCAAAATTAAATCTTAACCATTAATTTTTCAAAAATAAAAAATCAATTTTTACTTTAAAGGGTAAAATTAAAATTTGTTTTGACTTTAAGCTACAAATTTATCAACAAATTTAAATTTTCAAATAAATAATGTTACTCTTATCACTTTAATCTATCTTTATAAAATTATTAAACAAAATATATATTACAAACTATACGTAATCAATATTAATTGAATTTTTCCTAGTTTTTTAACCTTTATTTTACCTCACTTCTCTATTTTTTTCCTAGCTTCATTATATCTTTTTCTGCCTTTTCTTTTCAAAAGATTTGAAATCTTTTTTATAAGAGATTTGGTTTTTATTTTTTAATAACGTTATATACAATAGGTTATAGGTGTGATTTCTAAAATTATATTTTGTATTTTAATAAAACTTCATGCGAGCTATCAAATATTTAGTGTATAACTTTTATCTCGTTTTTTTTTAACCTCTTCTCTTTAATTACTATTATTTTTAGTATTAATAGCATTTTATTTAGTTAAAATTAAATTCTAACCATTAATTTAGTTAACATTAAGGGTATGTTTGGCGGGAGTTTTTCAGAGCTTTTAAGAGCCGGAGCTTTTAGTTTTTAGAAAATAAGCTTTACTAGCTCTGTTTGGTTGCATGAGCTTAAGCTTTTATTTTTAAAAAAATAAGCTCCAAAAAGATTCAAAATGAAAAGCTACTTCAAGTAGCTTTTAGGAGCTGTTGAGAGCTTTTAAAACGCAAATTACATAAATAACCTTTGATTAATTTTGTTTCATATTTAAATATTTATTTTTGTGTTCTTTTATGTCTTTTTACATTTTTAAGCTATAGCTACAACTACTTTGTCAAACACTTTCGTACAAATAAAACTCAGCTGTCAGCTTTAAATAAAAGCTTCAGCTCTAGCTCCTAAAAGCTCCAGCCCTAGCTTCATCTCCAGCTCCAGCTTTCAGCTAGCTACGCCAAACATACCCTAAAACTCAAGTTTTGACTTTAAATCATCGAAATTGAAACTCAAATTTGACTATAAATCAATTTAATTTATGTTAAACTCTTTCTCTAATTCAAATATTTCTATTCACTACATTAATTTAGGAATAAATCTATTAACCTTAAGCTATATCAGTAATAAAATATTATTCGCATTCACTATACTTATTATATATTTTACAAATCTTATTCTAGTTAAATTTATTTCCTTCTTAGAGTTGTTATAATTTGCTTTTAATGTCGACTGGAATTAATTTTAAATTCTTTCAATTTTTAAGAAAATCTCAATTTGAGCTCTTTATTCGTCCATACAAAATAATAATATATTTAGCTACCTGAATATAAACTAGTACTTTTGTATAAATAATTATGGCTACCCGTGTATTTACATGAACATCGAAACTAATTTTGTATAAAACTCTAAACCAGTTAACATATTTATAGTTAATTTTTATGTTTATGAATCACTATATCAATAATTTCTTAATGAGGTACTTTTGATTTAGGGTATATGAGAATATCTATCTACAACCGATTAGTGATGTATAATCCTTTTTTATGATATAGTTTATGTTTATGAATTCCTAAATCAATTATCACTTTTTTGACATAACCATACAATGTTAAATTCTTGATATGTTTTTCGATGCTAATAATTTCATAATAAAATATTAATTAAACTGTCATGGTTTTAATAAACACATTATTAGTAAGTGATAAACCAGAATAAAGCTTTGCGTGTTATAAGAGAAGATTATGAGTGTGATATCCGAATGTTGAGACAACATTATTAAGAGCTAACGAGATGAGTTATGTATCCGTTAGGATTTATACCACAACATCCTGATTTTCAATTCAAATTTAAACTTTTTAAAACTCATTTTAAAACATTGTTTATATAAAATCCTTTAACTAAAGCGGAAGTATCATGAATTATTTACAGTATCTTTACGAAATACAATGCAAAGTTTAAAACAAATTTAATGATCAATCATATATGACCCGAAATCTTTTGGTGTTACCTTAGTCAATCCCATAACCATTAACAAACAAATAGGAAATCCAAGAATTACCAGATGGCTAAAGCAAACCCAAAGCTTTTAACCGCCTTACATAGGCCACAAGATTACCTGCGGATATAAAAATATTTAACACCACGTATTAGTTGTAAAATAGCTAGTGAGTACGACCAAAAACATTTATCTTATAAAACCAAGTCATCATATTTCAAAACACGAGTTTAGCAATAAACACATCATGCAAAAGCATACATTATAACACACATGGAACCACACAAAAAAGCACACAACGATGCGAGTCAGTACATGAACCAATAGCATTTCCACATGGTAGCTAACTACGGTCAATACATGGCTGAAGGTATTCGTTTGGCAAAATCAAGTAGCAACGGAAGCAAAGTACATAACAAAAATCGATGCCAAACAATGAATACTTTCCATGGACCAAAATCTAACAATGGAGTTGCAACTAAAATATATATAAACAAGATGAGAAGAAAGGCTATACCTCAATGGTGCAAAACACAAAGTAACCTTCCTAGTCAAGTGGCTTAGAGTTCAACAAAGAACTCCTCCAATGAAGTCCACCCCAAGCTTTCTTGATTCCCAAGTGCTAGCAAGTTGATGTATGACCACCAAAACAACAATCAAGTATGTGTATGTTTGCTTCTTGTGTTCAAGAACACCAAGAACAAGAGAGAGAGAGTTCAAGTGTCAACCAAGGGACCAAGTGATAGCCAAAAGCCTCTACAAGAGCAAATAACTCGTGGTCTCTTTGTCTACCATCATTATTAGAAGTTAACCCCATTAAACCAAGTGTTTAAGGCTATTAATTCTGCTGTTACAGCGAACGTACACGGCCCGTGTAGGCCCAAAGTCCACGGCCCCAATTGGGCTAAGACTGCCCGTGTCTAACAGGTACTACACGGCCCGTGTTCATCTACACGGCCCGTGTAGGCCCAAACTACATGACCTTGGATTGGGCCAATACGCATCGTGTACGTTGGACTGGACACGGTCCGTGTTCAGGAACACGGCCCGTGTACCACCCTGCCAAAACCCATTTTGGCCTTTTCCTCTCTATTGCTTGATCGTGTTGCCGGAATCAATACTTGGTGTGTGACCCAATAGGCCTACACCTCATCGGTAGTGTCATTAACTCGTTCGTGTCAGCGGGCATATTCCAACAGACTCCCACTTGCACGTGACATGACTACGAAAAATAACACAAACATAGAGCGGCCTCTAGCAGGACATCTATGCTCCCAAGTCAGTATAGGGTATGCCACTCTTGACAAGATCCTCAATCATAAAATGATTGTCCTAAATGAACATGAACATGTACATCCCTTTGTTCGCGATATCCAATGTGAACACAAGGCATGGAATATAGTCAACCTTTAGATCGTTCACGATTATGTTTCTCGATTCTAGATTAGTGGTGACCAACAAACCAAGTTAACATTGATCCATCATCAATGTAACCTGAGCACGGCCATGCATATGAACGTCAGCACTCAATCATCGAGGGGCCCATGGATATTCTCTCTATACATAGAGGAACAAATACCCTTTCGACTACATAGTCCTGCCACATAGACAATACTCTACCCAATCATCTCCCTTATAACGACCAGTTACGGACCGCGTTAGAAAACGATCAAAGCAAAGCAGACCTATGCTTTGGGATCACATGTATATCTAGTTTAAGGATGAAATGTCATTACCATCCCGAGTTACTTGTGACTAAAACCATGAAGTAAACTCGGGTGCGGGTCCTCCAATCACTTGAAACCCCTTTCAAGTATAGGCAAGAATCACGTTTTATCAAAACCAATTATTTACCTCAATCTTAATTCATACTTTCTTCCCACAAAGTACGACTGATTGTGGAGACTTAAAGATTGTAAAACAATCTAGGGAATAAGTTAAACATGCAAATATAGAACACAATAAAGACTAAATGTGAGTGACCGCAACACGCGTATATATAGATCTCTACTATATAAATCGAAACAAACATTAGTAATATTATTGCTTAATGTTCCCAAATACATAATGGTCCAAACATAAATTAAAACTAAATCTAAACCAAGTCATGAGCAAATCTAACACCTATCGCCGTAGTGTGAGAATCATGAGAAGCTTGTGACAATGGTTTAGTAAACGGATCGGCCAAATTGCCTTCCGAGGTTACTCTACTAATAGCGACTTCACCACTTTCAACCATCTCTCTAATCAAGTGGTACTTACGAGGTATATGCCTCGTTCTCTTGTGAGCTCTTGGTTCCTTCGCCAAGGCTACCGCACCCTTATTGTCACAAAAGATCTCAATAGGGTCGGATATGCTAGGAACCACTCCAAGGTCTCGGATGAACTTCCTTATCCACACAACTTCTTTAGCAGCTTCACTTGCTGCAATGTATTCTGACTCTGTAGTAGAATCAGCCACTGTGTCTTGCTTTGAACTTCTCCAAGTAATAGCCCCACCATTCAATAGGAACACAAACCCCGATTGTGATCGGCAGTCATCCCTATCAGTTTGGAAACTAGCATCAGAGTAACCCTTTACTTTGAGCTCTTCCTCACCACCAAATATCAAGAACATCTCTTTAGTCCTCCTAAGATACTTAAGAATGTTCTTTACCACAACCCAATGGGCTTGCCCCGGGTTTGCCTGATATCTACTAGTCAAGCTCAAAGCACATGACACATCAGAACGGGTACATAACATGGCGTACATGATCGAGCCCACGGCCGAAGCATATGGTACTCGCTTCATTACTTCTAGTTCCTCTTGAGAACTAGGACATTGAGTTTTACTCAATATCACTCCATGCGACATAGGAAGATTTCCTTTCTTGGAGTCCTCCATCTTGAACCGCTTCAAGACTTTGTCAATGTATGTACTTTAACTCAACCCGAGAAGTTTTCTAGACCTATCTCTATAGATCTTGATACCCAGAATGTATGCCGCTTCTCCTAAGTCTTTCATTGAAAAGCATTTTCCAAGCCAAATTTTGACACTTTGCAAGGTTGGAACATCTTTACCAATGAGTAGGATATCATCCACATACAAGACTAAGAAAACAACGGCGCTCCCACTAGCCCTAACGTATACACATGGCTCGTCTACACTTTTCGAAAAACCAAACTCTTTGATTTTCTCATCAAAGCATAGATTCCAACTACGAGATGCTTGTTTAAGTCCATAAATGGACTTCTTTAATCTACACACTCTATTAGGATGCTTCGGATGCACAAAACCCTCAGGCTGCGTCATATACACCTCTTCGGAGAGCTTCCCATTAAGGAAGGCGGTTTTGACATCCATTTGCCATATTTCATAACCATGAAATGCGGCAATTGCCAAAAGTATCCTAATAGATTTCAACATGGCCACTGGGGAGAAAGTTTCATCATAGTCCACACCATGTGTCTGGGTGAAACCTTTAGCCACCAGTCGGGCTTTGAAAGTGTTTACTTTTCCATCCATGTCGGTCTTCTTCTTGAAGACCCACTTACACCCTATTGGTTTACAACCAGGTGTGGGATTAACCAATTCCCAAACCTGGTTATCCTCCATGGATTGCATCTCGTTATCCATTGCCTCCTTCCATTTAGCAGACTCGTGGCCCGCTGCCGTTTCCCGATAGTTGGTGGGCTCATTAAGATCCACCAATAACTCGTCGCCCTCAGATATGAGAAATCCATATCTCTCTGGCTCATGGCGAGCTCTACCGGATCTACGGGGAGGTAACGGATGTACGTTAGTCTCCGTATTGTCATGCTCAGACTCAACCTCACTGGGTTGTTGGCTAGTGCCAACGTCAGGTCTTTCATCCGTTGACTCTTGAACTTCTTCAAGATCAATCTTAATCCCGCCATGCTAATTGGATACTAATTCTCTTTCTAAAAAGACCGCCCTCCGAGCAAAAAATACCTTGTTCTCGGAAGGTTTATAGAATATATATCCAATACCCGCCGCTGGATATCCGATGAAATAACACTTTTCGGATCGGGGCTCCAACTTGTCATCTACCTCACGTCGTACGTAGGCTTGAAAACCCCAAACCTTTAGATAGGCAAGAACGGGAGGTTTCCTATGCCACATCTCGAAAGGTGTTTTCTCGACCTTCTTCGTTGGAACAAGATTAAGGATTCTTGTTGCCGTTTCAAGAGCATAACCCCAAAGGCTTATAGGCACTTGGGTGTGACTCATCATAGACCGAACCATATCTAATGTTCGGTTCTTCCTCTCGGCGACACCATTTAATTGTGGCGTCCTAAGAGGTGTAAGTTGTGAGATAATTCCACAACCCTTAAGATGATCACGAAACTCTTGACTAAGATACTCACCACCCCTATCGGATCTAAGTATCTTAATCTTCTTGCCCAGTTGATTCTCTACTTCGTTTTGGAAAGTCTTAAAGACCTCAAAGGTCTCGGACTTTTGTCTAACCAAGTAGACATACCCATACCTACTATAATCATCTATAAAGGTAACGAAGTATCTAGAATTGTCTCTTGTGATGTGCTTAAACGGACCACACACATCGGAATGTATAATGTCCAATAAGTCTTTTCCCCTCTCATTCACGCCGGAAAAGGGTGCTTTAGTCATCTTGCCTAATAAACAAGATTCGCATACTTCATTCGACTCGTAGTCAAATGATTCCAATATCCCATCCGCTTGGAGCTTGGCGATACGAGTCTTGTTTATATGGCCAAGTCGACCATGCCACAAAGATAATTTGTCTAAACTATTTTTAGACGTTGAATCAATATTCATGATTGAACGATTATCACTAACGTACGCATCTACTTCATAAATACCATGACAAGGATAAGCTTTAAAATAACAAATACCATTTTTAAAACAAACAATAACCCCATTGTCAAAAGAAAAACCAAAACCATTGTCGTGTGATGCATGAAAAGAAATAATGTTTCGTGCCACAAGCGGCGAATAGCATACGTTCAATAATAATATGGAAAAACCGGAATTAAAAGATAATTCAACTTCTCCTCGAGCCTTGACCGGGTCAATCTCCTTGTTTCCCATAATCAAGTCAAGCTCGCCATTCTCCATCCTTCTACTTGTCCTTAGGACCTGCACAATATTACAAACGTGAGTGCCACAGCCGGTATCTAATACCCAACTACCAGATGTAGAAGTATGATGGAGTTCAATCATGTACGTACCCGAGTCGGAAGTTCCTGTGATGCTCAACCCCTTGAGCTTCTTAAGACCTTCTAGGTACCCCGGGCAATTACGGCGCCAATGGCCCTTCTTCCTGCAGAAGAAGCATTCCGCTTCGTTCGGAGTCTTAGCTTGGGGAACCATCTTCCCCTTGCCTTTACCCTCCGAAGCGGGGCCAGACTTGGCAGCGCCAATCTTTCCCTTCCCCTTACCCTTAGGGGTATAAGCGGTCCTCTTCTTCTTCTGGATTCGCCCCTCCCTTATAGCAAGAACGGGATTTGGAACGGCGGGCTTGTTTTTGGTCATGCTAGACTCCGTTGTCTTAAGCATACCATGAAGCTCCATGATGGACTTATCCATACTATGCATATGATAACTCATAACGAATTGATCATACGCGGTGGGCAGGGACCATAGGATCAAATCCACAGCTAGCTCCCTCCCTATGGTAAATCCGAGCCGTTCCATGCGCTCCACGTTTGCTTTCATGCGCAACACGTGTGCACTCACATTCCCGCCATCGGCCATATTGCTACCAAGTACCGTCTTAAGACACTCAAACCTCTCTTGTCTTGCTTGCTGCTGGAACATTTCCTTAAGCTGAGCGATCAAGTCAAAAGCACTCAAATGATCCATTTGTTTTTGGAGCTCGGGGATCATAGTACTTAGGATGAGGCAAGTAATGTCCTCGGTATCCTTGACACACTTCTCATAAGCGTCTCGGATAGCCCGAGTGGCATTGGCAGCAGGAGCCTCGGGTAGGGCCTCCTCTATGGTAACCATCTTCCCTTCTTGGCGTAGGACAAGTTTAAGTTGCCTAAACCAATCCAAGAAGTTGTTACCATTGAGTTTCTCCTTCTCAAGGAAAACTCTAAGTGAAAAATGGTTGGTGGTGTTGGTGTTGCTTGAAGACGCCATCTAAAATAGCAAAGTAGTTTTAATTAGTTTGGAAATCCTTGTTAAAATAAGTACCCATAGTTTTAAACAAAACAATTTATTTGTAACAAGGGCTAAGAACCTTATTTCACCTCGCACCGTGACGGGTTTACCGCGGATCACGTGGCGAAGCTATTTAGGCCGGCAACCACTTTACTAATTGTAATCTCTATTACAACTCTTAGACACTTGCGGGATCCGTTGACATCCATTATGTCGGTTGGCATGTTTGATCCCTATCTTACACCAATCTTAATATATAATTTTTGTTTAGCTCGTGCTTAGCTCGACAACTAACCAAAAATTATATACTAAAATTGTAAATCGTCCGACAAGACACACGGGTGGCACTCTCGACCATCAATTGGCTTGTGCTTAGCTCGACAACCAATCATGCGAGTTACCCCACTCACCTTCCACACAACTACACAAGGAATGACTCGTGCTTAGATCGACAATCATCCTTGCTTTGTTAGATTCGGGTGGTGTCATCTTATGGATGGTGCGTGATTTACATTTTGAAAAACGGGATTTTGTTTCCGGTTTATAAAACCCTTTTGTGAATTAACAAAGTAAGTGTCAAAACGATTTTAAGCACTTTTAATATAATACCATTTTTATATTTCCTTTGTCAATTCTATTCGCGCGCAATTGTTAACCATTTTAACAAACATTGTATTTTATTTAATTTTTATAGAAAAATTATCTAGCATGCGAATCCTAATCCATGCGTAGAATAATAAAATACAACCACACAAATATCTATACATACGATTCGGTAACATGCCCATAATTCCTATGCGTTTTTCCCGTGAGCCACAACGGGGAAAACGAGGCCAAAAATCTAAGGACAAGATATGGTCTCGTTGGATGAGCTCCCACTGAATCCAACACCTCCAATAGCATGTTGATTCCTTCTCGCCAAGACGTCATCACCATGACTCCCGTTGACTATTTTGGTTTTAAATCTATACTATATACAAATACATAGAACATATATAAACGACACGCAGGTCGCAATCCTATACTATTTATACAAATACATAGAATAAAAGAAACGGCGTGCAAGCCGCACCAATAAGTAAATAAATTAATATTATTACAACAATACAGCACGCAGGCCGCCAAAAAACCAAAAATAATCAATCATCACAACACATAGGTCTAGGGGCATATCTTGTTACCGAATCAAACCAAGTATATCAAATAGAAACATGGTGTGCCACACATAACCATGATATATTAATATATATCTATATTTTAGTTAAGATTGTCAAAACACCAAAGGCACTAAAAGGACAATCCTTGTACATATGCATTAGTGTATCAAACATTTTGAGACACATATTCATATATACATTTATAAGTAAATATTTGTGTACACTTCATGCCAAGTTACAACAAATATATAAATATAAAACTAGAATATATTAACACCTTTACGAATAAATTTATTCTAGCACAACAAGAGTCTCAATGGAAAAACCAATTTTAAGAAAACACTTTTCTTATCCAAAAACACTTTTATGGTTTTTCTAGACTCAATAGTGCAAAGCCATGTTAGATATGGCTCTGATACCACTGAAGGTATTCGTTTGGCAAAATCAAGTAGCAACGGAAGCAAAGTACATAACAAAAATTGATGCCAAAAAATGAATACTTCCCATGGACCAAAATCTAATAATGGAGTTGCAACTAAAATATATATAAACAAGATGAGAAGAAAGGCTATACCTCAATGGTGCAAAACACAAAGTAACCTTCCTAGTCAAGTGGCTTAGAGTCCAACAAAGAACTCCTCCAATGAAGTCCACCCCAAGCTTTCTTGATTCCCAAGTGCTAGCAAGTTGATGTATGACCACCAAAACAACAATCAAGTATGTGTATGTTTGCTTCTTGTGTTCAAGAACACCAAGAACAAGAGAGAGAGAGAGTTCAAGTGTCAACCAAGGGACCAAGTGATAGCCAAAAGCCTCTACAAGAGCAGATAACTCGTGGTCTCTTTGTCTACCATCATTATTAGAAGTTAACCCCATCAAACCAAGTGTTTAAGGCTGTTAATTCTGCTGTTACAGCGAACGTACACGGCCCGTGTAGATCTACACGGCCGTGTAGGCCCAAAGTCCACGGCCCCAATTGGGCTGAGACGGTCCGTGTCTAACAGGCACTACACGGCCCGTGTTCATCTACACGGCCCGTGTAGGCCCAAACTACACGACCTTGGATTGGGCCAATACGCCCCGTGTACGTTGGACTCTGGACACGGTCCGTGTTCAGGAACACGACCCGTGTACCACCCTGCCAAAACCCATTTTGGCCTTTTCCTCTCTATTGCTTGATCGTGTTGCCGGAATCAATACTTGGTGTGTGACCTAATAGGCCTACACCTCATCGGTAGTGTCATTAACTCGTTCGTGTCAGCGGGCGTATTCCAACAATGGCCACATGGTGGATAACCACATCTCCCTGTCAAGGTAGGGGAGCATAAAGCATTCCACCATACAACGGTTACCTGAAGTGAATGATCTTTTCCCCAAGTCCACTAGTGACTAGTGTACACACTGGTTCGGTTCGCTCATCAACCTCTTAAACCACACGGTCATGATGGGTACTTATCATCCCGACTCCACCAACTGCAACATCCCCCAACAATACCAACACGTGTCTCGTGGTTTGGTTTGCCGCAATCTCTTGAACCACACACACGCCCATAGTGGTCAGAAACACAACTGGATGTGCAATTAAAACAACACTAGTCCGAACTACAACTTATACCAAAATGGTCAAATAAATCACGTGCCACCATGTCTAAGTAACTCAATCACTTATAAGCTCAACAATAAACAATTGGGTATCACAATAGCCATAGCTCTTAAGAATAAAAGATCAAATCACGCAATGCATGTAAAACACGTTTCATCAACTCATAATCGCTTGAGTTAATACAATAATTATAATCTACTCCTACATGGAGTATCTCGTCAAAAGCAAATATCAAGCACAAACATCTCAATAACATAGGAGCATTGGTCTCACTTTTATATCCATAGTCGATGTGCATCATAAAAACATTCCACGAAATCCTACATCTCTTATAAAGATAATACTAATAGTAAATTATATATTTTATAAACGAAGGAAAAGGCAATCAAACTTGAAGATATAAGTAGCGTTTGGACTTTTTGGATTGTGAAGTAAGGTGAGGATTCTTACTTTCTTTTATAGTTATTATAGTCGTAGGTACATATTCTTAGCTTCTCTTACAATAGTCGATTGTACGGGAAACATGAAATATTGGGGTTAAATTCATACTATTCATTCAATGATGATCCTTGTTATTTGATATTTGATATTTTGTTTATTTCAATGTGCTTGTATTATTTGATTTATGAAGATATTATGATATGTTAAACGAGTTGGAAAAGTTTTATTTTCTTTTATTAGATATGTCTCACATGATGCTTAAAAATATTTTGAGTATTTTTGTAACTATAAATGTTTTCAAAACTTGTGGAACACAATAATATATTCTTCATTATATATTGTTTTGGATATTTTATGATTTGGTGCATCGAGCTATTTATCCACCTATGGGGGTACCATAGACACATCATTGGAGGCACAGATGGTGATGGTGTGACACCTTTTGTGGCGGTGTGATCGGTCCACGACTTCTCCTAGGGGTTTGGCTCCGAGAGCTATTTTGATGAGGAGGCGTATGGGTTAACCCCAGATCGTAGGTTATGTTATGTTATAGTTGATGGTAGTGTAGTGCCCGACACCAATCTCACATTTGTAAGGTACATTTGGATTTGCAGATCCAGTGTACAAATGTCTGGCATTTGTCATATCTGTATGTGGACGATGTGCAAGTGTATGCGTTTCCGGTAGGAGCTTGATGTTATATGATATGATACGTGATTTGATATGAATTGTGATATGATATGTTTGCATTTAGTACCGAAGGATTTCTATGAAATGAATTTTGATTCTGAAGGTATTTTAATCTGAAAACTTTGATTTTGATACTTTTGTGTTTGTTTCGATTATTATTGTTATTATAATGTATATTATATATCCGCGCGCTAAGCAATTGGCTCAGCCGCAGTTTTCTTTTCTTCCTCTATGACAGGTGTTTAAGGGTGCTTTAAGGGGAAAGTGATTGAGAGCTAGCTTAGTAGAAGCTTGTTGAGATAGTACTTGTGGATTAGGTTTGAGAGGTATTTGTTTTAGTTTGCTTTGTTTATGTATCGTATGAGTATCATTCGTTTCATGCTGAGAAGGAGTGTTACAATATATACCATCTTTTTTAAATAACAAGGGGACAATCTGATACAAATCCATACTCCCAGGGGTTATTTTTCCATCTTTTTTGGGTTAAACCCATCCAAAATCTTGCCCCATATTCCAGACGATCTTCGCCGGTGTTCAAAGCTTGCCTTTCCGGCATCCTCAGTTTCATCAACAAATTCACCATTCAAATTGACCTGAAAATGGATATTTCCCATGTTCTCGGTCACCGAGTTCAATCAATTTTCTACACAGCATCCCCACCGCAACTTCCCTTTTCAACCAGACCCATAAAAAATTCTCAATCTCCATCCACAACCCCTGTTACTACTACCACCAACAATTCTAAAACCGTTCGAATTCAATCTCAAGATCGACCGTCGTTTAAGTCTTCTCTAAGACCCAAAGATTACATCTCAATTTCGTACCAAGCTAGACAGTCGGCTATACTCGATATTCAACAATCCCCTGATTTACAATTGGCTCTTTCAAGGTAAAATTTACATGGTTTTTGTTAGAAGATTGATACCCATGTGTTTAGATTTCTAGTAGTTGATCGAAAGTGTAATATAGTCAGAATTGCAGTAGGACGTAAACCCTTTTCAGTTTGAAATTTGAAAATGAATGCAGGTCAGGGGGTGTGCTGAGTGTGCAAGATGTGAATTTTCTTATGCGTCAATTCGGCAAGCAAAATAGATGGAAGGATCTTTCTCAGGTTCTACTAAATTGAACATATTGACCCCCATGAATGGATTCAATAGTATGGTTATTTCCAAATTCTTTATGATAAATACATAAGAAATCCATTTCAATTTAATAATTTACAATTAGTAGCTTGAAATCAAAGTCAATAGGTTTATCATGGTACATACATACATAATATGTTTGTGTTAGGTTGACAAGTTAAAAGTCAAAAGGTTTCTTCTTTATTCATTGCTAATAGAAATTCAGGGGGTATTATAAAATGACATTTAAAAAAAAAAATTTAGTTTGGTTATCCTAACCTTAATTATAAACTCTTAAGAGCATGACAGTTGTTTCTTTTAACTAATTCCTAGAAATTTTGAGGGGCCTTTTGATAAACAGCCTTTCTTGTCTACTTTAATGTAAACTTCAAGATACAAGCTCAGCATTTGGACTAAAAAGGGTGGAGATTGTTTATTTGCTTATCTCAGAGAAAAATTTATAAAAAATTAAAGGATTTACTTCCAAATTGTTTGGTAATACTGCAGGTGTTTGAGTGGATGCAGCAAAATGGGAAGCTAAACTTTGCTTCCTATAGTAGTTATATAAAGCTCATGGGGAAGAACCTCCATCCTAATAAGGCACTGGAAATATACAATGGCATAGAAGATGGCCTAACCAGGGTTCACCCATCTGTTTGTAATTCCGTTCTTGGTTGTTTAATTAAAAATAGCAAACTTGAGAAAAGCTTTGAACTTTTTCGTCACATGAAGCAGAAAGGTCTGGTTCCAGACGTTATTACTTATAGTACGGTATGCCTTTAATAACCCCTCAAAATTCTCGCAAGTTCAACCTGCTTGTTAATAGGTCAATTTGGTTGTATTCTAATCTCAAACATGTTAGTTTTAGAAAAAAAAGAAACCATGAAAGAAGCGAGTCAAATGGTTTAAACTTGTCCCAATTGTAGGTCTACTGCATAAGATCTCTTAGTTTACTTTATCCAAAGATTTAGATTACTAAATAATATTGTTGTTTTGTAATTATAATTGACACATTTATCATTAAAATGTATAGTTTTGAGTAAAAGGACAGAAGAAACTTTGCATTGTGTCCTAATCTGATCCGACCTGACCCGTTTCAACCTGTACTAATGTGACCCAGTTAGCCAGATCCTCTGTCGACACGTTACCCACATGATCATCTTGCCACTTCTTATAAGTTTGTGTTAAGTTTAACCTCTACTGAACCTAACGGTGAGAAATTGTCTTTTTCTTTTTCTCTTGTAGCTGCTTGCAGGTTGTGCCAAAGTCCAAGATGGTTATAAAAAAGCAATAGAGCTGGTTCAGGAGCTCAAGCACAACGGGTTGCAGATGGACAGTGTTATTTATGGGACACTAATATCTGTTTGTGCTTCTTCTAATCAATGCAAAGAAGCAGAGAATTATTTCAACCAAATGAAGATTGAAGGCCATATTCCTAATGTCTTTCATTACAGTTCTTTGCTTAATGCTTATTCAGTGGATGGAAACTATGAGAAGGCTGAGGAGGTATTTAAAGAGATGAAGTTATCAGGGTTAGTTCCAAACAAGGTTTGTCTCATATTCATGTTATTATTATGAAACTTTGTTTGAATATTTATTCACAGCTTAGTGTTGCAGGTTGTTTTGACAACTTTACTGAAGGTGTATGTTAGAGGAGGTTTGTTCGAAAAATCAAGAGAGTTGCTAAATGAACTAGAAGCCCTTGGCTATGCCAAAGAAGAGGTAAAGTGGGACCTTTGCTCTTTTTATACTTCCCGGAACTATCAGTTTGTAGTTTTTTAGTTGAATTTACTTGATTGCCCCTGTCATGGCTACAAATATATGATGGTCTTTAGTTGGGTTTATATGATTCTTATACTTCATCATTTTGGAGTGATAATCAAGGCATTTTGGTAATTTTGCAATTGCCAAACCTGTAAAAACGCTGGCATGTAGGTTACACATTGAAATGTCATTTTTTTTTATCAAATATGGTTACTAACTTACTAATGTGTCATACTTTTACTAAGTAAGGTTGCTGATGTAGTACTTTGTTGTTATTATATTTTAAAAAATAAACACCATGGGTAACAATGCCCAAGCTCCCTCCGGTCATTGCCAATAACACCACACAACCCACATGCCCCTCCCCTCCCCTCCCTACAAATCAAAATATGAATTCCTGCATTGTAAGATACAAATCTGTGCACTACAATGACTTACTACACTGATATTATGCCAATATGACATTATTTCTACTCTAAGTGGTTGACTAAGCTTTTTAGGCAATTGTCCTTGGGAAAATGATTTTGGAGATGCTTTAAAGGCAGATCCCAAGGAGTTGCAACTTACGGGTTTTGAACTTGAGACCTTCTAATCCCAAGCCCTTATCACTTGGCCACCCCTTTGTGGTTAAAGATGCTATAATTTAATCATCCATGTTCATATCTATAGGTAAGTTAACCTAGTCCTTCCTTAATAATAACATGAATTGTAATTTTGCATACTTCTGCATTGGTATTTCTTTGTAGATGCCATACTGTTTGCTAATGGATGCTCTATCAAAAGCCGGGCAAGTAGATGAAGCTAAATTGGTGTTTAGTGAAATGCAGAGAAAAAATGTGAAAACAGGTGTTTATCCTTCAGAGCTCACTCATTCTTACCCCCCTGCCCCCTAAAAAGACAAAACACAGTCACACACACACACACAAAAAAAAAACATTGTAGTTACCTACTCTCTTAGTCTAACGAAGAGAGCAACATTGATTTGATATATAACCCAAGGGAATTTGTGGGTCATACTGTCAAATATTTAATAATGCCTTTCCATAACAAACAAAATTAGTGAATTCGTATCAACTCGGTCGTCTAATTATGTTGCAATTTTCATTAGATAGGGAGAGTATTTAAGATGAATTTTCTTGAATATATCTACTTGCTTTCTTTATCAGATAAATATGGAGAGGTTTTGGATCTAACTTTTTTGTCCTGGAATCACATCCAGATGGTTATTCCTACAGCATTATGATTTCAGCCTTCTGTAGATATGGGCTTCTGGATGACGCAAAGCAATTAGCATCAGAATTTGAAGCCAAATATGAAAAATATGACGTTGTTATATTGAACACAATGCTTTGTGCCTATTGCAGAACCGGAGAAATTGAGAATGTGATGAATCTAATGAAAAAAATGGATAAATTGGCAATCAACCCAGACCGAAATACTTTTCACATTTTGATAAAGTATTTTGTTAAAGAGAAGTTGTATATGCTTGCTTTTAAGACTTTGCAAGATATGCACAACAGAGGTGAACAACCAGATGAAGTATGTTTCATTTTCTTTCCTCTCTTTTTCATGGGTGGGTTGGGTAACGGGTCTAAACTAACTGCGTTGGGTTCACCCAAAACAATATTTGTCCAGATCCTTACTTCATTTTTATAAACATTAGCATGTTAAGTATGATTATAGCATCTATATTAGTATAAGTTTTGGATTAAAGCAATAAATCAGGTTGGTTGCATTAAAATTACCCTTTGGGCAACTCTCGACTGGTTTGAACCATCTTTTTACCTGAAATATTTAAATTTACCTTTTCGACCTGCTAGAGATTAAACATAGCCTAGATCAGCCAACTTGTAAGTAAAATAGGAAAAATTACATTTACTTTGTCAGTTTTTTCTTTCTTTTATGTTTCCTGCATTCAATTAAAATTGTGTAGGTTACAGATAGTTTAAACTAAGGCCCTGTTTGGTTCACTGTATTTCGTGGTAATGGGATTTCAAATACAGGGAAATGTTGTGTTTGGTTGGAAAAAAAGGAAGGGATTTTAAATGCCGGGAATTCTTTAAAATCTCTCAAATTCCCTTACTCAAGGGATTTTACAAATGCATCCACCCCCATGGTATTTCAAAATGCTTTGTATGAAGGATTTTTCATTTTACCATTTTGCCAAATGCAAATCCATTTTACAATCCTGTCAAATGCAAATCCTTTGACAGAATGCAAATCCCATGGAAAAAAATCTGCGAACCAAACGCCCCCTAAAAGCGTTTGGCTATTTGTGAAACATTTAAAAGACCCATCTACAATGACAAAATAAAGAAGTTTTACGACCCACGTGACTACTGTAAAAAGTTTAGGTAAGAGTATTTGGAGTTCTTCTAAAGAAGGAAAGTTCGAATTTCTCAGACTTCAGTTACTCCAATTTGATAGTCGTCTTTTTGCAGGAACTTTGTTCCAATTTAATGTTTCATCTTGGTAAAACGGGTGCTCATTCAGAAGCATATAGTGTATATAATATGTTGAGATATAGCAAAAAACCAATGTGCAAAGATCTTCATGAGAAAATTCTGTATATTCTCATAGCCGGACGACTTTATAAAGATGCATATGTTGTGTTTAAGGTGCGTTATTGTCATTTGCAGAAGTGTTTTGTCTTTGTGAGTGAATTTCCCTTGTTAACGTATAATTCATTGTTCAGGACAATGCACGGTTAATCTCTCGGCCCGCCATGAAAAGGTTTTCTAGTTCGTTTATGAGATTTGGTAATATAAATTTGATAAATGATGTCATGAAGGCCATCCACAGCTCTGGCTACAAGATCGGCCAGGTAATTGAATGACTTGTTTGTTTAGTTAAGTAAGGACGTGTTTGGACTTTGTATTAGCTTACTTTTCCGGCTAATGAGCTTATTAGAACGTTGATAAGCTCACCAAGTCAGTTTTTTCGGACTTATGAGCTTGTCAATTTAAACTTGTGGCTAATGAGTTTTTTCTGAACTTTGCTTTAGCCTGTTACCCAATCCACTTCTCGTGTTTTGGGGTTTTAGTTTCTCAACCATGAAAATACACAAAACCAAACAGACTGAACCAAAATGCCTAAATGTTTCAGGGTTTGTTTTCAATGGCGGTAACACGTTACATTGATCAGCCAGAAAAGAAAGAACTGCTGCTTCAATTGTTGGAATGGATGACTGGTCAAGGCTACGTTGTCGATTCATCCACAAGAAATTTACTACTAAAAAATTCAGATCTGTTTGGGCGCCAACAGACTGCTGAGATCTTGTCCAAACAACACTTGATGTCTACAGCATCAAGAACCCGTGAACCTAAAAAAAAAATATAAAAACTCATTTTGAGTTGGGATCTACAATCATCATCCAAAAGTATGGATTTACAAGGCATCATAAGTGTTCAAGTTTCTGGGCTACATAAATGTGCATAATTTGTCAGCAATAGATCGGTAAGTTCTATTACCAATTGAAGCTTAGAGGTGGCCGTACCTGGTCGGGTAATTTTGGTATGTTTCAAAACTGGTCGGGTAATTTTGGTTGTAGTGACCATGGGATGCATGTTTGTTTCAGGTTCTTGAAAATCAGGTTTCTGCAACAAGAAAGCAAGAAGTGAAACATAAAAACAAACATGAATATACAACAGACATTCGGTTTCATGATCAGGTCGAAATGGTAATTTTATTTGCGGGTATACTCGAGATAACTAGTATTTGTAACCAAAATATGTAATTATGTAGTAGCAAGGCTTCCATTGTACCATGCCAAGCTTCTGTTTTGACCTGTTATATGTGATATACTGATATACAAGAGTTTGGCCCTCAAAGGGTACTTTAGGCAATTTAGTATTGTTTTGTTACTCTCAAATCATATGCAATATATGAGTCCCTTTGCAGTTTATTTTTATTTTCTAGGAGGGTATTCTTCAACCATTTACTACAATATATAATTATCATTCCTTACAAAAATATATAATTAATTTTAGGGGATAAGATATATGCTTCTAGCAGCACATATTTTAAATACTTTTATACTCGTAAACACTTTTAAACGAGAATAAGTAAGTCATTTCATCGGTTGCTCATTTAAACATTTGTGATGGAAACACCTATCATAAGTGGTTCTAGTAACATGTATCATTTTCTCATAATTTTAATGTTATATAGCTGTCAAAATGATACGTGTTCTTAACAACATATTATTTAGATACAGTTATATTTCAACACCGCTTAAATTATTAAACTGAGAAAATGTGTGCAGCTAGAAGCACTTATGATTGATGCTTTCACACTTACAAACACTTAAATAAGTAAACGATGAAATGACTAACATTCCCCTCATTTTAAGTGTTTGTAAGTGTAGAATCACCTAAGATGTGATATATTAAAATACGGAAAATTACTTAAATAACCCTATTTATTTAATTGTGATCGCGATATCTTCCCATTCTTGAGTCATTTTTGTGTAAAATCATTATTACATTACAGTGTTTGACTCTTGGACGTAAAATCAGTAAATGTCACAAAGGTTGGATCTTGACGATGAAATCAAGAACCAACTGAACCCCGTAGTTGATCCACCAAACAACCATACTCAGCGTTTGATTCAGGGATCTCCGGCAGCTCATTTCCTTCTCCACGATGAACTCTCCCTACCCAACACCCATAACCCCATCACAAACCCGAATTGGATGGATCGGCACAGGCGTAATGGGCTCTGCAATGGCTTACCGTCTTCTATCCGCCGGCTACGCCCTCACTATTTACGCGCGAACCCCTTCTAAAACATTATCACTTCAATCTCAAGGTGCCCATCTCGTTAATTCCCCATCGGAAGTCGCCAAATCTTGCGATGTCATATTTACAATGTTGGGACACCCATCAGATGTTCGGCAAATTGTCTTAGAGAATCCTGATTCAATCTTATCTTTTTTAAACCCCGGAAGTGTCATAATCGACCACACTAGCAGCCACCCAACTCTTGCTAAACAGATTTTCAATGCTGCCCGCCGGAAAAATTGCTGGTCTGTCGATGCTCCTGTTTCCGGTGGTGATATTGGTGCTAGAGAAGGGAAATTGGCTATACTAGCTGGCGGGGATGAAGGTGTTGTGAATTGGTTATCACCTTTGTTTAGTCTAATGGGGAGACCAAGTTATCTTGGTGTTGCTGGTTCTGGACAGAGTTGTAAGATTGCTAATCAGATTACAGTGGGTGGTAGTTTGTTGGGGTTGAGTGAAGGGTTGGTGTTTGCTGCAGCGGCAGGGCTGGATAAGTCACAGTGGCTGGAGGCGGTGAGGGGCGGAGCTGCAGGGTCAATGGTGATGGATTTGTTTGGGAAAAGGATGATAGAGAGGGACTTTAGGCCTGGTGGGTTTGCTGAGTACATGGTGAAAGATTTGGGGATGGGTTTGGATGTGGTGGAGGAGGAAGGCGGTGAGGTGGCGGTGTTGCCCGGTGCTGCTCTTTCTAAGCAACTATTTTCTGGTATGGTTGCTAATGGTGATGGTAAGCTTGGGACTCAGGGGCTTATTACTGTTGTAGAAAGGATGAATGGGAAAAGTGTATGAAGTATGAACCCTCTCTTCATCTCATGTAAATTAAAAGTTTGAGAATGTTAAGGTATTTGTGTTCTTTATGTGCATTACTATCAACATATGTTGTATGGTCTGTATGTTTGTGTTACATATTTAGCTCTGTATCCTTGCAGATCTTTGTCTTTTAAACATGTTTGATTCATTATAGATGGTGGTGAAACTCGGTATTGCCTTCTAGTTTGTTTCTTTGCGACGACGTTTGGTTCGAGTCTATTGCGTTCTAATATCGGATATATCTTCTTTCTTGTTTTGTGGTCGTCTTTTACTTCGAGCACCGGTCTATCCAAACCGAAAAACCGAACAACTAGTATAACTAATAAAACCTAATAGCTAAAACCGAAGCTAGATGAAAATTGATGTTTCTGTTTGTAAATTTTTAATAACCGGTATTAATGGATTTGTGCGCGTGTAAGTGTAGAGACAGAGGGCACCAAAAGTATATGATACGTGACATCTTAGGGTAGCGTTAGATGATGTACTTGCGTAACCTCTATTTGGCTAAGTATGAGGAATGAATTCTTCGTTGCTTCTTCGTCACCATTGGTGTTAATGTACGATGAATGATGATGCTTCTACGCTCCTTTGTTCTGTTTTGCTTTCTAAGTTCTCGGTTTCCAAATGAGCTAAGCCTTCTTCTAGATCCAAGAGATTCTGTGTTCTCTTGATCCAATCATAATAATCTTTAAGCATCATTCGCAGGTCAAAATACGTCGGTTTGCACTTAAAATCCCATCACTATGAGAAAAAACCAGTCCAAAGCTACACTACTAGTTTAGACGTGACTAGAATTTTATACTAGCTTACGTTCTCTTTCTTGCCACCATCTCAAAATATTAAATGTTGCAAATTATTTTGCAGTAATATCACAAGCTTAATCGACTCCTATATAAATATAAAGTTTGTATAAAGACGATTGAACTCTGAACGTTTTAATTGAGACATATCTTGAAACCAAGACGTCCCAATACTCATAAAATTTGTGTATGACCTCGAAAAAGAAGGATTTTAAGTAGTTGATGTCATCGGGGCGAAGGTACTCTCTTCTCAAGACGTGTATTCATTTTTATATATAATATATAATTCTTTTATACAATATTGAATTTTTGCTATATTCCCTCTTATTTCAACTTCACTTTGACCCAAAAACATTACCAATATTACTTAAATTATCCTTTACATTCTTAAAGTTTGCAAGCGGGTTTAGTGCCAAAGAAAACAAAAAAATTCAATGTATTTAAAAAATATATATATTTTTTGTAAGGCATTTCAAAAATAATACCCTCTTACTATTCACCCAATAATTCAAAACTCGATAATATTTGTATTATCTCAGAAATACTTATTAAAGCGATGTTTGATGTTGGAAAATATGTTTGTAATAACCCGAATGTCGTTTGACATAGTAGAAGTATAACATGTCATAGCTTTAGCTATGACAAGATAGTTCGTTTCCGGTCCTTCTATATTTTGAGTGCCTTAAGGAGGGAAATGATGGTAATAAAAGTGAAGGGAAAGAAAAAAATACGAATGAAAAGAAATGATTTACCTATGTTTTTAAGTTGGAAGGAAAATAAGGAAAAAAAAGATGATTCTTCTTTCCTTTACAATTATCTTATTCTTGAAAGGAAGAAAAATTGGGTAATATATTGAAGGAATCTCATGCATGCTACAAAACCCATAAGCAATGGAAGCAAAGGTTTTTCAAAAGAGTTTTCACGTTTACAAACCACATGTAGGAGATTCTTTTAGTGAGATTATACTACAACGAAATATAGCAACAAGAACAAAACAAGAAACATAGAAGAGTAAGATATACCCTTGATGTCTCTGGTGGTTGTGGTTTTGAGGATGTGATACTTGAACCCGAGCTTGAGTCCCTCTATTAGTATCCACACCAAGCACACGAGAATCTCCTTTGCTAAAGCTTGGAATATCGATCTCCTTGCTGGAATGATGTCCCAAGAACAGCAACAATAACCCTTGCCTTTGATAGCACTCACTTAAACTTGCTCAAGAAGTTCTAAGTATGCTTAGTGTATATATGTTAGTAATTTGGCAAAATGTTCATACAAGAGAAACAAGTGGAGTTTATATAGGCTAGAGCGGAGCTCAAATGGCACCAGGGCCGGCCAAAATGGCTAGCCCTCATTAGACCAACCAAAAGGTCCAATAAAACAAAAGTGCCACTTTGACTTCTGCTTTCATGGGCTCTCATGGGCCATGCGGTAGTCGTGAAAGCGCCACCCCCACGATTCCTCACCCGGCTCATGAAGCCTCGTGAAGGGCTTCACGTCACAACCTCTTCACGACCCGTGAGGGCCCGTGAAGATCGACAGAAACCCTAATTGAACAATTTGCTTCTCTTGACTTGTGCTGTCGGATTCTACACATGACGTGTGACCCAATAGGTCCGTGCCTCATCAGTAGTGATACCAGTATACGTGTATTAGTGGGCAAATAACCAACAAATATTCCCTTTATTTTATTTGTATCATCTATATCTTTCCCTCCTGTGAAAACCAAAGAACACATAAAATATATGGTAAAGTAGGCAAAAATACAACAAACTATGTCTAGATTGTCATTATATTTAACCAACTTCATTTTTTACCTAAGAATAGAACTAACTTACAATTTGGGTTCACTGTATGCAATGTGTACCTCTTTATTAGGTTCCATTTTTTTACTTTTGAATTTTTTGAACTACTTTAATTCATAAAGATGAACATATGAAGATGAAGGGGAACATGAAGATGAAGATGCATATGAACAAGATGAAGATTAAAACATGAAACCATATGAGCACCAAAAAATGAAACAAAATCAAATAGAAATCTGAACAGAACTCTGGTCGGTTGCAAAATCATATGAGTAGTGGAATCAAAATCGTATGGTGATATTGTTAGATGATGCTCACCGACACACGTAGGTCCGTATAACTACCGATACAACATGAGCCTATTGGGTCCTGATAGCACACATCGCAAACGAGAGATGAGAAAAACAAAGTATGGTTGTGCTAGAGGAGTCTACGCCCTGGACCACTACTCCATGTGCCAGACAGACTTCATTTGTTTTTCTTGTGTTTTGCTTGACTCAAGGTGGGACAATAATAGTTGAACGACCCGAACTTTTATGGAAAGTATTGTAAACTTTTTAGACGAGAAATGAATAATATTTATGGAGTTTATTTATTTATGATATTTAATGAAATCAACTTGTAGTTGTGTAATGAACAAGGTTTCAAATAATGATGATCGTGACGTAACGGTGGTTTTTTATTTTGATGAATGGTTAAAACGGTTTATCTGTTTTAATAAATATGATGCTTTAAAGTCTTCCGTCGCGATTAATCCGATTGAGTAAAAAACTTTTGTAAATCTTAATTTTTGAAAACGACGGCTGTTACAAGTTGGTATCAGAGCTATGTTGTGAGAGATCTAAGTACTGAGTCCGATACTTAGACTCACAACTTAGCTCAAGTAAGATGACTGGGTGAGAATGTGTGTAAGTACCCGTTTGTTACCTGCTATCCTAGGTAAATTGCATACAATTAACCAAAATTTAAAAGTTAGTTATATTTTTAGATACAAAATAAAGTTTGTTACATACAATATCAATGTATACATAGTTCGTTATATTTTCACACTCTTTACCCTAAAATATATTGCCCTAATTCCTTTGGTTTCCTCTGCTTTCAATAATTAAATTGAAAACACGGCCTTTAAAACTGTTGGTTGATAACAAATTTGCAATGAAGTCTTGGTTTAATTTCACTTGTAAGGCCATTCGTATAGCATATCTTTTGGGGTTCCCCAACCCAAAAGGCACATCAGCGCCACATCACTTTTCTTTTCTCTTTCCATTTCAACCTAAAAGTTAGTATATGTGATATTGTTAGAATTTGACATAAAATATATACCTGATTTCTTTCTGACAATATATGGTTTTTCTGAATAAAATATAGCCAAAATGAGGTTTAAATGTTCTCTTATTTTATATATGGCCATTTTCAGGAAAACATTGCGGAAAAATAGATAAAACAAGCCAATAAAAGAAAAGATCGCGAAAGAACGAAGAAATAGTGAAATATCACTCAACGCGTCGCGTCACTATTGTGGAACGCGCTGTGTCACTACAAGACAAAACTTGAAGCCGAGCAACAAAGTGAAATTTGGCACGGAATCTCTTGGAAGAGGAACGCGGCGCGTCACCTAACCTCTGACGCGACACATTGGCTCATTTTTTCCCCCTATAAATTCCAGTTGAAGCTGCTCACTTCCACATATCACTCCTGAATGCTCGAGGGCTTCTCCCAACGTTTTCGGAGTTTTCTCACCTAAAATTCACTTATATACGTAGTTTGTAGCTTCGTTTTAGCGTTTATGTAGTGGTAGTCGCGTTTCTGCTTCCGTTTCCGAGTTTCCAGCATTTGTATCTCGGACATATGCTCATGGGTTAATACTACCGTTTTTGCTTCCATTTCCGAGTTTCCATTTAGAAATCATCATTTTATAACCGGATTAGTTAATACTACCGTTGATATTAATTTGGAGGATTCAACGACTATGTAATTTATTTTTACTATTATTCCTGTTTTTGCTGTCTAGTGATTAGTTTAGATTTCTCTTCATGCCAAGTTCTGTTTAGCTAGACAATAGGTTTGACTTGAAGTAGCAGTAGTTATTGCTTACCCCGTGTTCGATAAATTATCGGTCTTACCAGTAGCCTATACTATATACGTGGGTACACTGCCCGTGTGTGTAAGTAGACTAGTAGTAATTCCATTTAAAATCTTACTGTGCAACTGATCCTAAATGCTTTTCATAGTGCATTGTCTGACACCGCCGCGTGAGCACCCCGTTTCGTTATCACATCACAGCAACACACACCGATATGCTAACTCAATCTTACCTCACTTTTTTATTTTAATATATATTAAGAGAGAAGTAGGGAGAGAGAGAAGGTATGGTGGGAAACACTTGTAATACCCGGATTTTCGAAAAATAAATAAAGAAATATTTACGAATATTTTATTGCCATTATTATTTGAGTTGTAATTTATTTATGGGATTAAAGTTGGTTATTTGGGCTTGGATGATTATTTAGCCTAGTAAATAAATGAGTATTGTATTATTTTTCTTGATGTGCTAGTTGAGTGAAGAGATAGAAGGAGGGTATTAAAGAATAAGCCTTGTGGGCTTAGAAATTGTTTGACTACTGGGCTCAAAAGCCTTTTTGGAGATATGTATAAATAAGAGATTACGTCTTAGCCATGGTGGCTACTGTTCCATTGAGAAAGAAAACAGAGAAGTTGTGTGTGCTTGAGGTCGAGAAGGAGAAATAGAGAGAGAGCGAGCTAGAACCTTTGTTTTTATTGCAAATCTGCAAGGAATTAAAAGAAGAACTATCATGTGATGTTTCTAATCCCTCTATGATCATGTAAATACAGTTATGTATGGATTTAGACCTGTTTTAGGGGGTTTTTGTTGCATGGGGTTTTTATGCTCGAGAAGGTGAGGAAATGGTGGATTGAGAGGCCAAATCTTGTTTTAAACCAATGAATGTTTGTAGGGTTTGTTCTTATGATCGGAGAAAGGATTTGCAAATGATTTGAATCAAAATGATTAAGTTTTTGAAAGGTTATGATTTTGAATATGGAGTTTTGAGGTACTGGGTTTTTGGTCTAGTATGACTTTCAATGTGGTCCGACTTTTGGTGTGGTCCGACTTTTGGTGTTGGTCCTACCTTAGTGTTATGGTCCAAATTTTGATGTGGTCCAACCTAGTAAGGTCCGACTTAGTGTAGTGGTCCGACTTTAGAGTGTTGATATAGCCTTAGAAGTGGCACGACTTATAGGCCCATTGAATATCCAAGGCTGATCTTTTGAGATATCTATATTGTAGGTCCTCGTGATTGGACTTGTTAATTTTCAACTTGTGAAATCTGTTGCTTATATCTGTGTCGCGGATCAGGTGAGTTACACTAACTTATACATGATATTAGTGTGAAATGTGTATGTTATATTTATGTGAAAGTGTAAATGATATGTTCATATATGAAGTGAAGGTTTACGTTATATTGTGGTGAAAACATAACTCGAGCACAGTCAGACATAATGTGAAACCCTTGGTACGGCTTGGATAGTCAACTGTGACCCAAAGTGTGAAATCGTCATTAGTGCATTGCGTCGGTAGTATGTGAAATGATATGTGATCATGGATTGTTATATGATATGACATGTGCATACCTAGTGTGGTGTGTAAGTTAGAGTGCTCGCTAAGCTTTATGCTTACTGTGGTTGAATTTACTCTTTTCAGGACCTGAGCGTGGGAAGGCTCCAGCAGTTTGAAGACGACTCATCATTTATCTAACTGTTTCCTCTGTTTTAATTACTCAAACATTTTATCAAACTAGATTTGTATTTAATTATTTTAATGTACTTGACGACGTGTAGTTCCGGGTGCGGGACCTCGTCGGAATTTTGTTGGTTGTCACAGATAAATGTATTTTTATATTTACTTATACTTGTAAAAAAAATTGGGATATTACAACACTCAGGTTTACCAACCCAAAATACCTTACCCTATCGGGTTGGAATAAGAGGAGTAGGGGTGTTATCATTAAACCCGATGATAACTTCGGACCTAGTCATAACCATGGTCTAATCGTGGAAGCATTTTCATCATTAAAGCATATTAATTTGTTCTCCAATTGCATATGTTAGGCCATAAGTATGGCACCTAACAACCTTTCTGTTACTCAAATATCACATAAGTGTCACATCACTTTTTCATTCCCTTTCTCTCTTACTTCAAACCTAGTATAGCATAACTCAACTAACCCTATATTTTCTTCACATTTTTAATTTATTTTATTTTATATTTAACTATAAAATAAAATATTTATAATTTTTATAAAATTAAAAATATAATACATAATCAAAATAAAAATTTCATAACATTAATAAAACATTATTATTAGAATTGAAAATAAAAACTACAAAACTCTAAATCGGAAATAATATATAATAAAAACATCTAGTGGCCTAATCGTCCTTGTTGAGGGGAAGCTGGATACGTGAAATATGTCCGACTAAACCGGACAGAAGGTTATTATGCGTCTCTTGGTTTTTTGACTTCTCGAACGTTGCCGTGTGTGCTTGTTCACTTATTTATGTTTCGATATCAGATGATAGAAAGTCGTTTTCATCGAAACTACAAAGTGCATGGTCTTCGTCTTTGAGTATCATATCGTGTAATATGATACAAGCATACATGATGTCTCTCAATCTTTGTCGGATGCCATCCGTTGAATAGACAGGGTTATCGTCAAAGTATTCATTTATAAGCCGCTTGTTTGCAGCTCCAAAACCTCTTTATATGTTCCCACTCCTTGCTTTTGCCGACGATTCCACGGTGCTACCTAAATTGCGTTTGCCGCTTCTCGAACCAACCCTATAAAAGTTTCATTTTAGATAAGCTAGTCGGTTGATACAGATGATGATGAAGCAGGTTGTAGTGAATCCATATTATGTAAAAACTAAATATTTTTTGTAGTAGAATGGAAGATAAAAGGTAGAGAGAAATATAGAAATTGAGATGAAAATTTCAAAGTGTGTAGTGGTGAATATATAAGAGAGAGGAGAAAAAAAGGAGTTTTTTTATAAACGTTGTGTAACGGTAAAAATAATCAAATAGTATAAGTCTAGGAGAGCCTAGTAACGGACCCGATGGGGTACTTATATCATTGTTCCTCGACAACCCGAGGAAACCAAAAAAGAACCCGAAGGGGTAGGGCCACCTCGTAAGGTGGTTTTAGATAAGAGTGCAAGAGTGGGAGTGGGGTGGGGTGGGGTGACCACTTGCGTGGTGGGTGTGGGGTGGGGTGACCACTTGGGTGGTGGGTGTGGTGAAAGAATGTATGTGGTAACTACCACATGCTAAAAAGCAGTGTTGTGGATTAATGGTGGGCCCAAATCAAATTTATCACTTTTTTTTATTTTTGATTGATTAGTGAGTATTTAAGTGGGCCCCAACATTTGATATAGTGGTGAGTGACCACTACGAAACTTATTGGTGAACTGAGTGGTATAAGAAAAAAACTGATGTGGCGATGTGGTAGAGTGTTATCACTCCCACCACTCTAAGGCCAAACATATAGCCAAACCTGAAGGGATTTGGTGGACTGAGTGGTATAAGAAAAAAACTGAGGTGGTGATGTAGTGGAGTGTTACCACTCCCACCACTCTAAGGCCTAACATATAGCCAAACCTGAAGGGATTGGGTTGCCTTCGGATAGCTCGGGTTCCTTCGGGAACACCGCTACCAGCCCTTTTCGGCTTCCTGTTTTGGTTCCACCTACCCGACTGTTCTCGAAGCTTTTTTTATTTTGTGTGTGCAACGGCTATTTTTATTTTAAAAAACTCTCCAATGGTAAATATATATAGCCATTGATATATATATATATATATATATATATATATATATATATATATATATATATATATGGGAGAGTTCAAATGAGAACTGTGAGAACCAATCTTGACCGTTCATTTTGGATAATGGAATTCATGGATGAAGAGCGTGGGGGGATTGAGTATGGCAGGGTGCATGTAAGGAATTCATGGGTGGGCAATCCAATTGAAGGAGGTGGAATTGGACGGCTAAGATTGGTTCTCATACGAAAAACAGTTCTCGTTTGAACTTTTGCCTATATATATGTATATTTATTTATTCTCCTATAAATACCTAACTATATCTCAACAATTCTCATCCAAAATTCTTTCAATCTTCCAACTTCTCCTCTATAAAAATACACTACTACACTTAACAAAATTCAACATGGATTAACGTCGCAACCGCGGTCGAAACCCGGATTCAAACACACCAACGTCCACCGGTTTTTCGCTCGGGTTTCAATTCTTCATCCGGCTTCCAACCCGGGTTCCAACAATTTACACAGCAAGGTTACGTCCCTCCCCAATTGACGTACGAAGGGATGTTACAAGCGGGTTTTGTTCGGGTATCATTCAATCTTCCAAACCCGATTCAAGATGACGTCAACGACATTGAGTATGTACCGGAAACTCATCAACCGGAGACACCCCAATCCATTCCAACCCAACAATCTAACCAAATCCAAGAAGAAACCCCGACACCACAAACGGGAAAGAAAAAACTTGACGGTCGAGCAAAAGCTAATAAATGGACAGTCGAGGAAGAGATGGCGTTGATTCAAGCTTGGGTTAACGTTTCCGAGGACTCCGTTGTTGAAAACGTCCAAACAATTGGTATAATTTGTGTACATATTATTACTATATATTATTATTCTTACTATATTCTTACTATATATTACTATTCTTACCATTTTTATTATATACATATAGATAGTTTTTGGAAAAGAGTCGAGATTTTATTTCACACTCAATACAACGTGGAACATATAGAAATGTTCATCAAGTGACCTCCAAGTTCAAAGACTTAAACAAAAAAATAACATCTTTCGTTGACATCTACAACAACCTAATAACTACAAGACGAAGTGGTCATAGCAAATCCGATATTCTAAGTTTGTCGCACTACCGTTATCGGGAGGATAACAAGGGGACTGCTTTCACCCACGAAAAAAGCGTGGAGCATCTTCAAAAATTGTCCAAATTGATACAGGGTACAACCGATGACCTCTCATTTTTTGCGGCACAAAACGTAGTAAATATCTTCGAGTCAAAACCCACCGATCCCATCATCCAACCCAAACATTAACTTTAACCTCAATAATTATTACGAGGACGACAAGATCGAAATAGAGGAGCCTCAACGGCCCATCCACGAGTACAAGAAATACCAACGTACAATCGACCCAAAGCTATGATACGTTGGTAGACCAAATATCTACGTAGAACCAGCGAGTAGATCAAAATATAAATTATAGAATGAACAAACTTGAAGTCGAGAAAAAAACGTTGTTGGTCAAACAAAACAAGATCGAACTGCAAAAACAATCACAATTCGACAAAGACTTCGAGTTTTACATTAACCCGCATAATTACCTTATGGGTCATATTTTAAAGGCAACGTTGACGAAATAAAAAGAATTAGAGAATTATATGGTTGCGAATAATCAAGTAGCGTAATAAATAATCACGTCTTTTATAAAATTTCGTGAGGGGTGGTCCCCTTTTGCTTTAGTAGAAACGATAGGAAATTAAGGGCTTTCAATTTCTATATTTACTCTTCGAGTATGAAAATATAGAAAAAACAAAAAACGTCCAGAAGAAATACAACGAGATATTTTTACAACGAGTAAAATAAATTAACATTAAAATTCAGAAAATTAAAATTTATAATTTTTAATATAACAGAATTTAAATTTACAATCCTTTCTACGACACAAAAGTTACATATTATCTTTATTAGGCCATGCATAGTGCATGCCCCGAAATCTTTTTGGAGCGTTTGAGTTGCATTCAGGTGATCCGGGAACACCGCTACACGCCTACACCCTCCTCTTCTAGTTAGCTCTCGGTTCTTCCGACCTGAGCTCACCCGTGCTTTTTTTTAGAGTCTGTAAGAAAGAGGAAGGTGGGGAAAAATATTGGGTTGTTTGAGTTAAGTTATACTTGGGTTTCGGGCAAGATAGAGAAAGGAAGAAAAAATGATGTGACGCTGATATGACATTCGGGTAAAGAAAAAAAGAAAGATGGGTGCTACTTATTGTCTTAGTAACTTTGGTTTTTTTAAATAGCAAATTCACTTCATGGATATGTCATACTTGTAAGCTTTTATGTAGAACATTGCGTAAAACATATTATATATATAACAAGGTAAAAGTTCAAACGAGAACTGTTTTTCGTACGAGAATCGTGAGAATCAATCTTAGTCGTCCAATTCCCCCACCTTCAATTGGATTGTCCACCCATGAATTTCTTACATGCACCTTGCTACATTCAATCCTCCCACGCTCTTCATCCATGAATTCCATTATCCAAAATGAACGGTCAAGATTGGTTCTCGCATTTCTTGTACGAAAAACAATTCTCGTTTGAACCCTCTCGTATATAGCAAATACCAGAAAGTATGAAGAGTACTTATTTTATCTTTTTCTATAGAGCTTTTAAATATCCTTTATATTCTATAAAGCTGATACAATTAAAGATTGCATTTTTGACGGAGTGGCCAACACATAGGTTTTTAAACTCCCAGGCTGTTTGTTTGAGTCTCACCTTTTATTTTTTTTTATGAAAAATAATATTTTCTTCTATTTTTTTCTCTTATTTTATCCTCCTACTCATCACAACATGACATGTGGACTCTACTAATTTTCTTTTCTTACCTCCTTTATTAATTTTAACACTTATATTAATCTTATAAATATTAGAATTAGTAGAATTAAAAAGTAGGAGGATATATAACATTTTTTTTTATTTTCCAAGCCCTTCCTTTCCATATTGAGTTTTTATTTTTGATTTTTTTTGCTACGTAGTGACACGTGGAAACAATCAACATGCATGTTATTTCCATCAAGCCTTTTATCTATCTCAACAATTGTTAGTTTTTATTTTCTTATTTTATATTCTTTTTCCTTTTTATCTTTTTTAATAAATAATTAATAAAAGTTTTTATTTTTAAGTTTAATCTTTATGTTTTGGACGAGAAATTTAAAATAGTTTTTTTGGTTTAAATAAATGCTTTTTGTATATTTTAAATGATAAGTTTAATTTTATATTTTTGAATAAAAATATTATAATAGTTTTATCAAGCCATTTTTTCTTTTTGAAAATTTTTCGGTTGTCAAAATTAATAATTCTAAATCTTACATTGAACTTAATATAAAAAATAAAACTGAATTGATTTTGTTATTAACTAGATGACGTGAATGCACAAGAATTACCTAGAATAAAGTTTCATCCCAACTCCAATTACAAATCTTTAAAATATTTTGCCGATTTATCCTTAACATTTGTGTTTGAACATTAATTTTAATATCATGTTCATCACTACTTTTTTTCTCGCCGTAGAGCTCGGTTTAAGTTTTTGAATGGACAATTATAAAACTTTGAGAGTTTTTAATTTCTTTCTGTTTTTGTTTAATAAATATATTTTTAAACTTTTTAGCATTAAAGTTTATTAAAAATGCCTTTGCACATTATTATATATAACAACATCTAACCGTCTATATTCTTTTAGGTAAAAACAAATTAAAAATCAAATTGGGATAATAAATAAATTTCATCTATTTTCAATATAAAGATCATATAGTAAAGTACGAGTATTAAAAAAATGACATACAAGTTCCTTTTGTAATAACATGTGAAATCACTTTATTTATATAAGTCGAATTAGTATTTTATTAGATGTCAAATATATGCATTAACCCCCGTCCGCAACGTGCGGGGTATAATTACCTTGTTTATAATATGAGCGATCAACATTATGTAAAACATATTTATATTTATATGATACAATAAATAAAAACGTTTTCATGGTTATCAAAATTATGTTTTAGAATGTGTTTTCTTAACCTTGCAAGTCCTTGTGCACATTATTGGGAGTAAAAGGTTTCTGTATACATAATACGTGGCGTGTTGGAGATGCTAAACCTAGTGTTAGTAAAAATGATTTTAGGAAGACAATTCGTGAAAAGCGAATTCTGAAAAGCAGTTCAGGAAACAAATTCCTTAACATCGAGTTTTGAAAATAGTTTCCGGAAAACAAGTTCTAGAAAAAGTTCAGGAAACAGATTCCTGAAAGTCTGGTTCTGAAAACTGATTTTTGAACGACCAATTCTGAAAGGTATTCAAAACACCGATTCCTGAAAATTTGGTTCTGAAAACTGATTTCTAAACGACAAGAAACTGATTCAGGAAGACATTCGGGAAACTAATTCCTGAAGACATGCGTTCTAAAGGATTTCTAGAGCTGCAGCCAAAGAGAAAACCTAAAGAACGGCTGAGGCTCATGTATAACACGATTTACTTAAATAGATTTGTCATTTGTTCCCATAGTACAACAGTCTAAGCAGTACTACCGAAGATGACTACTTGTTTGAAAATGTTGGTGGAAAAGTATGTATGAAACAGAGAGAGTATTTCGTATTGTTGTGTGGGTGTACTGGACTGAGACTGTAGACCTTTTTTTATAGTGAAGATAGAAACCGAAATAATTAATGTATAATTAACATGTAATTAAACAGATTAATTACCATTATTTATATTCAATACGTTTTAGTTACAAAAATTGAAACTAGTTCAAAATGAAAAGTAGCAAAACCAAGCCGTACGAGCTCAAGATCTAGGAGCTGCATTCGTGTCCGTAGGTCCATCCTAAACACAAGTTCTTCGAATCTAGCCTACAAAATTCACAATCAGCACCCCGTGTGTGCGGGTAAGTCTTGGAGTAGAACCACTCCAGAAGCTTGTTAGACCCTTACACTTTCATGGTTATAAACTCACTAAGAGTTTGCTCCTTCCTCCTATGTGGGACAATTCCCACACCCACTTCATTTTTCTAAAATTCAATCAAAGTACTTAACTTTGAATATCGATATCTCATTCACACATACTCCGTTTTGAACATATTATATATCATTTCGAAGCTCTCATGAAGGATAACACAAACCCACTAAGGATTAATTATATAACACACACACACACACACACACATATATATATATGTGTCCAAAGTTAGTAAAAACACATGCTTTTTTACTAAATTTTTCAACAATCCCTCACATGAATGGAGATCGATCTCTACACACAAAAATTCCCTACGAAATTGCCAATAGTTGAATTCTTTATAGGATAGGTAGGTGTTACCCTTTGAACCTTTCCTTGTGAAACATAATTAGTGTCCTAGCTTTTAGTACACTCGGTGTCTTTGAACTGAACTGCCATTTATTTATATGACAATACATTTCACACAGAACTCTTCCAAACAACGACATATCCTCATAGTCGTGTTTGTTATGGTCATAAACACTAGCCTGACTTTGCGAGAGCTCTTAGGAATTATGCCCTCACAATTCGAAGCGAGCCCACTTCTCTCTCACATAGATGATTCTCAATAATCATTAAAACTCATATACTTAGCCTCATCGTTACTAATTACAAGAGTGGACTAGGAAGTTTATTACTTCCCCCATTCATACAACTAGGTTGTCCTTTTGAACGTGGGATCTTCAGTCGTTTCCTATGCATGAATTATTCATTCAAGAGTTTTAATCTCATTCCTCTCGACGATGTATAAACTTAATCTCTACTCAAGCCTTTCATAAGTGGATCCGTTATGTTATCCTTTGACTTCAGATAGTCAGTCGTGATAACTCGAGTATAGAGGTATCTTATTATGTCTACGTCTAATGTGCATTGGCTTCTCAATATACATTGTACATGGAGCTCTACCAATTGTCAGTCGGCTATCACAATGCATACAAATGGTCATTACCGGCTTAGGCCATCTAGGAATATCCTCCACAAAAGGACAATGCATACAAATTGTATCATTTTGACTGTTTTTTTTTACGAGAACTTCGTGAATTGTTTGTAACATCATTAATGATTCATTAAAAAGGTATTTTGGTCATTTATATATTTACCCAACCGTGAATTAAGTCAATCCAATAATGACTCGTTCACTCTGACGTAATACACGATTGAGTAAATATATAAATGATCATACTACCTTTATTTATGAGTCATTAACGATGTTATAAACAATTCTCGTTTGAAAACCATATATATACACATGGGAGTTTATTTAAGAACTGTTTTAATGTGAAAACTATTTATAACCATCATTAATGTTCATTAATAAGAGTGTTTTTGATCATTTATGTATTACTCAATTGTAAATTACATCCGGATGGATGACTCATTATTTAATGAGTCGTTAATAAACATTAATGGTAGTTACAAATGTTTTTCTTGATTCTTACATAAAAAACGGTTCTCAAATAAATTTGAAAAATGATATATCCTCCTATTTTTTTCTTTTACTTCATCTTCCTACTTACCACAAGATGGCATGTGGGAGCTAGACCACTAATTCTTTTTCCCCACATTTTCTATTGATTTTGACACATGTATTGATCTTATAAATAAAAGGATAAGTAGATGGATGAAGTAGGAGGATATATCACCTCTCAATAAAATAATAAATGTCTTGTTATATAAATATGAGAGGTGTTATATCTACCTAATTTTTTCTCCTACTCACAAGATTAACACAAGTGTCAAAATCAATGAAGTAAATAAGAAAAGATAATTAGTTGATTTTACATGTCATCTTGTAATAAGTAACAGAAGTAACAGGGCAACATAAGAGGAAAAAATAGAAGGAAATATCATTTTTCTATAAAAATTAAATTTTCTCAAAATTGGACTTCGGAACAGTGTACTTGGCCTGTGCGGCCGTGGGGGATAGATAGCCTTTAATTGAGTATTAATAAGTATAGGAAATTATTGAATGGTGCGTACGTGTTAATTAGGACATTAAATACGTACATAATAATTTTCTTAAAATAATTAAAAAAAATTAGGTCCGGTTTGTTTCGCATAATTCAAAGAAATGGAATCGAAATGGAATTCCTCAAGTAACAGAAAGTCTATTCCATAGTTGAGGTGGATGGAATTTAAATCAATGTAATTTTTTCGAATTATGCGAAATAATCTGGACGTCAAACTTGATAAAACTAAGGAAGAAAACTTGGGACCATAATATATAATATAGGCATATAGCATGTACATAGAGAAAAAGCTAAATACGTTACGCAAAGACTTTGGTTCGCTATAAGTAGTGTTTACTAGCTACTTCACTCACATGAATCAATCGATTGTCTTTCTTTTGATATATATCCTTATAAACATTATTGGTCTTCTTGATTTCATATTGAAAACATGGCGCAGAAAATAGTGGCAGAAAAAGCTGACGTGACGATATACGATGGTGAAGGCGGAGGTTACTATTCATGGTCCTCCTCCAAATCGCCATTGTTGTCTGAATACAAGCTTTGTGCCGGCAAACTTCTCCTCCACCCTCTCGGATTCGCTCTTCCTCACTTTTCCGATTCCTCCAAAACCGCTTATATTCTTCAAGGTATACTAATTACGCCACCTTCAATCGATCTTCATCGTCAATTTTAACCATTTTTAATAACTCATAACTATAATATTAATTAATCACACATTTAATAACACTTCACTATTTGCACTCATTTACCACTTAAATGTGTGTTACAAAACTTGAGAATTAACTATCTTAGATGTTGTTAACTGCACGAATATAGTCATCTGAATCTATCCATGATCGATGTGTTTTATGTATACAGGAGAGTGTAAAGTTGGATTGGTGCCCCCAAATAGTACGGAAGAAATGGTGGTGGTGATCAAGAAAGGTGACATGCTTCCGCTTTTGAGAGGGGTGGTGTCGTGGTGGTTTAACGGCAGCGACACCGATGTAACCGTATTATTCCTTGGTGAAACCACTAAAGCGGAAGTCGCCGGTGAAGTTTCCTACTTTTTCATGACCGGAGTTCTTGGTGGATTCCAATCCGATTTTGTCGAGAAAATATTCGATCTTGACAGTAAGGATGCTGAAGATGTTATAAGTAGCCAACCAGGTAATGTGATTGTTAAACTCAAGAATGGAATTAAGTTTCCAAAGCCAAGTATGCATGTTAAGGACAAAGTGTATGCCGCCATTGACACTCCGGAGGCGGATGTGGTGGTGAAGGGTGGCGGAATCATCAATTCCTTGACGGAAAGGGAGTTTCCGGTGATGGTTGGAATGGGTTTGAGTGCGAGGTTTGTGAGACTGGAAAGTAAGGCTGTGTTGTCACCTGCCTATGTGGCAGACGGGTCCGTTCAGGCGGTTTATGTTGCAAAGGGAGGTGGTCGTTTTCGGGTTGTGGGTAATGAAGGAAAACCTAGTTTTGATGGTGAAGTTATAGAAGGTGAAATGATGATTCTTCCTCAATTTCTTGCAGTTTCTGTGATTGCAAATGAGGGTGGAATGGAGCTTTTTTCTATCATAACTTCCTCAAAGTGAGTCATAATTTTGTTTTTAATACATATCAAACTTAATTAATCATGATTAAACTCACCACTTCAGTTTTTTAGACCACCCATATGGCCCTTCATTTGGGTTTCTCAACCTAGCTACCATATCACCGTCACATCAACTTTCTCTTTCCATCTTAAAAGTTAGTACAACCTATTAGCCTAACTCAACATTACCTCACTTTTTCTATTTTATATATATATATATATATATATAAAGAGAGAGAGAGAAGAGAGAGAGAAAGAAATAGAGAAGAGGAGAGAGAGAGAAGGAAGCCGATTGGGTTCACCAATCCAAAAAATCAAACCGGCCAGGTAAAGTGGGGGCCCTATGGGTGTTTTAGATGAAGCCAATGAACCTGATGGTACCCAAAACCATTGGATAAGGCTATACGGAAAGCCTTATCGTAATCTCAAACAAAGAAATAGGTTTGTATGTATGGATGTTGGTTTTTAATTATCATGAAGGACAAAAAGAAAAAAAGCAATTGATCACAAACAAACTCGTATCTAAATATACACTCATATTTTTAGCAGGACTTAAACCCACAATTTCAAAGAGGAGGAATACATTAAATACACCATGATATCGCTAGGCTGGCCAAAGCCCAAACACCCTTTAGTATCATGACAGACAAAATAGCTAGAGTTTTCACAAAGTTCAACTCTTGTTGATTTTCAAACTTTGATCATTTGATGGCTAAATTAAAATTTAATCTAGAAAACATGTTTTAACCGAAAATTTTATTGATCGATCAAGTTGGATTTAAATAAAAAATTTAATTATCAAATCTTAACCATCTAGATTTTAATAAAAAATTATGACTTTAATTTAAATCAAAATCATTAGAGATAATTTCATATATGATCTTCTTAAACTTAAAAATATCTTATTTATCAATTTTGATAAAAATTAAAATCCAATTTTGACTTTTCTTGGTCAAAATTTGATTCAATTATAACTTTAATTTAAATCAAAATCATTAGAGATAATTCATATATGACATTCTTAAACCCAAAAATATCGTATTTGTCAATCTTAATTTACAAATACCATATTCACCCTATATAAACAAAAAAAAAGTACAACTTACGTATTATAAAGTATTTATTTAATCTTAAAAATCTGTACTATTATTCAGACAGTTCATTCATCTTATATATGCACTTAATTTGTGTTAATTTTATTGATTTACAGACCAATTTTCGAACAACTTGCTGGAAAACTCTCAGTTTGGAAGGCATTATCATCTGTGGTTTTAGAATCTGCTTTAAATATTAGTCCTGAATTGGGAGAGCTTTTCAAGGACAAGAATACTATGATGACTTTGGCAATTATTCCTCCAAGAAGCTAAGAAATTGATATGGTTAATTGATGGAAGTATGCATGTATAATAAAGTTCTTGGGAAAAGGACACGTGCTGTTGTATCATCTAATTTAGGTGTTGTAACACTCACATACATGTTTAACGAAGGAAAATGTCATTTGAGTATCTGCTTATTTAAGAGGTATATGAGTGTGATGGCACCTAATTTAAACGATGCTAACAACATATATCCTTTGCCCAAAGTTTATATAATAAAACCAACAACAACCTTATCTTATCCATCTTGTGGTTGTTTGGTTTTGATAAAGATGGTAATGAGTTAGAGACTTTATGTTAGACATGAATCATGTTTACTTTTAGACTCATGTGGTTGTTCTTGTTACTTGAATTTCTTTACTTTTAGTATTTTTTATTTCTATGTTTATTATGTTGTTATACTTTCTGGGATGAAGTGATAATTTGATGATCAAGTGTTAAGTATCGACTTATGATTCAATTTGTAGTCGTCTCGAAGGTAATAGAATGCGTGAAAAAAGATATGTGCGGCTAGAAGCATCTATGATAGATATTTTCACACTTATAACATTTAAATGAGCCAATGGTGAAATTACTAACGTATCCCTCATTTAAAGTGTTTGTAAGTGTGAAAGTATATAAGGTAGATGCTACTAAAACATATATTATATTCTATAAAATTAACAAACAAACTAGTTTCATGATTTATGATCAATAGATAAGAAAAGAACGTTGCTATATACAACCCAAAAAAATTAATTGTTTAAAGTTAGGACAAATTATATTAAAATACAATAAATTTTATCTTAGTTACTGCTATATATAACTAACTTTCGATTATTAAAAATAATAGAATCAACTTTAATAATCATCCTATTGTATGCAAAAAACATTTTTATGTGTCTGATATTTAGTTATCATTGTATACAATAAACTTTACAATTATTTTCATAGTATACAACAACTTGCATATATTTTAAGGATTATGATAGTTAATTGTATTATTTTTAAGAAAATAAAGTTAGTTATTTACAAAACTTATTGTATTTTAATACAATTTTTTCTTAAAATAAATACAGTTGAACTAGGGATCTTAAGATAGGTACATAGATATTAGTAAATATGTATATCTTGTATATCCTGTATTTTAGGATAGTTTATTATTGTTGATATTGTTGCCTTGTATTTATACTCCCTATATTAAGGGATTATTGGTTAATGAGAATCATTGAAGCATTTTACCATAAACACTATTATGGTATCAGAGCTAGGCTCTCGATAACCCTAGCCACCGAGTACCTCCTTTCCGTTCTTCTTCCTCTCCGGCGTAGCTATGGCTCCGGCGAATGAAACGGCACCCAAACCTACGGCCCTTCATCCTGTCTACACTGTCACTAACATTCAGAACAAAGTCCGAATCTTAGACGGGACCACGGTTTCGTATTCTTCTTGGGTAAAGCTCTTTAAACTTCACGCAAAAGGATACAAGGTTCTCGATCACATCATAACTATAATGATCTTATCCATGTTTCCAGAGGCTGTCAAAAAGTCGGGTTTCATCTCATTTTTAATTAGATCATGAGTATAACATACTCTTTATCTCTCTGTTATCCAAATGTCACTTTAGTGTCACATTATTTCTCTCTTATCCTAAATCTAAGTAAAACATAACCTAACTAACCCAATATTTTTTATTACCTTACTCTCTCTTACACCGCAAAAAAAAATGGTTGTGTGAGGTCGGGTTGGGGAAACCAACCACCTACCCGAAAGTAGGGGGCGTACAGATGTTCCCAACTCACCCGATGTGCAACCAATGAAGCCCAAAGGCTCTCGGGTCACCTCATACAGGTAGCCTTAGAGGTGTTTAATATTTGGACGTGATTCATAAAAGTTGAAATTCTAACCGAGTCAAATTGGAATAATCAAATTTGAATTGGTTTGTTTGGTTTTCGAATCGACTAAAAATTCAGCACTTAAGAGTTATAAATTTTCAAGCATTTATATATTTTCAATTGGTTAAAATTTTAATTTATAATTTATAGGTCATGAAAAGAAATACTAAAATTCCTGGTGTGTTACGTTGGTTGAAAGTAAATATTTGCAATTTTGCTTGTTCGTGTTGACCTACGCTCTATTCAGTTTTTTAGGTTTAATTTTGTTAAGAATTGTCAGCCTTAAATTTAATTGGTCAACCGATGAAATACTGATAAAAATTTCTAAAAAAGTTGAAACTTTCTATCTTTTAAAAAAAGATAAATTTCATATATATTTTTGTTAAACCATAAAATATTGTATTTATACGATTTAAATATAATATTCAATCCAATGTTTTTGTTTCAATGGTATCATGTGCTGCATGTTTTTGTTGCCATTCATGTGATCATGGCAGTACTGAATTTTGATTTGCCATGGTTGCTTATGTTTGTGTTTCAGTAATATATAACTTGATAAGATTTAAGTATAAATTTATTTAAAAAAAACAGAAAAAGCACTTTTGATATAAAGTAAATATGTAAATTTAATTAATTAATAAGATCATCTTTAAAAACTTGAAAACAATTTGCACCATCTGCAAAATTAAACAGAAGTACATAAAAGGGAATTAGGTACTAAATTAAAGAAGCTAAGTACCAAAATAAACAAACAAAAACTAAAAACTAAACCACTAGTCCGTTTAGGTACGGAGCTATGATTTTTGTTGACCGGTGGCATCATATAATAATAAAAATAAAATTAATTAAAATTGAAGGTGTATTTTGGGCTTTTTTCGTGTTTCCGGTTAGTTGGGTCGGTTAACAATGTTTCAGTTGTTGTTCCGGTATTTTAGAGCCAAAATTTAAAACAAAGCATAATTTATATGAAGCTCTGTTAATTAAATTGTTATTTTTAAGGTAAACTAAAGTATTTTAAATATATAAATCGAAGATTGAACTGTATCTTATCATTTTGAAATAAAATTTTCATTTTTTTCATTAGATTTTGGGGGTATAAAAAATTACTGGTGGCACCCCAAAATTTGATTGGTGGCACAATCTTGAAAACGTTAAAATTTTCACTTCGTCTGCAAAATTAACTGATGACCCATATCACTACCAAACATAGCTAGGTCCACCCTGAGTCCGTCTATGTCTCTATCGAGCCGTCAAGAACCTTTAACACAGTCATACTTTGATGCACATACTTAGTTATATTGTGGTTAGGGAAAATGAGACATCTAAGAGTCTCGATCTTATGAAAATAGGAACTTCACTTGAAAACTCTAGAAAAAAAAATAGAATAGATATTAGATAGTACATAAATTTCTAGATACACATGAGTTTAGGGATTTCAATTGTCATCGATTGTTTGGGACTTTGGGGTAAACGATGATTTCATATAAGAGCAATATAGTAAATGATTAAATAAATATATTAGATGATAAAGATTATTGATTTTTAAAAAGATTAAGTAATAATAAAATAGGTATTTTGATATATATGAGATTTAAGAGATTTTAGGAGGATATATATGTAATATTAAACTTTAGAAGGATATATATATAATAATGAAAGTTTAGAATGATGTATATGAAATTATCCCTTCTTATTAAAGCACCCGCAACGGTCATTTTGGAGCGGTGCACATTATTGGGAGTAAAAGGTTTTTGTATACATAATACGTGACATGTTGGAGATGCTAAGCCTAGTGTTAGTAAAAATGATTTTCGAAGACAATTCGTGAAAAGCGAATTCTAAAACAAATTCCTTAACATCGAGTTTTGAAATAGTTTCTAGAAAACAAGTTCTAGAAAAAGTTCAGGAAACAGATTCCTGAAAGTTTGGTTCTGAAAACTGATTTTTGAACGACCGATTCTGAAAGGTATTCAAAAAACTAATTCCTGGAAATTTGGTTCTAAACGATAAGAAACTGATTCCGGAAGACATTCAGGAAACTAATTCATGAAGACATGCATTCTAAAGGATTTCCAGAGATGCAGCCAAAGAGAAAACCTAAAGAACGCCTGAGGCTCATGTATAACACGATTCACTTAAATAGATTCGTCATTTGTTCCCATAGTACAATAGTCTAAGCAGTACTACCGAAGATGACCACTTGTTTGAAAATGCCGGCGGAAAAGTATGTATGCAACACAGAGAGTATTTCGTATTGTTGTGTGGTGTCTATTAGAACGAGACTGTAGTACAACAGTCTAAGCAGACTAGAATGAGACTGTAGACCTCTTTTTATAGTGAAGATAGAAACCGAAATAATTAATTTATAATTAACATGTAATTAAACAGATTAATTACCATTTATTTCTCTTCAATACATTTGAGTTACATACCTAAACACAATTTCGTCGAATCTAGCCTATGAAATCCACAATCACCACCCCTAACGTGCGAGTAGGTCTTGGAGTAGAACCACTCAAAGAAGCTTGTAAGACCCTTACACATTATAAACTCACTAAGAGTTTGCTCCGTTCTCCTATGTGGGACACTTCCTACACCCACTTGGTTTTGCTAAAATTCAATCAAAGTACTCAACTTTAAATATCGATATCTCATTCACGCATACTCTGTTTTGAACATATTATATATCATTTTGAAGCTCTCATGAAGGATAACACAAACCTACTAAGGATTAATTATATAACACACATACATATATCTATACTACTATATAAAGCATACAACATTCTCTTTTCTCTTACTCTTAAAACTTCTTAAAATGCAATCAACAATACATCCTCACCCTTCTTTTTATCTAAATTAATCTCATCCATTCAATTTTTAACCATTTCACTTTCCTAATTTACTTGAATTTTTATTTATTTAAAATATACTTTCCCACTAACACATTTTCTCACACAAACACAATTATCCACTCATATCAACATAATTCCAAACTCTTATTAACTTTTCTCACCTTATTTCATAAATATAAATCTTCTTTATTATTTTAATATTTTTTGAACTTAATAAAATAGTTGATACAAATATAAGAAAATTTGAAAAAAAACCGGACATATTGCTGAAATAAGGATATCAACTGCAGATGATAAATGGATATCAACTGCAGATGAATTTCATCATTTTCGGAAAACTCTGCATAAATGAGAACTAACTGAAAACTAAGATACGTAATATAAATAACATAACAAAAAGATGATAGTGAAGATCAACTGCAAATGAAAGTGAAAACTCTGTAAACGATGTTAGTGAAAATCAATTGCAACATGAACAAACATACAAAAGAACATCGAAAAAAACGTACCATCGTATACATCATCATCATCGCTATTGATAGAAGAGGAACCAGATGCCATCACAATAACAGAAAAAAATGAGGGGCTGAACAGATACTATGAATAGCTGAATCATTAAACAACCGTGCTGGATAAAACATAGAACGAATGTTGATATACTAAAAAATGGAAAACGAACATGAAATAAGGAAACTGTTACGTGAATGGTAACTGCCATATGGAACCAAAAGGAAAATGTCGATCCTGCCTTTTTCAAATCTAACTAAATCAATGGATGTAAATGGGACTTCAAGGACTATGTATAAGGAGGGGGACTATATTGATCCATGTTCTATATATATATATATATATATATATATATATATATATATAGTGAAAAGTTCATTTGAGAACCGTTTTTATTGCGAGAACCGCGAGAACCAATCTTAGCCGTCTAATTCCCCTCCTTCAATTGGATTGCCCACCCATGAATTCCTTACATGCACACTGTCACACTCAATCCCCCACGCTCTTCATCCACGAATTCCATTATCCAAAATGAACGGCTAAGATTGGTTTCCGCGGTTCTCGTAATAAAAACGATTCTCAAATGAACGTTCCCCTATATATATATATATATATATATATATATATGCACTTAATTTGTGTTAATTTTATTGACGTACAGACCTATTTTCGAACAACTTGCTGGAAAACTATCAGTTTGGAAGGCATTTTCATCTGTGGGTTTAGAATCTGCTTTAAATATTAGTCCTGAATTGGGAGAGCTTTTCAAGCACAAGAATACTATGAAGACTTTGGCAATTATTCCTCCAAGAAGCTAAGAAGTTAATATGGTTGATGGAAGTATCTATAATAAAGTTTATGGGAAAATTATTTGTGTTTCTACCGTACTTAATTTAGATGCTGTCATACTCACATACTTGTTTTGTAATAAGTTTAATACTTTATGTTTACATGAATCATGGTTACTTTAATTTTAGACTCATGTGGTTGTTCATGTTACTTGAATTTCCTTACTTCTAGTATTTTTTATTTTTTATTTTTAATTTCTGTCATTTTTTTTATTATGTTCTTATACATTCTAGGATAAATTGATAATTTGAGGATCAAATGTTAAGTATCGACTTATCATTTAATTTCTAGTTGTCTCGAAGGTAATAGAATGCGGGAAAAAAATGTACAGTTAGAAACACCTATGACAGATATTTTTCACTTATAAACACTTAAATAGGCAAATGATGAAATTACTAGCATACCCCTTATTTAAAATGTTTGTAATTGTGAAAGTATCTAAGATGAATACTACTATGTATCATATTCCCATAGAATTAACAAATAAATTAGAATCATGATTTATGATGATTAGATAAGACAAGAATGTTGTTATATACAACCCAAAGAACAAATTACGTTAAAATACAATAAACAATATCTTAGTTACTATTGTATATAACCAACTTTATATTCTTAAAAATAATACAATCAATTTTCATAATCATCCTGTTGTATACAAACAACTTTCATATAATTTGAGGATTATTATAGTTGATTGTATTGCTTTTAAGAAAACAAAGTTTTTTTTGTATACAATAATAACTAAAATAAATTTACAGTATACAAAATTTATTATATTTTAATACAATTTACCCTTAAAATAAATGCAATTGAACTAGAGATCATAAGCTAGGTACATAGATAACTATAATCATCTTATCCATGGTTCTACAGGCCGTTAAAAAGTGGGGCATCATCTCATGTCTAATCAGGGATGTTTAATATTTGAACGTAATTGGTATAAGTTGAAATTAGAACAGAGTAAAATTCGAATAATCCAATTTAAATTGGTTTGTTTGGTTTTCAAATCGATAAAAAAAATTCAGCACCCAAATTAAGAGTTATAAACTTTCAAACATTTATTCATTTGCAATTGGTAAAATTTTTAATTTATAGTTTAATAGGTCAAGAAAAAAAAGTCTAAAATTTCGTGTGTTGGTTGAAAATAAATATTCAAGAATGACTTGAATAACGCACTCGAAGGATTAAGACTACCAACAAAGTATTTCGTTAGATGAAAATGTTGTCTTGATTTTGGTTATTCGTATCGACGTAGGCCCTGTTTGCTCCGGGCTGAGTTTCTATGTCAAGAATTGTCAGCCTTACATTTGATTGGTCAATTGATGAAATAATGATTTCATAGAGTTTTTCTTTTATTAAAACCAGAGATAGGCTGTGTTTGACGGAATTTTTTTTTAAAGATTTTAGGAGTAGAAAGTTTTTATTTTTTTGAGGAATTTCACATATGTTTTTGTTAAATCTTAACATATCATTTTTATACAACTTATTTTACAAATATATATATATGAAAAAGTTTAATTGAGAACTTTTTGTAACACCATTAATGACTCATTAATAGAGGTATTTTGGTCATTTACATAATTCCCCAACCGTGAATTGCGTCCGGGTGCGCCATCATTGATTTGCTGGCTTGATTTTCTGAAAATACCCTTCATTAATGTGTTATTAATGAGTCATTAATGATTCCAACAATTCTAAGTCATTGATTAATTTTAGTCAAGGGCTAAGATTGATTCTCGCACTTTTCGTATGAAAAACAGTTCTTATTAGAACTAATGTTTTTGTTTCAATTGTATCATGTGCTGCAAGTTTATGTTGCCATTCATGTGATCATGGCAGTACTAAATTTTGATTTGGAATTGTTGCTTATGTTTGAGTTTTAGTAATATACAACTTGATAAGATTTAAGTATAAATTTATAGAATATGGATCAATATAGTCTCTCTTCTTATCCATAGTCCCTGAAGTCCCATTTACATCCATTGATTTAGTTAGATTCAAAAAGGGCTGGATCGACATTTTAATGTTTGTTCCATATGGCAGTTACCATTCACGTAACAGTTTCCTTATTTCACGTTTGTTTTCCATTTTCTAGTATGTCAACATTCGTTCGTTCTGTCTTCTTCTCCACGGTCGTTTAACGATTCAACCGTCAATAGTTTTTGTTCGGTCGCTCATTTTTTCTGTTATTGTGATGGCCTCTTGTTCTTCTTCTATGATCAGTGACGATGATGATATATACGATGGTATGTTTTTTTGCGATGTTCTTTTGTATGTTGTTCATTTGCAATTGATTTTCACTAACGTCGTTTGCAGAGTATTCATTGTCATTTGCGGTTGATCTTCTATATCATCTTTTTGTTACGTTATTTGGTTGATGTATCTTAGTTTCTGTTAGTTATAATTATTGCAGAGGGTTTCGAAAATGATAAAATTCTTCTGCAGTTGATATCCATTAAACATCAATTATAATCGCTTTTGTAATTGTGATGTATCATTTTGATATTAATAATTCATATCATCAATTATTTTTTAATGTGGTTTATCATTCAATTCATCCGTTACAAAAGTCATCATTTTCAAGCAGTTTATCATTCAATTCATCAATTCCAATGTATAATTAATGTTGAACAAATAACTCAGAAGGATTAATTCAATTCATCATTTTCATGCAGTATATCGTTATGTGAAAATGATGATATATTCAGTTTTTCTTATATGAAAATGATGACATTTATGTGTCATGGAAATGATGGTATTATCAATGGTTGTCTTTTATGAATTATATTTGATGAGTTATGAATTGTCATCATTTTCATACATCAGTTTCTTCATATTAAAATCTCTTCATTTTAACTTATGTATTATGTGCTTGCAACCATGAAATAATCATTCTTACATCATATATATCATTTTTAGCTTTTTCATTATTTTTATCACTTAACAGAGCAGTTTTACATATGTCTGATGTATATCATTTTAGCATTTTTCACCATTGTTTGATTGGGTTGGTTGTATGATAATGATGTATGACACATAATAGGAATTCTTATCTTCTTTTTTATTTCATTTTTTGTGTTTATTTTTAGTTTTAGACTTTGTTCCTGCATCTTTTCAAATTGTTATTCAAAAGGTTAATGCAATTGGAGTTAGACATTGGATACCCAATGTTGTTTGACATAAATAGTCTGAAAATGATAAACAAGGTTTGTACAGCCAATACTAAACTGTAAATGTACTCAAAATGATGATTAAATTTGATGCAACCATTATTGAACATCAAAATGATGTCACTTAATAATCATTTATATACAACTGACATATATTGATAATACAGCCAACATGATTTAAATAGTTTGAAAATGATAAACATATAGTCTATATTAAACTGTGAATGTTTAAGGAGTTTTAATTATTATAATAACATTACACAAGCATGTAAGTTCACTCAAAATGATAAATACTTTATCTTATAAATCTTTTAATCATGATGAAATTAAGGTTTAAACAGCCAAAATGACATAAATAGTCTGCAAATGATGAAAATGATAAACAAGGTTTTGTATAGCTCATACTAAACTGTAAATATACTCAAAATGATGATTAAGTTTGACGCAACCTTTATTGAATATCAAAATGATGTCACTTAATAATCATTTATATACAAATGACATAAATATTGACAATACAGCCAACATGATTTAAATAGTCTGAAAATGATGAAAATGATAAACATATAGTCTATATTAAACTGTGAATGTTCAAGGAGTTTTAATTATTATAATAGCATTACACAAGCATGTAAGTTCACTTAAAATGATAAATACTTTATCTTAGAAATCTTTTGAGCATGATGAAATTAGGGTTTAAACAGCCAAAATGACATAAATAGTTTGAACATGATGGAAATGTCAAACAAGGTTTTGTACAACCCATACTAAACTGTATATATACTCAAAATGATGATTAAGTTTGATGCAACCTTTATTGAACATCAAAATGATGTCACTTAACAATCATTTATATACAAATGGCATAAATATTGATAATACAGCCAAAATGATGAAAACAGTCCGAAAATGATGAAAATGTAAACCAAGTTTGTATAGCCTTAACTAAACTGTATATGTTCAAGCATTTTTGATTATTATAATAGCATTACACAAACATGTAAATTAACTTAAAATGATAAATATTTTTTATTGAAAATCTTTTGAGCATGATGAAATTAAGGTTTAAATAGCCAAAATGATATAATTAGACTGAAAATGATGATCAAGGTTTTGTATAGCTCATTGTAAACTGTAAATGTACTTAAAATGATGATTAAGTTTGATGCAGCTCTTATTGAACATCAAAGTTATGTTATTTGTATCAAAATGATGAATGTTCTATGCATGGATTGTCATAAATTAATGCAATTATACTATCAACAGATTGTCAAAAGAATATTGTTTTGGAGTTATCATTTTCATAAGGTTCTGTTATATTATTATCATTTTCATAGTGTTTTGTGGTTCTGATAATGAACTCCGAAGAAAGGGACGGAGGTTTGAATTTTGAACATGTGTGGATTTTTGTTTGTTTTCTTTTTGACATGTTTACCCTTTTTATTATTTAAAAAGGAGTTATTTAAGGGTTAATTTTTTTATTTTCTTTAATTAATCATGTCCATCCATTATAAGATCTAATGGTCAATATTGAACCTTTGAGGTCTTTATTTAAGGTTAGGACTATGTTGATCCTAACCCTAAATTTATAATACGTAAAGTAATATATTGTAATATGTAAATTTAATTAATTAATAAGACCATGTTTTAAAAGTTGGCTCTACATCTTTAAAAACTTGAGGGGGGCGTTAATAATAACACCATGACCTATAAATCTACAATGTTCTCCACAATAACACCTTCTCCAACCATGTAGAACCTTGCTTGTGGACCTGTGAGGGATGGTGTGCTATTATTTGGACCTCCTCTCTTATACATATAAGACATGTTAAATAAATTAGTTACAGTTTTCAATACAAGTCACATATTTAAATACATCAAATCACAAGAGTCAAATTAGACTTTAAAGATGATCCAAATAGCCTCACCCGTGTGAATAAGCACCACATCATCAACTTATATAATGCCAGTCCTAAAAGTTCCAATGTCAAACCAATCATGTTGAGAAATGAAAATGATTTTTTTTGTGTGTATTAATGAAGTTTGTAAGTGAATGTGATTGAGAGCACGTTTGATTGATGGGAAGCAGGAGTAGGGGTGTTAAAACAATTCGGTTTTCGGTTGTTTCTATTTGAATGGTTCTAGTTATTTGAATTTTTAGACCAAAACCACAACCCAACGGAAACCATTTAATGATGTACTATAACAAAACCAAAATTGAATTTTTAATGCGGTTCAATTTCCGGTTTTAACCATATAAACCGAATTTGAAAAAAAAAACATTTATGCCTCATATTCGAGCCTAAAAACAAACTCGACAGTCCATAATTGACTATATTGGTTGTAAGCAATCAAGATATAGCTTGTAGCCTTCAGACTTTGCTTCGTCTTGTGCCTTCGTGGAATTATTATCTAGGGCACGTCCTACCCTCATGAAAGACCAATAGGAAATTGGGGGACCAATGGGGTCTAGGAAATTTTCAAAAATGACTGATTAACTGATTATTTTTATTTGAATTGGGAATTTTCAAAATCGTAACTAAACCAAACCGATTATGATATTTGGTTTTTGTTTTTAAACATAATAGAAAACCGAATTTGAAAACAGTTTCAAATTTGTTGGTTTTAGAATGATTCGGTTTTCAATTAAAATGGTTTATACATGTATTTTGAACACCCCTAAGTAGGAGGATACTTGAATTCAACTCCTTTTGGTCATTGATTATTGATTATTGGGTCTAATATTGAGAAAATGAATAAAAGTAGAGGAAAAAAACTTACTTTGAACTAACAACAAACTGTGTTTATCTTTTTATAATAGTGCGACTATATAGATAAGATGAAAACAAATTAGTTTTGCAAAAATAAATAAACAACTCTATAACGAGTGTGAGAAGAAAAAAAGTGACATTACACAGTGTGATAACGTAAAGTGATACCAGCCCATAAAGTTAAGGCGTTTTAGAAGGTTCATTCCAGTTTTAAACACACGAGCCTATGTGCAACACACGGTATGCACATGTATACCCGGAATCAAACACATGAGTCCGTAACGGACTTAGGAAGTTATAAAAGGTTCATTCCGGTTTTTAAACCACTAGCCCGCTTATATCTTTAGTAGACAGTCGAGAGCCTTTAACACAGTCATGCTTTGATGCACATACTTAGTTATATCTTGGTTAGGTAAAATGAGATATCCAAGCCTTTGGATCTTGTGAAAATAGGAACTTCACTTGAAAATTTATAAACACCTACTTTGATCACATGTTATAAAATTAATTTAATGCATATACACTTTGAATGAAACTAAGGGAGAAAACTTGGACTTGAATATCCTTTAGGCTTGTCCTATAATTTACATTGTCAATGCCCTATATATAAAACTTGCAATTCCTAGTTATATGTTACTTATTAATATTAACTAGTTTATATATAAGGACTAAAGGAATCCTTTTTTCATCAAAACAAGCTACTTTCTATTGCAATTTGCAATAGAGTGGGGTTTATGTTAGATAAAAAAGCTACTTTAATGAAAGTGGAATAATAATTAAATCTACTACCATGAATCAATTTTATTTAAAATATAAATTTAATTGTTCACTTTTGACTATCTATTTAATTAAAATTTTAATTTCAATTTTGACTTTTTATGGTCAAAATTGAATCAAAATTATTAGAGAATTTTCATATATGTCCTTATTAAACATTAAAATATCATATCTGTTCACCTTAATTTACAAATATCATATTTATCTTTCATAACATTTTAAAATATTATATTTAACAAAATTCTTAATTTTATAATTTTAAAATAATTTTATAATCATTTTGAATTCTTTTTAACTATAACCAATAAATACATGACTTTATTGTCTTAATTGTAACAATTATGGTTAATGTGTTATACAAGAAATACAATCATGTATCTTCATATCATGATACAATATTTCTGACTTCACGTTTGTCTTCAAACTCTCGTCAACACTTCCACCATTGGTCTGAATGTTGACGCCATATGCCGCTAATATTTTTAAATTCTTATTTCTTTCGTGTTTAATAATTATTTAATATTTTTTTATTAATGTTTAGTATTATCATTTTAAAACAACATGTGTATCATAATGGAAACTAATATGATAGAAGAATGTTCAAAATATAGTCCATACTTAATTCATTGTCCTAAGGGACTAATTTTAGCTTTAGATCAATGGCATCAATATTCCATATTGCATTTTTAAATTTTGGGCGGAGTGGCATTTTCGTAATTCACATGTGATGCTTTACAAATCACATGTGATTGTTTACTGAATCACGTGTGATTGAAATATTAAAATTTTAGGAACATGTTTTTTACATGGACTTTATTGAACACAGCTCTAATATGATATGTAATAAGAGATACTTAATTTAACTAATTTGTTTTATTTGAATTGGGAGTTTTCAAAATCGTAACCAAACCAAATACCGATTAGGATATTTTGTTTTTGTTTCTAAACAGAATAGAAAGTCGAATTTGAAAACAGTTTCAGATTTGTTGGTTTTTCACGGTCTTTGATCTGTTCATTCTCAATATTACAGGTCTGTTTTTATGATTTCTCTTATTAAGTTTCTTGATTTTGGGTTTGATTCCATGCTTTGTAGATTTAGGGTTATTGGTTCATATCTGATTTCTTGCTCTTCTTCTTCGTTTAAGGGTTTCCGACTTTTTAGTTTACGCTTCCACTTCAGATCTGATTTCTTGGCTTGATTTCAGTTTCTTTGTTCGATTTCAGATTGGGTTGCGATTTAGGGTTCAATTTCAGTTCTTGTCTCGATTTAAGTTTAGGGTTGCGATTTAGGGTTTTTACAGATCGCGATTTAGCGTTCGATTTTAGTTCAGTCAAGTTCTTGTTTGGTTTTGTTTTGGGTTTTTCTTTTGTTCAGATATCCAATGATTTCATCTTCCTTGTCGATTCTAGGGTTTGTTCTAGCCTTTTGTTCAGATAACCAGCTTTGTGTTTGCGATTTAGGTTTATAATTGTTCATCTATGATTCCATCGATTTGTCTATAATTAGGATTTCATACGTATTGATTTTGATTTTTGGTGTTTATGATTCTCTTTTTGTAGTTTATGTTTCAAAAAGTTTGATGATTGAATGTATGGAGTTTGTGTTTGAATGTTTGAAGCTTGAAGATGGAGATGAAGAATGTTCTTCATGAAATAAAAATAAATATAAAAGTTAAATGAGGCCACCAAAATCTAATGAAATTTTTTTTTTTAAAGTGATAAGATATAGTTTAATTTTCGATTTATAACTTTAAAATATTTTATTTTACATTAAAAATAACAATTTAATTAACAGAAATTCATATAAGTTATGTTTTGTTTTAAATTTTGGCCATAACATAAAGGAACAACAACCGACTCGGTTAACTGAAAACCCGGACAACGCCCTCAGATTTAATTAATCTTATTTTTGCTATTATATGTTGCTCCCGGTCAATAAAAATCCTGGGTCCACCCCTAAAAATTACATTTGTCGATAATGTGTCAATGTTACCCAACTTGTTAGTAACTCTACATAAAATTTATATAGTTAGTTAAACTATAATATTACTGAGTACCTCTGCACTCCATCTAGGATTCTAGGGATAGTACAAAAACCGTATCCGATGGGAAACCCGTTCTCCGACCTCGATTTGATCAGGGAATCCCTGAGTTGACCGGGGATGGGGATGGGATTCCTCGAACTTAGAACGGGGATACCCCTCAGTTCCTGGACTCGTACCCGACCCTGAACCCGTATATATTATAATATATATATATATATATAATCTTAAAGTTAAATTTCTCATATATATATATATATATATATATTATATGCATTTGTATCCAATTTAACTTTCTTACATTAATATGCATATAAATAAGATTGATTTTTGTTTGAACATACATGATTGTTTCATATGATTTATTAAACATAGAGAACGAAAAAAACTAACACAATGAAATTATTAATATATTTTTAGTACAATCATCCATAACAGTATTATAAGCGTCTTTTTTGGACATATATGTTAGATAAGTTATCTATTTGATTGATAATGTTATGTGTATTACAAAACGATTTAGTAAATATATTATGTCTTTTATCAATAACATTATCTATCTTACAAAACTATTAAAATACTTGAATTATTACATTTTAATGTGCAACACTACATAATAATGATTTGAGCAACTCTCCTATTATTTTCTGTGACAAAAGTTCAAACGATAATTGTTTTTCGTACGAGAACTATTTATAACACAACTGTAACACCGCCTTTGAAATCTTAAAATCAGTTAAAATTTCAAGTTTTCAAACTGCATGGGTCTGTTTGTAAATTGAATGTTTACCTATTAGTTATCCTAACCGAATTTCAAAAGCAAAGCAGCGGAATCTTTCAAAAATAATAAACAAACCCAAGCCTATTAAACTATTACAATTTAAACACGTGTTTGGCGTATATACAAATATACAAAACAAAACTTTCCAAACACGACTACCGGTGTTACTTTAAACTAAACCGACCATTGTATATATTATATACCAAAAAGCAGTGTTCCTCAAAGCCCGTACAAAAGCATAAGGTTCCCGTCTCACCAGGCCTGCCTATACTTTGTCTGGAATAGGAAAACAACAACAGGATTACCTATATAAAATAGCTAGTGAATACAGACAAGTACAAGTGCAATAATAGCAAGTCATGAATCAAATATGAGCATACAATGCTATCCTAACAATTAGCGGTAATGCTGACATGTCCGGCAGTGCTATATCTTGCCAGATAGCTAGTCCGGCTCAATAACAACCACCGGGGGAATCAAACACTGTCAACCGTGCTGGTATCATCACATAAGTGACTTCACCTGCTCGTTACGGAGCCAAAGGCTCATTAGGCTCAGCCAGTTAAGGCAATCACCCCAAATGTTAAAGGAATGGCACTCGAGTACATTAGTCCCGAACAATTGCCCGAAGGCCCCTGAGACCCAGCCGAAGCTGACCTTTCATGCACATATGTCCGGACTTTTCACATAGCTCATCATTATCTCATAATAGAGATCATAGCATGCGTGCTTTCACATATGAAATCATATATATCAAAATGTCACCATAAATATACATGTAATTATATACATGTCAAATATATCATTCATCATGTCATTAATGGTTTTCTAAGCATATATACACAAATAAACAAGTCTATATGCAAGAATTAGCATACCATGTTTGTTTAAACCAAATAGCATTCAAAACTTCCTTTATTGAATTCATACAAGTCGGTACTCACCTTGGTGCTCAAATATATCTCAAATATGTGTTTGTCCTTCCTTGGTGCTTAATTACCTATCGTTTATATATAATTCCATTTAGATCACCACAAATAAACACATATACTATTACTAGTGTTAATATTCCTATTTATGTGTTTAACTTGGCAAAATGTTCAAACCATCCTAAACACCTCTTAATTGACCAAAAAGGACACAAGAACATTACCTACACTTAATCCATTGAAAAATAGGTTTCTGTTTGCTGCACAGCAGGTCGCGCCGCGACACAACTCTACAGCATTCCAACCTCAAGTTTAGCATTTCTTTAATTAAGTCCAGGTTATGTACAAGCTTTGGGGCACTATTTGAAGTCTAAAGACATTAACATAAGCTACTATAACAACAAATTCAAGATTAATTCATCAATTCTCCATTTTTGACCAATTTGGTCAAATTCTTGAAACACAATCAAGTTGACATCTTTAATACCTAAAATCAGTCCCAAACCACTTACAAATGATCCTAGAACAGATTGAGATCAAGAAATCTAAACTTTATTGGCTAATTTCGTTTGCCCCATTTTTGACCTAATTACTAAAATAAAGAACAAGGGAAGAGAGGCTTACAAGGAGTGAACAAGATGACGAATTGAAGCTTAGAAACAGATTAGAAGTAAGATTTGAACACAATTCCAGCCTTGTTCTTGATCTTGGATCAAACTTGCTTGAAGAACACAAAAGAGAAGAGAGTAAGAGGTGTGTGTGTGTGTGTATTTCGTATGTGTGTGTGTAACCAGTGTGTGTGGGTAATCTTAAAACCGACTTTGGTTTTTAAGTTATCCACAAGGGGTATTTTGTTCCCCTTTTCAACATACAACACGACACCCGAGTAACCGTTTCAACTAACGAGGATATTTTTGGAAACCTCGTTTGAAACCAGTTATTATTTCATAATTCTTTTCTATTTTTATTACTATTTTTAATTTCACATTTATCTGGCCAATAGCTAATTTCTATTAATTCTCATTAAATATATTTATATTTAATTCATTTAAATAATTTCACGTACCAAATGGAGCACGCGAATAAGCCATATTTGAGGATGTTACAACAACTAATGACTTATTAATAGGAGTATTTTGATCATTCATATATTTACCCAACTATGAATTGCGCCCGGGGGGTGGACGAGTCGTGTTTTGATTGACTTAATTTTCTTAAAATACCCCTCATTAATTAGTCATTAACGAGTGTATTAACGAGGCTTTAGGGTCTGCTTGGTTGGAGGTTTTAAGGGGTAGAGAATGGGAATAAGAATGATTAACAATGGTTGGTTAGGTGGGATATAATCAATCATTACTCATTAATGGGTAATTAACCATTCCCCAGCAAATTGAGGGTAATGGATTCGGGTATGTGTTTGTCCCCACCGACCACCACCGGCATCAACAACCACCACCAATATTGCTACCACCATGCTCTGGCGCCACTACCGACCGCCACTGCCATCATTGGCTAAAACCACCACACCATCGTAACTCGTCGCACAAGCACCACCTACACCCCCATCACCACTACCACCACTTGTCCTTCCACCACCACCCGTTAAAATCATTGCCACATCAACCATTACTTGCCATCATCAATCATCGCTTGCCACAATTTCCATTGATTGTCGCCTTCACCGACATCATTTTCGCCACCAACACAGTCTTTACCACCGCCGCCCACAACCACCACCATCACCATGGATTCATGTGCGTATTGGTCCACTGACCACCACCACCGCCATTACACTCTACGACCATCATAGACTGCCACCCCCACCAACAACAACCTCCACACTGCTGGTCATTGCCACTACTACCACCTACACTGCTCGTCGCCATCTCTACAAACTACCACAACCACTACTCGCCGTCACTAATTGCCATTAATCGCCACTTCAACCACCATTAACCATCACCACTATCACTACCGACTAGTGCTACCATCATCGACCTACTATGTGTGTAATGATTACCTATATTAACCAAGCAATATCAATAGTAATGACAATATTATGGAATGCTCATTGTATTCTGTTGTATTCCCTTACCCTTTGTCATTCCCATTCCCCTCTATCTAACCAAGCACCCCCTTAGAATTCTTATAGGCTCGAGCCGTCTAATAAGATCTCCGTGTTTAACAAACTTTTCTTATCCCCGCGCATAAGGTAATGTCACAAACATGTCCTCTTGATCTCTAGATTACACTTCACTGCAAACTAGGATTTTAAATCAACCATCGTTGTGTCATCATTCACGTCCACCCTTTCGAATACAACTTCATGCTTTGAACACATACATCTTAAGCTAAGGATAATCAATATATGAGAATCCACACAGATTAACCATTTATGGTAATTGAGCATATAAGTCGGTATATAACACAAAATACACATAAAAAAACATATTTTGTACTTTGTATTAAATTTACTTTTTTGTATCTTCTAACACTCTCTATAGATCAAGATCAAAATAATATCTATAAACACTAAAACTATCTTACTTGAGTTCATTTAATATGATATAAGCCACAACTTGATTCGTTTTTTTATGCTATTCTATTTGTGCTCTTATGTTTGTACATTCAAATTCTAGGTTTCTTTTCTCTAGAGCGTGTATATTACATTTGAGTAAATATATCTATATTGAGAAAACAAAAAAAAAACATTCTAATCAATACGTCTTTGTTAAACCATTTGATTCATACATAATACAGTAATGATTCATTTCATCTGAGAAAGCAACCAAACATATGAATGAAATGACAATAAAGTATTTCATTCATTTCTCGTTCATTTCCGTGTAACTAAATATACTTTAAAAAAACACGTCAAAAAACTACAAAGCGGCACAATCCTTAAACCATTTGACCCCCATACTGTGGCGGGAAAATACACATCAAACCTTCTTTCAGCGTCTCTCTCTCTCTCTCTCTCACACACACACACACACACACAAACAGACGACATGTCAAAGTTCGATTACCCGAGGCTTCCCCGGAGAGAGATCGTCGGAGTACTCGCCGAATCACAAATTGCATCCGTCTCCGAAGCCGATCTCATCAACCCTACCACCGACTTCGTCACCAACCTCTACACTCAAATACTCATTCACATTGGCTGTCTCCAGTACACAGTTCTAAAACCTATTCTAATTTCTTTCTTGATATTCTATTTTTGTCAAATTTCCTATCTATTTGTTCAATTTTCAGGGAAGATTACGGGTCACTAGAATTTTCAGACCTAGAGCAACTCGACAACCCTGATTTACATGTTGATTCGGTAAGAATGATGAGTTTGTTTAACAAGATAAGGGAACTTATGGCGGCTCTCGATTGCCCTAGGAAATTCACATTGAAAGATCTTGCTAAGCCTGAAGCTGATCGCACCGAGTTGTTTCTTAGTGCTATTCTCAATTTCTGCCTTCACAGGTCTTTTATTCATTTTGGAATTTCTTATTTTTCCTGCTCGTGCTTTATTCTAAATATTGTGGATAATTCAGAGTTTAGCTTCACAAGTTACTGGTCTTCTCAGATTGTTTGAATTAGGAAGTCATACGTAATTGAAACTGTAATTGGCCATTTTAACCTACAATGAGCATATTGTGATTATGGGTTTAAACACGCACATTGTATGATTTCGTTATCTATAGAGGATTTTACCATGGATAACCAAATATATTTCTAAAAAAGAAAATCCCAGTGCTCAAAATGATGTTTACAGGGAGACTAGAAATTGTTCAAAATACAATCGACCAACTCAAATTGATGCTTTTCATGTATGAATAGTGAAGTGAGTATTTGAGTTTTCCTTATGTGATTTGTAGTGCTTACCAAGCAATTTCCATTGTTTTTTTCTTTGAACACTGTAGAGACACAAGGATGAATCTAATAAGACCGCTCGTGGAGGAAGTGACAGTTCTTGATGAGCAACTACAAGAGCTGGAGGCCAAAATATTACAGGTAGAAATAAGAAACATAGTTAATTAATCAGACTGAATTTAAGTGAACCAACTAAATCTATATATTCTTGTAGTTGGATGCAGACATATCAGAGTTTAATGAATCAAGAGCACAAGAGATGCCTTTCATTCAAGAAATTGACACCAAAATCAAAGAGCTGCGCCAGTCCATTTCAGCTCTTAATAATCACCAAATGTCATTGAAGGCTACTATTAGAAAAAAGAAGGATGCAATCAAGGAAATGGATGAAAAAGTACACTTTTTTTGTGCCTGGACTTTAGATTCATTAGCAAGTGCATTACAGGACTTCTGAAATGGTTGACTTTGTGTATATGCTCCAATAAACAAAATCTGTGACGTCGTCCAACACATTAAGAAGTGGAAATATTAAATCGTGATGCTCAAGTGTGTTATAGTGCACACAACTGTCTATTTCAACTGTGATACTAAAGGCTATAAGGGACATATCACAAATGATTTTTACAATGTGTAGAATTCTGTTTATGTAGGCTTTGTACATGAGCACATATTTTTTAAGGTTATATGATTTTCTGATTTCTAACTCTTAATAGGGCAATAGGCAAATGTACATGTACAATCACTGAACATTCTACATGAGCCATGTTAAGGGTTCTTGTCAGTTTTATTGGTATTGAAGATAATGTAAAAGTAACTTTTTAAGAATCAGTTAATCTGTACATCCTTGTTCGAAGTCTTACATTCTCTTATGGTGTTCTTCAGATTTCTAATGCCGAGTTCGCTTTGGTACAAAGTGCACAAGAAAATGCCAGTCTGCGTTCGAAAATTGTTCAATCTCCAGATAAACTACAGGTAGAAGTGATTCAATAAAAAATCAATTTGGTACACACACAATGTCTGCCATCTTGTAATTGGTTAAAAGAGTAGTTCGGAAGATTACAAGGAAAGCCTGTTTCAGCCAAGTCTTGTTTCCTGGTGACAGGATTTAACAACCTCTGTATGAAACATCGAAAACGGTAGTGCATCTGCTGCTTGATAAGGACTTGATGTCTTGTTCAAATGCACTGTTAAGAGAAACTGATAAGCTGTTATGATGCCTGTTACATTTTTGTTAATCAATCTATAGTTAGAAGACAACCATAACCAAAGGGTTTTCAGTATAAAGTTATACTCTACTTGTAGTTACAAAATTTCTAAAAATTATGTGTGAAGATTCACTTATATATTGTATTTTTTTTATTCTTACAGTAACAAGTCCTATTAGTTAGATGAAATTGTATTGTAACAATCAAGTGAAGGTACAATGACATGACATGTCAAATACAGGATAGAATAATACACGCGCGCGCGCACACACACACACACACATATATATATATATATATGTAGGGGAGGGTTCATTTGAGAACTGCTCTTAATGCGAGTACTGCGAGAACCAATCTTGGTCATTGATTAAAATAAATCAATGGTCAATAAAAATGACAGCTCATTAATGATGCATTAATGAGGGGTATTTTGGGAAAATCAAGCCTCTCTTTTTAGTGCCGGTCCACCCGGATGCAATTCAAGGTTGGGAAAATATATAAAAGACCAAAATACCCCTATTAATGAGTCATTAATGAGCATTAATGGTGGTTACAAATGGTACTCGCAATAAGAACGGTTCTTAAATGAACTTCTCCCTATGTGTGTGTTTGTGTGTATATATATGTGTTGTTTCCTTTAGTTGATCCTAAACTTGTAAACATGGTCCATTACTTATGTCATTCACTACGTTTTCAATAAAGTATTCTTTGTTGTGTCATATTACGAATCATGATTCTGCCTTTTGGGCTGGAAATGGCTGGCTATGGAATTGAGCCTAAAGTTCTGTGCACTTCGAGCAACGGTTTTTAACTATAGCTTCTAACACCCCGCTTTTCTTCTTTCTTCCTTAAAACTATTTGTTGATCTAACAACTTAAAGAGGGCACTGGAGGAGAAGAAAGCAGTTCTACTTGAGGCAAAGAATGCAGAAAGAGCGGCAATGCAGTCTTTTCATGAAAAAACTGCCATCCTTGAACTATATACAAAGGTATGTGTTCAGTTATGCCAAATTATCTTTTTTTTTGTTGCTTCTTGTATGCATGGTGGTTTACTAGTTAGATAAAGTAATATATTTTAATCGAGGATTCTGGAATGCTCTTGGTTGTCATGCCTTAGGACTTGTCCTGTGAACTTGCTCCATCTTTGTGATTTGGAGATAAATACGAAGTTAGGCAATTCCGTGTAAGAAAATAATTAAAGAGATTATAAAATGATCAAATTTGTGTTTCATTGGATCCCAAATCATATTATATTTTTGAAATCATGTATTCATGTTGATAAATGATAACATAGATATTCTTTGACTTGATACAGTTGATAGATGGTCTTTGACTGATGATTAAATTCTTAATATACCTCTAATAAGATAAATCTGAGAAAACTTGTAAATTGCTCTCACTGGGAGCCCGTTTAAATATACCGTAGTAAATGTCATGCTCTTCATTGTGACGGGGGGTATTACTACTTGTTTTCTAGCTTTGGCCAAAATTAAGTAAAGATCTAACATTTTCCTAGCTTAGTCAAAATCCCAAGTGAGAAAGGTATGATAATTTTAATCCTTTTCTCTTTCTTGTTATCTCCTAGTTTATATTAGATATTACTAACTGAAAACCAAAAATCTCCTCAAAAGTAAATATAGAGATATTGAACATTAAAACGATTTTATCCTTCTTTTGTCGTCTCTGCAAGATTATATTACGGTTGCAATTAAACACAGAAATACTAATGTGCATCCCTATTTGTGTCTTACAATACATGACATCTCTGTGTGTATGTTGTTCTCAGGCTAGCAAGAAAATGACGAAGCATTTGAAGCAAATGCAGTCATTACAAGAGCAGGTTATGTTTCATTACAACTAAAATATTTTACATGGTTTTAGTTGGAGGTGGCAATTATGACCCATTTACTTATGAATGGGCTGATTGGGCTGTGTTTTGTCCCAATAGAGTAAAATAGAGAATTTAAAAAACTCTAGCTAAAAGGAAAACAGGTCAAATGGGTCGAATCAGAAACTGTAAGTTTATTTGATGCATACTACACTACGACCTCCTAAATTATTTTCGTTCAAAGATTTAGATTCTCACTGTAATAAAAAGATATTGGACAAAAAGTGTCTGATATAGCCAACGCATGCTAAAAATGACCCATTTCAACCCAAGCCTGGCCCAACCCATTTTTTCATATTGGTATCTCTAGTTTTGGTTTGGAATTGTTTTAAGTGATGAGGGAATAATCGAGTGAGAACATGTTTAGTTACTCCACATATTCTTGAAAATGATATCTGTCATTTCAACATGCCAAAATAAAGTAAAACAAACAGTGCTCTGAGTGAGGGCTATTAGTTTTTGAACAGGTGAACTCAGCCAAACAGGTTGAAAAAGATGTGAAGATTCTAAAAGTTAAGAACAGCGACGATGGCGTATTGGACAAATCACTTGAAGCCAAACTGTTTGAACATCAAGGCAGAGGTGGTTCTTGTTCTATCACCTCAAGCTACTGAACTTCATAAGCCCACCCGAAACTTTGAACTTTTTCTTTATATTGTTTTTCCTTCATTCTCAGCGGACCAGCTAGAAGAATTACTAAAACAGTTAGAAAAAGAAAGAGATCTCAAGTGTGAAGAGGCTTCCAAAGAACTAAACAATGTGAGATCACAAGTGGAATATAATAAGAGTGGTCTGGAGCAAAGGCAAAGGAGAGTTGAAGCACTGGTTGCAGAGGTATGGATTCTGTAAAAAGATTTCAGCTAAATGTACAGGTAGCAAAATGAGTCAAAATGGATTTTGTTCACAATGGGTAATTTTATTTATTCATTTGACAAAGTCGAAATGGGTGGAGGGATATGCTGGCCCGCGAGGCCGCGACCTCTTTTTGTCCATTTTAAAAGTTTTTAGTACTAAACGTGTATAAAACATAGTATAAAAGTTAAACTTAATTACTACTTCAGGTGCAAATTAGTTATCCTACCATATTTTAAATTCAAATTAAACTGGAACGTTCTATCTTATAAGAAAATGGGTCGAGATTACCACCTTTAGTGACAAAGAAACATAACAACTTGGGTATTGTTAGATGACAACGGATATCGCTTCTTTCGTGTTTCTTTCAAACTTGTTAGGGGGCTGCTATTAGTGAAAAGATCAATACGGTGAAAGATTCAGCCGAAGCTAAACAGCAAATGTTACTCCGTAAATATGAAGAGATTGCTAAAGAGGTAAGACTCTTTTTACCTTCTCTTTCTCGTATTCTTTTGAATTGCTTAGCTAAATGACTAAAGTTTTTCAATAATATATGATTATATTTTTCGTATAATTGTAAGTACTGTATGTTGTGTAGTTACTCGAGTATTCAAATGCAATTGGGCACGTGCTCTCTCGGGTAGAGTTAGGAGCTTCTGAGTGACCATTCAAGCGACAATGTTCATGTTCTCAATCCATTAGAGGTTGAGTTACTACTTGTAACAAACTTTAAATAGCTTAGTTTGTTAGTGTGTGGAATTTATACTATGTTTTATACATTTTTAGTACTAAATTGAATCTCGGAACCGAATATGTTGAATATAAGTACTGAATGATACCGGTTTTGAACATGTGGTACAGTCACAAACTTTATAATGATTTGGAATAGAGACCTAAACTTACTATTGACTTATTTTCTATGAGCTCGGTTTTTTACTTACTTCACCAAAATGTATGCAACTTGTCACGTTTTATTATTGTATGTATCGAACTTTTAATTTGTTGCTATTGTATGTATTTTGGTTACATAAAAAAGGGAAAAAAATGTATAAGTTTAGTATATACAATAGATAGTTTAATACACACGGTAGCGACAAATTAAATGTTCGATACGCACAACATTTTAAAGTCCTATACACAATAAGAAAACGTGATAAGTTAAATATATTTTAGTGAACTCCGTTTTAAAAATAAGTTAAGTTTATAAACTCTTAATAAGTTAAAACAAACAAATAAGGTAAAAGAAAAGGAGTTTGGATTGCATTGAAATAAAACGTATGCTATAACGGGTGCTAGTTTAGTTCGGTATGGTTTTATAGTTTTCCTCTAGGTTTGCACGCTACTTATTGGCTTTTTTACGGCAAAAACACACTCATTCTAATCTACGCCAATGTTTACGATAAGACTTGAAGTCTTAATCTCAAAGAAGAAGAAAAACACCTTGAAGTCATCTTCTTACCATAAACTTAACGCTATATGATTGGTTTCTAAATTGTTGCCTAAAACTTGATTAATTTATATTATATTATATTTCTAACAAATCAAATCAGTTAAATTACTAACATTATTAAAAATATAGAGTCGATTAAAATATATTCTCAAATGCTTATAATTTATAAATATATGTAAGTCGTTTATAAAGAACATTTTGCCTGGTAACATATATATCAAATTTTGTCACTAAAGGTAACATGTACTTTTTTTTTTGTCAAGAAAGTACTATAAATTTTAATTTGTTATAAATAAAGAATCTTGAACCGTTAACCTTGGTTTTTAACAGTTCATGATACTCTTTTTAATAACAAATTAAAATTTAAAATCTTTTCTTGGCATAAAAAGTTATGTTATCCTTATTAGCAAATTTTGATATATATATATATAGAAAATGGATCAATAAAGATCCTATGATTAAACATAAAAGTCAAAGTCCAAATCTGGACCATTAGATTGTTTAAATCAATGGTCAAGATTTAATAATGATATAATTGTAATTAAGCAATCAATTATAAAATTTAATTATAGAAAAAGAGTAATATGGGAAGTGAAACCCACGACTCCTCAAGGCTTCCGAAAAGTTTTTATTTTTATTTACCCCTTAAATCTTTAAATGACCATAACTATTTCAAGTTTCAGAATTTAAGCAAAAAAATTATATCAATATACTCATTTTTTAATTCTTTTTCAAACAAGGCCACTCTTCTTATATTTCAAAGAATTTTATTTTGAAAATACAAACAATATGAAAATGATACCAACCAAAAATGACAACTTTCTAGCTGAAAATGATAACTTTCTAGCATAACAATTTCAGTTGAAAATGATACCATTTTCCAGATTAAAATGATAATAATATAAACTTTCCAGCGAAAAATGATAACAATTCCAGCAAAAAATGATAACAATTCCAGTTGAAAATGATAACATTTTCCTGAAAATGATAACTTCCAGCCACCTAACATTTCCCAACCACCAGTTGAAAATGATAATTTCGATCACCGAAAATGATAACTTTTCAACCGAAAATGATAACTTTCTACGAAAATGATAACAATTCCAATTAAAAATGATATCATTTTCCAGATGAAAATGATAACAATATACAACATTTAAAATGATAGCTTTCAGCCACCCGAAAATGATAACTTTTCAGCCGAAAATGATAACAATTCTAGTTGAAAATGATAACATTTTCCAGCCACTAAAAATGATAACTTTCAGCCACCAGTTGAAAATGATAACATTTTCCGGTTACTAGTTGAAAATGATAACTTTCAACCACCGAAAATGATAACTTTCCAGCCGAAAATGATAAAAATTCCAATTGAAAATGATATCATTTTCCATATGAAAATGATAACAATATACAACATTTAAAATGATAACTTCCAGCCACCCGAAAATAATAATAATTCCAGTTGAAAATGATAATATTTTTAGCCAAAAATGATAACAATTCAAGTCATCGGTTGAAAATGATAAGATTTTTCAGCCACCGAAAATGATAACTTTATGGCCGAAAATGATTAAATACACGTGGTTACAGCTGAAAATGATTAAAATACACATATTTTTAGCCCAAAATGATATAAATATATATGTTTTTAGCCAAAAATGATATAGATACACATGTTTACAGCCGAAAATGATAAAATTTCACATGATTCAAAATGATAACATTTTGGTATCATTTTCATATGGTTTGCATTTTCGAAATAAAATTTTCAGAAATATGGGAAGAGTGGTCTTATTTGAAAGAGGGTTAAAAAATGAGTAGATTGGTATAATTTTTTTGCTTAAATTCTCAAAAATTGAAATAGTTATGGTTATTTAAATATTTAAGAGGTAAATAAAAAATTAAAATAGAGAACTTTTGGAAAGCCTTAAGAAGGCGCGTAGGTTTGAGACTTTTTTTGTAATTCCTATTTTATCCTTTTAAATGAGTGGTTGAGAATTGGCCTTTGAGTTCTATGTTTAAGGGTGAGACTATGTGGATCCTTACCCTATATATATATATATATATATATATATATATATATATATATATATATATATATATATATATAGGGATGAGATCAAATAAAAAGGAAATTAAAGTAAAAAGTGTAAGAGGGATGATTATTTGATCATTTTTCGGTATATACATCAACTGATAATTGTTAGTTCATCACCTTTATTGATTAAAACTAGTTCTTCATCTATTTCTTTTTGATGAATCCAACATATTCATCACTTTTTAGATGAAAGCATTTTGTTCATCAACAAATTGTTCCAAAATTTTGGTTTCAAAATCTACATTTGAAAATATCTTTTGCTCTGTAAAAAGTGATAAATATGTTAGATTCATCAAAAATAAATTGATAAAGAACTAGTTTTAATCAATAAAAAGGATTTTTTTATTGCCTCTTACCCTTTTTACCATAAAATCTTTTTTACTTGATCTCTACCCTCTATATATATATATATATAGGGTAAAAGGGTAGATATATATATATATATATATATATAGGGTAGAGATCAAGTAAAAAGAAAATTAAAGTAAAAAGGGTAAAAGGGATGATTATTTGATCATTTTTCGGTATTTATATCAACTGATAATCGTTAGTTCATCATCTTTATTGATTAAAACTAGTTCTCCATCAATTTCTTTTTGATGAATTCAACATATTCATCACTTTTTAGATGAAAGCATTTTGTTCATCAACAAATTATTCCAAAATTTTGTTTTCAAAATCTGTATTTGAAATCAAAAAGAAATTGATAAATAACTAGTTTTAATCAATAAAGATGATAAATTAACGATTATCAGTTGATATATATACTGAAAAATGATCAAATAATCATCCCTTTTACACTTTTTACTTTAATTTTCTTTTTATTTGATCTCATCATATATATATATATATAGGCAAAAGTTCAAACGAGAACTGTTTTTCGTACGAGAATCGTGAGAACCAATCTTAGCCGTCCAATTCTCCCTCTTTTGATTGGATTGTCCACCCATGAATTCCTTACATGCATCTTGTCACACTCAATCCCCCCACGCTCTTCATCCATGAACTCCATTATCCAAAATAAACGGCCAAGATTGGTTCTCATAATTCTCGTACGAAAAACAGTTCTCGTTTGAACCCTCCCCTATATATATATATATATATATATATATATATATATATATATATATATATATATATAGTGAAAAGTTCATTTAAGAACCGTTTTTATTGCGAGAACCGCAAGAACCAATCTTAGCCGTCCAATTCCCCCTCCTTCAATTGGATTGCCCACCCATAAATTTCTTACATGCACCCTGCCACACTCAATCCCCCCACGCTCTTCATCCATGAATTCCATTATCCAAAATAAACGGCTAAGATTAGTTCTCGCAATAAAAACGATTCTTAAATGAACCTTCCCATATATATAGATAAGGGATCGAATGCGAACGGTTTTATAATACGAGCGCGGCGAACTATATTACAATTACTTGGTTGGAATTAATTGCTTGGCGGTGGAATTAATTTGTGAAGAATTCAAATGAATTACTTTGTTGGATTTTATTTCAATGTATATAAATTACTTTATATTCCAAAATACATCTTGTAATTTATTAAAGAAATCATTGCATCTAGTTTAATATTAGTGCATCATGTTTAAAAACAGTGCATCTTGTCTAAACACAATACATCTCATCATTTGTTTTGTAGATTATACAAGGATATACGTTCAAAATTTACATGTAGTAAATAAAAAAAAGAATAAATATAAGATGCTTAAAGAAAATTAAAAAGAATAAAAATATGATAAATTGAAAAAAAAAAAGTAATAGTGAAACCTGCATGTAAATATAGATTGGTTTCTCATATTTCTTCATCAATTTAAATTATACCTCCACCAAATTGTGTTCTTTCTATAAAATTACTTCACCAATGTTCTGCCGCCTTTAATTTAATTCCACCGGCCAAATTTTCCACCGCCTTTAGATTAATTTTATCGGCCACCGTCAATTCCTTTATGTTAGTTCTCACCAATATATGATTCGCAAGGGATCCTTTCCCTATATATATATATATATATATATATAATATATATTCTCAGATAGAATGTAGAACTGTAAAATGGCCAGTTAAGTCGGCGTAAAGCCTTGAACAGCTAACATAAAGTTATATTAATTTTCAGTATTGAAATGTAAAAGCAAAAGGCGCATCTAGTGTAGTGGTATCATAGTACCCTCCCACGGTACTGACCGGGGTTCGATTCCCCGGATGCGCAATTTTTCATAGTTTTTTTTTCCCTAAAAAGAAAGATAAATTAAAGCTGGGTTTACTTCTAGAAAAATCCCTCATTTTTTTAAAAATTTTTTCTAAGAAAACTGAAAATTATAAAACATGTTCATTTGTACAATTTTCAAGAAAACAGAAAACTCTCTCACTTTTTTACATTTTCCCAAACTCCTCAAAATTTTCAAACTCACATATTTTCCAAACAACTTTTTCAAGACAGCACAAAAAAACTAAAAGCATATGTATAGAAATAATAATATTGATTAGAATTGTAGGCATATATTAAAATCTGGAAAACAATACGGTGTTGTATTTGTAAGGTGATGGAGTAAAAAGGATAAAAACACGCCCAGTGGGACTCGAACCCACAATCGCCTGATTAGAAGTCAGACGCCTTATCCATTAGGCCATGGGCGCTTCTTTGTTCCTTATTTCTTCCATCTTTCTTTTATTATCTTTTATCTATTATTATTATTTTCCAATAATGTATTACTTGCTACAGTTAAAAAGTGAAATAACAAAGAATTTTGAAAATGTTTCCTATTAAGAAATTAATCTTAGATTGTGTTACTACTGTTACATTATCATCTTGGTGGTCTACTGGACAGTCCACTTGTCTTCTATTCTCATAGAGGAGGTCAAGGGATCAAATCATAAGGGTTTCAATAAAGGATATGGCAGGAGAAACAACCACGGATAACACTGGTTAAATTGCATAAATCAAAGCCAATGACTAATCCAAATAGGAAAATCCTTAAATTAATTAAAAATCTTTAAGCATGCTCGTATTTAACATCGTCTCCGATTATGAACATATGGTCCCATTTCGTTTTGTCTATCTCTCTCATGTTTTGGACTTTGGAGAATGAACATCAATTCATTCGGGGTGTGAGTAGTGACCCCTGGACACGCCAACCTTACCGGTTCAATAACTAACTATGACAGGTCCAGTCTTTTACACAATTTTCATTAAGAAAAACCTAGTTATTGAAACTACTTTATAGGCAACCCTACAAGACTTATACAATTTTATGCAACTACACAACTATATAAGAACATCTAGCAAGCTATTAACAATCATATAGCTTTATGCAACTACAAGATAAAAAGACTCTTATAACAAACTTGAAATCTATACTGAAGGTCCAAAGATCGGTTACTTGATATACCATTGGTCAAGAGACTGGTTGGTGCTTAAGTAGACAATTGCACAACTACTACTTTCTTTTAATGTGAGTATATCTATAAGATTTGGGTCATATATTAAGAGTGAATTTTGCAACAACTTGTATTCAGCCTCCTCTGTTCCAAATTTGTGTTCTTTTGGAGCTATAACAACTAGATATATATGACTACTAACACTATAACTTTAATCTATTCCAAATTTGCATTTCTTTAACATCAGAAAGAACAAAGATTACAGTTGCAGAAAGATTTTCCCTGAACAAATCAAAATCCTAATTGATGTGTAAATCGTAACACAAGATGCATACGAAATCATCTACGAACCTAACTCTGAGTACAAGGATTTGTTCTAAAGAAAATTTCTTTGAAAGGATCCAGAAGAGAACCGCGAAGTCAATCCTTGTGCCATATTTTCAGCATCCAGTTTGACATTCTGGCGTCCAGCAGTCAAATCTTTCTCGCGATCCCAAGGTTTCCATGGATGTTGACCTTCCCATTCTTGTTTCTGTGTTTCTGGCTCCAATTTTGACTTTTTCTTTGGCCGAACTCGAGTCAGCTCTTGATGCTTTTCCACCAATGATTTCGACCTTTTTGCTTTGTTGTACTTGTCCACCAATTCTGCATCAGCATTACTTGTTTTCTTCTCTTGATCATTTGCAGCGAGTGCTGCAGCCTCATTATACGCCTCCAAATAGCTGCCGAGTCACACCATACAAGTTTAGTAGTCCAAAGGTTAAACTAGTAACAATTTCGAGGATTTTTAATAAAAGCAAATTCATTAAGAATTTGCATCATTTCTCATATCAAGCTAATTGAATATAGAGGTAGCAAAATGGAAGGATGAGCAAAGGTCGTGTTATGTTGAATTGAAAGATACTTCGTCCAAAATCCAAATAATCTTTTTATATGAACAATAAAAAATCTAATTTCTAGAAAATGAGTTAAAAAAAGGTTTGATGCATTATAAAAAACACTCTGTGTGACATTCATCCTGTTTGGCCGGTTTTCCTTTTAGCCAACTAAAAAAAGAATAAAAGAACCACTTCAAGATATAAAATTACAAGAATTGACCCGTTCAAAAGTAAATGAGTTGAAATTGCCACCCCTAAATACTACATAAAAAGGCACCCTAGGTTATCATAAAATTTGGTGTCCAGAATCTACTCACCTATGCCCTTAGATAACTAGCAGTACTTGGATAGGAATTTCACTTCCAGATTTATAGAGAAATTAGCAACTGGCTTATAGTATTTATGCCAAGCATAAATACAAAAGGTGGTGCAGTGTAATTAAGTTTGTGAGCTTACAATATAAGTTGAAACGGAAAAAAAAGGTTTTTCTAGGAATTATTATAATAATATTAGTGCATATAGTAAAGAACTGACATACTTCATTTTAGCTTTCTGGGCTCTGTCGGAAGGGGTATCAGTCCAGGCACTAGTATCACCCCGCCCTTCTCTAGAATTCCTGCTAAAACTTTTTGTTGATTGCTGTGTTGCCACACCAGGCTAAGAAGGAAAAAGAAAAGACATCAAATAAACTTCCTTTGCAAAATACATAAATGGATCCAAAAAATCTCATGCAGAAGAAATAACTAAAAATAGGAAAACGAATACAAGAATGATTAGAGAAAGTATTTAAAAGAAGCCTTACTTTCCTTTCAGGCGGAAGTGTTGTCATCCATTCATCTCTTCTTTTTTCCACCTTTACATCCATCTCTGCTAAGAGTTCTTCATCACCCTCCATAGAAATACCTGAAAAAAAAGCAGCTTTATACTCTTAATTCTTAATATTATGGAAGACAGGTAAGACAGCTACTCCAGTAACAACTGTCCTTTTCTATGAATTAAAAAAGATGTGATAATGGATTTAAAGGCCACCCAACCACAGTCATTTATTAGTATAGGCCAACATCCTCAAGGAAAAAAGAAAGAAAGCACAAAGTATCTAGTGGTAGAACTCCTTTAACAAGAAGCTAGAACATGATTATATATACTGTCGATGAAGATTTTGAAGAGCTGAGGATGTGGTGCGTTCAAATATCTGTGTATATTTTTATTTATATACAAATCTAAAATGAAACAGATATAGGGAAGAAGTTATACCATGATTCATACAACAAAGTAAGACAAGTTAAAACATAAGTTTGATGATGATTTTGATTTTACAAGTGGTGTCATCTACTTTGCACAACACTAGAGTATGTTTACATTGTTTAGACTTTAGACTTTGTTTCCAATTTTTCAGATGGTGAATTTCATTTATGCTTTTAGTAAAATATAGACCAAGATTGCCACTTGCAACTCCTTTACATTGCTTTAAAGTCAAAAAAAGAAAAGAAAAAGAAAAGAGCTCACCTTGCAAACGCCTCCATTGTGCAGCTTCACGCATCGCTTTCAGTTCCATCTACATAAGGAACGCAAACCTTTAGCTACCATAAAAGCCACTACTTGTATGCTATAAGCCAGGTAAATTTGTACCTTAAATCTTTCTTTTTCCTCCTTCTCATCAATTTTCTCATCCATTGCTTTTCTCTAAAATAAAGAAAATAGCAAGAAACTAAGATCAAACAACTCCACGAGTAATCAGTAAAATATAAATACAAAGTGTCATGAGTCATGACTGCGTATGGAGAAAGAACTGAACTACAAGAATCAAAAGACAAACAAACATATGACTTAATACTAACCTTGACAGGATCTTGTAAATCTTTAAAAGCTTTATTCAACTTAATGAATGCTTGGTGGGCTTCAGGATGAGGGCACTTGTCAGGGTGAACCATAAGAGACAACTTCCAGTATCTGAAAGCAAATAAAAGTTACAGTTAATATCACATAACAAACAATATAAGCAATAGCAATCACAGAAAAACCATAAATATGTTGTTACTATCAATTAACTAATGTAAGTTGTAAACATAACATCTAGATGAGGATATTTGTTAGGCATCAAACTTGACTGTTGCCACAAGAACCTTAATTCATTATTCCTTAGATTGCCTTGCATCATGATAGAGATATTTGCAATATTAAAATCTAAACGAGTAATAAACTGTAAAAACACAGATGATAAGTATCTCTACAACAATGATGACAAAAGCTTGCCTTTTCTTAAGGTTGTCAGCTGCCATATTCCTATTGACTCCCACTACATCGTATGGGTTATCAGCCTCTGCTCCCATAATCCTTGTAACCTGATCACATAAAAGTCAACAGATTAATAAGCTAATATCAACACATATATAGAAAAAAACTGGAAAACAGCACCTAATAACATAAGCAATTAAATAAACCATCCATCCCACACAATTTTCAACAATTTCATTCAGTTGTCTGATATAGTGATATTAGATGCAATCATTCGTTTTTTAACAAACTTCGAAGCTAAAGTTATTAATTAACATAGTTACAAATTATTGATGGTATCAATTTGGTTGAGAATATTGACCTCTTTTGTCACTATAAATTATAGATTGTTAACTAGACACGTGACCAATAATCAAGCACATTACAGGAACTACAGATTGAGATATTAGTAACAACTAACAAATTGCATGTGTAAATAAAAGAAACTCATGCAAAGATAATATACTAGTCACTGACATGGCTAATAAGTCTAAGGTGTCCCCTCCGTCTGCAAGGTGTCTTTAAGGCTAATGAGGGTGTTATGATCCCATATCAGCCAAAAGTAAATTATGTTGCCATGTTAGTGGCTTATAAGTTTAGGTGTCCCCTCCCACTACAAGCCGGTTTTAAGGGTTGAGTTCTACACTTGGGCTTATGCGTGATACTGGCCTAGTATGGGATGGATTTGTATCAATTGGTATCAAAGTCATCCCCATCTTCCAAGGTTCCAACACTCGGAGTGGTAGCTTGGACACGAAAAAGAGGGGTGTCAACCGTGACCAACGATTACTTGGAGTGGTGACCTAAGGAGTGGTGGCTTGGACCCAAAAATAGGGGTGCCAACCGTGACCAACGAGGGTGTTCGTCCTTCAAACGTGAGGTATTGTTACAATCCCACATCGGCGGAAAGTAAATTAAGTTGGTGGCTTATAAGTGTAACACCCCATAATCCAAAGTCATGGTCTGTTGGCCTTTAATTAACATTAACTTATTACTAGTTATGAACAATATTTTATATTTGTATGTAATTATATTTTTAGAACATATTTTATTAAGATTGTATGGAGGCTGCTGTAACACCACCGTGGGACACCATCACCACCGCCAACCGTCGCCAGGGTGGTGGCAGTTACTGCCTGAAACCGCCCCCAAACACCCCTATTAATATGTATGTCTACTACAGATTTCTATGACAATCAGATTTGCAATAATACAGAAAGATTACTGTGATTTGTTCCTGTGTTGTTTATTCTTTGAATATACAAAGTTTACTTACTCTATTATCATGCCTAATTCACAATCATACCATCGATCATCACCCTCCCAAACACACTCACGATTTCCAACATGGTCTTGCCCAATAACTTCGACATCAACTTAAAACAATGGTGGAAGTTATTAGTAGAACACAACTTTAGACGGTGCTTGAACTTTCGTTCCTCTTTCCATGTGGGATGCATGAATCACGTACTCACTACAACCCGATGGGCAATGACTTTGATACCCATAATCCAAAGTCATGGTCTAACCCGATAACTTTGAAATCAACTTAAAATCATAGTGGAAGTTATTAGTAGACCACAACTTTAGACTTATAAGGTGCTTTAGCTTTCTACCTCTTTCCATTTGGGACGGGTTTTTACAATAAGTCTAGGTTCCCCTCCCCCCCCCCCCCCCCCCCCCCAGCCGATTTTAAGGGGTGAGTTTTACATTTGGGCTTATGTCCTGATACGGGCCTAGTATGGGATGGGTTCGTACCAGAGGGTCTTATAATTTTAAGGACCGATATGATGTCTGATTCTCGTATTTCATGATGTATCAAGAACTAAAACAAATTTCTTACCAAAATTCACTGTTTTCTATTGTTGATAGTTGCATGAACAATACTTAATACATCGAAAACTTTTATAACCTAAGCTCAAGACATTTGTTCATATCAGGAAAATGGAAGTATGACTGACAATTTGACAAATATAGCAAATGTTAATGGTTTTAAAGAAAGAGTAGATCAAGTGAACAACAAATAAATATGTCAATATGTATGGAAGTTTATTAACACATTGTCTATGCAGTTATCTCGGTCAAAAATCAAATATCGGTCAAGGACCGAGATTTGAAATAGCGGTTATCGTGGTGAGATATCGGTGGGATATCGGATTTTTATATTATGTAGAACATATGTATATATCATCAAAATCATAAAAAAATTAAATAAAAAGCATAGAACTCCAAGTCAAAAGAAGAAGACCTCTATTTGTTGCTTGTACAAGAACGAAACAAGGAAGGGAAATGTGTGTTAATTAGGTTTTAAGGTTGAGAAATAGGCTATTAAAGTGGACTGAAGAAAATCTCGGCCAATCTCGGCCAAATCTCGGCTAAATATCGGTCAATCTCGCCGATATTTACAACCGAGATTTTCAGCCGATATTTTTTCTAAGTCCGAGATCCGAGATCTCGCCGATATATCGCCGAGATTAACTGCACAGCACATTGTTTCCGAAACTGAAACCTAATGACGAAAAGTGATAATGAAAAAACTAGATTGAAAAGCAAAGCAAGTCAATACCTCCTCAAAGCGCTCTGCATCATTGGCAGATGCAGCCTCATTGACCACAGCAGGAGGCGGAGGTCCAATAAATAGTTCATCATCTTCACCAATTTCAGCTTCCCTACATTAACATTCACCATGTTGTATATAAGTTTTAAAAATTATACTTACAGAAGTAACATCAAGACAGGAAAAAGAGGAAAAAAAAAAGAAAGAAAAAGTAATATGTTTAAGAAATTAAATTTAGGTAATTGCTGTGACCCAAAAGTTTCTGGACAAACAAATTACCATACCTTAACTCAGCCTCTGCTTCGGTCAATTTAGCTGCTGCAGCAAGCAATTCAGCAGATGGCATTGCAGGTCCAATAACCCTGTAAAATCATAACAGATTTAGTATAACCAAAAAATAGAACAGGAATATTTAAAAAAAAGAATCCATCTAATATTAATGTAAATGTCAATTTGAAATTGATAGACAGAAATGTGTGTTCTTTACCTCTTTTTAGGAGCTGGCACGTCTTCTTGTGCAACTGGAAGATTAGAGCCAACATCATCAGGTCTGTGTTCCTCATTTGGTTTTTCAGAACATAGATTATTGTTATGTACTTCATCTTTATCAATAAGCGGATCTTGAGATTTTTTATTAGGCCGTATAACAGCTCCAACAACCTCCAGAGTTGGACGAACATCAGAAGGTAGCAAAAATACTAAACGCCGATTTTCATTGAGGTTTAAGGACAAGAATAGCTTTCGTAGATATTTTACTAAAGATCTCTCAGATAGACCAGATATATCGACCGCTTGTCCATCATCAATCATGCGCAGAAGCTGAGTAAAACATTACGGTTCAGTAAATTTGCTGAAACTTAGCCGTTCCTAGAGTGAGTGTGTGTCTATGTGTGTATAGTTTTCAATATAGCACAATGAAGTAAGAGCAACAAATCAACATAAAGATATGGATAGAAGGTTGAACATGTGATAATTTCTGAACAAGATTTATAATTTATGCAGCTGTTGTATAAGTGAGAATTCATGTCAAGGACCATTTCTCTCTAACTGAGATAGCAAAGTATCGTTTGCCCATGTTAACAATAAGATTATCCAGTTTTAAATTAACGTTTCTTCTCTACAAGGAAGAAATGAGAAGTTGAAAAGACTGATTGAAACATTCAAGCATGTTGCAGAGTGACACCCATTCCTATCGTTCTACTCCTACTGGATACAATTAGCTTTCTAATGATTCAAAAGTGGTTTTCAGATGATACATTTGGCCTTCTAATATAAGTCGTTGACTAAACATCAAATAGATTATTAGTAACAAAAAGTTGAGGAAACTTTATGATTACAATCAATCTCACCAATATCTTTTAATGATTGCTAATGAACATACATACATTTGCAAAATGGATCTTTACAAGAAAGAAAATTTTTTATTACCGGACAATCTTTTGATACAAATCGATTATAAACCAAAAGGCAGTATAATATAATTAAAGTTAGTTATGACATGATACATAACCTTAAGATAAATCCTCGAGTATCATAGTCATGGGATAAACCAAGAAAAAGATTTCTTAAAGTAGCGAACTAAAGACTCAAGTCATATGTGCAAACAAATATCTTCTTTTCAGAAAATTATTGTTAAGAGTTCAAGATTGTCATTTTTTCAATTGAAGAAACACACACTTAAGACCGACTGTTAAAAACCAAGTCTTCATCCAAATCAACTTTTTAAAGTTTTTTATATCACAACCAAGTGACCAACCTCTTAATAACCCTTTATCATTTGCTTCAGATCGATTATAACATCCTAGCCTTGATTAATATCACCATCCCAATACTAAAAACATCTGAATCTCCAAATCAGCATTCATATCCAAAACTATGAGTTGGGTAGGCAAAAAAACAACAGTTCAAATGCTAAAGCATTATAATCATCAATACTAATCCAAGATCATCTAGTCATTGAGAAGTCAAACATGTTTCTCCTAACCGTTATAAATGTAACAGTCAGAGACCCTGTTTATACGTTATTCAACAATGTTTACCAAAATGAGGTTATCTTGCTGTAACTATGCTTTAGTTGCAATTCAGCAATAGAAGTACTACTTATTACTTGCAATACTACCTAATTTCCATGAATTCCATATACTTATAGCAGAACTCCAACCTATATCCGTGTTACAGTTTTCGTATTATATGTTATACCAATAACATTCTACTTGTAATACAGTTTATTGTAAAAATTCACGCCGGTTTTAGAGTTACAAAGTAAACAATTTAAAGTTCAAAGCTTAGCAGCTTTACCTTTTACAATGGCCAACATGATTCCAATTCTTTGGCAGAAATATTATCAAATAGTTTGTATCAGAAGAACCTATTGACCTAGATCCAGCATTTCTGTTAAAAAGAAACTCTATTCACTAAAACTATAGACTATTGTCACAAATTCAACTTATGAAACAGTACCCAAAAGCAAATTATCAAACACAGTCAGAAAAGCAAATAATACCTGTTCCAAATCATCAGCTACAGCGGGGAACTCCTCCAATATGTATTTCACCACATCCACAGGATCACTCCTGGGCGAATTACCATCACCGTCTGATATTCTGTAATCTTTCTCTTCCTGATCAGTATCTGTATCGGAAACCTTTCTCTTGTCGTTTCGATCCGATCTCCGGCTACTGCTTCCTTTCTTTCTATCCTTATCACTTTTTTCTCTCTTCTTTTTCTTCCGTCGCTCTCTCCTCTTCTCTTTCTCTCTCCTTGAACTCCCTCTTTCGGAGCTCCGCCTCCGGCGATGTTTCCGGCTGCTTTTGTGCCGTTTCGAGGAAGATTCGTCCTCGCTATCAGAATAAGAACTTGGAGAAGAAGATGATGGAGATGAAGAAGATACTGAATCTTCCAAGTACCTTCTCTTCTTCTTCTTCTTCGTTTTGTCGAAAATTTCCCCCATTTGTTGCTTTGATTATCGTACAAACCTCGGTATGATTTTCCGGCAGAAAAATCGATGGCAGCCCGGCGGAGCAATGTACATGTATGACTTTGTAAATTACTTTCCACCCCTTCGGCCCTTTGAGGCTTTGACTAGTTTTTAATATGCAAATTACGTAAAAATATAATTAATTTTGTGTTATATATTAGCATATATAACTAGTATTTTTTTCAAACGAGAAAATTGATTTTTATAATTATTTTATTGTATGCAAATAACTTTTTTTATATTTGGTTTTTTAGTTATAATTGTATACAATGGATTATGTCATAATTCATATTAAAACATTATATACAACAACTTACATATAATGGGAGAATTATGAAAGTTGATTGTATTGTTTTGGGTTTAGTATCCAAATGTGTATCGAAGTTGTCACTTTTTGCTATTGTATATACTCAACTTCAAAAACTACCATTTAATGTATCAAAGTCTCAAAAACTAACATTTTGTGCATTGTTACCTTTGATAGCAGGTTACATGTGATGTGGCATGATTATAGGTGACGTGGCGATTGCCATGGTAGGTGACATGGCTTTTCTTATTTAATAATAATATCTGGATCCGGGGCCATTCAGCTTCAGAGGTCGATGGTCAATGCAAAGGTTTTATGTGGTATTCTTCATCAACGATTTAGGGGCGATTCGACGATTTGGGGCAATTCGACGATCATTGTGAAAACACCATGTTTCCAACGATTTTAAGGTTTCAATGATTGGGATGATTTCGGGCTCGAGACGGTCGTTTAGGGTTTTCGATTTGAAGGTCGATTGATTGACGACGAAGGTTTAAAGGTGCGATTTTCATCTCCATCTCTATCAATTCGACTCGTGTTCAATCTATCCAAGTAACTTTAGATTATGGTACAAAGGATTCCATCGATTCATGTGTTTAATTATCAAACTCGGATTTGTGTTCGATTATAAAAACCCAAATATGAGATTTTAGGGTTCTTGTTAGTAGAAAAGGCATGTCAACAAGATTCTTGTTGGTACAAAGGTTCTTGTTTTTCATCGGCGATGGGTTCATAAGAAAAGGGCGACATCTATGATAATATTTTTTTTCGATTTGAGACCAAAGATGTTTACAGATTCTTTAAGACTTTCCAGATTCCAATTTAAGTTTCCAGGTTTTGTTCATATGGGCTTTGATCAGTGTGTTCAGACCTGTATGTATTCAAAGGGTTCTTGTTTTCGTTTTCATCACTATGTTTGAATGGTAATTTGGGTTAATCAATCTTGTCTGTGATGAGGGTTTCGATTTCAAACATTGATTTCATCTACTTGGGTTAATCAATCCTATGTGTTCATCGAAGGCTTCATTGTGTTCTTCATATTTCATCTCTGTTCTTCATATGTTCATCCATCTGATTTTCCATCTTTTTATTTTTTTAGAATATTACTGATGTGGCAACCTAAATAATGATGTGTTATGTAAAATTAAAAAAATATATATGACTGGTTACCTAATGAAGAGGAAACCAAATACACTAAATGGTAGTTTAAAAAAGTTGGATATATTAAATGATAATTTTTAAAGTTAGGTATACACAATAGAAAAAATGACAACTTTGATGCACTTTTGGATACTAAACCATATTGTTTTTTAAAATAAAAAGTTTATTGTATACATTGTTAACTAAGACAAAGTTCATAGGGTTTACTTCTTCAAAAATATATCAAACTATACCTTAAATGTTACTGTGTGTATCTACCTTCCAAAAGTGTTATTGTGTATATCAAAACTTCGAAAAATGTATCGTTCTGTGTATTGAATTTCCAATTATACGTACAAAACTTATACTTTTTTGATTTTTTTACGTAATCAAAATACATACAATAACAATAAATTAAAAGTTAAATACACATAATAATACTTTTAAATGTGGATACACACAATAACAATCGGGGTATGGTTTGATATATTTTTAAAGAAGTAAATCCTTGTATTTTTATGCAATTTACTCTTTTCGGTAAATGGTGAGCATATAAACCGAAAACTTGAACCCAAATTGATAATATCAAATCAATAAAACTCGAAGTCTGAAATCATATTAAAACTGACAATTTGATTTTAAAAATTCAAAAACGATGGTTTTGGTTTAGTGTTGGTTTTAATGAAAAACGCACCATTACACATCTTTAAAGTTTATATCAATAGATCAAAGGCCCTTTGGTTATAATTGTATAACTATTAATTGTATTTTATTAATTATTTAGACAAAGTCAACTAAATAGCCATTAGTTTATTACTCAAGCTCTTTATCGAAATTATTCTCAATGTATTACATACCCGTTGGTCCATTTCCGTTTACTTTTCGTGCCTGTTTCCAAATCTCAAATAACTAACAGGTTTCGATATTTTAAAAAATAGCATTTAAAACTCCTACTCAATGTTACAGAACTCGTTAGACGGGAGCCGAGCAGTCGGCAGGGAGTAGCGAGTACTCGGCCTAAACAAGGAGTATTCAGATTGAAACTTTTTATATTTAAATTTCAAAATAATATATACTACAATGCTACATGTTAATAAATTTCAAAATTAACTCTATGATGTTTTCTTATATGGCATAACAAGTAAAAAAATAGGAAATTAAAGATAAAATAAATATAAAAATAAAAAGAATAATAACGAAATATAAATGTATGTATATAAATATGACACTGTTACTTACTATAAATAAAAAGAACTTTCTATTCTCTTTATTATTAATGAATGAGGATCATATATACAAATTTCTTTACACTTCAAAGTTTCCTAATCTCTAGTATAGGCAACTATTTCTTTTGTTATTAAGTTTTATTCAAATTGGTTTCCTATCCGGTAAAGGGTTAAGAAAGAAGGCCCAGGCCTAAAACGTTGTTTGGGGGGATGATACCTGTTAATTTTATTTAGGGTTTAGTATATTAAAATGTATCTAAGTTATCATGTTTTGTTATTGTGTATGTTAAACTTTTAATTTGTTGTTATTGTATGTATTTTGGTTACACAAAAAAGTAAAAAACTTACAAGTTTAGTACACAGTAGAAATTTATTACACACAATAACGACAAATTAAAAGTTCGATACACACAATATAAAATATTGAAATCCAATACATACAATAATAAAATATGATAATTTTGATATATTTTAACGAATAAAACCCTTTTATCTATGCATCTTTCGTTGTTGGTTCCTAGTTGAGTTGGTTGGCCATGTGTTCTACACCCTTTTCATCAAGGGTTCTAAACTCCTTGCCCTCTTTTTTACATTTATCCACTAATTTCTTTTTCTTTTTCTATTTCCTTTATTACCATTTAATTTAAATTTTGTTAAAATGTTATTTCAACTTCTTTTTTCCCTATTACGTGCTTTGTTTTTAATTAATAAAAAGTAATTAGTAGTTGTTTATTTTTAATTTTTTTTCTTTCACATGATTTTTTTGTCTTTTTTAAATACATCTTACAATTTATAACATACTAGTGGGGTATCCGCGTAATGCGACGGCGGCGAATAAAGAGGAGGTTATGATGAGTTTTGTGCAGAATAATCACAAAGAGCTAATATGAGTTTATGAAGATTCCTTGCGAGATGAAGATAATATGAGTTTGTGAAGATTCTTTGCGAGAGCCACTTTGAAATTAAAAATTAAATTGCTAACTCTGAGTTATTTGTCTTTCAGTTTGTTGGAAGAATTTTGTCGCATGGCTGAATTGTGAAGTTGCTGATTATATATATGTATGTATGTGTGTGTGTAATGTTTCATAATTCCAATTATTATGTAATTGAGTTAGAATGCAATGTTTATAAATTTTAACTCTTTAACTCTTTCATTTGGTTGGTGTTTGTGAAATCTCTTTAACTTGATTTATTGAAAACAAGAATTTAGGTGATCTTATGAATCAAAAGTTAATATTAAAAATATATGATTAGACTTAATTCAGTTATAAGTATGATGATCTCATGAATTAAAAGTTAATATTAAAAATATATGGTTAGAAATAATTCAGTTATAAGTATTGGTTTAAATTCATTAATTGTCGGTTATGTTTTCACTATTTATTTGTTTAAATTCTATTAATTGTGGACTTAAAGGAGAGGTATAAAGGAGTGGTATTTTAGTAAATTTACTCTTCTTAAAATTAAGAGTTTTTTAGGTGGTAAATACATTATATAAAAGTAAGATATACAATTCGTACAAAGTTATATTACACTTACTATTGTTTATGAATGAGTATGCAGTTTAAATAATATATATCAAGTATCAGGTTTTATTTTAAAGATTGGATATGACAGAGATTGTTAAGGCTATTGCCTTCTAATCCTCTTGCATTCCCTTTTTTAAGGTATATTAAATATTATATAAACATAACTTAATAATGGTGTAACAAAGATGGTTAATACGTTGCTTTCTATATACTTCTTTTCTTTTTTTTTTATTATATTTAATTAAAAAATAAATTTATTTATTTTTTATGTTTTCTCTTATAAGTTTTAATATTTAATATTTTGTGTAAATCTAAATGTATATTTGTAACCCGTTTTTTTAGCTACATTTTGATATAAGTTTTAATGTAATTTCATGTTTATTGAACTAAATGTATTTTTTTAATATTTCGATGTTAGTAAATATGATAAACTTTTTATCCAAACATGGATAAAAATGATGTAGACTATAAAAATTATTATTTTAGTATTACGATATTAAAAAATTTTCAATAAATATCGTATTACGATGAAATTTACATTAAAATGAAGATAAAAATGAGATGATCATTAATGTGTATTCATATTTACAACAAAAATTATATACTAAAAGTTATAAGGGAAAAAAAATAATATATGAAATTAATTGTTTATGTATAATAATAATAATATAAATAGAAAAAGAACATATCACTCGTGGCAACAAAATTTCATGATTAAGATTAGATTATTTTAAACCCGCAACAAAGTGCAGGCATCACTCACTTGTTATAGACATTGTCAATGCCTTGTAATCAACTTGACATGCCAATAACATTCGTCAAAATTTAGATTCGTACCTTCTTATTTCTTTTTTATTGGTTTTAAAAGGCGTAAGATTTTTCAAGAGTCGAAAAAGTTGAGTCGCTGGAAACAAGGAGAAAGAACTTGCCTGAAGCGCACACTATATATGTATGATGGTATCGTAAATATGGTATTTCGTTGGTTATATTCTTATTTCCTTCATCGGATTATATCTAGAAGCTAGTTAACCTATTTATATATACATGTTCTTTAGTGAAAATATAACGTTGTTTTAGATCCTATATTTACTAAATTGCACAGGGTCTTCGGAATCTGGTTTCGAATGTAATTGAGACCAAATCAAGATAGACATTCAACTCTAAGTCATTTCATGTGGACTTATATGCTAGTATAATATTATAATCATAAGCGAAGAGAAACAAGTTCAAAATAACTTAAAATTTCCTAAATTCTACTTGACAATAATTAATGTTATACGTAATTTATGTTGCCATATAATGATTATAATAATAATAGTTTTTATCTATATCTATACGACTATATAAACTATTTAACATTTTCTTTTTTTTTTAATTTTAAGAGTTCTTAATTAAATTTAAAAAAACAACATATTGACTTTTTATTTTATTTAAATTAATCTCGTACAATCAAAATTTTAACCATTCCACTATCTCCTTCCTAAATTATTTTAACTTTTTATTTATTTAAAATATATTCTCATACAAACCCAATTATCCACTCATATCAACACAATTTTCAAAATCTTATTAACTTTTCTCTTCTTATTTTATAAATATAAATCTTTTTTCTTATTTTAATGTCTTTTAGAATTTAATTTTAAAATTAATAAAATATTTGATGCAAATAAAAGAAAATTTGAAAAAACGGACATGTCGTTGAAGAAAACTTTTTTGTAAAATCGAATCGCGTGAATATTATATCATTACATTCTTAAAAACGACATATTACAAAACAAAAACCATTCGCTGTCACAACATTGTACGGATACGATATTAGCTTGTTATAAAAGAAAGTATTGTGTTGTTAAGAAGAGAGAAGGTATTGTGATTTGATAATATTGATATTTGTCATTTTACGATTTCATTTTTTATACAAATTGAAATTTACAAATATTTTTTATATAAATTTGAAATTTTACAATAAATTTTTTATATAAATTTGAAAGTTAAAATATTTTTTACATTTTTGTAAGGATTGCTTTCAATAAAAAAATTTGGTTATTGCTTCTAGTAACGACATTGATGATGAAAAGTGATTTTTTTCATGGTTCAGGTCAAATTCTTCTAGTGGACCTTGACGACGTCGTCATAAAAAATCTTCTGCAGCCAGAAAATGTTTTTTTTCTTGTAGTGTAACAAGTGTTACTATGCTAGTATGCCATGATTCCATGAATTGTTATGCTTTGGGTCTATTTTTGGTCCAACTTATCACACTATGTTTCATTGATAGCTACTTGATTATGACATGGTATTTTGAAAACATTCCTTTATATGATAACTTTTTTTTACCATTCTAATAAATAAATATCTTGTCCCTCACTAGTTATTTTTCATGTATTTTTTTTCTGATTATTTCAATACAAGGTTAATCTCCTCCACATTTTAATTGTTTGACCTTTTGTTGTATTTAATTTAATCAACTAAACATTGTTAAAATGATATATTTTTTATCATATACTTTTTAAAATATATCATTGATATGTAACATATTATATAAACTATTATTTAAAACTATGTACATTGCGTAAAGTGATTCATCTAAGGTCATACAGAATTGGTTCGGTAAATATGTGATGCCACATGGAACACCAATCCCATACTTTGGTACCACAAAAGAATACAGTTACATTTGCATACCACAAGTGAGAGAAAAGAGGACAGTAAGGAGAGGGAAGAGAGAAAAGTAGGAAAAATGAGAGAGAATAAGAGAAGTCCAAGTATTTTTTATGTTGAAACATGAAAAAGTAAACGTGAATTATCGGTGAATATGAAATGTAGTATTTGAAGTACGAGGTACTCCAGTGCCATGCTCTAATAGTAAATCGACATGGTTGTAAACTTGTAACATGTGCTTTAAATATTGTACAATAGTAGGCAGGTAGGTATATAATTTATTGAATTATTTGCATTTGATTCGATAAGATGAGGATTAGATTCTTGTTGTGTGTTTGGAATGAGACCATACAAGAATATACTTTTTTTTGACATCATCCATGGTTTGGCCCATTTATACTCCTCGTCCGGATAAAAGTAAAATTTAGAGTTAAGTACAAAAATGATCTCTGTAGTTATCACTGATTTTCACTTTTAGTCCTTTAACTTTAAAAATTACGAAAACAGTTACTGTGATTGTCACTTTGTTTCGATTCTGGTCCTTTAGCCTAACTGCCGTTATCTTTTTCCGTTAGAAGCCCTCATGTGCCTTGCACATGAGGGTATTTTGAACTTTTTGACTACTATCCATGTTACCAAACACTACCACCTCAAATTAATATTTTATATATTTAATAAGTTAAATATTAACCCTTTCCTCCTCCTCCTTTCTTTCTCTCTCTATCATACACACACACAGACACAACTCCTAACCCCCCACCCCCAAATCAGTTTCAACTGATTGATTATGTTATAATTTCTTTGTGGTTCAAAACTTGATTTCATCTTCTCGACAACGATTTTTATGTTCTCATCTCCTCAATTCCTCAACAAATATTCTCAACAACCTAAATGTGAATCAAATTTAGATATTCAACAAAAAAATTAAAACGAATTCCTGTTTGAGTAAATCGCATATCTGAAAACCCTAATTTCATGTCTAAAACACTTAAAACGAAGATGAAATCAATCCATCACAAATTAGACACCAAAACTGAACCACAACAAGACCCTAATCGGACTGAAACATGATATTGCATGACAAAATTGAACACTTCCTCAAATAATTAAATTGAATAGACGAAGAAGATGTAGGGTTTTGCTTAGATCCGAAATTGATGATTGATATAAAACCTCCACAAATACAAACCTATAATGACGACGGCGGTGCGTAGATCTGAAAACGACGACGGTGCTTATATCTGAAACGACGACGAAGGCAGTGCGATATCTGAAAATGACGACGGTGGTGGTGCTTAGATCCAAAATCGATGATGGCGTTGTGCTTAGATTTGAAGACGATGGCAGCGGTAGTGCTTAGATCTGAAGACGATGACGACGGTGGTGCTTAGTGCGGTGGCGCTTAGATTTGAAAACGATGGCAGCTGTGGTGCTTAGATCCGAAGACGATGATGATGGTGGTGCTTAGATCCGAAGAGAATGACGATGGTGGTGCTTACGACGGTGATGTAATAACGCTGGTGGTGGCGGTGATACTAGCAATGGTGGTGGCAAAGTTCCATGGTGGTGGCAAAGTTCCATGGTGGTGGTGCGGTGGCAATGGGCAGAGTTGGAAGGCTGCCGGTGGTGGTGTGTCTCCGATAAGTGCAAAATAATGAGATATATATTAGTATATAAGAGTTTAACAATTTTAATTTTAATTAATTTATAAATGTAAAAAGGGAAATCAAGCTCACCTTGTTTGGTAACATGGATACCAGTCAAAAAGTCCAAAATACCCTCTTGCATGAGGGCTTCTAACGAAAAAAGATAACGGCAGTTAGGCTAAAGGACTAGAATCGAAACAAAGTGACAACCACAGTGACTATTTTCGTAATTTTTAAAGTTAAAGGACTAAAAGTGAAAATCAGTGACAACCACATGGACCATTTTTGTAATTAAATCACTTTGTGGTTAATTCCACCATTTTAAAGTATACAGGTGTTTAGGAAGATTGGGTTGGGCGACTTGAAACCTTCACCCGATCGGTATCAAAATAGGAGACATATGGGTGTTCAAGTGGAACCCGGCCAACCCAAGGCCATACCTGAGCCTTGGTGCTAATATGCTATGGAAGGCCTTATCAATGATTGCGTTACAAATTGCTTAAATCCTATCAGATTATTGCTTAAATCCTATCAGATTAACAACACCATGTAAGTATTAGATATACATTTCTATGTTAGCTTATTTATGTATCAAAATGATTCTACATGTATCAAAATCCATCATGATTGTGGTCTACAAAAAAAATACGCAACATTATGTACGCATGTGAAATATTACACAATATGATATTACAAAACGAGAACCAAGCGATTTGTACGTTTGATGAAGGCGATCTACTACGATCCCCGAAGCACTATCCAGATATGGCCGAAATTCAAACATGACTCTTGGCGAACTACATTGTCGCAAAACGCATTATAATCTACATTCGAATTTGGTGAAGCATATAAACACTCTAGTATCCAATAACGAGGATGATGAATAAATTCTTAGTCTTTTTTATATATTTATTAGTTTAAAGTAATCTTGAATTTCTTTATGTAATGTTTAATTAATTAATAAAATTTAGTGTTTATTTTATTTTTAATTGTTTATGTTTTATTATTTTTTTATTTATTTCGTAATTTAATTAATGTTTATTAAATAGATTAAATTTAGTATTAAAAAAATAAAAAAAAACTTGAAATGTGCGAATCGTGAGTAGCACCAGGGTCTAAGTATAATTAAAGCATAAAGTGGATTATGCTGATGTGGCTTGAAACATGAGATGTCTAAAGAGATACACAAGAGAAAGAGACACATTAATCACACCTTGATATCAACTTACCAAATACCGTAAAGTATTTCTCTCACTTTATCTGTCTATGTTTCAAGTCAAAGTCAAGGTGAAATAGTGGTTGACTCGCATATATTGACAACCACACGATATAATCTAGTGTTCGTAATTCACAGCGAAGAAGATGACGTGACGTAGGTTGTTTTACTTTTTTATTTTTATTTTATACACCCACCCCTGGTCCATACTAATTTGACAAAATAAATCTCTAGATTATAGAGTTCACATATTTAGCCCCTGAAGTTTTATTGGCATTTTTTAAAACCCTTTAAAACAATTTTTTTTCATCCTTAGTCATGAGCAAGTTTTAACGAGAATTACTTTATGTATTTATACATTTATACGAATCTATAAAAATATTCAAGTCGGTTTTAAATAATGGATAAAATTAAGGTGTTGTTTGTTTTCGAATACATAAATGTCTTATGTCTTATTTCATGTTTTCAGAAGAAGATGTGGTTTAAAAGGTTTTAAGTTTAAGAAGGTCTGCGAAAAAAGATGTAGTTTTTAGCTTCTCAAAATAAGTAAAAATAAGACTGAATAAGGTCTTATGTCTACGAAAAAACATACAAACTTATTAAAAACGTCTATACGCTTGCGGACATTTCTTTAAAAAAACAAACAAGGTTAAACAAACAAAACCTAAATCTCATAGTTTACTTTAGAAAAGTTATTAATTAGATGAGGCGAAGAGTCTCTTAAGAATCATGTATAATGAAGTGTTTAATTTTTGCTTATTTTTGTAGATGTTTTAATAACATTCTCTAGAACCGTAATTTCTACTTTCATATTTATTATAAATAGCAGATCAATCTTATGTGCAAAATATTTCTTATAATGATTATTAGTTCAAAGGATACAAATTAGCTATAATTCAAACTCATGTAAATAAACATAAACATGATATTCAAACCTTCCATGTTTAATGTCACCTTTAATAGAACATTTATCAAATTTCTGGTTCTGTTATGCAAACAATTATACATAATAAATAAAGGACTACTCATGAATAAATTATAAATGAAAATACATAAACAAAAAGAAACATTACTTTGATATTGCCAAAATCCAAATCATGAATCTACATTCTTCTTGAAGAGTCTAAGACCATTCATACTATGTGTTAAACGAGTTATGGTATACCCGCGCTTTGCAGCGAGTTTAGGATGATCAAAATACAAAAGCTATATTCAAGCATAAATATTAAATATAAGGGCAAACTGCTTTGAAATACAATAAACTTTAGCTAAGTTGTCATTGTATACAATAAACTTTAAAAATTTAAAAATAATACAACAAACTTACTTATTTATCCCATTGTATACAACTTGACCCTTAACAACCGGTAAACAACCGGTTACTTGGATTTTTTTTATTTTTCATTTTTTTATTCTAAAAACAAGAAAATATATGAAATATTGGTGCAACTATTCCCAGATCTTCTATCCTTTATAGTACCACGTTAATTTCTCTCTGATTGTTTTCTAGTTCTTGAAGGTTTGATGTTCGATTTGAAGCCCTTGAAGGTTTTTATTTGTGTTCAGATCATCTTCGTAATGTACCATTTGAAGCCCTTTGAAGGTTCGATGTAGCACATCTGGGGTGTGTAGCTTTCAAGCCCACCACCACTGTTGCCGCCACCACCACCACAATCGGTTCTGTTTCTTGAAGGCTCGATCTGCGATCTGAAGCCCTTGTGGTTTGATTTGTGTTTAAGCCTGCCGCCGCCCTCAGGTCTGAATCTTCATCTTGTTCGTTTTTTTAGATATCAATTTTGGGTTCATGGTGTTTGATGGTCTGATTCATCATTTGGTAACCACCGCCGCCACCGAGTTCTAGTAACCACCACCGGTCACTGACGATCTTGTTCAAACTACCAGTGCCACCGTCACCGAGTTCTCGATTAAGGTTCATCTTGTTCGTTTTTTGGATCTCGATTTGGGGATTTCATTATCAAATCTGCAAGTCTACGATTTAGGGTTTTTTATTGTTCTTTATCTTCATCTTGGTTTAAGTTTGATTTCTAGTTTAATTTGGTTTTGATTTCATGAGTTGTTATATACATCATTCTTCATCCATTGTAAGTGTGCATATTCTTCATAAAATCAAGTTGAATTTCTGGATTTGTAAGACACCAGAAAGATAAAAATCATAATATATCAAGAACAACAAATTAGGAAATAAAAAAATTGATTAATAAAATGAAATTACTGGTAACTTGATATTCGGGTTACATTTTGTATATAATGGGATGAATAAGTAAGTTTGTTGTATTATTTTTAAAATTTTAAAATTGATTGTATTTCGAAGCAGTTTGCCCTAAATATAAAGCATGAAAACAAATTGAATTTTCCGCGCTTTGCAGCGCGTTTTAGGATAATCAACATACAAAAGCTATTATTCAAGCATAAATATTTAATATAAAGAGTGAAAAGAAATTAAATTTCAGTATTGCAATGTGCTATTTGGTTTAGTTTCAAATCGTTTCAAGTTTTATTTTTCATATTACGCTAATATAACTATTTAATATTATTAATCTTACAATCAAATAAAAGTTTTATCGAAGAAAAAAGAGTTCTTAGATAAATATCGTAATGTTATGAAATTTATATCGAAATATAGACAATAATGAGATGGTTATGAAAAATAAAAAACATATAAAATTAATTTTTTTATTATAATGATAAATAGATAAAAAAAAGTCAATCAAAAAATAAATAAAAGGAAATCAAACAACAATATAATTATGCACGTGAGGCTAGGAAAAAGTGAAAAACCAACAAAAAAGTGAGACTGGAAAATTTAAAAACCAACATAAAAGCAAGGTGCAAGAGTTGATCCTCTGACCGTCAGTTGATGCAGCAAAAATGTTATGTCATTCCGCCAATTTGATTTAGTGTCTTGTTTAAGCAACATCGTGTATATAAACATATTATCAAGAGTTATGTGTTCATAACTTTCTGATAAATGTTAATATATATAATATCATTATTTTTTGTTTCACTTTGAACCTAGTTTGGGCGTGTTCTCCTACTCTATATGGTAGTGGACTTGCACTGCATACTCCCCCTAGACCTCCATTTGCACCTAGGCTCGATGTCACATGTGCATGCGGTCCAGAAAACGATGGCGAATAGAATGGGATTGTGGTGAGCTCTATGAACATCATATGCATAGGTACATCAATCAGGACTTCAAAGACGAAACGTCCTTATGAGTTACAAGATCATGTATCTAGAAGAATAACTAACACCATAACACAATTTTAAGTATGCTTGAATGCAAATCACCAAAGGAGAAAGTTTAAACCTTTCTGGTACAATGTTGACCAATGGCATACTTATCTAGTCATTCACAAATCTATTTAGGAGTAGGAAACATCCTTATACTTCTCTCGGTCGCTACCGACAAGACCTCCTACACATGTAACCTCATGCAAATGGAGGTCCCCGAAGAGCATGCACTACAAGTCCATTACAATACAGATGAGGAGAACACACCCAAATTGAACTAAAAACCAACCCAAGAATAACAAACTTTAACAAAGAGTATGAATAATCTTAGTATCATCAATAATAATGTTGATCATCCTTCATCATCTATGTTTTTGCAATCTTAAGTGATGTTTGTTTTCGTTTTATGTAATTTTATTATTAAGTTATTTATACGTAGCCCTTATCTATTGTGTATTGTTTGTGGAAAGGAGCTAGGAATTTAATGAATGGGCGCTATGTTGATAGAAAATCAACTTCTCCAAAAGGAGGCATGGAACATAAGTAGGTTTCGATATCATCTTTATGTCTACAAACAAGGGTTTGAGTTATTTTACCTTGTTAGCATTTTTTTACCAATAATAATCATAACAAATACGACTATGAAAATTACGTTTGGAAGAATGTTGTTGGGTCAGTTTATGGACATAACATGACAGAAGCAATCTGACCCGCCTATGAAAGGTAGCTAAGTTTGTTTGAACTTTTTTAGACCCAAATATCAATCCTCATAATACTGTAAAATCATGCTAGACTTAGGGACGCTGAAGAGGATCTATTTCTTGAAATTGTAAACATGGTCCTTTACTTGCATGATATTTTGTTTTATATGTCTGCTATCTACTTAAATATAACTTAAGGGTCTTTGGATGTACATTTTAAAACTGGCTATGTTGTGTTGAATACAGTAAAAAAAAGTCGTAGAAGAGTTTTTTGGGCAAAGTGTGATGTCATAAGAAATTCTATTTTCTTTTCTATTTTCGGGTTCATTTATGTTGTATCTAGTATATCTCGCATTCTTAAGTCTGTTGCACATGCTCTCTTGATCCCAGTTGGAAAGCAACAATGGTCACTGAAATGTTTGCACTTCTTTCCAATCATACTTGGGTTCTTGTCACTTGTCCTCCACATTCAAATATTGTTGGTTGTCACTAGCTCTCGCAACATAAACGTGTTAGTCATGACAATTTTCAATGCTACAAGGGACTCTTGGTTGCATTAGGATTTTCTTAAGAAACCTCATATTGACTTTGACGAGCCATTTAATCATGTTGTCAAATTGGCTACTACCCGCATTGTCCTCAACATTACAGTTTCTCATTCGTGGCCTATTCATCCCCTTGACATCAAGAATGTTTTCTTAAACAATGAGTTATCAGAGGTTGTCTGTATGAAATAGTCTCCTAGCTATGTACATCCCACACTCCATATCATGTATTTCGCCTACGTAAGACTCTTTACGGAATAAAGCAGCCCTCGTAGCTTGGCATCATCGATTTGTTGTCTATGTTACCTCTTTAGGGTTTCATAGAATCAAGTCTAATACATCATTGTTTACATATAGATGTGGTTCAAATATTCTCTACTTTCTATTGTATGTTCATGATATTATTTCAAATTGCATTTTTACCTTCTCTTATAATTCTTGTTATTACTCGACTTTTCTTTAAGTTTGTTATGCCTAATCCTGGTTATTTATCCTGTTTTTAGGAACAACTGCTACTCACTATGATGCTCAATATATTTCTATTTTTAATATGTTTGGATTGATGGTTATATTTTTGGTATTGTAGGTAATACTTTTTGGTACTATATATTATATTTTTCTTTAAATTTCCCAGGTTTTATACATACATATATATATATATACATACTAGCATGATGCCCGCGCAATACGGCGGCAACGAATAATTTATACTCGTTAACATGTCCGTTTTCAAGACATATGAAGTATGGTATTCATGTAATACAGTGACAACGAATAATTTTCGTTTGATGACATGTCTATTTTTTTATCTTTCTTTCCATTTCCTTTACTTTTTTGTTCTCCATAGTTGAAAAAAAAAGTTATGAAAATATTTTTTAATAATTAAGTTAATTTATATTGGCTTTGACTTTTAAAAAATTGTATTGACTTTGATTTTCTTGAGTTTAAAACATTGGTTAGAGTTCTCTATGTGTAGGATTTGCAAGATTAACTTTTGAGTCTTTTATCTTTATGTATTACTAAGAAATAAAAAAAAGTTCTGTTTTCTTCTACTAAATGTTTCTACTTTTATCCTACTACCTATTAGATGATGACAAGTGGAATTCATTAAATTATCTATCTTCATCTTCTTTCTTGATTTTAACACTTGTCTTGATGTTGTAAATAAGAAAATAAGTTTAAATAAAAAGAAAGAGGATATACAACTCTCTCCTAAAATAACGCTTGTCAATACTTATGTAATACCCCAAATTAATAAAATTATTTACAAAATCATAAAGTGTTTATCTTGAGTAGTAGAGTACTGAGGGTTGACCCTTTGGGGCAAATTATGAAATTAATAAAAAGTAATTTAAACATTAAAGTCTTAATAAATAGTACGTTATAAGCGGTTAAGGGGTATTTTATACCCAACTTGTGTTTTAAGTTTAAATGGAGCAAAACACACACACTTACACACTTAGAATGTGTCCAGCCTTGTGTGTGTTTGTGGCTTTAGAGAGAGAGAGAGTATGTAATGAGTGAATATTATTGAAGATTTAGCCTAATCAAGCTTGGATTAAGAGGGATTTTACTAATACAAAGTGGCTATCGAATTCAGTGTTAAATTTGCACCAAGATAGGTTGGAAATCCTTGATTTCTTATGTTCTTCATTTTTCTAGAGAGAGAAAGTGATGAATAACCAAATTGACGATGACATTTGGTTTCATGTTATGTTTAGGGTTTGTTTTAGTGTTAATTATGTTAGTAAAATAATTATTCGTCATTGAATTTGAATAGCTAGAAATAAGTTTTTGGGAAAATTTGGGGCTAAACAAGGCTATTAACGAAGAATAGTAAGCTGTTCATATGTCGATACAAGCCGTGTTGATACGAGTAGGGCATGTAGGAGGCCATGTAGGCTGAACACATGCCATGTAGGATAACACATGCCATGTAGGGCTGAACACAGGCCGTGTAGGCTTGGCACATGCCATGTAGGGATGACACAGGCCATGTCAGCCCTATTGGATCATGAGTTACTTTTTATGTTTTAATTAAGATGTATTTTGATAAGCTATCCTTACTTAGAATGATTGAGGAATTGAAGAAGAAAAAGAAAGTTAATGAAAAGCTCTGGACCGCAAGTGAGTACCTCAACTTGGTACTTAGAGTTTACTAATATTCAATTACTGTAAGTTCTATATTTTAAATAATCATGTGATGTGTATGATGTTACTTTCATGAGATGTATTACCGAAGAGTTGTTGAGAGATGATTAAAGGAGTTATTGACATGCACATATATATATATATAGGGGAGGGTTCATGCGAAAAGTGTTATATTTGCGAAAAGTTCGAGAAGCAATCTCAACCACTTATTTGTATTTGATCTAATGGTCTAAATTAATCATATTTTTTATTATTTTTAATTTAAAAGGGTATTATGGTAAACAAAACTTTTCTCTCTCCAACCTATTTCTCTCATTTATTTCTCTATCATACATTCTAAATAAAAACAAAAATAGATTAAACATTGTTTACGAGTAAATTATTTAATTTTATAATATTCATCAATGAACACAACCCGATATATTTACGAGTTTTTTTTTATAATTTTTGTGTTCATTAATAAACATAGTAAAAAGTATACGAGTTTAAAATGAAATTTCCAATATTCAATATTAAACACATCTAAGATTATATGAGTTTTTCATCATTACTATTTTTAAGTCAATTAATCTCACATTGTTTACCAATGAATTTAAGCTTGTTCCCTAGAAACAACTATTGAATATGTGAGTTTTTCCACAAACAACTATTAAATTTACAAATATTCAATACTGAACGTAACTAAAAATATATAAGTTTTTCCATTATTGATATTTAAAGTCAATTAATTTTAGATTGTTCACCAATGAATTTAAGTTTGTTAATAAAGAACTATATATAATCTATAAAATTTGTAGTAAATTTTACTTATGTTGCACGAAAGTAAAATACAAACCCAAATAAACAAATAAAAAAAGAAAATAAAAAGATCGGATAATAGTTAAAAAAAACTAAAACAAAGAAATGGGAATCATTAAAAGCAAAACAATTCATCCTCTGGCGACGTGGATCATTAAAAGCAAAAGCATTCATCCTCCGGCAACTAATTATATTGTATGTTTTTAAGGTTCCACCCGACGAAAATCTGGAAACTTTAGCAAACTTTGCATAATCCACAAACACATATCATTGTAGCATGAATTCGTGAAAATGATAATGAAGGAAGTTAGAAACCACAAACCAAATCTGGTTTTCGATTATGTTTGACGGCGGCAGTATTCAGAAAGTGCGCAGGTCAACGGCGGAGGGTTGAGCAACGAGGTCGGCGGCGAGGGTTGAGCAGCGAGTCGGCGATGTTGACTGCTGTGGTGGTGTTTGCAATGGTGGGCGGCGGGGATGGCAGGGAGAGATAGCAACAGACAGTGGGAGTTATGGCAGTGCTCGGTTGTGGAAGAAGGTGTGAGGTAACGGAGCGGCGAAACGGAGTTGGTGGAGAGGAAGTAGAGGAGCGGCGCTTGTAGATGGAGAGATTAGGTTTCAATTTTCAAATGGGTTGTACGTATGTATTGAGAGACATAGAGACTTTTTAGGTAAGTAAGAGGGGAGAGGAGAGAGGTAGGAGTAATGTCTATTATACTCTTTGTTTAATAAAAATAAAACCATTTAATTTGTTAATGATCCAATGGTCCAAAACGCTTCTCGCACTTTTCGCAAATAAAGCGCTTTTTGTATGAAACTCCCTCTCTCTATATATGTATGTCTTATCTATAAAGCATTTACACATTTTAAATCTTTTAATTTTAAGTAAGTTGAAATCACTTTATTACCCCAACATCACAAAATATATTTGATAGTAAAACCATAATTAGAGTAGAAATTAATTTGAAAACTATAATGCAATCAATATCTTATATAGGGTTTGATTTCCAAATCAGAAAATTGAAAATACCATGGATTGTAAATCGACATATAAATAAAAAATTATTCAATGTCAACATAGTGTGTGAATATTATACCCCCACGTTATTGAATACAGACATGTTATTGACTAGGAATTATTCGCCAACGCCATATTACTCGAGTACCCCGCTAGTATATATATGTATGTATGTATATATGTATATATACATCTATAATGGAAATCATGAGAAGAGAAACTATCATAAAGAGAATAAAAAAGTTATCAACTTATTAAAAAGAGAATGATGTATGAATATACAGAGTAAGGGAAGAGTGAAATAGGAGTTTGAATACACGAACAAATATATGTGATTAAATAATATTATTCAAATGCAAGAAGAGTGAGAGTACATATATATATATATATATGATGAAGAGATGTGCTAATCATAAATATAAGATTAGAGTGTTGAAAACTTATAAAAAGGGAATGAGTAGTTAAGAATAAATATACATGTAAATATCACATTTAATGTATTTATACACGTAAATGACGATGTACAATAATGAATGAGTAGAGTATAGTAAAAAGAGACAGATAATAAGAGAATATATGTATATTGAGGTGTATCTTAATGAAATGTGTATCTTAATGAGAGTATTAGGAGATGAAATAAATAAAGAGAATTTTAGAGACAAGAGAAATAAAATATGATTGAATACTTGGAAGTGATGTGAGTGTGTATGTATAAACATACAAATATTTTATTATATAGATAAAAAGGATATGTAATGGGTGAATTATGATAAATAATTAGAGATGATAAAAATATGTATTTAAACACACTTAATCAAATAATACAAATATGAAATGATGAGTTTGTGTTAGTGTTGTTTGTAAAGACCGGTTAGTCTTAAAAATTGAAGTCAAAATGATTGTATGTGAAACTTTAATGTATATTAAGTGTTTTAAATCCATACGAGTTGAATTATTTTACTAACCTAAGAATTATTTGTCTAACTAATATGTTCAATATGTTATACAAGAAGAGTTTATATGTGATAGCCAAAAGTGGCACAAAGTACCCTGAGAGGTAATATGACAACATGAGTGGCATGAGTATGTTTGATATCGTCAAATTTAGATATATATTTTAAGCGATATCTGTTTTATTTTAGTCTGTTATTGTTTATAAATAAGTAAAATATACTTAATTATCTTCATTTATTGAATTTCAGGTCAAAAAGGCGGATGATGAAATTTTTTGAGCAAAAACCGAAAAAACTGAAAGAAATATGAAAAGTTGTCCGCGCCGACACATCTCCATTGTTTTGATCATATCTCACTCATACGAACTCAGATTGAGGTGATTCAAATAGCCACGAAAACTAGACTCAGAGGTCTACAATTTCACTTTTAAGGTCAAACTCTAAAAAAGCGATGTCGCGGCGCGACCGACCTGATAAGAAAATTTTCAAATTTCAAAGAGTTTTGGATCGTGCCAAACTCACAAGTCGCGACGCGACACTTACTCGTTGCGACGCGACGCCACGCCCCTGTTTTCAGTTTTCTATATAAACGAATGTTCAGATCGATTTTGGGGGAACCACCTAACTTATACTACCCAAATACTGCCAAAACACGTCCAAAAGCATTATAGGGGCTGTGGAGCTCAACTTTTAAGGATTGGAGCTTATTATTTGAATATTTCGGCTTAGATTCATCACGGTTCTATCATTCTTATTATTTGTCTTCTATGTTTATGTTGTTCTTAATTTCCAGAAGCTATTTTATGATGTTTCTTGGCTGATATTTTATATATTCCTCCCTAAAGGAGATGGATTCTTTGATAGTTAATCGCTTTTTGTGTTAAAGATGCTAGATTTCATATATTTATGAATTTAAGTTATACTAAAGATCCACATGTGTTTTAGATCTTATTTTTGACATGTTTATATTCTGATTTTGCATGAGTAGGAGGACCAATCCGCTTGTGTGGCTTTTATCATGACTATTTAGGACCAATAAGTAGTTTTGACTAGTGATTGACTAAATCCTAGGCTTAAACATGAAAAGATAGGAACTTTAATGTATGTGCAATTAAGGCTGGCAATTTCTGGGTTGACCTGAAACTCGACACGAAAAAAGTGACACGAACCTGAAACGGGTCAAAAGCGGGTTGACACGAAATCGACACGAAAATAAATGGGTCGGGTTAGGGTCAACCCGCCAACCCGAAAATGACCCGTTTATAAGTAAAACTATAACATTTTAAAATTTTCTTTAATACTTGAAATTTAAATTTTAAAAAGAAGATTATGAATTCAAATAAAAGAGTGACATTTTAGGACAATAAAATCCGCCAAAAAAAAGTACAAAACCCTTAAACATTAAAAACTCAAAATAAACAATAAAAGATTTACAGTTAAAACAATAGTACATTATTTTAGTATTTGTTATTTTTACTATATGATTTTGATACTTTTACATTTGATTATTTGATAGGTGATACTTTAGTATTTTGGATCGATTCATAATTCTATTTTAATGATGAATAATCTTATATTATTCGGTTGTTCAATGACATTATTTATTTGTATAGAATAGTAATACATCATAGTTTTTATTATATTCATTTGTATAAGCAAATAAAAAAGTAAAATCAAATTTTCAATCAAACTAAAATAAATACCAAATTTAAAGTTTGAATACAAAGAAACAAACATTGATTATTAAAGTTAGAATATAATAAAAATTATTTTCGAAATTTGTGCCGAACGTTGGAAAAGAAACATGGAATTTGAAATATTGATAAAGAAAATCGTAGTTGAAACGGAAAACCGTATTAAAAAATCGTACCTGAAAACCGTATTCGAAAATCGTACCCGAAATCCGTATTCGAAAATCGTACCCGAAAACCGGATTCGAAAATCGTACCCAAAAATGTATTCGAAAACCGAAAAAATTCTCGTTGATGACATTTGGCCTAAATGGGTCGACCCGAAGGTCGACACGAACCCGACATGAAAAAAACTGACACGACCCGAATCTGACACGAAAATAAATGGGTCGAAGTTGGGTCGACACGAACTGACCCGAACCCGAACGACACGAACCCGACCCAGATTGACAGCCTTATGTGCAATTGCATATGATGACCTTTATATGTTAACTGAATAGTTTGTTGATTTAGACAATCATTAAAGATAGAATCTTGATTGATAGGAATTAAAAAGATTAATCTTGCTTTTAATTGACTCCTTGACCATAGGATTAATTAGTTAATTGCTTAATTATAGGGTTAGATAATCTTACCAAGAGTCTAACTGATATAGGAATCGGTATATGATATTTAGTTGTCTGTTGCACTTAATAGATTGACTTGAAGAGAGTTTTATCGAATCTAGAGAGGGAATCTTTATATTATAAGCTTAATCCAATAAAGTTTGTTGCTTTCCACTTTCTTTGGTTTGTTCTTGGTTCTTGATATTATTATTTAGTGAGTTGGATCATAAAGTTTGAATCTTTATTGATAAGATTCTAAATCCCCCTATTTACTGTTTTTTTATTAGTTTAATATTTAATTAGTATAGTTATATTCAAAATCATACCCGTTCCCCTTGTGCTCGACACCCGTACTTATTTACTATACTACGATACGATTAGGTTCTCTTGCCTATTTTGTGTTGTAGTCGTGCTAAATAATTCGGATTTTATAAATTTAAAACTTGTACGCTACACGCACATCAATGTTAGAGTTAGTTTATGAATTGATTGTAACATTTATGACATAATAGAGTTATTTTGTCGGTTATGTGTTGATTGTGATCTCTTAAGTACTTTATTAGTTGTTCATTAGGTTTTTAACTTATTGTTGTTGTCTAAATCCTTTTTCAGATATCGTAGCAGATGTGGCTTCTAGTGGACTGAATTGTGAGATCTTATGCAATATTAGAGAAAATTGTTTTATAAATATTTTGAAAAAGATGTTTATTATAGTAGTGAGATTTTTATGTTACATGATTAAAAAAACCGATGTTACAACTTATGAATAAAAATTATACAATAATTGTTCATAATAAAATACACCTTAGTCCTTCCAATGAAGTGGTCCCTAAGCCATTGAAACACGGCCACGTGATTATGGCCACCCAACTATGTACGAAGCAACATGAAGCCTTATTCTATTTTTATAGTATGGAAAATATATTTCACCTAACATTTTACACTAAAAAGATATAAACACTAGAATAGTGAGGAGGAAGACAAATCACATGCTAGCCACATTTTACATTTTTTTTATTAATTATTAAATCATCTATTCTAATATCTAATATATATAATACATCTGGAGTCTTCTTCGATCATACTATCACACTGTTAATGTGTCACTTCAGTTTTTTCTCGTTCCACCAAACTCATCCTCTACGATATCATTATACCCACATACTAACCCATTTTCATAGAAAAAAAAGAAATACTCTAGTTTTAACGTGAGTAGCCTCACGTTAAAGAGTTGACGCTGGCCTCACCGCGTCACGCAAGCACTTCCACCTGTTGGATTTTACTTTTCTCCCTATAAGAAACAACCCAAAAAATTCATTTTACATAATTTGATCCTTGTTCAAAGTGAGGGTGGTGTTGATGATGGATGGTCGGTCGGCGCATATCATGTTCAAAGTGAGCCTAGCTATAAACTTAAAAAGAATAAATAAAAATAATAATAACCCTAATAATAATAAAAAAATTAATAATAATAATAATAAGAGTTAAGTGTAAATACCCCAATTAATATTAAATAGTTGGTCCAAAACAACAATGAATATTGTGGACCCGAATGATCTTATTGATGAAGATTGCGGTGGTGTGGGATACGAATAAGAGAAGGAATCTTTGTTGGTAGCAAAAGACAACTTTGGTAAATCGTAAATTGTATAAAAATATAATAAACTTTATTTTAGTTATATTATGAATTATTTATTTTATAAATAATATAATCAACTTTTATTATCTTTAAATTGTACGGAAGTTGTTGTATATAATGAGAATTGTGTTAAAAAATTTTCTATATAACGGTAACTAAAAACCAAACACTGAAAAAAGTGGTTTGCATATAATAAAAGAATTATAAAAGTTAATTTTATTATTTTTAAAAAAATAAAGTTAATTATATACAATGATAATTAAACCAGAGTTTGTTTCATTTAAAAAATATCATGGAATTTTATATGATAAAAAATTAAAGATCATATTCAATGATATATATTATAGTTCAGACAAAAAATTATGTTTTAAGTAGATGTCTTTGTTTAGTATATATAATTAGTATTTCAATTTAGGGAAAATATCAACGAGAGCTGTAAAAACTAACCTTAAATATTTTGTTTAAATTGAAAAGGATAAAACCGTCACACATCATCTCTCTCTACGCAACCCTAAAAAACTCACAGTCTATCTTTCATCTCTCTCTACCCGACACAGATAAGGCCATCATAGCATCTGACCACTGTTACACCAATGAGGCCTCCATCTCACTTGCAACTAACTTCGTTGCTATGTCATTTGCGACCACAGTAATAAAACCAATAATCCTGGCTCATTAGATTTTAAGTATGAAAGAACATTCGGATGTAGCGAACTTTATATGGAGAGATGAAAAACGTATGCATTGGTTTATTGACGTATCTATATTTTCACATGCTATATATATATAGCATAGGAAAAAAGTTCAAACGAGAACTGTTTTTCGTACGAGAATCACGAGAACCAATCTTAGCCGTCCAATTCCCCCTCCTTCAATTGAATTGCCCACCCATGAATTCCTTACATGCACCCTGCCACACTCAATCCCCTCATACTCTTCATCCATGAATTCCGTTATCCAAAATGAACGGCCAAGATTGGTTCTCGCAGTTCTCGTACGAAAAACAGTTCTCGTTTGAAACATCCCCTATATATATGCCTATATATATATATATCAGCATGTTACCCGCGCAATGCGGCGACGATAACTAATTCATTCTCGATAACATGTCCGTTTTCGGTAATGTAGGGTATGGTATACACACACTATGATGACGTCAAATAATTTCCATTTGCAGTATGTTCATTTTGTTTCCTTCTTTTCCATTTTATTTATTTCTTTATTATCTATCAACTCTTTCGTTAATTTCTAAAATAACCTTTGAAAAACAATAAAATAAGAAAAAAACAATCTCTGCTTATAAAATAAGATGATAAAAACATATCAATGACTTGGTGAATTGTGTTGATTTGAATGAGAAATTGTGTAGGTATGAGATAATATATTAGTGGTTGGGTTGGTGTATTTTAAAAAATGTAAATATATTTAAGACTATATTGGTAATTTTCTATTACTTAAAATTTAAGAGTTCAAGTAAAATAATATTAAATATATTATAAATTAAACTTTTCATTTTACTTATATGAGTGTTTATAAATTCGGTTACATATTATCAAGTTTATAAGTTTTAGTTATACGAATTTTCTAATACTTCAATTAAATTATTTGGTATATGATATAATATTTAAAATAATATTTCTATGGAGGTTTTTTATTCAATTTTTAATTTGTGTAATATCTTATAGGTTGAAATTTAATTTGTATTGAGTTGATATTTTTAAACATTATTTTTATAGAAAGTTTAGTTATTAAAATGGTATTCAATGGTTTCCTTTTAAGATTTAAATAAGGGGTAAGTTGATAATATCAAATGACTTAAATTTAAGAGATTAAGACATTTAGGAGAAAGAGTGTTAAATGCTTTATATATTAGTATAGATATATAGTGAAAAGTTCATTCGAGAACCGTTTTTATTGCGAGAACCGCGAGAACCAATCTTAGTCGTCCAATTCCCCCTCCTTCTTACATGCACCCTGCTACACTTAATCTCCCACGCTCTTCATCCATGAATTCAATTAGACAAAATGAACAACTAAGATTGGTTCTCGCGGTTCTCGTAATAAAAACAGTTCTCAAATGAAACTTCTCTTATATATATATTTACTCTTTGTGATTTTAATAAAGATTTCATTACAACTCCAAAGTACTTCGATATTTTATTTAGGTCTAATTTGATAAAATAAGATGAAGCTGTTAAAGAAAAAAATAATGTTAAATGGATGTTTCCATCACATGATATATATATATATATATATATGAAGAATATTTAATATAGTCTATACTTAATTCATAGTTCTAAGAGATTGATTTTAGTCTTTGGATCAATGACGTCAATGATCCATATTGCATTTTAAAATTTTGGATGGAGTGACATTTTCGTAATTTATATGCGATATTTTTACAAATCACATGTAATTATATACTGAATCACCTGTGATTAGATATTAAAATCTTAGAACTATGTTTTTTTACATGGATTACCTTCCCCTTATACACAAGTTTAAGAGTATTTTTATTAATTTATTATTTTTTTCATAAAATATGAACTCATCATGTGATATAAGTTGTGGTATCCCAAAAATATCAAATTTAAAGAAGCCATGCGAGTGTTTGACCATGCAGCTTGGCGATTTGCTTAATTTGTTTTTTTTCTTCTTCATTTCAATTAAACATTTTGTTTTTATTTTTATATTTTAAGAATTAGATTAAATATTTATGTGATATAATGGTTAATTAAAAAATAATGATAAATATTAGATATTAATACAAAATATTTAAATTAATTTTGAAACACGAAAGAAATGTGAATTTAAAAATAATGTTGACAGAAGGTTCCAACACCTAGACCAACCGTGGAAGCGTCAGCGTGATGAGGAAGACAAACATAATGCTAGAAACGTGATTATATTTACTGTACAAATGAACGATCATTATTGTTATAATTAAGAACAATAATATTAAGTCATTATAGTTTATAACTAAAAAGAACTTAAAATGATTATAAAATATTTTAAAATGATTATAAAATATTTTAAAATGATAAGACTAAGAATTTGTTAAATATTATATTTAAAATGTTATAAAAAATAAATATGATATTTGTAAATCAGGATGGACAAATATGATATTTTAAGATGGAAGAAAGACATATATGAAACTTTCTCTAATAATTTTAATTCAAATTAAAGTCAAATTTGAATTTGACCAAGAAAAATTAAAATTTGATTTCAATTTTTTACCAAAATGGATGATTATCTTTTTTATTCTAAATCAATGGATATGATTGTTTATTAGTTTTTATTCACGTTAGTCTTTTATTTATATCAGAAGATTAATAATAACGTTATATATTATTTGTTTTTCTCTTTTTTTTAATATTCTTTCCATCCCAATATTATTGTTTACTATACTGTTTTGGTGTAAATATGAATATATATATATATATATGTGTGTGTGTGTATGTGAGAGAGAGAGAGCATGTTTGTATCATTTTTATCCACATTCCGATACAGATTTTATAGTATGTAATACAATATTTATCTGAAAATGTATTTTCCGACCACTATATAGAAATTAAGTTTCATAATCGTTTTAATGAGGTCATTATTTTTCAATCAGTTTCAAAGAATTTCATAACGATTAAAAATATTGAAGTTTATGTGGTTTTTTTCCGCTTTTGAAAAGTAAATCCAATAATTTTAAGATAGTTTTAGCAACTTTAGTGAATTAATGAAGTTATAAAAAACTTTAGTGTATTAATATAGATAACTGATATTTTATTATGTACGATATTTTAGGCCGAACATGTTATATTTTTAACAAAACTAGCTTTTGTTTTCTCGTTATTAATAAACAATGTATATTTTTATCAAACCATATAAAAATTTTCACCTCTTATATGATCATTGAAGTATTTTCTATAACCACAATAACTCAACAAGTAACATCATAGAAAGAATGTGTTGAAATGAAATTAGAGATGTGCTAATAAAAAAAAGTTGGAGGGATCCAAACTGTAACAAGTCCAAATTTGAAGGTGCAAAGTGAAATTTGAAACATCATATACCAATAATTGTATCTTGATTTGGTTCTGGACCCCTGGTGAAGTTCTAGCAATGGATCATAAACATGGTAGACCAATAGTATTAAATGGTGGTGTGATTGTGTGTGATAAGGCCTCACCATAGTCACATAAATTCATAATGGCCACCTTTCAACTCCACTCTTTTGCAACCTTGTCACATGAAAATACAAAAACATCAATCCTATTTTTGGTGCTTTAATAACACAATTCCACCACATCTTCTCTTGGAATAACTCAAAGGACCACCACCATCACCTCCTTCATCTCCATCACCATCATCATCACCATCTTCTTCGTCATCATCACCACCACCACCACCACCACAGTTTTCTTCGTCACCGCCAATATTTCCATCACCAGTTACTTCTTTCTAAGAGGAAAAGATGGCAAAACCGGAATCATATGAGTATGCCATGAAAATATTACTCTTTCAATACATCTTGATTTAACACATTGCATAAATATCAAACTAAGAGGTTTTTACCATCAAGATTCTTTCTTTAACATTTCATATATCCGGTGAACGATCTTACCACGTGGTCACAGTTTTTCTGTCGATCTCTTGTATCTAAAGATGGAAGTAAAGCAACCCATGTTTCCGCTATCATACAATTTACACTCTAACACATCTAGAGACGAAAGCACGAAAGAAAAGTACAAAGATTCAAAGAAAGAGAAAGTAGAGGAAGAAGAACACTTGAATTTAAGAAGCTTATCAAAGATTATAATCCCTCCTTTGGGTGCTTCATCAAATGATACACAAAACAGTCTTCACTCAAGATCCAACATAATCATCTCTCCAATGGACTCCAAATATAGGTAACAATTCTTTTATTTAATCACCATATGCTATAAATATAATAAGTAGTTGTTGATCAACAATAATATTATATTATAATTATATAATATACTATAAAAATTTAATCTTTTTCCTAAAAGTTAAAGAAATCTTGATAGTTCTTCCATCCATGAATAACACTATACCAATTTTCTAAAATTTTCTCAAGAAATTTGTTATGTTTCCATTTTTAGAAAGATCAAATTAAAAGTTATCATCCCAAATGTTAATTACAGTGTCTTTCCTAAACTCTCTACCTTATTTGATTTTTTTTATTAATTTATATAATTTACGAGTATAACAACAACTAAGTTAGATACCGCTAGTAACGTTAAATTTTTTTTCTTATGTAGAAAATTAAAAATCATAAAAAAATAAAATAATTGCAGGTGTTGGCAGACATTAATGGTGGTAATGGTAGCATATTCAGCATGGACATACCCTTTTGAAGTTGCCTTTCTCAAATCCTCTGCACAATTCCATAAACAACTCTACATTGCTGACTCCATTGTTGATCTGTTCTTCGCCGTCGACATTATTTTGACTTTCTTCGTTGCTTACATTGACCCCATCACTCATCTCCTTGTTTGTGACCCGAAATCTATCGCCACCAGATACCTATCAACATGGTTTGTCATGGATTTGGCTTCAACATTGCCTTTTGAATTGATTTCCTACCTGTTCACCGGAAAACACCGTGTGGGTATCTCGTATACTATCTTAGGGTTGCTCCGATTCTGGCGTCTCCGCCGCGTGAAGCAGTTTTTCACAAGGTCCGATCGAATTTCACTGTAGAACCCTAATTTAGTATTTGGATACTATTCGTAAAACTATTTTTTAAGAAATTATGTAATATTTTCCTAATTTGCCATTCAAATTTAAAAGTTCAAACTTGTACAGGGAAAATCTACTCAATTAGCTGAATTTGGTTTTTATTTGAATTCGAACCGAACTTGAATCGTTTTTCGAATCTGGATAGAAAATTATCAAACGCGAACAACCCGATCCGAACAATTCAAGAAACCCGAAATTCGATTCGATGAAGACCAATGTTCATTGATGATTTTATAAATTAACTTACAGATTATTGTCACAGGCTTGAAAAGGACATAAGATTTAGCTACTTCTGGGTCAGATGTGCTAGGCTTCTTTGTGTAAGTTCATAAATTGCAAAATTGCAACATGGAATTAGCTTCTTGATCAATAATTTTGTGTTTTTGGTTAAATTTTTTTGTGGGTTTCATCTAGGTGACTCTGTTTTTGGTGCATTGTGCTGGTTGCATCTATTACTTGCTAGCAGTGTTGTATCCACATGAAGGAAGGACATGGATCGGGTCAATAAACCCGAATTTCAGAAATGATGATCTTTACATTCTATACATATCTGCCATATATTGGTCTATAACTACCATGACCACCGTTGGCTATGGTGATCTTCACGCGGAGAACGCAGCGGAGATGGTGTTTATTATCTTCTACATGCTCTTCAATCTTGGCCTTACTGCCTACATTATAGGAAACATGACCAATTTAGTAGTCGAAGGCACTCGGCGTACCATGGAATTTGTAAGTTATAAATTATAATTTCTTCTTTAGAATTGACTATCAAAGTCAAACTAGTAAGTCTAAAGTCCAAGATTTTGACATGTGTTTTGTATTATTCTGCATGCCATCTCTTCTAATTGATTCACATTGCTATAAGGTATAATATGGTATGTTTAATTGTCAGGTGTTTAAAAGTTCATAAGGACATTAAAGTTGGAATCTTTGTTGATTTGAACAAAAAGTCAAACTTTGAAAAAACTGAAACATTTGTATGTTTCTTGCATTGTAGAGAAATAGCATTGAGGCTGCATCAAGTTTTGTGGGTCGGAACCGGCTGCCAACTAGGCTTAAAGAACAGATACTGGCATACATGTGCTTGAAATTCAAGGCAGAGAGTTTGAATCAACAACAATTAATTGAGCAGCTGCCAAAAACAATATGCAAGAGCATTAGACAGCATCTGTTTTTGCCAACAGTTAAAAAAGTTTATCTGTTTGAGGGAGTCTCCAAAGAAATTCTCTTGCATCTGGTATGGATTATGATCTATGATACCATACTTTGACCTTTTTCAAGTCAAAGATGTTGCATTGTTAGATTCTGCAATGACCATTAGCTCAAGTTCTCCTTGTTCCTAGACTTTATGTGGGTTTTAGTTTTCTTATAAGGTTTTCTCCAAATTTTGAAGGGCCTGTAAATTTTTTTAATATAAAATGAAGTCTGACTCCAAAAGTCAAACTGTACCTTGATCTTTCTGGTATGACCTAGTACTTTGACTTTTCAAGAACATCCTGCTCATGCAGTTTTGTGTAATTCTCCACTCTCCATAGGAAACTTTCTCATAATCTTGATCAATTTGTAACATACTTGAATCTAAAGTTAAGTCTGAATGATTAGAAATAAAACTGTACCTTGAATACCCTTTTGTGAGAATATGAAAACAGGTTGCTGATATGAAGGCTGAATTCATACCGCCAAAAGAAGATGTTATAATTCAAAACGAGGCACCTGAGGACGTGTACATAATCGTTTCTGGTGAAGTAGAAATCATAGAATGTGATCCACCAGAGAAAGAACAAGTGTTGGGTGTTTTACATTTAGGTGATGTGTTTGGAGAAGTTGGTGCACTTTGCTGCAGACCACAGTCTTACACCTACCGAACTAAGACCCTAAGCCAGCTCCTGCGGCTCAAAACCACAGCTCTCATTGAAGCCATGCAGACCAAGCAGCCCGACAATGTGTCCATCCTCAAGAACTTTCTTCAGGTTCGTTTAAGTTTCATCATTTGTACTACTAATGTTTGGTTAGTTGTGCTTCTAATTATCTGGTTATTTATTTGCTAGAAGCTCAAACACATCTAATGACTATATACTAATGATTGCTACTTAAACTAGTAGAAACACAATCAATCACTATTTTCGATTGCTTCTTTTATTACAACTGATTATCTCATTTTGATTGCTCGGTAACTGACATAATTACTTTCAAAGCGCACATCCACACACCCATGTATGCACATTATACAAGAGTTTTGAAGAATCGATTGTAACTCCACAGCATCACAAGAATCTTAAAGATCTCAACTTGGGAGACTTATTGTTGGATGGTGGTGAAGAGAGTGCAGATGGAGATGCAAACATGTCGATAAACTTGCTTACTGTTGCTGGCACAGGCAATGCTGCATTTCTTGATGAACTCCTTAAGGCAAGGCTTGACCCCGATATCAGTGACTCAAAAGGAAGAACCCCTTTGGTAATATGCTATCTTTTTGTTACAAGATCGTTTTAAAAACTAAATCCTTACGTACCAAGATTGTTATAAAAATTAAATCTTTATGTACCAAGATCGCTATAAAACTATCTTATATCGAAAAGGGGGTCACGGTATCTGATGATGTTTATTTTTTCTGCATCAGCACATAGCAGCATCAAAAGGGCATGAAGAATGTGTTTTGGTTCTCCTAAAGCATGCATGTAACATACATCTTAAAGGTACAATTGTTTCGAATTATTACCATTCATATGTTGCATGTTTTTGGCTTGAAAATAAGCAATTAACATATATTTATGAAATATGTATGGCAGATACAAATGGTAATACTGCATTATGGGATGCCATAGCATCAAACCACCATTCAATATTTCGTATTCTATTCCATTGGGCTTCCATTTCCGACCCGTTTACAGCTGGGGAGCTTTTGTGCACAGCTGCAAAGAGAAATGATGTAACAGTGATGAAAGGCCTCTTGAAACATGGGCTGCTTATAGACTCAAAGGACCACCATGGATCAACCGCTATCCAGATTGCCGTTTCTGAAAACAACATAGAAATGGTGAAGCTACTTGTTATGAATGGCGCTGATGTGAACGAACACACCGTCAAGAACAAGATCCCTGCAGAAAATTTAACCGATCTCATTGCAAAAAGAGAGGTTGGGTATCAAATCATGGTGCCGGATCAAGAGCCCATGGTGGAGAAAATTGGTCATGGTGGTTGGAGAGCGGAGGCTGAGGCGGAACAGGAACAGGGTACTTCAGGAAAATCACAAGGGCAATTTGTTGGTAGGGTTAGTATATACAAAGGACTTCCTATGGTAAGGAGAAAGATATGTTGTACAGAGCCTGGGAAACTAATTAAACTGCCAGGTTCACTAAGGGAGCTCAAGATCATTGCAGGTACATGTTGGTACTTTGTGCATGCATACTTGTACATTTTCTCCAAGAATGTTTTTTAAATAAATTATAAAAAAAAAATATTTTATGGGTTTTGTTGAAGGTGAAAAGTTTGGATTTGATGCTGCAAATGCAGTAGTGACAGATGAAGATGGAGCAGAGATTGATTCAATTGAAGTGATTAGAGACAATGATAAGCTTTTTATTGGAGATATCCCTTGATGTATGGATGGTCATTATACTTCATAATAAGTTAGCAAGCAAAATTAAAGTTAGGGGAATTCTAATAGTATGTTGTTATAATATGGAAACTTTGTTTGTGTATACACTTTGGGATGAAATACAGAATTTACTACGGTAGAAGGGCGTACTTCATCACACTGTGGTTTTTTTTTCATGTTATCACTTAAATATCACACTGAACTTTTATTTCATCACACTCATCACCAACTCCTTCGGTAAAACAAAAGAAAGAAAAAGTTGCAACAATTGGTGTAAGTGACATACCTTAGGAGCATCACGCCTCAAGTACGCCCCTTTAACAAATAAAAGGGTGGGTCATCACACCGGAAAGTATTTGATTCTGCACAATTTTGTAATTGTCCGTCTAATTTCGATTTTTCTTATAGGCAGTCAAATTATAAGAATCAAACTATTGTACGTAATAGCCATCACCTTGTTAGCCTACTGAATAGTCCACTTGCCCTTATAGGAGAAGTCAAGGGATCAAATCTTGGAGGATACAATCAAAGGTTGATCAAGGGTTTGTTTTCGAAAATGACAACGTATAACACCAGTTAAACCGCGTATATCAGAGCCGAAGGCTCACACCTTCGAGAAAACCCTAACAGGAAAAATCCCTTTTGAAAGTACGTAATAAAATACCAAGTAAAACGATTTTTATTGTACATATCATACCTTTAGTTTTAGCATTTTTTATATAATAATATATTTCTGGTGTGTCCATTGCACTCTTTCTCTAATCACACCATTGACATTGCTATCACCACCATTGTCAACTTCCTTCACTCTTTCTTCTTCTCACTTTGAATTGTGTACCATGTTGTGAATATGAAGGAGGCATTGATCAAAGGTGGTGTGAGTAGTGTGGTCAAAGATATGCCAAAAGAACCTTCAAAATATATCAACTTATACACTCTAATCTTTTCTACACTTTAGTCTATATTTGATCATCTTTGATCTGAGATTGTGTCTATTTCTTATATTTCTTAAGCTATTTTGATATGATTACATTACTGGTATTTTTCAAAATACCTATTTTAATAGATTATGTTAAACAATCACTCATGTCGGTAAGGGTTAACAAAGTACTCACATTTTCAACCCTACTTCGCTCAAACCCAAAAAATAGCTCGCCGAGATGAACACCCCTTCAGGGTATCTCTCTCTCTCACACACATCATCACTCTTATTTTTCAATAAAAAATGGTTACTGAGCCAGTGATATAGAAATATGATTACTATAGGGTTTTAGTACGATAGAAAGATGAAAGAGATATAGTGGGAAAAGTTGATGTGACAATAACATGGCAATTGAGGATTTGAGGGTAATGGTGTAGAAAGAGTACTCCCTTCGCCCTAAGTTTTGTTGAGTTTACTCCTACCAGTTTACAAAATGTTGGGCTTAGTCATACTAGTGAAGTAAACGAGTTGGGGCAATCTGCAAACTACTTGAAATTGATTCGGTTTAAGTTAATACATGATCGAGTATTAAAAGACTCTGCTTGTGAAGATCGCTAGCCTTCTTCATACTATATGCATATCTACATAATTATCATACTATATGAACGGCTCAAGTCTTTACAACTTTTGAGTCAAGCTAGTCAAGACGAGCTTAGCACTTTACTTGACCTAACTCAATTACTCCTCTTGAAAAAAAAAACTTATAGTTCTATCATTACTAGTTCTAAATAACACATCTATTTCATTATTATCATTCTTGGAAGATTCTGAACGAAAAACAAAAAAACACTTTGTATTTTTTTCATTTTCTCTTTAATTTTCCCTTATATTTTCTTTCTTAAAACTCATTACTTTATAGTTGTATTGTTACTAGTGCTAAATAACACATCTATTTCATGATTATCATTCTGGGAAGATTTTAGGTGAAAAACAAAAAACATATAATATATTTTTTATTTTTATTTTCTTTCCTACTTAAGAACACGTTACTAAATTCTTGCCGGATGGATGGATGGGTATCCATGCACATACATTACTTTAAATCAAGGAATGGGGATCTACATTCGTAGTGGATAGGAATCCATATTCACATGCATGTTTGGCAACCTACGTACTAATTGTCATCTTGAACAATGTTCAATATAGCCTATAATTAATTTATAGTCATAACGTAGTAATTTTAGCCATTGGATCAATAACATCAATGATCCAGATTAAATTTTAAAAATTTGTGCGGAGTGGCATTTTTGTAATTTTTCGTAATTCACATGTGATGTTTTTACAAATCATATGTAATTGTATACTGAATCACCTGTGATTGAAAATTAAAATTTAGGACTATGTTTTTTAAATGGACTTTATTGAACAAAACTTTTGTCATCTTATCTTTTTTTATTTCTTACGCAGGAGCAGATCTAGAAATTATCAAAAGTAGAATCGACTCTTTGTGGAAAAGGGCCGTTTTAAATGTGTTATCCGTGAGAAATTGATATCTTTTCCATCTATTTTGCCCTTTTCCGTTTCTCTCTACTATTTGTAGCTTCCAACTTTCTCCCCTCCAAGTTTAGCACTCTTTCTTTCTTCATATCGAACCTGTCTCCATAATCGCCTCCTCCTCATCTTCAAACGTGTCAACAAGTTGATATTGGCCGGGTGCAACTTGAACTACTTGGGTATAATGTTGTTGTTATTGGTAATAGCCCCCATGTTGTTGGCTTCAATGTTGGTAATCGGAAAATATTTTCCGAGGGTATCGGTACAGAGCTTGAGCTTGTGCCTCTCGATTTGGTACCTCTGATGGGATTTGTGAATTTGTTGTGTTTCTTTGGATCCATATTTTTTGTAAAAAGTTACGAGTCTTGAAAAAAAAATAGGTGAGTAGAGAGAAGAATGAGTTTTTGTAAAAGAAATTTGAAGAGTTTTGATGTATTTATAGTAGATAATTTGTGAAACAATATGTAAACAACAAGGATCAATGTTACATTTGACATACGTGAACATTTGATGTATTTATACTCGTCATTGTATTCTCAAGAAAAGTTGAAATGTTACGAGGTTGTGAAAGAGTGAAAGACCATACGTGAACATTTGACATATGGTGGTTGTACATCTTATGTTACATTTTATTTAACGGTAGAACAGACAATTTTTAAATTTATTCCTAGATGTATATATACCTTTTTGTTCACTTCGGTAATTGAACTCATAATCTTGTGAGGCATCTAGAAGACTAGAACACCCGCTACCACAGTAACCGCTAAGTTATAAGCCTTTTGGTACATCTTATGTTACATGTACATAATTTAGCTGAAAATTTAAAAGAAAAAAAATGTAAAATGTTAAGTTGCAGATGTGTAGAACAATGCAAAATTTTAACAGATCATAAATGTATGTACTATGTTTATTTAAGAAAACACTTGGTGAGTAAGAATAGAAACAAATATTTAAATTAAACCTTTATTTTTATTGTTTCTAAAAAAATGCATGCATATTAGACTGACTATTAGACAATCTCATTTAATATAGGGCTGTAAACGAACACAACGTTCATAAACCGTTCGTGAAATTGTTCGGCGGGAAATTTGTTTATGTTTGTTTGTTTAGTAAACGAGCGAACATGAACAAGATTTTCGTTCGTTTAATTAACAGAACGAACACGAAAAGAGCTCTCGTTCGTTCATTTATAGCTTGTGTTCCTTCGTTTACGTTTGTTTATCATTGAAATCAACGAACAAAAAATACACGAACTAACAAATCTTTTAAACAATAGAACACACATGCTCATTCATTTATCGTTCGTGTTCGTTTATTTGTTCGACTAAAGTTAAACGAACGAACACGAACACAGAAATCCGTTCGTTTATTCGTTCGGCTAAAGTTAAACGAACAAACACGAACAAGCCCTGTTCGTGTTCGTTCGGTTCGTTTACAGCCTTAATTCAATGGTTTCATACTTTCATGCTATTAATTTATATAAAATTTGCAACTTGAGTTATGTAAACGAGTCAAAAGTGTCAACAAAACAGATTTTTATATATAAAGATTTTTAAAAATAACTACTAAATAATTATAATTTTAACTTAATCATCAAAAAATAGCTTAAATACACTTTAAAGCGAGCGTATACAAAAATTATATATGTTAATAAAATAAAAAAATTAGTAATATAAAAATAAAAAAATTGAAAACAAATGTTTTTCAGATATCCAAAAATCCAAACATTTAAAAACTATTATCCGAATTCGAATTCAAATATCTGAATTTTTAAATAATTTTGGATCAGATTTTCAAATATTCAAATTCGGATTAGTTTAAACACTCATAGATGTACATATAAAAGTACGACTTCCTAACCAGGGAGTTCACATTTTCATCTCACTTTACACTCAGGAATACCCAATTGAATTTACTTAAATCTTGCTATGAGTTAACTTTATTTTTTATTAAATTCTTTGACTTTTGTAGTCAATTTAACTTCTTAATCATCTTTCTCGTCATCATTTATAGCTAGGTCATCATTCTTGAAGCCACTAATAAAAGATGAATTAAATGTGTCGAGGTAATCAAACAAGTGTTCAAAAGTGTCTAACCTTTCATAAGGCAAGATGGAAGTCTATAAATATAAAGAAAATGTAAAAGAACGAGTCGTAATAAGGATGTGTATCACCTTAACTTATCCGGTTATCCTTATAGAATGCGATATATGTCTCGTTAGCATTCTTTGGTTAAAGTTTCGAGACGCCTGAAGCACTTATTCTAGAACCGTAAAAGGATGTGCAACCTCTTGAGTCCCTCCATTTTACATCCGAGAATTTAGCTTATATGAATATACACTCCACACCACCGAGTTCTAGTACCAAGTCATACTTACACACACACACATATCTATATATCTATACTTTTATACTACTATATAAAGCATTTAACATTCTCACTCGTACTTAATTTTAAGAGTTCTTAAAATTCAATCAACACAAAATCTTGACCTTTCATTCTATTTAAATTAATCTCATTCACTTAATCTTTAAACACTTCACCCTCTTTCCTAATTTACTTTAACATATTATTCATTTAAAATATACTCTCCCACTAACACACTCTCTCACACACATAATTATCCACCTACATCAACATAATTTTCAATTATCTTATTAACTTCCATCTCTTTATTTCATAAATATAAATATTTTTTCTTATTTTAATTTCTTTTAGAATCTGTTTTTAAAATTAATAAAATAGTTGATGCAAATAATTTTTTTTTAAAAAAAAATGGACATATTGTTGTAGAAAACTTTTTCGTGACATTAAATCACGCAAATAACGTATCATTAAAAAAACTATTATCCAAATTCGAATTCAGATATCTGTATACTCTTAACAAACAAACCCTCTTTGATTCATTTTAAAAATTAACCTTTTTAACCAATGCTCCATCTGGTCAACATGACTACATCCACTTGATTTACCACTACTTTTTACTTTTTTTTTACTCAATTTTATGCAATAAAATATATAAAAAATCTTTTATATTTTCTGATTTTCTCTTTATTTTCTTGATTTATTTGAACTTAAATTTTGTTTTGGACCATGAAGAATATTCTTTCTTCAAACAAAATGGAAAATTTTCAGCTTTCGGTCGAAGCTACTTCTGTCATTCTAATATTCCTCTTGTTTTCTTATCTTCTTTTAGTAGATATATCAATGCAGGAATCATATTCCCTTTCCAATTTTAACTTTTAATTTTTCCCAATTTCCTCTTTTCTAAATAAATTTTTATTTTCCTTATAAAATTTAGTACATAATCCCATCTAAACAGAGTATAAAGAATGTAATATATAGACAGTCATACATTTATATGTGTAGATTGAGAGACTGCTTTCCGAAAGACTTATAACAGAGAGAGAAATGAAATTGTTGTATCATATAAAAATAACATATTTGCTTTCATTTGCTCTCAATATTTTTCGTTCTACATTTCTATGTATGATTTACAAGTCGAATATTGTGATCAAGAAACCGAGACAAGCGAAACAAGACGACTTCTAGCATAAGTATCGGAAAAGATGGAATTCGATAAAGAAAACGAGACAAACTCGAGCCTATAAACTTTGCTTAAATTTGAGTGCACAAATCCAAGAGCTTCTTTCTACCTTCAACAATCTCATCAAAGAAGTCATCAAGCTGAACAATCACATTCTCAACCCCACATTTCAAAACCCCAAAACAGTTTTTTAACATTTCAACCCTCTCACTTATATCAAATTCCATTTCCAACCTTTCAAGGTTTCTTTTAACTTCATCCATGGCGGTTACCGTGTTCCGAAACTCGTAAAGCAAGATACCCAACTGCCCTTCTTCATTCTCCTTCATTCTTTCGTGTAATCTCGCAGCCGAAACCATGAAACCCGACCCGAAACCCACATGGGTCTCTTCATTGTAATTACAGTTTGTATTATCTTGACAAGAAGAAAAGTTTGTTTGAGAACAACAGTAAACTAAGCCACTCAGTAAGATCATCAAAAGCAATGAATTTGTGTTCTTTAATGCATAAAGAACTCCTCTAAAGCCATTGAATCCAGTCAACTTTGATTCAGTCAACACATTTTTATTGAATTTCATTAACAATGGCTGAATTCTGTTTTCTATCAAACTTCTGTTTTCTTCCTCTAATCCCACTCTCTCCCTTTGGCAAACATTGATTGCTCTAAGAACCTAAAATACACACACCATGTTAAGTTTTAAAGTCAACTTTTTTCATGGTTTTTAACAAAAATATAGATACAAAATAGTTAAAAAATAAAAAAGTTTGCAACTTTTAAGAACTTACTTGACGGAAAGATTGATTGTGTAGATGGTGGTTTTGCAGGGACGAAGATATATTCGCCCCAGCAGTGTAGTAATTTTCCATATTAGAAGCACCCGTCTTTATAACATGACAGACTTCCCAAAGACGGGTGCTTTCATCCATGTATTCATCGAGCCATTTTTCGCCAACGGGCAAGTGTAGTTTTGGGACAACAAGTGTCATTTGGGAATGAAAAGATTGGAGTGATGAAAGAACATGTTGAAGGAATTGAATTGACATAAAATTATGAGAATTGAAAGCATGATAAAGATCATCAAGGCCTTGGGTGAGGAAGTTGTAGAAGCTGTTGACGGATGTGGCGGCAGTGACGGTGGAGGTAGAGTGGTGCATGGTGGTGGTGGTGGTGGTGATGGAAGATAGATGTAGTGATACTAGCAAGTGGGAGGTGTCAAAGGGAGAAGTGAACAAGAGGGGAAGAATAAAAGAGTTTGAGAACTCAGATTTCAGTATTATGAAAAGGATTGGTAGTTGGGTGTAATTATGGGTGTTCCCAATAGAGTGGAGGGTATGATTGTGAATATGCTACTTTTATTGTTTTAATGTGCATAAATGTACTAGTAATAAATATATGACAAATGTATGATTGAAAAGAGAATATTATTGTATACATATAACCAGGTGATTGATAATTTCTTTTTGTTAAAGTATGTAATTTTAAAAAATGAGAAACTAGATTAATGTTATAATCTTCTTCCCTTATGGCTACTTTTGTTTTTCTACCAACTTAATTGAATATACTCAAAATTTCAGTTCACCAATATATATTCAAGTTGTCACGTTTTGCTATTATGATTTATGAACATGTAATTTCCATTATTATGTGTATTAAACTTTCTTTTGTATAAACTAAACTTATACATTTTTTTCTTTTTTTATGTAACTAAACTACATACAATAACAACAAATTAAAAGTTTGATACATATAATAACAAAACATGATAATTTAGATACATTTTTAATGAATTAAATATTATATTTAAATATCGAATTAAAATACAAGATACTTAAAAAGTTTTTAGTTTTTTAATTTTCTATTTCTTTTAAGTAATGATTAATGAATGTCGACACAAATTAAATCTGAATGTCACGCTTTGACTAGAGAAAGAAAGTCACATATCTGAATGTCGCTCAAGTATTCCCACGATGACTTCCACGAATATTTGTTGGGATGGACCTCCACAAAGTGAAATCGAACAACTACGGTAAATAATAACGTAAACACAAAATTAAACGCAAACACAACGATTTATAGGTTCGGATCTTCAAGTCCACTCCTCAAAACGAAAAAAACTTATACTAAAAAGTTAGATAACAAGATGAAGACGTTCAATTTTCAATACTCTTGAATACCCTCACAAGTTTCTCTCTAATTTTCTCAAAAGGGGTGTGTTTGACGAAACTGGCTGGAGCTGATTAATTAATAATCCCAAGCCCAAGCCATAAGCTACTCGAAAAGGCTTTTATTTTAGGGGCTTATGCCTCAAGATTTTAACATCCGAACAAGATTTTAGGTTATCTTCTTGTATAATAGTAAATTCTGTAATTTCAAGCCAGCTAATTTGATTTATCATCAATACAATTTTACAACTTCTATCATAGAACATGAAGTAAGCCTAGAAAACATAGTACTATGAAAAAAATCAGATTTAGACTCAAACCAACATGCCAAAGATAAGTCAAAACTGAACAAAACCATAGGCTCATAAACCTTTTGACCAGAAACCAGCCTGCACATAACAAGCTATTCGGCATGAACTATCGACGCTAATTAAACCCGACCAAGGACCAGTAACTATACAGATGTCTGCATATTCAGTTTGTTGTCGCCTTTTAGCAAAAGGGCAAATACAATAACACGCCATGATAAAAACTCGAACTCGGTCGTGAGGCCTCGTCTGGTACCACCAGAGTAAGGGCCTAGAAGCACCTGTCAACACTATTTACACAAATAAAAGGGGTTTATTGAGTTATTTACTACATATCTTGCCCCGGCATTGCAAATTGAGTTGCAAAGTTTTCAACTTGGGAACACAGATCAACAACATCTTTATTGTTCTCAAGACCTTTGAGGAATGACTTTGCCATTTTACCATGCTCCCTCTGCAGTGAGCTTGTAATTTGAGCAGCTTTAAAGAGGAAGTCAGCCATTGTTTCAAAATCCGACTCCAAGCAACCTCGTGAGGTCATCGCAGGTGTACCTGAGGCATAAACAGGTGTACTCTGTCAAGTAATCAGCTTTGGAGCAATTAAGGTTATGCTTTATCTCTAACGGGTCTTGAAATTTTACTAAAGAGGAAATGGGTCAAACTGGGTCGTAACTCATAAGTCAACAAGAGTCAAGAGTGTATCTTCATGTATCAAACCTTCTACGTCGCATTATTCAAAATAGTTAGATTATTATTGTGATAATGCAGTTTCAGACTTTCAGTAATCATGTTTAACACAATTACTTATAGAATATTCTGAAATCTTGGACAAAGAAATTCAGGTCTACCCATCAAGACCCATTTTGACTCGAACATGTTTTGACCTGTTAACCAACTGACCCGCCCCGCATATTTTGCCACCTCTAACAATCATAAGAAATCAGCATGATCTTTCACTCACCAATCCTTACACCTCCTGGGTTCAGTGTCCCGTTATCATCAAATATGGCAATTTTGTTGACAGTAATGTGACACATCTCACATACTTTCTCAAAGTTTTTACCTGAGAAAAGAAGAATATGTAACATGAGCATTATGTATAATCAGTAATTCCGTAACAGGCTTTCAAGGAGGAAAAAAAGACTTCCAACAAAAACACAAATATGCCAGGTTCGCTTGCAGACTATACATTAATGACAATATTCTTGCTATGCCAGTATGCACAAGGGTGAGAATTAAGTTCATGTTAGCATATGGTATGTAATTAGATCATTAGATGGTATCTTGTGCAAAAAGACCTTTTTTGGTACCAAAAACTATTCATAACTTCAACAAACATGACACTTAAAACCACAAAAACAAAGTAATTGAACTTCTAATTAGGGATTAAAACAAAGACAAAATGAATTTTACCGGTCAATCCAAGATTTCTAAGATCCCAAAGTAACAAATGATTGTCAGTCCCTCCTGTGACCAACTTGCAGTTTCTTCTGAGTAAAGCAGATGCCAAAGCCTGTGCATTTTTCTTCACTTGTTGCATATATGCCTTGTATTCAGGTGTAGCCAATTGTTTGAGAGCAATTGCAAGGGCTGCAATATGATTATTATGTGGCCCGCCTTGAAGAGCCGGACATACAGCAAAATTTATCTTCTCTTCAAAGTCATAACTGTCACCACCATCATCTTGATTCAATAGCATGCCTCTTTTCCTTAACTTGGTACCCTTCCTATAGAAAATAATCCCACCCCGAGGACCACGCAGACTTTTATGAGTAGTAGAGGTTACAATGTCACAATATTCAAACGGGCTTGCACATTCCTACAATATAACCCACAAAATCATTTTAAAAAGTGAGATTATGTTATCAAAAAATAATGCGACAAAACAATGGAAAACATATAAATTCTCTCATTGCATTCTATCATCTTTGTATGTGACAAAACAATCAACTTAAGCCAGATTAAACAGAAGATAAATATAAAGTTTCTTAAAACTGGAATCAAAATAAGCAAGAGAATACAATTCACCTTGGCAGCAATGAGGCCACTAATTTGAGCCATGTCGCACATCAAAACTGCTCCGCATTTGTCAGCAATCTGTCTAAATTTGGCGTAGTCCCAGTCTCTAGGATATGCACTCCCACCACAAATAAGTATCTTTGGGCGAAAATCGAACACCCTTTCCTCAAGCTTTTCATAATCTATAATACCAGTCTTGGGGTTAACTTTATACGAAAGACTTTCAAAGAAAATCGAAGCCCCTGATACTTTCTTTCCATTTGGAGTATAGTATCCATGACTAGTGTGCCCTCCAGAAGGGGTATCCAACCCCATAATTCGATCACCAGGGGACAGCAAAGCAGTATAAACTGCAAAATTTGCAGAAGTACAAGAGTAAGGTTGAACATTAACTCCCCAATTCTCACTATCAAGCTCGAATGCAGCCAATGCACGATGACAACAAAGAGTTTCAATCTCATCAATGTATTGGTTCCCAGTGTAATACCTAGCACCTGGCATTCCTTCAGAATACTTGTTTGTCAATTGACTCCCTAAAGCTTCCATAACTGCTTTACAAACAAAATTCTCAGAAGCTATCAATTCGATCCCTTTATACTGTCTCTGCTTCTCTTTCTCCAGTATATTAAAAATATCAGGATCAGCCACCTGAAGCGACTGGTTTCCCCAAGCTCGAACAGCTTGTCGACGTGATTCTAGACTTTTTTCTTGCTCAATGTGACAACGTTTTGATGAAGTAGATGAGCAAGACGACTCTGTGGTAGCTCCGTTGTTGTTGTTATTATTATTATCCCTACGCCTTTTCAAACACATTGGATGCCCTAAAATATGAAAGTTGTCGACTTCTTTCTCTTGTTCTTGTTCTTCCTCTTGATCATCCCCAATTTCGCTATCTTCGTTTAATTCCGCGGTGTTGTTTTGGCGTTGATCGTTGAAATCAACGCTGTTGCTTTCCGTTGTGGTTTGTTCTTCCATCAACTGAAGCGGAACAGCAGAGACGAAATGGCGAGGATTGGTGTGGAAACTCGAATCTATCTGAAACGATATACAATCGTCAGAAAGCTGGCTACGGTGGGAAGAATGAGACATAAACCCTAACGAAACGTTCGATCGGGAAGCACGTGACATACTCGTGAATTTCTGAAGAAATCTGGAGCGAAATTTAGAAATTTTCTAACAAAGACGATGACAACAAGGATGGGAAGCAATGATGCTGCTATGGTGATTGATAAAGTGGCATGTAATTTGGGGTTTCATGAAGAAAAACAAAACCCTAGAGCCAAATAATTGCGTAGCTTTGATGAATGAATCGTGAGTAATGAAAGAGACGATTGAGGAACAAGGGTTGGTTGTTTTGGTCATGGCTGTGGAAGGGGGAATGCACCTGGACAGGTTTTCGCTTCTTGATGTTAATGTAGACTATTTTTGTAAGTAACAAACAACATTAGATATTTTGAACTGCTTGATATTCATAAATATTTTATTTATTATTTATTAGGATTATTACAAGAATAAATATTTTAAAAAAATAAATTTTAGTCATCAATTAAATGTTGATTTATTTTATCTTACGATCATAATTATAATAATAATAATTCTTATCCTTAAGATTGAGGGACGATTGACATTTTATTTTTATTTATTAGGATTATTACGAGAATAAATATTTTAAAAAAATAAATTTTAGTCATCAATTAAATGTTGATTTATTTGATCTTACGATCATAATTATAATAATAATAATTCTTATCCTTAAGATTTTTATTTTTAGCTAATTTAATTTGTTAAGACTAAAATATTTTAACAAAAAATATATTCAAATCATTTAATAGATATACTTTTTCATGATTATTTATGTAAACACGTAAACCAATTTGATTAAATTCGTATATTGAATTTTCATTATTAGATTTGTCATACTATTTTATTTTGAAAATCAATTTGAAAATGGTGTCATAACATATCATTTCAGGTACCTTTTTTTGTGTCATTTTTAATTTTCTATCGTGATTTGTTATTTTATTTCGTGATACTATTTATACACAAGGTATTTGTTATCGATATGTGTATTTATACACAGGGTATTAATTGTTTAATTGTACTTTTTATATGTTTTACAATTGTTTTACAATATAGAAACATTTAAAATTAATTTTAATCATCCTCGTATTTATATACGGGTGTTAAACAAGTAGTAGTAGTAATAATAATAATAATACATAAAGAGATATTTTTAAATAAACAAACACAAAAAAAAAGTTTACCAATCCATAATCCTACTTGGGTGGGCTATTTTGTAATTTAACTGGGCTAACAAGGCCTTAAATGTCACTATTGAGCCTAAAGATTAATGTTCTTAGTTAATGGACTAACTTATGTTCCAGCATAAATTGGGCTTCTAAATTATTTCATTACCAACAAAAAATGATTTTATTATGTAGCTATCAAAGAGACCGGTTCAAGAATTTTAGTCGAGATCAGACCGGTCTCTAATTGGTTTTGGACCGGCTGGTCCTGGTTCAATCTAAGTCGGTAATTTAGATTGGATCTAATTTTTCAAACCTCTTCCGCTCTTCAAGCAGTCTAAAGTCGGTCTCCCAATTTACACTGATCCAGAAAAGATCGAACAAAACCGATCCTAAAAACCAGTCTTAATTGTTTAAAAAGACATTTTGTTATTAGGATTTGGCATAAAAAAACATTTTTTTGAGTTATCAACTAAATGTTTATGTGAAATTATAATGCTATAATACATGTAACTTTATTTAATATTTTATTCAATATTTAAGATAATGAAGTCAGCTTTACATACTTGTTTTGTTAGTTTAATACAACTATTAAAATAAAGTTTTTAAGCGCTTTATAACAACTCCTGTATAAGTAATGAAGATTCTACATGGCAAAATAAATAAAAAGATTATTTTAAATTTACATTCTGTATTTATGCACTGGATTATTATAATTAATCTATTTTCATAATAATTACATCGGCATCATCTCATGTTAATTACAATCTAAAGTAAATAATTACATCTGCTGTTTAAAAATAATAATTAATTTACCAACATAAATTATTAATACAGCCTGCATAACTAAGATTTATTATTATTATTATTATTATTATTATTGTTATTATTATTACTACTACTATTGCTACTACTAATACTATTATTATTATTGTGTTTTGCCTCGTTAATTCTCTTACCAGAATCTAACTTGCAACGATAATCTTTAATTTTTAATTTTTAATCTTTCTTTAATTTATCTTTAATCTTTAATATATATTAAAAGGATAGAATTATGATGTCATTATCCTAGTTTAAAATATTTTTCACCAATAATATCAATTTATTTTCTTAAATAATAAATTAATATAAATTAAAGCATAAATAGTTGTTTACTGTCAACAAGATTTTCGGTATAAAAATATCATTTTTGGTATTAAGAAAATTCATTCTCTCATGTATCATGATCATCTCTACCGAAACTTTACTTTTAAGCTTTACTTAACATCTATGGTATGGTTTTTCAAAATAATAATAATAATAATATTTTTTATCTTTAATCTTTAATTCTTTATTATATGATATCATAATCTAATTTTTAGAATATTTTTCACCAATAATGTTCATTTATTTTCTTAAATGTCTTTGAATTAGTTGTTTTTACGTTAAAAATCTTAATTAAAAATATATTTTATTATTGTGTTTCATTAAACCTAATTAAAAATGTTTATCGTTTATTCATATCTACTATATAAAAAGGTAATATTGGTAGAAAATACAAACATTGTTCGTGACGTTTATTATTAAGATACTTTTTGTATGATTTACAATTGTTTCACTATACATGTTAGAACTATTTAATACAAGAAACATTCAAAATTTATCTTAATCATCGTTGTATTTATACACGAGGTGTTAAGCTAGTTAATATAATTAAAATAGGAGAAAAGTAAATTCTTGATACCAATTTAATATTTTAGCTAGGTTATTGGTAGACTTTATTGTTCAATAAATTAATATTTATATTGTAACAAGGGAATATAATATGTGAGGTTGGTAGCATTTAAATTAAAAGTAAAATCAAAATAAAAGTTAATTTTGTACTTTAAACTTTTGTATCTAGATAACCGGTCCCTTTTAACTCATTTTTATGTATTACATTATAAAATATTTAATATTTTTTTTATTTTATTTAATTTATTAAAATTTCAGCAATCAAAAAGTTAGTAATATACTTCTCAATTAACCTTCACTTTTACATTATCGCTCATACTTTATGCATTCATCAATAAGCATAATCTTCTATAACTACACACTTTCATATTTACAAAAATTATATTTTAAAAGTAAACAACAAAGTTGTTTTGTTGTTTATTAGGAATTTGTTTTAAAAGTAAAGAAAATAGTTGATGGAATTTGTTTTATACAATCACTAATAAACATAATTGCCGTACACAGCCACCGTCGCCACATGCAAACCGCCACCACCACCACCCAAACACCTCGTTCACTATCCCTCTATACCCTCCTCTCTCCTAAAGTTCATCATCAAAGTTGTTTGTTCTCCATCGAGTTTTTGCTCATCATGGAAGCCAAATCTCTCTCCTCTCTGTGTTCGTCGATTTTGAAATGCGATTTTAGGGTTGTTCATCTTCACCGATTTGGGATCCTGATTTGTAACCGGTTTGTGTTCATCTCAATTTTGTTTGCGGTTTGATTCCACATCTTCCAAATGTGGTTTATGTTAATTTGCTCTAAAAATCAGATCTTCAAATCTGATTTCTTGATGGTTTTTCTTAGTCCATTGAGTTTGTGTTTGTATGTTCTAAATCAATCTGGTTTTTCTTAGTCAATTAAGTTTGTGTTTATGTGTTCCATGGTTTTTCATATTCTAGATCTTCAAATTTTGTTTGAATTGATGATATATGTCATTGATTTTATGTTCATGTGTTCAAATCATGTATTTCACATCCTAAACAAGTTTCAGATTAATAAAAAGGTAAACCATCAATCAAACAAACTTAAGGATTAGAGTGGAAACTAAATTAAACTTTAAGAGTAAACCATTAAAAAAAATTTAGTGTTTAAAACTTTTATTATTAAACTATTTTTAACCCTTTTAACAACAAACAAATATCCTCTAATTTACACTTATGTTTATAACACTTTTTTTTTAACATTCAAGCACAAAAAATAAAGTAACATCTTAAATTACACATTGATACCGCTCGATTAACGTCTATTTAGTTTTTTTTAATGTTTTATAACCTAAAATCCATGGCGGACTCATTAAAGACTCACGCTGTGTTCTCGAGTTTTATTTTAGAGAGAAAGAAAGAGATTTGAAAGGAAATAGGAAAAGTTTTGTGTTCTCGAGTTATTTTAAGAAGAGAAAGGAAATGATTCGAAAGGAAAGTTGGATTAATTTTATCTTCTAAACTTTCCTTCCAAAAGTGGGAGGAATTGTAAAGAAGTGAGGAAAATTTGTATAATTTTTCGTAAGTAACGAAATTACCCTCGATCACAATAATTAATTTTAAAAAATAAGGGTATTATTGTAAAATGATTCTTGTTATCTTTTCTTTCTCTCCTACTTGAGAATACAAACTTATTCCTTTTCTTTCCAACTTCTTTTCATTAATTTTAACTCTGAAACATGAAAAATCGAAATCATTATCCTTTCTTTTCTGCTGTTAATTTTTTCTATTTTTTTTCCTTAAGGTTTCTCGGGAACACAGCATCAAAGCACCTCCTCACCCACCTTATTCTACCTCCCATATTTATCTCATGTTATTAAGAAAAAGTATGATTTTACATAAATAATTAAAAAAACATTAAATACCACAATTATTGAAAGAGGTTGACTTAAAGAATAAAGAAAATGATTGAAAAAGAATCCAAAGGCACCAAAACTGCAGCCATAAATTAAGGAGTCTAACACATGTCTCAACTCTAAAAAAGGAGATTGAAGTGTGTAAGGAAAGTGTGGACACAAATTCTTGTAGTGGTTCCATCATGGAGGAGCTTAATTTAGGCACTTATCCATACTTCTAAGGTTCTTCTTTATTCCCTTTTCCATTCTTGCAAACAATCATTTTTTATTCATTTATTATATATAATAATAATAATAATAATAATAATTTATTTATTACTTTTAAACAGTACTTTTTAGAGAATAATTGTGGTGACAAGTTTTTGGAATGTCTAGGAGATGAGAACCACACTACTTTAATTATTTTAGCTAATGTAAATCCTATATTTGATATATCACTGAAAATTTTAAATGTTAAAGTCTTATTAAGGTTTTAATTAGGGACAGTCAAGAGAATAATTCTAAAATAGTCACACGCCTGGCGTCCCTTAAAAGAGAACTAACTGGGAATAACTTTTTTTTTTAAATCCTATAACAACTATTAGAACATGTGTATAAATAAAAAAAATTCTTGATATCAAGTCAATAAATAGTAATTAAAGAATCCTTGTCATAATTAGAAGGATGATAAGGTAGGCACCATTATAAGGTAAAACAAAAAACCAAAGAATATACATTATAATAGCAAAACAAGATCAATACTTATAGTAATACAAAATTGGGATAAACTTTCAATAATGCACATGGTGACATGGATACCTAAACTTCAACCTAAGTGTGTGTTTGTTTGAGGTGTAAGGTTGTGGTGACCAACCTTTGCCAAAGCCATTTGCATGGATAGGATGGAGATGTTAGTAATTTCCACTAAAAACTAAAGAAAACTCATAGGTGGGGTTTGGTTTCTTGTTTGTAATAGAAAAGGGAATAGGTTTGATTAAAGGTTGGAGTAGAAATGGATGTAAAATGCTTTTTTTTAAGGAATGGATATAAAATTAGATATCATTACACTTTTAGTGTTGATTTAATAATAGTGTATAGATATGAAAATTTAAGTTTTTTTGAACAGCAGAACACACGCACACACTAATCTAGTCTTAAATTTATACATTTTGTTCACATCGAGACTTAAACCCATTACCATAGGTCATGGGAAGCACCTTCCAACACCTTGATATAGATAGATTACAAGCACAAGATTATGTCCATGGTGACTGTGGGGACAAATTGATGTAACAAATTATAGCAAATTAGGTCCAAGGAAACATGCTAATGAATGCAACAAACCTAATTCATTTAGGTTCATTGAATAATTGATGCAACAAATAGACTAATCAATACGTGGAGAAAAATATATGCAACAAACAAATTAACCGATGTGTATCATTAATAGTGACCTAAAGCCTATTCATAACCAACAAAATGAAATATGAAGATGGATGACATACGGATTTAGAGCAATTTTATAAAAAAAAAAAATTATCAATGCAAAAAACCTAAATCATTACCATGGACAAAGTTTAGTCGATGACGAGTAGGGGAGATGGAACCATATCGATATTAGAGAATGTAGATTATGGTTTAGTATAGTTGGCCTAGCTCTATTGTATAGATGGGCTAGGGCCCATTAGGGTTTCTCTTGTACCATTTGTACTCTATAAATAGTTATCAATGTAATACAAAATGCCTACGGAGTTTTAATTATTCTACAATCGACTGGTGCGGAAAAGTTAGGGAACTTGACCAAATAGTTTGATGATCGGGGAAGAGAGAGAGATGAGAATGGATCATCAAACCCACCATATCGTTTGGGTATGAACTTTCAGGTTTCATTCCCAAATTTGATTCCAAACAACTTTGATGAAAATCAATCTCTTTACTTGATTCCTATAATCCTGTACCAAATGGCCCCTTGGTTTTCTTTATCCAACACAACCGCGTGAATTAGTTCAAATAAAGTTCATTTCAAAAAATTACCAATCTTTATATTAATTTGCAAAGTGAGTGATTAATTAACGTCAATTATACGTATTATTTTTAAGAGCGGATTGCTGAAAAGATAACATATATATCAAAAATTATCAATAAATAAAACGTGTACTATTTTAACCGACAAAGACTGTAAAATTTAATTTGTCATAAAAAGAGAACCTTGCGTACTAACCTTGATTTTTTAGTATCTCATGGTTCTCTTTTTAATAACAAATTAAAAATTACAATATCTTTTTATGCAAAATTTGAAAGGACAAATTTCATAAACATGTATTTAACTTTGCACAAATTGCTATTGTGTGTATCAAATTTTAAAATCTTCTATTGTAGTATTGTGTGTATCTAACTTGAATGCATATAAAAATAATATCAATTTAATACACATAATAGAAAGTTAATTCACACAATTGCAGCAAATTAAATATTCGGTATGTGCAGTAGAAGGATTTAAAGTTCGATACTTACAATATAAATTCATGCAAAACTGAATAAATTTTCATGAAATTTGTCTTTTTAAAATTTACAATCTTTTTTTATAATAAATTAAAATGACACAATAAATTACACATTACTTTTATTATCAAGTTTTGAAATATATATTATCTTTGTCGACCTTTTACCTATTTTTAATTGAATCTTTTAACCATCACATTTTCTAGTAACATTCCATTACAAAAGTGCAAAAAACATTATATCACTTTTTAAAAAATATATTATCTATTTTATATTCTACTAGCTTAATATCTGTGTATAAACACATAAATTGTTGAAGAAAATTTTAAATGTTTATGAAATTTGTAACACCCAAGGTTCGATATTCCTTTAGTCATTATTTAATAGGAAGGGTTGTACGATTTTACAGGTTGCCTTTATGTGTTTAGATGTAGATATAAAACTAGAGGGGCTAAAACCGTCAGATTCTAATTTGATTAAGTCAAGGGGGCTGTTTTGTCATTTGTTCAAACTATGTATATATATAGTGCACCAACTTTGACTTAATAGTCAAAGTTTCACATTTTGCTTTCTGCAATTCACGAGCACTTATACAGCAGTCCATAAGCTCTTCATTTTTGTAAGCCAAATCAGAGTTTCAAGTGCCTATAGCCAAGATCTAGCAAGTATACAACTTGAGGTAAGTTTACAAGCTTTGTTTTTGATGTTTTGTAAGATTAAACACATGGTTTCAATGGTGGAATCATGTTAGAGTTGTTTTGTATAGTCTAGATTATGTATAGCAGTTGTAGGAGGTGTAGGAAAACACCTCTAGTCGTTTTATGATAAGTTATGGGATTTCTTGATGAAATCCGACTGTTCTTGGCAAGAACAGTCTGTTGAACTGTTATGTACACGGCCTTGTAGTAGTTATGGCGGTCACAGGGCCATGTAAGGATACATGGTCGTGTAGCATAAGAGGTACACGGCCCGTGTAGCGGTACACGGCCGTGTAGTAGTGAAGGCGGTCATAGGTCCATGTAAGGTTACATGGTCGTGTAGTATAAAAGGTACACGGCCCGTGTAGGATGACTAGACCACACTGGCCATGTTGCCAGCTTAGGTCGTGTAGCATTAATAGGACACGGCCCGTGTAGGCCCTATTTCAGACCATATGCCTTATGTATTATTTATGCATTGTTTATATAGGAGGTGATTGACATAATACTTGAATCAGTGATCTATGAAGTATTTCATAATACAGTTATAAGGTGAGTCTTCTAGACTTCACTTCATATCAGCAGCGTGTGTAGTTTCATATCAGATTGCTAACATGCTATGTTATACATGTGAATATGTAAGCTTACTACTATGTGCAGTAGTGCTCATATGCGGTACAGTGCTGTGACCTATGATGCTACCGTGGGTCTAGAACCAGAGGCTAGCTTTGATTGCCAGACATGCGTGTATTATCTTCATGTGATTGTATACGTGTGCTCATATGATGTTATGTTTAGATTACTCACTAAGCTCTCGTAGATTATCAGAAACTGTTTTTAAAATGTTTTGCAAGATGCAGCAAGGGCAAAGGCAAAGCTCCTGTTTGACTGCTTTTCAGTTTTTAAACAATAAACTCTTAACGCCCGGTTGTGTAAATATTTTACTTTGACAGTACACTACATTTGTACTTAAGGATGTATCTTTTGCTGCTAGCACGGTTTTATTCTGAAAACGTTTCCGCTTACGTCTTTTAAACCAGATATGTGTTTTTATGAAAAATATTCTATTTTTATATCTTTTATTGAAATTGGGGCGTTACAAAATTAAAGGGTAATAACAGATATAGTAAAACAATTGTAAAACATACATAGTGATATAAGATCTCTTAAAAAAGAGGTAAATATATTAAAGATAAAAAAATTTATATATTACATCATCATCAAAAAATTTATAATACCTCTTTATAAACATTATTTATCGTCTTATTTATAGGGTTGTCGCAAACTAAATTATCAAAAAAATTATATTTGAGAAAACCAACTTATTCATAAGTCATTTTAAATAGAATGATTGTTAAAAAAATATTCTAAAAATAGAATAATAATATCATATTAAAGATTAAAGATATTAATAAAATTATTAATTTATTACCGGAGTCTAAATCACTTTATAAATTAGTTACATGGAAAATATTTAGATAATTATTAAAAAAAAACGATCCTTCGAAAATAATTTTGTTGAGGTAACTTAAAAAAGTGAAATGGTGAATGCCACTATTAATTGGCAGCCAAGTAATACTTATACTTATTTATAATAAGAGGTTAAACTAATTATTAAAATTAATGGTGAATTAGTAATTAACTATTTAATAATATTTTTTTTTTGAAAAAAAAAACTATTAATGATGATGATGATGTGGTATCAAGTAAACTGACACGTGTTCAACTACATTACATGTGGTGATGATTAGATAGTCATGTGGACTTATATTTTTTAAACAGCTAATTTAGTGGGTTGGGTTCGCACTGAGCTTCAAATTACGCATCATGAGTGAGTAATATCCTTCACTATTTTATTAGAAAACCCCCCATTGCTCAAACTCGAATTCAAGACCCGAGTTATGAGGTAAAACCCCAATACCATTGGGCTACGCCTCAGTAGTATATGGACAGATAAGTTTTCGACAACCTGCTCAGCAGGTTCAACAGCTTAACTTTCTTTTTTGTTATAAATTGAGATGTATAAACCTTTCTTAGCAAAGAAAAATTTAGGATAAAATGCGTGAAACTAAAAAAAAACTTTACTAATATCAATATATGCAATTAACTTTCTTTTGTACCTAAAAATACATACAATTTACAAATTTTGTTCATTGTATATAATTAGTAACCTGATTACCAGGTTACCGGTTATCAATTGTAAACAATAAACAAAATTTGAAAGTTTTTTGTATTTTTAGATACCAAATTTTTTTTAGTTTTTGTCAGGTTACCGGTAAGTTATCTATGGCATGGGTAACTTGCATATAATGAACCAAATTTGTAAGTTTTATTTCTTTTTAGATACAAAATAAAGCTTGTTGCATACAATGACAATATTAACATATTTTGTTGTATTTTCGTGTAATTTATCCAAAAATTTATGTTACTTGTTAGCAAATTTAAATATTTATGTTACCTTTCTTGACAATTGACTTTAAAATGAATTGTAATCACCGTCATTCAGCTTTGGCTCGTCCTCACTGAGTCACTGATTTATACAACTACAAACTACCCTCAAATTTCATACATTAGATGAAGGTTGTGTATGTAAGTTATGAGTCAGATATTTTTTGCCACCGCCTTTATTAAACGGGGCGTTGTGAATACATAAAATACAAAATTTAAAACTAATAAACTTTGCGTGTTTGATGGAAGCTTTCCAAAAATTTTAAGAGCTTGAGCTTTTAGGTTTTAAAATATAAGCTTCATTAATTATATATGTTTGCACGAGCTTATATAAGCTTCATTAATTATATATGTTTGAAAAAGAGAGACGAGCTACGGAGCTTGTTACCATGGTGACAAGCCTCACAACAACAAGCCTTGAGCGCACAACCCGTAATCAATGACGAGATTGAAATGGTGATGACAGAGCTCGTCATGGTGAACGATGAGCTCGAGTACGTGTGGTCTTAGTAGTAATATATTTGTGCTAATGATACTTGATAAGGTAAATGTATTATACCCTCTTAAAGGTCTATAACATTACAATAAATTTGTTGTTAGACCATCAAATTAGATATTATTGTTCACTAGACCTAATTGTTTTCATGCTTCACATTCACTTCAATTTAGCAATCAGCTGAAGAACCTATCACAATACTTAAAAAAGTTATGAACATATTATGAATTGGTAATGAATACTAAACTTATAACTTTTATTAACATATTATCTGTTTAGATGATTTTATAAATGTATGGGATAGAACTCGAGTTTTTTAAATGGTTAAACCAACAAATTTTATTATACATTTTAACTACTTCTTTAACTTTTTTTCGTAGCTTTCTTAATACATGTTTTTGGTCAACTCTGATCATAGATCCTATTCTAACACTCATTGTGTACAAGTAATTGTATATAATAAGAATTATAACAAAGTTTTTTATATAAAATGGTGACTAAAAATGAGACACGGAAAAGAGTTGTTTGTATAATATAGAAACATTATGAAAGTTGATTGTATTGCTTTTAAAAATAATTGATGATAATATACGATCATAACCGAGATAAATTAATTGTATTTTTAAATAATTTACCAATAAAAATATTAACTAGAACTTAATTTTACACTTTCAAGCTTTCTATTCATAAATAACTAGAGCATTGAAATGGTTTATATAATTTGGTTTATGTAAATCCTTCGACTAATGTTTGATTTTTAATAAAGAATTGGTCCATCTTCATTCATTTCATTCTTACGCCATAAAGGATTGCAATTTGAGTAAGTTTCGGGTTATTTGTGTTTGTGTTAATATTTTGTTGACTCGTTTTTTACTAATTTATTTTTGTACTGGGCTTAAGTTGTGTCAATATCAGCAGTGGAAACGTCGACGTGAGGTGAATGTCATACGTGATAGGAGAAACATGATTTATGATACGAGACTTGTTTGTGTTTATTGTATAAGCAATCAATCATTGTTGTTACAAAATTAGAAGCAATAATGTTCATCACAAATTTTATTGATTATAGTTTAAAAAGAATTTAAAGAAATTATGATATATTTTAAAATGATAAAACTAATACTTTTATTAAATATAAATTTTAAAATGTTATAAAGGGTAAATATGATATTTAAAAATTAAATGTGCAAATACGAAATTATCTCTAATAATTTTAAAGGCAAATTGTATAAAAACACAATGAACATTGTCTTAATTATCATTGTATATAACCAACTTTAAATTTTTAAAAATAATAAAATTAACTTTCATAATCATCTCATTATATGCAAACAACTTTTTTATGCGTCTGTAGTTTAGTTACCATTGTATTCAATGAACTTTGTCGTAACTTTCATAGTATACAACAAGTTGTATATAATACGAGAATTATGAAAGTTGATTGTATTTTTTTAAGAAAATAAAGTTGGTTATATATAATAATAATTAAGACAAAGTTTAATGTGTTTTAATACCGTTTGCCCTATTTTTAAATAGATGATTCACCTTTAATTTAACCAAATGAACCGATAAGATTATCTAATAAAGATGATTTAAATTACTCTTTTATTTATATTTAAAGATGACATTATCTACTTAATTTTATTCATCACATCATTTCTACGCATTATTTATTTATTTATTTGTTTATGGGAACCTATAAGTTAGATGTTTTTAGTTAGCGAAATGATTTGTACACAACAAGTTTTTGTCACACATAATAATAGTGACTTTTATACTCCTAGAATCTCACTATCTTTTATTCTCGTTCCACATATTCAAAGATATGATGGTCCAAACAACAACTAATTGTTGTGTATAAAAAAATCAATTATGTACAAATCATCTCCCTTTTAGTTATTGATCATATAACCTATTAAGTTTATCTTATAAAAAGCTTTAAAAAATATTTTATCTTATTAAAAATAACTTTGTGTTTAGTTATTAAGCAAGAAAGTCAAATGAAACAACTAGAACCCACTTGTACTATGCTTTGCATGATGCAATAGCTTCTTGACACATACCACGTGGTCAAACCTTGCTAACTTCTAATTCAAAAATCCCGGTCTTAAATTAAATTAATTAAAGATTTATAGTTATAATAATTTATAAACAAATAAAATAAAATAGTCAATTTCAAATAAGAAATATTTACTTCAAAAAACAACGTAGGGTGTGTATAGAATCAAATCCAATTCGCTAATTTTTGTTTTAAACTTTTTAAACCAGATGGTTTCGGTTTTGACAGATTCTGGTCAATAATGAGGCAAAATCTGATTAAAACTGAAACCAAACTGAACCTATCCATTTATTTCAAAATTAAAACATAGTTGTCGGTTTCGAAACTGTTTTGGTTTTATCGGTTCGGTTCATTGGTTTTAGTAAATTGATTTTATTTTCTCGGTTTCTATCCCACCCTAGTATCTAGAACCAAATTTATATATTTAAAAAAATTAAAATTTTGAAAGAGAGTAGTTACACAACACAAATAATTCAAGAGCACGGTTTTTTTACCGTTTGAAACTTGGAAACATTAAAGTAGTTGGTTCATTTTTTTAATGATTTGTGGCTACAAAAATTTATATATGTAGTGAAAAATTTATTTGATAACCGTTTTTATTGTGAGAACCAATCTTAATCGTTAAATTTCTTACATGCACAATGCTACACTCAATTCCCCCACACTCTTCATCCATGAATTACATTATCTAAAATGAACGGCTAAGATTGGTTATCGTAATAAAAACGGTTCTCAAATAAACTTTTCAATATATCTTACTCCTTTATAATACATTTATAACCTTAAAAACTCTTAATTTTAAGTAACTTGAATGTACTAAAATACCTCTTCTTAACCATTTAATTCTCTCTTTTAATTTACTTTAATTTTTAAAATACACCTTTTAAACCATTTCATTCTCTCTCCTAATTTACTTTAACTTTTTATCTATTTAAAATATCTCTCTAATACTAAAACACACTCTCACACAAACACAATTATCTACCCACATCAACATAATTTTCAAAATCTTATTAACTTCTCCCTCCTTATTTCATAAATATAAATCTTTTTCTTATTTTAATTTCTTTTAAAATTTATTTTTAAAATTAATAAAATAGTTTATACAAATAAAAAAATAAAAACTTGACATTATATGATACTTTTTCGTGACATTGAATTGTGCGAAAAACATATTATTATATTTTTAAAAGCAACATGATGTAAAATAGAAATTATTTACAGTCGCAGCATTGCGCGGGTACCTTGCTAGTATATATATATATATATATATATATATATATAGTGAAAAGTTCATTTAAGAACCGTTTTTATTGCGAGAACCGCGAGAACCAATCCTAGCCATCCAATTCCTCCTCCTTCAATTGAATTGCTCACCCATGATATATATATATATATCTTTCAAAGAAGAAAAAAGGCTATTCACATACATACTAGGCCATTGTAGTTAGAGTGGTCCATTGCTCCATTTATTTTGAATTATATTGCTATTAAAACTTTTATAACTAATAAGATGTCATGAATAATTGATACATAATACATTTTTTTAACTCAAATGTTTAATTCTACTATAAGTTGGTTTCATCATTAAATCTATCATAGCAAATGAATAAGAAGTTTTATAACATAAATACTTCAATAAAATGCACTCCAAACACAAACAAAGCTAGTATGAGTTTCAAGGATGTTGACTCTTCTGGTCAGTCTAATTAATTTATGTTATTAGCTTTAAACTGACCCATCACACGTCTTCATTTTAAGTTAGCCATTCTCAATGTTTTCTTAATTTTAAGAAAGTTGTTCGTTTTTCCTTCTTCACCTCCAATCATTATGATCGTCACAATATTATCTTAGTGTAATATCATTGTACTTAACCCTCATTATTATTATCATTTGAATTACATATAACATAATCTTCAAATCGTTTTAATGTCTATGTATATATTTCATACATTGTTTTAAGATCCTTAAGTTTGTAGGGTTTTAATGTCTACATATATATTTCATACACTGTTTTGTTAAAACTTATTGTTTTTTTATAATTTCTACAGAATAAAATAGAAGAAATCACATTTATTATACAATGATTGATTCAATACCTACATGATTAACAAATAAATTTTTTCATTACGTCAGAATGATCGATTTCCTTGCTTCTTTCAATTATCAGTACCAAGCACTATATTAAGGAGAGTTGGAAACATGAAACTCTTTTTTTCTTAATTTCTTATATTTATTTTATTATATTATTTATATTTATATTGTATGTATTTTTATATATTAATTAAAAGAGTCAATGGCTTTATTGTGAATTAATGTAAACTAGAAGCCTTATTTGTTCCTCAAGAGGAAAAGAGTGTAAAAAGAGAGAACCGTTGGGGGCGTAAGGAAATGACCGATGACGTGTCCAAAGTTCAAACATTTCTCCTCGACACACTTTCTCAAACTTCAACTTTTTATCTTCTACCTCCTTCAACTTTCAAACTATGCATATTTACACCCTCAACTTATGAATAATAAATTTACATTCTCAGTCCCTTACCTATTATAAAATTTTAACTCGTTTGAAATATATCACAAGATCTAACCCTTTTTAACTTTTCTAACATTATCTTTTTTGAGTAATTGCCAATAGACTTTTAACATTAATAGTAATCTCAAAAAAGATATAAAAGATATATTTCTTATGTAATAACTATTATAAGTATCTGACGATATAAACTTTTAAAACATAAATTATTACAAATACAAAATATTTCACGATTTAAGAAATTTAACATTTTCAACTTATTTGAGGCTCTCAGTTTAACTTTCCATTTCTTACGCTTTAAGATGGTTTTTGCATATCATTTGTAACTTTCAGTGTCCATTTTTTCCATTGCTAAAGAAATTTGTATTCAGAAGTATCTACTTTTCTTATTAATATAAAATATTTTATTGTCATAAAAATTACCCTTTCTAGTTTAGTTTACATGCAGTTTCTATATAATCCAAAAGCAAGATAAAAAAATGTCTTTTTAAAAAGTAAAAATCTATCAATAAGAAAAAATAAAGGATCATTAATGCCCAAAAGTTTACTTAGGGGACTAAAGTTGACAATAGTTATACTAAAAGATAGAAAATGTAAATTTCATCGTATATCTGAATTTAACTCTTTGTTCACCCCCGTCTGGTTCCAGAATCATCAACGCTTTTTGCATCTCCATTTCTACACTTTCTCTCTCTACACTTTCTCTCTCTATAAATCTATATATTCAAAAGATAAATATATATTATTTATATATATACGGCTCCATAGAGAACGCGTGTGCATTCGAGAGAATATTTATATATAAATCCGTCCACATACGATTCCTAAATCAATTTGAACTTCGTTCTTGAAGCAGTAAAGTGTGATTGATCGGTTGTTAAGGGTTTATATCCAATTTGATTTGTAATAATCGCTGATTAGAGTTACCGATGGAGGTTGGAGTGGATAATTCACCGGATACTGTCGGAGTTGCGATGGAATTTCCGGCTGTTGATGGTGCAGGGTTGTCGTCGCCACCGACTTTGCCGCCGAGGCTTCGCCGGAGACTCACCGAAACAAAGGCGTCTCCTTCTAGTGTCGAAGAAATCGAAGCTAAGCTTCGGGATGCAGATCTTCGTCGACAGGTTAGGTCTATTTTTTATTTATTTTTAGTTCCTCTGAATATGTGATTCATCTATAGGATGATCAGGTCTCTTCTTGTTTTGGTTTGTGTTGTTTCTGATAAAATTGCAAGGTATTATTATCATATCGATGTGAAGAAAAAAGGTCTGATAGGAGTTGTGTAATTCTTTTCTTGCTTTTCTATATTTTCTTTACTTTTCTTGAAAAGGACCAAACTGAGGAGGTGGTTTTCTAAAATATTACGCAATCTAAACATGTGCTTAAGTTTTACTGATTAGGAGGGTGGAAATCGAGATTATCATCTGTTCATCTAATTACTTGAGCATCTTTTTGTCTATGCTGTTTTCCTTTTGTTCTGCAAGCTTTTATTGTTGTTGAAGGTTGTCCTTGGGTTAGGTAAGGTGGTTGCTTCAGAACCTTTACTCTTGGTGATTCTAATGAGCCCAAGTTTTATGCTTTGTGACAATTAAGCAATTGAAAAGCAGAGGGTATAATAGGGAACACAATTTCATGTATTTTTTTAAACTAAATAACCGCCTAAAAATTGTATTAATTTCTAGTTTAATCTTCTCTTTACATTGTTTTTTTTCGGGTAATAAGATTACTTGGTCTCTGTTGCTGATTTTTGTTTTTTTCATTGTTTGCAGAAATTTTATGAGCATTTGTCAAGCAAGGCAAGGCCAAAGCCGAGGAGTCCTCCACAATCTACATATGTGGAAAACCATGGTCAACGGCTTCAGGCAAAACTCCTAGCTGCTGAACAGAAAAGGTAAATTTTCCTTGTAATTTTTTGTCTGGATTTTCATTGTAACAAACAAAGCTAAAATTTCCAGAGGTGGCCTCTGATTGTGACATATTTCTGTCATTAGGTGCTAACAGAAGTTCTATCTGTTCCATGTGAAGTTTAGGTCATTATCTATTGTGCGCCTACTATTTGGAAGCTTTTCTTTGGCAATTTTATTCTAACTAAATGACTGCGTTATTGGTTCAACCCTCTTTTCCCCATCCTCTCTTTCAATGGACTTTTTGCTCGCCTTCTTGTTTGTTTTTGTTCATTGTGATCACTGATCATCATCAGACAATTTTTGCTACTTCGACATGATTATAATATTTCTCCTGGTTTTTTAGTTTTAGTCCACGAGATTTGTTCTAGCTTGGAATGCGAGTCTCCATGGTAAAGAAAGAATGTCTTGAACATTTGAATAACATCCATATTTATGTCAATTCGTGTATCTGATCACTTGGTGCATACATGTTGAAATTCTCTCCTGATGGAGTGATATCGATCATACCTTATAATACTGACTTTTTCCATTACTTCTGAAGCTATATTCCACTCCACTCCCCTTAGGGATTAAAAAAGGATATAGAATTGTCAAATTTAGTTGTTGACATTGGTATCTTTTGTAATTCTTTCTTCATTATGTATTGTTTTCCCTTTTTGATGAAAGCATACTCCAGTGATACTGGATATCATTTTTGTTTTGCAATTTAAATTTTTGTGTGTGAGAGAGAGATTTTAAGTGAGAGTCTTGGTTTTTAATTAATAATCTGAAGAGAGAGAGTGTGTGTGTTTTCAGGTCAAGCATTTTAGCAAAAGCTCAGCTGCGTCTAGCTAAGCTGGACGAGTTGAGGCAAGCAGCTAGGAGCGGGGTACAAGTGCGTGTTAAGAAAGAATGTGCAGAGCTTGGAACAAAAGTTGAATTGCGTGTAAGGCAGGCAGAGTCGAACAGAATGAGAATCCTAAAAGCCTACAAGCAACAAAGGGCCACATTAAGGGAGAGGACATCTCAATCTCTTATAAGAAGAATTGCTCGAGAGAGTAAATATAAAGAGCGTATCGGTGCTGCTATTTCTCAAAAACGGGCAGCAGCTGAGAAGAAAAGGTTGGGCTTATTGGAGGCTGACATGGAAAAGGCACATGCTAGGCTTTTACGGGTAAGAAAGGTTGCCAAATTAGTCTCTCAGCAACGTGAGATTGAAAGGAGGAGATTAAGAGAATCTTTGGAAGAAAAACTACAAAGGGTATGCTATCTAGGTCTTGTGTTTTAATTTTTCTCAATACTCATTTTTGGAGGTGGTTGTTTTGACTAATGTTTCCAAATTGATTGATTGTTTTTTTTTCCAATTTCAATATATCAAACGGATAAAACAAAATATTAATAGCATAAAAGGAAACAAGTCATGATATGACCTGGTTTTCTTGAAACAAATAAAAAAGTGGAATAAAATGATGGAAAATAGGTTTGATCAACTTTTGAGAGGTTGATTGACCCTCCCACTGCTTAATTCTCATTCTGCTTGCCTTTTCTAATTTAAAATCTAGTTAACCTTTTTTTGAACAGATAAACACACACACCCACCTAATTCTACACCATATGTCCACTGCCGGGACTTGAACCCACAACCTTAAGGTTGGGGAGCACCTTTTCCAAACTCCAATACCGCTAGGCCAAGGCCCTTTGGTTAGTTAAGTACTTATCAAATAGGGTATTTGGGTTGAAGTTTTACAGTACATCGGATATTGATTTGACATCGTTGAGAGAGTTGGTTTACCGGCTAGAAGTAAACTGTGGGAAAGCTTATCGGTCTCTCAAAAGTCGATTAAACCTATTTTTCTTCATTTATTCTGTGTTTTAGTTTGTTTCAATTGTTTGTTCGAGCCGGTTCGTATCAGTCTTAAGAGTCCTGCCAGATGAAAGTTGCACCCCAAGTGTATTTTCAATACACAAGATCTCTCATATTGTATTCGAAATGTAGGTTATTATTGAAATAATATGATATCTTGACTGACATTTAAATTTTTGGACAAAAAAATGTTTTGGGTCAACCCAACTTGACCCATACAAAAAGTTATGTGTCTTGACTTGTTACCCAACTGCCCATTTTGCTGCTACCTGTACTTGTTTCCTACTACTGAAACATGTTTCTAGCATTCGGATGAACTTATTCTGAGTTATGTGCTCATATTCAGGCAAAGAGACAGAGAGCAGAATACCTCATGCAGAGAGCAAAACTACATAATTCTGTTGGTGCTAACTGGACCAAGAAAATGCAGATGCAAGCTGACCATCTTTCTAGAAAATTAGCAAGGTACATGTGCTAGAAATAAAGTGTTGACCTTTTGTGTGACATACAGACACAGGAAAGCATTATGAATATGTGATGATCTTACTTGTGGCTTTCTGTCTAAAGAATATCTACTTTTTTAAATCTTGACTTTACATAATCTGTTAGGTGCTGGAGAAAATTTCTTAAGCAGAAAACCACCTTTGATTTGGCCAAAAATTACTCTCTTCTAAACATCAACGAAGATCATGTAAAGTTGATGCCATTTGAGCAGTTTGCAGTCCTGATCGAAACACCTTCTACACTTGAAACTACAAAAGCTTTACTTGATCGCCTTGAGATCTGCTATAAAGCTTTAATGAGCACTGCATCTAGCATCAAATATCATGGTCAAAACGACATTGATCACCTCCTTAAACGAGTTGCTTCACCTAAAAGAAGAACCACACCTCGAAACCCTGCCTGTAACCGACATCTAAAGAAACCAGGTACCGCTAAACCAGTCTCCAAGACACCTGTTAAATTGTCAAGGTACCAAGTCAGAATCGTTCTATGTGCCTACATGATTTTGGGTCATCCTGATGCTGTTTTTAGTGGTCAAGGAGAGCGTGAAACTGCTTTAGCCGAATCTGCTAAGAAGTTTGTTACTGAATTCGAGTTGTTGATTAATATAATACTACTACTGGTAACTGGACATGCTGAAGAATCGAAAGCTGTGTTGCCTAAACTCACATTTAGGTCACAACTTGCAGCTTTTGATTCAGCGTGGTGTGCCTATTTGAACAGCTTTGTGGTGTGGAAAGTTAAAGATGCGGAGTCTTTAGAGGAGGATCTGGTGAGGGCTGCATGCCAGATGGAAATCTCGATGATGCAAAAATGTAAGCTGACACCCGATGGAGATGGTGTTGATCTTACACATGATATGAAAGCCATTCAGAAACAGGTTTTGTTTTTTACTATAACCCTAAATGTTCCATAGACCCGTTTCTTTTTTATCTGACATGCTTGCTAGAGATAAAACATAACCTGAGTGTTTTCTACTGTTCATAAGATATTGTATGTATTACATGGAATGAAGAATGTTGTATTGAATTTCAGGTTACAGAGGATCAGCATCTGTTGAGGGAAAGAGTAATGCACCTTAGTGGAGATGCGGGTATTGAACGCATGAGGAATGCTCTTTCTGATACCCGAATAAAATATTTTAAAGCGGTTGAAAATGGTAGCCTAATTGGTTCACCAGTTGCACATATACCACCATCTTCTTCTTCTCCCTTGAATGTTGAGTCTGACAGAAGTAACAAAGGTGAAGTGCCTAACCGTGTGGTTCGTGCTCTATTCAAAGATGATGATGATGGTGATTCCAAATCACTTCAAAAAGATGGTGGCTCGACTGGTGGTAGTAGCAGTAATGCTCAGTTAGATCATTCTGGTGAGATGGTCAGCATGGAGAATGAGTTGATTGTGAATGAATTTGTTCACGGGCAACGTTATCCATCTGGCAGTAGTTTGATGAATAGTACTGATGAAGACCAAACAGTGGTCAAGGTGAGTTTGTCTTTTATTTTTTGTCTATGTTTGGGTTTACTTAAAGTCTTGGATTAATAATGAAATAACATAAAATACTTCTTAAGACAAACTTGAGAAACTTTTTGGGCAAGAAATAATCATCAATAATTTGTAATGATTGCCAGGGCATTGCTTTTTTTTCTATCAAAATTTTGTGGGACATCAAAAAACAGGAAGGATCACCAATTAACTGAAGCTTTTGTTCACATTTACTGACCATAGGTACGACAGACAATGGAAAAAGCTTTTTGGGATGGCATCAGTGATTCAATACGACAGGATAACTATGATCGTGTCGTTGAATTGATGAAGGAAGTGAGAGATGAACTTTGTGATATGGCTCCTCACAGTTGGAAACAAGAGATTACAGAAGCTATTGATGTGGTTATTCTTTCTCAGGTAAGCAGCTCATAAATTGTTTGTATTTTTTTAATTTACATTTGTTTTGGTTGGCTTAGATTGCTAAGACATGTGTATCTTGTCTGCAGTTGTTAAATTCTGGCAGTTTAGACATGGAGTATTTAGGAAAAATTATGGAGTTTGCATTGGTCAGCCTGCAAAAGCTTTCAGCTCCAGCAAATGAAATTAATCTTAAGGATGCTCACCAGAAAGTCTTGAGAGAACTAGCTGATATATGCCAAGCAGATGATTCTAACCATTCATATGCAATCGCATTGGTTAAAGGCTTGCGTTTTGTCCTGGAGCAGATACAGGTATCTTTTGTGATCATATTTGTCACAATAATAATCTCTAAAAACGTTTAACTTAAAACAGAAACCATTTTGGCTTTACCATCAAATTATTCATTCTGACCCGACATCTAAACGGCTTGACCAGCCATGTGAATAAATTCTCAATATTCTATGGTTTATGTAGGTGCTGAAGCAAGAAATTAGCAATGCTCGTGTTAAGATCATGGAACCATTACTGAAGGGTCCTGCGGGTTTGGAGTATTTAGGAAAAGCGTTTGCAAAGCGCTTTGGTCCACCATCTGATGATGCACCCACTCGGCTTCCATTAACCATGAGGTGGCTTTCATCTTTAGGGCCCACCTACAATCAAGATTGGGCTGATCACAAGCAGATTCTTTCAGGTTTACAAGATGGTTCGCCATCGGAGAAGCCCGTACTTCCTTCCACCACTCTTAGAACTGGTGGAACCTTCGCTAATGGAGTGAAAACTTCAACCTCTGCTTCTGTAACCGACACTGCAGGTGACATATTGATTACTCTAGATAATCAGTTAATGGAAACTCCAATCTCCTTAATTAGGCTGGTTTGAGATTTAGAATTAAAAAGACTTGTGCTTTTAATTAACCAACATTATTGTTTTTTTCTCTAGATAATGAGTTCCAGGAGTGCAAGGGAGAAAAGCGTGATTTGCTAGTGAGGCTTGGTTTGTTGAAACTAGTGAATGATGTTTACGGGGTAACACAAGAGGAGCTGCCTGAAACATTGAAGCTCAACTTTCTCAGACTGAGGGTCGTTCAGACTCAACTTCAGAAAATCATTGTCACTGCTACTAGGTAGGCTAAATATTATTCTAGTCAAATATTAGTTTTATTATAATAGTACTGTTTGCGTACTCATATTTTACGCATTAGTTATATATTTTTTATTAAAAAAGAACTTTAAAATATACAGAAAAGTATGTGTGTGTCAACTCAGACCACTTTTAATAGTAAATTGAGCAACTTTATGCTGTGTGCAGTATTCTGGTCCTTCGCCAAACACTTGTAATGGAAAAAATGATATCAAGCCCTGAAGACATGGAAGCCACAATACATAAATGTTCCACCGAGCTTCTACAGATTCTGGACACCATAGAGAATGCAGGGCTCGAGGAGATAGTCCAGGTCTTGAGCAAAACCACAGAGGATCTTGATAAAACCAACGACCCAACAAGAACAGAGTCAAGAAAACTTGTGATGGCAAGAATGCTGAGAAAAGGTGTACAAGCTGAGGACTCGGTTTTCTTGAAGGTATCACGTGCAGTATATCTAGCCAGTAGAGGGGTTGTGCTTGGCGGCAGTGGGGACCATGGAAGGCGATTAGCAGAGATGGCACTCCGCCAAGTTGGGGCAGCTGTTCTTACTGACAGAGTGGTGGAAGCTGGGAAGATGTTGGGAGTGATGGCAAGTGTAACCGAGAGTGTTCACGGGCCATGGTATGAGCAATTGGTTGAAAATGTGTGATAACTTGATGGGTAGTTTGGAATGTGATAGTATGTATGTACATAAATGTGGTTTGGGGGTTGTTAAGTAACATGATTTGTGTAGAGAATGGAATGTGGGGTAGTAAATAGAGCAAGAAAAAGAAAGAGGGGATGTAAAAATTGGCAAGTAAATCCATGGTAGGTTTGTAAAGGGAATAATAATAATAATAATAAATGATAACTCTGGGATTGATGTTGATAAGTTGGCCTATTATTCATACACTTAATCTTCTCTTTATGGGTTTATTATAAGGCTACACAAGCACACCCCAAGATAATCACTTTTTTCATCTAAGTATAATTTAAAAGGGAAAAAAGGCAATTGTTATTTTGGTCATATCTACTTGTCAATAAAATTCTGGCAACAATTTTATGTGATTTATGTTGAAGTGGATTTATGTTTATGTCATTTATTAGTTATTAGAAGATTAGGAGATAGATTAGATTATCAAAGTGGTAATCAATGACTAAATTGATTAAACATAATTAGAAAATCTTTAAATACAAAAGAAAGAGTAAACATGGATCAATTTTAATAGATAATTATAATTATTCATTTAGGTAAAATGAAGGGAGATGATCTGTACGCAACAGATTCTGGTCATACACAACAATTACTTGTTGTTTAGACCATGATACCCTTGAATATATGGACGAGAATAAAAGATAAGGGGGTTCTAAGGGTATAAACGTCATAATTATTGTATATTATAAAATCTTATTGTGTACAAATTATCTCCTTGAAATTAAATCTAAACAATTCATTTGTATATATAATTAAATCTGATTTTGACTTTTTGCAAGTCAACAATGAGAAGTTTTTATGTTGTAATATCTATTAAGTTCAATTACTTAACGTGTGTGTATTACATTTTGAATATGTAATATCAATTAGATTCACTTAATTAATGTCTATTAAACATCTTAATATTGATTTGATCACATACGTAATCTCTATAAAATTCAATTACTTAACATCTATTAATCATTTTAATATTTCTTTTATCACATACGAAATATCTATTAAATTCAATTACTTAACAAATGTTTGCATTCATAAGAAATCATATTATATCTAAAAAAATCAATTAAACATCTTAATTTTATTACATACTTTTTTTAAACGACAGAATGTACACTTCTTAAATCTATTTTTAAATCTACACATCTGGTTCACCATAAAACTTGAACCAATAACCTTGTGGGACTCCTAAATTTCTTTAAATACTTGATCATAGTAAAATTAATATATGTGTTCTTCTAACATAATATTACATTCAAAATTCTTATGTCGATCTTTTACCTTCTATGGAACATATCTTTTAATATAAATAAAAGACCAATCTTTATCTTAATGAGAGAATCTTAACCTTTTATTTAATCAAAATTAAATCTTAACTATTCATTTATTCAAACTTAAAAACTCAATTTTAACTTTAAATGGTCAAAATTAAAAAAAAAATTTGAGATAAGATAAGAAGATAGTTTATTTAAATACATTACATAATGTTTAGTTTATTTAATATCTTATATAATATGAGATAAGATATGAAGATAAAAAGATATATAATTACAAAAAGCTAATTAATTTTCAAATATTTATATAAGAATGACAATCAATAACTAAATTCTTACAAAGCTTTTAATATTTATTTCAAAGTAACTATATAGCTATTTATAACAAATATTATTCATTTAAATAATTATTTAATACATATATTTATACATAACTATATACTATATAACTAAATTTTATTATATAGTAAATATGTAATAAATAACTACATATTGATGAGTATTTATCTATACTATATTATATAGCATTTAGGCCTTTTGCTTAAACTCTTAAATTTTATGTGTTTTGAAATTACTAAATTACCCCTCATATAAACTAAATTGAGTAACTATTAGATATAGTTAATAAGATTCTTATATTACATTTTAATAACTAAACTTTACATATTTAAGAAAATCAAAGTGAATACAATTTTTCGGAAAGTCAAAGCCAACACAAATTTACTTAATTATTAAAAAATATTTTCATAATTTTTTTTCAATTACGGAGAACAGAAAATTGAAGAAAATAAAAAATATATATATAAAGAAAATAGACATGTAATCAAACGAAAATTAATGTTACCGTATTTCATAAATACCATACTCTCTATGTTTTGAAAACGGACATGTTAATAAATAAAAATTATTCGTTACCGTCGCATTACGCATGTATCATACTAGTATTTAAATAAATATTTGTTATAAATAACTATATAGTTACTTCGTATATAAATTCAAATATACTACTATTAATATTAATATATTATTCATTTATATACATTATAGTATTCAAATATTTATGTATAGAGCTTTAGATCATTGTCATTAAAGCAATCTATATAGTTATTTATCTTATCTTAAACATTTTATATACAAAGTAACCTCTAATTTATTTAAACTAATTGTGACATACTGGCATTTATATAGCTATGGCTCAATAATATTTATTTATCTTCTCATAATCTTAAGTTAAACATTATATTATATAATTAATAGTTTATAAACCTCATATTTTTAGTCGACTTTTATTCTCTTTTTCCTTCAATTAAGTGTCACGGTTACAAGGAAATCCTACAAAATAAATTTGATTTAGACAATAATAAAAGTACTTATCATTTTTTGTTCATTTGTTAATATTTTGCATCAAATATTATCATCTCCCGTGTAGTACACGAATCACTTAGCTAGTTAATATAGGGTAAATTGCATAAAAATACAATGAACTTTGTTTTAATTACCATTGTATACAACCAACTTTTTTTTTAAAACAATACAATCAACTGATATAATCCTCCCATTGTATGCAAGTTGTTGTATACAATGGAAATTATGAAAAAGTTTATTATATACAATGGTAGCTAAAGACTAGACACAGAAAAAAGTTGTTTGAATACAATGAAATTTTTTTAAAAGTTGTATTATTTTTAAGAATTTAAAGCTAGTTGTATACAATGACAATTAAAACAAAGTTAATTGTATTTTCATGCATTTTGCCCGTTAATATATATAATACTTAACAAATGTTTGACATTAATATAGAAATAAGGGTCAATAATGGTTTAATCATAAAAGTTTTTGTTCAATTTCGGTTTAACCATCAAAGTTTTTTTCTAAACGATATTATCGTAAAGTTTGAATTTGTTATAATTTAAACCTCAAACGTTTTTTCAAATGATTTAAAACTTGAAGTTTTGTTAAAAAAAACTGAGTAATCACTTAAGTTTTGTATGGTTTTCGATTTTACCCTCTCTATTTATTATGTATTTTACTTTTTATTAAAAAGTTAACAAAACTTAGAGGGTTAAACTATTTTTAACAAAAAGTTAAGGGTTGAATTGTTTGGTAAAAAAATTTAAGGTTTAAATAAAAAAAAGGTATAACTTTGAGGATTAAATAATAATAAATTCAAACTTTATGGTAAAACCGTTTAAAAAAAAACTTTGATGATGAAACCAAAACTGAAGTAAAACTTTGATGGTTAAACAATTATTGACCCTAGAAATAAATCCTTTTAATCTTAGGATGCATTAATAATAAAAATATTATACACATTCTAATTATTTGTCCTAATCTATAATATTATATAATATAAATCTTATCCATTTTGCACATCATTTCTAAAATTGTTATCTGTTATTTTTCTATAACGAATAAAATTAACTTTTTAGTTTTTAATAAAGTTTTAGACTCGTCCCTTCCTTTGTTCATTCAAAACAATCACATATTTAACTAAACGGATATCAAATAATACTTTTAAATAAATAATTATAACTATTCGTATATTTACATGAGCATTTAAACTAATCATTTCATACAAAAATTCAAGTGATCACCGGAAATCTATTTACAAAACCTCAATTATTTGCTTTGCCATATAAATAATCAACTAAAGCAAAAGGCCAAAATATAGTGACTCATTAAAACTAATTAGGAGCAATAGAAGAATGGTGTATTAATATATTCTTAAAGTAAAGATGTTGCATACAAACAAAAGAATTATTTTTAATAGTTTGAATCATGGGTAATTAGCATTAATGTATAGTCTAGATGGTGACAATTTATCAATTAATTTAGTCAAAAGTGATTGGTTGAAAGTTTGAAATACTTTTCACAACATTTGAAAATGGCACTTTGTAATTGATTTTGACTTTTTCCAAACTTGATCAAATTGGAATTGGTGATCTCCTAATTCAAAAGTAGTTAGTTTATAAATTTAAATAAATATATGCGAATTACATAGATCTTTTGGTTGATAAGTTGTCTTACACATACTAAGCGGATGTTTGGATTAGCTTATTTTTTTCGCTTACGCGCTAATTGCAATTTTTATAAATTTATAAGTCAATTTGTTTTGATTTATGAGTTTATCAAGTTAAACTTGTGGCTTATTTAAGTTCATGATAATAAGTTGACAAAGGGTTGTCTAATGAGCTTATTCGAAATGGAAAGTGATTTGTACATAATATAAATTAGACATACACAACAAAAAGCGACTGTTTGGACTACTACACTCTTGAATTTGTGGATGAGAATAAAAGTAGGGCACAAAATTCATGATTGTTATGCATAACTAATTTGTGTTATATACAAATCATCTCCCATTCAAAATTCCTTTTTTTTCTTAAAAGACAACTTATTCAAAAAAGTTTATAAGTTTATAGGTAAGTTAATGGTAAATGATAAAACACCTATAATGAAAATATTGTTGAGCTAATGAGTATGATATGGAATGAAAATATTGTTGAAATAGATAACATGGTTTAGATAATCTACTGTTATCATCATAGTGACTTGTTGACCTCTTACCTTCAATAATTTACTTTTTTATTATCAAAACATAAAAAATTATTTATAAATTTTATTTATTTAATGTAACATTTTTCTTCATTTTATTTATTTCTTTTTAATTAAACTTTACTAAAAAGTTAACCTAGTTATTTATCTTGCACCAATAATTAAAATATTGGAACCACATAATATGAACACACTAATTAATGATTAAGAAACTTAAACCATATAACATGAATTAAGGAACCTAAAAACAGATCTTGATGTTCATCAAACACAAAATAGATCTCAATTCTATAGAGAGAGAGAGAGACGGGTTGCCTATGTTCGAAAATAAATCTTGATTTTGGCAAGGGTGACGAGACCTTGATGCGTATCAAACAAATCTATTCAAAAACAAGTGTAGAAAGAAAGAAATGAGAGATAGAGAAAGAGATGAGAAGGAGATCGAGTATATTACCATTACCAATACCAGTATATTTCAAAAGGTAAATTACCGACAATGGTATATTTCAAAATGTTTGGCTAGTGTTTGGAGGGTACTAACTTGATAGGTTGTAAGTCACTATTCGTATACAATGATACTACATTTAAAAGTTTGTTACCTACTTTGACAACGATAATCGTATATTTTACAAATCTACGATTTAGTGACCTTTACCCTACTTTTTATCTCATCTCACTTCAACTTTGTCATTAATCTATTAGTATTTAAATTTGTAACAAACTTATGAAGAAGTTGCTATAAGATGCATACTATATAACATACATAACAAATAAAAACTTTATTTGAAAAAATCTATACACTACTAAGTCCAAAAAGATTAAGACAGTTCTCACAAGAAAGAATTCTTGATAAATTAGATATAACTAACACAGCACAACTAAGTTATTCCACATAGTATGCCATATTTTACTACACTAACCTTGTATCATATGCTGCAATGTTTCCAGGAAGGTAGCACTCTTCATTCATCATGATGATGAATGTCCTCCAAACCCATATCATCATCATCATCATCAAGATAATGGACAACATCTGGAGTTATAGTGGCAGGTTCCTTTGGCAGCTTTTTCCTAGAACTGTCAATGCTTACAACATAATCAAAGACATCCATTCTAGGGTCACCATTGCCAATGGTGCTGTGTTTGTTTTCATCTTTATTGTAATATTCATTGAGGGTACTCTCAATGGTTTCCAGTACTTTATCCCCATACTTGCTTACTTTTGCCCTGTGTTATAACACATTATTATTATTATTATCATCAAAACATACAAGGCGAATCGTGATTAACATTTTAAGCTTTTGAGTATTTGTATCAAAATAACATCTTAATAAATATTTTAATTCTCTTGTATTATAAATTAAACACAATTAGAGCTAGAATGTTGACTGGTCACCTTTAAGCTTTTTAGAGCACTTAATTATCAACACTTGAATCCAAGCTCCCGGTTCTTTCATGAAAAGATCACTCCATGTTCAAGATAATTACTTTCTTTCCGTAGAAAAGTATGATGACTGTATTGCCGTATTGGACTAGATAGCAAGAGCTAATCTAGGAAAATATTGTGACATAAAAATTTAATAATATTCGTGTCCAGTTTGAATTTGAAAATTACTATGTCCGGTCTCTAGGATTGAAGAACAGCCCATTCGCCCATAAATAGGTTGCGTTGGGTTATATTTTATCTTTTAAGGGGTCAAACAGGTCAAACTAAAAGATTTAACAAGAGAAATGTATTTGAGTTGATTGGTCAACAGGTCGAGTGGGTCAAAGTCATCTTAATTTCATTTAAATACATAAAACATCCAAAAATCACTTAGTAAAAAGGGTAGATTACTAATATAGTTTTGAAATCTATTTACTAATTATTTATAAAATTCAAAAAAAAGGATAAAAAAATATTTGTGAATCAGACTGACTCAACCGGTTTCAAAACACTACTCAATATGCTAGACCACCCATTTTGCCAATTCTAGCAATCTTTTTGGGACCAAGGAAGACAACTTACTTGCCAACACCATTAATCTCAAGAAGCTCATCTTTAGTTCTAGGGATTCTTTTGCTGATTTGTTCCAGAGTAGCATTCCTAAATCATAAAAAAGATATATTTAAAAAGAAGTGTATAAGGACAGTTTCTTATCATCCAATCCATTTTGTGAGCACATTTATCACAAAAGAGGAGTAAATCTGATTTTGCTCAGATGTTATTGAATTGGGTCTTCATTAATCATGATAATACAAGTTGCATCCTACAATCTTAACAACTCACCCAAAGATATGGTATGCCATGACCCCTTCCTCTGCTTCCTTAACAAGAAGTGTTCTAAGCATTCGCAAAGCAGAAAGTAATTTGGCAGAGAGATTCTACACAAACAAAAAAATGCTTATTGTTATGAAGTGAAAACATTTGAAATAAACACTAGTTGAATGAAAACATTAATTAAAAAATATACCAACATACCAAGTCTACTTGTAGTTGAGGTTGAGCAGGAGTATTTACACGGGAAGTTAACAAGCCCTTTGCAGGAGTAACATCATTTCTATTAGATTTGGACTCTTTAATGCTGGCACAAGGAAACCTAGAAGGTAATGGAATGATAAGCATCAGCATTTTTCACATTTTGTTGTGGTATCAATAACATTTTGTTCTAGCCTAACCTATATAAGGATTTGCTCATAAATATATGTAAGTTTGCAGCTCTAATAATTAGGGTATTGAATCATTTCTCAAAATCCTGTTCTGACACCTTCCATAAAAATGACCGCATATATAACCACCATACCATATCAAGTCCATATAAGTTAAAGGGACATGATAATATCAAAAGTACCTTATAGTTATGAAATCCAATCAGAAGAAACATGACATGAAATTCTAGGTATAAAAAGAAAGTGGAAGTACCTTAACGTTATGGTCTGCTGACCTGCAAGTAAATTGAAGGCCTTCTTTGCATTTACCTAAAGACAATTTAAAGCAAAAACTGCAACTTTTAGGCCTTCTTTTCATTTACATCAACGAAGCTGATAATAGAAGTAATCATGTGGAATTGCAGCCTTACTAGAAATACAAAGATTCAAATATATAATTTGACCTTGTAAATCAACATAGGGCTTACAAGTTAAAATTTTTTAAAAAAACTAATTAACTAATTTACTCAAAACCTTACTTTCAGAATTGATGATACAGATCCATAGAAATCACTTTTCTTAACATCTTCCATGAGGATCTCCACAACAACAAGATGACGTAGGACACGTGATGCTTCTCCTTTTGCCACGTATTTTCCAGCTCCATGCAAACTCAAGGTGTTGTGTTGGTACTTTTTGACCTACATGTTGAATTGTTAATATTTTTCAAGATACTTGCAGACCACAAAAGGTTCAAAAAAAATATGGATGGCATCGGTGAGTATTACAATTTGGTTCATGGAACCCCTGTAGACTTCCAAGATATGAGATGCTGAGAATTGTTGTCCGGCTGATTTCACTAATTCAACCTGCAAATTAACAAAATAACTGAGCAAACAATCATCATTACGATTAACCATGCTATTTCATTTTGAAAATGTCATTTAGAGATGGCAAGATGAGCAGGTTGGATAACGGGTCAAAATAAGTTTAGTGCAAGAGGAATTGTTTGGGTTGGCCCACAAAACCTTTTGTCCATTTTTACCTTTTCTTAAAAAACAGTAGAAGGTTGTACGCACTACAAATTAGACTCTGGGTGACTTTCCCGTTTGAGATAAAACACAACCCAAATCAACCCGTTCATAAGTAAATGGGTTGAAAATGGCACCTACAATGCCATGTAGCAAACTTAGCAAGACAAAAAATAAAAATAAAGAATATATTTCATATGATCATAACCAAATGCTTTGCAATCTCAGTAACATCCTTGTCTATAACGCTTTGGGTCTTGGAACAATTATCACATGTTTTCCTACAGCTGTCAGGATCAAACTTTTCTCCAAAATGAACAAGTTGTAGAAAACGTCTACAGTCAAGATCGTTCTCACAGTAACTGACCTGAGGGCAATATAATTTCATAAATTATTACACTATTACCAGCCTGTAAATGACTAACTTAATAGAAGAAATATTTAGTACCATTTGCAAAAGGTTCCCCGTGTTAGTTTCCACTAGCCTTCCAGAATTTGCAGTAGAGTTTTGCTCTCCATGACTAAGCATATGCTTGACCCGAATCTTCAAAACAAGGGATATGCAAGCATAATAAATAAATCATTCATGTTGCCAATGTAACTAAAAGCTAACTTTATTCTAACTAAATAAAAATCAAAAACATAGTAATATGTTTGTAAATTACTTACATAATCACTATAACTATAATACAACACACAAGAAGATTGTAGCCCATCTCTACCTGCACGGCCACATTCCTACAACATAGTGTTCCATGAAAAGCAGCAAAGTAACTCACTCAATGAAAAGAAAAAAAATGGCCATTTGATCACCAAAAATACCTGGTGGTACCCCTCAATGGATTTAGGAAGAGAATGATGAATGACAAACCGAACATCAGGTTTATTTATGCCTGAAACAATCATGTTATGACATTTATTATTACTAATCAAACAAGCAACTAGAAAAATGGATCATACATTACCCATTCCAAAAGCCACAGTTGCACATATTATATTAATCTCGTCTTTACTCCAAAGCTTTTGAACTGTTGCACGTTGATCAGGGTCCATGTTACCATGGTAAAATGCAGCTTGGTGCCCACATTCCTACATGCATGAGTTAAAAGAAAATTAACATTTCCAGTTATAAATTGCTCTTTTAGATTCATAACTTTTAAGTAACTTTTTAATAAAGAAAGGAAAAAACAACGGAAACACTTAAGAATGAACCTGCAATTGTTGAGCAACTTTTTCACAGTCCATCCTTGAAAGACAATAAACAATTCCACATTCGTCAAGATGATTGTCTTTGATGAACTTATCAATATCCTCCATACATTTTTTCGTCTTGGGGAGAACTGAATATCTGCAATATTCTATGTGTTTAGGAGAGGAGCAACATACTAAAATCCACAATGTGTATCAAGTAAATGCATACCTCAGGTTTGGGCGGTTAAAACTCTGCCTGAAAATAATACAGTCAACAAGACCAAGAGCCTGCACGACATCTTCTTTGACACTGGCTGTGGCAGTTGCAGTCAATGCCAAAACTGGTATTTTTGGAAACTTTTGCTTCAATATACCAAGACTCTGAACATAGCATCGTTATTATTATAAGAACCTTTGATAAAACCGCGACTCCGTGAATTTAAACCAATTTGTATTATATAATCAAGTACAAAACATCAATAAGAAACCTGGTAATCTGGTCTGAAATCATGTCCCCACTGGCTTACACAGTGTGCTTCATCAATGACGATTCTATCTAGCAATTCCCGTGCATACAAGTTTTCTAATTGACGCAACAAAGCATCACTTCTGCACTCTCGATATATCAAGTAATTAAAGAAGTTAGCAAGATAATACTAAGACGTGATCTAACATCAGCACATTAATAAGCACAATGTCACTGGTTATGAACATGATCTTTACGCTGTATCTTTCTAAGAAGCAGTTACTCCACACGTTTTGGTTACTTTCTACACATTTTGGTGGTGATTCATTTGCCTTCTTTCAATTCTAAATATTTACTTATCATGTTACACAACTGAAGATATAAGAAAGAAAACAAGCACCCACTTTGCTACTTTTTCAGGGGTGACATATAACAGCTTGTAACTACAATGCCCTGAGCAAAGCTCTCTGAGAATCTCCTGCTGCTCAGTCCACTCCATATTCGCACTTAAATAAGCAGCAGGTATGTTTGCCTATATTGTATAAAAAACAAAATTTAGTATGTCACACTATAATAAACCTGACACAGATGAATGGAAAAATGGTCATAGGAAAAAAAATAAAAAATAGCAACGCGTGTACCTGCAACAAATGCATTATTTGATCTTGGATCAGAGAAACAAGTGGTGAGATTACCAATGTTACACCTGGACAAATGAGAGCAGGTAGCTGCAAAAAGTCACGCGAGGCATAATGAAACCAACTAAATTAGATATACTGATAAGAAGCTCAAACTAGTATTGAAAGAGATTTAGTGTAAGGAAGAAGGAAATTGGATTGATACGCAAATGGAAATACGAATTACAAAAGATAACCAGGGAATACTCCCTCTCTCATAGTATCTCACCGGAGCCAAACAATGAAAAAAGAAATAACAGAATAATCTCCACGAAGATCTCCTCCCCTTTTTATTCTTCTCTTTCCTCTAACAACCCCTTAGCCACTATTGGTAATTCCCTTCTTTGCCCTCCTAGAGTAAACCTGTAGTAACTTGGGCTTACTAATATTGGGCCTGATGAGCTCAGCGTTCGTATCATTACCCCCTCCTTCCAAATAAGTCTTGTCCTTGAGACTTAAGCCTGGAAATTGACTCTGAATAGCCAACGCATCCTCCCAAGTGGCCTCCTCCACTGAATTTCCCGTCCATTGTACTAACCATTGAACAGTATCTGAGTTATGATCCTTAAACAAACGTGAGGCCAAAATCGCGACTGGCTGAATAAGTCTTGTAGGATCCAAATCAAGTTCCGGAGGTAAAACTGTTGGGACAGAACTATGCACCGCCTTTTTAAGCAACGATACATGAAAAACAGGGTGGATTTTCGATGTAGACGGAAGATCCAATTTATAAGCAACCGGCCCAATTCTTTCCACAATTTTGAAAGGCCCAAAATATCGAGCAGCCAACTTCTGATGAATTCTCCTAGTTACTGAGATCTGTCTGTAGGGTTTAAGCTTGGAATGTCCCGCCTTTTCTTATCAGCATGTTGCTTCATGACATCTTGGGCTCGCGATAAGTGATGACGAAGTTGTTTAAGAGCTTCGTCACGATCGTACAATTCATCCAACACCTGCTGAACACGAATCTCTCCCGGAAGGAATTGCGTAATAGTAGGAGGCTTCCGCCCATAAACTGCTTCAAAAGGGAAAGTACCTGTGGAACCATGAAACGTCGTGTTGTACCAAAATTCAGCCCACGGTATCCACAACGACCAATTACGAGGCTGATCGACTGCGAAACACCTTAAGTATGTCTCCAAACAACGATTAATAACTTCCGTCTGTCCATCCGTTTCCGGATGGTATGCTGAACTCATGCGTAACTGAGTACCTTGTGAACGAAAAATTTCTTGCCAAAAACGACTCAGAAATAAAGGATCACGGTCACTAACAATGGATTTAGGAATTCCATGATGTCGAACCACTTCCCGAACAAATACTTCAGCAACTGTTTTCGTAGTATAAGGGTGTTTCAATAAGATAAAATGGCTATATTTGGACAGCCTGTCAACCACCACCAGTAGGCATCAAATCCCCTGGACTTAGGCAATCCCAAAATGAAATCGATGGACACATGTTCCCAAATAACTTCCGGAATGTCTAAGGGTTGTAGTAACCCCCCAGGTGCTGTCGAATTTGCGTAGAATCGTTGGCAAATATCGCATGCACGAACAAATTTTTTAACACACTCTACCATACCAGGCCAATACAAGTTAAGGGCCAGCCTTCGATAAGTTATGTAGTACCCGGAATGCCCTCCTGTAGCGGTCTGATGGAACTCCTGAATCAACGAAGGTATGAATTTCAAATTCTTTGGAAGAACCAACTGGTCCTTATAAAATAGAACGCCTTGGCGAACCGTGTAACCCGGGTGACTCCTTGGATTATTCACACAAGCATTTAACAGCCTTTGAATATCCACATCAGCCTTATGTTCTGCGAGTAATTCAGCTCCTTGCAACCACAGCGGAGTGGAGATAATGGTAAAAAATTCCCCTTCCACAGCTCGACGAGACAACGCACAGCAGCTCTATTCTCCCGACCAGGCTTGTAACAGATGTCAAAATTATAGCCCAACAGTTTAGCTACCCAATTTTGTTGATCAGGACTCGTAATTCGTTGTTGGAGAAGAAACTTCAAACTTTTCTGATCCGTATAGACCACAAAGGTAGTACCCAACAAATACGAACGCCAATCTTGCACAGCCAAAACCAATGCCATAATCTCCCGATCATACGCTGATTTGGCCAAGTTGCGATCACTAAGGGCTTAACTAAAATAAGCAATGGGGCGCTGTTGCTGCATTAAGACAGCCCCAATGCCACGTCCCGAAGCATCGCATTCTACCACAAAAGGTAAAGAGAAATTAGGCAAAGCCAAAACTGGAGCTGAGACCAACGCCTGTTTTAACCGATCGAAAGCACCCTGGGCTGCCTCATTCCACTGAAAAGCTTCCTTCTTAGTTAAGTCAGTGAGAGGTTTAGCGATACTTCCATAATGACGGATAAACTTTCTGTAGTATCCCGTAAGGCCCAAGAAACTCCGCAATCCTTTGACTTGTTTAGGGACTGGCCAATCCAAAACAGCATCAATCTTTTTAGGATCCATAGCCACTCCATTCCCCTTAATGATATGTCCCAAGTATTCCACCGACTGCTGGCCAAAGCAACACTTTTTCCGATTGACCACAAACTGATGGTCCTTCAAGATTAAAAGAGCTTGTTCTAAATCAACAAGATGTTGTGACCATGAAGGACTATATACTAATATATCATCAAAGAATATCACCACCGTTTTACGCAATAGGGGACGAAAAATATCATTCATGATAGCCTGAAAAGTTGCTGGAGCATTCATGAGCCCAAAAGGCATCACCAAGTACTCGTAATGCCCATCATGGGTACGGAAAGCCGTCTTTTCAATGCTGTCCGGGTGCATCCTGATCTGGTTGCAACCAGATTTTAAATCTAATTTGGAAAAAAACAGAGCACCATGCAATTCGTCAATTAATTCTTCAACCATGGGAATCGGGAATTTGTCAGCAATCGTTGCCTTGTTAAGTGCTCTATAATCGACACACATCCTCCATGTCTGGTCTTTTTTTCGAACAAGAATAACAGGGCTCGAAAAAGCACTCTTGCTATGTCTGATCATACCCAGTGATAAAAGCTCTTGCACCTGTCTTTCAATTTCTGCCTTCTGAAAATGCGGGTAACGGTAAGGACGGACACAGATGGGGTCATGAAGGGTGGTAAGATTGATGACATGGTCGTGTTGGCGACTAGGAGGGAGACCGGTAGGGGCTTGGAAAATAGCTTCAAAGTGATTCAAAAGGACTGATAATGACTGACTCTGAACAGGGGTAATGTCATTTCCAAAACCCATGTTCATGATCGCTTTTGGTATAGTAGAATCCCCGTTATCATCCGCCGTCACTAACCAGTGTTGGAGCGACCCCAAAGAACTTTGAGAGGCCCGTATACCACGTAAAACAATCTGGGAACCATTCACCGAAAATTTCATCCAAGAGTTCTCCCAATTATGCAACACCTCTCCTAACGTACGGAGCCACGCCATTCCCAAAACCATATCTAATTCCCCAGCATCAAAGATCAAAACATCCACAGTAAATTCATAGTGACCAATCATAATTGCAAGACCAAGACACTGCTGTGTAACCATAATCTTATGACCATCCCCCAATTTGATAAAAATGCCTGGACAAGAAGTAATTGGAAGAGCCAAAGAAGTCACCAGGTGTTGCGAAATAAAGTTGTGGGTTGCCCACTGTCCACCAAGATGCTAATCGGAATGTCACGAATCGAACCCTCAAGCTTCATCATCTTTCCGCCCTGTGTAACTCCCGTTGAAACCCCAAAATACTCCAAAGCAGCACACAACCCGGAAGTTTCTTGGTCGTCGATAGTTAAGGGATTCTCAGAAGGACTCTCGCATCCTCCCTGCTCATCTAACTCATGCGAGTCTTCATCATCTCCCAAAAGAAGAACTCGCAATCTTCCTTCCGGGCATTTGTGCGCCGGCCCAAACAGTTGCCCACAACGAAAACATAGCCCTTTTTTTCGACGTTCTTCCCATTCCGTGCGCGTAAGGGAACGTACCCCCCTATCCTTAGGAGAGTGAGGAGCTGACTCGGAAGGAAGGGAGTGGTATGCCCTGGCATTCGAGAAAGGCCTGGATAAAGGCAATCGATCAGTGGGCTTAAAAAACCTTGGGCCTCTTCCACCTTCGCCACGACCCACTGGAGAACGACTCTCCCCCTGGCCCACTGGGCTAAACCCCTGCCCCTGTGTATAACGGAAACGCACCGATGACAAAGCTCCCGATGATGGATTTAACAACGCCTCGACATCCTTCGCCAAGTACATGGCATCCAGACGCGATTGAGGACGGTGTAGTCATACCCAACGCTTCACATCATCTCGTAAACCAGCCACAAAGTACCCCAAAGCCTGTGGTTCTGGAAGGCGAGGAACCAACGACAGGAGATACTCGAAATCATCGATATAATCATGGATAGAAGATGACTGTTTAATAGTAGAAAGCTGTTCATACGGGTTTTGAATCTCCAAGCCACTGAAACGCTGCAACAATTCGATCTGAAATTGATCCCAAGTTAAGGAATCATGAACTTGAAGAACAATTGTAAACCAATGCTGTGCGACGCCGACCATGCTCAGTTGAGCCAATCGCAATCGGAGATGGGGGGTGTATTGTTAATATCGAAGTACAAATTGGCTTTCTGAATCCACCCCTGTGGATCGAACCCATGGAATTCAGGTAATTTCACTTTCTTAACAGCCCATAGAAAATCCCCGGTAAAGGATGGAGGTGGAGGCGGAGGTACACCACCACCAGAACCAGCACCCCCAGTCCCACTACCACCGGCTGGCGTACTAAAAACAGTCGAAAAAAACTCACCAAATCCCGCTGCACCGTCGGAATCAGAGGAGGGGTGTTTCCCTTGCTGTTTTATCCACGCGAGCATGACTTTTCGAAATTCCCCCGATTCGGTACGATCGATTTCTAGGGCTTGCAAGGCTGAGGATGTCGGTGACATCAGATTGTAATTGCTGAATGCATTCCTCGTGATGGTCAAAGCGAGATTGAATGGAACGGATCTCCATGGCAAAAACGAACAGCGGCAGGTCGCAGGCAGGTCGGACCAGTGATAAGAAGCTCAAACTAGTATTGAAAGAGATTTAGTGTAAGGAAGAAGGAAATTGGATTGATACGCAAATGGAAATACGAATTACAAAAGATAACCAGGGAATACTCCCTCTCTCACAGTATCTCACCGGAGCCAAACAATGAAAAGAGAAATAACAGAATAATCTCCACGAAGATCTCCTCCCCTTTTTATTCTTCTCTTTCCTCTAACCACCCCTTAGCCACTATTGGTAATTCCCTTTTTTGCCCTCCTAGAGTAAACCTGTAGTAACTTGGGCTTACTAATATTGGGCCTGATGAGCTCAGCTCGTATCATATACCGACGAAGTAAAACTCAGTTTTAGCCTGTCACTAACATTTGTGGGTAATTAATTAACAAAAGCTATTTAAATTAAGCACATAATTCACATCTGAGAAGACTGGACTTTAAAAAAATATACCATGATTCATAGAATGATGGTTTTCCACACAGGTAAGATAGCTAGAAAACAAAGTTATCTTAAATCCTATTATTGCCTCTGCTGGCACACAACAACGTACACAAACTTAACAGAAAATAGTATGATTTGTACCTGATATGTGAGGCTCTTTCCACCTCCAGTTGGCATCAAGACAAAAACATCATTGCCACTCATTGTCGCGTTAATTATCTCTCTTTGGTTGGGACGAAAAGAATGATTCCCAAACACTTTCTTGTTATTAGCCTGAGGGCACAATCAATTAGACAATTATCACCACAAAATTCAGCTATAAACAAACACCAAACCCCACAAACCTCCAGCTTTTTGGTCCATGGAAAATCTCTCTTGCTCCATTTCTTGTCATCTGAGCCTTCAATATAGTTGACTTCAACATACTTTCGGATGTATGGCTCCCTCTCCATAGGAGCTGAAATATCACCAAAGTTACCCACTGAGGAACATGATAATGATGAAGATGGGTCCCATTTATTATGGCCAGCTGTCATGTCAAATTGATCATCGAGTCTAACAGGATCAATCCTCGAAGCAAATGTTCCATACTGAAAAGCTCTAGCTGTTGTATATGCAGAAAAGTTTGATTTGCATCCTTCCTCATTTATCAAAATGGAACGAAGATATTGCTCAAGCTGTTGGATTTGCTTATTCAACTTCTGTCTATTGTTAGCACACAATCAGGTAACTTATCCACACACACACACAGACAGACATACATACATACATATATAGAGAAGCAGGACGGTGTGTGTGTGTGTGTAAGTCTCAGCAAAACAACTGATTACGATCTAGTGCATCCAAATTCTTAGGAACATGTGAAATTATGTTCCTCGCTTCCTTGTTTCTTGTTTAGAAGACAGACTCTCAATTTAATCTTTATTCATTTATTTTCCTCAACTGGAAGATCTATATTTCCAAGTTCCAAGTGATCTAGACTAGATTAGAGTACCAAAAGTAGTAAGATTTTCTTACCCTTTTAACCACACAAAGAAAACATTACCTATCTTGACGAAGTTTTTCTATTTGATCTGGGTTAAATTCACTAAAATTGTCAAGGAGGTCGTTTGATACAGAAATGAGCATATCTTTCATGATTTGCAAATGGCTTCCAGCTTCCGGGCAAATTCCCAGCTGTAGAAATCTTGGAAAGTTAGGTCTAGAGAAATGAGAGATTGGTTTAAATATAGTCTTTTATATATATTACATGCCTTAAAACCATGACTACATTCCAGACATAGTTCTGGAGGTAAACTTATGTCCTGACATGCAATAAAGCTATTATTTGCAGCTGAGGGGGTGCAAGGCTGAAACTTTGATACTGATGGACGTGGTGTGCAAGATGATTGGAACCGCTCTGTTTTTATTTTATCCACATCAAGATTCTGCAGTTTGAAATCGATTGATGATGAGAATATATATCTATATGTGTCAATGTGTGTGTAAGCTCAATCAAGATTTTAGTTTTCATTAAGATCCTTACAACATTAGTATTAATATCATTAGAACTGAAGTCCGCCGAAGTAGGTCCTGAAAATTTGTTATTCACATCAGATGAACACTGTTGAGTAGCTCTTTTAACATCTTGAAAAGCCAATGGTCGGCTTTTACCAGGTTTAACATAATTTCCAGAAGACAACTTCAGGTTCGAAAGAGTTTGCCAAGCCTGTCAAAGCATATGTATTCAGAAAGTTCCATTTTATAAGATTTTCTTTACAATAAATAGTGATTTCTAAAGGAGTAAGAGAGAAACTAACACGAGGGAGTACTCATACAACAGCATTAAAATGTGTTACCTTGTCATCCTGTGGGCCATGTGCTGTAGTAACATTCTGAACTTTACGATAGAATGATCTAGAGCAAAGAGAACAAGGGTAGAACCTCAAGTGGATATCATCACACAAACAAATTACAGAATAGATTCATTAAAAATTTATTTGGTCTAGACATATTAAATCACAAAACAATTATGTGCTTTACAAGGAGTACACCATCTGTCCTAGAATAAATAATTTAGAGACATGAAGATCTAAATTTGAAGTTTCAAAAACAGCAGCCACAATGTGGTTTAGAGATCAACATGATTATAATGACTAAAGCTGAATAAATACTACCAGGAGAGAGAGAGAGAGAGACAGAGTGTGTGTGTGTGTGTGTCAAAAGTGGTTAGTAGATAGTCAAGAATGATTTTGTTTCACACTCAAAAAACTTGAAGGAAGAAAATATAATTGTTCCCTAGATGGTGAAGGCATACTAAGATCTCGTGTTCTGCATATTTGTCTTTTTAGTACCTCGGAGGCTCGGACTGAAGATTGTCATGACAAGAACAAATAATCAGTATCAATATTTTAAGATTCATATTTGTATAAAAACGTTTGAATCTTGGCAGAGATTGAAGTGTTTCCAGGTTATATGCAAGAACCAAAAAAAGAAGTACATAAAGTAAAGTAAAATAAATTTTTTGATCAATGCTTTGAATACTCAAATTCATAACCTAAATCCTTAGCATAAAATATGGCGTAAGAAGAGTGAATCCGGCACTGAAATTTATATGATGAATTTAGCACAATCAGAGACATTAAACCAACCAAGATACTGTATGGTTAGTAAAGAGTAAAGACTAGTTTAACAAACAAAGAGGATGAACGTGTTCAACACTTCGACTATAAATGCATAATTTCAACTATCAGGAGCTCAAAGGGGTCAGGAACAAAATCAATAGCCTAAAGATATCCACAAGAACAATTGATGAGCAAATCTATGTAACAGAGCCCAAAGACTAGGTTTTGCATGCAAACTTGGGTGAAAAACAATATATGAGATAAAATGAATGTAAATCATGCCAAAAGAACATACCCTGCAGTTACAGTTACTGCTTCTATAACAGGATGTTTTTGTGGTGACAAAGAGAAAAGGAAGTTAGATCTCAACATTTTATCTTGGCTCAAAAGGTTGTCAAGTGATTTCGCATGTTTACACCAATTATTTTTAATTGGCTTGTCAATGTCTAACACCTCTTGAACCTCCACCATAGTTGCTTCTACTGAACATCAGCCATTAAGAGAAAAAAATCATAAAAGTTAGTTTTAATACAAAAAAAAGCAATGAATACAAGGAGTTACCTCACTTACCTCGTATAATTGTCTAGGTCACAGATTGATATTTTAGTCTAGAAATGAGCAACTTTCCCCCAATTGCAACTCACATCCAAATGCAACATAGATCACACTTCATGCAGTTTAAAAGGCCAAAAGATAATAGAAGTATCAAGCACAAATATACCACCTATGAACAGAAAATTTTATGTCTAATGATGGAATGCCCAAATAAAAACACATCAAAAGCAACAAAAGCAAAGTTGGTTTTTCCCTGCCTAAAACATTTGGCTATCAAATGATGCAATCATCTACTTCCAGAGATGAGCTTGTAATTCTGATCAAATTGAAGCCAGTAATTATTTTTAGAAAACACCTCAAAATAGAGTTTACTCACTTGTTATAAGTTGAAAGAGAAACATGTAAAAGTGTGAGACCAATTAACACATTTTAACAAAATTTGACTTTGATTTCCCCTTGCAAAAAACAATTCTGTGCAATGGAACTCATAAACACAAAAAACTGATAAGTATGCCTTATAAAATAGGCAAAAATCAGATAGTATTAACTGGCAACTAGAGTATAATTCTTCACAAAGTCGAGAATCAACATATGGTAAAGCTTCAAATCCGTATCCTTTTCACATAATCAGAATACATAAACTTGAGTATGTAAAAGATCAAAAACCATCGATTTGACAAAATTAACTGGAACATATGAACATAAACCTCCGAGAAACATCTCTATAGATAGAGAACCTAGTACATAAGTGAAGATATATTCATGTATACGATTCTAAATGGAAATGAAGAAAATAAATTACCATCTGAAGTATAAGTTCAATCAGCAGATAGCTCCGTAGATGAATAAGGGAATGGCAACCGTGGCGGTGGCCGTGGCTATCGGCGGTGCCGGGAGAGAACTTTTTGAAATCAAGAATTTTTGTGCAATGGCGGGATAAAGCGTGAACTTTTAGAATGTATTTTTATAAAAAATCCGCAATTATTGACAAAATATATATTTTTTCCTTTTGTGTGATTTTTGAATTGTTGGGTTGACTTATTATTTTATGAAATCATTTAACAATACATAGTACAAATTAATAATAAATTAATTATTATGTGTAAATAATATTTGTTATGTAAGAATTATCACAGTTTATAAACTTATTAGTTGTTATGGTATTTATTGTTTAAATTAACTTATAGCTTATCAAAATAAAAGTTACTTACATTTAAGAAAATGACTACATATATAATTATATATATTTACATGTTAAAGTGTTTAAATTATATAATATACAGCGGAAAAAAAGACAATGGGGAGGGTACTTAAGTAAACATAATTTGATAAGCTTCAAATCTCTTAATAAACTTGTTTGAAATGGCTTATTAAAATGAGTTTATTAAGACCTTAATAAGCTTAAGTTCATAAGTTAAGATAAATACTTATTTTTTAATAAGCTCGGTAAATAAGCTGATAAGCTTATAAGTCATCTAAACAAGATAACTCAGACATCCTGTATATTATTTTACTCTAAAATAGGGTGAATGCTAGATTGTACAACATACATCGGGGTTTTCTTTTTTCAAGTTATCCGAGAGATGTTTAAGACTCACATGTACACAGCATAACTAGTATATCAATGATTGTTTCTATAGCATCCTTTTAGCCATCCTTGATCGAAATACTCATGGGACTATAATTCCTTACATCTCCGTAAAAAACAAGTGTTCTACTCAATAGTTGTTAAACAATGGTCAATAAATGCTTGATTAGTTGATTGTACTTTTCTATGATCTTTACATAGCTAATTATACTCCTTCGTTTAAAAAGATCATTATACTTGTATATAAGTTATATAGGGTACGGGTTACTGTAAGAAGGAATTATCATATAATGTGTAAGATAGATTATGAGTCATTAGATTTCATCAAACGTCAACAAAAAATTATCAAATTTTGATTATTAGTAGCTTTCAAAATAACAAGGCTTAAGAGTAGATGGGAAATTAAAAAAAACAACTATTTCTAAATCCACGTTATCGTAGTTTAAAAATCGATGAACAACCAGATTCAAGTAATACATAGTTTGTTTTCATAGAAGAATTATGGTTTTCACACAAACCTATACACGAACTCGCAAACATTTAACGAACAATCAAACAAATAAACTTAAGCAAAATCTTTGTGGGATAAATAACAAAAAAATATAAAGGATGTCAGATGCTCGTTTGAGATAAAACATATACAAGAGATTAATCATCTAATTAACATATTTTTTCAGGAACATTAACTACTGAAAAACAAATTCACAAATCAAATAAAAAAACATAACGGAACAACAATTTTCAAACCTAACTGATGAACAATGGTTTACAAAAAAATATACACCGATGGAATACAAAATAAAACAGAAAAATTGATGTACATAACCGAAAAATGATTCTCAAAATCTAAATAATGTTGATTCTTGTCTCAAATCTCAAATTCGACAAGTTCGGATTCTTGATGGGTCAATAACTAGTGAGCAAAGGTGGTGGTGAATCAGTGTTCATTGGGTGTCAGTCAGCGACATGGAACTTATGATGAAGACTAAGGAACTGTTGATAGTGGATCTCAAACCTATTTTGATCGGTATTACATGGTAGGTCATATCGTCTTCGGCAATATGTTGTGGTAAATTGATGAACTCAAAAACAAAATGACGATCAAAAGAAATTGCGGTTACTCAACATTGATAAACACATGGGGATACAAGTTGCAATCACAAATTGATGAAGCAATCGACTTCATAAATGATTTATGATGTAGTGATGGTGGCTTTGAGCAGATCTTATCGACGGTGGTAGAACGGTCTTCAGAGTGCCATGTTGGGACTACATGGCCTATAACTACAAATCGCTCTCCATGAGGTATGAAACCCACAACTGCGCAAAGTAAGGGGCAGTGGAAATAGTTGCCGAAAAACTACATCATTGGGAGCGTCTAAAAAATAGGGGGAGTGGTGGTGGTCGGCGATGACTATAGAGGCAGCAGTTACGTATGTGGTGACATGGTCGGCGATGAATATAGGAATCTCCGATATTTAGTGTTGTTTTAGGGTCCTAGGGGAAGCGGTTGCGGTGGTCGAAGACCACATGGAAGCGGTGGTGGCCGAAGACCACATGAATGGCAATGGTCGTTGACGACCACATGGTGGTGGTGATTAGGGTTACGAGTCACAGGCTGTTGACTCATGGTATTAAAGAGGGAGGATACTAGGTAGGGATTGTTATTGATGTGGGACGATGATTAAGGAAAACAAAGAGATAAATTTTAAAAACTACATGTAATACCTTTTAGTTATAAATGTCATGTGTCGATGGACAATAATTTTTTTTTTATAAAAAAGGCTATCTGTTTTTAGTTTTTAATTTCATCTTTCACACCAAATTCATCAAACTCCTCATAACCCTAACCCTAATGTTCAGCTTAATCAAAACTCAAACCCTAATATTGAACAAGAAAAATCAAGCATATCGTGCTTAGGGTTCCTCAAATCATAACATAAACCCTAAGGTTGACAATCAAATACAATTTGAAGCACAATTGCTTGAATTGAAGGTTGACGGTTGTGTTGTTTGACCTGTGATTTTTAAGTTAATTTGAGCCTTTTTTCTATGAATTCTTTTAAAAGTTTCGCAACCATTTTCATTATAACGATATACATAAATAAACCTAGATGAAAAGGACTTCATTCTTTGTTTTTAATTTTGAGAAAATCTTTAATAATTATTGGTATCATTATTATTATTTATTTATTTGGTAAAGAGGTTAAATTATTGAATCTATATTTCCAGATATCTAGTGATGGCATAAAAAAAACTGAAACCGACGGGTAACCCCCCCCCCCCCCGACATAAACGGGGTGGGGATAAGAAAAACCCGATTATTTTTAAAAAGGGATAGGGACAGGTTTGATGATCCCCACTTCGATTACCTAATATCCGGACCCGATTACCCGATATCCGATGCCCGCCCGATTATAATTTAATATTAGTTATATATACATAAAAATTAATTTTAAATATAAAATATACAAGTCTTTATACACTTTCACACAACCTAATTTTAATAGTTGTCTTTATTGGGTTGGTTTTGATATTTTGGATTCATTTAAACTCTTTAAGATTTTAATTTTGGTTCAGACTTCAAATATGTTTGTATTCGATAATGTTGTATAATTTAGTATAATCGTTTTCTAAACTCGTGGTAAACTCTTAACGGTGATGATCCATGTGGTAAAAAATCACAATTTTATTTTAACGGGTATTTTCGCAGTGAAAATTACCAATTTAATCACATGTTTATATTAAACGAGGATACTCGTTTTCCTGATTACCCGACGGAGATCCCTTTTAAATCCTCGCTGGTTTTTAAGTAGGGACGGAGACGGTTTTCTTAAACGGGGACATGAAAGAGGGGACCAATTCCTATCCGGAACCCAGCCCGCTGCTATTCCTACAAATATCTTTGAAAGAATGCTAAAAAAATAAAATTGTTCAATATTATTATACATAATTAAATTAAATAACATTTTGAACTAATAAATGAAAATTGTTTAATTATACGAAAGGAAGAAACTTTAAGTAAGAATTTGTTTAATTAAACTATTATTATTAACCAAATAAAACGTTGGTTGACTACGGTACTTAGCGACCGTTTATTAGAGTGCAAGGAGTGGTAAGACTCTATCACACCCATCACATCAGTTTTTTATTAATACCATTCTCCACCACTCGGTTTCGTAATGTTCACTCTCTACCACATCAAATTCTGGGATCCACTTACATACTCACTAACCAATTAAAAATTAAAAAAGAAAAAAGTGATAAACTAATTTGGGTCCACCATTCATCAACCACACTACTTTTTATATGTGGTAGATACCGCATACTCCCTTCCACCACACCTTCATAGTGTGGCATCACATCTACCACCCAAGTGGTCACTCCACCACACACCCCACCCCCTTCCACTTAGTAGTCGAATGAAACCATTCAACGTATTCGATTATCGTGTATGAATCAAGACTATGCTCATTGAAACAAAAAAATATTACTTAATTATTTTATCTTAAAATAACTTCGGCATGATTTTAGGGCAAATTAAATGAAAACACATTAAACTTTATCTTAGTTATCACTGTATATAACCAGCTTTAAATTCTTAAAACAATACACTTAGTTTTCATAATACTCACATTGTATACAAGATGTTGTATGCTATGTAAATTATGGTGAAGTTCATTGTATACAATGACAATTAAATACCAGACTCAAAAAATAGTCGTTTGCATACAATGGGAGAACTAAGAAAATTGATTGTATTATTTGTAAGAATTTAAAGCTGATTGTATATAATAGTAACTAAGACAAAATTGATTGTTTTTTCAAGCAATTTAGTCATGATTTTACCACAATATCCTTCATTCATGGAGTTTTTTAGTGTAAGTTCATCTATCATAAACGATATTAACATCATATATTATTTCCTCACTTTTTATTTATCTTTTTACTATCTTCTACATTATTTGTTGACCTTGTCTTTTTCATACAAGTCCTCCACAGTCCACACCCATAGTTATGAATCCAAACTTCACTAGAATTTACATTATTATACTATATATCAATTGTGAAAGTAAGATGGTAATTTATCATGATAATTTGAAGGGTATTTTGGTAATTGGATGTAATATCATGAGAATTTTATATCTCATGATATTTTGCCAAGGGTAGGATACATGTGACACTTTTGTGATTCAACCAGTGTTATATTCGTGCGGTGTTCGGGTATGTAAATACAACTTTTATATTTAATACTTTTTATACATACTCTTTTAAAAAACTATAAAATTATATTACACGTCTACAATTTTTTTAGTATAATATTAATGTGTTTCTTGTGATGAAACTTTATCCTAACACTGTAAAGACATAACCATAATATTATTGTTGATGTTATAATATCAATGCTTAAAAGACATTTTTATTAGTCAATTATATATTTGAATCTTTGAAATTGTAAACTAAATTTGTTAAAAATTAAATAATGATGCTAAGTATACACATATTAGATCACATGAAAATAAGATCTTAACATAGAATAGATTATGTTTATAAATGCGTAAATTGCTTAAGTATAATTTATTATTTAATTAAATATAATTGAAAACACAAGATAACATTGAATTTAAATATCCATGTAATAATAACCTAAATTTTATATACCAAGTTATTAGTTAAAAAATAAGAAAACTTATATAACTAAATCTTTATATAACATTTCAAGTTGGGGTTTAGTTCACCAAAATGTTTTCAACTTGTCAAGTTTTGCTATTGTGTGTATTGGACTTTAAAAGTTTCTATTGTGTGTATCAAACTTTTAATTTGTTGTTATTGTATGTATCTTAATTGCAAAAAAAAGGAAAAAATGTATAAGTTTATTACATACAATAAAAAGTTTAATACACACAATATTGACAAATTTTATGTTCGATATACACAATAGAAAATTTTAAAGTACTATACCTACAATAGTAAAATGTGACAACTTAGATACATTTTAGTGAACTAAACCTATTCAAGTTGTATATGTAGTTACAAAACATACTAATATTAAATGGTTGTTTCATTACACAGTAATTATATAGAGTTTTAGTTTCTTACGATTATTTACTCAAACACTAACAATCAATTTTAAAGAGACCTAAACGGGTAGTGGTAGTTTTGTAAACAGGTTTATGCCACAAACCAATGGTTTTAAAAGACTCACTAAGTGGTTATCAAATATATAAATTTTATCGTAATACGATAACAATTTTAAAAATAGTATATTTTTAATTCTTTTTATCGAAAGAACAAGAAATCAGTGATTATATGGACTATATTATGTAGAGAGAATAAATATAAAAAACAAATAAAATGTCCAATAATTACCTACCCGTTGCTCTCGATGGATAAAACAATTAAAATATACTAATTAAAAAAAACGTCATATTACGATAAAATTTATATCAAAACGTAGATAAAAATGAGACGGTCACAAATATAAAACTATTTTTTCTCTAAACAAAATATATCACAAGTTATTAAACAAAATTTTTAAACAACCTATAATTAATTACATTAATTTACAATTTTTTTAAAACCATCTTACATATTTCATACAGCTCCCTCACAATTTACATCCAAACCCTCTTAAATTTAAATGTAATATATTGTCCTCTCATTATCTACCAATCATAGTCTACTATTTGTCCATGTCATAATTACACATCATCAATAACGTCATCATTTTTTTACCACATCACACTTTCTCTTAGCTCCGTCAACAATATATATATATATATTAAATAAGGTGTCATGTATACAAATACTGATTTTTGTATATCTATAAATATTAAAAGATGTATTTAAGTGCTAATAATTTTTAACAATATTAAATGTTTGTATCTATCAATTTGCAAACAAATTTAGCATTTTCTCATGATATTTTCATCAAATATTAGTTGACTTCACATTGACCAAAGTTTCCAAATTCTCATGAGATTTTGAATTTATCACATTATGTAAAGGTTTGGACACGTGTAGGATTAATGAGTGCATGCATTGAGTTGCTTTTTTAGTTTTTAAACACTTGGTGCCATGCTATAACGAGACACCTTCAACTTCCATTTTTCCTCTTCCTTTCGTAATCAAATTATAATGATATAGTAAACTGGTAACATGCTACAAAATACAACCTTTAGGAGCGACATGAATAATAGAGGCGACACATTTGTTTGGATGTCACCTCTACTAGACTTGTCGCTCTAAAGAGTGTTACCCCTAACAGTGTTTAACATGTAAAAAAAAAGAAGTCCTTTCTCATTTGCACTGTTACCTTCTCGATCTCCTTGCTAGCCGCCGTTACTCGATCTCCTTCTTGCGCCTCCGGCGAAGATCGCCAATGTATTGGCGTCAACTAGAGACAGCTGCTCAACCGCCACCGTACCACCTTCAACAACTGTTGTTTGCTGCCTGCCACTACTATAGCATATATTGCTCATCGCTTCAGCCACCACTGTTGCCACCATCCCCTGCTTCTCACCTTATGTATGCTCTAATTTCATTTTATTTGTGTCTTTGGCATGTGAGATTTGAACCATATTGATTTAGTTTGGGGCCGAAATTTGTGTGATTATGAATTATTGGTTACATTGTTAAAATAGTCTTAGTTTAGGCTTCTAAACTTTATAATAACTGATTGGTTATGATGTTAGAACAAGTTTTATACTTCTAAACCTTTATACTTGTTGGGTTTTAACGGTCAAAACTATCTCTTGAATTATAAATTTGGATCACGTAAGTTTTAACAAAACTTAATCTTTATTTAATAAAAGATTAAAAAAATGAAACTTTAATTATCATGAACAACATAAACAGTTTTAAACAAACAAAGATTGAAACTTTAAAACATAAAGATATGATCTCTGTTATTCTCAAGAAACTTTAATTACAAAAGTAATCAAACACTAAGGTAAGAAATTTTACCTTAGGCTGCTGAAGCTTAGTACACTTGTGATATTACCAAACGAGATCATTCTAGCCAGATGCAACAAACAGAAACTTAACTTGTTTATATCGAGCTCACTCCATGTTTTCACCCCCGTAATTCACTACCCCTATCAACGTTTCTAATATCTTGTACAAGTTGCATACAACGAGAAAAATTAATTATAAGTTTAATTTAAAGAAAATTTTTAATTATATAAATCTTATATTTTTATATATTTAATTAGCTAAATTTTAATGTAAACTAATAGTCGCTTGTATTAAAAAATGTAGGTAAAAAATGTGAAGATTGAAAGATGAATATTGTTTTGATCGAAGAATTAAAGAGAAGTAAATGAAGTGAAAAATAACGTGATGTTTTTATAGCAAGAAAGACAATTACGAGACCGAAGAAAAAATAACCTATAATCTTATTTAGAGCTGTAAACGAACAGAACGTTCATGAGCCGTTCGTGAGATCGTTCGGCGGGAAGTTCATTTATGTTTGTTTATAAACGAACATGAACAAGATTTTCCGTTCGTTTAATTAAACGAACGAACACAAACAGAGCTCTCATTCGTTCATTTATGTTCGTGAACGTTTGGTTATCTGTTCGTTTATATATATATATATATATTACGTGTGTGTTTATGTTTATATAGTGTTTATTTGTTATTAATAATGTTGGATTTGCAATATAGTGTGTGTTCAATCGTTTACGTTTGTTTATTATATTAATGAACGAACAAAAATGTACAAGAACTAACCAATCTTTTAAACAATCGAACACAAAAGTCCATTCGTTTATCGTTGGTATTCGCTTATTTGTCCGGCTAAAGTTAAACGAATGAACACGAAAACAGAAATCCCTTCGTTCATCCGTTTGTGTTCGTTTATTTGTTCGGCTAAAGTTAAATGAACGAAAACAAACAAGACATGTTCATGTTCGTTCGGTTCATTTACAACCTTAATCTTATTAGACTATCCGCATTGAATCCGCTGAATAACGAGGGAGAGGAGTTAACCCTATCACCCCTCCCATGAATAGGAGTGAGATAATTTATAGCAGGTCTCAAGTCTCTTTCTTCCTCTTCTCTCCTCTCTCCACTTTTATTTATTCTTTCTATTCATCTTCTCTAGTTATTTATTTATAGTTAAATAAAAAGGTTGTCCAACATAAATACGAGAGTTTGTGTGATAAAATAAAATTCAAGAAAAAACTTATATGACGCTAATATGATAAAGGAGACGAATCCCGGGTGGCCTTGTCTTATACAAGAGGTACATGATAAAATCCCATGTTCAGAAAATTGGATGATTTTTAGCATATAAAATCATATCTTATCTTCAACCACAAATAAATAATAAAAAAATCTAACAAACAATAATTTAGCTTTTTTAAATATACACCTGTTTAAACTATAATCTTTTATGTTGATAATTAAAACATCTTTACATCATGTATGTTCATTATAAAACACAATGTCATCAACAAATTTGCATGTAATCAATTTTTATGATAAAAAATCTACACATTTTTTTATTTATATGTGATTGAGTAACTCACTTTTAAACCTATTAGTTTATTAAAATTCTAAATAATTTTATTCATCAATTTATGACATTTATGGTCACATTGACACCATCATCTAACCTTTTATGACCGTTTCTCTTTTCATCTCGTCGAATTTTATATCTCAATAGTTGTCATCTTTTCACGTGACTATCCTCTTTATTAATATCTAATAATAGAAAAAAAAAGAATATCATGAGAGAAGAAACCCGCAACCCGTCGGCATGCTCATCCCAGCGAGTTGATAGTTCATCGGGATAGATGTTAGCCGAGATGGTGTTCCCAGTAGCACCACCGTCCCAAAACCCCCATCCCTTCATAGCATCACCGTACTATGTACTCTTATTCAAATGATATGTTAGTATAACGGGTGTGTTCAATATGTAGTTTTTAGAGCTTTTTGGAGCCGGTAGCTTTTGTTTTTTAAAGAAAAAGCTACAAGTCATGTTCGGATAAAAAAATTGTAAGCTTTTTTCTGAACAAAAAGCTCTAAAACAAAAAGTTTTTAGAAGTAGTTTTTACAACTAACTGGAAGCTTTTTCTATATCAAATTACCTAAATATCCTCTTTAGTTGTTTTATAATTCCTCCTATCTTTATGATTTGTCCTTTTTTATCATTTTACTCTATTAAGCTCCAACTACCAGCTAATTTGCTACACACATATAAATAAAATATACAACTACCAGCTATTTCCGCCAAACATACCCGACATCTACTTAGTATGTTATTTGATAAGTTGTTAACACAATAGTATCACAATTCACATATCATTTGTCCTTCACTGGACACAATAACTTTAGCTTTTTGATGTTTCATTGCTAGTGGGGCTACAAACAAAGCTGAAACAAACTTGATGTGATGTCGGGTCGGGTCAATACCCAAAAATGGTCAAGCAGTTTCCATACATTTAGCTTTTGACACATAAGCAACATCTATAATATCATTTTCACTACATATCAAACATCTAAAATAAACAAAACTGAACAAAACCATCAAATAGAAATTGTCATTTTTAACCCCAAAACAAAAAAACCAATCCCTGCAGCTTGAAATGGAACCATAATTGCATCACATACCTGTCCTTACACACCAGCACACCTATTTAATATGAATACCACACAAATTTACACCTTTAACCTCCATTTTTACACAAGTTTTCCAACTGATCAAAGAGGGGTCTTAGATTGGACCAACTTCTCCACTTTCATGAGCTTCTTTCACTCTCTTATCATACTCATCTTCCTCCCCTTCTTCATCTTCATCTCCTGCTTCTCCCTCTTCTTCTTTGTCATCGTCATCTTCATCATCGTCTCCCCATCCGTACGCGCCATGGGAACGGGGAACTGGTGGTGGGGTCCTTGCTTCCTCCACGATCTTCATGATTTCCTCGACGCTTTGTGGAGAGAATGTCGGGTTTTCCTTCCTGTAATATGCAGCCTGTGCTGCTTCTGTTAGTTCACGAGGCAAGTTCTTCAGGAACCATGGATGGCTCTTGATTTCTTTGAGGGTGATTCTCTGGAGCAGAAAAAGAAACGACAATGTTGAGACATTGTAGGGATATGATTATCTTGAGGCGTTTTACAAGCGATTACGTAATGTTGAATGAATCACAAGGTAATGATTTGATTAGCTGTTACAAAACAGGCTGCAGAAGAGGAAATTACAGGCTTTGTTCTGATTTTGATGAAAACAGAAGAGTTTACATACCCTGGATGCACTGGCAACAAATATCCGAGAAAGAAGATGTCTGCAGTCTTGAGATATGTGAACATAGTCTGGGATTTTGTATTGAACAGCCATTATCCGCTTCAATTCAAAGGTCAAAGTGAGTGTTGTTAAGTCAAAAGACACGTTATAATACACAAAATAAAGCCACTAACTTGAATAGTCTTCCTAAAATTCTTGGGATCTTCTTGGTCTTCAAACGGGTATGCTCCCACCAGCATCACGTAAAGTGTCACTCCACAAGACCAAACATCAGCTGTCTAAAAAACACAAAGCAAAATTCGCAAACACCACATAGTATAGACGTTAAAACTCAAAATTCTATTTGTAATATTAGAAAAAGATGTTTATCATAAAAAAAAATACTGAACAATTTTCATCAACAGTCACCAATCATGTGTGACATAAGTTTAACATACAAAAGATAAATAATCAGAAAACAAGAGCCAAGATGTTTTACCTTGCCATCATATTCTCTACGAGAAAGAACCTCAGGGGCAATATATGCAGGGGTACCAACTGTGGATTTGGGTCTTGAATGCAGCAGAGATGACTACAAAATAAACTAAAAATATTAACATCTCAACTCTATTGACAAAATAATTATAACCATGGTTACATGATGATACCTTTGAGTAGCCAAAATCACAGATTTTCAGCCGTGGGGCAGGGCTCCCATCTAGCAGAGTGTTCTCAAGCTTCAAATCTCTATGGCAAATTTGCTGCACAAGATTAATAGGCACATAACTCGAAGAAATTCATTCACATTGTAACAATATCATATGTATAAGCATAAACAATCTTTTATGTGTGTGCTTTTGAAAAGCTTCTATTACCATGAAATGACAGTAGTGAACTCCAGATATAAGCTGCTGGAAGAAGTATCTAGCCTGAAAAATCAACAAATGACATCATTAAAGAGAGGCTTTAGAGCTAAAGAAAGTGAAATCAATTAAATATATCCATTTCCACAAGTAATATGTCTATGACCTCATCTTCACTAAATCTTCCAGCATTACAAATCCTCTCAAAAAGCTCCCCTCCTGCAGCATACTCCATGACAATAGCAAGGTGGGTGGGAGTGAGTACCACCTATAAAATACCACAAAACTTAATATAAAATACAACCCATAGTGTAATGTAACAAGAATCATAATAACCTTGATGGACAAGTTACCTCTCGAAATCGAATAATGTTTGGATGTCGAAGTGATCTGTGATTTATGATTTCTCTAGCAACATTTTCATCAATCTACAACCAAAAAAGAACATACCCTGATCAAAATTTAGCCTATTGCTCAGTTTCTAGATAAACAAAACACAAATAAATGACTAATCTTAGATAAGATATCAGCATATATGATTGCTTGAGTGTAATCAATGCAATCAAGAAAAAAAAACATTCATAAAGTGCACTGGAAGCATCTTTTAACTACTCGGTATGAATCGAAATAAAATAACATTAAAATTGAGGAAACTTGAAGACTAGTTATACGAGGAAAATCGTGTATTATATACCTTGTGCCCTCTTTCAATATATTTCATAGCAACAAGCTCTTTAGTAACCTTGTTCCTCATCAATCTCGCAACTCCGAAATTCCCAGATCCTATATCCTTTACAAGCTCGTATTTTTCCATAGTTTTCTGTATGATTCTAAAGCCGCAAGTCAAGAGAAGAAACGAAAGGGTGCTAACTGTTAACGTTTCCCTTGAATTCCAATCCTCCGTTAACCCTAATCAAGAACAATGAAATCGCAAACAGTAAGACTACAATTTCGATTGAATTGAGAGTCTTGGGTTTGCAGATCGGAAATTGAACTAATGGGGAGTTTGAGAGATTCGATTTCGGTTCTAGAGTAGCAAAAAGAGAAAACCCTAATTCGGGAGCTGGCAATTAGGGTGAATTAAGAGTGAGGAAGATGGTGTGACTAATATGGGTTTTGCTGTAAAGATAGAATTTGGTGAAAAAGACGTAAGATTGCGGAGGATTTAAGGAAAGTATGTAGAGAGAGAGAGAGAGAGGGAGGGAGGAAGAACATGCAACCCAACTGCAAAAAGGGTGTGTGTCTGTGAGTCTGTATAATCTTTCTCAGAGAGAGAGAGAGAGAGAGACAGAGAGAGAGGAAAACCAAGATTGTTATTGAGAGAGGAAAGAGAATATCATATCTTGCTTGAATATTATACAGATCAGATTAGATTATATGAATAAAATATAAAGAATTGTATTTACTGTATCTTTTTATTCTAGTAGAGAAATGTTTGATATAGTCCTAATTTTATTTATAGTTTTGAGAGATAATTTATAGTTATTAGATTTTAAGATTTAATGGTTCAGATTCAATCTTAGATTACAATCAAATGATATATTTGTATGAAAGAGGACATTTATGACTTTTTAACTATCGGTTCCCACTTTCTCTCTCCTTTAATTTATTTAAAATTATAGTTCTGAGAGATAATTTATAGCTATTGGATTTTAAGATTCAATGATCCAGATTCAATCTTAGATTACAATCAAATGATATATTTGTATGAAATAGGACATTTATGACTTTTTAACTATCAGTCCCCACTTTCTCTCTCCTCTAATTTATTTAAAATTAATTATCTCACAAACCGTTAATCGTTAAACGAAACGAATTATACCGTTACGATCCCTGTGTTCCCCTCTTTTATTAGAGAGGTCACTTGATATATTTTCGACAAAAAAATCTCATTTTGTTATATTGGACTTAAATTTTATTAAACTATAATCACATGTAATTCATAGAGGTGTGATCAATATAGTCTTTATAAAATTATAGTTTGGTGTTTGATAATCCGGCAAAGTTCTATGGTTTAGTAACAAAAAATCAACAATTGAAAGTGATTCTAAGTTATTAGTTGTTTCATAACACATGTGATTATATATCTCTTATACATGCACATAATTACAGGTGATTAGATTAAATATAGCATTTTTATGTCACATATTTGACAGAATCAATCACATGTGATTTTGTACAGAATCACATGTGATTGAATACCAAAAACATAAGATTTGGTATTCAATCACATATGATTGCATATTTAATCACATGTGATTTTGTACAGAATCACACGAGAGTTTGTACAGATTCAAATGTGATTGAGTACCAAAAAACATGAGGTTTGGTATTCAATCATATATGATTGCATATGGGATTGTTCAAACGAGAACCATTCTTATTACGAGAACCAATATAAAAGACATCGAATTCGAAGGAGAACACATCTGGACCTTTGATAGAGGGGATAGGGTGTTGCTAGTACACAATATATGCATTCATGGGTAGACAATGCAATTGGATTGGATGAAATTGAATATGTACATACATGTATAAACGGTTTTACGCAAACGTTGATTTATTTAAGCAAACATTCAAAATTAATAAACGTTAAATGATATACAATTTAAGAAGATAAAAAAATTAATAAAACAACATGTAATATTGTTATGAATCACATGTGATTATACATTAATAAAATTTAAGTCCAATATAACAAAATGAAGAAAAAAAAGTTTGTCAAAAGTATATCAAGTGACATCTCTAATAAAAGAGGGGAACATGAGGATCGCAACGGTATAATTGGTTTCATCTAACGATTAACGGTTTGTGAGATAGTTAATTTTAAATAAATTAGAGGAAAAAGAAAATGAGGACCAATATGCAAAAAGTCAGAATTGTCATTCCTTATATCAATTTTAATTATTATCTAAGATTAAATCTAAACCAATGATCTTGAAATTTAATGGCTAAAAATTGTCCCTCGGGACTATGGTTTTAATAAGGACTATATTGAACAAAACCCTCTTCTACTATTTTGATTCATATGTTTTTTTACGGTTTTAATCTCTAAGGGGGTGTTTGGTTCAAGTATTGTTTTTGAAGAGATTTGTATTTATAATGGGATTGGTATTTGATGGGATTTAAAATCTCATCTTGTGTTTGGTTCATATTTTTTAGGTGGGATTTCCACCACCACTAAACTCCATCAACAACCAACTACCACACCTGTTGCCACCATCGAAGAGGAAGGACGACGACGGCGACGGTTGACGGGTGACGGCGAGGGCGAACGGGTGATGGCGACGGCAAATGGCGACAACGAACGGGTGACGGTGAACGGGTGATGACGACGGGCGACGGCGAATGGCGACGGCTACGGCACGGGTAACGGCGAATAGCGACGGCGACGGTGAACGGGTGACGGCGACAACAACGGGAGACGGTGGACGGGTGACGGCGACGGCGAACGGGTGACGGTGACAGTGGACGGGTGACGACGACGACGAACGGGTGACGGCAATGGCGATGGCGGACGGGCGACAGCGACGGCGAACGGGTGACAGCATGGCGAATGGCGACGACGAGCGGGTGACGGCGACGACACGGGTAATGGCGAATGACGACGGTGACGGCAAAATCGGTGATGGTTTACCGGAATATTAGCCTGAGATTCGCGAGAGAGAATACCTCATCTGAGGGATTTCAAAATACGAAGGGGGGTGGAAGGATTTAGAAATCCCTCATGTGTGGGATTTTATAAAATCCTAGGATTTGAAATTCCATCCCATTTTGCCAAACCAAACACCACATTTGGAGGGATTTGAAATCAAATCCCATAAAATCTTCCCAAATGACACCAACCAAACACCCCCTAACTTTAATTTTTTACATATTTGGTAAATAAATAGTAAATTTCTTATGAATTTGATTCATCGTCAAAATAAAATAACCAAATTATTACCATAATCTCTCTCTCCAACCCGTCTCTCTCTCTTTTATACGTCCTCTCTTTTTTATAGACCGCTACCACTCATAATCCTAGGGGTGTAATCAAGTTGAGCTGAGCAGAATACTGACAAGCTCAAACTTAACTCGTGATCTAAAACTCGAGCTCGACCAAGCTTTACATTTTCGGCTCGAGTTCGATGAAGTACTCGACACACTCAAGCTCGACTCGACTCGTAATTTTTTTAAAATTAATTAATAGGCTTCAATTTACACATAATAATCCATATATTCTAGTAGAAACAAATTTTATGTCCTCACAAAACGTTACCAAAAGTACAAAATACAATTTAAGTGAAAAAAATAGAAACAACAACATTAGGTCATGAACAATAGTCTAAAATACATAGAGAGAATTTCATCTATATCCTTAGAAACTTTAATAATTACACATATATTCTTACAAACATTAAATTACATATATATCCTTCTAACACCTAAAAACTCACATATATATTCAATCACTTATTTTGAATATATTTAAACCATTTAAAAATAAAAATAAATATCATTATATTTGATTTATCTTTATTTGAATATAGTATTACAAAACTACCCCTCCCAATTTCATTTAATCAATTAATCCTCTCATGATTGAAAGCAAAGGTCCGACTTTTTAGTTTCCGACTGAGTTCTGCATAATCAAACTGTACTGTTGCTTCTTCAAATCGATCAGTGAGAAGATCGCATGTTTTTTTCCTCTCCAATAACTGATTGCTTCATTCAGGTTAGTTGTTTTTAAATTTTATAATCTATTGCTTGTTGTTATGTTACTCGTTAATACGTAACCATTAGAAGGAAAATGATTATTGGAGAATGAGTTGCAATATGTAATTAGATATTTTGTTAAGTAGCATGAAGGAATGTGAATTCATCATTTGTTACATCGTATAATATAAATTCATCATTTACAATGGGTTTAGATGTGTATTTGTTAAGATAATTAATTTTGTTTATAACTGAGAAGTGAAATTCATCCCATTTTGATAGCTTATATTGTGTTTATCAGCTTAAATAAACTTTATTTACAACTAAGAGGTGAATTTCATCCCATTTTTTACAACTTATATTATGTTTATCTGCTTAAATAAACTTAACTTACAACTAATAGGTGAAATTCATCCCATTTGTGGCGGTTTATATTGTGTTTACCAGCTTAAATAAACTTTATTTACAACTAATAGCTGAAATTCATCCCATTTTTGGCAGCTTATTATCAGGTTTTATGAAGTAATAATCATTTCTGATAAAAGTAATCTATAACACATCAAAGATGGGTGATACAGTTGATATGAATACCGGTGATTCAACACCGAGATAGCAGATAATGATTCAATCACCGATTATTGAGTAAGTTTATATAATAATTGAGTATGTATGTGTTATTGACAAGATTGTTGATTCTTAGTAGCCGTTTAATTTCCTATTTCATCTTCATTATCAAGCAAGTAACATTGAATTACAAACTTAAACTGAAATATGGAGGCTTCTTTTGTTTAGCTAGAAACTCAACTAACAAAGTATATTGTTTTGGCCATCGAAAATCCATCTACATGGACACATATTCATACAACTTGAATAATTTACTTGAAGAAGTGGAGAAACCTTATCCATCAAACAATGATCTTAGGTTGTCAATACTTTTTGTTGACAAGTATGCAAAAGATCAATCTTTTATTCAACATAATTCACATGAAAATTTCATGGTAATGCTTAGCATGTACAAGGAGGACAAAGAAGTAACAATTTATGTAACGACGGATAAATTAATCTAACCGAGGTATAAAATGTTTACTTTAGTATTCTATGGATTAATCTTAGTGTTGTAAATCCTTATCTTTATTCAAGTATAATTTTGGTACAGTGGTCAAGATGAAGTTATTGATGAATCAGATGATGGAAATGATTCATAATCAATTTGTAAGAGTGAAGAAAGTTATCATAGTCGTCATAGTACACATCATGAATATGATGATTGCGAAAATTACGATTATAGCAAGAATGGTACAACCATAAAACTGAATTCCAAATTTCCAAATGTGATTGCCTTTAGAAGAGCTTTAAATCATTATGCATTGACAAATGAATTTGAATATGTCACTCAGGAAAGTGATCTCACGCGACTTACAGCATGTTGTGACGATAAAAAGTACGAGTGGAGAATTCATACTTCTCTTACTCAAGATCGAGTTACTTTTGAAATAAGTATATAATTAAAAATAATAATTTCTTTTAACACAATTGTATTGTTAACATAAATGTATGTTTATTATATATCTTTGTAGGTTAAGAAATTTATGGACACACATTCGTGTACTCGAAGCAACAAATGTGATAATAAGCATGCCACACAGGGATGGATCGTTGATGTAGTCACTGACAAACTGAAATCCGATGGGATGTCTCTTGTGTCCGTCTCAAAAAATGGCTTATGAAAAATTACAATGTTGGCGTACCCTATATGAGAGTCTTTAGAGGAAATGAACACACTTACACCGATATGTATGGCAACTCGGATGACTCTTTCTTAAAAATTGATGATTTCAAAGAGGAAATACAAAAAAGAAACCCAAGAAGTGTGGTTGAGATTATTTTTGAGGCCAAGGGTGACAAGAAGCATTTCCTGCGTTTTTTTGTATCACCGTCAACTTGCTTTAATGGGTTTCTCATTGTTTGTCGACCTTACATTGGACTTGATGCTTTGCAACTTGAAAGGAAAGTTCAATGGCGTACTTGCTACTTCAACAAGTATTGATGGTAACATGGAATGTTTCTAGTAGCATATGGTGTGCTTGAATCATAAAACAAAAAATCATGGACTTGGTCTGGTACACCAAATGGTCTTGTTATATCATTTGATATGTAAAAAGGGTTAGAGATAGTTTATCCGAATGTTGAGCATCGAGAATGCATGAGACACTTATATAGCAACTTCAAGAAATATTTTAGAGGTGACTTTTTTATTTACAAACTATGGGCTGCTGCAAATACCTACAATAATAGTAAATATGAGCGTTTATTAAACGAGATTGCTAGTGTACACGAAGAAACAATCGTGAGAACCACAAAAATTGTTGGAGTAGAAGCAAGTTCGGCATAACAGTCAAGTGTATATATATTACTAACAATATTTCAGAACTTTTAACTCTTGGATAGGTGAAATGTGTTATAAAGCGGTGCTTGATCTTTTTGATGGCATAAGAGAAAAGCTTATGGCACGAATCGCACGATTTGACAATAAAAAGAGGACTGTGAACAAATGGAGGGGAACATTAGTACCTAGTGCAAGTAAATATATAGAGAATCTTTAAGGCAAGCTGTAAATAAATATAGATTTAATCTTTCTTCTGAGCTTGAATTATAAAAAATATATCTACTCATATTGTTTTTTTCAAGCAGAACTTAGGTGAATTTGAATTTTGTATAAGTGGTGACAATCGAGCTGAAGTGAAGTGCAACGAAAAACGATGGTTTCAATCGATTGTATTTTGAACAAGTGGTTTCAATCAACTGTATTTCGAACAGGTGGTTTAAATCGATCGTGTACTTGTAATCGATTGTTTGAAAGAACCATTTTTGTGAATCGATGATATGAACGAGAGGTATGAGTTGGTCCTTTGATTAATCAATTAAGATTGTTTGAAGGAACCGTATCTGTGATTCTATGAATCAATGATATGAACGAGAGGTGTGAGTTGCCAGCCCTTTGATTAATGTATTAAGTGACATGGGAGGGGTAGTTTTGTAATACTACATTTTAGAACACGAAGAATGTAATACTACACTTCAAGAGAATATGTATGACATTACCTTACCAAAACACCACCAAAAGCAGTTCACCTACCTTATGGAACACGAAGAATGATCTCAATTGGTTTTTTCTCTTTCTGAAATGCATGAAAACGAGACATAACATTAGCATAATCGGATTCTAAAAATTATACTAAAAGTTGGTGAAATAAAAAAGAAATCATACTTTATTCTTCCTTTGCAATCCATGAAGACTTCGACACCAATCTCCTCCGCAAAGCAAGACTTGAACAGTTTGGGAGGCAATGATGATCTACAAGTGTCGATAACCCTACTCCCGCGCTAAAAGAAGCTTCCAATGCAACTGTTGTGATAGGAATTGCAAGTATATCTCTAGCCATTTGAGACAAAATCTGGTACTTTAAAAAATTTTCTTGCCACCATTCTAAAGCATCAAAGGGTTTAGGACTATCATAAATGACACAGACCTCTTCAAGGTAGTTCTTTAGTTCTAATTGTTCGGGTTTATTATTTTCAACCACCCTCACAAATTGATCAAACTCTGACCAACCAGACGATGATGTTTGAATGCCCACGTTGTTACCACTTGAACCACTATGGGTATCACCGGTTTGTTCAAAAGTAAATAACTCTTCTAAAGCATTGTGCACTATCTTAATATTCTCTTTAATTTCTATCTCGGACTACATTCTAGGAAAGTTAAAGCAAATAACCATGTTACTGCACATAGTATCTAAAATGGCAGCAATGGACATCAACAAATTACCTTCCCCCTAATATCTATCGAAATTTTCCTTCATGCACCACACCATATCATGAACAAAATTTTTTTTCAGCGGGATCATTAAACTTTTTATCAAACAAAATTTTAATTCGATAAACTTCATTGAGAAAAAGGTTTGAAGTTGGATACCCGCTCTAGAGATAATATTGGTGGCAGAATTAAGAACTTCTAGAATCGAACAAACTTTCTCGACCTTTATCCAATCCTTATTGCTTGGACAACAGATGTAGCAGGGCTCTCTATCTTGGAATTTTGGAAACACTTCTTTAAACTTGATTGCAGTCGATAGCATCTGATAAATGGAATTCCACCTCGTCTTACATTCAAGTATAAGCCTTCTATCTGCAACTGTTGCATAATCTCTAAAAACACCGTAAGCCTTGATTCATTTTAATTCATGAAAGTGACACTGTCATGTATATCTTGAATGATATAATCAATTCTCGAAAGACCATCTTGAACCATAATATTTAAGATGTGGGCACAACAACGCACGTGAAATAACTTCCCTCTACAAGGTAAATTTTTATTTCTTGAGAATGTGTCTCTTAAAATCCTAATTGTCGAATCATTGTTAGATGCATTATCAACTAAAATAGTAAACACCTTATTCTCAATAGACCAATCTTTTAGACACTTGTAAATGTTATCAGCAATCTCAACACCATGGTGAGGAAGAGGTAGATGAACAAGGCTTAAATTACGGTTTTGCAATCTCTAATGCGAATCAACAAAGTGCCTCGTAAGAACCATATACTCAATCTTCTGATTAGTAGACTTCCACGTATTAGTAGTCACACTAATCTTACTAGTATTTCTCAAATCCTTTAGCTTCTTCCTTTCATTTTCATACACTTGCATGCAATCCTTTTTTAAGTGGTTCGTGAAATCCCCTCCCATTTAAGCATCCCGTGTTTTTGCATCATAAATCCTTCATCCTCGACAGTTTTGAAAGGATGTTCATGCATTAGAATCCAATGTGCTATTGATTCTCTCATTTTCATCATATCAAATTTCCCACCGGTAAGAGCTAGAGTTACAAATTGCGTACTACTCTTCGGGTTAACTACTTGCAATGTAATTCTTTGTTGTTGTTTTAAAAAAAAACATTCATCTTAGACAACTCTTCAAATGCCTTCCAAAGTGAGTTATGCTCTTACTTGAAAGTATGGAAAGTTTCGTCTTACAATGCACTCTGCTTTTTTAGTCCCATGAGGGAGCTCTGCTTCCTTAAATTCTAACCAATCTGAAGAAGTCTTTTGCCTTTTGTTATTTTCTAAACGAGAAGTTTCCTCCCCAGGCTCTCCACATTATTTCTTGTTCCTAGATCTAGATGTATTTTTTATTGCATTTGGTGAGTTTGTTTACTTGTCCTGAGTTGTAGAAACATTTTCCCCCAAACATGGAGATGTAGCCTCATCAGCAGATATTCCATACCTATGAACACCTCATATGAAGATAATAATAACCAACTTACGATAATGATATGAAGTAAAAATTCAAAAACAGGTTACTCTTATCTTATCAAATGGATTAATGGAAACATGAAACTACTCAATTACTCAAAAGTCAAAACATAAACAACTACAATCAGTAATAAAATTACTCTCATATCTCATATAAAAATACATCAGACTAATTATGACTAGGATTACCATTCATTAAAGTGGTTTGTGTAATACCCGAAGTTTTATAAAATTATAAAATATATGTAAATGCAAGTTTTAGTGATAATTGGTGAAATTATGTGTTTGGTTTGTATATTATGGCTACTTAGTGTGTATATATGTGCTACAAGCTAAGTTGGGTAGCAAATGAAAAGATACTATACTTGGAGGACTAAATTGCAAATATATATATATATATATATATGTATGTATGTATGTATAAGACTTCATAATTGAAGTCAAAAACTTCATTTCTCTGCAGCCTTCCATCGTGAGAAGCAGGAGAGAGAGAGAGTTTAGGGAGAACTTGAAAGGAGAAGGAAGAAATCAAAGGGAAGTTGATGGTTTATGTGATTAAACTCAAGATTTGGTGTTGGTTCTTCATCTTCTTCATCTTTGGCTTGGGGTTTGTGTAACGACCGAAATTTTAAGAAATATTGTAATATTATTTTATGGAGAAATAAATAATATTATATGGAGTTTATTTAATTATAATGATAATTAAGGAATATTATTATTAGTTGAATAAAATATTAAAGTTGGAAAAGAAAGGAAAAGAAAAGAAAAGAAAAATAAGAGAAAAGAAGGGAAATAAAATAAAAGAAATGAAAATTCTGAAAAAGCCGAGGTCGCGGCGCGACGCGTCTGGGCGGCAAGACACGTGTCGGTGGTGTGTGTCGGGCGATGGCGTGTGTCAGACGATGGCGTGTGTCAGGAATGTCGCGACGCGACGCGTCGGCAGAAATCTGGGCCTATATATACAAGTTCATTTCAGCCGATTTTCTCACAAAACTCTCAACCAAGTCGTTACTCTGCCAAATTTAAGAGTTTTTTCCGAGATTCTTGAGCCTACGTAAGTGTCGGGTTTCGTTTGTGAGCGTATTCGTAGTTACGGGAGTTCGGAAACACCATCACGTGCGTTGTTTTGACCGTAGTTTCGCGTGGGTGAACCCGAGAGGTACATTTCTCTAATCTTATGCTTCCATTTCGGTTATTTGGCGTTTTGGACCACATGCATGTCGTTTATGTGCGTTTTTATGAAGTTTCTGAGCTCGTGACGCGTAAATCTTTAGTCGGGGTTTATTCGTTGCCGTGTTTTGGTGTTTTGGGCAGATCCGACTTGTTTAAGATTATGAGATCGTGTTTCTCATGTAGTAACCTACGTAGGTTGTTCGCGGTGTTTCGGTTCGCGGTCTGGTTGATTCGTGAGCGTTGTTCGTCGTTTTGAGATCGTACGTTTCGTTGTTCAGGCTAAAGGTGAGTTCAGTTGTTGAGGCTAAAGGTGAGATCAGTTGTTTTACAAAACCGAGCACGTAGACAAAATCTGTTTTGAGATTATTAACGGGTTTTAAGATGATACATCGGTATAAATGTTTATGGTAGATTAATGATTTTCCTAATGCATGCTTGTTTATTAAATGATGATATGCGATTGATTTATGCGATGAATATGACGCATGCGTATGTGCTTATAGAGATATGATATGATGTTTATGACGGACATGACGATTTAGAAAGGGGTAGTTATACTCAAAGATGAAATATTGATGCCTAGTAGGAAAAGTGTGCCTTCTAGGATATGCTAGCAATGAGATGTTTGGTTGCCGGGTTTTTAGATAACTTTGGCAACACTTGGTTATACACTGGAGTGATGTATTGACCACAGGGATAGGGTTATGTGCAAAACGTCACGTGGGTGAGAGGAGGGCCCAGTGGTTGGGGGCACCGTTTGTACTTTTGCCTGAACGACTTGTGTCGGAGTAACTATAGCAGACAAATTACGGGAGTGTGTGTACAAGTGGGAGTCGCGCCCTTCCTTGTACCATACTTGCTGGACACGCTTAGTGAACTTGTGCCAATACGGACGGACCTTGGACTTAGGAGTTGCTAGGCACGCATATGGTATCTTTGCGGATGGATCTTGGAACCTTAGCGGTTGTCAGGCACGCATGCGATGTTTGGGGTAGCGATGTTAATGATAGTCTTTATAGACCCCAATAGGATGATTTATGATGCTTAAGATGTTAATAAAGTTAAAAGATGATCATGATGATTTACATGATGTTATATGATGTTTTATGATGAAACTTGACCAGGTGGGGATTTACGATGCTATGCGGGTGGGTCAAGTTACGGTTTGGGATTTAATGTCTTAACCTAAATATGTTTGCGAATGTTTTTAAATGATGATTTTGAGATGTTAACTAAGCTGACTCACGAGGCGAAAGCTGACACTTGTTTCTTTGAAATACGTCTTGTGCTCGTGCAGGTTGCTTAGGTGTGTGGCCTTATGAGATGGGGGCTTATGGTAGTTTTCTTTTGATTAAGATGATACTCAGTATCAACTTGTGGTTGTGTAATGAACAAAGTTTAAAACAATGATGTGCCTGTGACGTAATGGTGGTTTTGTTTGATGAATATTTAAAATGGTTTATCTGTTTTAATCAATATGATGTTTAAAAAGTCTTCCGTTGCGATGAATCTGATTGAGTAGAAAAAGTTTTTTGTAAATCTCAAATTTCTGGAAACTACGGCTGTTACAGTTTGAGCAAGAAACGAGGAAATCAATTTGACTTATGATTTCAAGTAAGTTCTAAACTTAAATTTGTGTTTGATTTTAGATACATATGTGTTGTATTGGATGATTCTTGGTTGAATTTGAGTATAAGTTGGGAAATGGGTCAAAAAAATTGGGGAAATTAGTAAGGTTAGGGTTTCGTTGGTCAATGTTGTGTTAAGTGATGTTGTTATGAACCTTTGAAGTGTTATTGAGTTGTTTCTTTGCTGCACATAAGTGAGATTTGGAGAAAATTTGGGTTTTGGGTCGAATCTGGTGCAAAAGCTGCTGCAGAAACACTGTTCATGGGGGCTCGCGGCGCGAGGCCCTCCTTTGGCGAGGGTGACTTTTCCAGAGATTTTCTCCCGGCGCGAAGCTCCTTGTTTCGCGGCGCGAGGACCCCTGAAATGTCCAAAAAGTTATTTTTAACCCTATTTGACCTTGTAATTGATTGGGGATTGTTTCTAATGGTTTTAGGGAGTTCATAGGGAGTCCGGAAGACCCGAAATAAGCTATTAAGTTGTGTTTTGAGTCCACACTTGTATGTAACCCCCATGTATGGTTAACTTAACTAAGTTAACCTTGTGTTTTGGTGATCATAGGTTTATGATCAAGTGCTAAGCTTTGGTTTGGATGGGGTTGTGATCCTCATCACACCCTCAGGTGAGTACACCCTGCGGATACCCAACTTTTTCTTAAAAGTTTCAAGTCATCATGTTATGTTTTGTTTGTTTGGCAATTGTGGATGAAACTTGATGAATCAAAGTTTGTGGAACTAATGAATTGTTTCATGATGCGGGTTATATGACTTGAAACTGTTTATGAGTTTTGAACTTAAAGAATGTGTAAACCATGTATTGTTTATACTATGGTTTTCGTGAAGTATAAATGCTTTATGAAACCGTTGGGTTTATGAATGTGGAATTGTGAATTTGATTCAAGATATGTTAAATGATGTTTTTCCAAAACAAGACCATTGCTCCATTTTGGAGATGGTCAAAGTTAAAGTTAGTTTTAATTGATGGTTTTGAAACATGATACTCCATGATGGAGTGGACTTTGGTTTTGAAATAACAACAACGATTTTGGATAAATAAAGATATGTTTACACCAATAATGTTTTGGGCATTGAGATGCCAAATATGATTTTGATTGTTGAGCATTTATACTCAAGTGATATGAACCGGGATACTTGCACGTTTTATGATAAACTTGTAAGTTTGAATTACTTGGCCTCTATGGCACATGATTTGTGGCCTTTATGACATGTGATTATTTGGCCTCGATGGCATGTGATTTATATGACCCTTCGGGGTATGCGATTGTATGACCCTTCGGGGTATGAGATTTTATGACCCTTCGGGGTATGTGATTATGTGACCCTTCGGGGAATGTGCTTATGTGACCCTTCGGGGTATATGTGCTTCGGTCCGGACCACTGTGTGATATGAACTCTGTACCATAGGGTTCCTAGTCATTGAGACGTACACAGAGGTTCATGTGGCTTCGGCAATTGAGGAACCGCGAGGTACGGGTGGCTGAGGAATCGGTGCAGATAGTGGAGGGGTATGTCAGTAGCCATCATGACTGTGTGGGTTCACTGGGCTGACGAGCCACCGAAGGGCTGACGAACCCGGGGCCACACGAGTGGATTTGGTGAACAGGGCATACACTCCAGATAACCGTTGTATGGTGGACTGCTTCGTGCATCCCCCACCTTGACGGGGTGATGTGGTTAACCCCCATGTGGGCATGTGTTAACTGTGGCTAGCTACCACGTGAATACATTATGGCCCAATGGACAGACCCGCATCCTTATGTGCTATTATATATGGTTTTAAAAGGATATTGATTGCCAAACTTGTGTTTTCAAAAGTGAAAAAGATGACTTGGTTTTGATAAAACAAATGTTTTGGTTGTACTCACTAGCTATGTTTATAGCTAACATGGTGTATGAAAATGTTTTGTATCCGCAGGTTGTATAGAGGTCTTGGTGAGGCGGGTAGATGCCTTGGGCATAGCTTTGCTTTGATTGCAATTTCCGGTAGTCTTAGATTTTCCTACTCTATGTTTATGGTCGTGAGATTGGCTATGGTAACACCCAAGGTTTTGGATTATAATTATTGAAATTCTTTATTGTTGAAATATTTACAGAAAATGAAAATGCTTCCGCGATTATGTAAAAAATGTGTTTCAAATTGAGGTTTGAAAAAGTTTAAATTTGGACTGAAAATCAGGATGTTACAATTTGTGAGTGTAAATCACCTAAATTAAATGATGTTAAGATTATAGATCACTTCCTCATCCTCATTAATTAATAAAATAATATATCAAAATTTTGAAAGTAGAAAAGGTAACCTAAACTTAATTTGTGTAATTCCCTGTTCCTAATTCCTTAATTTGTAGCCTTCATCAACTCATCTCTCACTATCTCACAACTCTCATCCCAATCTCTTTTTATGACCGTTGAACTCAAAAATCGAGTCACATCATTGCCTCTAACCGCCTAAAATTGCGAGTCTTTTCGGCTTCATCGACATTAGAGGATTTTGGCAGTAGCCTAATTATGACAAATCACAACCCTCGTCGGTCCTAATTTGCATATGCGGATGTCAAAAAAGACGGTTAGGGTTATGATGGTGAGGGTAGAGTAAGTTTGGATCTACAAACAACAACCCCTAATAAACTTGGTGAGGTGTACAAAGAGGATGATGAAGATTACGGCAACGACCGTTAAGGTTCCTCAAATAGACATAGTTGAAGAAGACCGGAAAGAAGACATTTAGAGCTTGTTTATCTTTTCACATTTTCTTACCTTTTTTTTACATAATAGCTTGTTGATTGTTTAAGAAACTACGATGGACTTGTTGGTTAAAAATCTAAACCGAACCAAGTTCAAAATCGGTTTGATCTGTTTTGTAATTGGCCCAGTTTGGTTTTTAGTTTCGAACAAAAAAATCCAACCTGAGAAACCCGAATCGATGAACACCTCTAAATCTAACACAAAACCAAGAGACAATCTTTGTAATTTGCAAGCTCACGAAATCTTTGTAGATCGCAAGCTTATGAAGCACAAAACCTATTCTATGTCAGAAAATTATAAATCCAAAATAGACATGTGTAATCCGTTTTGAATAGCCATGATGAAGAAAAATAAATATAAAGTCAAACTTGCAAGTGATTGAAACACGATTCACATATTTGCGAATGAGAACAAATTCAATTCATCAAGGGAACTGATTCATCAAGAAATCCTAAAAATAGATTAGATGCATAATGGATTTCTGTTAGGGTTTTCTTGAAAACAATCCATTCATCAAAGAGAACACGTGTGATCCATCAAGGGAACAAGTGTAGATCATTAGAAATCGTAAAACCAATGAAGAACAAAAACTATGTGTTAGATATGTGATTGGGAACATGTGTGATTCATCGTTCTGCAACTAAGAACTCTTGAATATTGCCTCCACAGATATTCAAGATATTCAATGGGAACATGTGCGATTCATCAAGGGTTTGAAACATTCATTTTACTCTTTGTTTTGGAACATTCAACGAGTGTTATTCAAATGGATATTGGCCTCGCCGAGAATAGGAAGATGTGCGATTCATAAAGGGTTCTTTAAATATTATTTGTTTACCAAACCACAATATTAACAAGAATACATGTTGTTAACCTCATCCGGTTCAAAGTATCTCGTCCTAATTTGGAAAATTCTTGCATGAAATCGGTTACTTGACTGTGACATGCTATTACAGGTCAGATTACATATTACATATAATGATACCTTTTTGTAAGTTGATTGCACTATTTTATACAAATTTAAAATTATTGCATACAATGTCGTTTTAGCAAAAGTGCATAGATTGCATTATGATGCAATATGCTATATTTTTATTTTAAGTCATAATAAGCTTGTATGTTATAAAATAAACAAAAAAATAAGATTATTTTTAAAAATAAACTAGAATTATATCCCCTTAATAAGATAAATCAAATACCCACTGATTTAGTATTTTTCACATTATAACAAAAAAGAAAATGAATAACACATATGTTGCTACATTTATATGAACTTGAATAATTATTTTAATAATTATTTTAATCATTATTTTATTTAATTTTTTTTATAAGCATAACAATTCTTATAACAGGTTGGGTACACAGGTAAGGGTTTTAAGTTAGAAAGAATAGGAAGTGATTTGGGGAGTACATCAAATTAAATCAAGAGTTAAGATGTTCAATCATATTTTTGTAATAAGAGAAAAAATAAATCTCAAGGGGCATAGAAAAAGTGGTTTGACAACCATGCTCCTGAAAGGAGAGTTAGCAGTGTATTAAAACCTAACACCTAAAACCCATAAATCTAAAAAATATAATATCTTTTATATAGTTAAATTTTGGGTTAATATATAGTTAAATTTTGGGTTAATAATGAATTAATTATCAAAGTTTTCGTTCATTTTCAGTTAAGCCATCAAAGTTTTTTTCTAAACAATTTTTACCGTAAAGTTTTAAATTTGTTATGATTTAAATATCAAAGTTTTTTTCAAATGGTTTAAACCTTAAAGTTTTGTTAAAAAAATTGAGTAATCATTTAAGTTTTTATGGTTTTCGATTTTACTCTTTTTACTTGAGTATGCATTTTAGTTTTATTAAAAACTTAACAAAACTTGGAAAGTTAAACCATTTTTTACAAAAATTTAAGGGTTAAATCATTTGAAAAAAAACTTTAAGATTTAAACAAAAAAAAAGAAGGTGTAACTTTGATAATTAAATCATAACAAATTTAAACTTTATGGTAAAACCGTTTTAAAAAAACTTTAATGATTAAACCGGAACTGAACTAAAATTTTGATATTTAAACTATTATTGACCCTTCAATTTTTTTAAAAAAAGTTACACAATGTAAAAGAGCATTTTATGCCTTTTTATTTGATACCATTATTGTATATATTTTTAATTTTTTGTCGAACTATGTTACACATCTTTTACTTCGTGTTGCACGCATTTTACAATGTGATGTAGAACATTAATTTGTACTGTGTTGCATATTTTTTCAACACAATCTTTTTACAATTCATAGTTGCATAGTGTTCTATATCTTTGCAATGTGTTGCACACTTCTTTCGAACACAATTTTTACTACTATGATCCACAAGGTTTTTTTTTAATTAAACCGTTTCAATATTTTCTAGTAGGAAATCTTTCACACTAATAATTTTTATGCTACACGTATATTTTTTATTAAATTAATAATATAAAACATAACCTATTCAACTCAAAGAAAAATGTTTAATATAGTCAATATTTAATTTATAGTTTTACGGGATTAATTTTAGCATCTAGATCAATGATATTAATGGTTCAAATTGCATTTTAAAAATTCGGATGGAGTGACATTTTTGTAATTCACATGTGATACTTTTACAAATCACATGTAATTATATATTGAATCATCTGTGATTAAATATTAAAATTTTAGGATTATGTTTTTTACATAAATTTATTGAAAATAATTATCAACTCAAAATATAATTATCGAAACTTAAACCAACTAATACAAAAAACCAAACAAATTTACATGGAGAAGACAAATTCCTAACGACTTTGCTTTTTTAATAATTATATCGTCTTGAAAAACTAATTGATTGAAAGCTACAATCAATACATGATTTTGGTTCTTAGAATTTTTTTTAAATGCATAATTACCATTACCAAAAAAGAGACGGAAGAGATGAAAACTAGGGTGTCGTTTATTTTTTAAAAGGTTCTGGGTCTGGGTCTGGATCTGAATTGTGACGTTTGAATATTTAGAGGTGGTCATTCATATTTTCTGTTTGTTTTTTAGAATATTTAAATATTCGTAATTATATATTTATGATATTTTATATTCAACTATTATATTTTTAACAAAAGTATAAAATTTTCTAATTATAAAATAAAATATTTTAATGAAAAGTATAAAACCATAATAATATAATGAATTAAAACCATAATTTTTAAGAAAGAGATGCATGACGGCACCCGTTGGCCAACAGAGATCGAGAGGGGGAAAGGCCATGTATGTAGAGCCGTAGAGGAGTGGAGAAACAAGTGTTGGCGTGAACCAGTGAAAGAATAAATCTGATTGTTATAGGAGAATGGATAAATTATGTTAATAAGTAATAAGATGTATTTTTATCTCTGATTCATTAAGAGGTTGGGTAAAAAGCATGAAAATACAATTAACTTTGTCTTAATTGTCATTGTATACAATTAACTTTAATTTTTTAAAAATAATACAACTAACTTTGAAAAAAATTTCATTGTATGCAAACAACTTTTTTCTGTGTCTACTCTTTAGCTACCATTGTATACAATAAACTTTTCCATAATTTCTATAGTATACAACAACTTATATACAATTGGAGAATTATAAAAGTTGATTGTATTGTTTTCAAAAAAATAAAGTTGGTTGTACACAATGATAATTAAGACAAAGTTTATTGTATTTTCATGCAATTTACCCTTTTCAGATATTAATAAAAAAAACAAACAGCCTTTACATCTTAAAACCTCTTATTGAATCAAATTAAACAAACGACCCCTAAGCCTGCGTTTACCAGGATATTTTTTTGTTTTTTGTTTACTATGAAAAATGACTGGAGTTTTTATTCTGAAAAAAAAATATAAAACGTGTTTAGATGAAGGAGTGGAGTTTTTCTTTTTTCATGAAAAATGGAAAACATGTTTGATTGAAGTGTTTTCTTATAAAAGTTGTTTTAAAAAATACGAGAATTTTAAAATTTTGAGGTGTCCGGGAAAATGTGAAGTGGTAGAGTTTTCGGTTTTCTTACAAAAATATGCAAGTAAACATGCTTTTTAATTTTCAGTTTTTTATAACTTTTTTATGAAAAATGGAGAAACTTTCTGGAACTGAACATAGCTATCCTACCATTTCTACAAGCTTCAAAAACCATACACATGTAGCAAAACTCTACAATTAGCACATCCAACAACTAAAACTACCAAAGAGAAAAACTACTATTTTGGCAGCTCAAGCAAGCAAGAAAGAATTAACAAGAAGAATAAAACTACAAAGAGAAAAAAGAGCTAACATGAAAAATGGAGAAAAGATGGAAGATACAATCCAAAACCTGAGATCTCATTAGCGGTGGAAATAGCGGCCATTGTTGTGAAGAAATAGGGTTGTCGTTGTTGCATGTCGCTACTGTAAACAAGGTGGACCGGTTGTCACCATTGTGAATAGGGAGGGTCATCGATGGAGAAAGTGAGAGGAGATTTGGTGGAGGGAGGTGATGGCGGTGGAGAACGTGAGACGGGATCTGGTGGTCGGCGACAGGATTTGGCGGTGAAAGGCGATGTTGGTGGAAAAAGTGAGACTGGATTGGGTGGAGAAAGTAAGCTTAGTAGTTGATCACTTGATATGGGGGAGAAAGTGGAAATGATGTTTGAAATGTTAATAAAGAAGGTGATGGTAATAATTTGAAGATTACGATTATATTCTTGAAAAAGACGAGACAAATGTGATACTCTCTTTGCTTCCTAGCCTTCTTATTTTAATATTCTTTCTAATATATCCTACACCTTCTTAAAACATCTAAATTATTTCCAAACATACACAATAGAAATTGGTTATGCATAACAATCATAATATTTTTGCCTCATAAACTTGTGATAAATTTTTTTATCCACATATATAAGGAAACTAGATTAAATGCCCGTGTACCCGAGTGATACACGAGTTGGTATAAAAATAACAAATATTAAAAATTCATAAAAATACATTAAATAATTATAAAACGTGAATGAGATGAGAATTGAAAAAAGAAGACATACGATATCAACATTCCGACCAGTGGTGGAAACGTCGATGTAAGTGGGAGGACAGACACATAATATCATGATAAGAAGAGACATGATTGTATATTTATATATTGTATAAGTCATTTGTCATTATTATTACAACCAGAGATAATAAAGTTAAACGTTTATTATTTATAATTTAATATGGTTATAAAATATTTTAGAATGATAAAACTAATAATATTATTAAATATGACATTTTAAAATATTATAAAAGGTAAATATGATATTTGTAAATTAATAAAAGAAATTACGATAATTTATGATTTAAGAAAAATATATATAAAATTACCTTTGATAATTATAATTTAATTTAAATTCAAAATTAAATTCGATTAAAATCAAAATTATATTTTAATTTTTGTTGAGATATATAAATAATATTTGATAATTAAAATTTTATATCTAAATTTAAAAGTTAAAATTATTTTAATAGATTTTATTAAAATTAATTTTTTATTTATATTAAAAGATTATTATCCAAACAAATATATTAATTATGTATAACAAAAAGTATAAATCAATCTCGTATCTCTAAAACTTAGCAAGTAAGGTACCAAACATCACTTGCATCAAACATAAAAAAAAATACAAGAAAACAGCGAACCTCCTCTCGCGGATCGAACATAAAGAAAAGACCTCCATTCGCCATAAATTCTCCTATTTTTTCTGATCGATCGCCGTTAGATCCAAATCCATTCTCCGGCGACCGCGATGTGGCCCGCCGTCCGATCTTCTCTCACTGCTGCCCTCCTTATCGCTTCACTTCTCATTATCTCTTCGCCGGTGTTCGCTTCCGAGTATGATCACAAGGTTAAGTAACGCCGCAACCCTAATTTCCTTATATCTCGTCACCGACTATTCAATTTTGTAGATCGTTGATTTTGAGTGCTGCTGTTTTGCAATTTATCGTTAGATCTTTGTATGTGAATTTGATTTGTTTTCTGAAAGAAACCTAGCTCAAAAATTGAAGTTCCTAACTTGTTTGGGACTTCGGGTTTAGATCTCTGTCAGTTTTTTTGTTTCGCGTTTATTTTTCTGACGTTTTGGTATGATGTAGCCGCATGCACCCACTTATGTAATGTAGCTTCTGCACATATGCCGTTTTTCGTCTACTATTATGGTTGGTTGGAAGTGTTAACTGTAGGTTAATTTGAGATAGTTGTGCTAATGATAACACCAGCATTTAGGACCGTCACATCTCTAGATGAGAGTTGAGAAGATCTATGCGTCATTAATTGATATGTACATTTTAAGTAGGTTAATAAGAAATAAGAATAAGGGTTGAGTAAAAGACGGATTAATTTCTTGGAAAATCAGCTGAACATAGTTTTTACAAGCACCAGTTGGAAAGTATGGACTGAAATAGTGGAGATTGATTGTGTGTTTGTGTTAAATGGCAGAGAAGAAAAGGGTGGTTACTCATGAATTGATCATGTGAACTAATGACCATGAAGTTGCTTTCATGTAAGAGCTCATGCAATGGAGTGAAAGCAAGTTTTTCTTTTTCTTTTTCGTTTCTTATAATTAAAAGTAATTTTGTGTCTCGGGAGGATATCTTTGTGGTGCATACAAATTATGAGAGATCTTTTGGGGCATTTAGATGCAACTTATATATGCCCCCTCTATTCCTAAATCTATCTTGGTGCTGCAAATAGGAAGAGTAGGGGTGCGTTGGGCTGTGAATATATGAGATTATCGTGACAAGTTGTAGGGTTATGATCTATATGTCTACAGAATGTTAGTAGTTTGGAGGAATCGTAGTGGTTAACTATGTGTTTTTCTATTTCCAAGGATTCTACTTGGCCTGCTTTTAACATCCTTATTATTTTTGGCTCTGCAGTATCAATCGGATGACCCGATTAACCTTTGGGTGAATAAAGTCGGGCCTTACAATAATCCACAAGAAACATACAACTATTACAGCCTTCCTTTTTGTCGTAAACCTGGTAACCCTGTTCATAAGTGGGGTGGTCTGGGTGAAGTATTGGGTGGAAATGAGCTGATTGACAGCCAAATTGACATCAAGTATCAAAGTATGTTGGTTGTTGTTTCTTGTAGAGTTGTACCTTATGTAGTCAAATAGTACATGACATGTTTTCTTTGTCAGAGAATGTGGAGAAAACTACAATATGTACGCTTGAACTCGATGAAGCAAAGGTTAAGCATTTTAAGGAGGCTATCGAGAATAACTATTGGTTTGAATTTTTCATGGGTATGCCTTTTAGTCTTTCTTCTCTTTTTTATTTGCATTATACTCAAGTCAAATATTCTTGTTACACGTGTTTACTTTTTTCATCATCTTATTTCTGATATCACTGGTCTCTGCTGCGTGGAACACAAACTCAGATGATCTGCCATTGTGGGGTATGCATCTATTAAACACCCATTTTTCTGGACATTATTATTATTATCATGTCCTGCTAGTGTTTAATACTATTATTTTTCTTGTTGCACAACTGTTGTTCCTATAGGTTTCGTTGGCGAGCTACATACCGATAGGAACAGCGATAGCAAACATATGCTATTTACCCATAAGAATATTACTATACAATACAACAAGGATCAGGTCTCCAGTTTTTAATTGCATAGGAACGTGTACTGTGGTATATTGATCTTATCGTCATCTTTCCTGTTTATCATGATTTCTTCTTATTACAGATCATTCATGTTAATCTCACTCAAGAGAACCCCAAACCACTGGAAGCTGGGAAAACACTAGACATGACTTACTCTGTCAAGTGGACTGAAACTAATATCCCTTTTGCACGTCGCTTTGATGTTTACCTGGATTACCATTTCTTTGAGCATCAGGTGAATGCCAGGACTCCTTCACTAATCACTTTGTTCTATTGAGTCACTATATGTTCTTCTGGGGGTGGGGGTCTATGTGCATTGTGTTCAAGTTTTTGCAATATTGAAAAATCAGAATTACCTTAGTATCTACATTGAACGGCTTGCTGGATTAGGTGGGTTTGTGCGTTTGCCATTTAAAAAAAGGCTTACTGGAGATGGTGTTTCAACTTTCAAGTTATAATCTAATAATCGATCGTTTGAATGTTTGACAAATTATGAAAATCTATCAAAGCATCATGAAAGTGACAGATAATTGGAGAAAAGAGAGATGATTTGTTAGATGGAGTATAAGTCTAACAGATCATTTAAAATAATGGGTAAATAGATACATCTATCTTGAACATTGTTATTTGCAACTGATACGAAATTGAGTTTTGGTTGGAGTTGGTATGAAACTGATTATCTTGCTCCTCAATGACCAGATAATTAAAAGCAGAACATGCTTACCCAAACATTAAAAATTGATAATTGCGACTAGGGGTGTAAACCAGTTGAGCTTTGTCAAGTAACTCAAGCTCGAGCTTGTTCAAATCGAACTTAATCGGGCTCGAGTTTGAGCCCAAAAAGCTAGGTCAAATTATATAACGAGTCGACAGAGCTTCAAAGAGCTCGGCTCGAGTTTTTTATTGAGCTTTTCGAGCCATGTATAGCATATGTATATTTATACGTGTAATGTATACATGAGGGGCTAATATTAAAGTACATTAAAAATTACTAAAAATCATTAATTTCGGATTTTATCCATATTTTGAATAATTTGGTTTTTGAATTTAATTATTTTCATATTATTTCGAACTTTTCAAGCCGAGCTCGAGCTAATAATGTACCTTGTCGAGCCGAGCTCGAGCTAATAATGTACCTTGTCGAGCTGAGCTCGAGCTTCAAGTATGAAAGCTCGTCGAGCTATCGAGCCGAGCTCGAGCTCTAGCTCGATTTGATTGACTCGTTTACAGGCTTAATTGCGACTTGAAGTCACAATAATCAGTTCCAAAACGCAAAGCCAAACACTTTTACCTTGAGATCTTTCTCAATCATCCTTGTTTTACTCCTGTTTTAGAGGACGTGTTTTTGTATTTGCTGAGGTTAACTGTCTGTTGCATCGTGCAGATTCATTGGTTTTCGATATTCAATTCGTTTATGATGGTTATCTTCCTCACCGGGTTGGTTTCAATGATCTTGATGCGGACTCTTAGAAATGATTATGCCAAGTATGCTCGGGAAGACGATGATCTGGAAAGTTTGGTAATGTTGCTATGACTTGGTGAAATTGGTAAATCGTAGTAGTACGGCCTACCAATTATTGAAATGTTTGCTTTTCAGGAAAGAGATGTAAGTGAAGAATCTGGTTGGAAGCTTGTGCATGGGGATGTTTTCCGACCACCTCGAAATTTGGTTTTATTGTCAGCAGTTGTTGGAACGGGTGCTCAATTAGCGCTGCTGATTCTTCTTGTCATCTTGTTTGCAATTGTTGCAACATTGTACATTGGGTATGCTATTATACATTTACACATTCAAATATAATTTTTTCACAAAAAGAAAAGAGAGAATTTCATCTGTAGTGTTGGCAATTTTGACCCTATTACTTATGATTGGGTCGATTTATCTATCTTCTAGTGGGTCAAATGTGAATAAAAAAAGTTAGCTAAAAGGAAACATGTTGCATGGATTAGAAGTTGCTGGGGTATACTCTATATTTATACGTCTAACATCTTACTGAATTGCTTTATTGAAAAATTACATTACTAATATTAAAAAATATGTTCTCTCTGAAGTAACACAAGAAGTAAAAAAATTTGGGCAAAAAGTGTTTCCAGTCAACATGACCATCCGGTTTTGACCCATACACATTTTGACACCAATTCAATTGCACTATCTCCATTGATCTGGAAACTTCTCTTGTTTTTAGGAGAGGAGCAATTGTCACTACATTCATCGTTTGTTATGCTCTCACATCATTTGTCTCTGGGTACGTGAGCGGTGGCATGTATTCACGCCATGGTGGTAAGGCCCTTAATTATTTTTCTTCCATCTTTTAGTTTAAATTTTTTAACTCCGATTGCTGAAGTTCATTTGTGTTTGCTGTACAGGGAAAAACTGGATAAAGTCAATGATCCTGACCGCATCTCTTTTCCCATTTTTGTGCTTTGGAATTGGCTTCATTCTGAACACGATTGCTATATTTTATGGTTCTCTAGCAGCAATCCCATTTGGGACAATGGTGGTGGTTTTTGTTATCTGGGGTTTCATCTCATTCCCTCTTGCTCTTCTTGGTACGGTTGTTGGAAGGAACTGGAGTGGTGCCCCAAACAACCCTTGTCGTGTCAAGACTATTCCTCGCCCTATTCCTGAAAAGAAGTGGTATCTCACACCATCTGTCGTCTCAATAATGGGAGGACTCTTACCTTTTGGTAGTATTTTCATTGAGATGTACTTTGTCTTCACATCCTTCTGGAATTACAAGGTATTTTGAATTTTTTTCCCCTTACATCAATTAATCCTACTAACTTTTTACTTCTTTTTTATTTTTTTTGCTACCTTCCTCGCATAGAATGATACTATTGTTCCTTAGTAATAGCGATGAAAGCAAGCATATTTCTTTTGCACAAAAAGGTTTATTTGAAAAAGTTTGCTACTTTCCATACAATTAGAATATTTGTTACTTCTCAGTTAATTTTGCTATATATGTTTGCTTTTTTCAAGACACTATTAGTAAGCAAGCAATCCAGAGGTGGAAGTTTTGGCCAACATGCCTATGAATTAGTGAATTGGTTCGGAATTTTTTTAGCTAAAAAGGAAAGGACACTAGTCAAACTGGTCCAAAGCTGCACATAGTGTATTTTTTAATGCATTAAACCTTCTAACTTGTTTCTTTGGTTTGCAGGTGTACTATGTTTACGGGTTTATGCTACTCGTTTTCGTGATTCTTATCATCGTGACCGTGTGTGTGACAATTGTGGGAACATATTTTCTGCTAAATGCCGAGAATTATCACTGGCAATGGACGTCATTCTTCTCCGCAGCTTCTACAGCTATTTACGTCTATTTGTATTCAATATATTACTATTATGTCAAGACTAAGATGTCAGGCTTCTTCCAAACCAGCTTCTACTTCGGATACACCGCCATGTTCTGTCTTGGTTTAGGAATTCTCTGCGGTGAGTTCCGTTCCAATATTTCAGTTATTTATTAATTATTATTTAATTACATACTTCATCTACAAAACTTGCCATTTGACTTGGTACATAGTTTATTACTGTAGAGGTGGTCATTTTGACCCATTTAGCCATGAATAGATCATTTTTGGGTGGAAAGTTATTCAAAGTGGATGGATACAACCTCCCAAGGCCACTTTATTCATATTATTATATTATTATTGTAATAGTTTAGTTACTGTAATACTTTTAGCATTTTAATTAGTTGTAAAAACAAAAGCGACAAAAGGGCGGAGTCTTTAGTTTTTAGTGAATGATTTAATTTTCCTTCAATAATATGGCTAAGTAGTAAGGATCTTGTAGACCCACATTTTACATTTATAATTTGAAAACATTTAACATTGACAGATGGGCAAAAATTAACTTTTGTTGCCCAATAACCAAAATCCAAGAAATCTACATTCGTTGGATAAAAAATCTTGAAAGACGAGTGATTTTGGATCCATTTTATGTTTAAGATTCTACTAACCGTGAATCTTTTTGTTTTCCCTAACTAAAATTTCCAGGGGCTGTCGGATATTTGGGCTCAAATCTGTTTGTGAGAAGGATCTACCGAAACATCAAGTGTGATTAAGTCTCCTGATGGAGGAACAACGCCCCACAAGTGGCCTCCCCGGTTTTGTAGCTTATTACTTGTTGATATCAAATGAAGATCTGCATCAGATACTAAATGGGGGGTTCGGCGGCTGGTTATTATTTGTAAGTTTTGAAGAAGGAGGTCTTTATTTTTTTTTTCTTTTTCCATGGAAGGAAGTAATGTAGAAGAAAGGTTTTAGAAAAACGCAAGAGATTGTTTTTATTATGAAGGAAAAGGGGGTGATGGATGGTTCAGTTGAAGAAGACTCTGTTCATGTAGCAAGCTCTGAAGAAACAACTTGTTATATATACATGTTCTATTGTATTCTTATTCTATCAGCCCCCATTCCAAAAATAAACTCTTACTTCATTGTACTGTATTTTGTTATTAAATGTTTTCAGATCACAAACGGTTGGTTACTTTCTGCGACGGGTCAAACATGCTGCTCTGGTTGCGGAGATAAGAAAACATAAAACTGTATACGGTAGAATCTTTATCCTAGAGTAGAGAGACTGCTTTTCTAAAGGTTGAAAGAGTTTTAGTATGGTAATAGGTGCTAGATCCTTTTTCAGGTTCCTTATATTATATGATTTGGATTGGATTGGATAGTACATATGATAGGTGTTTTTACACTTACAAACATTTAAATGAGTAAAATGATGAAATGACTAACATATCCCTCATTTAACGTATTTGCGAGTATTACAACATTTAAGATAGGTGTTGTTAGAAGTATATCTCTATACTCTATTTCGTATCTTTTTATCTCCTTTTAATTTCGCTTTTATCCAACTTTTACTCTCTTATTTGGCCAGATCTTGTGTAACAATATCTTCTTTTCTTGTCCGTCACTTCAACACTGTGTTTCCGAGTTCCATTTTGGAGAGAAAGGAATAGATTTGAAAGAAATAATTTTTTTTTGAGTTCCTAAGTTATTTCAAGAAAAGAAAGGGAAATAATTTGAAAGGAAAGTTTGGTTAACTTTCTTTTCTAAACTTTCCTCCTAAAAGTGAGATGGTTTAGAAGGAAAATAAATAAAAATCTTTATAACTTTTGGTAAGTGACGAAAAATAATCATTTTTTTTCATTCTATCCAACTTGGGAATACAAGTTTATTTTTCTCTTTCTAACTCTTTTTCTTTTCTTTCCAACTCAGGAATATAAAAAATGAAAATTATTATCCTTTTCTTTTTCTTTTCTTCCGTTAATTTTTCTTCTTTTCTTTTCTTAATGTATCTCGGAAACAAAGCTTAATATCATATAGAATTACAGATCGCAAGTATATATGACAATGAAAATAATTTATTTAGGTGTAAGTAATCGAATATGCTTTTGGCAGATTCCAAATCGCAATTTCATGTTTTTCTGGTATTTTTGGTTTTTTTTTGGAATGGTTTTATGTTTCTTGATTATTTAATTATTTATATCATTTTAATGTTGAGACACACCCACATCAAAAGATTATTAGATTTTGCTTTAGTCGATGTTATCGCAACTTTACCTTATTTTTCCCAATTGTTAAAACCCTCAAAAACTCAACTCTCCATCGCTTCTTGCATCATAGGGTGTGTTCGGCAACGAGTTTATGGGAGATTATAGAGGCTTGAGATTCTAGCTTTCATAATTTCCAGCCATCTAGTCTCGTTTGGGTGTTAAATCTTGATGAGATTGTTAAAAACATAATCCCCCAATAAGCCCCCAAAATAAATGCCTTCTCAAGTAGCTTATGGCTTGGACTTAATATTATCAATTAATCAGCTCTAGCTTTAGCCCTAGACTCAGCTTCAGTCCCAACTAGTTTCGCCAAAAACACCCATAATATTTGAGGCCCTCGACTGCAAATAGAAATAGGAATAGGGACAACGGATCACCTTGCCTAACTTCTTTAGACATTGGAAATTCTGTCGAAGGTGATCCGTTTCTAAAACCAAAATCTTAGTTGAATGGAAACAAGCACTAATCCATCTACACCTCTCGTCTCCAAAACCCATTTTATGAAGAATTTCAACCGCGTAATACTAGTTCACGTTGTCGTAAGCCTTCTTAAAATCCACCTTGAAAGCAAAGCTTCTCGTTTTTGCTAATTCCCAATTCAGTCATTACATGTTTTGCTGTTTCGATAAAAGAATTTGACAAATCCCACATTTTTAATGTTAAGGTACCGTGCTCCATGTCAATGGCTTGGTTCTCTTTCACAAGTAAACTCCTTTCGTCTTGGCATAGTTACGAAATACGTCAGTTGATCCATAGATAAGATACGAAGATCTCTTCCTTAGAAAGAAATCCTAAACCCATGTCAAATTTTAAGCCCGATTTCATATCTTGGAAGAAAAAAGATGGTTCTCGTAATTCATTTCTATAAATAAGGCACAATGTAATTGTAAACCCTAGTACCAAATCGATAACAATAAATCTTTTTCGTTCTATCATACATCGATCAAGTGAACCATGTACATGTTGTGTTCTTCCTTGTTGGCTGTCTTGCTATTTTGTTTTTTGTGTGTTGTTTGGACTCTCTATAAATGTTAAAGGGAATAGTACACCGAAATGTAATGAACTATACCAAATTTAATATTGTGTGTAACAAACTAAACTTTCTTCGCTAAAATGCATCAAACTACCCGAAATTTACGTTTAATGTAATATGACCTGTTATAGAAGGTTTTCCGGTCACCCTATTTTTTTTCTTATTTTTTTTCCATTTTTATAATTTTGTTGACATATTTTATTATTATATTATTATTATTATTCAGTTCTTTATAAGTTTTTTTTTCTTGGAAAGAAGAATGCTTCAAAAATTTATCCATTATCATCGTTCTACAATCTTTGATGCAAAGAGATTGATTGCTGCAAAACCCTAATTGAACCGAACTAGAAATCGCGAGAATTCTAATATCAGAGATGGCGATGAGGGACGCCACCACCATCACCCTTGCTCCTACAATAGTGCGATGCCACCACCATCAGCATAATCGCACAAGCCCTAGTTCCCCTGATCTAAGTTTTAAACAAATCTACAGCCAAACAACGATGATGGTCTTCGTTTTCATTTGCTAACTCCGTCGCGGCCTCCTCCTCCTTCGTCTTCATCTACCACCGTCGCTGCCTCCTTCTAGGTCGGATTTTGACCCCCTTCATTAAAGATCTGGGTTCATTACAGATCTGGGTTCATCACCATCGCCGCCTCCTTCCGTTTTAGATTTGTTTGTGGTGGTTGAATGTTGGGTTCATTACAGATCTGGGTTCATCACCGTCGCAGCCTCCTTCCGTTTCAGATTTGTTTGTGGTGGTTGAATGTTTTTAAGGTGTTCGTTCAGACCTGTTTTGTAGTGGTTGAATGCTTTCATCTTTGTTTCAGATTCGTTGTTGATGGTTGAATGTTTTAAGGGTTTTTGTTTCAGATGTGTTTTGTGGTGGTTGAATGCTTTCATTTTTGTTTCAGATTCGTTGTTGGTGGTTGAATGTTGTAAGGGTTTTTGTTTCAGATGTGTTTTGTGGTGGTTGAATGTATTTAGGGTTTTCATTTCAAACCTCTTTTGTGGTGGTTGAAGGCAAAGGAGGTGGTGGCAGCGGTGGTGTTGAAGATGAGGGAGGTGGTGGTTGTGGTGTGGAAGATGAAGTGGTTGTTGTAGATGAAGAAAGTGGTGGTGGCGGTGGTTAAAGAAGCAGGTGGCGGTGGTTGGAGGTTGGAGGTTGTAGCGGTGGTGGTGGTGGTGGTGGTGGTTGTTGAAGTTAAAAGTTTATGAATGTGTGAAAGTTTTTGGTATTTGAAGATGTTGTATCATTGATTTCTTGTTTGGTTGATAATAATAATAATAATAATAATAATAATAATAATAATAATAATAATAATAATAAAAATAGCAATAAAATATAAAAAAAAGAATATAAAACATTTTAAAAATCAAGGTGACCTGCAAAACCTTCAATTGCAGGTCATGTTGCATTAAACGTAAATTTCGGGTAGTTTAATTCATTTTTGCGAAAAAATTTTAGTTTGTTACACACAATATTAAATTGGGTATAGTTCATTACATTTCGGTGCACTATACCCAATGTTAAATGCGTGAGAAATTGACATATTTTTAAGAAAAAAGAAAGGAAAAAAAGTTCAAGTCTAGTTAAAAGTAAAGTGACATGTGAAGTACTTATGTATACTAATAAAAGTTTGGTATTATAACTCCTGATTTTACTTGGATTTGTGGAGTAAATATGTGGTTAATTTCATACTAGTTTAGATTAATAAATATATTTGATAATGTTTTTTTAGTTTTGGGTTTAAGAACATTGATAGATCCACTTGTTGTCCATTTTTATGTATTTAATATCTTTGATAACACTTTTGATTCATCATAGGACATGCTACTTTGATGAGGTAATTTTGTGTTTCATAGTTTGTAAACTTTTCTTCAATTAATATATTTAAGGGTATTGTTGTCCGAACATAATACTTTGGTTATGTATATCTACTTTTTGTTGTGTATAAATAATCTCTTTTAAGTTAAGGCTATAGTACTATTTACCATGGATGTGGAGCACTATACCACCCCCAAAACACCACACCCCTTAAATTAGTGAGAGAAAGAAAGGAGAGAAATCTGGATAAATGAAAAAGAATAATTTATTTTTAAAAAATCTTTAAAATATGTGAAAAATAAAATAAAATATTGAAGTGTTGTTAAGTTTAAAATATTATATAGAAATATAAGTTTACATTATATGTGAAGCTTGTATTAAATACAAGCTTAAGGACCGAAAATGTAATATACTCTTAGGAATATATATAGGGATATGACACTATGTGTCATGTGTGGATTGCTATTCTTAATAGAAATAAACTCTGTGTTTTTACAGTCGTTCCATAGATAAGGTATGAAGATCTCTTCCTTAGAAATAAATCCCAAACCCATGTCAAATTTTAAGCCCGATTTCATATATTGGAAGAAAAAAGATGGTTCTTGTAATTCATTTCTATAAATAAGGCGCAATGTAATTATAAACCCTAGTACCATATCGATAACAATAAATCTTTTTTGTTCTACCATCGATCAAGTGAACCATGTACATTTTGTGTTCTTCCTTCTTGGCTGTCTTGCTATTTTTTTTTTGTGTTGTTTGGACTCTCTATAAATGTCATGGTTCTAAAAAAACGCGCCAAGGAGCGAGGCGTGACTTCAACGTTAAGAAATAGCCCTTGACGGTAGGGTTAGGAGTGGTGTAAGACAGGGCGGCATAAGGCGTGCCTTTACGCGCCAAATGTCGAGTTCTTTAAGGCGTGACACACAAAAGATATTATTTTTTTTAAATTGAGTTTTTTATATACATTTTGCGATCGCGTGTATAGAACTTCTATAAATTTTTATTTTGTAATTTGTATTACTTTGCTCTTAATTTATGCAACTTTGTGTAATTTATATATTAATAGTGATAAACTGGATATATATATTTATAAATGTAACACCAAAAAACCAAAGCCATTTTTTTTAAATCTGCGTTGCGGAAGCTTAATTAAACATATTCATTTTACATACAATTCAAATATTCACAAACCACAAATAACAGTTTACAACAAACAAAACCAAAGTCACGGTGTTACAAAATATCTGGCTCGTTTTCTTTTAATACAAAAAACTATCAGAGCAGGGCCGAGCTTTCCTTCTATGACCACCAACAACACACAAACCTGCAAAAACAACAACTGAGGGGAATTAGCACAAAGCTAAGTGAGCAGAAGCTAAACACAAAGGCAAACATCAACAATCGATATCAAAGCATGTAACCACACAATCAGGAAGACCGGAGGTTCGGCGCAGAGCCTACAACTAATGCCGGCCAAAGCAAAGGTTTACCGATAGCCCTCTACTGAATTGACACAGTGAAATTCCCCTCTGACACAACGCATGCAGGAGGACTACCACTGTTCAACCAACCAGTAGACGAGCCCAGCCCAATTCTACGTATAGCTGACTTCTCAAACGCAACTCAATATCATCCAAAGAGTGCGTATCGGCCAAATAGTCATGCAACAGATATAATCAATCAACAATCACAATCAACAGTCAACAATCAGACTCAACAGTCTATCAATCACATACGCATGCATCAAATCAATAACATGAACCATAATATCTACCATCTGCGATTAATGTCCACTCACCTCGTGGTTTGAAACCCGTAACTCAGATATCAAATTTACCGAGTCTTGGTGTTTCTTGAAAACACAGTAACAACGAAATCGGTCTCAAACTTATAAATATATCTGTCCACTTATATTTATATCTCATTTTATAACATATATAAGTAACAACTTCAAATCATCAACAAATAAGAACATTTCCTAAATTTGGGTATCGGATTTCAGTTCGTCGGATTCCCTACTCTCGGATTTCGGGTTTGTCGGATTTCAAGTTCCGGGTTCAGAGTACCGGATTTAAGTGTCAGATTCATCTATCGGATTAACCATTATCGGATTCAAATATAGGATTTTAGGGAATCGGATTTCAAAGTATAAGATTTCAAAGTATAGGATTTCAAAGTGTAGGATTTCAAAGTATAAGATTTCAAAGTATAGGATTTCAAAGTATTGGATTTCAAAGTATTGGATTTCGGTAATGTCGGTTTTTTTTTATCAAAAACCGAATCTCATCCACATCAAATTCATCATCTTGTTCATCTAAAAAATCCGCCAACTTCATCATTCATGGATTTAAATTTCAGAATTTACAAATCTCATCAAAACTTACCAAAATTATTTCCAAACATCTATAATCATGTATTCATGAATCAAGAACATCTTATAAACATATAAATCGCTAAAACAAACAAAACCCATTTATTCGAAATCCATCAAAATGATTCATGAAGTTTCACTTTTGAACTCGTAAAATCACAGTAAAAATATAGCATGCTATTAATCAACATATAAGAATCATTAACTAACCTTTACTTGGATTTATCAAGCAACAATTTCTTGATTCACAATTTCAAGTTGCAAAACTCTTTTCTTGCTTCCTTCAACAAGAGTTAGTAACACACACAGTACACTTTTTCTCTATTTGAAAATAACAAGCAAATGAATATTTCAATTTGCCTTATAAACTCACATGTACACATAAAATGAAAGCAGGAGGTGGATTCATATACTTATCCACTTTGCATGCATACATACATACCTAACATACATACATGCTTATAACTTTCGGTCACCATATTTATATATATATATATACATATAAATATTTTCAATTAACTAATTAATCAATTATCTTTAATAATCACATAAACATATTAAATACAATTAATCACGTACCCCCAACCCGCTAATCAACTAGCTCAGGTTTGCGGGTATTACAATAAAGTATATACAAAATTGTTGCCTTAAGTGCCGTTTTAAAAAAATCCATGACACTAAAGCTTGAGGCTTGACCTCACCGTCACGCCACGTCTTACATTTTTTAGAATCTTGATAAATGTTAAATGCGTGAGAAATTGACATACTTTAAAGAAAAAAGGTAGGAAAAAAAGTTAAAGTCTAGAGTAAAGTGACATGTGAAGTACTTATGTATACTAATACAAGTTTGGTATTATAACTCCTGATTTTACTTGGATTTGTGGACTAAATATGTGGTTAATTCCATACTAGTTTAGATGAATAAATATATTTGATAATGTTTTTTTGGTAATGGGTTTAAGAACATTGATAGATCCACTTGTTGTCCATTGTTTATGTATTTAATATCTTTGATAACACTTTTGATTCATCATAGGAACTGCTCTTTGTTGAGGTAATTTGTGTTTCATAGTTTGTAAACTTTTCTTCTATTAACATATTTAAGGGTATTGTTGTCCGAACATAATACTTTAGTTATGTATGTCTACTTTTTGTTGTGAATAAATAATCTCTATTAAGTTAAGACCATGGTACTATTTACCATGGACGAGGAGCACAATACCACCCCTAAAACACCACAAACCCTTAAATTAGTGGGAGAAAGAAAGAAGGAAGGAGAGAAATCTGGATAGATGAAAAAGACTTTTTTTAAAATCTTTAAAATTTGTGAAAAATAAAATACAATATTGAAGGTTTGTTACTTTCAAAATATTGTATAGAAATATAAGTTTACATTATATGTGAAGATTGTATTAAACACAAGCTTAGGGACCGAAAATGTAATATACTCTTAGGAGTATATATAGAGATTTGACACTATGTGTCATGTGTGGATTGCTATTCTTAATAGAAATAAACTTTGTGTTTTTTACAATGTAAATGAGAGCAATCGAGTTTCTCTATATATCTTCATAGTTTGATCATCGCAATTCACGAGATCTTGAATCACAAAAGACTTACAAGTGGTATCAAAGCCAAATAGAGTGAAGATTTGATTTAGAAACACCACTGAAATTTGAAAATCCGAAGGTTATTTTCAAAACCGAGAGTGTTCTTCATCAGGTTTTTAGATTTTTCGTGAAAAAGTTGTTTTTGATTGGAATTTGGTTTGATGTGATATCGCAAAGAGGTATAGTACCATTAGGAATTGAAAATTGTTCTTGGTGAAAATCATCAAATTCGCATTTAAAAAGTTGTTTTGGAAGAGAAAAAGATTAGGAGTTATTTGTTTAGGATTGCGAGTTGACAGATGAAGAAATTACTCAATTTCAAACAACTTTGTTCGAAATTAGATCTGGTGTTCATCGATTCAAGAACAACCGAAGTTGGATATTGATACTTGGAAAATTCACTATCTCAACCGAACTCGGTCATAGGACAACATAATTCGGTCATTCTCAAGAACAATTGAAATTTGTGTTTGAAGACACGAAGTTTGAACTTGAAAATTTCTAAGTATCCACAACCGAATTCGGTCACTGAGAAAGCACCAACCGAATTCGCTCATCTCACACTAAACCAAAAAATGGTTCAAAATTGGGCTAAAATTCAAAATTTGAATTTTCACGCATTTTTTTTTGATATATCAATTTTAACCAGCCAAGGGTTGCCACCCCTTGGACCCCACTACCAGGGACGCTGCCCCCGGACCCTCGTTGGTCTGAATAAGATCAACTGAATTTGAAGTTTTTCAAACACCTAAATTTGGTTTTTCAATTTTTTAAACCAAATTTTAAACACTCTAAACTTCAACTGTTTCGAAGTGTTAACCGAAAATCAAGGTTAAACGAATTTTCAACCGAACTCAGTCACCCAAAATACAACTGATTTTCATCATTTTCAAGACCCGAATTTGTCATATAAATTTCAACCGATTTTCAATAATTTTGATTTCTTTGGTGTTATTTTAATCAAATCTATTAACATTCCAACGATCATCGTTTGATTTAAGACTACTACTCAAGATGAATTTGACCAGAATTTCTATACAAGAGAACTTATTTGTTGGGGAGATAATCACTTCACCCTAATAATTGTAACACCGGCTTTGCATATACTAGATTTTAGCAAAAATTTGCGTTTTTAAACAAACGTGAACTTAATCACGATCATATATCATTAAGCAGCGGAATATTTACAATAAACTTTGTTTCTATATCTGGTGTTACACTACAAAATAACCGACCACAATGTAATTATTACAACATCAAGTGTTCCCGCAAAATATCCAGAGGCAGGGGACCCGGCTCACCAGGCAATCTATCTTTGATCTGCAAAAGCAGTTAACATGGCACCGTTAGTTACACTTAGCTAGTGAGCATAAACTTCATTAGAGTAAGAACATGCATTACAGGAATAAGCATACAATGCTATCCTATCACATTGTGGTGTGCTGACACGATCGGTATAAGTTGTTTCTTGCAGGATAGCTAGTCCTGCTCAACACCAATACACCGGAGGATCAGGCACAACCCTCCGCGCTAGTGGGGGAGCATAAAGCAGTCCACCAAGCATCGTTAACAGAACCAGAGGCTCCTTAGGTAACTCAGCCATTTCTGACTAATTAACCCTCATGATATAAGGCACGGCGGTTCTGCAGAACCTATGATCCGGAATGTTACCTCGAATCACCGTTAAATCCTGAATCTCCTGATCAAGGGTCCCTGGTATCCAGGTATCCGGCTGACCTTAACCATGCTTGCTGATGTTCGCGAACACATACACATATTTTGTTCATTTACTTAGCATGCATATTCATTTACTTCTTTTAGCATGCATTTACAATCAATTACTTCTTTACGGATCCAATCTGGATCCCTAGCATACATATCATCATATCTTTACTTAACCGATTCATTCAGAATCAACATCATGCATAACATTCATTTAACTAAGCGGTTCCAGTACTGGACCCCGCCGGCATGCACTTAACTTACTTACAACAAGTATTTAGCATGGCATTGTACTTAAAGTAACATGGCAATTCTTACTTATCAACTTATGAGCACATTCGTACTGGAATCAGTTAACACATAATTTCTGCTCTACTGAGGCTTATGGAAGTCGGTACTCACCTGAGTAACTTAACAGGTAGTTATTTAACTTCTTGCCTTGTCTAGGGTTTCAGTTCACCTAGAACATTAGGTTTTACATTAATCATCTTTACATACTTAGAATAGCTACAAAGCTAACATAGAAAATCCCAAAATCCGGATCCCACACAAATCCGACAGTCTGTCGGATTTCATGAAATCCGATACTTTTAAAGGAAATCCGACACTCATCGGATTTCAACACTTATGAACTTGAAAACTTGACATACAAATTTGAAATCCGACCTTCAATCGGAATCCGATTCTTTTATCGGAATCCGACACTTACATAGAAATCCGATTCTTTCGGATTTTGACTTGAATTTACATGGATCTTGGGAAATCCGATTCTTATCGGATTTAGACCCATAACACGGATTTAGTCATGCAGATTTAGACATGCGGATTCCGACACCCTAAAGTCTCGGAATCCGACACTTAATCGGATTTGTCAACATGTGGATTCCAACACCTTCATGTCTCGGAATCCGATTGTTCTATCATGGAAACCGCCATCTTCATTGGCTTATTTCTAGAGCTTATTTCTTGTTTGTTTTGATATTTATACATTCTGAAAACACTCATTTTCGTTGGTATAGCTTTGAAAACACATCAAACCCACACAACAACACCAAACAAACAAAACCCACTTGCAAAGTAAGCTTTGCATGTTCTAAGTAGTGTTTTGCAAGGATTTGAGTTTCAATCATGCTTTTAATCATAAAAACAGTTTCGTATGTATTGATTCTTAACAACAAACAAGTATTTACCTTTGTGTGGAATCAAAACACCAAAATCCTTGTTTCTAAGAAAATTCGAGAGAATGGATGTAGAGAGAAAACCGAGAGAGTAGAGAGAAATCCGAGAGTTTCTTGCTTTGTGTTTGTTCTTGTGGTCTTTGTCCACTTTGACTTTTCTTCTATTTATATATATCACAATCCAGAGGCACCGCCTCTGGATTCTTTTAATCCTTTTTTTCTTTTTTTTGCAACTTTACTTATATATATACATATATTTACACAAAACACACACACACACACACACACATATATATATATATATACAATTAACTCTTCGTTTACATAACTAACTTACATCTTTGACAACTTAATACACGCTTAACATCTAGGCCCAAATCGAGGATGTTACATAATCAACTCTGCCTATCCTAAAACATAGAATTTGATGATAACCAAACCTTACATTCAGTATGACTTAGAAAGAATTCAAACATGTGTTGTATGAATCAGATTCTGTAAAATATGCTAAGAATGGAACCATCAGCTGAGCATCAGATCCTACTCAAAGTATCAGCCAACGGATATCAGCCAAGGAGCATCAGATGAAGAAAACAAGTAAAGAAGACTATCAGCTGAGGAAAATAAACCATCAGCTGAGTGAAGAAAGTTGATCAGCTGAGTGCCTACACCATCGGCTGAGCAAGGACTTTGCTCAGCTACTCCATCAGCTGAATGAACAAATGGACCAGCTGAGGCCCAGAGCAACAACTAAGTAAGTATTCTCTTACACAAGTCATCTCTACACATAATCTGATGTATTTAAATGATCAGCTGAGCATTCTTGATCAACGGATCATACAAATACATGAGGTTATGCCCTCCTAAGTTTACTATTGATCAACTGAGCAACTATATGATCAGCTGAGCAATATGTATCAACTGAGTCTTAGCAAAAAGTGTTCAACTGATATGTTTTGTCAACTGAGTAGTGAAATTCAAAGTTTCTAGTACAATCTGTTAGCTGAGTCGTGCAAAATGTCAAATCTGCACTATCTTTTTTCAGATTGTAAGTCATATGTAAAAGGCAGAACATGTGTTGTTCTATTATGCCTTAGATCTTTGTTTGTAAAAGTAAAATGCACTTTTTGGATCAAGTATGAGACAAAAATGTTTGATCTTATCCTCTGGAAAAGGATAATGATACCTCAAACAGACGAAGATCTTGAAGATTTGTTCAACAACTAAGTATGGCTGGCAATCCCATACTTGGTAAAGTCAAATCAAACAGAAGCATGGTGTTTTTTAAAGTACAAGCATGGAAAGGGAAAGAAACTTCTACACGGCAGTAGATGTAGGTTTTAATATTTTATATTATGAGTGGGTTGCACTTTTGCAGAAAAGTATAATTATTTTTATCAAATAGTTGATTAAAGTAACTTTACTTTTCACCCACTACCTTTACAATTAAAATATTATATTTTCACATCCTCTTTGTCTCCTACCTTCATACAACCGGATTAACCAAGATTTCTATATATACTCATGCATGGTGGACATGCAAAATATAACACAATGAAGTCTCTACTCCACAGAAAGAAAATCTTATCAGTTGAGAAATTCGTAGAGTTTAAGCATTGTGTTGAATCAAACTTGTTCATGTGTTGAACACTCTATATACATTAGTTGTTTTAGAGTTAGCTTGTCTATGTGTTAGACAAATAGATTGCCACCTTTTATTGTACATAGAATTTCCGCTTCTAGTACATGTAATTCTTGATTCAATATCAATTAGAATTATATAAAAGTAGATCAGTGTGTCTTTAAATTTTTAAAAGCTAAAGTTTGTATTCAACCCCCCCTTTCTACAAACATTTGTTGTTGTGTACTCTATCTGGGACTAACAACTTATCCAAGTGGTCAGCGATCAACCCTTGCTTGTCAAAGACAGAAGAATATTTGAAGATGATGTTGAATGATTGTTTCTTCTTTATGATATTTTGGTGGATGAACACAATGAACAGTTGTCAAAATTGTGTAAGAAACACTCAGGGTATTCAAGGAAGATTCATCACAAGCGTTCAAAACTTCTAGGGTTTGAGATTGAGAAGAACAAAGCAGATTCACTCAAAGAAGAGACTTAACTGATCAAGATAAAGATGTCCAAAGTGTCAGAGGAATATCAATTTCTACAGAAAAAGTGTCAAACATATGAAGTTGAGATTTGGAAGGTAAATACTAAACATGAAACAGAGAAGAAGAGAGCAGACATTCTGAATATAGATAATACCAGACTGAAAGCAATCTCGTCTGATTATTCTGTCAAGCTAAAAGATGCACAGAGAAGTTTTGACAACGATCTGAAAATGATGAAAATACTCTTTGATGCAAGAGATAAGTTGCAAGAAAAGATCAAACATCTTGAGCAACAGCTTGAAGCTTCTTCTCAACATTCTTCTCCCAGCTCAGTCTTAGAAAAGAAGATTTCTGGGCTCCAAAGGACACTAGAACCGGTTTGTATGAAATTTTGTACTTGTCATATGGTTGGCTATAAACTATTATTTTTGGTGATATTGTTGGTTATTGAACTATTGTCATTGGCGATATGGCTAATGGTCATTGTTTGTAAGAACGAATTCAACGAACTATTATTTAATGGTCATATGTTAGTGTCGACATTGCATGTATGTTCACTTACGTTTTCAAGTATTTTTAGTGTTAACTTTAAACCGTTTTTTTGTTATTAGTTAACCTTTATAGGTAAAAAAAGCTAATATAAATATATCATATTTGCCTTTAATAACAAAAATATTCATCGGTTATCGCTTATTTCGGTTCACACTCTTGAAACTGGTTCCAAAGTACATTTTCAGTCTTATCCAGTTCTATACCCGAAATAACCGGAACCGAAACCGGAACCGGTTCCTTTAAATCGGTTCGGTTTTGGGTTCTAGCTTTTACCAATTTTGGTTATCGGTTATTTCAGTCCGGTTCTAGAACCGAACACACCCCTACAACTGATCATCTAGAGTGATTAGTTTATCAAATAAAGCTAAAGTGGAAAGATATACTTAATTGATGATTTAGGGCACTTAGTTGATCTTCTTGTTCCTTGACTGATAGTCTTGGTCACTCAAACGATAGAAATTTTCACTCATGTGATAGGGCAAAATAGCATCAGTTGATGGTCTTCTATTTAGTCTTTCTTCAGCTGATCTCAGAAGAAGACTTTAGCTGATCTATCCAGTACTTTGCTTATCTCAGCTGTTACTTCTATACTTAGCAAATTACAAATCAAATTCTTAACAACACGTGTTAAGGTAGAATTCTTAGTCTTACTAAAATTCAGGTTTTCTTATCATCAAATCCTATTTATCATTATAGACGGATTTGATTAGAATGTTAAAATGATTATCTCCCCAACATATCGTTGTAATTTGTATGGATTTATGAGGGATCTTGTATCCAGAAGGAGCAAGAACAAAGCAACTCTGTTTTGATGTAGACACACAATGAGGGTCTTGTTCTTGACCATAAGTCAAATCTAATTCAAAATTTATATAAATATTGAAATTTTATGTGAGAAAATCGCATGAGAAAAGAATAGAACTAACCTAGTTCGATGGAGATTATGATGATAAGCAGGTGTGGAAATGGCAGTGATGAAGCAATCAATTGATTTTACAATTTTAGACTATTAGAGAAGATGAATAGCGATGACAGGTTGGTAGTTTTAAGTGTTATCCTTCCAAATCATTCTGACACCGGTTCGTAATTTTAACTGCCTCAGATTTAGTATATTGAGTTTTCTAAACATGTTGTCGGCAATGCTTTTGAACCTAACAAGATCTTCTTTTGAAAATAACCTTAACCTTTTCCATAGATTAAAGTTTTATCTTTTTTGTGCTACTTCGCGGAACAAAAAATGCAAATATTTTTACAAATAGAAGATCTAAGACTGTAATAAATAACATATGTCCAACCTTTTGACTAAGTAACTTTTACAAAACAGAGATAGTAAACTGGAAAATAATACAAGTCAAAATCACGACTCAACTAACCAGTTAGGATGACAAAAATAGAATACTCAGCCTAACTCTTGAATACTCGGTTGATCAAAAAAATGCTCAGCTGATCAAATTACTGTTCAAGTAATCATCATTGCTCAGCTAATCAAATGAAGGGTCAACTTATCAATCTTTATGCTTAGTTAATAAATATAAGTTGCCACAGTTGATCATATAGAGTGATTAGCTTATCGAACATAGCTAAGGTAGGATAAGGGTACTTAGCTGATATTTTAGGCACTCAGCTAAATCCTCTTGTTCACTTAGCTGATAAGGCAAATTCTATCCGTTGATAGTCTTCATTTGTTTCTTGCTCAGTTGAAGGTGTTTAGCTAATACATCCAGTGCACTTAGATGATCTCAGTTGTTACTATCTAACTTAGCAAATTACAAGTCTGATTTTAACAACACATGTTAAGGGAAAATTCTTGTCTAACTAAAAGACTGATTTTGTTAACATCAAATCTTATTTATTTAAATAGTCAAGTTTAATTAATTGGGTTAAAATGACTATCTCCGCAACAATATGTATGTATGTACGTACATATGCATGTAGTATGTATATATGTATGTATGTATGTATGCACATGCATATATGTAGTATGTATATGTATATATGTATGTATGTGTATATAATCAGGTTGACGTGGTGGTTGAACTGTACATATGTGTAAGTTTATATGTATGTATGTATATGTACGTGTTTACCTTCTTTGAAAGGACAGAAATGTAATGTAATAAAAACTATTCTTTTTATTCACGAATTCTGGTTCAATTATAAATAAAAAAGTATAGTTTAAAAGTAGCCATTAAAAAAATTGAAATTTATGGAAAATGGCTAGAACGCAGTGCGATGAAGATAGAGTAGACCACAGCAGTTCGACACGTGGCAGATATCTATCCATAAGTACACCCTTTTTCCACAAGCCTCGCTCAATCTCAAGTCTCAACACTCACATTCTCCCATTTCTCTACCTACACCACCGCAATGGCTGCCGCCACCGCCACCGCCTCCCTCACAGGAACCACCTTCCTCCGCCGCCAACAACCCACACTCCCTTCCCTCTTCACCTCCAACAAAACCTCACCCTTGTTCGGACTGAACACCAACTCCGGCAGACGTATCCACGGCGGGGCCACCATGATGGCTACCTACAAGGTCACCGTCATCACGCCCGAGGGACAGAAGGAATTTGAATGCCCTGATGACGTGTACATCCTTGACCACGCCACGGACGAACACGGTATTGACCTGCCATTCTCATGCAGGGCCGGTTCTTGCTCGTCATGTGCCGGAAAGGTCGTCTCCGGCAGCGTTGATCAGTCAGACGGCAGCTTCCTTGACGACGATCAAGTGGATGCTGGGTGGGTTCTCACCTGTGTGGCTTATCCTACCAGTGATGTCGTCATCGAGACCCACAAGGAAGAGGAACTCGTTGCTTAAGAGAGATTATATATATATAGTGTAATATTGTTTTGAAATTCTATTGTAACATCAATTAAACTTTGTTATATTACATTACCTAATTTGGTGATGTTTTGGCTGCAAAATAAACTTTATATATAATATTAGTATTTAAATATTATTCGGAGAAAAGATGTGTGCCGCTATATAACTTATGAAAGCTGTTTCTACGATCATTTAAACGAGTAAATGATGAAATAACTAATAAATTTTTATTTAAAGTGTTTGTAAATCTATTATCTAGGTTATGTTTACTTTCACCACATTAAGATGTACAAACTACTTTCCTTCTATGTGATGATATAAATTCAATATTACGTGGGTGACTTACACGCCTTTCATTTATCAGTGGTGGTTATACATGAATAAGTTCCATCATGTTCTAGAGATAACTTTCATTAATGTGAATTCGGAAGTCGGTATATATTCTCCACGTAATTGTAATACCCGTTTTTGAATGTATGAATAATTTATATTAAAACGAGATTGTTTTACTTGCTTATTCCTGTTGGCATTTGATATATAGTATTGTTATGCGAAACGAGAAATGAAGCAATAAAGAACACATGTATTTTACGTGGTGTTTAAAACTTTTGAAACGTGTTTTCAAGAGTTAACGATGAAATGACTAATAAAATTTTATTTATGTAAATCTGTTGTCTAGATTATGTTTACTTTCACCATATCAAGATGTACAACTTACTTCCCCGGTATGTGATGGTATAAATTCAATATTACGTGGGTGACTTACATGTCTTTTATTTATTAGTGGTGGTTATACACGAAGAAGTTCCATCATGTTCAAAAGATAACTTCCATTAATGTGAATTAGGAAGTGGCCTGGTATATATTCTCCTCGTAATTGTAATACTCGTTTTTGAATTTACGAATAATTTGTATTAATAAGAGATTGTTTTACTTACTTGTTCCTATTGGCATTTAATATATAGTAATTTACAAGTTGAGGGACCAAATGTGTCAATAAGGTTAATAGGAAATAGTATATATAGACATTTTTGGGCACAAGGCCTATGCATCACTGTAGCCGTAATTTTTGCCAAAAGTGAGTGTGTGTGAGTTGAGAAGAAAGAAGAAGAGGACTAAGCCATTTCAGCATCAAACCGATCAGTTTTAGAAGAAAAGTCATCAGGTATGATTTCTTGTACCTCTATGATCATTTGGAGATTAAATTTACCTATTGGTAATGTTTTAGTAAGGTCTTGATTTGTTCTTGAGTTGTTCGAACCGTAGGAAGGAACCGAGAACAATAGTATGATTCTAGACCATTAAATCTTGTTAAAATGCAATTAATCAATAAGGTTTTTTTTAAAAGATGTTAGTAATCTAATGCAACAAGAATTTGATGAATAGATTAAGAAACAAGGGAGTTTGATTTTGTAATCATTGACTAGGAATGTAGGAACGCAAACCCGTTATTGAATAGACAAAATGCATGCATTGTAAAATAGCTGAGATGGTTGAATTGCAAATTGTTACTGAATGGGTGAATCATAAGGGACTAGTAATCGTAAATTAGGGTTGAGTCCTTTAGGTTATTCCTCATTGTCTCAGATTGCAAAGTGCCCTTAGGCACGGGATCGCAAAGTGCCAAGAGGAACTAGATCACAAAGTGTAAACTACTAAATCTTCAAAATGAGCATAAGCTATTGAACCGTAAACAATACAACCTTAACTAATCGTGAAGTATAGATCGTAAACCATGAAAATCGTTGTAACACCCAAGGTTCGATATTCCTTTAATCATTATTTAATAGGAAGGGTTATACGTTTTTACAAGTTGCCTTTATGTGTTTAGATGTAAATATAAAACTAGAGGGGCTAAAACCGTCAAATTATAACTTAGTTAAGTCCAGGGGGCTGTTTTGCCAATTGATGAAACTATATATATATATATATACACCAACTTTGACTTAGAAGTCAAAGTTTGTCAATTGTTTCCCTGCCATTCACGAACACTTACATATCAGACCATAAGCTCTCCATTTTGTAAGCCATATCAGATTTTCAAGTGCCTTTAGCAAGATCATAGCAAGAGCTCATCACAAGGTAAGCTTTCAAGCTTGGTTTTGAAGTTTTGTAAGATTAAATACATGGTTTCAATGGTGGAATCATGTTAGAGTTGTTTTGTATAGCTTAGATTATGTATGTCAGTTGTAGGAGGTGTAGGAAAACACCTCTAGTCATTTTATGTTGAAGTTATTGGATTTCTTGATGAAATCCGACTGTTCTTGGCAAGAACAATCTGCTGAACTGTTATGTACACGGCCCGTGTAGCGGTACACGGCCGTGTAGTAGTTATGACGGTCACAGGGCCATGTAAGGATACATGGTCGTGTAGCATAAGAGGTACACGGCCGTGTAGTAGTAAAGGCGGTCATAGGGCCATGTAAGATTACATGGTCGTGTAGTATAAAAGGTACACGGCCTGTGTAGAGGTACACGGCCCGTGTAGAGGTACACGGCCCGTGTAGAGGTACACGGCCCGTGTAGGGTGACTAGACCACACTGGCCATGTTGCCACCTTAGGTCGTGTTGCATTGATAGGACACAACCCGTGTAGGGATACACGGCCCGTTTAGGCCCTATTTCATATCAGAATGCCTTATATATAATTTATGCATTGTTTATATAGGAGGTGATTTACATAGTACCTGTATCAGTGATCTGTGAAGTATTGCAATTACAGTTATAAGGTGAGTCTTCTAGACTTCACTTCATATTAGTAGCATGTGTAGTTTCATATCAGATAGCTAACATGCTATGTTATACATGTGAATATGTAAGCTTACTGCTATGTGCAGTAAGGCTCAGATGCGGTACAGTACTGTGACCTACGATGCTGCCCTGTGTCTAGAACTAGAGGCTAGCTTTGATTGCCAGACATGCGTGTATTATCTTCATGTGATTGTATACGTGTGATCATATGATGTTATGTTTAGATTACTCACTAAGCTCTTGTAGCTTATCAGATACTTTTTTTAAAATGTTTTGCAGGATGCAACAAGGGCAAAGGCAAAGCTCCTGTTTGGATGCTTTTCAGTTTTTGATCTATAAACAATTAACGCCCGTATGTGTAAATATTCAACCTTGGCAGTACACTAAGTTTGTACTTGCGGTTCTATCTTTTGGTAAATAGCACGGTTTTGTTATGAAAACGTTTCCGCTTATGTATTTCAACTGATATGCGTGCTTTTATGAAAATTATCTTACTTTTATATCTTTTATTAAAATTGGGGCGTTACAATCGTAAAGTGGGTTGACTCAGAATCGCAAAGTGGCCAAGGCCACCGAATCTCAAAGTGAGTTCAAGCCCAAGATGAAAACCATGTTAAGAATAAAATCGCAAAGCATCTTGAAGCTTTGGACTGAAAATGTCAACTAAGCAAAGAATCGCAATGTGGTTAAAGTCACTGAATCATGAAGTATGTAACTGAACCCAATCGCCAAGTGGCCCAGTGTTAGGATTTTGTGAATTTCTTAGTGTGTGAGTGTGAATAAGGTATTGTAACGCCCGTTTTTTTAAAAATGTGTAACAAGGAAATAACAACAATACTTTAGTAAAATAAGGCAACAACTAGCTCAAGTATTTTATAAAAACAGTTTTCTTGATGTTGCACAAAAACTCTCTCGTATGTCCATATGGAAGTCTCGTCTGCCATATAACCTGAAAAGAATAAACAACGGAAGGAATGAGCTAGAAAGCCTAAGGAGTAACTCTATAAAGTACTCAAATGATGATAAATAACATGTAAATGTAATCTCATCAAAGTATCACAGATAATAATATCATCATCATCCTCATCACATATGTGGTCCCGTCACTGTAGTACCTGACTATCGAAGTCACATCAACTTCTGAGATTACATCGATCTCTAGATGCCGCATTAACATCTAGTCAGTCGCATTGACCGACAATTACTACCACTCAGGTAGGTTTCCAAATAGCCATTTGCTCTAATTGCTACCCAGGCAAAGTGAATCACCTGTTCAGATAATATCACGTATACACATATCTCATATAGTCGTATTGGCTTAAACATTATCTTTCATATACACACATCACACATCATGTCATCTCACACATAATCACATTAATAAGCTATAATATCATTATTATAGCCACACATCTAATGTTTTATAACACTGGTTATCTGCTTACTCTTGTTTCGTTAATCATGGTGTAAGCACGGATATAAATATAAATAAATAAATATATATCCTATAATTACACTTCTTTATATTACCCATTTATCTTTCATTCGTTTCATTCCACTTTTCCCTTTTTAATGAATATATATACACATATCCATTTATATTTAGGTACATAGACATAGTCCATCATACTTTCTCGTATTTGTATTTACACATACACATACGATTATTTTTATATTTAATACTCTGATAGGTACCTTACAGAGATACCATTCTTCACGGTTACCCACACGTACTCATAACACATATATATATATATGCATTTATTAATATATAACACTGAGATAACACACTCTTTTTAAAATTTATCCACACCAATTACTTTTAATATAACTTTATTGATATGAATCAACAATTACATGTAAATAGAAGTAGAAACTGTAAATACATTAAAAGGTGACAATAAATTTGATTAACACATAAACTAGCTTCCCTGAGACAACTAATGTCTAAGGTGTTCAACACATGAACCGATGAACGAGTTCTCAATATTATGCTAACTCTAAAAACTTGCTTCGCTTAAAAGCTTTTGCTTGTCCGTTGAGTACATTCCAGTGAAGTATTCGTTATTTTGGATCTGGACTTGCATGTGTATATATAGCGGAGGGCAGCTTTGGTTGTTAGAAGAAAGATGATATAAGAAAAATAATATTGTATTCATAAAGTTAGTGGTGGAAAAATATTATTATTTTAATCGGGTTCTTAATAAAATAATATTACTTTTTGAATAGTACACCCTACTAACAATATTTAAATATTATTTTTCATACCTTTTTACCTTGTAAAGAGGGATTTTCTTTTCATGCTTGATACTTTTATCAACTGTCTCAGATTTTGTATCATGAGTCATGACTTTCCTAAACATGTTGTTGTTGGCCATGCTTTTGTACCTAACAAGATTTTCAAGATCTTCTTTCAAATGTAACTTTAACCTTTTTCACATATTAAAGTTTTATCCTTGTTGTCTTACTTCGTAGAACAAAAAATGCAAATACTTTTACAAATAGAAGATCTAAGACTGTAATGAACAACACATGTTCAATCTTTTGACTTAGTAACTTTTACAAAACAGAGATAGTAAACTGGAAAATAATACAAGTCAAAATTGCGACTTAGCTAACCGGTGTACTAGGATGACAAAAATAGAATACTCGACGTAACTCTTGAATACTCGGTTGATCAAAGGAATGATCAGCTAATCAGTCAATGCCCGGCTAATCAAATGAATGGTTAACTTATCAATCTTTATGCTCAGTTGATAAATATAAGTTGTCTTAGCTGATCATATAGAGTGATTAGCTTATCAAACATAGCTAAGGCAGGATAAGGGCACTTAGCTGATATTTTAGGCACTAAGCTAATCTTCTTGTTCACTCAGAGTTGATAAGGCAAATTCTATCCGTTGATAGTCTTTATCTTGTTTCTTGCTCAGCTGATCTCAGTTGAAGATGTTTAGCTGATACCAGTGCACTTAGTTGATCTCAGATGTTACTGTCTAACTTAGCAAATTACAAGTCTAATCTTAACAACACATATTAAGGGAAAATTCTAGTCTAACTAAAAAACCGGTTTTGTTAACATCAAATCTTATTTATTTCAATAGACAAGTTTGATTAATTGGGTTGAAATGGTTATCTCCCCAACAATATGTATATATGTGCATACATATGCATGCATGCATATATACATACATACGTACATACAATATGTGTGTATGTATGTATGGTGTATGTATATCTATGTATATATGTACAGGGGCGGACCCAGGATTTAAAATGGATGGTAGCACCGGACCTAAAATTTGAAATGGATAGTAGCACAATCTTGAAAAAATCAAAATTTACACTACGCAAGATCAAAATTTACACTATGCGTACAAAATTGGATGGTGTCCCGTGACCCCGTTACCTAACCCTTGGGTCCGCCCCTGTATATGTACATGTGTGTGTGTATGTTTATATGTATGTGTGCGTATATAACCGGGTTGACATGGTGGTTGAATGGGTTGAATAGTGATCCGCTCGGCACGTCCGTTCAACTAAATACCCAGATTTTAAAACACTAGGGTTATGAAGTTTGAATCAAATATGAGAGTGAGTTACAGATATACACGTGAGAATGTTATTTTAAAAAAGAGAATGATGCACATTTGCTATAAATAGATATAAAAAATCTACAGACCGCTTTTCTGATTACATAAACAAACAGCCTATTCTTTAAATCTCTTCGTGTCCGTAAATATTAGAGGAAAACATATCTATTTTAAAATAACAAGCTAACACCTTAGTAATGTTTTCTTTTTCTCCTTTAAAATAAGTGGTGAACACCATGTTAGAGTGTATACTTTGAGAGGACAAGAATGTTTGATAGGCTTTCTTTATGAAAAATTATATATTTTTTTATTATTTTTTTCTATTTTATCCTCCTACTCATTACAAGACAACATGTGGAATCCATTAATTCTCTTTCCTTATCTTCTCCATTAATTTTAACACTTATGTTAATTTTATAAGTAAAAAAATATAAAAAAAATAGTACGATAATATATAAACTCCATTTCTTTATATTCATAAGTTCTGGTTCAATTATAAATAAAAAAGATAGAAGCCTGTATTAGAACGCAGTGCGATGAAGATAGAGTAGACCACAACATTTGGACACGTGGCAGATATCTGATCCATAAGTACACCTTCTTTCCACAAGCCTCCCTCACTCTCACCACTCACATTCTCCCCCTTTCTCTACCTACACCACCACCACAATGGCAACCGCCACCGCCTCCCTCACAGGAACCACCTTCCTCCGCCGCCAACAACCCACACTCCCTTCCCTCTTCACCTCCAACAAAACCTCACCCTTGTTCGGACTGAACACCAACTCCGGGAGACGTATCCACGGCGGGGCCACCATGATGGCTACCTACAAGGTCACCGTCATCACGCCCGAGGGACAGAAGGAATTCGAATGCCCTGATGACGTGTACATCCTTGACCACGCCACGGACGAACACGGTATTGACCTGCCATTCTCATGCAGGGCCGGTTCTTGCTCGTCATGTGCCGGAAAGGTCGTCTCCGGCAGCGTCGATCAGTCAGACGGCAGCTTCCTTGACGACGATCAAGTGGATGCTGGGTGGGTTCTCACCTGTGTGGCTTATCCTACCAGTGATGTCGTCATCGAGACCCACAAGGAAGAGGAACTCACTGGTTAAGAGATATTCGATATCTGCTTGATAAAGTGTAATGTTTTGAAATTTTATTGTAACATCAATTAAACTTTGTTATAATTTGATGATGTTTTGGCTGAAAAATGAACTCTATATATAATATTGGTATTTAAATATTTAATCAGGAAAAATGATATATACTCCTAATAAAACTTATAAAAGTTAACGAGAAAATGACTAATAAATTTTTATTTAAAGTGACTGTAAATCTATAAATTACTTCCCCTCTATGTGATGGTATAAATTTAATATTACGTAGGTGACTTACATGTATTTCATTTACTAGTAAATAAGTTCTATCATGTTCTATAGATAAATTTCATTAATGTGAATTAGGAAGTGGGTATATATTCTACTTGTAATTGTAATACCCATTTTTGAATTTATAATGATTTATATTAATAAGAGATTGTTTTACTTATTTCTATAGGAAAGAGTATGTATAGATATTTTTTAGGCACAAGGACCATACATTATAGTAGCCTAATTTTTGCCAAAAGTGAGTGTGTGTGAACCAAGAAGAAAAAAGAAGAGGACTTAGCCATTTCAGCATCAAACCTATCGATTTTTTAAGGAAGTCATGAGGTATGATTTCTTGTACCCTTATGATCATTTGGATATTAAATTTATACCTATTGGTAAAGTTTTAGTAAGCTTTTGATTAGTTATTGAGTAGTTCGATCTGTAGGAAGAAACCAAGAACAATAGTATGGTTTTAGACCATTAAATCTTATTTAAAATGCAATTAATCAATAAGGGTTTGTTTAAAAGATGTTACTAATCTAATGCAACAAGAATTTGATGAATCGATTAAGAAACAAACGAGTTTGATTTCGAAATCTTCAACTAGGAATGTAGAATCTCAAACCAGTTATTGAATAGACAAAATGCATGAATTGTAGCTTAGATGGTTGAATCGCAAACTATTATTGAATGGGTGAATTGTAAGGGATAAGTAATTGTAAAATAGGGTTGAGTCCTTTAGGGGATTCCTCATTGTCTCATATCGCAAAGCACATGATCACAAAGTGCCAAGAAGAACTAGATCACAAAGCGTAAACTACTAAATCTTCAAAATGTGCCTAAGCTACTGAATCGTAAACCATAGAACCTTAACTAATCATGAAGTAGAGATCGTAAACCATGAAAATCGTAAAGTGAGTTGAGTCAGAATCGAAAAGTAGCCAATGCCACCGAATCGCAAAATGAGTTTAACCCCAAATTGCAAACCATGTTAAGAATAGGATTGCAAAGCATCTTGAAGCTTTGGATCGCAAAGTGTCAACTATGCACAAAATCGCAAAGTGGTTAAAGTCACTAAATCGCAAAGTAAGTAATTGAAACCAATCACCGAGTACCTTTTGGTGCTTTGGAATCGCCAAGTGGCCCAGTGTTAGGATTTTGTGAATTTCTTAGCGTGTGAGTGTGAACAAGATATGTAGCCCTTGTAAGTGATTAATAATGTGGAAACTTTAATTATGGGTGAGTATCGGTAGACTCGAATCTTCCGGGTACATTTATTGTGTTGTTGGTATTTGCTAGTGCTGCAATTAGGTGAGTTACACTAATTTACTTATTATATTAGTGTGAAATGTGCATGTTATGTCAAAGTATAACTAATGTGTTTGTGTGAAATGATTTACATGATCATGGATATTTGTGAATGATGTGTACATACCTATTGTGTGTGTAAGTTGTGTGTGATCGCTAAGATTTATGCTTACTGTTGTTGTTTTCTCTCTTTTCACGGCATGACCGTGGAAAAGCTCAAGTGTAATGAAGGCAACTAACACACTAAAACGCTTTCCGCTTAGAACCATTTTGGAATGTTTATATTTCTTACATTTTCAAATGAACAATGTTTTGTATTTAATGATAGTTAACAAAAATATTGTGCTTTAATAAATGACGTGTAGTTCTGGGTGCGAGACTTTGTCATAGTTTTGTAAAAATGACGTAGATGTTCAATTTACTCTAATATTTATGTTTTTTTTAAATCTAGAGTGTTACAATAATTCTTTTGTTTTATATACTAACTAATTAGAATCCGCAAATGCTAAATGTTCAATACGAAAATAGCATGACCACAAGGGAAGCAAGAAAGTCTTTGTTTTAGATAATTAAAAGGTTTATCTTAAACATCAATGACATTTAATTTCTTCATTTAAAATTAAATTCGACAATTATTATTAACACACTTTATTGTCCAATTAACATACTTTTCCTGAAAAATTTCACAAAATAGTAACTAAATTTGAAAAGTGTTATATCAAGGTCACCCACTTCTTTATTTCATATTAAGAAATAACTCATAAGTAACCTTGATGGAACACTTTTTAAACTCAGTTACTATTCTGTGAAATAAACTCTATTTTTCAATCTTTTTCTCCGGCCATCAAGTAACATTATGTTTAAGTTACTCCACAACTAGTGAAAAAGCTATAAACATAAACTTAATATTGAAACAATATTCAAGAACATATAAATATGAATTCACCTTCTTTATGGCAACACTTAAAAGCTAGTCTTGCAAAATGGATTGGAAGGATTTCATAAGCATGAGAATTTAGGTTATGTTTGTTTCGTAGAATTCGAAAGAATGAATGAAATCGAAATCAAATTCCATGTTGTATTGTGTTTGGTAAACTTGTTTTTGAATGAAAACACATTTGTTGGTATGTTTACATTCTCTCAAGTAATTGAATAGTCAGTCAATTTCATAGGTGAGCTAGATGGAATTAAAATCAATTTCATTTTCTCAAATTCTACGAAATAAACGAGACCTTGGAGTTTTCATGCATGACGAGATAACAAGTTCATTAAATCAGTACAATTTGAAGTCATGAAATGAATCAATTCCTAATAAACAGTTCGGTTACAAAAATGTAAAGTTTTGAATTTATAGGGACTAGAAAAGCAATAAATGCATATCTGAGGTGCCATTTGGGTAATTAACCTTAAAATACAGTGGATGAAAATCAAGGATCTAAAATTCCGTTAAACCCCGAGGCTAAACGCCTAAACCCTAGTTTTCTCCCACGCTCTGGTTCTGCACAACCACTGATGGCGGCGAACGCTCTCCGACTCCGGCGATCACTCGCTCTTACTTCTTCTATCCTCAACCACCCTCGGAATTTCACTACCGTCCTACCATCGGTGGCGCCGCCACCCTCGTCCCCCTCTACCAGCCAGCAAAACCCTAGCTTGTTCGATTTCACTCGATCGAAACCCAATAGTCTTTCTTTCAAATTCGTGTCGTCGAGGACCATTTCTTCACGAGCTAGATATAACAATGATGATATGGATGGAGATCAGATTAGTGCTGATGCTATACTATTCGAGGGCTGCGATTACAATCACTGGCTGATTACCATGGATTTCCCTAAAGATCCTAAACCATCTCCGGAAGAAATGGTTGAAACATACGTCCAAACTGCCGCGAAAGTGCTTGGAAGGTTTGGTCTCCCTCTGAGCATTTGTATCTCTACGCTGACTGTATGATTTAACTACGCGTTTTGTCATAATTACCAAAAATTTAATGAGGTCTTACGATTTAGTAACCCTTTCACTTGTGACTCTAATTCTTACTGATATTTATGTTTCATGATGTATTTTATCAGGGTTACAAGAAGTTTGTTAATTAGCTTGCTCAATTTTCCGGCATAACTCAGTTAGGCTTATTTCTGTCATGTAGAACCTCTAATATTGAGTAGAGATTTTGTCTGTATGTTTCTGTGTATCTTAACTGTTTATAAAGTGTCAGTTTTTAGTACATAGGATTAAGTTATGAAAGAACCACCTTCTAGTGTTGTGCTAATAGATGGCATTGTGAGTTGGTTGTAATTTGTGTGATATCTTGTAATTTCAGTGTGGAAGAGGCGAAGAAGAAAATATATGCTTGTAGCACAACTACTTACGAAGGATTTCAGGTTGAGGTGTCAGAGGAAGTTTCAGAGAAGTTTAAAGGTATGTTTTCAGATCTTTTGACAGTAGATGATGGTGTTTGCTATTCATGCAGATGACCTCACACTTTCTTGAACAGGTTTACCCGGGGTTGTATTTGTATTGCCTGATTCCTATATTGATCCTGTAAACAAAGAGTATGGAGGTAGGATTTATTTATTTTTTGTTCATTTGTGTTCTTTTATAGGTGAATGTAGTATGATTTTTGAGGAATAATATACCTATATATGTATTGCAAATTTCAGGAGACAAGTATATTAATGGAACTATCATACCTAGACCACCTCCTGTACAATATGGAAGGCAAAGTGGAAGATATAATGATAGAAATAGAGATTACAACAGACCACCGAGAGGTAATGCACCTGGTGGACAGGGTAATTACCAAGGAGATGGAAGAGGGCCTATGCCTTCTTATCAGGCAAATTATAACCAAGGAGATGGAAGAAATATTAATCATGCTAGACAAACAAATATTCCCCAAAGGGATCAGCGGAACTTTCAACAGTCTGAGCAGGGGGGTTTTAGAGAAGTTAGGAATTTTACTCCCCCGCCTGTAGGAGGAGACCACTCTCAAGGAGGTGGTGGAAGTTACAGGCAAGGGACTGGAGGACAATATGGTCAAGGTAGAGGTGGAAGTTATGGGCAAGGAACAGGTGGTCAATATGGTCAAGGTGGCGTTGGAAGCTATGGTCAAGGTGGCGTTGGAAACTATGGTCAAGGGGGCGGCGGGAACTATGGTCAAGGTGGCGGCGGAAACTATGGTCAAGGTGGCGGTAGAAGTTATGGTCAAGGCATGGGGGGACAATATGGACAAGTAGGCGGTGGAAATTACGGGCAACAGGCTGGTGGACAATATGGACAAACGGGTGATGGAAATTACGGGCAACGGGCTGGTGGACAATTCGGTCAAGGAATGGGGCATGGCAACTATCAAACTTCACCACAATATGGAGAAAATCCAAACCCGAACTTTTCACATGTGGATAACAGGAGCAACATTCACGGGCAGAAAGGGAACTCTGAAGTCATTGAAGAAGCAGAGGCTTTCAAAGTATGAATTACTCTCACTTACTTTCTTCTCTTACCAATGATTACTCCATTGAATAAAATATGTTACATCTTTAAGGCAAGCATTTATGTGAGCTTTGCAACTGGTTAAGTTTTGGGAAAATACTAGTTTGTATGCGAGATTTCTATTAATAGAGATGGCAATTTAGATCCATGTACATATGAGTTGGTTAATTTTCGGTTATGTACTTTGTTTTATTTAATATAGGCTAGACAGAAATCAATCTAAGTGGATCAGGTTAAGTGGGTCGAAGTTACCCAAAGTTTATATTCAGTGCATACGAGTTTTAGATTATTAATATAACTAGTTTATGTTCTCATGTGATACATGGGCTGTCTAAATAAACATTTACATTTCAATATATAGAAAGGCAAAAGTTCAAACGAGAACCGCGAGAATCAATCTTAGCCGTCCAATTCCCCCTCCTTCAATTGGATTCCCCACCCATGAATTCCTTACATGCATCCTGCCACACTCAATTCCCCCACACTCTTCATCCATGAATTCCATTATCCAAAATAAACGGCCAAGATTGGTTCTCACAGTTCTCGTACGAAAAACAGTTCTCGTTTGAACCCTCCCCTATATAGAAATTACATGATTTACAATATGTTGATGCATTATATATAATAACTATTTCTGGTCATTAAACCACAAACATCACAAAGCTGATATTTCAGTGTGACGAATCTGGCCTATCCGTAATCGTTTTAAACTATTATCACATTAATCAATAATAGAAAGCGGATAAAAAGAAGTGTCTAGTGGGTTGACCTAAGCTGATCCGTTCTAGAAAAAATACCTGACTTGAGTCTTGACCCTTACCCAACTTGCCTGACCTGTTCAATTTGCCACCTCTACTGTCTACATCTATGTATACAGACTTCTCTTGCTTTTGACAAGTGCCTTCACTAGGAGTTTTTGCTTACAGAATATGACTTCAAATTTGAATATATATAGTCCCATTTTTATGACATTTTACTGATGATCGTGTTGATGTTTTTGCATTTGTAGGGACGATAATGTCATAAAAGTAGCAACTAAAAGTAGCAAGAAACGTAAATATCCGTGGAAGACTGGAGTGTGGCAGCTCAAGCAGCAAAGGGGAAAGTCGTGTTTTTGCTTCCTTGTGTTGATTCAACGCTGTTGTAAAAGTGGACTAATAAAACGGTGAAACTTATGATGGTGTTATTTGTGATCTTTTATCGTATACATCTTATGTGAAATCGTGGGTAATACTGTTTTTTGACTGTGTTTTGATGTTTTCGAGATGTGCAACACTAGGATGTGTTCCGAGTTTAAATCAGGAGAGAAAAGAAAAGATTCGTAAGAAGGAAAATTGATTTTGATCGCGTTTTCTATCTCGGAAACACATTAATAAATGCATTTTCTGTAATCTTTAATGTTCAAAGGATATACGTTGTTAAATTCATATACCTCTATACTGAGTAAATAACTACCCTTCATTAAACATGTATGTGGCTATACGAGTGTGTCAGTATCTATCTAATTTAGGTATTATAGCAATAAGCATTCTTTTCTCATATTTAATTTTCTTTAATATAATAATTAAACTTTGATTTAGTAATTATTAAGAACTAGCGTTATAAAAGATGCAGTTTTAGTACAAAGGTCCATGTGGACAAACTTTGATGGAGGAGTCAAATTTTGACTTTGACTAAATTTAGATCCGTTATACCGGAAACTTCTCTCCCTTTTCTTGCTTTACAGGATTTTGGTCAATCTAACTAACTCAAATAATAATTAATAAAAAATAAAGGAAAAATTAAATATCCTTCAATTTTTTGTTCCTACTTCGTACTTCTAATTATTTTAAAATGACACGTGTACTTTACTAATTTTCTTTTCTTATCTTCTCCTTTGATTCTGACACTTGTCTTGATCAAGTGAATATGAGGATAAGTAGGAACAAACATTAGGAGGATATATCATTTCTCAAAATAAAGATAACAGTAATATCATCAAGAATAGGAGTTAAAACTCAAATTTATCATAGGTTATCGAATTTTATGTAGTATAAGTTATATACCAAATAACAATAAATATCCGACATAAGAAGACACGTAGATTTTATAGTTTAAAGGTTTTGGTTATGATCTTTAAAGTAAAGAGACATGATATATGTTTCTAGTAATATATACTTACAGATGTATATGCACGTGTAAATATTTATATGAGCGGTATGCCGGTTATTTCATCACTTACTCATGTAAGTGTTTTAATTCTTTGTGTGTGTGTGTCAATACTTATTAGAGCAAACGGAGTGGATTGCCTTATCTCGAGTGGTGGCTGACTACGGCGTCTTCATCCACTCCATCGCGCTGTCGTGGGTTTTAGGCGTGGAGTTCTCCACTCCGTGCGATGACTTTTCTTTTTTTTTTCTTTTTTTTGTTTGCTTTTTTATTGATAATGGGTATTATGTGGGTCCTAAAATTTAGTCTGGTGAAAAGTAACCACTACGAGACTGTGTGATAGGCTGAGTGGTGAGAGAAAAAAACTGAGGTGGCAGTGTGGTGGGGAGTAACCACTCCCCCCACTCTTATATGTGTTTTTAGTTGTACCCATCATTTTCCCTCAAAATAAACATAAAAGATGTACAATATCTCATTGAGTGGATGAAAAAGTATATATTTTTACAACTGAAAAATGACCTAAAAGGCTAACTAGTAAGAGTATTTGCAACCCTTCCTTTCGACAACAATGACAGGTCAGTTTTTCATTTCACTCAGCTTCCCAGTGGTCACTTCTCACCATGGTTTTCAGAACCGGACCGGGCTGGCCGGTTCAACTGGAAACCGACACTAGAACTGGTTCAAAAGAACCGACCAAACCTCTAGGTATTGGACCAGTGTGAACCGTTGAACATGACGGTTGAACCGCTAAAACGGACCGTATTGAACTGTTTTTATTTATTTTTTTCTTTTTGTTTTCGTGGACCAGTAGCCAATTCCAATCTCATTTAGACTTTTAAAGTATTACATTTAGAATTAAACTATTACCCTAATATTTTCATCTTAAATCCATTTCACGACAACTTGCGGCTAAGTTTTTTTTACCTTTTTCACTTTTAAATATTTATAACGTCATCCGGTCCCTTAAAATGGTCCAACCGGTCCAACTGGTTGAACCAGTAGAACAACCGGTTTGATGACCGGTTTAGTTTTCAAAACCTTGCTTCTCACCACATCAACTTCTAAGACCTAAAAAAACAAATAAAAAGAAAGAAAGGACAACAACACTTTAAAAATAAAAGAAGGGAGTTGACTCCTTTGGCCCACCACCACCTCACCCCATGTGCGGTTACAACTCCACATCGTCACCACCACGATGTAGTGGTGTGGCTAGGTTCTGGACTAGGGCGCGATGGGTCCAACCTCCTGTTCCACACCGACGTCACTGGTGAAACTTTGAGAGGACGAAAGTATCACTCGCCGTCAATGTGGGGTGGGTGCGAGGTTGGGACACCGAGCATGCAGTGAAAGTGGGTTTTGGTTTGTTGTAGTTTGTATTACTTTTATTTAGAATTATAAATATAAATTATTAATAAAGGATTTATGACATCTTAGGCGAAAATTGAAAAAAGATGATAAAAGAAAAAAAATTGGCAATTGGATAGTTGTTCTCCCTCTTCACGCAAATTGGCCTCCATTTTTGCCAGTTGAGCTCCAGCCTTCCCACACCAAAATCGCCACCACCATCATCCACCAATTTCATCCACACAATCAACACCACGATTCATCCTTAACAGCTTATCTTCTTCCTCTTCTGCTTCTACATTTACAATTCCCCCTATTTCATCTTTACTATGCATCATTTCTCTATCTAGGGTTTTGTCGATCGACTCCTCTCGCTGACCATAACAGGTAATTTTACCTCCTTACTCATCAGTAATCCGGGTTTCAAGCTGTTTTTCTGCCTTTTCATTTTCTCCAATTCTCGCACTAAACTTTTCTGTTAACCCCTTGACTTGACTTTATTAAATTGGGTTTTAATTTTATTGAATTTTAGGGTGATTCTATCTTGCGATTGGCGTGATTAAGTTTTGGGGGAGGGGGGGTTATGATTGTAGATTGGAAGTTTACGTATCACCCAAATATACTTGTTGTGTCAGAGGTTTTTATTTACTTTGTGTTATTTAACAAATGTAGGTGGTTTAGGGTTTCTGATTAGCTAGTTTTTGCTATCTACTTTCTTGCGATCGTCGTGTAGCTAATTGTTGTGATTTTTGGCTTGATTGTTGCTAGAGATATGATTTTGTAGTCTTAGGAACTGCAAGGAAAGGATTTCTGGGTACAAAAGGTGTTTATCTTTAAAGAGTAACAAACTTATTATGAATTAGACAAAAAGATTTGGATTGATTTTGCTATTATGATCCAAGGAATGTTTTGTTAATGAATTTCAATGTACATGTTCTGATTAATGAAGAGATAAAAACTAAAGAACCACTTGTAGAATGTTAAACAAATCCATATGAACAAAGTATGGTGTTGATGCCTTTTGAGCTTTATGACTTTATGCATGAGCATGTTCAGTGGTGCTAGGGGTGGCTTCAAGTTTTGTACAAGAATGTGTGCAGTGGTTGATCTCTGACGTGCCTTGCAAATAAGTGCAAGCCTATACACCTTTTTAACGAAGTTTTGTGTGCTAGCTGATATTAGCTATGTATGTTGAGAATAACTCAATCAGCTCATATAGGGCATGTATCCCTACAAAGTGATGCCCATGATAACATTTTGGATATTGCAGTAGATGTTTTTGATGTTATTGGTCTAGTATATTGATTTATAGCAGTAAAATCCTGTCATATATGGTCTTTTGTAGCTTCAGGTGAATCACATTTCAAGATACATATATATATGTAAAAGGGCAGGAGTGACATTTAGCCGTTTTCTTTTCTTCATTGATAGATAACCATAAAGCTGAAGAAAGTGAGTGGTTGGTTGGAAACAATTACAGTTTAAGCCGACACAACCTCATGATTAGACTTTTTTGACCTATTCCCTTGAGGTTTTTTTCTCATTATTAACCCTGCCCCACAAAAATAAGATAAAGAAAATGTAGATTTGTTTGTTTTTTGATGGATACAAGTTTTATGTTATTTTGTTGTGGATTTATTTTGCTGAATGGATAAGGTTTCATCCAATTGCATGGTTCCTACTTATACGATCCAATGTTTTGTAAGACACTTTTATTTTATCTTTATCTTTTTTCTTTTTGGAAAAAATGAGTCTTGTAACAAAGTGTACACTATTCTACAATGCACAGAGGCATGAGGCGTTCAAGACACAACAATTCATTACAAGTTCAGGACGAATGGCCTATAAGAAAGGCTCTCACACTTTCTGATGTTGACATTACTCACCCATTCCTCACTCTGCCTCGACAGCCAGTAGAGACTTTCATCCTTGTGCATCTCACACAGCTCGAGCGTGATCATTTACTGAACAGAGAGCAAGTGGCCATCAATGCCCAAGATGACGACACTGGTGATGTTTATATAATGAAGTTAAAATGGCGTGGGAGTTATTACAACCTTATTGGAAAATGGGGTAGAATTGTGCGAAGCAAAGGACTTGATGTCGGGAAAGAGATTAAAATCCGTTGGTTTAATGGTTGCTTACACTTTTCGGTTCCACAACAGCAAGCTCTTTCTGTACCACCATTGCAGGTTATTCCTGCACCTGTAGTCCATCATGACCAATGGCCTATTAGGAAGGTTCTAACACTCTCTGATGTCGACACCAATCACCCTTTCTTACCTTTGGCACGGCGGTCAGTTGAAGATCATATCCTTGTTCATTGGACTCCACAGCAAAGAGAGCTGCTGAGAAATGAAGAACAAGTAAATTTGAATGCACTAGATGTTGATACAGGGGAAATATATATTATGAAACTGAGGTGGCGTGGTAATTATTATAATTTAATTGGAAAATGGGGCAAGATTATTAGGAGTAAGGGACTAGGTGTTGGGAAAGAGATCAAGATAAGATGGGCCAACGGCTGCCTGCACTTTTCTGTTCCTTATGAGCAGACTGTTATGCCTACAACAATCCCGGTGATACATCAACAAGAGGAATGGCCGATTAAAAAGGCATTAACTTTATCTGATGTGGATACAAATCATCCTTTTCTTACATTGCCTGGAAAACTAATTGAAGATCATATTCTTCTGTATTGGGCATCACAGGCACGAGAGCAATTACGAAACGAGCTTCAGATAAATGTAAATGCTCGAGATTATGACACAGGGGATCTATTTTTGATGAAGTTGAAGTGTCGTGGAAGTTACTACAACTTAATTGGAAAATGGGGCCAAATCATCCGAGGGAAAGGACTGCAAGTCGGGCAGGAGATTAAGGTTCGTTGGGATAACGGGTACTTGGTTTTTTCGGTTCCTCAGTGATAGCAATACTGAGGGTTCATAGGTAGAAGTTGATGAAAGTACTCAAGTTACATGCACAATGAATGCTTTTGTTTTGTAAATCTGAAAATGTGACTTTTACCATTTTACAGGATTGATATCTCGGTAACGACTCTAGGTTTAAAGTTTTATTTTATCTGGGAGTCATATTTTTCGGGTTTTCATTCATATCTGTTCTGTCGAAACGAATACCTGTCACTATATTGCTACATTGTCAACTTTTAAATTGCTAATGTGTAAAAAGCCCGATTCCATCTTTCATCCATCTGGGATCAAATTTCTGATGGCAGATCATGATCTTGAGCTAGCAAATGGTTTAGTGTCATAGTTGATCAAATTATTGTTTCATGATACCTATGAGATAGATCTAGTAGCAGTTTGAAGGCATCTAACGTGTCGGCTGACTCGCGTAAAACCACAGATAAGGGGAAATGAACATAAACATAGGATTCTTTTCTAATTATGTCTTGCACTTGTTTTATTTAATGGTGTTTTTGTATATGTAGACATTCATGCTGATTTGTGTGCCAAGGTTAGATGAGTTCACTGTTGTCGAGCAGGTCTAGTAGCAGTTTGAAGGCATCTATCTAACCTGTCCGGCTCGTGTAAACTTCAGATAAGATATGGGACATGAACATAAACCTAAGATTCTTTTCTAATTATGTCTTACATTTGTTTTATTTAATGGTGTTTTTGTATTTTTAGACATTCATGCAGTCATGCCGATTTGTGTGCTATGGTTAGATGAGTTCACTGTCGTTGAGCCGTTACTGTAACTGTGTGTCTTTCTTCTTGCTATGTATTTGTTTGCCATGTTGTGTCTTTCTTCTTGCATGTGTATTATCAAAATCTGTATTTTTCTAAACACTGTATTCATCGTATTTTAAGATTGACCGGAAAGTATGCTTCCAACGGAGAAAAGAAGGTTATATGCAACACGAGTCGAAGGTTAGTTATACATACCATTTCACTCGAAAGAGTAAATGCGCTGCATACTCGGGTTAACCATGCATGAGATTGGGGGCTATTACGATACAGTGTTACAGGCCACCAATTAATCAAATTGTTATTCATTACTGGAATTTGAAAATTGAAATATTGTTAATTTGCTAAGTTATGAATTAGCAGTTCCTTTTCTTTGATATAGAACTACAAAAACTTATAAAGTATCATAAATAATCAGATTTATTCTCTCTACCAAGTGTTTATCACTTGGTTTTCACCATTTTCCATTGTAAAGTTGTTTTCTTTTCCTCTATGCCTTCTATATACATCATCAACACATTCATATTTTCTTTAGCAAGATCAGCTGGAGATAGCCAATGGTAGGAATGAGTATAGAAGCCGAAAACCAAACCAATAAAGTTGAAAACATTTTGAAATCGAAGTTTCACTTTTAAAATATGGAAAATAGATAGGTTCGGTTATGTTTCGCTTTTAACTAAAAACTAAACCGTTAAGAAACTGAACTACCAATATTTAATACATTATATATATTTTTATAATAGTATAAACTATATATTTATTGTATTTTATTAATTTGTTACTAATTTATTAATCATTTTGGTAGTCATATGATTTGGTGGGGGTTTTAAGGTTTCTTTGGATTTTCTTGAGGGTTTATTTCTTTTATTTACAGGAAATATATGTACTTATTAAACTAGAATGATAGATAACGATATCTTTTTAGCCCTAACAAGTTTAAACACAAAAAGTTGAATTAGATGAAGCAAATAGTTCCGTTAGGTTAAGAAGAGGTAGATTCGGTTTATAAACCGAAACTTATAGAAACCAAAGTCATTGGGTTTAAAAATTCTAAAACTAAAATTAGTTGTTCGGGTTCGGTTTATGCTTAAAACCGTTCAACGCTTACCCATAGCCAATGGGTAAACTGGACAACCGCCCAGGGTTCATGAGATTGAAGTTGTTTGGTTATAGATAAATAGTGTAGATTTAAAAGTATGCTTAAAATGTACACGTCTTCTATAGTTAGATAAAGTTGGAAATAATCTCGAAAAAAATTGTTCTAAGTTTGTATATTATTTTTTGGGTTAATTTTATATATACCCTTATTAAACATCAAAATATCTCATTTGTCCAGCTTAACGAAATCCGTATGTTTTTACTACTTTAACGAAATCCGTATTTTTGTTTAACATATGAAGATTAGTTTTTAACCCACTAAGGTTTACTATAAATTAAAGTTAATATAATTTATAATAAAATGCAAAATATGACTAAACTTAAATTTGGCTCTTTTGTCAAACTCATAGAAAGTAAGATACAAGATTTTTTAAAATACTAAAACTAACCATTAGCAAACACTAACTAGAAACAATGACATAAAGACATCTTATCTATTTATTCAATGTTTAGTATGTAGTATTATATATATATATATATATATATATATATATATATATATATATATATATATATATATATATATATATATGCAAAAGTTCAAACGAGAACTGTTTTTCGTACGAGAACTAATCTTAGCCGTCCAATTCTCCCTCCTTCAATTGGATTGTCCATCAATGAATTCTTTACATGCATCTTGCCACACTCAATCCCTCACACTCTTCATCTATGAATTTCACTTATCACTTGAATGGGCGACCAAAGGGGCTTGCCCTGATGGTAAGGGAGTTTTTCTAGTGAAGGAGAGATCTTGGGTTCAAGTCTCTCTGGAGGGTTTCTTCCTAGGAGTAGCTGAGGGTCACTCCCTCATTGGTGAAAGCAGCCCTACCGAATTGATTAGGGGGGTGTAATTGGAGGGTTCAAACGAGAACTGTTTTTCGTATGAGAACTGCGAAATCAAGCCATGTACATTAATGAAGGCTTACCTGGACGTAATTCACGGTTGGAAAAAATATATAAATGACCAAATACCCCTATTAATGAGTCATTAATGATATTACAAATAGTTCTCGCAGTTTTTGTATGAAAAACAATTATCATTTAATTTTTTTCTTATAATATATATATATTACTTTGCTTTATGGTCAATTGGTCATACCCCATCCCCTACCCAATGGCATAACTTTTAAATGGCCTTAAATGGCCAACTTGAACATTAGTTGCAACTTTGTTTGGTGAATCTTTGTTAGTATTTGGTTTGGTGACAAGGACATGTCCATATCATTGGATCCATTTATGGAATGAAATTACAATTTATCATAAATTTTAAAAGTATGATACATATAATATTTTTAAAAACAGATTAAATTAAATATATTTTCATAAATAAGTCTTTTCCAAATATTAATGTATTTTTTGGTTATAATTTTTGGATTTTATCTTAATATTATGTAAGTTCTTGTTTTTATTTATATTAAAAATATAATTGTTTTTAAAAAATTGGCATAATGGGATAATAGAGTTTTCGTTTAATGTGATATTTAAATGATAATCAATATAGTGAAAAAAACAAACACAAATTTTAGTAATAATGTGAAGTAATACATACCCTTACATATTTTCTCTGATTTTATTTAGTAAAGAAAAATGATATATTTTCTTACTATTTCTTTTTACTTCATCTTTCTACATACCACATGTTGATATGTGAAATACACTTATTCTATTTCCTTATCTCATATGTTAATTTCTACACTTTTATTGATTTTGTGAATATAATGATAAATATGAGAAAATAATAAGAGGGTATATCACATCTCTTTGATAAAAAAATTCTTTTCCTTCTATAAATTCTATTATGAACCAAATAATTGAAGTGCATAATTTACTAATTCTTTTTAAGGAAAATTACCTAACTCAAATTATGTTTTCACAAACTCTTTAAATGAGCAAATAATGAAAGGAATAATTATTTAGATAAAAGGTAGTTTAGTCTTATTATTATTTACTCATTTAAATAATTTGTAAATTAGTCACCTAAATTAGGTGATTTTAACATCATAAATTATTTCCAATTTTTAATTTTTAAACATATATTTTTCTTTATTTTGAATGAGTTATGTTCAACAAAGTTAATTTAAAAACATAGTCCTAAAATTTTAATTTTCAATTACAGATGATTTGGTATACAATCATATGTGATTTGTAAAAATGTCAAATATGAATTACAAAAAATTACGAAAATACCACTCAGTTCAAAATTTTAAAATATAATCTATACTATTAAAAGTTTCTTACAATTATGAATTAATTATTTATCGAAAAATTTTTATTTTGAATATTAACCTATATTTTTCTATGTGAGACAGAAAACGACAAAAAAAAGAGAAATAAATTGTTATAAAATGCGACGTTTCATCTGGTCTGTCAAATCCTTATTCATCAACATTCAACAAGCTACAAGCCTACAACCCAACAATAATTTCTACAGAGGAGAGAGAGTGTGTGTGTTTGAGAGAGAGAGAGAGAGAGAGAGTGAGTGAGAGGGAGAGAGAGTGTGTGTATGCGTGTTTGAGAGTGAAAGTGTGTGTGTGAGAGACCATACGTCCATATTAGAGAGCAGAGAGAGAGCTTCGGAAAGGAAGAAAACCCTAATTATAACAAATCAGGTCGAATAAGCTTTGATTTAATTTACCATCTTCATTTCTCCCCAAAAATTTACATTGCATTTGAAGATCTTCACTACCTAATAAAGGTAAATGATCAACTACGTTATATCGTTTTTTTTATTAGTTTGAGCTTGTGATCATTTGTCTTTCAGTAAATGTAGTTAAGCGAGTGTTTATTACTAATAATCAATTTTTTAGTAATTGATGTGGCTAAAAGGTAATAATAGGAAAGAAGTTGCCAATCTTAGCAAAGAACTATTAGGGCTGATGAATGGGATGGAAGCCAATTATATGATCTCCTGGAGTTTGCTTTGTAGATGAATTCTTTACAGTCTTATACTACATAATCCTCAAATTGCAAGTTTTAAGTGCTGAATATGGTTTGATCATGATTGCCACTTTCTCCTGCTGCTTCTTCTTTTTAACATATTTTTGGTTGCTTGATATGCTTTTGGTTTATGTAAATATCAGGAATTTGTGATTTGGGTATGGAAAATTCTAAAGGATCCTCTGCAATGAGAAATATATACAATGGAAAGCACTATCCACTTCCCCCTAAAATTCCATTTCCTACCATTGCTCCGTTTTATGCTGATTATGTCCCAAACATCATGAATGGATCAAAAGTGATGATACCAAAATATAGGGATGGAAATACACTCCATCATCGTACGTCTTCTGAAAGCCATGTGATAGAAGAACAACCTTCTTGGCTTGATGAACTACTTGATGAACCCAATACACCTGTTCGAAAAGGTCATAGGCGTTCATCAAGTGATTCTTTTACATATATGGAAGCTGCTAATGCCAACATAGAACAACATGCTGCGCAAATCGGGTACAGATTGAGAAACATGAGTTCAGCTCCTTCGTGGGGATCTAAAGATTTGGATCTTCATAAACAGAATCCAGTGATAAAGAACAAGAATCAGGCTTGGGATTCACCAGCAAATGCATTAAGGGATAGTTTTGTTCTTCAAAATTCTACATCTTCAAAAGAGGTCAAGAGAATTATGCCAACAACAGCTGAAAAGCAAGATGCAGTTGATTCTTGTACACAAGATGCACACACTTCCTTTGAAAGGAATGATTCTTGGAATACCAAGGGTTCTGCATCAGAGATAGACACAAAACGGTCCAAGCAGTAAGCAAACTCTGTTTTTCCCCTCTCTTTTTTTTTTTTTTTTTTGCATCTGCTGCGCCAAAATAATTACGATCATATGTGTTTTGGACATGAAAACATAATATATTATTGTTTGACCAAGAAAGTATATAGGGAACTCAGAGGGGAAGACACAAACATCTGGTTATGTGTTTTTGCTATATTAGGAGTTGAATATCTTAGTTGAGATACAAATTTAACATGCTTATACATCAATCAAAACTCAAATTTCCCCTTGTATGCTTACAATTTTAAGTTTACTTTCGCAAGCTTTTATTGAAAAAGTAGAGTTGCTACACATTAAATGAACCAAGTGTGCATGCTTACACTTTAAGTTTACTTTCAGAAGCTTCTTACTGTAAAAAGTAGAGTTGCTTCACATCAAATGAACCACGTGCCTAAACATATACTGCTTGAGATATTTTTCTTGCCACTTGTGCTTTCCCTTTTCAACATTATATATAATTGATCTGTTACCAGCAGAACACAATTAGTTATACCTCCTCATCCATGAATTAGTGTTACATGTAGTTAGCATTATCTTTTATGAGTATCCGTGCACTTCGCATAATGAATTAGTGTTACATGTAGTTAGCAGAACACAACTAATTATACCTTCTCATCAAGTTGGTATCCTTGCACTTCGTAATAGGCCATCTATAAAAACATTTTTGTAACGAAAGATTTGACACGGCCCATATGAATATAAGAGATATTTATTATTAGTAGATAAGTATTAGTTTTATTAATTATTGGATAAGTGTAAAGTTATTTATTTAATAGATAGGCTTTATTTTAGATAAAACGTAGTATTACAATTATTTTAGGATTGGATTCTTGTCTTCCATTATAAATAGATCAATAGGGTTGTAATTTCATTATGTGAATACTTGATTGGAGGTTTTGATATCATTGGGAATGTTGGTTTAGCTCTCGAAAGTAAACCGTGGGAGAGCAAATCGACCTCTCGAAGTTGATTATTATTCTATTTTTTTACTGGATTCTTTTCATTTTTTTAAAAGTTTGTCAATTTGATTTGTATCAGATTTACAATTGGTTTTAGTAAGAATCTTAAGCTAAACACGTGATGCTCTTATATCGTTTTCAAATACAAAACCGACTAATATAAAGCTAAAATAGATGTCATCTATGGTAAACAATGTTTTTTTCTTTGGTATCTAAATTTATCGTCATAGTTAATTTTTATCATGCAGGCAATTTGCTCAACGTTCGCGGGTCCGGAAGCTTCAATACATAGCTGAGTTGGAAAGAAATGTACAAGCTTTACAGGTAGACTAGAAGCTGAGTATACCTTGTTATTTAAAAGTTAAAGATAGTCAAAACAGGGGATGTAACTATGTAAGTAACATAAGCAATGATTACAGGCAGAAGGTTGTGAGGTTTCTGTTGAGCTAAAGTTTCTAAATCAGAGAAGTCTTATTCTGACCATGGAAAACAAAGCACTTAAACGGCGGTTAGAGAATTTGGCTCAGGAACAACTTATCAAGTACTGTAAGTTTCTAAGGAAAAAAATATTTGATCAACCTATATGATATTATGCTTTTTTTGGATAGTTATCCTCTTTCATAATAACCAATCGTAGATGGTAAAAATATGTGCTTATTATAATATACTTCCATTATTCAGAATGTGTAGGAACTTTTTTTACATGCCTGAACTTTAACCTTGCTATAAATGTGTAGACCTAGAACTAAGAAATTTGACAGTGTACACCGTCATCAAACCCATTTGCACTTGTCTACTTGCGTAAATCCAGAAAGATGAAAGATGTAGGGTTAACTTAGTAATTGCAAATTTTGATTTCGGAGTTTGAAGGTGCTTGGTTCAAATCTTCTCTTATAACTGACAGTAATATGATATTGCTAATGTTCTATTTATGTGATAAATTAATCAGTTGTACCACAACTATATTCAGTAGGATGGTACCTGATATCTTCCTTTTTCAAAAGTGAAAAATATACAAATTCTAATTTGGAGGAATTAATTTTCAAAAGAGAACAAAATTCAACATTTTCACTTATTTGTTATTAAAATTGATAGTTGAAGCAGTAGACCAAGGTTTGGCAATTTGAAATGAATATTCGAGGTACATTGTCCAGAATCTTATTTCACCAGTTAACTGTTAAAAAGAACAGAAAGTAAGAATGCAGGCCAACAAAGAGGTGTCACAACAACGATACCCAATCCTATCTCAACGCGGTATGGGGAAGGTAAGATGGAGACAATCATACCTCTACCCTTAGGTAGAGAGATTGCTTCTAGAAAGACCTCCGGCAGTGGAAAAAAGTTTTAAAAAAAAGAAATAATAATAATAATAACTAAATAAATAAATAGATAAAGAAGATAAAAATAAAAATAATTGAATAATTAAATAATAGAAGTAAGGAAAAAAGCAATAAAAGGCACATAAAAAGAAAAAAGAAAGGTATCGTATGTGTGTGTGTGTGTGTGTAAATATAAGTCTTACTAGGGATAATAAAACTATTAGTCTATTACTAGACATAATAAAGTTAAATTAGTTACTAATTTGGAGATACAAATAAATCTACTTAAATATAGAAGTAGATATGAATGTAGGTGACAGCTCTCCTACTTAATATAGAAGAGCCTTTCTATTTGGTTTAATTTAGTTATTAAAATTTTAATTATTAGGCTTAATTTTTCATATATTTAGTTAGAGAAAAATTAATTTATTAAACCATCTCCTACCTAACCTTAATCCCTTGACTACACTCTCTTACATTCCTACCCCTGGACCCTAATCCTACTTCTCCAAGAAACCCTATCTGAGATCATATGTATGAAGGATTGAAGGGGTTGTAAATTGCAGTAAAGTTAAGATGTTTGACACTCATACTGGTCATTTCTTATTATGGTACATTCATATAATACAGTACCACTATAAAACAAAGGCATAATACCTAAAACGAATAAGGGTTGCTTAAGCATCACACGATAAGAGTTTGAAATTTTGGCAGGTTGGGCCGTGTTGACCTGCCAACACTTCGTTGTCCATTTTGTTAGGTTTTTGTAACTGATCAATGAGGTTAAATATGATTTGAAATACTATATGTTCATAAAAGAATCTAACTTTTTTTTGATAAAACAGGTTGGAGGCTGTAAGCATTTCAATATACTTTAGTTTGTGCGACTTTCAACTCCGTTTTAATTTTTTTTAAGCTGTCAAATCTTTTAGATAATATTCAACTCGCCAATTTCACTAAAAAAACGTAGCTTCTCATAGATACCAAAACATCACACGTAATGCATTATAACGTTCTTACTAAATCTTGGAGATCTCAAGAGTTCGAACAATGATATAAGACATAACTAATCAAACTGAATGGCACTAAATATCCCGGTTAAATACAAACCCCAACTGCGTAGATTCTACTGTATTGAACACTTGATACACACATGACACACCTAACGTACCAGGGTATCTTCACAATGCCATTTTTGTAGAAAACTTGGTAGTAAATTTTTTATGATTACCAATAGATATAGATTATGTCATGTTTTTTTTTGTAAGTTTTTACTGAAGCAAATGTTTTTTGTAGTGGAACATGAAGTCCTAGAGAGAGAAATCAAGAGGCTGAGAGCATTGTATAAACAACAGCAACAACCACCAACAGATCAACCACTTGTTAGTCATAGGCGCACCAACAGTTGGGATACGATGGAATCTCAGTTTGCAAATCTTTCTTTAAGAAACAAGGAATCTGGGGCAGTACGTGATGTTGTTTCTGGCCCGCTTCGCATCTAAATAATAAGTTTCACCGCTCATACAGGATGTCTTCTGACCAACATTTTGTCATCTCAATGACAAAAGGTAATACTTACATGTTGATATAACCAACTTTGATCCAATGTCTATTTCAACTAACCGGCTTTGTTTTCAACCACAAAACCCCTCAAAAACTTTCCATTTAAGATAATACTTGCATGTTGCTAGGTCAAAAATGCTGACGTGGTTCATGAGATGGTGGTACCTTTCACCATGCCGCCCTTCTTTTTTATGCGGGCCAAGTTACCAGCTGTTAAGGTTTGGAAAAGTTTGAGAGTGGTAAAATAAGAGTGGGTTACCATTTGCAGGTTTCACTTTTGTGGGATGAGGCCATTCCCTTCTGCTTGAGATGGAGCCTTTTTCTACAAGTTTTTTGGGTGGTCATTGTGCTTGTGGGTGGTTTTTAATTATGCTAGTATAGCAATTTACTTGCACCTGGTGAGATTGTTTGGCTGGAAGCCTCTGCAGGCTTTGGTGGCTCATCGGAGGTGGTGGTTTCGATCTCTGAAAATTGTCGTTTGTTTCGGCTCCTTTGATTACTTATTTGTAATGATTATTCATCTGTTAATGTTAGTTGTAAAGACACCTGTTGACTTTCATTTTCAAAGTCTGTATTGAACAAATTTCAAGTATTTTCAATCATTAGAATTTATATTATTTGCATCTTGAAACTGAATATTAGAATTAGGGATAGTATATTAGTATTACATGCAATTAACTACATGGGTCTCATGTGCAACAAAAAACAAAATGAGGGGCAACTGTGTAAATGTGTAATAATTAAGGGTTATAGGCCGAAGTACAATAAATAAAGTTTAATAAAACATAATGATTAGACACCGAATGAAGTTTAAATAATTTAAAGTATTTATTCGAATTTGTTAGAACCTAGAGGGGAGGGTAAATAGGTTATATGTCAATTTTTTAAAGTTTTTATAAATATTAGCAAGTAATTAAAGAGTTTAAGGATGAAAGATATCACCAATGTAAGTAGTTAGGACACAATGATTTATAGTGGTTTAAGCAAGGGTTAACAACCTTGCTCTACATCCACTCATTGTTCTCATCCACCAAGAGTTGCTCCACTAACTTCTCCCTTTGAAGGTAGAGATAAACTGTTTACAACTTCTCTTTTTAGCTTACAAGAATTATACTTCACTCTTGCAAACAAGGCTAAGATAAACCTCACTTCACTCTAATTGGAAAGGCTAGAGTTGATCCTCACTTTTCTCTAATTCTATAGGCTAAAGATGGTCCTCACACTATTACAAATGTATATGAATGTAATGGAGTAATTAAACTTAAAAGCTTTCACTCTTGCTTGATTCTTGATCTTGATTTTTCAAGGAATATGAGCTCACAAGATTTTGTATGTATTCAGTGTTTTTCAGATTGCAAGAGCTGAGTAAAACACAAGACTTGAGTTGCCTTAAATAAGGAAAAATGTTAATGCTCAAAAAGTGTCCAGAGTTACCACGGTCGACCGTGGCATCGACCGTCGTTCTGCTGGAAGATTTTGAGCCTTGTGCATATAGACGTTGGGTTTTTACCAAAACCACACACAACCCATTTTTATCATAAAAATGCAATGAAAAGGAGTTCAAGAAAAGTTGTGTTAGTGGCATACTTCTTAAGTTTGAATTTAATCATGAAAATGGTAGTTTGAAAACCAAATACACAAAGCATGTTGAAAGTTTACCACTTTGGGAGATTCTTTTTGGGTTTTGACTTGTTTCAATGTAAGATTGTGTTTAGTATTTGCCAAAATGGGAATTCATTTGCTTTGATTTCCAAGTTTGTGATTTTTATAAAAATTGTCTCAAACTTTATAAAAGTTTTTATAAAAATTATTTTATAAAAACTTAAACTCATTTGATAATTTATTTTGTAAGCTCATAGACTTTGAACGTTTATTTGTAGGAATCTTCGACATCGGCATCTACTTGAATTCGGATCTTTGACGATTGAAGCTTGGCCATTTGATGAAGCGTATTTTATAGATTATAGATGAGAATATATTTGATTAAATATATATATATGTATATGTGCACATATGTTAATGTGAATATATACAATTATATAAACAAGTTGTATATTTTTGTGTCAACAAAAGAGGATATATTTGTAAGCCTATTTTTCCCAACATAATTTATTTTGAACTTAATAAAACGTTAAATAAGAAATTTCAATGAATAATTTGAATAATTAAAAAACATTTTAACATTCATAATAATTTAATGAATAAAATATGATTGTTAAATAAGGCCACAATGTAAAAAAAGAGTATCCGAGTAAACATACTTAATGATTCAATGGATGTTTTAGGATCAAATGATTCAACTATATCGTCGTTTCTCATTCAGCATAGTTTTCTTTTAAGAGCTGGTAATTATTGCATGTTGAGCACTTCAACATTTAGGTCTCGTTTGTTTCATAGAATTCGAAAGAATGAAATGGAATTGAAATCAAATTTCGTGTTGTATTGCGTATAGTAAACTTGTTTTTGAATGAAATCTCATTCTTTAGGATGTTTACATTCCCTCAAGTAATAGAAAGTCCATTCCACAGTTGGGCTAAGAAATTTAAATCAATTTCATTCCTTCGAATTTTGTGAAACAAACGGAACCTTTAATGTTGAATGATTCTATGTGTTTATAATCAAACACATAGTTTTGTACTGATGATACTTACATCTTTCTTGATAATCACCTAATTATAAGATTGCAAAACAAATCTTGTAGATTTCTCAAGACAACTATAGGATATGTTTAGTATGTAGGTTTAGGAACTTTAGGATAATCACCTAAATGCAAGTGATGCATTATGTTCTTTTGAGGGGATGAGTATGAAAAAACTCTAAGAAAGATTTCTTTGTTATTCTTTCAAATCTTATACTCGTTTACAAACCAGATACCGACCTTGACTACTTTCACAAACCCGAGCCTACTACAGACAAATTTAAGGTGTATACCTGAAGCACAAGAAACCACATGATCAAACCTTTCGTCCGTAACGAAGAAATATTTTCAGTTGACGTGTTTGATTATTAGTCAAACCTTTCGGGTTGAGTTTGCCTGTGAACACTTTTTTGTCCATCCAAGTTGTACCCTGGACACTAAATATGGTGGTATCTTTCTTAAGGATTGATCTTCTCCTGTAGGCTGTAACAGAAACTACAACTCTAAAAGCATGTCGGCATACATGAATAAAATCTGCTTCAAGGAGATTAAATTATCTTATATGTAACATTTATAATTTGGAAAAATAAAAAGGAGAATTACATCATAAATTTGGTCATCCTAAATAATGTTTGAAAGCTACAAGCTTTTAGCAAATAGATCCCCAGAAGAAACAAGTATTACCAGGATCAGAGATGTATCCTCATGTTTGACGCCTTCGCTTGAAGTTTGACTCATCATATGATTCCCATTTCTTGTGATCAAGAATGCTGATGTCATCAAGATCAGCAATGGCAAGTAGGTACTGCGTCAGCTTGACTAGCTCCCTGTCACTCTCTCGGTTTGCATGTGCTTTTCTGAACGGTTTTATGGTCAACCCGTTTTGTGGGTTCATTACAAAGTTTCTCCTTAAATCATCAAACATTATGGTATTCTTTGAACTGTAAAACTGCATTCAGATCATAATGTGCGTCATGAATTATGAATAACTTGACAAGTTTAAGCAATCAATGAATGATGTAAATTGCTAAAAATAAGCTAGTAGTAATGGAACCTCGGGGAAATGTGCCCAAATTAACCCGAGTGGTTTGCAGTCAAAGATTCCCCTACTATCTGATTGAACAGTGATCATTGCTAAATGGTCTAAAAGAGCAGTAATTTTGTAATTGGGATTACTGAGTACCCCAAGCTGTCCCATCTTCAATTCAACCCATTTCATGCTGCACAAAGAAATGCTTTACTGTTGGCAATATGCTTTTCATCTAACTGTAGGTAACTAAATAATTACTAAAGGCTTACCTCGTTGCAGACCATATAATGATATCATACTCTGCATACGCAGCTGTCAAGAACTCATGGAGATCTGCATTTGTAAGAAAGTTAGCAGATGCTCTTACTCGATCATTTGTTATGATTTTATCTTTTCAAGTGCAAATGATAATGTAGGATTCTTACAAGGGCGCATGAGTTCAAGAGGGTTTTCTGCTGTTGACCGATGGTCAAAGAGAGTATAGTCTATATCCAACACAAGAAGCTTTTTCCCTTTTCGGCATGGGTTTTTGAGTTCAATCTATAATCAAACATCCATTAACAAATATGAGAATCAATTATTTTGCACAGATAAATGCCCCAGCCTTTTAATCAAAACTTATATTAACCAATAGCTCCATTGGTCAACTTTTCTCCATTACTATATCGGTTTTAGTATTTTAATTGGATACGTAGAGGCTGATCACTTGATCCTACCTTTGAAACTGGGACTTCTTATGGACAAAATCAGATGGGTATTACACAATAGGATCATACCTTGACAGTTGAAGAGAAAGTATAAATATACGAATCAAGACCAAACACAGCAAGATGGCAGGTTGGGCTGGGTAATGAGTCCAAATGGGTTCAACCGTTCAAGAATTCCGGTTGAAACGGGACTTTTTAGTACGCGACTACGCGTCATAATGTGCTGTGTTGGGTTGACCGCATACATCTTTTTGTCCATTTTTATGTTTTTTTTCTTAATATTTAGTGCTTTAATTATGTTTACAAAACTAATATTTGTACAATAATAATCTCAATCTTTCAATTATATGATTCAGGAGATTGTATCCTTTATAAATAAATTTGCGCCCGCTTACAATCCCATTTGGCTTTTGCCCAGTTCCTCTTTTAGCTAAATTTTTAGGTTTGAATTGTATTAGATAAAAGAGAACCCAAATGGATCCCTTCAAAAGTAAATGGCTTCGAAATTGCCAGCTCTAATAAAACCAAGGTAAAACCTTTTTAGAAAATCATATAAAGAACCCGTAAGAGGCAATAAGAAACTGTCCAGGATATTATGATGATATAAGCATATGCCCAGGCGAATCAACCCAATTAGGATAAAATGGAAAAAATGACCATTGGCAAACATACAGGGTAATGATAAAGACATTTAAAAAAACAAAGATGGAGTTTAGAAAGACATGCCTTGTATTGATCAATACGTCTCCTCAGTTTCTGCTTGTTGACCTCTTTGTCTTTAATATCAACAGCTTCATCTTGCCCAATTTCAAAATCATCAACAATTTCCGGAGAATCAACTTGGTCCACGATTATATCATCTTCAATAGTACTGCATCAATCAAGTAAAGTCACACATTTATCATTCAAACAATAAGATCAGATCATAATATCATATTGTATTTGTGATGATGAAATGCATTTCTTTTGGGGGAAAGACAAGCACGTAATGAACATATGTTTGGTTGTGGCATAGCTGGTCTGTATATCGACCAAAGAGAAGGCCAAGAGAGATAATATCCGAAAATGTTAGGCATGTACTTATAAAAACCTGAATCTAATATGTAATTAATCATTGATTAAGTAAATTAGGTGAGGGAAATCTATAGGAGCTCAAAAGGGACCTATTTTCACAAACGTTGAAGAGATTCACTGCTCTGTCACTCAATCACTTCCTGACAGTTATGAGATATTATTGGAAAGAGAAAATCAGTAGCCAGCTCCCTAACAATACCATCAAAGTTTCCAACTTCTTTTTTTAGTCTTTGGTTATCTAAGGGTAGAATGTTTTTTTACATTCAGTAATTTGATGAGTTTGATGCTAGCATCGACTGTAGCTGTAGATTTATCCTACTGAAAATCCAGGTTTCGAGCCTGAGTTAAGAACATAAAAGCTAGGCACTCTGTACAAAGTGTAGAGGCTGGAAAGGAAGATAAAATCAAGGTTTCCATGTGGGGAGCATTTAAGGTTGACATCAGAGTTCACTGTGTTTCTCTTCTTCAGAAACAAGAAGTAACTTTAGCACCTGACAGCAGTTCAAAATCATTTTTATGTCTAACGTGAGCTTTATATACTTTTATTCAGATAAATCAACTAATCAAGATCTAATCAATCATAAAAAAACCTCCAACTAGTTTCAGCACAAATCAATTGCGTACAGAAATTAAAAACTAAACTTATTATTGAAGAACACAAACAGTAATAGGTTTACCCGATCATTGTCATTTTGAGAGAAGATTTAAGCGGCAGACTAGAGAGAAGGATTGAATCATCTGCGAGTTTGGATCCAATTTTAGGGTAAAGAAGTTTCTGGCGTTTGGGGAGTACGTTTGTCAGATGGCAAATGCGTCGCTTTAGCTCAGCAACGGAATCGTCGCCGCATACTCTTACGGTGTACTCCTTGCCGCTCCATTTCACCGTTAGTGTTAGCTCCTCCTCCGTCACCGGAGACGTCAACGACGACGATGCACCGGCCATTCACGTCGGAAACTGTTTCTTCAGCAATCAAGTAGAATGCCGGAAATAAGAGGAATTAACTTTACTCCGGTTTTAGTAACTCAACTGTTTATTGAATTTTCATTTTGTACCCACAACTCTGAAAACTTTTCATTTAGATCCCAATTTGTTGTCACGACTCATAATTTTTTTTACAACTTATTCCTCATAATGGACCCATAATAATATAAAAGTTATTTATTTTTAAAATATGGTTTTTGTTAACTTAAGTAATACATAAATAGTTGTAGAAAATGGACAAAGATACCAACTGAATAAGATCTTTTGAACTCATAATGGACCCATAATAATATAAAAGTTATTTATTTTGACCTATTACCCAACCTGTTAATTATAACACCCGTAGAAAGAAGCAATAAGAGACCAAGTGAATTGATGATGTTATGCACATTTTAGTTCAAAGCTTTATCTATTATATTGCTTACAAATGATAGTCTTGTAATCTAATAGGTCAGCAAGAACAACATGTAGTTACTAACCTTACTGAAAGTCTAAGATGTAGAGCTTATTCAACATGTCTTCTTTTGCTCTTTCTACTTGGCAAACAACAACAGACCGCACAAACAAACTAACAAACGAAATACAAATGTGAATTTAAAAGTAAGCATAACTTGGATCACACCCCATGGGAACAATTGCTGCAAGGCTGTTTAGAATAGCCTCACACTAGCCCGTACTATCATTAAAGGTGACAATTTCAACCAAACGGATAACTGGATAAGATAATAACTAATAAACGAAACGGGTCATAGTTATTTTTTAATGATACAACCTACTAAGTGACTTTATTCTCGAATTAGGTAATATTGTAATAATTTACTATTTTTAATCATAATTAACATACAAGTAATTTGTAAAATGTCTTTGAAAGGGAGAAACAAGTGTTTGGCAGTGGAACCTACCCAAAATCATTTCGACCAGAATAAAAAGTTACTTGTTTTGACCCGTTACCTAACCAGCCCATGCATTTTTACACGTCTAAGTTCTTGCTTTCAAAATGCAACACTAAGTGTACCCATTAGTTTCGACCCGAAGAATAATATTCATAACGGCATTATGAGCTGCAGTGACACTTTGTTTAGCTATGTAATATCTAAAGAAGCATGATATATATATATATATATATATATATATATATATATATTATGAACTTTTCAATATATATATATATATAACATCAGCACTTTGGTTAACAAGAATCCTGCCACACTGAATAGTAGTTATACATACAACTCTTGGAACATGTAACATCAGTATGTCAAATACATATATACTGGATATACAGTTATAAACACCAAGGGATATTATCACACAAGATTTACGCATATCGGCAAACAAAATGAAATAACGAGTCGTAAGTTAATAGTTTAATACAGTAAAAAAGTGTTTGAAAAAACTACAGAAATATAAAAAGTTAGAGAAATATGAACTAGACTTTAGTATAAGGAAAATTGTCAAAACCTGCCGTTATCTCACCCTCGTTTCTTCGGTCTTTAAGGCTCTTTCGCTCCTGTTTAAGGACTACTTGCAGGAACAAAGTACAAAAATTTAGAAGCTGATAAGTAATCAGTACTCAAAAGACAACATATGGAAGTGAAGACAAAAGTTCAAACGAGAACTGTTTTTCGTACGAGAACCGCAAAAACCAATCTTAGCCGTCCAATTCCCCCTCCTTCAATTGGATTGCCCACCCATGAATTCCTTACATGCACCCCGCCACACTCAATCCCCCCACACTCTTCATCCAAGAATTCCATTATCAAAAATAAACGGCCAAGATTGGTTCTCGCAGTTCTCGTACGAAAAACAGTTCTCGTTAGAACCCTTCCCAGGAAGTGAATATATCATATCCTAAGTGTAATTGGTAAGAAATTTTCTAAAAATGTAGAAAGTTTCAAATCTTGTAGTTTAACATAATTGTGAGTTATACTAATTATTAGTAAGGATTGAACAAATGATGCTACTAGTCCTATATATGAAGCTACACAGTAAACAGGAAATTAATCAATTATAAGATGAAGCCAATATTTTTCAGATTTTGGTATATATGTAAGTCAACACAAGCAGGCATTCAAGTTGTCAAAGTAAAGGATATTTTTCAGATCAAACCAACTTACAGTATTGTCAAGAGGTTAAGAAATGTTTAAAACCTTAAACCAAGAAAAGACAAAGACATCAAACCAGAAATTATAAAGAAGTTGAGTAAGTTTTTATTTTATATGTTTTTTCTTTTTACTGTATATTTTTCTGAACACCAAATTACACACACCCGTAAAATCTATATTTTATATGTCTAATATGAGACTTGAACCCATAACCATAGAGAAGACCTGACACACTTCATATCATCGGGCTATAAGCCCTTTGGTTTTTTTTTTAACTATATATGATGTATTACATTCAAAAAAACATATAAATTATCAAATTCGTAAATGATATTTAATAGGAAAAGATTTATATGTATAAAAATAAAAACTAAATTAAATTTCCGTATGATACAGGGGTGGGTTCAAAAAATAATAAAATATTAAACATAAATAAAAAGTATTAAATAATTATAAAACACGAATTAGTGAGAATTTAAATAAATGATGACAGACGACGTCAGTACCCAAACCAACCGTAAAGTGTCAAACGCGAGGGGGAGAACAAATGTGATGGTAGAAACTAGGGGTGAGCACGGTTCAAAAACCGGACCGGACCGAAACCCAAAATCTATAAAAAACTAGGACCAAAGACCGGACCGACCAGTCCCGGTCCGGACTGGTCTCGGTCAGGTTCGTCGGTTTTTCGATCTATTGTTTGTTTTATACACTATATTAAACAAAACCGGACCGAAACCCGAAATCTATAAAAAACAAGGACCGAAGACCGGACCGACCAGTCCCGGTCTGGTTCTGTCCGGTTCGTCGGTTTTTTCGGTCTATCAGGTCACATGCTCACCCCTAGTAGAAACGTATAAGTGATTGTATTTTTTGTTTAATCTATCGATTATTATTGTTACAATAAAAGGAATAACATTAAGTATTTATTGGTAGGGTTGTTCAAAAAAACGGACCTACCTTGGATGAACTAAAACCGAAAAAACTGATATCTGTAAAACACGTACCCCGAAAACTAGAGTATCCATTGAACACGGGGCGGGTTCGGATTTTAAATTTCGATATCCGCGGGTACTAGCAATGTACCCACACAATGCAATGGTGACTAATGATTTTTCTCGATAACTTATCCGTTTTTAAAACAGGGGTGATGTGTTTCTTATCTAAATTATATTGGGTCAATAAAATTCACATGGATTGAAAAATCCGACAAGAGTGTTGACATTATAACTCTATGCTATTTTAACTACATTACCCATTAAAAAAATCTAGAAATTTTTATAAATGTAAAATTATATGTTATTTAGATTTAGTACGTCTAATTATACATAATTTTGATAGAATATTTAATAGAAAAGGTTTATTTATTAATTTTTGCAATCATTAAGTTAATTTAGATTGATTTGATTTTTAAATATTCTTTATTTTAGAAGGTTTATTTATTAAAATGGTATATAAGATTGTCATTAACTCTACCAAATAATTACTTTATTTAAAAGTTTCCATTTAGTTTAATATTAACGTAAATTAGTAATTTCAAATTACTTAAAATTAAGAGATTACAAAAGTCTTAAATGATTTATAAGATAGTATATATGTATTTGTTAATATTGAAATACCAAAAGTCATTAGAAAACTTAAATTCCTCAAAACTATCTAACTTACCTCTAGTAGCCCCCATCGTCTCCCCCAATTCTTTGGACATTCGACATCGAGAACCTGCAACGGTTGAGAGTTCAACATGAAGACACTAGAATCGGTCAATAGTGCCGACTTCAAGCCTATCGGTTTTTTGTTTCTACGAGACTATCATAGAAGATCTGTTCGATTTCTGCCAATGATTTATTTATTATTGTTGACTAGTTTAATCATTGTTTATTGTTTTATTATGAATCTGAACTCGTTGAAAACAATAAAAATGAAAAACAACTCAAATTTAAGAGTAACTGTGACCCGGACCGTATATATCCTTCTCCCTTTCAGTACTCGCACAACGGGTAGCCGTTGTCTGCAGTTTGGTTTTGGTTCATACTCGTCTCGTAGTGGCGGTTTGCACAAAATTCACTACCCACCCCGGAACACCCCTATTTGTTGGTTATAGCTTAAAATAATTTAAACTAATTATAAAATATTTTAAAATAATAAAACTAAGAATTCGGTTAAATACTATGTTTTGAAATGTTATAGAGGTTAATATGCTATTTATAAATTGAGACGGTCAATACGAAATTTTAAGGTTTATGTTATATATGATATTTACATAATTGATAATACGTTTTAGCAATGTTAAAAAATAACAGTACCAAAAAACGACTCTGCTGGGGATCGAACCCAGAATCTCTGGTTTCGTAGACCAGCGCCTTATCCATTGGGCCACAGAGTCACTTGTTCACTATTGTCTTTAAAATAGTACTTAAATATAATAATTGAACAAAACATGCACATGTCGCTTTCTTATTTCATTATTAAAATTGACCTTAAATATAATAAATGTTTCTCTCTCTCATTTATTCCTAGAGAAACTTGATAACAAATAAGCCATAAGGAGTTAGTCCTCTACGTGGTTTTAAAAAGCTCGTTTTGGTTTTGTTATATCTTCGTCATGACTTGAGGTGTGATCATATCGTTACGATATGGTCCAAGGCTTGGACGTAAAACTTGACATACGTTAAAGTTATGCTTGACATGACTTTACTTGTTATAAGCCGCGTTTTTTAGGCGTGTTAGAGGTATTAAGTCATATGAATTAAATGTATATAGTTATTCGGTTATAAGATTGGTTTGAATATACTGAAAACAAAGAAAAAATTGATGAATTACGTAATAAACCTATAATTATGTGTTTTTAATGTTTGTTTATATAATTTTATGTACATAATTAGAATTTAAATACAAAATTTTTGCCTTAAATCACGCCTTACGAAACGCCACGACCTCGCCATGACTTTCAAGGCTTGACCTTTCCGTCACGCCGCATCTCACGTTTTTTAGAACCTTGGTTCTCTAAATGGACATTTTTACCTTTTTAAAACATGTTTTATCTAAAAATATATTTTTTTAAATTACTTTTTTTTATCAAAATTATATGCTAAATTAATCTATTTTGTTGGAAAGTCATGAAAAGAGAAATAAAGTTTTCATACAATTCAATGATTCATGTATGAAAAAAGATGTGGCCCCCACTATCATTTACTACCTATTCCTTTTTCCATTCCTACCACTTAAGAATTCTTAAATATTATTATACTTAAAATAAACAATATTTTTCTCTTAATTTTTTATTTTTTATTTTTGAAAAGCAAGAGAAACCAATACCAATACCTCAAAAGCCAAATATGCACTACACAAAGAGTCTCATAGAATTTGCAAGCTACAAATGCCATAACACTTATAAGTGAAAGAAATCAAAAACAACAACTAAGAATATCATGAAGATAAACAATCAAAACTCTTACATTCTGCAAAAAGAAATAGAAATAACTAAATCGTAGAGTAAGTTACTTATGTACATGTTGAAGTGATTAACTACGACAAGCACGTTATACAACCAGTCTTCAAACAATGCTTGATCCAATTAAAGATAGTAATGTGAAAATCAAACCATAGATCTTGAACTTTTTGACTATGCTACATAAATACGATTTTGTTTCGATTCCTCCATATCAGGTAATTAAGACAATGACCACAAAGTTTACGTTTTAGCTTTTAAATTAATAACAAGGTTTATGAATTTTAATGAAGCGTTACAAAATCACTTATTATTTTATAAAAACTTTAATATTAATAGAAGCATAAGTAATATATAAAATTAATTATTTTTATTGTTTTAGTAAAGCAAAATTCTTAATTTTTTAAGGACACCTGTTATGAATTTTTTTTATTTCAAGTTTAGTTGCTATGTTTTTAGATGAAAAATTGCTTATTTCAGAGTTTTTTTCTTTTCTTTTTTTACTTCAAATTTTCTTATTTATTTAGTTATATTGATTAATTATACTAAATTTTACGTGTTACTTACTACGAAAAATAAAAACCTAAGTCGATTATAATATGAATTAGATAGCATGCACACATAAAACAAAATTTAACCACATTTTCCAATGGAGTAAAATAACGAAAATACAATAAACTATGTTAATATTGTCATTGTACGCAACCAACTTTATTTTGTACACTTTATTTTGTGCCTAAAAATACAAACAACTTACAATTTTGATTCATTGTATGCAATCGGTGACCTGATTACCAGGTTACCGGTTGTCGATTGTATACAATGAACAAAATTTGAAAGTTGTTTGTATTTTTAGGTACCAAAGTTCTTTTATTTTTGGCTAGGTTACCAGTAAGTTATATATGGTGATAGGTAACTTGCATACAATGAACCAAATTTGTAAGTTGTGTATATTTTTAGGTACAAAATAAAGTTGATTGCATACAATGACAATATTGGCATAGTTTGTTATATTTTTGTACAATTTGCCATTTTCAATTATACGTGTTTAAATTTCTCTTCATTCTATTTTAAACATTTGCGTTTAAATACTAGTTTTCATATTTTTATTCAACATTCTTTTATTTACCGCCATAACCGTGGGTTGGATAACCTCGCTTCACATCAAACTTGAGGTTGAATGTAAAATTTAGAAATCTGGCTATATATCTTAAACAAATGATAGACCCAAAGAAAATGGGAGAAATGACATAGAAACTACACATAATATCTAAGGCAAACTGCTCAAAATACAACGAACTTTGGCTAAACTACTATTGTATACAACCAACTTACAAATTTTTAAAAAAATACAACCAATCCTCTTATATCTCTCATTGTATGCAAGTTGTAACCTTTTTGACAGGTTACAATCATTTTTAAAAAATTTGCTTAATTTTTTATTTTTTTTATTTTTATGTTCATCATCAAGTTCTTCCAATCTAAGAAGATTCAAACTTCATTAAAATCCAAGAACATTTAAACCTCGGATCTGTAAACAAATCATACATCCAAACAAAAAACCCAAATAACAAGCCATAATACATATCAAATTGAAGATGAACTCAAGATCTCATTAAGTCCAAGAACATTTATATCCAAGAACATTTTAGATAGTGTTTCATATCCAAAGAGTCTAAACCAAGAATCAAATCATATGTTCAAATCGGAAATCAAAACTAGACATTCAAGCCCCAACATACAAATAATAGAATTTTAATGTTTAGCATAATGGCACCTTCAGATCTGAATGAAGAGAGAAAGAGACACACCTGTGAAACAGATCGATGGTGGTTGAAGGCGGCGGCCACGGTTGTTTGAACGGAGACGACGACGGCGGTTGTTTGAAAGGGGATGATGGTGGAGGTTGTTCGAAAGGGTACGCAAGAAACCCTAATCACAAGGCTACGGTGGCGGTTGTTCAAAAGGGGACACAAGAAACCCTAATCACAAGGCGACAACGGTTGTTTGAAGGCGACACAACTGAACCATGAACAATCGAGATGCCTTAGCCAGATGATGGTGGGTGTTTGTGTGTGAAACCCTAAGCACGACTACGGTGGTAGGTGACGCAAGAAAATCATGATGATGGTGTGTGATAGCGAAGGCAGTGGTGGTGCTTTGAAGAGAAGGGGTTTGCACAGATCTTCAAAGCAACTTCATACATTTGAATAAAAGATCAGAAAAAAATAGAAATAAACGGTTGGTTACCGGTTTTTTAAAGGTAACATGCATACAATGGGAGATATAAAAAGGGTTGGTTGTATTTTTGTTTAAAAATTTAAAGTTTGTTGTATATAATAGTAGTTTAGTCAAAGTTCGTTGTATTTTGAAACAGTTTACCCTAATATTTAACGTCACCAATACTAGGGATATAATCCATAAGTAAGAATACACGGTGTCAAATGAAGATCTATAACAATCGCTAGTCAATAAAAACGAAGTAACCAGTTTCCTCATGTGAACATGCACCATAATAAAATAGTTTTTTCTTTTCAATAGGTAATAAAATCATTGGATACAAGAGACTATAAAATCATGTCATAACCTACTGTTACTGTTGTTGTTACTATTATTATTATTATTTAAAAAGTATCTATTTATAAATTGTTTTAGTAAAATTATGAGATTTTTTAAATTATTCTATTCATATTTATTTATTTTTCTTTGAGTTATTTAATAAATTTTTTTATCTTTAACTAAACAATAAAAAACCCTAACTATAATTACTTACCGATTAATGGTGTTTGTACGTTGTTAAAGAAACTAATTTTTAATTATTTATTTTCAAAATATTTTTTAAGTACATTAATATTTATTTTCTTACGTTTTTCTTTCATATTCATGAGTTTTTATAATAAGTAACATTAAAATTGCTAATTAACCTATTAATTAATATTGATAATAAAAAAAATTTATCTTACTATTTATGATTTTTATTCTTTTATAAAAGATTTAGTTAACAACATTCATGAAGGGTTATGGTTAAAAATTATAAAATGTTTATTAATCTACCCACTCTGAGTAAATTAATAAAATACTATTTTTATTATTCTAATTATAAATACTAACATTTGTGGCTAAATTAATTTGAGCCTAACACCATTCATAGTTGAGTTTTCAAAGTATGTCGTAATCATGTCGATCATAATATTTAGTGAGTTGTGTTCAATAGGTTAAGTTGCGTAATGATATAAAAGTTGTCCTAATGTTCTAATATGGTACTTAAAGTATTTTTTTTTTATATATAAACTATTTAACTTGTTAAAAACGTGTTACTATACCCTTACATCAAATGTTACCTGGTAAACAGGTAAAACCCTAATTTGATGCTTTTCTTACCATTTTTTATCAGTAATGCATAAAATTAGGGAAATAGTTCATTTAGAGCTCTTGAATGTGGCAAGAATGTCTTCATCATCATTCTACAACTCCAACCTAAATCCAAAGCTTCCAAGCATATACTATTATGAGAAGCCAGTAAAATGTCTAATATTATGGACAAGAAACAACTCTGGTTGAAGATTTCTAACATGCCCTAATTCTTTGCTATGATATTGTATAAAATTAGTCATTGGAATTTGTGAAAATTGGCCTAATTAGTTAATGAGAATTACAACCAAGATTACAAACAACTTTTGTGACAAGGAAACAGAACTTGCCATGTACAAGGCCAAGATGGAGTTATTAAAGTCAAAATAGAGGAAAAATGAAGTATTTGAAAGATGTTCAAATGTGTACAAAAAAAAACTTTAAGTAACATATTGGAACATTAGGACAAGGTTCCTAACATGCCCCGACACTTGAAATGAGTTTAAAAATCATGAATTTACCGGCTATGCCGGTTGCAGGTTAAAAAAAGAGGTATATTAACACGTTTTTGACAAGTTAAATGGTCATATGTGTAAAAAAACACTTTAAGTACCACATTAGAACATTAGGACAACTTTCATATTATTACGCAACTTTAACCCTGTTCAATAAAGTCCATGTAAAAAACATAGTCCTAACATTTTAATATTCAATCACAGGTGGTTCAATATACAATCACATGTGATTTGTAAAAGCATCACATATGAATTACGAAAATACCACTCCACCCGAAATTTTAAAATGCAATCTGGACCATTGATACCATTGATCAAAATACTAAAATTAGTCCCTTAGTGTTAGTCCCAGATTGAGTACGCAACAACAAATGTTTGTAAAAGGGGGGTTGAATACAAACTTTAGCTTTTTAAAAATTAAAGACACACTTATATACTTTTATATAATTCTTATTTATATGAATCAAGAATTACATGTACTAGAAGCGGAAATTCTAAGTACAATAAAAGGTGGCAATCAATTTGTCTAACACATAGACAAGCTAACTCTAAAACAACTAATGTATTTAGAGTGTTCAACACATGAACAAGTTTGATTCTACACAATGCTTATACTCTACGAAATTTCTCAACTGATGAGATTTTCTTTTAGTATAGTAGAGACTTCACTTTGTTGTGTTGTGTAGTATTCTGTTTTATGCATGTCCATCATGCATGAGTATATATAGAAGTCTTGGTGGATCCGGTTGCATGAAGGTAAGAGACCAAGAGGATGTGGAAATATAATATTTTAATTGTAAAGGTAGTGGGTGAAAAGTAAAGTTACTTTAATCAAAAGTATGATAAAAGTAATTGTACTTTTCTGCAAAAATGCAATCCATTCACAAAATAAAATATTAAAGTCCACATCTGCTGTCGTGTAGAAGTATCTTTCCCTTTCCATGATTGTACTTTAATCAACACCATGCTTCTGATTGATTTGACTTTACCAAGTATGGGATTGCCAGCCATACTTCGTTGTTTGAACAAATCTTCAAAATCTTCGTCTGTTTAAGGTATCATTATCCTTTTCCAGAGGATAAGGTCAAACCTTTTTGTCTCATACTTGATCCAAAAAGTGCATTTTACTTTTACAAACAAAGATCTAAGGCATAATAGAACAACATATGTTCTGCCTTTTACATATGACTTACAATCTGAAAAGATAGAGTAGATTTGACATTTTTCATGACTCAGCTAATAGATTGTACAAGGAACTCTGATATTCACTACTTAGTTGACAAAATATATTAGTTGATCACTTTTAGCTAGGACTCGGTTGATACAAATTGCTCAGCTGATCATATAGATGCTCAGCTGTTCAATAGTAAGCTTAGGAGAACATAAGCTCATGTATTTGTATGATCAGTTGATCAAGAATGCTCAGCTGATCAATCAAATACATCAATTTATAAGGGGAGATGACTTGTGTAAAGAAGGACTTACTTAGCTGATGCTCTGTGCCTCAGCTGATCCATTTGTTCACTCAGCTGATAGAGTAGGCACTCAGCTGATCAAATTCTTCACTCAGCTGATCACTTTCTTCACTCAGCTGATCAAACTGTTTACTCAGCTGATGGAATATTTTCATCAGCTAATCAACAATTTTGCTCAGCTGATAGACTATTTTCCTCAATTGATGGTCTTCTTTACTTGTTTTCTTCATCTGATGCTCCTTGGCTGATATCCTTTGGCTGATACATTGAGTAGGATCTGATGCTCAGCTGATGGCTTATTTTCCTCAGCTGATGGTTCCATACTTAGCATATTTTTACATAAACTGATTCAAACAACACATGTTTGAATTCTTTCTAAGTCATACTGAATGTAGGGTTTAGTTATCATCAAATCCTATGTTTTAGGATAGGCAGAGTTGATTATTAGGTGAAGTGATTATCTCCCCAACAATCTCCCCCTATTTGATGATGACAAAACCTTTTTCTTTTTGAAGAATCAGTTTGACTTCGAATTACAAAAGATTTAAACTTTTAAGTACATATGGCTACCTAGCTATCTGTTTTTGGTAGCTCTTTTTATTTGAACCTTGTTCTGTTTTTGGTTTCTTTTCTAATGTTCCATTTTGTTCTGTTTTTGTGGAATCTTTTTATATGTTGTACCATTTTGTTCTGTTTTTGTGGTATCTTTTCATTTTTATATGTTTTTGATTTTCTAATATACATAAACATCACTTGAAATAACAGAATAAAGAAATGTACATAAGTGATTACAAAGATTAACTACTAACTAACTATTCTATAATGTACAATCAACTAAATAACAACAAAATCTTCAGAGTTAGAATCAGTCTTCAATCATCCCACCAAGGTTCTTCTTTAACTTCAAAATCTTTGGCATGGGGATCAGCTTCAGCTAAGACTTCACATTGGGCTTGAACAAGGGCTTCAAAGTTTTCATTTCCAGTTCTACCTCTTGTAGATATCCTTAGCCCAAATAGAAACTTCTTGCTAGCTTTAAGGATTTCAGACTGTCTAAAGAACCTCCATGTGCCAGCTCTGTCCAAAAAGAATATACCTTTAACAGGCATAATTATAAACTTGTACAGCTCAGGAGTGATGTTTAGTGGAAGAGAAGTGTTGAGACCCTCAAAATCTGATAGGAATTCATGTTGGGGTAGTAACTCTCTTAGCTCAAATGGTTTGAAGGGCTTGGAACCTTTCTTATGAAGATTATCAACTGTGTGCACATGCCTGTAATAGTCATCTGGAGTGAAGGCCCTTTGTGACACAGCTAGAGCTATCCAATTCTGAATTTTCTGAATGAATTGAACTTTGAGCTTTGATTTGGATTTGAAGAGAAGGTACAGGATCTCAACTAATTCTGTGAACCCATATATGTGACACCTCTCATAGGATACAACTTCACAGCTGTTGAAGTTGTTCTGTCTTATAGCTTTGAGGTAGGGTTCATCATCACCTTTATGGACAGTGGCTCTTGTTATTGGAGTTGGTTCTGTTCTGTTTCTCAGAATATTAATTCTTTCTTTGAAGATTTGAAGTCTTTGTTAACTTAGGTTGATGGGAGCAGATAAATCAAGGTTGAAGAGGGTTTTGATGGCATCAGCATGGGATCTAGCTTTGAGTAGTTCAGCCTGAGATTTTTCCTTTGCCAATTTGTGTTGAGCAGCAGCTTGATTTTGACTTTGTTCTTGCTCTTGCTGATATGCTAGCTCTTTGGCTTGGTAGATTTCCTCAACTGAAACACCCAATGCTTGAGCCATTTGAGTATTTTCCCTTTCTTCCTGTTCTTTAAGAGCAAGCTCCCTTTTCATTTGAGCATCTGCTTCAACTTGCTCATCTGTCATCTTTTGTTTGCCTTTATCCTTAGGAGCAGAGGTTGAAGCCTTTTGGACTGATGGGGTTGATTGGACTGGTGGAGCAGATGGCTTAGGGCTTTGTCTTCTTCTTCTGAGGATGTCAGAAAGTGGAGTATCATCCTCATCATCAGAATCAGACTCTATGGTGATTGGTGGAGAGCAACCCTCAGCAACTTTTCTTTTAGGCTTTGGCCTGTTTGCCATCCTTTTCAGCCTTTTGGGAAACCTTTGCTCCCCCTCAGAAGATGCTTTTCTTTTAATAGATGAGGGAGCTGTTGCTTTGGGTGCTTCCTGCTGCATGATTTTTGAGGCAGTTTCAGCATAAGCAGCATCAATATCCTCTGAGTCAGGATCATCCTCCCTTGAAGAACTTGAGAATTTCTCCCCCTTTTTGGCATCATCAAAAGGAGGAGGGGAGTCACCTGCTGCAGGCTTATGGGTTGGGGTAGGGGCAGGGGTATGGGTTGAGGAAGGGGTAGAGGAGATTTTAGAGAGCTGAAGGGAGAGGTCATCCTTTAAGATCTTTGATAGCTTTCCATAATGAGAGATGACTCATTCGGGATTGTTCTGTTAAGGTTTCTATGTCATCAAGGATGCCTTTGAGAAAAGAAGGCAGAGGGAGTAGTTGTTCAGGAATGGGTACAGAAATGTTAGGGTTTATTGGACGTAGGGTTTGGAGTTGGGATAGGAGGTTGGATATGGTTTGGTTTAGGGTAGATATGGTAGATTGAGGTAGGCTGGGAATCTGTGGTTGAGAGGGAAGAAGGGTAGAAAGATGGTCTATTTTATTAAGGATTGGGGTAAGGTTAATGGGGGAAGGGGAGGGTTGGGATGGGGTTTGGAGAGACTCAATGTCTTTGGTTAGTTGAGACAATTGAGCAGAGGTTTGGGTTTGGAAGGTTTGAGTTAGTTGATCAAGGTTTTGGTTAATAGTTTAGATAAGGGTAAGGTTTGTGTTCCCTCATCTGAGCCTTGGTGTATAAGCTCAAATTCATTGGGAAAGAGAGTTGAGCCCTATGCAAGTGGTTGGTTTGTACCACTAGCATTGGCAGGCTGTGCAAGTGTAAGAATAGAATCAATGAAGGGTGCAAGATAAGTGGACTGAGTGTGGGGTGCACTCAATAACATGGAATCCCTTATTGGATCCACATTATGTTGGGAGAATGTAGATGGTATAGGCTGACTCAATTGAGGGATAGACACAGTGTGACCTTGGGTTGAGGTCTGTCTTTCAATGAGATCAACCTTTTGGGAGGTTGTCTCAGCTAACGGTTTAAGTCCCATTTTTACAGATGTATCCTGTTGTGAGGATACATCCACTAGCTCAAAGGTTGCAACATCCAATTGCTCCCCTTCAACATGAGGAAGGGTAATTGGAGTTGAGGTCAGAGGTGTGGATTGCACTCCCTCAAAGTGCTCATAATGAGTCACTTCCGGTGACCTTGTATATATGGGGCTACGGATAGGAGTAGAACTAGTGACCACAGGAAGTTCACTAGAGCTTGGCTGTTGGAGTGGTGTATGGACTGGAGATGAGGATGGGCTATCAAAGGTTGGGACTACCATTTGAATATCCTCAGAGGTGGAATCAGTACTGTCCTAACCTTGGGACATGATGTGCCTACTTCTGTCAATGAGCTCCAGAAGTTGCTCAGAGATCTCTTGTTCTTGGGCATCAGCATCATCACCAAGAGGACTTAACTCCATTGGACTGAAAGGAGCAAAATCACCAACATCACCATCGCCAGCATCATCATCATCATACTTAGAACCAGTGTGGCTTTCATCAGCATCATCATCACCATTATCATCATCATCATTTTCATCACCATCATTATCATCATCATTTTCATTGTTGTTTGCAGCATCTATCAGCTCTTGCATTTAGGCAGTGATTGGAGGACCTCTGTTTGCCTTTAAGAAATGGAATATCTTTTCACCCATGGCAGGGACAGGAATATGCTCAAGATGTTCTGTTAAGCCCACATAATCATCTTCTCCAATCTCCCTCATGGCTATCAGGCTCAATAGTCTAATGTAGGGCACCTGCGACCTTGATGATTTCTTGTTGGTGCTCTGGGTGATTATATCAATAAGGTCCGAAAAATATCACTTGAGCAAAGTCGATATTTACTCCGAAGACTAGGGCATAAAGCACAAGGAGCTCGGTTTGATTAATGAGATGATGGCTTCCAGATTTAGGACCGAAGCAACGTATGACCACGTTGGCCAAATACTTCCATGGATGAGCAAGAGCAGAGACTTTGACTTGACCATGCACTACAGGTTCATTGTAGCCGATGGTGTCTAAAACGGTTTGAACTTCTACTCTGGAGGGAAAAGCGGTGTACGGTGGGAAGTTAGGAATAGCAGAGGCTTCACGAAGGGTTTCGGTGGTGATCTGGAGATGATAGTTTCCTTGGGCTAGGGTGCAGTGGATGGTGTTGGTGTTTAGGTTATAGGTGGAGGAGTACCATAGTTCACCGATAATGGTAGGGAATATGTAGTGTGGATCAGCGGTGAGACTATCAAACAGGGGATGGGCTTGAAGGAACTGAACCATTGGTTCATATCCTTGGTTTTCTCGCGAGGTAGGGATGGTGGTGCAAAGCAGAATGTTGTTGGGAGTTATATTCATCGGTTGATTGGGTGCAACATTCTCACCAGGGTTAACAGCCGGGTCTGCAATATAGGTGGCCATTTGGTAGGGATGATGAACAGTGAGTATTGAGAGAGAAGGTAGGGTAGTTCTTTGTAGAGAGAGAGAGGGAACTTGGAAAGTTTGAACATGTAAAGGTGAATGAGAGAGAAATTGGGATATTTATGAAGATTAGTTAACAGAGATCGTTAGATACTGACAAAAGATCTAACGGAAAACAAATTAAATAGCTATTAAATGAAAACTGACAAACGGAGTAAATAACTAGGGTTAAAAAGCATTAAATGAGAGTAAACAGGTGAAAATTTACTAAGTGTAGAATCATCAGCTGATCAAGGAGAGTATCAGCTGAGATGTATCAGCTGATGAAAAACTATTAGTTGAGGGGTATCAGCTGATGGAAAACTATCAGCTGATAGAGAGAATTTGGGTATCAGCTGAGTAAAGTACTTAGCTGAGCATTTCTTCCTTATTTTAAAGTGATCATCTGAGTAAATTTGATCAGCTGATAGGCATCAGCTGAGCATAGTTACTCAGTTTACACAAATCAAGTAAGACTTAGATATGCTTAGATAAGTATCTTATAATTTTCAACACTTATAAGTTAACACAATCTAAATTACCACTATTCTAAACTAAAAATTAAGCATACCTAGTTTGGATATTAGGAAGTTGAACCTTGCTTCATCTAATGGCTTTGTGAATAAATCTGCAAGTTGTAAATCAGTGTTAATGTAGTGCAAAGTTACCTTCTTCTTTTGCACATTATCTCTAAGAAAATGATGTCTGATTTCAATATGCTTTGTTTTTGAATGCATGACTGGATTATTTGAGATGGAGATTACACTTGTATTGTCACATAGAATTGGGGTGTCTTCAAACTTCATATCATAATCAAGTAGTTGATTTTGTAACCACAAAATTTGAGCACAACAGCTTCCTGCATCAATGTATTCTGCTTCTGCAGTAGATGTTGACACTGAATTCTGTTTCTTACTAGACCAACTAATCAATCTTCCTCCTAGAAGTTGACAACCACTTGAAGTACATTTTCTGTCTAATGTGCATCCTGCAAAATCAGAATCAGAATATCCAACTAACTCAAAATCTGAGTCTTTGGGGTACCAAAGACCAAGATTAGGAGTTCCTTTGAGATATTTGAATATTCTCTTAACAGCAGCAAGATGTGATTCTTTAGGATCTGCTTGATATCTTGCACAGAGACATGTTAAAAACATTATATCTGGTCTACTTGCAGTGAGGTATAAAAGTGATCCAATCATTCCTCTATAAGTAGTAATGTTCACTGATTTGCCATCAGTGTCCTTTCCTAACTTAATAGAAGTAGACATAGGTGTTTTCATTGAAGAGCAGTTTTCAAAATCAAACTTCTTAAGTAAATCTTTAACATACTTTGTTTGATGAATGAAAATACCATCAACCTCTTGTTTAATTTGCAAACCAAGAAAATAGTTTAACTCACCCATCATGCTCATTTGATAATTATCAGACATGAGTTTAGAAAACTTTTTGCATAGTTCCAGATTAGTAGACCCAAATATTATATCATCTACATATATCTGCACAAGTATCACATCACCTTTGTACTTCCTAATAAATAAAGCGCTATCTATGCATCCTCTTGTAAAACCTTTATTAATGAGAAAAGAAGAGAGGGTATCATACCAGGCTCTTGGAGCTTGCTTAAGACCATATAATGCTTTGTTTAGGAAGTAAACATGATCAGGTAAGCTTGACTCCTCAAAACCAGGAGGTTGTTTGACATACACCTCTTCTTTCAAATCTTCATTCAGAAATGCACTCTTCACATCCATTTGAAACACTTTGAAGCTTTTGAAGGCAGCATAGGCTAGGAATAGTCTGATAGCTTCCAATCTTGCAACAGGGGCAAAGGTTTCATCAAAATCAATATCTTCTCCTTGACAGTACCCCTGTGCCACTAGCCTTGCTTTGTTTCTGATGATTTGCCCATTTTCATCTAGCTTATTTCTAAACACCCACTTTGTTCCAATAATGGATTTATCCTTTGGTTTGGGTACCAAAGTCCATACATTATTTCTTTTGAATTCTGCCAGTTCCTCTTGCATGGTAGACACCCAGTGAGGATCATTGAGAGCTTCATCAACCTTCTTTGGTTCAATCATTGAGACAAATCCAGAATACAAACAGATGTTGCAAGCTTTTGATCTTGTTCTACCTGGATCATCTATGTTGCCTATCACCAAATTATGAGGATGGTGCTTGAGGTCTTTGAAGGCTTTTTGGATTTCTTGGGAATTGGGATTCATTTGGATTTGGGGAGAAGAAGTTATATGTTGGCTATCAGCAGTATAAATGAATTCATTTTGAGTGGCTGATGTAACTTCATTATTGCAATCTGTGGGTATCTCTACTGAAGAAGGAACGAGTGATATGGAATTGGAATCCAATGATGTTGAGTCATTTTCCACATGATTCAGTAGAGGTATAGGATTGGATGAGGATGGTTGTACATGGTTAAAAACTTGGATAGGAACAGGTTCATCTATATCATGAGCAGCTGGTGGAGAGAGATCTACTTGCTCTGGAGGAACTTCTCCAGTTTGCATAAGATCATTAAATTCTTCACCTGAAACATGATTAGAAGAACAAGAAGCAAAAAAAGTCATTTTCATTAAAACTTACATTGATAGATTCTTCTATGACTTTGGTTCTGAGGTTGTATACTCTGTATGCTTTAGAAATCACAGAGTAACCTACAAACACTCCTTCATCAGCTTTAGGAGCAAACTTCTGCAATTGATCTTTTTGATTGAGTATGAAACATTGACAACCAAAGATATGCAGAAAGCTGATGCTTGGCTTCCTTCCCTTGAGCACTTCATATGGAGTTTTGTTGTGCCTCTTGATAATAACGGACCTGTTCTGTGTGAAACATGCACAACTTACAGCCTCAGCCCAGAAATTAAAGGGTAACCCACTTTCACACAATATGGTTCTGGCAGCTTCAATCAGTGTTCTGTTTCTTCTTTCAGCTACACCATTTTGTTATGGGGTTCTTGGAGCAGAAAAGTTTTGAGATATCCCTTTCTCATCACAGAAAGATTCCAGAGTTTGATTTCTGAATTCAGTTCCATGATCACTTCTAAGACTCCTCACCAGATTGCCATTCAACACTTCCATCTTCTTGATAAAACAGATAATCTCTTCAGCAGCCTTACTCTTTGCTTTAAGAAAGAAAACCCAAGTATATCTTGAGAATTCATCAACCAATACAAGAGCATACTTACTCCCACCAATACTAGCAATTGTAACAGGACCAAAGAGATCCATGTGCAACATATAGAAAGGTTCTGTAATTGAGAAGGATTGCTTGGATGGAAATGATGTCTTATGCTGCTTTCCCTTCTCACAAGCAGTGCAAGGTTTAGGCTTAAGATAAGTCAGTGAAGGTAGTCCTGACACTAGTTCACCCTTGCTCAACTTGTTGATGTTTTTGAAATTAAGGTGGGAAAGCCTCTTGTGCCACGGCCAGTTTGAATCCTCATTATTCTTGGAGTACAAACATGTTTCCTTTGAAGGGTCACCAGAGGACATGTCAAGTGTATACACATCCTTGGTTCTCTTGGCACTGAATACTGTATTACCTTCTTTATTTATGATGGAGCCTCCTGCCTTTGTGAAGTGGACTTCATTATCTCCATCACACAATTGACTTATGCCTATGAGATTATATTTCAGCCCTTTGACATATGAAACTTTTGACAGCTTGAGGTTCCCATTATGAAGCTCACCATAGCCTTTAGTTTGCCCATGGTTGTTGTCACCAAAAGTCACCCTTGGACCTTTCTCTTTCTTGTAGTTACTGAGCAAAGCCTTGTTACTTGTCATGGTTCTTGAACATCCACTGTCAAGAAACCAAGAACCAACACCCTGCATAAATTTGAATGAAAGAAGAGTTAGTGACACACGTAGGAATCCACTACTCAGTGGATCCCTGTGGAATGCACCTAGCTTTCCACTTTATCTCAGGTTTCTTATGAATGAGAAGAGTGACTATGTTATCATCACAAGTCCGTTGTCTTGAATTCCCTTCTAAAGAACATTCAAATGCCTTATGCTCTTTGCTTCCACATTTATAACATTTTTGAGATTTTGTGGCCTTGGAGCATTGAACAACATGGTTTGAATGCCTATGAGCTTTCTTATCAGTCATCATTTGACTAACTTGACCATTCAGCTTATGAAGCTTATCCTGTAAATTTCTTAGGTCTTTATTTACAGGCACCTTAGATTGATCTTTGTTTTTGGAAAGTTTTTGACCAATCTTTGGAGTGGCAGAAATGGGAACAATGTGAACATCATTCTTTTTACTCATAGTTTCTTCTATTGAAAGAGAGTTGATTACTTCTAGATCAACTGATTGTTTAGAAGATGAGCTATGATCAGCTGACAGGTTATCAGCTGAGCATTTATCATCTACTAACCTATCAGCTGATGGAGTAGTATTAGCTAATGATTCTTCAGTTTGTGAAATACTAAGAATTAAGTCATCTGTTTTCAAGGTTTGACAACATAATGTCTCTGAGATCTCAACTAATGATTCCTTTCCTTTAATCACATCCTTTGACTTTGTGTTATTAGTATTTTTACATTCTGAAATCTTACTAGAGGATGATTCAACAGAAGGAATAATTGATTCTTTTGAGTGGGAACTCTTGCTTCTAACAAAATTATTTGTGAACACACTTTTGCCTTTAACAGTCTTGTGAAAGGTCTGTGGCAAGATGTCAGCTTGTCTAAGATATTAAGGTTCTTACTAGAATCAACATAGTTAGCAGCATTAGAGTAATTTCCACCAATAATAGCTTGAACTTGTTTGGGTATCTGCTCCTTGACACACTGAGTGGTCTTTTCTGCAGATACACACCAAGATTTTACTACTTTTTGGAGGTCATTAAACTTTTTGGTTGCTTCACTAGTTTCTTTTACTAAGATCTCATTAAGTATCTTTTGATTAGCTAGTTCATCATTTAAGATTGTTATCTGCTTAAGTTCCTCATCCTTAAGAAATAACTTTTCCTTTAGTGATTCTACTTCTAGTTTTAGCTTCTTCTCTCTTTGAATAGCAGACTGGAAATCAATACACAAGTAATCAAACATAGCATTCTTCTCATTATCATCATAGTTAATAAATTTTACAACCTGATACATAGAAGAAGGATCCCAGTTGGTAGTTGAACAAGCTTTAGCAGCCTTTTTCATATCTTCATCAAAGGAGCTACCATCATTGTTGTTGGCCATCATGCAGAACTGAGCAGAGATCACCTCATCTTCATCTGAGGAGAGATCTTCTTCTGCCCAATCTTCTTCTTCAGCAACAAGAACTTGGCCCTGGGCTTTCTTCTTCTTCTTCTTGTCAAGGACAGCAGCAAGGAGTTTCTTATACTTGGCTTCATAATCAATCTTGCCCTCCTGCTTTTGCACAGATGAAGAACCAGTGTTATATTTGGACTTACAGTCACTGGCTATGTGGCCAATCTTGCCACACTTATAACACTCTGCTGTGGAGGCATCAAAAGTGGATTTGGGCTCGATAAACTTTGATGACCTCTTGCTGAACCTCTTGACACCCTTTCCCTTCTTGAAAGGTCTGAACTTCTTAACCAGCATAGCTACACCTTCAACCAACTCCTCCAGATTACTTTCCTCACAATCCTTCTCCTCATCACTTTCTCCAGCACTCTCCTCTCCATCTCATTCTTCATCAGAACCAGAATCAATAGCTACGAAGCTTCTCATCTTTGTATCTCTTGATACAAGGGCAGTTGGTGCAGCTTTCACTATCTCCTTCATCTTCTTGGAAGACAACTTTCTTTGCTTGACTGATTGCTCATGGTTGAGTAAGTTACCATAGAGAGCAACCAGAGACATTCCCTTAATCTTCTTACTATGTCTTAGAACAATGACAAAGTGATCCCATGTTTCGGGGAGGGAGTCTAGAAACTTGTTCACCAAGACAAAGTTGCTCTTGGTTATGTCTGCCCTTTTTAGGTCATTAACAAGGCAGTTGAACCTGGTGTATGTCTGAGTAAGACTCTCACCTTTCTGAGCAAAGAAGAATTCATACTCTCTGTTGAGGAGGAGCTTCTTGTTCTCCTTCACCTCTTCAGTCCCTTCATATGCAACTGTGAGTGTATCTAACATCTCTTTTGTAGAAGAACAGTTAAGCACTTGATGATAGATTTCATTGGGTAGTGCAGAGACAAGAGTTGATCTAGCCTTAACATCTAGGTTAACCAACCTCTTATCCTCATCTGTCCACAGATGCATGGGTTTGGTTATGATTCTTTCAGTTGTAAAGGTTTAACCTTCAGATTCTGATGGGATAGATAACACTGATGTTGGAACATAAGGACCATCAGTGACTATTTCAATCATTTGGATATCAAGGGTGGATAGGAAAATATGTGCTCTACTTTTCCACATGGATAAATTTTCAGCATCAAACATGGGACATCTTGTTAAGGACCCAGTGTTTGAGATATTCATATTGTTTGCGGATGAGGCCATATTGAGAGGGGTAGAAGCAGTTGTAGAGTAAGCAAAACAGATCTAGATATTGGTTATCTAACCTGCTCTGATACTAGTTGTTAGTCCCATATTGAGTACGCAACAACAAATGTTTGTAGAAGGGGGGGGGGGTTGAATACAAACTTTAGCTTTTTAAAAATTAAAGACACACTTATATACTTTTATATAATTCTTATTGATATGAATCAAGAATTACATGTACTAGAAGCGGAAATTCTAAGTACAATAAAAGGTGGCAATCAATTTGTCTAACACATAGACAAGCTAACTCTAAAACAACTAATGTATTTAGAGTGTTCAACACATGAACAAGTTTGATTCTACACAATGCTTATACTCTACGAAATTTCTCAACTGATGAGATTTTCTTTTAGTGTAGTAGAGACTTCACTTTGTTGTGTTGTGTAGTATTCTGTTTTATGCATGTCCACCAAGCATGAGTATATATAGAAGTCTTGGTGGATCCGGTTGCATGAAGGTAAGAGACCAAGAGGATGTGGAAATATAATATTTTAATTGTAAAGGTAGCGGGTGAAAAGTAAAGTTACTTTAATCAAAAGTATGATAAAAGTAATTGTACTTTTCTGCAAAAGTGCAACCCATTCACAATATAAAATATTAAAGTCCACATCTACTGTCGTGTAGAAGTATCTTTCCCTTTCCATTATTGTACTTTAATCAACACCATGCTTCTGATTGATTTGACTTTACCAAGTATGGGATTGCCAGCCATACTTCGTTCTTTGAACAAATCTTCAAGATCTTCGTCTGTTTGAGGTATCATTATCCTTTTCCAGAGGATAAGGTCAAACCTTTTTGTCTCATACTTGATCCAAAAAGTGCATTTTACTTTTACAAACAAAGATCTAAGGCATAATAGAACAACATATGTTCTGCCTTTTACATATGACTTACAATCTGAAAAGATAGAGTAGATTTGACATTTTTCATGACTCAGCTAACAGATTGTACAAGGAACTCTGATATTCACTACTTAGTTGACAAAATATATTAGTTGATCACTTTTAGCTAGGACTCAGTTGATACAAATTGCTCAGCTGATCATATAGATGCTCAGCTGTTCAATAGTAAGCTTAGGAGAACATAAGCTCATGTATTTGTATGATCAGTTGATCAAGAATGCTCAGCTGATCAATCAAATACATCAATTTATAAGGGGAGATGACTTGTGTAAAGAAGGACTTACTTAGCTGATGCTCTGTGCCTCAGCTGATCCATTTGTTCACTCAGCTGATAGAGTAGGCACTCAGCTGATCAAATTCTTCACTCAGCTGATCACTTTCTTCACTCAGCTGATCAAACTGTTTACTCAGCTGATGGAATATTTTCATTAGCTGATCAACAATTTTGCTCAGCTGATACACTGTTTTTCTCAGCTGATGGTCTTCTTTACTTGTTTTCTTCATCTGATGCTCCTTAGCTGATATCCTTTGGCTGATACATTGAGTAGGATCTGATGCTCAGCTGATGGCTTATTTTCCTCAGCTGATGGTTCCATACTATAGCATATTTTTACATAAACTGATTCAAACAACACATGTTTGAATTCTTTCTAAGTCATACCGAATGTAGGGTTTGGTTATCATCAAATCCTATGTTTTAGGATAGGCAGAGTTGATTATTAGGGTGAAGTGATTATCTCCCCAACACTTAGGACTATGAATTAATTATCGATTATATTTAACATTCTTTAATATTTAGTATCATAAAACTTCATCTAACATTTGCTTTATAAATATTATGTGACAGTAATAAAAATAATTGTTACATCCTCCTATTAGATTTATTATCTATTTATCCTTTTATTTATTATATTAAGACATATGTTATAATTATTGTGTAACCGTAAAAGATTTTTCAAATGATATATATTATTGGAAAATGTTACTTTTATTATGAAAAATATATAAATTATTATAAGGTAGCAAAAACTATAACTTTATTTACATACATATATATAAATTTGACAAATTAATCAAACATTATTACAAGGGAGTGAAAGTAAAATTAAATTTTAAAAAAATTGTATAACTAAAGAATTTATAGAATAGTGTTTTCATAGCTGTCTTTTCTAAACTTTGATGTCAATATTTATATAATTTTATTGCTAAAATGTAACACCCGCAAACCAGGGCTAGTAGATTTACGGGTTTACGGTATGTGTTTATTTGTGACTTAATTGTTTTAATTTAATTATGTGATTATCTAAGTGAATTAATTTATTAATTAATTCATTGAAACTATTATAAGTATGTATGTATGTACTTGTAGCCGTATGTATGTATGTATGTATGTATGTATGTATGCATGGGTTAGTAGATAGTACACGTGGGGAGAAGGTTAGGAAAACATGACACCTATTTTGCATGTAAACTAGTGTGTGTGTATACCCAGCAATCTGTTATCATTTTCAAAAGAAAAGTGTATGCATGTATGCTTTGTTTCTCTGCCAAGAAGAAAACCGAGAAAAGAAGAAAAAGAATCGGAATTCCCATTTGTGAGATTAAATCAAGATTTAAAGGTTGGTGTTTATAAATTATTGTATTATCATCCTTCTTGATTAGTAGTCTGATATTTAAGGAAATGATTTGTGTTTGAAGATTGCATGCTAAGAACATTATAATCGGTTTTTGATAGAATGTGATTTAATGATTTTGTGTGTTCATATTATATGTTATATGATGATCCTTTGCATGAAAATGTGTTTTAAAATGTTAAAATTATGATCTGATATGAATTGATGTTTATTATGAAATCTGGGTTTTATGAGTTCTTGGTGAAACTATGATGTTCTCGGATTGTTGAAGATAGGAAAACCGATTGTGACTAAATCCGATTCTTATGAAGGTGGAAATCCGAATCTTTAAAACCGGAAGTTTATAAACCGATACTTTGGTCTTACAATTTAAATCCTTGACTAAATCCAATACTTGAATTATGGGAACTCCAAATCCGATTGATAGATATAAAGAGGAACATGAAAACCGAGACATTGAAATCCGAGTGATTGAATCCGAAACACATGAAATCCGAGACTTAGTGAAATCCGATACTCTTGATTTTGGAATCTTGAAATCGGATTAAAGGAAAAATCCGACAGTTTTGAGATCCATCGGATTCCCAAATCCGACACTGGTGAAATCCGATACTTTGAGTTGCGGATTTTCATGAATCCGAATGTAATCCGATAGTTTTTGTAATCCGATATTTTGTGTTAGGATTTGTATTTGTTTATTGATTGTTGATATTATGAATGAATTACAAATATATGTCAGATATATTTTTAAGATTTGAGATTGATTGGGTATTATTTTATTTCAGGCAATCCAAAGGCTCAGTAACATTAGACTTCTGAGTACTTCGTCTGAACTTGAAAGGTGAGTGGATTGATATGATGGATTGTGTTTAATATTACTGATGTGAGGCATGATTGTATATGATGGATTGATATTGGAACTGCTGATTGTGAATATTATGTATTATGACTGTTGCATGACTATTTGTTCGATACGTCTTAGTATGATTTTGAGTTGCGTTTGAGAAGTCAGCTATACGTGGAATTGGGCTGGGCTCGTTTACTGGTTGGTTGAACAGTGGTAGTCTTACTGTTGCATATGTTGCTCCAGAGTGGGATTTCACTGTGCCAATTCAGTAGAGGGCTATCGGTAAACCTTTGCTTTGGCCGGCATTGGTTGTAGGTTCTGCGCCGAACCGCCAGTCTTCTTAGAGTTGTGATTACATGATTAGTATTGACTTAATGTTTGCTTTTGGGTTTAGCCTCTACTCACTTAGCTTTGTGCTAATTCCCCACAGTTGTTGCTTTTTGCAGGTTTGTGTTTGTGAGTGCTCGTGGAAGGAAAAGTTGACTTGACTCTGATGACTAGATTTAAATGAAACGAGCCGGTTTATTTTGTAACACAGACTTAAGCATGTTGGATTTTAAGAACAGATATTTTGTTTATGTATGTTTGTAATTATTTATAAATGGAATGAATGTTTAAAGTTAATCAAAGCTTCCGTAGCGCAATTTAAAAAAAATGGCTTATATTTTATGGTGTTACATAAAATACAATAAAAGTTGAAGCAGAGTTGTAGTTCTTGAGATATATTGTAGGCAACCTGAAAAATAAGAAAAATAGCTAGAAAGATAGCTCACGGTCTTTTCTGATGTAACTACTCAAACTCATAAGGAAGAAAAATAAGGAAGAAAATGACTAAAATGTCTAAAATAAGGAAGAAAATGACTAAAATGTCTTCCATGATGTAACTACTCAAACTCATAGCACAATGATGTCTTCTTTGCACCGCATCCCTTGCAGAGCTCACGGTCTTTTCTGATATGAAACACTTGTTTCACCCAAAAGGCTAGAAAGATAGCTACACCTTTATAAGACATGTTTTGTTATTTTCTAAAAACGATGTGGAACAATATATTACACATGATAGTTATTAACCAAAAAATTAAATGTTTATTTGCAAAAATAACCTTCACTGTAACAAAATATCTAACTCTCCATAATTTTTAATTTCAAAATACGAGACTAGTAATTTTATTTTTACCACACCAAAAAAAAAAAAAAAAAACAGATAATTTACTCAACCCATTATCCATGTTTCGCATGCGGACTGTTTGGAAACACAACGGCGCTGGATAAGTAGTGCGCACGTTATAAAGCGTTTACATAGTATCCTGGCGCAAATTAGGGTTCATCCTTAATAATCCCTTTTTCCCTGATCAATTTTCTGGGTCGCTCACGTACTTTGATGTAAAGTGACACACATTCGATCACTCATCGGACAATAGCCATAACTTCTGTAAGTAATCCCTAAAACCCCAATTTTCTTTTACTACAATGTCGGATTATATACATTCATATAAGGATAATGCTTAGATGATTGAATTTAATTTTAATTTTGAAGGTATAAATGTGGTTATAACATCAATTGAGCTTCAGATGATCATAACCATTTTTCAATCCGAGATCGAGAAAACATCTGTGAAATTAAGTAATGTGCTACTTCTTTCTGTCCATGGAAATTGATAGCATTTACTACTTGAAATATGTTTTAGAAATCAATATAGTTAGAGAGAGAAGTGAGTTGAAACTTGTTAATAATAGTGCTTGTGACTTGTGGTTTCAAGAGGTTCAGGGGGTGTGTATTCTTTTTGTTTCTAGTTGCATTCACCAGAACTTGAGTGTGTTCATCAGAATGTTAGTAAATGGTGATCATTCTCTTGGTTGGAAAAGAAAAGGTTGGTAGATGATTTATCCATTTTATGTTTGTGAGTATGTCACTAAATGAAGATAGGAAGTTCTGAATAATACTATTGGATGATAGGAGATCACTGATGGTAGTTGCTAGATTGATGGAAAGCTTACATTTTTAAGTGTATCGATTTGAGTAATAAGGATCTTTATTTTCGTAGACATAACATAAAGAGAACTTATTCTGTATCCTTCTTTCTTCAAGGGAGTGTGAAGGTTGATGATTCACCTTGTAAAACGAAAGAAACAAAGGGAAAAAGAATCAAAATTATGCACAAAGTTATCTTTCTGAAAACACTTCTTATAAATGTCGGTATATTGACGCATTAGCTCAAGATAAACTAACTGCATCTCCTACTCAAATACTAAATATAATTTTTATGTCATTTACTACGGCATCCTACAAAAATAGCAATATATCCGTTTTGGCACTTTGGGCGTGGTAATTCATAATTGCAAAGTGTAGTTCGTGGAAAATATTCAAGCTGATATAGATACATTGTTGTCTCTATAGATTATCTACATTGTTACCTTGGTCCGCAAGATTCTCCTTATTTTTATCATTAAAGGTTTATATTAGATATCTGGCTAATAGTAAAACAATTATGTTGATCCAAGTGTAAAGTGAAATAAGCATGCAATTATATCATATGGTTGCTTATTCTTGAAATGGAAAATAAAACGTATTTGGTTCCTCACCATTTCATGATAATTTTTCTTTGTTAAGGATCAAATGGCAAAAAGGATGACCTTTTGACCTGAAACTATAGAGCTAGCAAGTATGATGTCCGAGGATGCTGAACAGCTATTAGGCGTTTATGATGACCACTCAGATCAAAGATCTTTATCTTTGGACGAGACAAGTAGCACCGAAGAATCACCGGATGAGACGAAACTATCCTTAGAAACAACAAACGATGCAGTTCCATATATTGGGCAAAGATTTGCTACTCATGACTCTGCTTATGAATTCTACAGTGATTTTGCCAAACAGTGTGGATTCTCTATTCGTCGACATCGCACAGAAGGTAAAGATGGTGTGGGTAAAGGACTTACCAGACGCTATTTTGTCTGCCACAGGGCAGGAAATACACCTGTCAAGACTTTGAATGAAAATAAACCACAACGAAACCGTAAGTCTTCAAGATGTGGTTGTCAAGCATATATGCGCATAAGCAAGACAACTGAATTAGGAGCACCCGAGTGGCGAGTAACAGGATTTTCAAACCATCATAATCACGAACTCTTAGAACCTAATCAAGTTCGTTTTCTTCCTGCTTATCGTACCATATCAGATACAGACAAAAACCGAATCCTCATGTTTGCTAAAACAGGAATCTCTGTGCAACAAATGATGAGGCTTATGGAACTTGAGAAATGTGTGGAGCCAGGATACCTTCCATTTACTGAGAAAGATGTAAGAAATTTGCTACAATCATTTAGGAAAGTGGATTTAGAAGATGAGAGTATTGATTTACTCAGAATGTGTAGAAATATCAAAGACAAGGATCATAATTTCCAGTTTGAGTTTAAACTTGATACTAATAATCGATTGGAAAATATTGCATGGTCATATGCATCATCTGTCCAGTCATATGAAGTATTTGGTGATGCAGTGGTATTTGATACAACACATCGATTGAATGCTTTTGATATGCCACTTGGGATATGGGTTGGAATGAATAATTATGGTATGCCTTGCTTTTTTGGTTGTGCACTTCTGCGTGAGGAAAACTTGAAGTCTTATTCATGGGCGTTGAAGGTAAACAAACTAATTTGACTAATTTATTCTTGTTTTAGAAAACTCCTGTTTCTGTATGACGTGTAGTTATTTTATTTTGTTTGTGCTGTCAACTATCTTATATATCTGACACATATTTCCCGTTTTCAGTTCAAAACTCGTACTAGCAGAGGTCGCAAAATGGGCAGGGTGGGTGGTTTCAAAATAAGTAAACAGAACTGACCATTCATAAGTAATGGGTTGAAATTGCCACTTGCCCACTTGTATCTAATAGTATTAGGAAGAACCTCTTAATATGCTTTTTGTGGATGGGGGTTCTGTGAAGAATATGAATTGCATTGCCAATGACATCTTGAATGAAGCAACAATAACTAATTTTAATCTGACTGGCATTGTCAAATGTAAAACAAGTGACTGTCAATTGAATTATTGGACACTGATGCTGCAAGGGTATATGTGCATACTTTGTGGACAGTGGGATTTGACTATTTTAGCAAATGTAAGATAGAAATGTTTGTTTCCACACCCAGATATGGATAAACTGATCTTGAATCTATATCAATGCAAAAAAGAAATTTTGTGTCTGGTTCATGTGGTACTAAATAATAAATTAAGTGAACCTTTTTTCTGCCTTATAAGAACATCAGAATTCTTCTCTCAAAGAGAGTGAAGAAGGATAAAGATATTTCTGATAGTATGCATGGAGTATTAGATGATCATGTTGTATGCACATATATTCTCACTCTTCCATGTTATATTTCAAAATGGGAACTTTTTTGAGGATATATAACAACTAACTAGAACCCAATATATTCTCTATTTTCCCTTCCTTAAAAATTCATTTCACTAATTATTTGTGTTATTTTCCTGTTGCTTCTCTGGTTTTATATAGCTGGATTTTGTAGTGCCATTGAAAATGTAAGCCGATTAACTATATGGTCTCCCAGACATAGAGGTGGCAAAATGGTAGGTTGGGTGACGAGTACGGTTCTGGCCGGGCAGGGTCGACCCACAAACACTTATTGTCCATCTTTTCTTTATTTTATAAATCCTTAATGTGTTGTTTGATTATGAAAGCTATATTAATTAAAAGGATTATCTGATTTTCTTTTAATTATGCAATTTAGTCGGTTGTATGCATTTAAAAGCACTCTGGATGACTTTTGATTCATTAACCCCTTTGGCCAGTTTTCTCTTTAGCTACAATTTTTAATTATACTTGTTTGACCCATTAGAGATTAAAAAAACTAATTGGCCCATTTACTAATAAATTGTTCTAAATCACCACCTCTACCCAAACAAAATCATTGATTTTGTCTTGCAGTCTCATATGGAACCTTTAATTTTCTATTATGTTTGTTCAGTTCATTTTGTGAATAGCGTTCTGAGCTTTACCTATGAATGGCTTAAATCGACATTTCTAACCAAACAAATTCAGCGATATATGTCATGCCTCTATTCATGGAAGTGTGGAACTAATTACCTCTTAATTTCTAAATTAATTTATCTTACTTTCTGAAAGGCATTCCTCGGGTTTATGAATGGAAAGGTTCCACAGACGATATTAACTGACCAAACATTATGTGTAAGAGAAGCAATTGCAATGGAAATGGCTTCTGCTAAACATGCTTATTGCATCTGGCTGATAGTTGCAAAATTCCCATCTTGGTTTAATGCTGTCTTGGGAGAGAGATATAATGAGTGGAAAAGTGAATTTTATCGACTATATAACTTGGAGTCAATTGAAGATTTTGAAATGGGTTGGAGAGATATGGTTAATTCTTTTGGCCTCCACACTAATCGCCACATAAATACATTGTTTGCCTCAAGAACTCTTTGGGCTTTGCCATATTTGAGAAGCCACTTTTTTGCTGGAATGACAACCACTGCCCATTCAAAAGCTATCAATGCTTTCATCCAACGGTTCTTGAGTGCCCAAACTCGGCTGGCGCACTTTATTGAACAAGTATGTTATCTTTTCTTATCACCTTGTTTGACTTGATTGTATACGGGTAGGGTTAGATGGGGCTGACCAGAAACAAATTTAGTCTAATGTTCTTAATTTTTTTTAGTAAATAATGAGTGTGTCAAATATGATACAAAACCAGGTGGCTGTTGCTGTGGACTTCAAAGATCAGGCAGGTGAACAGCAAACAATGCAACAAAATCTCCAAAATATATGCTTGAAAACAGGGGCACCCATGGAATCTCATGCGGCCTCAATCTTAACGCCTTTTGCATTCTCCAAGCTACAAGAACAACTTGTAATGGCTGCTCATTATGCATCATTTCAACTTGAAGATGGGTTCCTCGTTAGACATCATACAAAACTCGAAGGTGGTCGGAAAGTTTATTGGGTCCCTCGTGAAGGCATCATTAGCTGCAGCTGCCATCACTTTGAGTTCTCAGGAATCCTTTGTAGGCATGCTCTTCGAGTTCTGTCTACAGGAAATTGCTTTCAGATTCCAGAAAGGTACTGCTAAACTTGCATTATTTAGGGTTATTTAGCAACATATGCAATTATAGTTTTTCCATAACTAACAGAGGTAAATAATATTTTATATCCGTAATTAGATAAATCTTTTAATGGAAATATAATGAGATATGGTTTAGAATGTTTTGTTTGGTTATTGATCTTGTAAGAGGTGGCAAAATGGGTGATTTTTGTTGTTGGGTTGAACCAAAACAACTTTTGTCTAACAGTTTTATTTATATATTATAAGGAGTTATTATGTCAGATACTATTACAAAAATTATATTATAACACTAATCTAATTTTTTTTCTAAAAACAATTTAAGATATTTTATACATTAAAGTTAAATTTGGCAACTTCTGACGACCGTCTTTTTCTTTTTCCTTTTGCTAGTTGACATATTAGAGATAAAAATATAACTCGAATCGACACATTTATAAATGAATGGATTGAAATAGTCATCTCTAGTTCTAAGGTTCAGTTAAGCATCATCTGAGAGAGGACTGCCTTTCTTGAAAGCATGTAAATTTTGTATTCTGTTATTTTTATCACTTTCAGTAAAATGTGATTTGGGTCATATCAGGTATATGCCCCTTCGTTGGCGGCGGATCAATACATCTGCAAAGCTCCTTCAGAACACATTGAGTGATCATGCAGAAAGAGTTCAAGTATTGCAAGGTATGGTGTCAAATCTTGTGACAGAATCCGCCAAGTCTAAAGATCGGCTTGAGATTGCAATGGAACATGTTTCTGTTTTATTATCACGGATCAGAGAGCAACCGGTGGTTCCTTCTTCCAGGTATGCGAGAAATGATTGTTTTACATAGGAGGAATGTGTAGAATATATCTTTAGAATCCATGTAAAAAGAATCACCGGTAGGTTATGTACCAAAAGTTGTTTCCTGTCATTGATTATGAACAACTTTTGAGACCGTCACAGATGCTCTAATGGAACTTTGCTTTTCGTGGTTGTTTGCCATGTCGCATTCTTGCTCCATATTGTGAAGGTGACAAACAAGTTGTGCTTTTGTCGAGTTATTGGAGTTTCATCTTGAACTTGTTTCGTTCAAGGTGAGCTCATATAGTGCTGAAATCTCATAACAAGCCGAACTTGAGCTTATAATGGTTCTACTTGATTTGTACTTTTTAATATATTCTGAGATTGGGAGGTTGTGTGACTGATGCATTACGCGTAAGCAATGGATAGAAAGAGGGTGGGTTTGAAGTTGCAAAGAAATCAAAATTACTATCTCAATCGAATACGAAGAATAGTAATCGACACCTTTGTCCAACAATCATGGAAGAGAAACACCTTCGTTCAACACTCAATGAGGAGAAACGGCCCCAACAAAGGTGACTCCCAAACCGACGAGACACAACAGAATCTCCTACGTTGCCCACACGACGAATAGTCTCAAGCGAGGGCTCTGCAGTCCAATTTCATGGCACATAAGATGCTATGGTTTCAATTAGCAAAAACCCCATTCATATGAAGAATAGTAGGTTCTTGAATCTTTCTAGTTTCTATTCTACTACAAACACTCAACTTTGGCTCTTTTCTATCTTAAATGAGGCTTTCTTTTTGTTGTTTATTAGTACAAAGCCCATCGAAAATGACTATGGCAGATTTTTCATACGAAGTGCTTTAGATTTTGAATTTTGCAATAAAATTTTAGTTGAAATAATAACGAGTTGAATTTTGCCTTAAATAGATATTTTTTATAAAATTTATCATTAATGACTTATTATTTATAATATTCAACATACTAATTATATATAAAATCTAAAAAATAGGCATGCATCAATCAAATCCTAAGGGTACTAAAGGGTGAGGTATTACTAATTGAGCCGTAGATATCACTCTGGAAGGGATGGTATTAAAGAGTGAGGTTTTGGGTTCAAGTCTCATCAACAACCTACTCTGGGAATGATTCAGAGGGAAGGGTTGAGGTGTATTGGGCTGCAGATCTGACACACTGGAGTTGATAGCGCCGGGGATGAACTTCCGGGTGTTATAATTTTAAATATTAAAAATATAGAATAAAATTCACCATAATTTATTGATTTACATATCATAATAAAACTTAATACGTGACTCTGATACACAATCAATAAATCTATATCACTCTGTACACAACATTGATTCTCCATTTCAAAACAAAATCTTCTTTTCGTAAATCTCTATCACTTATAATAAAAGAAAAAACGAACACGTGACGTGTGTAAAGTAGAAAACTGCGAACAATTGTTTTTAGCACAAGGTTTATCATTTAAAAAAATGTAAATAGTAAAGTACAAATATAGTAATTATCAAAACATGTAAAAAATAATAATGTAGAACAATAGTAATAATAAAAAATGTAAAAAACTAAGAGATAATATGGGATTGTGAGATCGGAGGATCATTATACGATTCACGATCCTACATAAGATCTTACGATTCTAACTATTTGCGATCCAAAGCATGGTTCGGCACGTTTTTGGTTGGTGGGATCTTACGATCCTATGATCAAAATCGTGATTTTTAGTGTAACATCACCTATGTCAAGTGATGTTAACATTACGGAACAAGATGCCGTTATTGTTCCTTTTTTTCCCTTATTGTATTATTCAAAACATAACAAAATAATTCTTTTAATATAGGAAAATGATTCGTAATATTAATATTACCTAACTTAGGTGATGTATACTAACAAAACACTTCAATGAAAGGTAGTTTAGTCATTTTCCTATTTACGCGTTAAACTGGTTTGTGAGTGTAACATTTAGGTGATGTTAAAAATACGGATCATTCACCCTTTATATACTAACTAAATTAATCATTCATGTGTTACACGGTTTGGTTAAAAAAATGATATATATTAAAACATTAAAGAAATGTAGATCAGTGGTGGAAACTTCAATACGAGGGGGCAGACGTGACGTAAAAATGTGTATCATGATACGAAGAGACGTGATTATATTTTTGTATAAGTTATCAATCATTATTGTTACAATTAGGGACGAAAAGGTTAAAGTTTTATTGGTTATATTTAAAAAAATTAATATGATTATAATCAGAAGAAGATATTAAAAAAAGAGAGTCAAATCCATTAATAAATTCGATTTTTGAATTCATTAATAAAGAAAAGATTTTACGATTTTTGTTGCAATATTCAAATTTATGAAAGCCTAATTGTTAGGCAAGATATCAATTTGATGTTACATAAAAAATTAAATTATTGTTTCACTTTCAATTTAAAATTATTAGTTTTAACTTCAAAAGTTAAAATTGATTTTTTGAGTACAAATAAATTGATGATCAAAATTATATAATTAAAATTAATTTTTAAATTAAAATCTATAATTATATAATAAATTTTATTTAAATTAACTTTTTTATCTATATCTATATTACTATATAAACCATTTAACATTCCCTCTCCTCTTTAATTTTAAGAGTTTTTAAAATTCAATCAAGACAAAATCTTAACAATTTATTTTATCTAAATTAATCTCATCAACTCAATTTTTAACCAATTCATTCTCTCTTCTAATTTACTTTAACTTTTTATTTATTTAAAATATATTATCTTATACAAATATAAGTATCCACCTACATCAACATAGTTTTTAAAATTTTATTAACTTCTCTTTTTATTCCATCAATATAAATCTTTTTTCTTATTTTAATATCTTTAGAATTTATTTTTAAAATTAATAACATAGTTAGATGCAAACAAAAAAAAATTTCAAAAAGAAAAATGGACATGTTGTTATAGAAAATTTTTTTGTGATATTAGATCGCGCGAATAACATATCATTACATTTTTTAAAGCGACATGTTGTAAAAAATTAGAAGATATTTTACTATTTTTAATAAAATTCATGAATTTAGCGGTATAACCTACAAGCCGCCTCATTCACTTGTCGATACTACTACCTTCGTTCCCAAGTCGTCGTTCTTCAGCTATCTTCACAACCGATATTCACAGGTAATCCTCCTCCTACTTCCCTTCCAAAGTAATCTATTTGCTTCTGTTCCCACAAAATTGTTTTACTCGATTTTCTCGTAATTATACAACAATTCTTCGGTTTGTTTGTGTTTAAAGATTACCTCTGTTTCCCCAAAACTGTCGAGGGTTGTCACTGCTGATTTCTTTCTGTCGAGTAGCATATGATTCCTCAAATGAATGTAGAATCTGCAGATTCCTCAAACGAGGGCTGTCACTTGTTGATTATCACGTGATTTGTTAATTTCTTGCGTAATTTGTTTCTGTGAATCATCTTTTAGCATTAGGTTTTTGTTTCTTTCATTCACATTTCTGAACTTATGGAAAATAAGCTGGAAAAAACGAGTTTATAAAAGATTGGACGAACTTATTAAGTTGATTCTTATTTATTGAATTGGTTATGATATTTATAGAAAGGATGGCTAGATGGGATGAGATACTGTCACTCCCTGTACAAAACCCTCCAACATTGGAGTTTTCAGCAAGTGATGTTGTGTGGTCTAAAGTAGAAGGGCATCGTGACAATATGGACCGACTTGCATTGGTTCCGTTTGCTAGAGTTGATGATTTTGTTCGTGGTGAGTCTAACAACAAAGACTGCCCAACAAGGTTTCATGTAGAAGCTAGGAGACGTCGACCGCCGAAGATGCCTTACAAGCCTAAAGTTGATGGCATTCTCGAATATATTTTGTAAGTTTATCCCCTCAATCTTTGTAAAAGTTACTGCTGAGAGGTTGTTTGGATTTGCCTCTTGGGAGTTGATTATCTGAATAATTGATTTAGTGTTTGTAAGTTGCATTATAAGAGATCTCACTGTTAGTTTGAAGGATTAGGATCCTGTGAGAAGAATAATTTTAATTTTTTGTAATTTGCATTCATATCCAGAGAAAACAAAAGTGTGAAATAATAATCATACCTACTGTTTTCTTGGCTGTGAATGCTTATCATGGAAAGAGCCCTTCTTTTTTTGATCCCAACTCTAGTTTTCAGTAACCAGCTTAATGAAGTACATTATTAAGTGAAAATAATGATATCTCTTTACCCTTTCTTTAACCAAATTTGAGTTACTGTTACTCCCATTTAACAGTATCTCTCTCATTTTTCTCACAATAATTTCCTTTTTGGCTGTTTTATGTACTGATTTTTTAAATTAAGTAGATATGTCAATCAAAACATCTATTGTTTGAACTTCAAACAAAGAAGCACATCCAAACTCCATCTTTAACAACCGTTTTATTAGAACTGATTTTTGGAGCATGATTGTTAATGGTCATATAGTCTTCAAAAACATGAATATTTACTAGATTAAAGAGTAATATTTTTTGACTTTTGAAGTCAAACTGTATTTCATTGTCTAGACACAATATTTAGATTAAAAAAAGGTTTCCCAGATGCTCATGATTATCAATCTTTGTAGGTATTGGTGTTCATTTGGTCCCGATGACCATAGAAAAGGAGGTGTGGTTAGACCTAGTAGGAGTACCTATGTACCAAAAAAGAAATCTGCTGGTAGGCCTAATACAAAACGAGGTTGCACCTGCCACTTCATTGTTAAACGTTTAATAGCCGAGCCATCCGTTGCACTTATTATATATAACCAAGATAAACATGTGGATAAAAAGGGATTGCCATGTCACGGCCCACAAGACAAAAAGGCTATTGGAACACGTGCCATGTATGCACCATTTATTTCAGAGGATCTACGCCTACGTGTTTTGTCTTTATTACATGTTGGTATTCCTGTTGAAACCATTATGCAAAGACATACTCAACTCGTAGAGAAACAAGGAGGTCCTTGTAATAGAGACGATTTGTTAACACATAGGTATGTAAGGATACAAGAGAGGAATATTCGAAGATCAAGTTGTGAACTTGATGAAGATGATGATGTCAGCATCAGCTTGTGGGTTGAAAGCCATCAGAATCATGTGTTTTTTTATGAGAATTTTTCAGATACGGATCCCTTTTTGTTGGGTATTCAAACCGAATGGCAGTTGCAGCAAATGATTCGTTTTGGTAATGGACGCCTTCTTGCTTTAGATTCAAGGTTTGGCACAAATAAGCTAAAGGTAAGTTTGGACTGGTAAGTTCTTTGACTTTTTCCTGGATGTGGCCATTTTGACCTTCTTACTTATGAATGGGTCGATGTGGGTTGTGTTAACCGATACTTTATCTTTGTTGAAAGTTGTATAGATAGATATATCTTGAAGTTGATTATGTATGCCAATCATGATTAGTTTTTTATTTGAGTACTTTTTTACTTCTTGTGCTTTTCATTAAATATGGAAATCAAAATTTATTCTCTCATTACAAACTTTATGCAGTACCCAGTCCAAAGTCTTGTTGTTTTCAACTCTGACAACAAAGCGATACCAGTAGCGTGGATAATAGCACCACAATTTTCAATATTTAGGGACACGCATAAATGGATGAGGGCTCTTTATAATAGAGTTCGTACTAAAGATCCTACATGGAAATTGGCTGGGTTTATAGTCGATGATCCGTTATTTGACATCCTCACTATCAGGTTTGCTCAGGATATTAATTCCTCTAGTAACAATTTAATACAGTCCAAGATTAAGCATTGATAGTAAATAGAGGTGGTAAAATGGGCTGGTTGGGTTGCGGGTCAAAATGAGTCGTTTGGCATGGACGAAACAGGTGGGTCGGGTTGACCCTAAACGCTATTTGTCCATAATTTTTTACAAATAATCAGTCTGTCACACGTGTATATTTATATCTATGTTTAAAGGGGGATTCTCCGTGTTCAGGTTCCCCCAGGGGTGCGAGCCTTTGGGCTTTGGCTCTGATGTACGCGGTCTAAGCGGTATATCCTATGGTTGTTTCCGAAACAACTCCTTACCAACCCTTGATTGAGGCCCCAAGATGATGGTTTCAGTGTGTCAAACATGATCACAAAAATTGTATTACTTCAATGATAATATAATTTATTGAGTAAAATGATTTAGGAGGTTTTTAGGCATTATTCATTAAACATATGTTTTTTGGCAACTTTCAACCCGTATGACCTGTTTCTCTTTAAAGCTATTCTTTTTATTTTACCGGCTCACCCAAATCAACACAGTCATAATTAATGGATCGATGTTGCCACCTCTATTAATAATTTAATTTATGCATTGATCTGTGTTCTCTTGTTTTTTACCATTTTCTCTAAGCTTTTTTAAATTTATAGAGAGCGTGACAGTTCTGAACACTTTAGATCAATAAACACGTAGACAAACAGTCAAGATTAGTAATTGGTTTATATTGATTTCATTAACTGACATGTTTTATCAGGGAAGTGTTTCAGTGCTCAGTATTGATTTGCTTTTGGCGGGTTCGTCATACATGGCATAAAAACATAGTAAAAAGATGTTCAAATATGGAGACACGAGCAAAGCTATCAAAAACACTTGGTCAAATAGTCAAAGACATCTCTAAAGGGTGTGGAATGTTTGAATCCTTCAATAAGTTCATGGAGGTTTTTGTGGAATGTAGAGATTTTGTGGATTACTTCAAGGCGATTTGGTATCCTAGGATGGGTAAGTAACGATTAATCATTTGTAGTGGTGGGAAAATGGGCTGGGTTGGGTAACTGGTCAAAACAGGTCTAGCCGAGTTGACCACCAACACTTTTGTCCATTTTTTTTAATTTTGCAAATACAAATGTATTAAATAACATGAGAGTTAAAAGACATTTCATTTTTAACTTTTATGTATTTCTATTTTTCTTCATTCTCATCAGGGTCTTGGATCACTGCTTTGAAAACCCTGCCACTTGCAAGCCAGGAGAGTTCATCAGCTCTTGAATTCTATCACAACCAATTAAAGATCAGGCTGCTAAACGAAAACGAGTCTCAAATCTACCAACGCGCCGATTGGTTAATCAATAAGCTGGGTACAAAAATACAAGCCTACTTCTGGCTTGATGAGTATGAGGGCAAGGATGACTTTTCGCGCTACTGGAAAGATGAATGGGCAAGTGGTCTAACCGCTTGGCGAAAGTCAAGAACAATCCCTGACACTGATATTGTCGTAGAAGGCAAACGGGTCAAAGTTGTTGACCAAAAAGATAGAGATATATCTCATGTTATATGGAACCCGGGGTCAGAATATGCAATTTGCAGCTGCAGTTGGGGAGAAAAGGGTAACTTATGCGAGCATGTTTGCAAGGCTATTCAGTTTTTTCGTGAAAAAGGTTCAGTACCGCCGTCTGTCAGCCTACTACAATATAATCAAGGTTTGATCAATATGCTAAAATGCCCACCTCCTAATTCTTTTATCCGCGATCATGCTGTTTCTTTAGCTGTTTGGGTTAATGAACAACTTAGAGCACAATTCGAAAAAAGTAGTCAAAATGATGAGACGGGTGGGAGGGGCGAGATGGTAAAGTCCTGCACACAACAGATGGAAGTTGACTCGGAAACATGTTAAGTTGACGAGTGTTTCAACTCCACTGATCCTTTTTTTAGCACAGGAGAGAACCCTAGCGGCATGTTGGCGGCTCGTGGTGCTAACATAGTAGACTTGTTAATGAATGTAGTAACGAGTGAACTGTATATTCTTTATTACTACAATTTTGCCTTCACCCGTACCAACTTAGCTACACGTTATGTGAATTGTATAGGTTGGATCTAACATAGTTGACTTCACTTTATACCGTTGACTTATGTCATTTTGTTTTTTTATCCACACGTGATCAATTACGTTTAAATTTTGGTTAAAAATGAAATATTTCAAGATTTCTCCACGTGTCAATTACATATGATTTTTGTTTTAAAAGTTGAATATGTAAGTATGATTAGTTTGACTTATATTTATTTCAAAGTCACAAAGGAAAAAGTGGTCATACTAAAAAAATTTGGTTTATTTTGGCTTTTATTTTAATATTATTTTTTATAATTTATACATAATTGAGTAGAACATGATCAATTATATTTTCTTACATGACCTAGTGGGTTCTATAAAGAATTCTAATTTACTTTAAACAAGGGCTTTGAGTTTTTTACGTGAGAAAATGATAAGTCATGTTTCTTTAATTTGAGAGAATGTAAATCCTTAGTTGACATATCAACGAGAATATTGCCTTTAATTTGAGAGAATGTAAATCCTTAGTTGACATATCAACGAGAATATTGCCTAGGCCTTGCGTATGGCCTTCCATACTCTCTCTCTTACTTAGAAGTCACATTAACGATATATCATTTTTTTCTTCACCTTCTCACTTTACTCAAATACCTAACATAGCTTACACAAAATAACACAATTTTTTCCCCACTTATTTATATATATATAGGGAAAGGTTCAAACGAGAACTGTTTTTCGTACGAGAACTGTGAGAACCAATCTTAGCCATTCAGTTCCCCCTCCTTCAATTGGATTGCTCACCCATGAATTCCTTACATGCACCTTGCCACACTCAATTCCTCCACGTTCTTCATCCATGAATTCCACTTACCACTTTAATGACCAAGATTGTTTCTCGCAGTTCTCGTACGAAAAACAGTTCTCTTTTGAACCCTCCCCTATATATGTGTGTGTGTGTGTAAGAAAGAAGAGGGAAGAGAGAGGAGATAGATAGAAGTGATAGAGAGGGGGGGGGGGGGGGTAGATCGGGTGTGGGGAGTCGTGAGGGCTACCCGCCAGGTAGGAAAGGGGAGCAGGTACCGGTGTGCTAGGTTAAATCCGTTGAAGCCGACCCGATAGAGCTATCCGTAATTCCGTATGGAATTATAAGAGATTTTATATTAGATTACATCTCACTTAATTTGTATGTTTTTGATGAGTCTTTATTTACTTCATTTTGTTATCATTTTTCATCTTGAGTTATCACTAGAATTTCGATTTTCAGAAAAAAAAAGATTATTATTCTATTTTACATTTATTAATAATTGTTAGCTTATACTTTTTATTTATGTTATATAATACTTAATTCAGAATAGATGAATGAAGTGTGTTTAATAAATATAATAGAAAATTTTAAATTTCTTTCTTTAACATAGAATATTCTAAAGTTCGATACAAACAATAACAAAAAATGTAAAGTTTGATACATTTCGAAAAACCTTACCTTGTTATTTAAAATGAACTAATTTATTTATTACAAGAATATATTCTTTAACTATCTAATTTTATGTACACACATCATTGATCTACTTATTAAAGTTAGGAGACTCCACATCCAAATACGTAAAGGGGGTGTTTGGTTGGAGGAGTTTGGCATTTGCAACTCTTTATCGGTCTTGTTTGGTTGAAACTCGAAAGAATGACAAATATTGGAATCTTGAAACCTCATGCACGACTTTCCAAAAAGAATTTGCGCATTCCTTTACCAATTAGATAGAATTAATGAGATTCCTAAAGAATTGTATTCATTGTAAAGAGAATCCCTTTTATGAATTCCGAAAGATTATTGTGATGGTGTGTAATTAACGTGAAAAAAAGATGTTCCATCTGATGCCAAGGTGACATTATGATAAAGTGATCATGTTGTAATTGGTAACCTAGCTATATGTAGGTCTATTCAAAATGATATATAAAAAACCGCTTTAACATAAGAGTGGGCGGAGTGGATGGGTTTACCTATGTGGTGACCCTCCCTTCACGCCGTAGAGGCCTTTCTTCCCACTCCATGGCGCCACCGAGGCAAACATTGGTAGCTTTCACGCAAAGAAGCCGGTGTGGTGGTTCCAGGTGGGGCCACTCTCTCACAGTCTCATTTCCTTTTTTTGATTGGTAGGAGTTATTAGATGGGTCCCAAAATTTAATGTGATAGAAAATGACGACTACAGAGCTGAGAATGGATAAAAAAAAACTGACGTAGCGATGTGATGGGGAGTAACACCTCCCCCCACTCTAAAAAAAAAAAGAATATCATACACTTAAACCATGTAACTGGTTACCCTTAATAACTCATTTTGAGTTTGCATATTAACATGCTCAGAGAGTATAAATAGATTCAAGGTATTTTATCATACACACACAAACATCTGAGTTACATTAATTTAAAGTTTTAAACAATAAAACAATACCTGGATTGTGATTTATATTTCTACCAAGTACCAAGTTAAGAACTTGTCTTTAAGAAACGAACGACCACTACTGTAATATTATCTGCACTGCCTCTTTGAGAAGCTTCCATCATCAATGCTTTAGCAGCCTCTTCTGGGCTTTGAATTGGTTTCACCATTGCAACAGCTTCTTCATTTGTAACAACATCCCAAAGTCCATCACTTGCAAGAATCAGGAACTCTAAAGATTCATCAATCTTTTCCTCTTGGATTTCTGGATCAGCAACAACAAATTGTTTCAAGAGCTTATCACCAAAAGCCCGCGAAACAGCAAGCACGCCACCAACTCTCCAAGTTCCTGCCCACATCACAAAACCACCTGCTTCTTCAATTCGTTGTCGTTCATCAGTTTGGTCTGGTTTGTGGTCTCTTGAAACAGCAAACGCGTTGCCATTTCTGCAAATTACAGCTCTGGAGTCCCCCACGTTTGCAACCAGCAAACGGTTGCCAACAATGATGGCTGTTGAAGCTGTTGACCCTGCATCTTTGTTTTGATTGTTTTCTGATTTCAGAAACTCTGAGTCTGTGTAACTGTATGATTCTGCTATGGCTGATTTGGTATCAGAAATGAACTTTGGATGTTTTAGAAGGTTACTAAAAAGATTGTGTTTGACGTATTCTGCTGCTCGAGCACCCCCATGACCATCAAAGACTCCAAAGAGGCCAACCATCTCACCATCCACACCATCAATTCTTGTTTCATAAAAATCCTCCATTGAGGATCTTTTTCCAGGGGAGCTAGCATAACCATAGCTAAATTTGGAATCTTTACTGAGACCACTGCCTGTAACCGGAGACACACACGAACCTGCTTGATTTCGGTTAACCTGTGCTATAATCGAATCAAGATACCCCATACTATTCTCTTGAGTTTGAATAAAACTTCCTGCAAAGAAGGGTATACTTTACACTTTAGATTGTACAAAATAAGCTTCAAGTAAGATCAAATTCAAAGATTTAGATAATTTCAGATCCATTTCAAAATTTGTTCTCAGTTAACTCAAAGAGAGGGAAGACTTGATCCAAACACGTTAATGAATTTCTGTTCAAGAACCCTAGAAAACAATCTACAGTTTGACTTTAGAGGTCAATTGAGCCGATTTTCAATCTCAAAAGTTGATCATAATCTTAAAATTAAGAGGGGAAAAATTAACACAAAACAATCAGATTATCAGAAAATCATTAGGTTCAGGAAATCTCAAGAATCGTTTTATCTTTCATAAAATTAGGTTTAGAAAAACTAATCACAATTACAAGTCAACAACAATATGATCGATAGGTACACAGAATTTGAATTGATTATGAACGAAATCATAACTTATTACGATCAAACATAAAAAAAGTACCTTTTTTCAGTGATCACAACTGCAATTCGATCAATCAACTGAGCGTAAATCTGAATGATTTAGCGTGTAACAATTAGATTAAAGATGAAAATCCATTGATCTGAAATACAATTAATATATACACAGAAAAACATGAAACACACATGATTCCTTACTCGTTTTCAGACACTAGTGCTCCTGAGATTCTTTAGAGAAGATGATTGATCCACGAAAGTTCAATTGATAAATCGAAGTAATTTCTGACGAAGTCAACAAGGTCAAAATGTTGACATTTTGACTAACGCAAATACTGGACAACCGCCTCATATATAATTACTGCAGAGAACATTAGAAATTTAGAACAGAACATTTGCCACCCTTGTACTTCACGTATTGTTTTAGTTTGAACCCTGTACTACACATTCATGTAAAAGAAAGTAAGACTCTTAATTTGGGTCAAGTTCGTGTTATCGGGTTCACGTCAGTTTCGTGTTGACTTGATTTTGATTTATTTATTTCGTATCGGGTTCGTGTCGTGTCATTTTTCCCGTCGGATTCGTGTCGACCCATTTAGGCTAAATGTGTTGGAAGAGAATTTTTTCGGTTTCCGGAAGTTTTTTTTATCAAAATTTCAAGTTCTATGTTTGTTTTCCAACTTTCGGTAAGAATTTTGAAAATGATTTCCATTTGTATTCTAACTTCAATGTTCAACGCTTGTTTCAATTGTATTCGAACTTTAAATTTGGTATTTGTTTCGATTTAATTCGAATTTTGATTTTCTTTTTTATTCAACTTATATAAATAAATATAATATAAAATGTAAGGTACTCCTATTCTAATAGATACCAATAAATAATGTCATTAAACAACTGAATAATTAAAAACAATTTATCATTAATTATGAATCGAATTTGAAATATTAAATTACCACATATTAAGTAATCAAATCAAATGTTATAGTACCTAAATCATATAGTTAAAATAAAAAATACTAAAATGATGTACTATTGCTTTAATTGTAATTTTTTTATTATTTATTTTAAATTTTATAATGTTTAAAGATTTTATACATTTATTTTACGAGTTTACTACCCTAAAATGTCATTCTCTTATCCGAAAAATTTATAATATCAAAATTCTAAAAAAGTTTAACTCATATGATTCGTACATGCATTATTAAAGGGCATCATTTTCTTTTTATTAGCTTAAATAAATTCAATATTTGTTTATTTATTTTGCAATTGAATTTTTACATTTATCACTTTTGTCACCATCATCGAGACAAAGACAAAGACAAAGACTTTTGATAGTAAGTCTGTCAAAGTATCACCGGATGACCCATTATATGGGTCTAAATAATGCTTCATTTAATTATTAATTTCTAGTTAATCAAGATATGATAAGCCCTAGCGTACCGGTCAAGCCGAGAGGCTCAGGTGGGCTTTGGCTTCCTCTTGTTCTCTCGGAAACACCCATACGACCCTCCCCCTCGGGTTGAGCTCCTGGCTTCCCAACCCCTAACTTCTTCCTTTTTTTTAATTTCTTTCAACGGCTAAAACATAAATTAAAAAAATCCCCCCTCCCCCTCAAAAGGATATATATATAGAGAGAGAGAATGGTTCATGCAAAAAGTGTTTAATTTGCGAAAAGTGCGAGAAGCATTGTTAGCCCTTAGATTATTAGATCAATGGATATTATCATTTATGACATTTTAGTAATTAAAACAAACTTAATAGGTTTCTAGGTTTTACAAGGATATACATGTAGTTTCAAAGTTTGTAAAGATATATATGTAATAATGAAAGTTTCTAAGAATATAAATGAAATTCTCCCTTAGGAGGTGTTTGGTAGAGAGAAAAGAAATGAGGAGAATTGATTTATCTTGTTTGGGAGAAATGGTTATAGTTTTGGGAGGAGAAATGGTTTCTCCACCCATTTCCATTTCTCCTATTCCTTTGTATTTTCATTTCTCTTCAAATTGTAGAGAAATTGAGAGAAATGACAACCAATGTGTTCTCATCATTGTCGATATCCGGTTGCGATGTGTTTCCTGCATTCTAATCATCATTGTCGACGTCCGGCAAGGCGGCCAACGCCGCAACCGCCGTCCGGCGACTTGAGCCATGATTTCTCTGTTTCATTTATTTCCTGATACCAAACAAGGAAATCAATTCCAATTCTCCACACATTTCTATTTCTCCCCATTTCTATTTCTCCCCTATTTCCATTTCCATTTCTCCTAATTTCTTTTCTCTCTACCAAACACACCCTTATTTTAAATACTAAAAAGATAAATGTGACATTTTAAACACCATTTCTCTCTCCTCCATACTTTCTAAATATTCATATGTAAACCTAATTCCCCCAATCCCCCGTTTTCCCTCCAAACCCTCTTCGTCATTCATATATATCGCTGCACGAAGGCGAAATCCGGCTGTCGTCGGTCTCCCCTCAAGCATCCACAACCGACGATCCTCCAGCCATCCTTCCTGCCGCCGACCACGACCCACCTTGGACACAGTTCGTGCCGCCAACCATGACTGCAACTAAGAACCACACACCACCGTAAGATTGCTCCGTCACAACACCTAACCCTGTTATCCGACACCGACGAACACAACCTACATCGCTGCCCATTTTGGTTATTGGAAGTTTTGGTTTTCTTGTTTATTTATGGCTGTTTAAAGAATACATACGTTTTTAATAACTTGTATTGTTGGTTATGGTTATACATCAATAAACATGTTACTTCTAATTATTTGTACTGTTTGTTCATTGCGATTACATAAAATGAACATTGTATCTTTAGAAAATTTGCTTTTGTTTTGTTTTCAAGGAATGAAAATAGATGGTGTATGTTTAAATTGTTTATTAGTAAACAACTAAAGTAATTGTAGTTTTCTATGATTCTATTTGTAGTTATATATACAATTGTTCATCAATGACCGCATAGAATAATTATTGTTCGTGGAGGAATATTCACTGAAAATAAGAACTATAGATTTTTAATAGTTGTTTGCGAAAGAACAAACTTAAATTCACTGGTGAACAAGTAGAGAATAATTGATTGAAAATAGTATTGCTCAAAAAACTCATCTATTTTCGGATGTGTTCACCATTGAATTGTGTAAAATTTATCTTTAAACATGTATACTTTTAATTGTGTTCATTATTGAATATAGTAATGATGATAAACTCGTAAATTTATTTGGAGTGTGTTCACCGTTGAACTCCGTAAAATGAATAATTTATTAGTAGATTACATTTAATTTATTTTGTTTTTATAGGAGAGAGAAATAGATTTGAGAGAGAGAAATTTTTGTTTACTATTATACTCTTTTAAATTAAAAAAAATAAAAAACATAATTAATATGGACTAATAGATCAAATAGAAATAAGTGGCTGAGATTGCTTCTCGCACTTCGCAAATAAACCACTTTTCGCATGAACCGTCCCCTATATATATATATATATAGAGAGAGAGAGAGGAGGGTTCAAACGAAAATTATTTTCGTGCGAGAACTAATCTTGGTCATTCAAGTGGTAAAAAATTATGTATATTTTTATAAAATTATGTATATTTAGAACACATCAAATAAAAAAATTCAAATATATAAGATATAATTTTAAAAAATACAAATCAAATAAAAAAATTCTATCGAAAGCAATGGTAACCCATCATATGATAAATATTTAAATTTTAAACTTTAGAAAACTATGTATATTTAGTACACATGAATTTGAAAAATATGTAACTCGAATTTAAATATAGTTTATATATATTTGACGTTATAACATATCACTTCAAGCACATTCTTCCTTTATTATTTTATTTTGTGATACTATTTATATATAGGGTATTTCTTATCGATATGTATTTATATACGGGGTATTATTTATTTAGTTATTTGTTTATACATTTTGTATGTTTTACAATATTTTTAATATATATATAAATATTTATAATTAATTTTAATAATCCCTATAATTATATAGGAGATGTTAAACTAGTAATAAAATGATTATATTTAGGTGTATGATATGATTATAATCAAATAATGCTTGGATCCAACGTGAACATGAACGTGACTTGAATTTTTTTTTGAACAGCGAAGTTATGTTAGTGGGTTGGGTCCGCAGTAGCATTCATATAGGCCACGCGCCAAGTTAGTAATTAAACGCCTTTGCCTGGGTTTGAACCCAGGACCTCCTAGGAAGGCTTTGCCTTCCACCTTCTCTTAACCACTAGGTAAGAGATCATTGGTTAAACGTGACTTGAATTAAAATATATAAAATACATAATGTGGAATTGGACTATTGAGGGGACATTTCATAAGAAAAAAGCACTAATATTATATTTACACTAATAAATAATAATAGTATATTAGTTTTTATATTTACTTTTAATTAAAAGTAACTAATAAAAAAGTTGTTTTCATTGGTTCACTTAACTTTTTTTAGTTACAACCGGAATAACTACCGGGGTTTTAAAAATATAGCTTAATATGTTCATAACTAAAATAAATAACGTTTTTAAACAAAACCAATTGGTTCATATCTAAAGTTTTATTACTAAAACTATAACAGAAAAAGTTTTCACTAGGTTCAATGAAACTATGTCGACAATACAAGACTACTTGAATTGAGCTAAAAGGTAAATAGACCGTGTTTTGTCATTTGAAGCCATTAATTTGGGTATCGGGAATAACATGTGAAATAAATTGTAACCGTTTCTCATGAAAAACATAAAAGTTGAATAATTTGGTCAAGTAAAAAGGTACTGCTATTAACATGGATGTCCGTGTGGTTAGAAAGTCAGAAGTTGCAGTTGGCAACCATGACTTACACTTTATGTGTCATTTTTTTAGACGGCTTTACTTTATAAATGACTGAATTCCAGTGGGGCCACCAATCATGACCCACTCATTGTAATCCTTAACCAATTTCTCTTTTACAAAAGTATTACATTTTTATTTACCAACTCTCTCTCTCTCTCTCTCATTAAGAACTCCATGGCCGCCGGAAGTGCTCCATCTCCCAACTCGCTCACCGAGAAAAAAACTATGACACTTTTCTTTGCCGGAAAGTGTGTTGTAAAGTAGTACTTGTTGCTAGATTTGTGGAAGAACAAAACCATCATTTCATGGAGGAAGCAGGCGAAACAAGTAAAATTAGAGGTTAGGGGTTGGATCTATATCGACTTCCTGCCCCTCATCCACCATCTTTCTTGCAGTTGGTATGTCATCGTCAGCGACGGAGGTCAAGGAAACAGAGTAACTGAACAAAGCAAAAAATGACATATGTGATTCTTGTTGGAAGAATGCATAAATTTTAAAAAACATCTGAAGAATCCAATTACCCAAATAGAACAATAAGAAAACTTAAACTTTATTCATGGTCTTTGTTTCTTGGGTGAAACACACCAAGAAGAAAGAGGAAACCATGGGGTGGTCTTTGTTTCTTCCACATATGGTACAACACTCTTAAAGCTAATCTACAAATTAGTAAATCATTCATATTTTTTAGATGAATCAATTTCATATATAGAAGAATCATCAAAAGACTTTTGATGCTTTGACAATATCAACCAGAAGAAGCAAAAGACTTTGACGGGTAGTATGACTATATTTATCAGTGAAGTACAACAAATACATCTAACCGTTTTCTAAATACAACTTATCATCGTTTACCTTTATCAACTACGACTTATCAATGTAGTAAACGGTGCGCTCCGTACGAATAAACTGACCCAAGTAAAAACAAAACATACGTAAGAGAAAATGATGGCGACTTTTGAAAACATGAAACTGTGAAAGCAATAACGATCGTGTGTGACACGGCATATGACAATTATTGAATTTAATATTTAATTTTTTTAATTGTATTTAAAGTTGGTGAATCCACGTAGAAATTTGTGCTGTATGATTGAAATGGTAGATAGGTCTATATGAGTCTGGTACACGTGGCAATCTCCGATTTTATAAAACGCGTAAGCTCAATTATACAAAAAGTAAATATAAAATATTATTTAAAATTTCATTTTCATTTGAATTAGACCATTTTTATGGTAGTCATGAGTAAACACTCTAAACATAATATGTAGGACTAATTTTTTATATCACAATTACTGGAGTAGAATAATATTATTTTGATTAATCTGGTTTATTTAAAATATTAAAAAAAATGAAAGACGAGCAATAATAGCTCGGCACTATGACGACGAGACACCAGATGATGAGTAAAATAACAAAGCCACGTACCGCGGTGGGTGAGGAGGGAATAACGAACTATGCTCGTCATGATGAGCAATATTAAACCCCTTACAAGTGGTCTTATATTTGTATCAATCTATTTTTGTTACTAAAAGCATGGCAATATATTTTAGCTAAATTATAATTTTAGTTTTTATGAATTAATAAAAATTAGGAGACAAGATTTATGCTTTCAGAAGTACTTATTTTAGGTGCTTTCACACTTACAAACAATTAAAGTAAGAGATATGTTAGTCGTTTAATCATTTACTCATTTAAGTGTATGTGAATGTAAAGACGTTCAAGACAGATGCTTCTAACTACACACTTCATTTTTCTAAAAAATTATAGATTTCATATTTAATTTTTATTAGAAACATGTATAGATTGGAAAAGTACTTATCAAGAAATAAAGACTCTTCACATATGTATAGTCATGTATCTATATTGTTGAAAGTATGATATAACTACCTATTGACCAAGTCTTAGTCTAATAACTGTACAAAAACTTCCATATCATATATATCCTAGTGTACTGATATTTTTCCAATTGGAAGGTGTCATTGTTTACAAATGGTTTACCATCTCAACCATGGTTTTAAATAATGTAAGGTGTGATGGGGCGGCGAGGTCAAGACTCAAGTTTTAGGAGTCATGGTGTTTTTTAAGAGTTGCACAAATTAGGAGCAAACTAACATATACAAATTACAGAATACAAATTTATAGAAGTTCAATACACGCGATCGCAAAATGTATATAAAAGTAAGATTTAAAAAATATATATTTTCTGCGTGTCAAGCCTTAAAAAACTCGTCATTTGAAGTGAAAAGGAGCGCCTTATGCCGCCTTGTCTTACGCAGTTACGTCACGCCTAACCCAACCATCAAATGCTATTTCTTAACGTCGGAGTTACGCCTTACGCCTTGACTCCTCCATGACACATTTTTTAGAACCCTGCTCTCAACTATATTTATCCTCTAAAACGACCTCAACCTTAGAGAACCTCTGCTAAGATTTGGATATATGTCATATGCAATATAAAAATTTCAAATTATTGAGAATATTTATTTTTATCCCTTGATGTATTTTGTTTATGGTATATGATAAACAATAAGTGCTCATGATTTTATTTATAAGGATGTGTTTGACATGGCATAAATTAATAAAAATTAAAATAAACTTAAATGTAAACAAAATTAACAAAAACTGTTATTAAGACTAGTTGTATAATTTTACATATTAAAAGTCCATACAAGTAGTTTTGCTTATTAAGGGAAATACTTTTTTGTAGCATCTAAGATAGTTGGTTGTATAGATTTTTTAACTTTTGAGTTCACGTAAACCTATGATTTTTTAAATTTTTATTATTAAACACACTCTTCACTATGGATGGCAAGGGGGTCGGGGGAATCGTGTAACGTCCCAAATTTTTTTTTTTTTGCCACTACTAAATCATATGATTAGAAGTCTACGATAATTGAAACACTGAATAGTACCAATTACATTCCGGGTGAAAACCCCTAAAAATCTTAAGTTCAAGTACAATCATTTTGGATTACATTAGAAAATTCATGAGAGTAAAAACGTTGCGGAAGCTTGCTGGGGATGAGCTGTCAACACGAGCTAGAGCCCCGTCGTGGTCATCACCTGAAAAGATGGTTAAACAACAACCGTAAGCACAAAGCTTAGCGAGTATTTTTACTTACAAACCAAACAGTTCATCAGAACACATTCTTCGTACCCACTACTGCAATAAGTGGTCTCATCAAATAACACGTATTTCATACCCACTACCGTAGTAAGTGGTCTCAACATACCCGCCTATTAGATGATCTCGTCTCACCCGTTGTCGTCACAACGGTCTAACATACCCGGCACCGAAGTACTGGTCTCATACCCAACACCGAAGTGTTGGTCCCATACCCGACACCGAAGTGTGCGGTCTAACATACACGTCACCGAAGTGAACGGTCTAACATACCCGGCACCGAGGTGCTGGTCTCATACCCAACACCGAAGTGTTGGTCTCATACCCGACACCGAAGTGTGCGGTCTCATTCCCGACACCGAAGTGTGCGGTCTAACATACCCGTCACCGGAGTGAACGGTCTAATCATACCCGTTACCGAAGTAAACGGTCTAATCACATTCAGTTATAACTCATAGCTATTCACGTATTCATATACATATATAAATGTCTGGAATCTTTTTGGATCATGATGAGAATACTGATGATATAATTATCATATACCGCATGCATAACACGTCACACATACTAATATCATGTACAATTAATCTCAACATACTCATTACCAAAGTAAACGGTCTCTAACATACTGATGATATAATTATCATATACTACTTGCATAACACATCACACGTACTACTATCATGTAATTAAGTGTATTCACATGTCTCATAACTTATCATCTGTTTACACATCATTGGCCGTATGCAAAGTCTATTTGAAACATACCTGACACCGAAGTGTTGGTCTACACATAGTATTCACGTATTCCACAATTATTATTCACTTTCTTAGGCGCTATCAAACGTATTTGATGTCTATTTAGAAATGTAAGTAAGAATACTCACCGGTCAGCAGTTCCCGTTACTCCGTTCTTACTTCACAACTTTACTCGTGATTATCCTTCGATTGTCCGTCACCCCATGTGAAAGTCGCATGGCCACCCAGGGCCATCTGAAAGTCGCATGGACCCAGGTGACTGTCGTATGGATGTAACATCTACACACTGAAAGTCGCATGATGTATACTCATATACTACTGAAAGTCGCATGGAACATAAACATGGTCTGAATGTCGCATGGAACTACATGAATATCATCTGAAAGTCGCATGGCACATATCATACTACTGAAAGTCGCATGGTGTATACATATACACTACTGAAAGTCGCATGGAACATAAACATGGTCTGAAAGTCGCATGGAACAACTACACATCACTGAAAGTCGCATGGACTAAACATACAATCAACTGAAAGTCGCATGGAATGATACATACTCACTGAAAGTCGCATGAAACACTTATACATACTACTAAAGTCGCATGACTTTGTACATGTATCAACTGAAAGTCGCATGAACTTTCCCAGCACACATGTGACTGTCGCATGGACTCACTCATGTGTCCATGTGACTGTCGCATGGTGCATCTTCTTCTCTTCCAGTTCATAATTTAGAAAACCCAGACTCCATAGCCAAGATCAAGCTTTCTCAAAACTCACTCAATTTAAGTTGTTCTTGTTGCAAAACATTTCTTCACTTATATAAAACATTCCTTCTAGCTCAAAACCATGTTTTATCAACTCATAAAGTGTTCTTGGCTAGATATTGCTCCCGGGTTTTTCTTACATATTCAAAACCCAAAACCCAGATTCTAAGCATTCAAATATCATCTTTCATAGCAAGAAAATGGTGTCTACATGATCCTAAAGGATAGAGAAACATTACCTGATGATCTTTTCAACAATTCCTTGAGTTCACAAAGATTCTTGGTTTCTTCTTTTCTCTACCTCTCGTGAGCACACACACACAAACACACACTAGTTTCTCTAGTAATGGAACAATGAAAATGGTGGTATCTTGGGGGCTAAACCCTAACCACTTATTTATACCCATATGCATAAACTTCATAAGGCCTAAGCCCATGCCTCATTCTCAAGTCCAAGCCCACTACCAATTTATTAATTAAACTACTCATGTAAGCCCAACACAACTTCTCAATTACTTAAGCCCAATTGGCTTATTTACCTTAGTCCATTTATTCATCCATAACCCAACACAATATTATTTTCTCAATAAAATATTCTTTTTATTTATTTTCGAAGTTCGGGTATTACAAATCGAGGATGGTGTTTAAGTCGGGTTCGCAAATTGCCTCAAAATGCGAATGGTTTGTATCTGATCCTCATACAATTTGACTTTAAAAATTATATATATATATACATACATATATAATATGTGCGGGGTCGGGGTCGGGTACAGGTTCAGGAAACTAAGAGGTATCCCCATCCCAGTCCTCATCCTCGTTTCTAAGTTCGGAAAATCCTTGTCCCCATCCCCGGTCAACTCAGAGATTCCCCGATCAAATCGGGATTGAAGAACGGGTTTCCCATCGGATACGAGGTTTTTTGTCATACCTATTCTTCACCATCATTTGAATTGTTGCTTAACTGGATGACACGTGTCATTTGCTAAAGATTCTAAATGTAATCACACAAGGGATAGTTAAATACTTCTTTCTTAATTAGTTAATCAATAGTATTAGGACTAACAATTATATGGACAATTGCAATAAAGTTTGGCTAGAATAAAGTACATAGTGGGTCAAGTGATTGGTGAGTCATGAGTAATCATCCAAGTCATGACCCTTTAATTCATTGCACCACTCCAAGTGGTCTATGTGAGAGAAGTAATGAGTTGAGCTATTCACGAGTTACTCAAGTTTAAATCTTTAAAAACTCGAAATGAGCCGAGTCTTAACGAGCTTGAGCCTAGACTAAAGCTTATTTAGTAAACGAGTTTGAGCCTCAAATAATGAGCTCGTTTAACTCGGCTTATTTAGTAAACGAGCCCGAGCTTGACCCAATTCATTTTTGTGTCCTGTTCATGGTTCAGGTTGAGTTTCGTATCGTGTCACAATCTATAGGCCTTACTATTGATGACATTAATAGATTTGACCACAGACTTTTGCAAGTCGATCAGGAATTGACTTGACCACAGATTTTTGCAAGTCGATCAGGTAATTTCAATCTCCATTTCCACTTGATCGAACATCTCAATTTAGAAATCAAAGCATGTTATTCGATTTCTCTTCTTTTTCACGTTTTGTTGATTATTAGTTTATTACTATGCTTCTGTATATCAACGTTCCAGATCATCTTCATAAAGTATCAAGTACAATTTTCGTGACGATCATTACAAAATTCAAATCTATACTGTGAATGATTGCTTAGTAGCGATTAATTAGTTCCTGCACAGAATTTGATCATGAATTAATGTATAACCTAGGTACATAACCTCTTACTACAGTCAGATTATTAACTAGTACTCCATTTGAACATTTAATCAAGCAAAACAACTGTTTGTATAATGTATATAACATGTATGAAACAAGTTTAGGTAATATTAGATCTATGCAATATTCAATCTGGTATCTGTTGCATTAATTTGAACAATCATAGCACAGGAACCTCAAATTGATGTTGTACTTGTTTTGCTATATGCAGGAAATGGTATAAAATCTGTTTTTGTTGCAAGAGGGTATTACTTAAAGATGATGAGTAAGTGAGAAACACTGGTTTGAGTGAAGACCATAAGTTGACTAGAACCAATGGAGTGTTTAGTTGAAAATGGTTTGGATGCAAATGAGGTGCACTTCAACAATCACAATATCTCTAGCTTCACTCCACAACTTCAATTTTCCCCCCTTTTGGAAAAGGTGTTCTTACAACAGAACAATAATTTGACAATGCTACCTCCATCTTTCTTTCAGCATATACCAGCCCTTCAAGTACTGAATCTGTCGCGTACAAGTATACAATCTTTGCCTCCATCCATTTTCAAGTTACATTTACTTAAAGAATTCGTCTTGCAAGAATGCTCTCTTCTAGTGGAAGTACCGTCTGAAATTGGAGAACTTAAGAATCTCAAGTTGTTTGATCTTGAAGGAACAGAGATCATGTATCTGCCAAAAGAAATCGGAAAATTACAGATTTTGGAACGTTTAAGGGTCTCATTGTCAACATATGCAGATGATCATAAAGACAGATATTGCATAGAGCACATAATTCCAAGGATGACAATCTCAAAGCTCACCAAACTGAAGGAGTTGAGTATCAGTGTGAATCCTGAAGCTGAATGGTGGGAGGTTGAACTTTTGGAAGCAATTATGGGAGATCTACTTTTCTTACCAGACCTTAGAACTCTAAAGCTCTACTTACCGACAGATAAAGCATTACAACGGTTCTTAAGTCTTGAAAGGGATCAAGTACCGATATATTCAAGTTTATGGAATTATAGATTTTTGACTGGTAACTGTGAGCAGCTTCCATTTTCTGTGCAACTTGATGCCGAAGAAAACTTCCTGAAATTGGAGAAATGTGTGAAATATATGAATGGTGAGGGATTCAATGATGAAACTATGGAATTAATTAGAAATTCTAGAACGTTATACTTACGCCGTCATTGGACTCTTGAAAATCTCCCGGTATCTGATATGAGGAAAATGAAACATTGCTTGCTTATGGAGTGTAATGAGATGAGAAGTATTGTCCATCAAAAGGAGTTATATCGAGACAAAAATAAAGCCACCAACAATGGTGAAGATGAGTTACTTGGATCACTGCAATACTTGGGCGTTCATTTCATGAAGAAGTTACAAAGCATCTTGAAGGGGCCAATAAGCAAAAGTAGTCTATCTTGTCTAAGGATTTTAGCACTGCATTCATGCCCTGAGCTCACAAGCATTTTTACAGAACCTTTGCTTGTTAATATGAAAAGTTTGACTGAAATTGTAGTTGAAGACTGCCCCAAAGTCAGGTGCCTTGTAAATTTGGAGGAGGGTATCCCTTGGGCTAAAGGTCCATTTCTTCCAAACTTAAATAGGGTATCACTTTTAGACTTACCTGAGTTAGTGAGTATTTCTGGCGGTGTCTGCATTGCACCACAATTACATACTTTAATTGTGTTTAACTGCATGAAGCTCAACTATCTTTCCGTGATGGAATTACCTAGAGGTACATTGGTGATTAAAGGAGAGATTGAATGGTGGGAAGCATTGAGGTATGGAAAATTAACATGGAATAGTGTCTTTGTACAACTCAAGAGAGATGGGGTTTTGATGGACCAATTAGCAGAAGATACAAACTCTCTCCAACACTTTATTGAGCTTGAAATGGACCAAATGGTCCCTTCACTTCCAGGTAATTTCCTTTTTCATGAGCGTTTAAATGATGACTTCTTCAAAGCTCTGTCTGTCTATATTGAAAGTTTTTTGTTCATAGATAGTTCAGTGTAGTCAAGTCTGGTTGTGTCTAGATGCTATCTCAAGTGTTTATTCATTTTGTGCATCAATTTTTTAGGTAGCTCTTGGAAAGTAAATCAACACTCATCAAGGGATACCAAGGAAGACAGGGATCATGTTAAGGGGACCCAAATAGTGAAAAGTGGTCCGCATATGGGGTGTCAAGTACCTGTTGATGGTGCCTACATCTGGAGGAAGTATATCCAAAATGAAAGTCTTAATTACAAATACTACGGGTATATCTATAATGTTAATCTTTCTTTACCTTCACTCATAGTATCTTACAATTTCTTTATTTGTTTTGTTATGCATGAAAATGACCCTGAAAGCCAGTTTGAAACCCCTTGATATGGATATGTATAACTATTCGTAAATGTGTGTTTATGGGCTTCTTAGATATACAATATATTGTAAGCGTCACTCGTAAACTATAGAAAATAAGACAAGGTAATATGTTTATATATGTAATATAATTATTGATTTCTGAAATATTAGCACTACCATGCCGAAGCACCAAGTGGAAGTGAAAAAGGGGGTGGAGATTGAAAAAGACCATGATGATGGCTATATTTGGCAGAAATATGGGGAAAAGAGAACTCTTGGTGCTAAATACTCCAGGTACATCAACAACCTTTTCCTTATTGCTCTTTTAGCACATAAAAAGGCTCACCAAAAGAAAAAAAATACTGTTATGGAAAGCAATCAATTTTTGTAGAAATATACTTTTGGCATCATGTATATAATAAATATTATATTTTCTATACAGTTTAACTATTAAAATGCAATGCATGTGAAGTCTTGATTTTTTAAGGACTCGAGTTCCATTATAGTTCTTGTAAATTTGCAGATCATATTATCGTTGCAGCTTTCAAAGAAAACATGCTTGTCATGCAAAGAAATTTGTCGAAAGATCTACAGAGAACCCATCTATCTTTGAAATCTTTTACAGGGGAAAACACACCTGCCCTCCTGTTTTGAGTAACGATTCTTTCTCAACTGAAAGAGAATCAGCTTGCAGATCTTTAAGAACTGAACATTTGTCAGCTGAAACGGAGTCAGCTTCTACAATAACTGATAGTCATTTTGAATTTGCAAAAAGCCCTCAAGTGATGGACTTTAACAAGAAGTAAGTCATCAAACACGTTTGTGTATAATATGCCTTCTACAGAATGCTAAACTATTAAGTGTACACGTGTACATAAACTATACTTAGACAGGGGTGCATTTAGGTTTTTGTATAGTTACGTTACATATAGAAGATAAACTAAATGTTGGTTCTTAGAAATTTTCAAAAGCGAGCCAACCTGGTCAATGATTAATGCTGTACATTCTGGTTCTTTGAAGGTAACAGCATGATAATAGATACTTAAGAACACAACCATGAACTGAGGAAGAGAAACCCTAATAACAAAATCCATTTTAAAAATGATGGGTAATAATATAAAACACACCCCGCAAGTTGTAGTACATATTTCAACATGCCCAACTTATTGCTTACTCAATCAACTTATGTTTAATCAATGGGTTTCAAGGATAATTTCATGAATCACATGGCTCACATAGTCACATGAGGGTTTCTAGGAAAGCTTAGTAATATTGAAAGTACGCAAATAGGTCAAATACGACGAATTGACATATTCGACCCATAGATCTAAACCATAAAATTGACTTTATGCAGAAAGAGTACGAGTGCCAGGAACACTACGTGGACTCAAAAAGTGAACGTAAGCTCTAAGACAGAGTCTGATATGCCACCTAATGATGGTTATATTTGGAGGAAGTATGGCCAAAAAGAAATGTTCGAGGCAAATTATCCTAGGTACATCTATAACTTCTCATCTTATATTTATATTTGAGTTACCATAATCTACTTACGAAAGCTTACTTTGTCCAACCTTTTTTTCTAATTGTATCACTTTTAACCAACTTGACACCAAGTCATCAAATGCCAATTTGTGAGTTTTCTTTTAAGCAATAAAAAATGACATATGTGACATCTGAAGAAATAAGAAAGAAAATCATAATAATACTCTTTAAACTGCAGAAGCTATTTCAAATGCACAAGTTACCATTGCAATGCACGGAAGCATGTCCAAAGATCTGATGATGACCCGTCCATCTGGAAAATCACTTACAACGGGATGCATACTTGTCTCAGACTTTCATTAACCAGCAATTCTGCAAATGAAACTGAATCATCATTTAGCATCGTAAATACCAGTGATCTCTCAGCTGCAACTAAATCTGAATTGAGAATCCTAAAGACAAGTGATTCTTCAAGTACAGCAGAATCAACTTCTACAATCACTGACAATTCTTCTGGACTGGACTCTATGCGAAAGTAAGTCATCATGTGTGTATGTAACTATGTATAATATCCTTTCTTCAGAAAAATTTGGCAACTTAAGCATGCAAATGTAAGTAAAGCATATTAATATGAAATATATACAGAATGAGTGGCAGTGCTAGCATCCAAAGGTGGAAGCAACAAACTAAGGAGATTCTGTCAAGCGTTTCTCCACCTTTGAAACTTCAATTACCTTCATCAAGCATTACTTCCGAACCAAATGTATTATTTCATGCTCTTTTTTTTCCTTCTTTCCTGCATTTCTTTCACCTTTCTAAATCTGTTTGTCATAACTAGCAGATGATAATATCAGAAATTGAGGAAATCGGCAGCAGCAACATCTCATCATCCACAAAAATACCTCAGAATGCAGAACGTCTTTCACCAATTCCTCAGGTACATGTTTTTTGCAATTGGACAATATTAAAATGCTCTCTTTTACCCCTACAGGGTAACAGGATTCAAGAAGAGTACTCCATGCTTATTTTTACCTTATTTAGTGACATACATACGTTCAATTGTTCAAATATGATCTCTTCAATGGATTGATACATAGGATTGTGTCTTCTTGCCCTTTTTGTAATTACTTCAAATTGTTAACTTTCACACTGTTAGGGACAACATTTGTGATAGGTATCAAATTGGTAAACAAAAATAAAAGATAAAAAGGATAGATTAATCGACTTCCGAGACGTGGATTGGCTCTCTCACGGTTTACTTTCGAAAGCTAAACCAACACTCGCAATGATACAAAAACCACCAATCAATTTCTGCATAATAAAAATTACAACTCTAATGACCTATCTTCTATCTTCTGATATAAATAAAAGACTAACAAACATCAAATTTATTACACAATACAAACCCTTCATTTAATAAAATAAATTAATTTCTCAACCTTGATTCTTGACCATCCATTTATTCAAAATTGAAATTTCAATTTTGACTTTTAATGATCAAAATTATTAAAGAAATTTCATATATATATATATATATATATATATATATATATATATCCTTTTTTTAAGTTAAATGTTATATTTACCCGTCCTAATTTACAAATGTCGTAACTTTATAAAAGATATCTACTAATAATATCTAGTAATAATTTCCTCTCCACTGAAAACCACCATTTTCTGCACACTTCCAGCCCGCCATCTACCGCCACCATTGGCTCTACATGTCTCATCAACACTGTTTTCTCGTTATTGACCTTTTCCGTGTTCGGGTGTGAGTGTGTGACACACATTGCAATGCCACCTTGGTCCTGTGCTCCAGCTTGACTGCCAGGTACCTTGGCTACTAATTACCGATTTTCCAATCACATCTTCTTTCCCTTCTTACTCTTCATTGGTTTCACCTTCAACATCTTCTACCACTATGTGTTTGGGTGGGCCCTTGATGATACGATGTACTGACTGTTTTTTCTTTTGAGTAGCCATGGGTTTTATTAGGATCAGGTTTTGTGTCTTTAAATTCGTTTTGATTGCTTTTCAAATTAGGCTTGTTCTGTTCTTCGAAATCCCACGAAGAGATGCATTCCTTGAACGTTGAATTATCCATTCCTCTACGTCGCTACAGTTCTGCCACTGTGAACAGTAAATCCTGATGTGAACAATGTTTTGAACTGTATTTTTCTTTTCTTCAAAAGATTGGCCTAGAAAAATGCTCTGGTACCAATTGATATGTATCGGATTGGCAAACAAAAGGGAGAGATAAAAAAAAGTTAGATTAATTAAATTTCGAGAGGTCGATCAGCTCTCCCACGGTTTTTTTTCTAGAGGTAAACCAAAACTTCCAATGACGTAAAAACCACCAATCAATCTCTGCATAATAAAGTTACAATCCTAATGACCTGTTTATAATAAAAAGGCGAGGATTCTTTCCTAATGAAACTCTAATTCCTAATGTTTATCTAAATAAAACTCTACCTAAAATATAGAATGTATTAATTTCTTATCTAGTAGTAATCTATACTACTATATAAACCATTTAACATTCTATCCTCTCCTTAATTTTAAGAGTTCTTAAAATTCAACCAAGAATAAATCTTGACCTTTCATTTATCTAAATTAATCTTATTCACTCAACTTTTAACTATTTCACTTTCTCTCCTAATTTACGTTAACTTTTTATGCATTTAAAATATATTTCTCACTAACACACTATCTCACACAAACACGATTATCCACCTACCTCAACATAATTTTCAAAATCTAATTAACTTCTCTCTCTTATTTCATAAATATAAATCTTTTTTCTTATTTTAATGTGTTTTAGAATCTATTTTTAAAATTAATAAAATAGTTGATGCAAATAAAAGAAAAATTGGAAAAAACAGATATGTTGCTGAAGAAAAACATTTTTATGGCATTGAATCGTGCGAATAACATATCATTATATTCTTGAAAGTGAAATGTTGCAAAACAGAAACTATTTGCCACTGCAGTATTGTGCGGGTACGATACTAGTATTATTAAGATAGCAAAGGTGTATCAGTTTGTCGGTTCATTGACCCCATTTTTTCTGCACAAAAGAGGAATTTACAAAAAATAAATGCTACAAAAATAAGAATTTATTAAGATCTACATGGTTTAGGTCTTTAGGATGACTACATGGAAACAAAATTACTCACACCTATACACTTAATTTCCTTATCACATCATAATAACTATTAACTGTTAGTTTTCTGTTCTGCACATCATACTGTTGCTATGTTCTCTGTTCTCTACAATCTGTCCATTTGCAGCTTTTCTAGGCACTTTCTGCACTTGTGTAGATTATATGATGCAATAGTTACTTTTGAAACTAACAGAATGCATGCTGTTAGTATATAGATATTCCTTATCTGAATTCCAAGGACAATTTTCGCTGTGTTTAGGCTTATCAAAATCAAGCAAGGAAAAAGAAACTGGGTGACAGAATTTCTGAGCTCCAGCAGTTATTGTCACCTTTTGGAAAGGTATGATTAGTACATTATTCTTCCTCACACTTTATAAATAGTTACTGAGCTCATTTAGTTCAGCATTACTCTAATCTGAATTAATCGACTAGACAAAGAATTAAGATCAATTTTGATAAAAAGTAATATGAATCCGAGTCAAGAAATGAGCACCTTATTTATTTATTTTGAAAGGCAAGAAACGAGCAACTTATTAAATAGTGTTGAATAATATGAAATGATAATTAACTCTTGCATTTCGAGCAGAGGATTAATCCACATACAAGAATTTGTAAGTACCTAAACACCTAATGTGAGTTGTTTAGACTTACTTTATGAAAAATGATTCATATTATGGATTTATATTATAACAGTCGAGCTAGTTTAAGGCTTGCATGTAATAAAAACGACAACATAAAAATGTGAATGAAATCTAATTAGTGCCATCATACAGACAAACTTGTAATGATAAAATTGTTAAAAAGACCATTTATGAGAAGCTTTTGATCTTTACGTATCACTTACCGTTGATCTAAAAAAAAACTGATACCTCTTATAAGCTTCTTATACTCGCTGTAGAATGTCACCAGAACACAAGCTAAAATGTAAATATATGGAATGTGTATATCTCACTGTTTATTAAATTCAGAATTACTTCGCAATTGGTCTAGACTAGAAACAGGCAAATATCATCTTCCAAAAATGGAAGACATTTTCTGGTGATAGTGATAAATTAATATCATCCTTTTTTTACAGACTGATACAGCATCAGTGTTGTTACAAACTGGTGAATACATCAGATTCCTTCATGAGCAAGTCAAGGTAAGTACATATCTCACCAACCATTAACTAACATAACTAAATGATTTATATATTTTAATTTGTGCATGCGTGCGTGCGTGTGTGAGGGTCTGTTGGCGGGCATGTTCATATTGTGTGTGTGTGTGTTTGTGTTAGAGGTGATGACTGATTGTATAGGCTGATTCGGGTTATGTTTTTTCTCTAACGAGTTGAACTGGTGAAATCAAGAAATTTGTTTCAAAGAAAACCAGTCCAATGGGACGAATAGGTCACAAATCGGCCAAAGAGTGTATTTAAGGCATAAAGCTTCCTAGATCATTATAACGAGAAAATTAGATTATTTTTTAAATAATATAAGTTTTACAGTTATATTTGACACGATTCTTATTTATAAACCACAACAATAACAAAGATACCAATCCTGCAATAGCGTAGTACGGGGAGGTAAGATGTAGACAATCATACTTTTAACCGTTGGTAGAGAGACATCACTTTCCAAAAGATCTCCGGCAGCAAAAGAGCAGAAAAAATAATAATAATAAAAAGAGAATTGAAAATAAATAGATAAAATAAAGATAAAATGAAATAAGAATAGAATAAGATAAAAGGAAAGAAAAAAAAACAAATAACAAATAACAGATTAAAATAGTTTTAAAAAAATACATAAATAAATAAATAAGGGTGATTACTAAAAACTTTAAATGTTGAGCGAGGTATAGTTTTAATTAATTATTTATTTAGTTTGAAATTATTAGTTTATAAAACCTTTTTCTGCCTTAACCTAATCTCCTCCTTGCAACTCTCTTACCTTCCTACCCCCGGATGGTTAGATCTTAATCCTCCTTCTCCAAGAAAACCTATCGGAGGTCATGTCCTCTGAGAGAGAAAGATCCCGCAAATTCATATGCACCCTATCCTCCCACCTCATATATGGGCGACCACACCTCGTGCTATCAACAAAAATTGCACCCTTCTAACCGGCGATGTCGGTTGCCTTCTCATAACGTGACCGAACCAACATAGTCTCCCTTCTCAGCTTGTTGACAATAGTCGTCACTCCTACTTCTCTGAAAACTCCAATCTGAATTTTATCTAGCAAGGTCTTTCCACAGGTCCACCTAAGCATCCTCATCTTAGCCACTACCATCTTCTTTGCTCGCGCCTTTTTTAGAGGCCAACACTCAGATCCGTATAACATAGCCGATCTAACAGCCACTCTGTAGAATTTTCCTTTTAGCTTCAACAGAACTTTCTTGTCACATAAAACTCATGTCGCCGCTCTCCACTTCTGCCACCCCGTCAAAATACGGTTGGCAACGTCCTCATCTATCCTCCTTGTTCTTATTTATAAAGAATTTAAAATTTATGGAAAAGAAGCATTTGGACCCCACTTGTAGAAAAATGACTTGTGTTCCTTTACCCAAAACCAGGCTATTTCACTACCTTTAGGCCATCCGTATGGCATCCCCTTTTCCCTTTCCAACCCCAATGCCACATCAGCTTTTTTTATTTTTCCCTACCCAACCCAACCCAAATCAACCCCAAACCCAAGTATAGCCATTCCCTTTTCAACCCAAACAACCCAAATATTTTTCTCTCTCCTCACTCTCACTAAAAAACCAAAAAAAAAAAACAAAAGGCTGCAGTTTCCATCGGGTTGGCAGACCCGATGTGCAAATTTTCCCGTGAACCTGAAACCCCCGTAAGGGTGCTCCCTCCTCTACCCAATGAACCCAAAACAACCCGAGGGTACTCGGGCCATGCTATACGCATGGTCTTAGTGTAGTAGTGTGTAATGTAGAACTCCTAACATCCCATGATGTAAGAGACAACAATTGTTAACACAATAACACAAAACAAACGTAACACAAAAAATAAACGGGATAGGGTACCACACTGGTTAACATGTCTAACGTGTATAATAAGCGGGCCAGGTTCTGCTTGGCCTGACTAACTTATTCCCAACCCGCCAACCAGTTTGTAAGAACAATTAAAAAGTTATATATTAGATGTTATAAATTCAATCACTTTTTAAAAAGTCTTGCTTTTTCCTTTTTATTCATTGTGTCATCAAGGTATTTTATAGTTGTTCATGCCTATACCCTAAAACTTATCATATATCTTCATTATTTTTCCACTCGTTCTCTCCTAGTTTTATCATGTAGCTTCTGATTCTGGTTCGGCTCATAAAAGGGTCAACACAGCTAACTCGCTTAGTAAATGGGCTGGGTTATGGTTCACCTTTTTGACATGATTAACTAAACAGGTTGGATTTAGGTTGAGAAATTGAACCCGCCAAGCCGAAACCAAAACAAACTGTCAGCCTCACATAAAATTAGAACAATTTTCATTTTGGGATTCGCACATTACTCCGACATGTTGATCTCGGAAAAATTTCAATAAAAATGATCTATCTGTGTTGGTCTCGGGTCAAATTATCAATAACTGTGATTTTAACTTGCAAGATTCCTATATTATCCACTTTACCAATTGTCAGACACTTCTATCCAACTACATCTTAAGGAAAACTTTGTCATTTCTACGGACCGGGAGTGAGGGAATATTTTAAGTTTAAGGTGTATGCTATCATATAAATAAGTCTTTAGAAGCCCTCATCACACTCTATAATCTCGGTAATGTGTTACTGTTATGATAGACGAGTAGACAACCCCTTAAATTATATTTTCCATCTCTACTTCTTTCTGTGGAAATTACATATCCTTTATGTTTTTATCTTATGAAATCAGGTTCTTATGGCTCCTTACACAAAACAAGGAACTCCATTTGAGCCACAGCAGCAGGTACAAACTCCAAATTTCTTGAATTTATATATAAATTTCATTCAAATTTCTCTTCCATGTATGATATATGAACTAGATAACAAGAAAACGATACTTGTGCAGACTCCAAAACAAGACCTAAGAAGTCGAGGGCTATGTTTGGTGCCTGTTGCAACCACATTTCCAATTACCAATGAAGTAACTACTGATTTCTCTAGTCCTGTTCCTGCATTTGGGGAACCTCCTGAGCTAAATGCAGATATATATAAAGATGAACAACTGCTTGGCGAGAAGAATAAGTGTGTAAGGGGTAACAGTAAGGGATCCATGTTCAAGCCACCGTGGGGGAGCCAAACATATGGCTCGGATGTAGGTGAAGGACTCCCCTACTAAGGTTTGAACTCGCGACCTCTTGTGAGAATCAGGGATGCCAACCACTAGGTTACCTTGGAGTTCGTTAAGAAGAATTACTGAATAAGCATGCGAACATGAAAAATACTAGATGAGTTTCTGTGAATATAAGTTTAAGTTTGATGTCTAGCTTAACATTAAAATTTTAATGTTTGTTGGATAAATAGTATAGGAAATTTTCAGACATGTGGTTTCTTGATTTTTCTTCTTCTTAGGTTCTTAGATACAAGTACCATTTATATATATATATGGACTGCACCAAAATCATTTCTTATTTTTATCAAATTTTCATTGCTTTTAGCAATGGTTTTATAAGAGCTAGAACTTTGGGTCATGTGTCGTTGCTTGAATAAGATCAATATATAGTCACACATTCCCTTTCCATCCAATTGAACTAGTATAATACTCGTGCGATGCTCGGGTAGATCGAAAAATGTTGTATCTAATATGTTTAAAAGCATAATAATTTGTAAAGGAAGAAACTAAATAACCAAACTAAAAGAAGTCATTAATAAGCATCCAATTTTTTATCAAACATCAAAACCTTCCTATAATTTAGAAGGTCTACTATGCCACCTCCTGTACCTATTGAAAATGCTACATTTTAACATAGAAAGAGTTGAATTAAAATTATAAATAATGTGTAAAAGAAACTAAACCTATCATACGTGTTTTCCTTCTTACAAACACTTAAATAAGTAACTGATAACTAACACACCCCTCATTTAAAGTGCTTATAAGTATGAAAACACCTAAGATAAGTGTTGCATGTTAAAAACATAGATCATCCCCTTATTTAATTGCCATCCTCTTTTATTCACAACGGTCAACACCCCTCACTCTCAGTGTCATTGTTATTGACCCGTAAGAATAACTACTTGTATGAAATTTGAAGCTAAACCCAAAGTCTCACTATGAGCAATCATCGAAGCAAGGAGAAAGTGAGAGATGGCAGTTGAATTTGAGCCCTTGAAGACTCAATTCCATCGCAAGGCGGATTTTCGAAGCTTGCAACCACTACTAATTGTGACTTCATTGCTCATCTTTTTTACTATTTAGTATTTACATCGTGGATCTGACTTAGTTCATCTATCTAAATTGATTGTAGAATAATATTATAAACAACCTAAACATTAATTGGTATTACTATTAACTCTTTTTTGTTGTCTTAATGGTTAATCTAAAATGATACATCATTCTTACATAAAATAAATAGTTTAATTTTGAAAGGTTATCAAAGTATTTTATGCTTCTTTCTTTAATTTTTCTTATTAGATTATCTTCAAATCTTCTAATTTAAATAAATGACTAATTAAATAAATTTATCTGACTATCTTAGTCACTGATTTAGATAAAAATTAAATCTGAACCATCTATTTTCATAAAAATTAAAATCTAATTTTGTCTTTATAATTTGTTCAAAATTGGATTCTATTTAGTTTTGACTTTAATTATAACCAAAATCAAAATTACAGTAGATAATTTCATATATGACCTTCCTAAATATTAAAATATCATTTCTGCACACACTGGTTTGCAAATATTGTTTTTACCCTGTATAAAATGTTAACATATCATATTTAACTAAATTCATAGTTTTACTATTTTAAAATATTTTACAATCATTTTAAAGTTTTTAATTCTAAGTGATAAATACTTGACTTTATTGATCATGATTATAATAATAATGATGACTTATATAAGAAATACAATAAGTTTTTTCGTTTTGTGAATTCTCAATTATTTCGTATTTTATAATTATTTAATATTTTTTATTAATGTATGTATGTATGTATATATATATATTATTTTTTAAAATAACCTATATATTACATAAAAATTTAATCTAGTTGTTTATTACTTTAACATGTTATAAAAAGTAGATTATATATTTAAATAATAAAAACAAATTAAATTACCTTTAACTCTTTTATTAAAAAAATTTTGTAACCGTATACAATGACCTCCTCCCTAGGTGAAATTGGTAGAGTGCAAACTTTATTAACTCCGTTAGCATCGCCATCTTTGGGTCTCGTACCGACTTGGCACGTGATCTCTGCAACATCATGTCATCATCACCTTCCTCTCTCTCCCATCCTCACTTATATAGTTATATATATACACTAGGAAATTTATATCTCGCGTTTCGTGACGGAAAAGAACTTTAGTTTATTATTATTATGTTTTAAATTATATTTTTTACGAAGGTATGAAACTTTTATTTATACTGATTTTAAACTATCAATTTTTTTACCAAATAATTTATAAATTACTATCCTCTAATTAATTGAACTTATTCAACTGCATATAAAATTTAAATCACATCAAATTTCAACTGGCAAGTAACTTATTTTGCAATAATTTGTAGTTATATAAAGGGTTTAGTTCACAACAATGTATTAAAGTTGTCACGTTTTGCTATTATGTGTATCGAATTATAAAAGTTTTATTATGTGTATTAAACTTTTAATTTTCTGTTACTTTTGGTTACATAAAATAGGAAAAAATGTACAAGTTTAGTATATATAATAAAAACTTTAATACACGCATAACGACAAAATAAAAGTTTGATACACACAACAGAAATTTTTAAGTCCAATACATACAATAGCAAAACGTGAGAACTTATATACTTTTTGATGAACTAAACCCTTATATAAATAATAATTTAAATAAAAGAATAACTTTATTCTAAATAATATGGTAAAAAACAAAGAAACTGATTTTGAATTAATACGAAAAAAATAAAAATAGAAGAATGAAGAAAGAAATATTAAGTGTGAAATTGCTAAAACAAAATTTAAAGTAAATTTAACCAACTAATAATTCGATTATTATAATTAATAATTTAAAAAGAAGTAAAGAAAGAAAAATGAAAAGGCTGAAATAGAACTTTCAAAAAGGAAATGTGTGGAAAATAATTTATTTTAATTAATAGAGAAAAAGAAGTAAATATAGAAAAAAGAGCTGAAAATAAAAATATTGTTGATACTATGAGTAGAACTCAAGACTAATCCCTTTAAAACAAAAACCATCAAAACCACTCCGTCAAAATACATTTTGTTTTTGATTCGTGCCTCAAAATATTTATATTAAGAATACTGAGAAAAGTAAAAAAAAAATCAAGTTAAAATGAGCCAAGATTCGAACCCGGGGCTCCAGACCCAAAACATCGCTACCTTACCACTTCCTCCAGCGTCCCTTTTGTTTAATTTCATGGATGATTAATTATATAGTTGATTTACATCGAATGTACAAAAGGACAAAAAAAATTCCCGGTAAATGTATGGTATAGTAATTGCATGGAAACCAAAAGAGAATGTTGCATGGCGTGGAGTAGTGTCCCACGACGTGGGGTCTCGAGTTGTGCTCAGCGTGCGCAAGTAGTCCACGTCGTGGGGTTGTTTGGTCAGCAATATGGGAATTGCTCCTTGTTGCTATGCGGCGCTGGAATCAAGTTAATTAGAGAAATTATTATTTCTTTAATTAGATTAGGGCAACATTTGGTGTTTGATTGTTATTATAAATAAAGGTCTTAGGATCAGTCATATATACATCATATTAAACACTCTCAGTTAATAAAGAAGTCTCCATTCCTACCCGTTGACGTAGGTCGTGACCCCGACGACCGAACCACGTTATATCTTTGTGTCGTATTTTCTTGTCTTTATTGTTATCCGTATATTCTAACGTTTGTTTCAGGTATCCCGAATCCTAACATATATGCTTATGATTACTTTTTACTATAACTCATTGGATCGATCTTATATAAGATACAAAAATTATAAAGTAAAATCTTAAAAGAGAGAACTTACTTTGTGATTTTTCTTATAAAGTAAGTATATGGTAAATATAGTATTTAAAAATTAAACTTTTTAAAGAATTGTAACATCTAGAATTTTATTTATACTTAATACGAGAAATGTACAAAGTGTTATATGAGTTATAAAAGGATATATGTGATAAGATGTGATTATAAATTAAAGGGGTCAAAACCGTCAAAATGAAACTGTAATAGTCAAGGGAATATGTATGCAATTATTGAAACTTATGTATATATATATGTGTGTGTGTGTGTGTGTGTGTTTGACTTCTTAGTATCAAACTAATCAAAACAAGTTTACAGTACATACATACATACGTGACTATCAGTCTTTATCTCCTAAGTTGTGAATTGTGAACAAGAAATCAGTGTTGTGAAATCATCACCACCATCATCATCTCCTTCAAAGAACTTGAGGTATGGTTTATATTTGGGTTTTCAAGCTTCAAATGAATCAAGCATGTATTTAAGGATCAAAGTATGTTAGTTTTAAAGATTAGATGTTGTTTATGGTTGTTGGGGTGTAGGAGAACTCCCATGTACAGTTTGAATGTTTAAAAAGATGAGTTTTATGGGTTTTTTGCCGGAAAGCAGCAAGACATGCGACCAAACTAGTTCAGAGTAAGGGAGGCATGGGCGTGCCTAGTAACCGTGACCGCCATAAGTTCATAAGGTCTGGGCGTACCGGGTACGGGCGTGCCCTGGGGGATCACGGGCGTGCCTTTTATGTCGTACGACTTTCAAGCTATAAGTTGGATCCGAATGTCGGATCAATAAGTCGGATGAGAAAGTCGGACCATTAGCCAGGCACGGGCATGCCCCTGTCCTGTTCAGTCTTCCTAGCATCAGATTCAGCATGTGATTGATATATTATTGGTATTATTTCATGTAGAGACTTATCATTGGCGTGTTCGTTATATTATTGTCAATTATGGACCTTATACAACATTATTGATTATAAGGTGAGTCTTCTAGACTGTTTTTCATATGTGCAATATGTGTGTTATTACATTGGAATACGATCATGTATTCATTATATGTGTTATTCAGTATGCTGCTATGTGCAGTAGTGGGCTCAGAAAATAGCACAGTACTGTGGCTCAGTTTGCTGCCCTGGGTCAAAAACCAGTGGCTGACACGTTATCATTATGTGTTGCCTGCATGTTCTATTATACATGTGTTTATATGATTTGCAATCTGGTTTACTCATTAAATTCTCGTAGCTTATTAGATATTATTTTAAAATGTTTTGCAGGTTTAGCAAAGACAAGGACAAAACTTCGGTTTGACTACATTTGATAAACGTTTTAGAATCAATTAACACCCGGTTTGTAAATGACAAGTTTTATTTTTAAACTTGTGTTAGTACATATGTGAGTATCTTTTGATACAACAGATTTTGAATAGTTACCCTTCCGCCTTTATGAAAATATTTTAGAGGTGAATGTTCAGATATGATTTTACTGCAAATATCAGTTTTATTAAAATGTGGCGTTACAGAAATAGGGTTTTTGAGTGACTTTAATTTAAAATAAGTGTTATTATTTTATAATTTTTTCTTTTTTGCTTAATAGTTGATTTGCTATTTTTAATTAAAGAACGTAGATTGCATAGATTGTGTAATGTTTATTAATTTATAAATGAAGCGGGTATTTTATACACATCGAAGAAGTTGAAACCTTTTTTTTTTTAAGTGTAGGATTTCAAAGTAAAATCTTAATATAAAATATCATACTATATTTTGTTAATATTAAGATGTACTAGTACATGTATTTTGAAATGCAAATATATATATATATATAGAGAGAGAGATTCTTTTAATCAATTTATTCTAATCTCATAATTAGAATTTGGTCTAAACTATCCAACAAATGAACGTAAATATCATCGATCTAAATATATAGATAAAAATAATTAAATATTTATAAAAACTAGGATTCTCAAATAAAAAATTTAATAGTAAAAATTATTCTATTATTAAAATTAAAAAACTTCATCTAGTCAATAAGTTATATAATACAATCCTATTTCTGATTACTTTAAATAATGAAGACGTACCATTAATAGTTAATAAATTTACATATAATAGTTTGTAAGTTAACTGCGTAAATCTGATGATTTTGATAAAATTTCAAGTATAATTATTTATTCATTATACCTACAATGAAAAACACTTATTTTGAAAAAAAATTAATAACGTTTAAAAAAAAGAAGGCACGAGAATCTATGAGATAGCTACTTTATTGTGTAAACTTTAAAAGCTAAAATCATATAATCACATCCAAAGGATAAATCAAATTTACTAGAAGTGATTATTACTTCCACCTCGACCTTTGGTGATTATGTGTTTTTCGGAATTGATTGTGTTGATAGCTCATCGGTAACATTACTCTTTGGGTTGTGGTGTTGATAAATTGAAGTGGTTAATTAGATATCTCTGTCAAGAGATGGTTTGGTTAGTGTTATTCTTTTTGTTAGTACAAAACAACTTGAAGGCAGCTTGTTTTTTTTTAACAGTTTCGTTTCAGCGGTAGTGGCACAGGATCGAAACCGGTTGATCTAATCCGGGCTCTGGTTTCGAACCACTCCAACTACACCCTCCTAATTAATTCGGTAGGGCTGCTTTCACCAACGAGGGAGTGACCCTCAGCTACTCCTAGGAAGAAACCCTCCAGAGAGACTCGAACCCAAGACCTCTCCTTCACTGGAAAAACTCTCTTACCATCAGGGCAAACCCCTTTGGTTTGAAGGCAGCTTGTTAATGGATGGATTTGGATTGTATCATTATCCAGTCCAACTAAAATGTAGTCCTTCAATGATCCATCTATAGTGATCCATTTAAATGTTAGTTCTCAAACAACCTGAAGGCAACTTGTTAACAGACGTCTCCACCTGCTTCTACCACCATTACCCCATCCTAGTCTCCACCACCACTTGTCACCCTGCTACCATCACTCTCCTTTGCCACCACCCCGTGCCATCATCATCTAATTCTACCACATTTACCACCACCCTCACCATCAAAACCACCTTTACTACTTGTCACTACCGCCATCACCATCTTTTGTTGCTGCCATCACCTACCAAAAGGGATGCAATTGTTCGTGGTTGTTGGTGGTTGTAGCAAGCGGAGGTGGTGGTGGTAATAAGGACATGTAAAGGTGACATTATGTTGTGGTAGTTGTTAGAGCTGGCCTGGGCATGGGCCACAAGGGCAGCCGCCTAGGGCCTAAGAAAAATAAGGGCCCATAATTTTATTTTCGTGTGTTTATATATACATACTATATAGTATATTAAATTTATAAGCCCATCAAACATAAAAAGGCCCTAGCTACTAAAGCTCCTTTTACTTTCCTGACTCTCACTAGTCTCTTCGTTGTGTGTGAATTGGGAAACGAATTGTCGAAGTTAGAATCAATCGCCATTACTTTAGCGTATAGAGAATCGAAATCGGAAATTCTCTTCATTAATCCTCATCACCAATTGCAGATTCCCGGTTCCATCGTTGCAACCGCAAGTTCTTGTAACTGTTCCTATTCATCAAATCATCATCATCATCATCATCTACCGTAAGGTTGAAAGCAGTAAGCTGTTCTTCACTCCTGTAAGGACTCAAGGTAATTTTTGAAATCAGTTTATCTTCAATTATTTTTATTTATGATTTATTCCAAACTTGATAGTTAGAATTTTACACTTAGGGGGTGTTTGGTAGAGAGAAAAGAAATTGGAAGAATTGGTTTATCTTGTTTGGGAGAAATGGTTATAGTTTTGGGAGGAGAAATGGTTTCTCCACTCATTTCCATTTCTCTCCTTCCTTGTATTTTCATTTCTCTTTCAATTGTTGAGAAATGGAGAGAAATGGCAGCCGATGTCTATTTATTATCGTTGATGTCCGGTTGCGATGTGTTTCCAGCGTTCTACTCATCATCGTCAACATCCGGTGAGGCGGCCAACACCGCAACCGCCGTCCAACGACTTGAGCCACCATTTCTCTATTTCATTTCTTTCATGATACTAAATAGGGGAATCAATTCCAATTCTCCACACATTTCTATTTCTCTCCATTTCCATTTCTCCCCTATTTCTATTTCTATTTCTCCCATTACAATAAAGTAGTAATCAACTTTTATGGACAAAGATTAAACGAGGGAGGAGAAGGAATAGCTCATGAGTCATGACGGTAGATGGTGAAGTATTATAGGTATTAGGTTATAGCCTTATAGGGTTTGTTTTACACTTTCTACTACACATTATTTGATGATCGCTATTTTCTTTTTTGTCTTTTCAAAACTTCAGAATTATTTAATTTCTTAAAAGATACATAAGTTCATAAAGTGTAATGTTATCCTTTATAATTGATAATGCCTATATGTTTGTTTGGTGATTGCCAATTTGCTTTTTATCTTTGGTTAATTTTTTGTTCCTGTGTAGTTAGTTTTTGTTTTATATTAATCTTACTTTAAATAGTTTGTGTTGAGACTGTGAAGTTTCTTATGGACCCCTTTTTGGATTCGTCCCGGGCCTCAAATATGACTGGACCGGCCCTGGTAGTTGTGAACGATTATGGGGTGGTTAGTGTGGTGGGCAACTATGAGTGATGGTGAGGGTGCGGTTCATGGTGTGTGGTGGGTGGTAGTGGTTATCGAGACGGTGAGGGTGGAAGTGGTAGTGGTGGTGGGATTTGAAAGTGGTGGTAAAGGTGGCAGGGGATCGAGCTTCAAAAGGATGGATCGATCCACATGGATCATAACATGATTTACATTTATTTGCCTACATGGAGCTTCAAAAGTGGTTGGTGTGTTTAGCTGTTAAAAATAAATATATATATTTGTCAGATCTAGGTTTGTTATTATATATTGTTTGATTTTAGATACTTTGTTTTCGTGCTTGCCTGTGTGTTGTTTGATTCCATGTTCCCCTTTTGATTTAGTTAGTTTAGGTTTAGATATGTTTGTTCAATTTTGTTTGGTTAGCTCTCATGAGAGATTTGTGCGTTGTGTGTTTCTAGTGACCGGTTAAATGGTGATCTAACACGAACGCCAAGACCAAGCATGAACCTCAAAAACAATTATAATTATACGATAATCAAAATATTATATCTCTATAATTTCATACTTAGAAAAATAATGATTAAAACTAGTAATATTAATAAAAAAAATTAAAAATTGTTTTCTTATGAAATTTTTGATTAATTTTATGAAATAAATATATTATTCCATGTCTTTCGCTTTACTTATTTTATTAATTTATTGTTCATGGTTGATTATTATTGGTTGGTTAATCATATTCCGCTAAAATTGATATTAGTTGGGTAACTTAGATCCTTGAATGTTTTGATATTATCCTAATTTTGACTCTATTCGTATCAAATAGATTAGGAGAGAAATTGCTAGGAACTTATTTTGTAGTGTTCAATTTTGATGTATTTATTATTTATTATTGTTAGCTAGTTTGGTTAAATAGTAATAGATAGTAAAAGACCAAGGGACTCTTTGTATATACGCATTCTTGTGGGTAAATATTGTAATTTATATTGTATAAATTGAATTCAAGTGTCAACTTGAATTCTAAGCTTTCAATATAAAAAGAGAAAACTTTGAAAGAGATTAGTGTGTGCTCTTGCGTGTTCTTCATCTTCTACATCTCATACTACCATATTATGTGTGAAGTGTGTGTTCTTGCATGTTCTTTGTGACGATACTGGAACAAGAGTAATATATCTATGATATTTACAATGATAGATGGAAATCTTACCGGAGTACTGGTGCTAAGATTATGCCAACATTGAACGTAGGTCACCCGGTTTATTTATAAACTGTTGTGCTAAAGGGATATCTAAGTGATCCCGATGTTACAATTTTTTGGAATTTGTTTTCAAAGAAGTTTGAGACGGAGCCTTAAAGACTGTCTCAAGTGCCTTAACTATAATATCATTCTGGTGACGCCAAATATCAAAGTGTTTATCTCTCTAACACCTTCATGCAAGCAAAGGAAACAAGCATGATGCTCATGAAAATCCCGGGACCATCATGAGGGGAGGGTGACACTATCAGGTACAGTTGTCTTTCGGTATTAGTTGTTTCTTACATTCTGAGAAGGAGAAGAGATCATTATTTCATGAAAAGAAAAGACAAGAACAACTAACAAAGCTTCACAGAAAAGAAGACATCTGTTCACAAGATTAAAGGGGAGCAAGAATCTGAAACTATGATAAAGATCTAGAGCTAGATTCAAGAGGGAGAAAAACTCTTTGTTTCAATGTTTAAGATCAAATGCTATTCTGAAGTAAAGAAAATGGTCATGTTTGTAAATTATATGTGATAATCCCATCACAAAACTAAAGGTTAAAAATCCTGAGGTTTCAGCTGCGAATTCTGAAAATAAAATGATCATTGAAGATTTTGAACACCCCACCCAAGTCCACTCAAAAGGACTAGTCCAAGCTTTTACTCCTAAACCCTTTGGAATAAAATGCAAAAAGGCATTATGAACAACTACTAAATCTAAGGTCCAAGTCTCTAGAAAAGGATTGGTCAAGATTGTAGTTTTTTTCATTTGAACACCAAGGGGAAGAATGTAAGAAATTTATTTTGTGGTGTTCAATTTTGATTTATTTATTATAATTTATTAGTGTTAGCTAGTTTGGCTAAATAGTAATAGATAGTAAAAGATCAAGGGCCTCTTTTGTATTTACCCATTCTTATGTATAAGTATTGTAATTTATTTTGTACAAATAGAATTCAAGTGTCAACTTGAATTCTAAACTTTCAATATACACAAAGAAAACTTTAAAAGAGATTAGTGTGTGCTTGAGTGTGAAATGTACGTTCTTATATGTTCATCTTCTACATCTCATACCATCATATTATATGTGTATGTGTTAGCTTCAATCTTTAATACTTAATTATTAGTTTTCTTAAAATGAAATCAAACAATTAAACGTGACACAAAATCTTATTTTTCATAATTCAATTCCTTAAAATTTTAGTTTTCTTAAAAGAATATAATTTCATTTATTCGAATTAATTCTCAGACTTTAATCCTTTCTGAGAAAATCTTTTAATATTTTTTTAATTTTAATTAATATCAATTTAATTTTGGTGTACTAATTGGAATTCAAGGCGAGGGTAACGTTGTGTTCTCGGGTTGATTTTTGAAAAGAAAGGATGAGGAAGAGAAGCAAACTATCAAGGATATGTGTTTTCAAGTTTTTTAAGGAAGAAAAAGAAGCAAGCGGAAGGCTTATTGTTTAAAAAATTTATCTTCCCAAATATGAATGATTTAGAAGGAAATGACCCTCCCTTCATTTTTTTTCTTTTCCTTCCAACTCGATAAAGAATTCGAGTTTTATATTACCCCTCATGATCACCTTACGGGTCCTATTTTAAAGAAAATATTGACGAAGGAAAAAAAATTAGAGAATTATACGGGTGGAATAAATAAAATGTATTATTATTATTACTAATGAAATTTTATATAACAATTTAATTTATTTAAATTTTCTAATTTTATACTAATAACCATAAATATAAGATTAAGGTTATTAATGAGAGAATATTTAATTTTAATATTGTATTGTTATAAATATATACATAGATAACAATATATGGATGAACACATTTTCAACACAAGTCATCTTTTGTCAACTTAACCATCAACTCAATGTCTACTAATTAATGAAGGATGGTAAATCAATAGTGAATTTTGTGGTATAAATACCTCATCTTGTAATGAAGAAAATGCACCTCTTGTATGAACTTTTATAAGTTATACAATTCTCATACTTCTCCTACTTCCATTTCTCTCAAAGTTCTAAGGTTGTTTTATTAATCTTGAGCTAATCATTGTTAAAATTACAACACGTTATCAGCACGAAAGTTTCTACTTCTTAATCAAGGGCAATCAACCACAAGAAACCAATCTTAAACAAGATAAAAAAGTTATAAAATGTCAAACATTTCAAAGTTTGAATTCCCTGCTCTTGATGTTGATGAGAAGAATTACATGCCTTGGAGTGTTAATGTTGAAATGTACCTCGAATCATTGGGCATCGTAGATGCCTTACAAGAAAATAACAATTGCTATCCGATAGATAGAGCAAAGGCAAATTTTTACCTCCACAAACATCTTGATAGTCTACTTGAACTTGGATTTTTCAATATTATAAGTGCAAGTACTCTTTGGAACGGTCTTATTGAAAGATTTGACCACCAAAGGGATGTCTTACTTCCAGCTGCTAGACATGAGTGGAGCACTATAAGGTTCCAAGATTTTCAGAAAGTAAATCAATATAACTCAGCCTTGTTAAGAATCCGAGCAAGATTAAGATTCTGTGGACAAGAGGTCACAGAAGAAGAATTGTTAGAAAAGACTTATTCTACATTCCATGCATCAAACATCAATTTACAACAACAATATCGCTTAATGAAATTTAAGAGATATGCTGATCTGAACTCATGTCTACTTGTTGCGGAACAGAATAATGAATTGTTAATGAAAAATCATGAATCTCGTCCAACAGGATCAGTAGCATTCCCTGAAGTGAATGCTACACGAAATGATGGTCGTAAAAATAATACACGAGAACGAGGACGTGGTCGTGGTCGTGGAAGGGGACGATATGATCAAAAGCGTTCTTTTGGCCCAAATCATTTTTCTAATCGAAACCATGATTATGGTCGAGGCCGTGGGCGTGGACGTAATCAAAGAAATAATACTTACTATGCTCCACGTGATAATAAGACCCAACTACAAAACAAGAACACAAAACGTGATGTTGAAGCAAGTACTTCTCAGAACCTTGAAGGTTCATGTTTTAGATGTGGTAGCACCGACCATTGGTCAAGAGCTTGTCGCACACCTTCACATCTTTGTAAGCTCTACCAAGCTTCTCTTAAGGAGAAGGAAGTGAATTTCGTTGACCAACCTAACTATGAAAATACCGAGCTAAATGCCGATGATTTCTGCAATGATGACCTGCTATAATTATGTTTTTACTTATGACTTTGTTTATTTTCTAATGTCGTTTCCTTGTCATAAGTACGTTATGTTTGTAATAGGTATTTCCTTTTTATGAATAGATCACCAGTGGTCTTTGTTTCATGCAATATGTTTTTATAAAATAAAAATGAATATTTTACATTTCTTATTATGCTTATATTAACACTAATTATTTTATTTCATATTTTGAAGTTTAAAATGCACAAAGGAGCACTTAAGTCTGGAGACCTATGTATACTAGATAGTGGTTCTACTCATACCATACTTAAATCTAAGAAATATTTCTCAAATTTAAAACCAACAAAAGCGACCATACAAACTATATCAGGTCCTGCAGACTTGATAGAAGGTGTGGGAAGGGCTAGTTTTTATACTAACAAATGGTACATATATTTCGACAGACAATGCTTTATTTTCTCCCAAATCCAAAAGAAATATATTAAGTTTTCTTGATATATATCATAATGGATATGATATACAAAGTGCGAGTACACAGAATGAGAAAATTCTGCACAATACTGATAAGAGTCATGTACTAGAAAAACTACCACTACTTGATTGTGGATTACATTATACAAATATAAAAATGGTAGAATCACATATGGTAGTTAAAGAAAAATATGGCGATCCTGGTATGTTCAGTTTATGGCATGACAGATTAGGTCATCCAGGATCAACAATGACGAGGAGGATAATTGAAAGCACAAATGGACATCCATTAAAAGGCCAGAAGATTATTCACACAGGTAAGATGGTTTCATGTACATCTTGTTCTTTAGGAAAACTGATAATAAGACATTCACCGGTTAAAGTTGAAAAGGAATTACCTGTATTTCTTGAAAGAATTCAAGGTGATATATGTGGACCAATTCATCCATCTTGTGGTCCATTTAGATATTTTATGGTCCTAATAGATGCATCTAGTAAATGGTCTCATGTATGTCTTCTATCAACTCGTAATGTGGCGTTTGCAAAATTTCTAGCTCAACTCATTAAATTAAGAGCACATTTTCCTGACCAAGTTATTAAAAGAGTGAGACTTGATAATGTGGGTGAATTTACATCTTAGTCATTTAATGACTATTGTATGTCTGTAGGGATTGTTGTTGAACACCCCGTTGCTCATGTACACACACAAAATGGTTTAGCTGAATCATTAATTAAACGCCTTCAATTAATAGCTAGACCATTAATAATGAGAACAAAACTTCCTGTATCTGTATGGGGTCATGCAATTTTACATGCTGCATCTTTAATTCGCATAAGACCAAGTGCATATCATAAATACTCTCCATTACAACTCGCTTTTGGTCATAAACCAAACATTTCCCACCTTCGAATTTTTAGTTGTGCGGTATATGTTCCTATTGCACTGCCACAACGTACGAAAATGGGTCCTCAAAGAAGGTTAGGGATATATGTTGGATATGAAACAAGTTCTATCATAAGATACCTTGAACCTTTAACGGGTGATGTTTTTACAGCATGTTTTGCAAATTGCCACTTTAATGAGGAAAATTTTCCAACGTTAGGAGAAAAAAAGAAAAATCAAGATAAAGATCTATCATGGTGTAAACCTTCGTTATTATATCTTGATCCTCGTACAAAGCAATGTGAAATTGAAGTACAAAGGATAATGCACTTGCAGGAAATTGCGAATCAATTACCTGACGCGTTTACGGATACAAAAAGAATTACAAAATCATACATACCAGCAGCTAATGTGCCTGCTAGAATTGAAATACCATCTGAGAAGTCTGATGATAAATTTGGTCAAGAGTCTAAAACACGCCTGAAGCGTGGAAGACCAATCGGTTCCAAGGATAAAAATCCTCGAAAAAGAAAGGGTATAGAAAGTACAATTGACCCTAAAGAAAGTGTTCCTGAAGTAACACAAGATATCAACGTTTCCCCAGAAGAGAAAATGGATGATATCAGTAAAGATGTTACTATTAACTATGGTCATACAAATATATTGTGGAACCGAGGGGGAACGGAAAATATAGATGAGATATTTTCTTATACCGTTGCATGCGAAATTATGAATGATGATCCTGAACCAAAGTCTGTCAATGAATGTCAAAATAGACATGACTGGGAAAAATGGAAAGATGCTATGCAGACTGAATTAAATTCCCTTAAACGTAATGTTTTTGGACGTATTATACTCACACCAGGAACGGTGAAACCCGTAGGGTATAAATGGGTTTTTGTACGAAAGCGAAATGAGAAAGATGAAATTATAAGGTATAAAGCTAGACTTGTGGCTCAAGGTTTTTCTCAAAGACTTAGAATTGATTATGAAGAAACCTACTCTCCGGTTATGGATGCAATAACTTTCAGATATTTAATCAGTCTGGTAGTCTCTAAAAATTTAGAGATGTGCCTTATGGATGTTGTTACGGCTTATCTATATGAATCACTTGATAGTGATATCTATATGAAAATCCCTGAAGGATTTAAAATGCCTAAAGCATTGAGTGCTAAACCCAAAGAGATGTATTCAATCAATTTACAAAGATCTTTATATGGGTTGAAACAATCTGGACGCATGTGGTATAAACGTTTGAGTGATTATTTGGTAAGTAAAGGCTATACCAATAATACTATTTGTCCATGTATCTTTATTAAGAAAACAACATATGGATTTGTGATCATAGCTGTCTATGTAGATGAACTGAACCTTATTGGAACACATAAAGAAATTAATGAATCAACTATGCTTTTAAAAAAGGAATTTGAAATGAAGGATCTTGGAAAAACCAAATACTGTCTTGATTTACAAATTGAGCATATGCATAATGGAATACTTGTCCATCAATCAAAACAGAAAAAAATTTGAAACGTTTCAACATGGACAAAGCAAATCCATTAAGCACTCCAATGGTAGTTCGATCACTCAATGTTGAAAATGATCCATTTCGACCTCGTGAAGAAAATGAAGAGGTTCTTGGTCAAGAAGTGCCATATCTCAGTGCAATTGGAGCTCTAATGTATCGTACGAATTGTACTAGACCCGACATTTCATTTGCAGTTAATTTGTTAGCAAGATTTAGTTCAGCTCCTACAAAACGACATTGGAACGGGATCAAACACATTTTTCGATACCTTCGGGGAACTGTTGATTTGGGTCTATTCTATTCTAACTCGAAACAAGAGTTGGTTGGTTATACAGATGCAGGTTATCTCTCTGATCCTCATAAAGCTAGGTCTTAAACGGGATATGTTTTTGTAACATCCTGATTTTGGGCCTAGCAGTTTCGTAGGCTCGGGTACGTTTATACATGATTAGTATTTGATTAATTGTTTAATTGATATTTAATCAAATGATTAACTAATTTAATTATATGTTGGTTTAAAATATATATATTGGTTTATATATATATACATGTGCGGTTGTGTGTGTGTGCGCATGCTATTGCGAGTTTTGTGGAGTGACACCTCCTGCTTGTGTTTTCAACACATTAATACGTGGGTTTCATTAAACCTTCTTCACTTTGAAGTTCTTGTGTGTGTGTGCTGTGTGTCTGCCGAGAGGAAAGGAAGAAGGAATCAATCGGATTTGGTGATTTGAATTCGTGAACTCAAGTTTAAGGTTTGTTGATTCTTGTTTTATTATTGCCATGCTTCTTGAAACATGATGAGCATGCTGGGTTTTGCTTATGAACATGTGAAATTGCTTTATGGGTTTGGCGGATTTGGTGTTCTTAGATGTTAACGTGTTTATGATACATGTTTGCATGTTTAAGCATGTTTGTGGTTGTTTTGATAAGTGTTTATATGAATTATATGAACTGGTAATATGATTCATGGAGTTTTTTTGAAGTTATCGGATTGTGGAAGTATGAAGTTGGCGGATTCTTAGTGAAGAGGATGACGAGGTCCGAATGTTGGAAAATCCGAGTGTCGGAATCTGATACTCAGGAATCCGGGTGTAGTGAAATCCGGAACTCTAGAAAATCCGATTGTTGAAATCCAATGGTGGGTTCCACGAGTGAAATCCGATAATTGTAGTTCGAAGGGTGAAATCCGAGGGAAGTGTCGGATTTCCTTGAAATCCGACTAAGTGTTGCGGATTTGTTTCCAAAACCGACAGATGTATCGGATTTTGCTAGAATCCGATGGATGTATCGGATTTCCCTTGAAATCCGATAGTTTGGCTGTTTGTTGTATATTTGATGCTATATGCTGAGTGTTTATGCATATGTGAATCTAACATGTTTAGGTTTGATTTAAAGATGATATAAATATATGTTGATATATATATATATTTATGAATTGGTTACTGATTTCAGTTTATTCTGATCTCAGGAAAGGACAAGGCTCAGTAATATTAGACCACTGAGTGGGAGTTCGATAACTCGAGGTGAGTGGATGTTTACTCACGGGTGTTATTAGTTGTAACTGTCTTGGGTTGCAACTGTTATCGGATTGATGCATAGATAGATTGTTGTCTGTTAATTGATTAACTGTGATATGTTAATTGATTGGTGCGCCTATTGTGAAGTCAGCTATCGGCTGGGCATATTGGGTTGGGTTTGTTTGCTATCGGCTAATCGGTATTGTGGTCTTTTGATGCATTCGTTGCAACTTAAGATAATATTGTGTGAGAATAGCAAATAGACTATCGGTAAACCTTTGCTTGGCCGGCATTGGTTGTAGGTTCCTGCAGAACTGCTGGTCTTCTCGTGAGTCAAAGGGTGACTATGTGTTTACTGTTGTTGATATCATGCAGTTATTTGCTAGTAGATCTGTGTTGGTTTACTTCCATTCACTTAGCTTTGTGCTAATCCCCCACCTCTCACTACTTTTACAGGTGGCTGGTGAGTTCTGCGGTTTAGTCGTGAGGGAGTGTGGTCTGGGGAATAATTGACAGGCACTCTGATTGGAATTGTGACGAGCCGTAGTTTTTGTAATACTGTATTTGAAACTGATTGGTTTTGTTAAACAGTGGTTTAACTTCAGTTGTAAACACTTTTATGTTTTGGTAAACGCTTCTGCGGTGTTAATTTAAATGAAAATTTTATGGGTGAAAATACAGTGTTACAGTTTTCATGTATGGAGGCACAACTATTTCATGGCGCTCTCAAAAGCAAACGCTTGTTGCAACATCTTCAAATCATGCTGAAGTCATTGCACTACATGAAGCTAGCAAAGAGTGTGTGTGGCTAAGATCGATGACAAAACACATTTTGACTTCGTGTGGACTAGAGGGAGAGAAAAATCCGACTGTGATTCACGAAGATAATGCAGCTTGTGTTACACAAATGAAAGAAGGGTATATAAAGACCGACAGAACAAAGCATATACCATCAAGATTTTTCTCATATACTCAAGACTTGATAAAGGATAATCAAATTGAAATGAAATATGTTCAATCTAGTAATAATTCAACAGATCTTTTCACGAAGTCACTCCCTACTGCAATATTCAGAAAACATGTTCACAATATTTGAATGCGTCATGTTCATCAGATGTGATAGATGTTTACATGAGGGGGAGTCAACTATACACTGCACTCTTTTTTCCTTCGCTAAAGTTTTTATCCCACTGGATTTTTCTTTAGCAAGGTTTTTAATGAGGTAGTACTTCAAAGTTGAACTCTGATTTGATAATGTGTCATCCAAGGGGAGTGTTATAAATATATACATAGATATAGATAACAATATATGGATTAACACATTTTCAACACACGTCATCTTTTGTCAACTTAACCATCAACTCAATATCTACTAATTAATGAAGGATGGTAAATCAATAGTGAATTTTGTAGTATAAATACCCCATCTTGTAATGAAGAAAATACACCTCTTGTATGAACTTTTATAAATTATACAATTTTTATACTTCTCCTACTTCCATTTCTCTTAAAATTCTAAGGTTATTTTATTAATCTTGAGCTATAGTTAAACTACGTAAACGGCTATTATTGTTTTTGTTGTACAAATTGGAATTCCAAGCGAGGAAAATCGACGTCATGGCGGCGTGTGCCTGCCGCGTATATTAAAGCCACGCTCCTTTTTCTCGAGTCTACCATCTGTTACGAACCAGAACCAGAACGCTCTAGAACTCGTGTTGTTGTGTAACTCTAAGCCAATCCATCTTTCGTCGGCGATTGTGTTTTCATCGGAAAATGGCGTCATTCGAACAAGCTCCGCCCGGCGATGCTAAAGCCGGAGAGAAGATTTTTAAGACAAAGTGCGCTCAATGCCATACCGTCGAGAAAGGCGCTGGCCATAAGCAAGGTAGTTTTTTCTCGCTAAATTGTTTTACCCTGGTCTTTCTGCTTAAATTGTTCTTATATTTTATGTGTTAGTTGCTGAAATTGCTTATGAAGAGTGTTATGTTTCTGAATATCGAGTGCAGATTTGTTTCTTTTGAACTATGTAGGTTTAGTGATCGATGTTAATTCAGAACTGGGTCGGAGTTAGTTGGTTATTTAGATTAATTTTGAGTTCCGACTCTATGTAGGGTTTGCAGTTTCACAAATGTTATCGAGTTAATTATGAGCAAAAAGTACTATATGTTGATGGCTTGGTCATGGAGGATCCTCCTTACATTTCACATCTTTTAAGCAATGTAAAATGGTGAATCTTTTGGGCCATGGAGTCTTTTCTCTTTTATTTATTCATAAAATCCCCTAAAAAAAGCTAGTTACTGTCTTCCCAGCTTGTGTGATTAGTTCAACTGCAAGGCTTTGTACTTGTTTGGTTGATGTTTTTTATTATGGAAATATGCAGCTGTTGTATGTATAGGTTTATCTTGTTTATATTGATTAATTAGAAAGCGCATAATTATGTACCCAAAGATCATGTTGAAGTTCTATCTTTATTACACTTGTTGTTTGATTTGAGAAAGTATAGGTACATTCATATAAAGATTATCAAATGTTTGAGAGAACCTACTTTGGGGACCTGTTCTCCATCACACCATCATCCCATGCCCTGACACCCCGTTAGCTTTATTCTTCGTCACACTATCCATCACACCATCCATTACACAACCATCATACTCATCCTTTACTCCATCAGACTGTCTCCTTTTCATACACAGGAAACAAAAGGAAATCAGCGTAAGTGTGGTCCCTTTTTTCCCCTTTTTATTACACCATCTCCTTCACGTCGCGTTTTTCTCCCCCGTAACAGTCCCTGTTATACCGTCGGGGTCATTGGTATTTAGATATTCCAAATAGCTTCTTCTTTTTGTTAAAGAAAAAGCTATTGGTATATTTTGTGATTAGATACCCTGCTTGTTATTTAACATCAGAGAATATTATAGTACTTTTAGGATGGATAATATTAACTTACGTATAGTGAAGTTTTACCATTACAGGAAATTATCCTTTTATTGGCCATGCGCCTAGATTCTTTACGAGTTTGTGATATAAAGCAGATGCCCGTGTGTATAACATGATACTGTTTTATGGGGCAAAATCGACTAAAATCTCTACAAAACATCATTTTCTTATTGTCAATATTCTAAAACGCATTAATTGGAGATAGATAGTCGAATAACTTTCTAGTTCTTAATCACCTGAGCAAAGATTAAGCATAAACAGGGCCGAATTATTTTCAATGTAATGATGTAGAATTATTTTCTAGATAATGTAACCATGTGAGAATTGAAATTGGATGATTCCGATAATTTCTGTTCCATTTGGGTCATTTTGTTGTTCCTCTGTCCTTAGTTATTGTTTGTTATCTCATGTTGATGGTAATTTTGATCTGGATTATGTGAATTTCAGGGCCGAATTTGAATGGGCTTTTTGGAAGACAATCTGGTACTACTGCAGGTTATTCCTACTCTGCTGCCAATAAGAACATGGCTGTGATCTGGGAAGAGAATACACTTTATGACTACTTGCTTAACCCTAAGAAGGTAAAAATAACTTTCCTTATTGGTGTTTTCTTTCTGAAATTGGTGCTGACAGGTTTTTTTGTCTGATGATCTAAAATATGCCATATTATTGGTCTAGTTTTTTCAAGTAATGATAAATGTTTGTTGTGGATGTTGCAGTACATTCCTGGAACGAAGATGGTCTTTCCTGGACTGAAAAAACCACAGGACCGGGCTGATCTCATTGCTTATCTGAAGCAGTCAACTGCTTGATTTCAAGGGCAGTAATGAATTCATTTACCGCTGTCTGTGAGTAATATTTTATGCATCGTTCACAAAAGCAACCATGTTTTGTTACATCTACATGACCATTTGTTATCTGGGTTAGAACCCACCCAAACCATTCGTTACCATGTTACATAATTCTTGTCTATATGATATATAACTCTTTCTAGGAGATGATCCTTACACTTTCAAATAAAGTGTTGATTTGATTTGGGATTATAGGATCTTTTAGTTTGTGTTCTTGGCGGTTTAGACATTCAGGTACTAATCATAAAGAACAATCAATTTTTTTGTTTCCAAAGGAGTGTTTTACTAGTGGTTTAGGGTAACAGTTAATTGAACAAAGTGGCTCCAGCAGGAGGTATGCTTAAATTGGGGAATGTCAGTACCGGACCAAACCGGCCAAAACCCCGGACCGGACTGAAGACCGTATGGTTGAAATACACAGATTGTAGAACAGACCAAAGGTTTTTAACTGAACCACTTCTGGTTTATGCCGGGTCGGTTCAAGACTTGTGAATTAATATTTTTTTTAGTAAGTTTTGGTCTTTTCAGGCTTATTTGCATTGAATTGATCAAGCTTATAACGTATAAACATGTTACGATTATAAAGGTCGTAATAAGGTGGCGATTGTATAAGCTTTGTGTAATTCACTTTGATATGTTTGGTTCATTCATGAAACACTAAACACCGGGTTGTGTGACATATGAATAGCTGCCTCAATATCACACCATAAGTTCATTATAGCTTAGATTAAGGAAACCAATCTCACTTAGCAAGTTGTATAGCCATATCAGTTCAAAAATGATTGTTGTCATAGCACTACATTAGGGTTTGTACTTGAACTTGACAAGATAATGTTTTTCTTACTCTTATGAGAAATAAGATTTTCGTCAACGAAGATGAGGTATCCAGTAGTAGACCACCCATTAGCATGGTCTCCATTGTAGTCGGCATTTGAAAACCCTTCTATGACATGATGATCATGATTTTGATATAAGATTTCATGACTAGGTACACGCTTCGAATATTTCAGAGTGTGATTAATTGCATTCACAGAGATAACATGAATTGACTTACGATACTCACCGGAAAAGAATGTGTTGTCGAGTAACACTAAGGTAGTTTGACAACCTCACAATTCTTGGCTCTCAGGTGTATAGTATAACCATCATCTGCTCTTAACTTCACATTTGTACAATAGGAGCGTCACAAGGTGTTATTGCTATGGGTTTACTTCTCCAAAATGTATTAAACTATACCCCGAATGCTATTGTGTGTATTGAACTTTTAATTTGTTGTTATTGTATGCATTTTGATTACATAAAAAATCAAAAAAAGTATAAATTTAGTACATACAATAAAAAGCTTAATACATATAATAACACATTTTTTGAAAGTTTGATACATACAATAACATTTTTGGAAGGTTGATACACACATTAACATTTGCGGTATAGTTTAATACATGTTGAAGAAGTAAACCCGATTGCTATCAAACATATTTTTATATAAACAATTTTATTTTTTGATATTTAGTTCACACTTAATTCATAGTCCTAAGGGACTAATTTTAGCCTTTGGATCAATGGTCCAGATTGCATTTTAAAAATTTGAGCGAAGTAACATTTTCGTGATTCACATGTGATGCTTTTACAAATCATATATGATTGTACACTGAATCACTTATGATTGAATATTAAAATTTTAGAACTATTTTTTACATGGACTTTACTGAAGACGACTCTTTGATTATAACAATTTTAATACTTAATTTCATAAGATTGCAAATTTAGTTAATCCTAGTCAATATGATAAGTTTGGAAAAATAGTAAATATTGGGATATTTGATTTCAGGATCACAAATGTAATATTTTGATCTGACTTTGAATTGAATATTTGATTGGAAGCCTTAAATATTTTTTTTTATAAGAAATTTATTTAATCAACTTTTTTATAAGATGACGAACAATTTTATATCAATAACAATTACTGACACAAACATCTCAAGATAATACATTTTGGGAAGATATCTTTGAAGCTTTTTCCTTGATTAACCAACCTTCCTACGTTTCGAACTATGTTCAACTTAGGCCTAATGTTAAAAAAAGAAAGAAAAAAAATTTTGGGCAGCTAAACTTAGGCTTTACTAGGGCTGTAAACGAATTGAACGAACATGAACGGGGCTTGTTCATGTTCGTTCATTTAACTTTAGCCGAACAAATAAACGAACAAGAACGATAAACGAACGGGCTCTTGTGTTCGATTGTTTAAAAGATTGGTTACTTCTTGTACTTTGTGTTCGTTCTTAATATGCTAAACAGACATAAACGAATGAACACACGGTATATTACAAATCCAACATTATTAAAAACAAATAAAACTTATATAAACACACACACATAATATATATATAATATAAACGGATAACCAAATGTTCACGTTAAATGAACGAACGAGAGCTCTGTTTATGTTCGTTCGCTTAATTAAACAAACGAAAAATCTTGTTTATGTCCGTTCGTTGTTTATTAAACAAACTAACATAAACAAACTTTCCATCGAACGATTTCATGAACGGTTCATAAATGTTCTGTTCGTTTACAGCCCTAGGCTTTACATTGGTATAACAAAGTTGGTGTGTGGATTTGACATTACAAAACCTTCAAATTTCAAAAAAAAAAAAAAAAATCAAAAAGTGACACATAGCATTTCGTGGTCGACCGTAGAGTGCGTGGCGTAAAAAAAGGGATCAATCCTTATCATCTTGACTTGGTTCTGCTCGCTGCCTGCTAGTTTGCACTTTTCAGGTTTTGACTCTTGTTTCAACAAAAGCTACACGCTTTATCCTTGCACTTTTATTTTCTCTAAATTCAAAAGATAATATTCTATACTTGATATCTTAAGTTGTGAAAAGGATCAAATGAAGAACAAGTTCGAGTGTTTTAGCAAGAGAAGAACATTCAATATTTGTGGCTTAGTGAGAATTTGTAAATATGATTACTATCTTGTAATTAGTGAAACGTTGTAGAGATGATCATGACCTTATTTAGGAGAGACGAATATGTGATTATTACATTGCTCGGTGATACAAAAATGTGATCACTACCTTCTTAGTGTAACGTAGCAATAATCATTTCCTTAAAAAAACGTTGATTGTGAAAACAAATTTTTTTCAACTTGTTAATTCCAGCTTCAATCACTTTGAATTATCACTATAATATCCATATAACCTCCTTTGTAGACCAAACTTAAGAGTGATAGGAGTTATAACATCTCATCACACCCATCATACCAATCACATTAGTTTTTTTCTTCCTATCACTTAGCTCTATAATAGTTACTCTCACAATATCAAATTCTGAGACCCATTTAATACTTACCATATAACCTTGTCTGAAAAATGTTAGTAAAATAATCAAATAATTCAAATCAACAAAGACTAAATGCGTGATAACTCGAATCCAAAAGATTGACGAAATTGTACAGGTTATAAAACGATGATACGACGACGAGATACAGATCTGCTCCACCAAAAAAACAAGGCGGGGTGGTGGCGACATCACAAATACAGAACCAAAAATAGCAGCAATCCTTATTAAACAAACCTAAGACCTTTACAAAGTGTTGTGTACCACAAAAATGAGTTGACTTTGGCACTTGTTTACTTGCCCAATCCATCATGGTTCATTAACCTGAGCTCGAAGGAAGCATAGGCCAGCCATGAGGTAGAGGCGAACCTATTGGGGTCGAGTGTTGACTAGGAGAAAAAAGACTCAACTCCACAAACTGAGATTGATCCCTGACTTGTTCATCTCTTTCCATTGTCCGAAAAGAAATTGATCCCCGTTTTGTTGAAGTAATCGAGTGTCTCCCACTGCTCGCCATAAAATCATCAAGCGGGCTTTGGTTAGCAATTAGTGATAAAGTCTCGTTTTGTTCCCCAATAATCCTTCTTGTAGCTTCCATATCTTGCAGATTCTTCAATGCTAAAGAGTCTGCAATTGGGAAGTAAACAAGTATACAAATCCCAACCCCAGCACAACATAAAAGAGAAAGGAAAGCCAAGAATGCAACAACTTCAAACACAGCATCTCCTGGCTTGAAAAGAACAGATAAACCGAGTAATAAAACCCGCAACGGAAAAAAACTAGAAACAAAAAATATCAATGTGTACACCCTTTTCTTCAAACCCTTATTGATGACCAGAATTAGTATCCGTCTTCCAAGCCAGAACAAATAAAGTGTTAGTGTGGTGGCGAAAAGACCAAGAAATATGGTACTTAATAAAGGGTAGTAGCATCGAGCAATATCATTCGGGTATTCGGTTGAAATTTTGAAAAGGTACCCTTTTTTGTTCAAGTGTAGATCTGTCTCGTATTTTGGTCCAACTAAAACAACCGTCATTTGAAGGGCGAAGATTGGTAAAATACATAGAAGAATGTATATTGCTGTTCTGAAGTTCCATTTGTGGCTCAATGGTCCAGACTCGGTGTTCTGTAAAGAAGCACGAAGAAGAAAAACAAGGGCGAGGAATAGACATGGTTCTGAAAATCCTAGGTTTGACACGATGTAGCATTTGCATAAGGTTTCCTGCCATTTTGAGTCAAGAGTGTGTAATACCCGCCCGTCACGCCTCAAGAATTCTAAGCGTGAAATCTCTCCAAAACCCCACAAGATTGCAAATAAGATGAAGATTATTCGAACAACCCAAGGGCCACTAAAATATCCGAGTTGGGTATGACTTTGACTACGAATGTGGTCTCGGAAATACAAGGAGTACAAGGTGCAGAGTAGACCAATGAGACCCAAAACAGCAACAAGAAAAATTGTAACCACACCGAGTGCATCAGCAACTACGCTCGTCAGGGGCATTACCCAAAAAATAGATTCCACGCATGCTCTCTGCCAGCATGGATACACAAAAGCCCCTGGTAACTTATATTTCAACTCACATGTAACAGAATTTGAAATAAGTTGCAAGGAGATCTCTCTGTGGGCAACAGCAAACACCTAGCAATTGATGAAATTGTAATGATCCATTGTAAAAAATCAAGAACTCTGTGTGTAATAACCTATTGTGCAAGTGACTATATTATTATGTCTCCAAGTAGCTAGCCAACTAAACCACCTGTATCAGAAACAAATAAATTGTCATCAGTAAAGTCACAAGCATCATTACTTGAGGGGGAACATATATCAGGTACAGGGCACTACACATGGAACTAAGTTCTAGAAGCCTATACAACCACAAGAACAAACCATCACATCAAATAGTAGGAAAAAGTATAAGATTATAAAAGTAAGCAGTTAAACATAAATACAGCATGTTCTAAGCTTTTTCCAAAAAAGATAACACAAAGAGTTACTATCCCCATTTTGAAAGAAACAGCCACAATGGGTTTGGAGTTTTTTAACTAATAAGCGCAGCAGTATGCAAACAGCAAACACATTCTCTGTAAGCCATGTAAACCCACTCTACCCTGCATACTTGTGGTAATTCAAACAGTCTTTTCCCTAAATTCTCACTGAGTATAATCTAGGGAAGGGGAGGTGAGGGGCTTATTTATAAACATTCCTGCTTTATCAATGAAGGGTGCAGTAACTTAGACATGTAGAAGAAACAATCAATACTAAGAGCTAAAAAGCCAATGCTTTCACAGTTTAATAACCACACTTGTATTGTGTTGCAAATCTGCCGCAAAGTGACCAGGCGTCTTTCTTATTTAGAACTAATGTTTGCAGTATTTTTGTACATAAGTAACTCTTCAGAGCTTAGATTCAGGAAATAAGATGAAGCTTGGGATGCAATAGACTCCGCCCTTAATGCTAATTTTAGAGAACAAATAACTAACTCAGCCAATTCAAGGAGTTGTGCAGTTTTTCTAGAAAAGCCTCACATTAGGTACAAGAATTAGTTTTTAGTGATGACTATGGTAGTAATACAACAATTACGCAACAACACAAAATAATGACACATTAGAAGATGTTTCATAAAGACATTCGGAAAAGAATGCGGCAATGTTCAAAAGCGACAAGGATTCTAAAGACTGAGTGGGTGACGAATACACCCTGGGTTAAAATCACAAAGGTGAAAACCAGAAGGAAATATAGGTTCAAGCAATTGATCAGAAAAGGAATTCTTTACCTTTCTTTATGACATAAAAACTGAAAGCAGCAGGCAGGACATCTAGTTTTTACACCCTTACTTTTTAGGCTATTAGCCATGAAGAAAGGTAACAGCATTCGGTTACATTTCAGGCTTTTAGCCATGCATTCGGCTAGTTTCCTCTGATCACAAAGACCTTTAATCAGTGATGAATAGGTAACAGCATCATACAAAACTCCTTTTTTGACAACATGGCGTTTCAAATGAAAGCCTTATCTAGTTCCTAATTACTAGGAAAACCTGTGATAATTGTGCTATAATTTATGTCTGGGGCTAATCCTGTTCTATTCATATGATCAATAACTCCTAAAGCATCTTCCATCTTCCCTTCTATGTTGAGTCCATGGAGCAAAGCATTATAAGTTACAATGGATGCAGAAAAACCGTTCTTCATTTCATCCCACAACTTATAAGCTTCTTCCATGAATCCTTGTCTTGAAGTACCTAAAATAGTAGTCGCCAAGTATTTCATTATATAGTGCTGACTTTGGGATAACCACTTCTTCCAATTGGCCTATGAGGATACTTTTACTATACTTGACGTTATTGTCTTCTCCTCCGTCTTCCAACTTGCTTTTTTAGCTTCCAAATACACGACTTTCATAACATTATAAAGCATGCCTACGTATTTACATTCCATGAAGACTCATGGGACGAGTAGTGAACTGAGGCGACGGATTTGATAAGCTATGTGTCCAGTCCACATAGAACTGCATTCAAGAGGCCAGAAGGTATAGGATTTGAAAACATTTATACTCTATGCAGCCAACATTGCTTTAAATTCGACATGTTAAACTGTAAAAATTTGAACGTGAATAATGGAAATTGCCGCTGAGGTATCTCAATAAATTTAAGGGGTTACAAATGACTATTATGTTTAGGTATTGCATTCTAGACCAGTAGACCTAATCATGACGCAGCCCACAAAGCCCTATTATTTGCAGCCGTATTGTTTGTGGTTCACCCTATTTGAAACAAAATGTAATATTGTCTTCTACATTTTCAGATTTTAGCTTCATCTTGTGTGAATTTTCAGCCAAAGAATCTCACTCTACAAAGAGAATAATATAATTATTTGCCAGCAAATAGCAAGTATTTACACGAAATCCAGCTTCTGCACTATAGATCCATCCATAGCCATCAAGCCTCCAACTGACATGAAATCACTTGATTCTATAATGTAGGCACACATCTCCAACAACAATAACAGACTTTGAAAACAAAAAACAAACCGAAAGAAACCCCCTAATGCTAATTTGAACACCAGTTCTCCAGCTTAACATTAGTCCAGAATTTCTTTTAGCATCCGTAAAAGCAAAGACATGCATGTAAAATCAAATATAATCAACCAAATCATAAAAGTCAAAATTTATCAGATAAATCTCAAAATCAGAATCAATCGAACTTGGAGAAGAGAATAAACCAGAAGATGCGGTACATAGTAATAATTCTTCCTCTTCTCTCGTGGTTTAAAAGGAAAACTAAGAGCAATGTATAGAATACGAACCTAAAACAAAACTCGTAATAATTGATTAATGCATACATAACAAGAAACAGGTGAAATTGAAAGAAGAAAGAGATCAATGGCGACGAGGAAACTTACAAGGAAACGTGAAATTGTGGATCTCCGAAAGCTGAAACCAGATTGAAAAGAGAAAAGGGAAAATTGAAAAACCTAAGAGAAGGAGGAGAGAGAGGGGAGAGAACGTAAGGTAAGGCATAGAGGGAGAGAGAGAGAGTGGAACTTTGTTGCTGACAGGCTGTCTCCAGCATTAGACCAACCAACCAACCAAAATCATCAAATAACTATAATTCTTATTTATTTCTTTCCCTTCAAAAAAATAGTTTCTTTTTCTTTATTTTTTATTAGAAAATTATTTTTGAAATTATTATCACTAAACTTATATATGTAATGTTCTTCTGTCATTTAAATTATAAAAATTTCTATTTATTTTTTTACAAGAAAAAAATATAAGGATATATCATTTTTTCTTAATATATAATAAAATTAAAAAAACCCTAATACGTCTCATTTAATCGGGTAAAATCACCTAATATAAGTAATTTATCTGCATGTATTACTTTTCCTCTGTTTTAATGGGTTTAGGCCCCATAATAGTATCCTATTTTTTAAAAAGTGTCAATGTATGTGATTTATTTTTTTATTATCCAAATAAGTAACCTACTTTGTAGTAAATTGTTAAAGTAAGTAATGACTTAAATTTTTTATTAGGGTTTTGACTCTAACCGGAGTTGCACCATTAGATTACCACCAAACTTTGGTGACATGACTGAAATTCCTTCCTATAGATTATAGATTCTGATAAGCCTCCTGTCGTGTAACGCCCCAATTTTCAAAATTTTAAATACAACTTTAAACAAAAGGTATTTGGCTAAAACATAATTTAATAAGCTGATGGAAACAAACCAAGTATTTTTGAACCCTCTAGTTCGTACAAAAGGTAATACAACCACAAGTCATGTCAAAAATAGTTTCCAATAAGCTTACTGTCAGCGGAAGCAAACAAAACATTTCACTTAAACCCTCGGGTTTGTATAAAAGAGATATGCGTGCATTTAAATCAAAATACTTCCCATTGCACAAATAGGAGCGTTATTGTTTCAAATCACGTTTTAAACCACCATCAGTCAAACCGAAGCCTTGTCTTGGTGCTAACACAACCTGCAAAACAACCACAAGCAGTATCTTCATTTTCAAATGTTGCAACACCTTTGCCACATACTTGGCTACCTCTGGCTTCATCTCAACGATTTTGCCACACAGAAATATGTCAGATAAACTCAGAATACGTCAAACAGTAATTCCTACAGTTATATATAATCATGATATCAAAACATATTCAAAATCAGCACTTAACAAATGGAACAGGGGCAAGGCACACCCTAGGCATGGTTGTGCCTTCCCCCAGGCAAGGTTGTATCTGTCTTAGGCATGGTTGTGCCTTCCCCTCAGGCACGCCCATGCCTCAGCCAAAAAGCACAGGAAAAACCGTATGAACTAGGTTTTGCCACGGGGCGTTAGGTACGCCCGTGCCTCCCCTGGTCTGCACCAGAAAGTCTGCCAGAACACTATTTTCCCGACCAAAACACCAAAATAACTCACTCTTAATTCATAAAAACACTACTAGGGTGTTTTCCTACACCCCAAACAACTTCTAAGCAATAAACAACAACAAAAACAAGCTTTAATCCATGATTCACCATTGAATCACTTAAAACCCACTAAAAACTTCAAGAACATGATTAAGAATCCTTACCTCAAGCTTGTAATTGCTAGGTTTAGAAGTTACCACTTGATTCTATCTGTTATTGATTCAAAAAGTTGAGAGAAAAAGGGCTGGAACAAGAAGCTACGTGAAGTGGTTTGTAACAAATGAAGACTTTGACTTTCAAAGGTCAAAGTTGGCTATTTATAAATATAACTTTAGGAATAATGGTCCCTCAACTTCTCTTGTTTTGTTTTGACAACTTTAACCCCTCAAGTTTCTAAACACCTCATAATCTTAATTAGGAAATCACCAAAACTATAATACTTGATTATTTATTAAATTATAAACTTTCGAACTTCGAGTGTTACATGTCGGCCGTTGTTGCGGGATTTAAAGAAAGTCACGTTGTTGTTATTTTCTGTAAATCCGGCAACAACGACAGACAAAAGACCAATCAGACTCTACAATCACTACCATAAAAGAATTCCGGTTAGAGCACCAAGGTTTGGTGTTGATCGAACGGTGGGAGTAATCCGAAAATTCAGGTCCTTACTTTAACAGGTGATCACAAGGTAGGTAACCTATTTGGATAATAAAAAAATAATTATCTATATTGACATTTTTAGAAAAGTAAGTTGCTATTTAGTGACATACACCCTTTTTTATTAGTGATAATAATATGAAGGCATGTTTTATAAGAAACTTTACTAATAATGAGTTTTCTATTTCAACAAATAAAAATTGCTACGTGAAGTTTGAATTTTTATGTTGAAAAAAAATCAAAATAAAATATTAATTAGAGATGCTTTATAGAGTTTTTGTTTTACAAAAGAATAAATTGCAAATTTGGTACCGTGCTACAAGTGTGATGACCGAAACGTTTTGAACCCTAGCAAAGAACACCATGGATGGACTTGTTCGCATGGCAAAAAATTGCCATTGTGGGACTCATTGATGATGCCATATCCGGGACTTGGGGAGAAGTACAACATGACAACCAGATTTCGTACATATTTTCCACCGTTAACGATGCAAGATCTGGGTTTTCCAACTAAAGGTGGTGTTTTGATTTTCCAGTTTGAGAAGTGTATGTGTGTTCTTTAAGACTTCCATATCGATTGATAGGTTTGTTTTGATTTTTCAATTTAGTGACAGTGGGTGGATTATGAATTGGTGGATGTATGATCCAGGGACCATTTTGGATTCCAGCTATCGAGTATGTGTTCAGTGGTATAATTTTAGTTCTAAACTTTTAATTTTGTATCGATGGTGGTTGTCGGAGATGGTAGCTATGGATGGATGTTCAAGATTAAGGTTAAAGATGAACTAATTAATTAACCATAGATTCATTGTACATAAATTATTTAGACATTAAATATCATACAAAATGAATAAAACCCGAATATGTGTATAAATTAAGAAAACAAGCATAATTTGGTCTTTTAAAATTGACTAGGGAACAAAGTGTAAGAAATTTAGGTCGAGATAAACTCAACCTGTTAAACACATATATCATAATTGTGTCAACTTCAAACTTCAAACTTTCGGCTATTAACTGCTTTCTTAAAACATCTTCTTTAAAGAACTATTGGCTAAAAGGCTTTGTCAAATACTTGAAAGTTTTGGATTTTATAATTTTAAAAAAAGGATTCTTTGCGTTACAATGACTTTTTAGTAATTCTATATAAATCAAAAGAATGTTAAATGTAGTCCATACTTAATTCATAGTTCTAGGGGACTAATTTTAATCTTTGGATCAATAACATTAATGGTCCAGATTGCATTTTAAAACTTTGGACAGAGTGACATTTTCGTAATTCACATGTGATGCTTTTACAAATCACATTTTGTTATATACTGAATCACTTGTGATTGAATATTAAAATTTTAAAACCATGTTTTTTACATAGACTTTATTGAACACAACTCATATAAATGAAATGTGTTGTTTTATACGTATAAGGATAAAAGATTCATAAAGCTATCAACATATAACTTAGGTATTGTTATACTTATAACTTATTTAAATAAAAATATTTATGTCATTTAACTATTTAGTGATTTAAGTAGGTTATGAGTGCAATAACATTTAAGTTAGGTACTATTAGCTGTATAAATTATTTTCCCTAAATATGAAGTGCATAGTTTAGTTAATAAATAAAACTATTTCAAAAACCATAGAAACAAGTATCACTGCATCAACCCTCAATTTATTTTTTAATCATCTTGATTTGGTGGTTTTTCATGAATTATTTGGTGGGTTTTCATAAATTAAATTGTTTACTTATGTCCTCGTTAATCATATATTTGTTTCTTTAACCGTAATATATATGTCGTGTATGTATGTATCATGTAGTGTTTATTATATATATATATAGGGGAGAGTTTATTTGAAAACCAATTTTATTGCGATAACCGCGAGAACCATTATTAGCCGTTCATTTTGAATAATGGAATTCATGAATGAAGAGCGTGGGGGGGTTGAGTGTGGTAGGGTCCATGTAAGAAATTCACGGGTGGACAATCCAATTGAAGGAGGGGAAATTGGACGGCTAAGATTGGTTCTCACGGTTCTCGCAATAAAAACGGTTCTCAAATGAACTTTTCACTATATATATATATATAGAGAGAGAGAAAGCGGATAATTCAAACGAGAACTGTTTTTCATACGAGAACTGCGAGAACCAATATTAGCCGTTCATTTTGGATAATGGAATTCAAGGATGAAGAGCGTGAAGGGATTGAGTGTGACAGGGTGCATGTAAGGAATTCATGGGTGAGCAATCCAATTGAAGGAGGGGAATTGGACGGCTAAGATTGGTTCCCGCGGTTCTCATACGAAAAACAGTTCTCATTTAAACTTTTGCCTATATATATATAGAGGGTTCAAACAAGAACTGTTTTTCGTATGAGAACTGCGAAAACCAGTTTTGGCCGTTCATTTTGGATAATGGAATTCATGGATGAAGAGCGTTGGGGGATTGAGTGTGGCAGGGTGCATGTAAAAAACGCATGGGTGGACAATCCAATTGAAGGAGAGAGAATTTGACGGCTAAGAGTGGTTCTCGTACGAAAAACAATTTTTGTTTGAACTTTTTGCATATATATATATATATATATATATATGTTACATTATACTATTCAAATAACATATATAATTATATGTATCTACTATTTGATTTATTATTTATATGTCTATTTACGTAATTTTACATTTTTCAACTCCAGTTTTGGCTTCTTTATCGAACACCTTTTAATAAATATAGGGTTAGGGGTGTCAAAAATAACGTTACCTGAATAAACCGACCTATTTAAACGGGTTTCGGTTAATTCGGGTCGGTTGTTTTGTGTAGATAAATTCGAGTATTCGGTTTACCCGCTATAAAATCGGTTCGGGTAGCATTTTGGTTATTTAAAATCCGGGTATACCCAAATACCCGATTAAGTATCTTTTTTAGATGTACTAGCTTTGATTAAAGATGGCCAAAATGATGTATTACTAAGTATATATAATATAATTTGCATACAAGGAATCATTCTAATTAAATAACTTGATTATGAAATCTATTTTTCTTAACAATTTTTAATTGATTATGTTTTATTCTTTTCAACCCAATATTACATTCACATCACACATCCATTACTTTGGCTTTTTTAAGGAGGAATACAACTTAACTATCGTCAACCCTTTTATTTTTTAGATCCAATGTAAGTTACCCATATTAAATGTTATTTCGGTCGAATTAGAAACTATCATTAAAGCGAAGAAAACCAATTTTAAATGGCTTAAACTACAAATTTTATTTTTTCGGGTATAACCGTCATCACTTGACCTGAACCGAAACCCGAACTAACCGAACTGCAATTCGGTTCAGTTAACGGTTAAAAGTTTGACAAAAAATACCCGATCTACCCAACCCGAACTACTCGAAACTTGAAAAAAATAACCTGAAGAACACCCCCAGGGTGTGTTTGGCGAAACTAGCTGAAACTGATTAATTGATTATCCTAAGCCTCATCCATAAACTACTTAGAAAGACTTTACTTTAGGAGATTATGAGGGTTTTAATAACCATCTCAAGATTCTAATACCCGAACGAGGCTAGAGGGCTTAAGATTATAAAAACTATAATCCCAAGCTCCTATAATCCCCCATAAATCTATTGCCGAACACACCCAAAATCTATGGCTCCAACCTTAAGTTTTAGCTTTAGCTTCGGCTAGAATGCCGAAGGATTTCATATAAAGTTTAGGTTACTATTTTAGATAATTATAATTAAGCTTATGTTAAATTAGGTTGTGAATTCTTTTAATTAGCCAACTACTTAAGATGAGTGTATTAATATTAGAAAATGTAATCAACAACATGTGAATCTTGATAATCATCAGTCATAGGTTGAAGCATTCATATTCCACACACACAAAAAAAATGAGACATTAGTACACGCTCTAAACACAAATGTTCCTACATTATTAACTTTGAGGTGATAAAACTTCTGGGAACACACTTTTAACATATTACACTTTTTTAACAATTTGATTTTTGGCTTTCAAACTGGAGTACTACTAATTGAAGGATATTTAAAGCTTAAAATAGCCAGTCTTTATTTTACTTGAATCTGTGAAATTTTAAGTGTTTTGAGAATCAATCAAGAGTATATAAGGGAAGGGTTCAATTGCAAATCTAGTCCTAAACTCATTTAGCAATTGCAAAATAGGCTTCCTCAATCAATCGCTAATTGCAATGAATAAGAGTTGGAAGAATTTCTAAATTTCAGAAAATCAGTAAATTGCAAAATCAACAAGTCTGTACAATCACAAATGCTAAACACATAAATTTCGAATAAATTGGGTGGCTTGATTTTGAGTAAGTTTGTAATACCCGTTTTGGACTACAAAATTTATAGTGTGAAGAATGTTCAATATAGTCAATAATTAATTCATAGTTCTAAGAGACTAATTTTAGCATTTGGATCAATCATCAATGGTTCAGATTAAATTTTAAAAATTCGGACGAATTGATATTTTTGTAATTTTTCGTAATGATGTTTTTACAAATTACATGTGATTGTATACTGAATTACATGTGAATATTAAAAGGGTATGTGTGGTTTAATTGGGCCAAACCTTGTCTATTATGTGTTTTGGGCTTAAACAGAATAGGAAGGCTTTAGGTTAGATATTAATACCCTAGTGGGCTTCTCACAGCCGACACCCACCCGGCCACCCCCAAGAAAATTCCGTGTGTGCGTGTGTTGTCTGTGCCGAGAGCGACCGAGGAAGAACAGGGTCAAAACTCTAGTTCAGGGTGAAAATCGATCGGGAATCACAAGGTTAGAATACTTAACCCATCACAAGTCTTATTGATTCGATTCCTTCATTCGGTAACTACCGACTTTTATGGATGATGTTCTTGGCTGTCGACACATATATAAAAACCGTGAACAAGAGCAGAATTTTAATCATTGGAAACTCGTTATAAATGCAATTAATTTTCAGTAAACAATCTGTATGAGTCTAGGAATGTATAGGAGTAGAAATCTTGGAAGATGATTGAGTTTTGAATCATTTTTGTGGGGTAAAGAAGGCTGTCAAACACAGCTCGAAACAGAGGAAAAAGATGCTTTTTTTTATGATGGAAACATGATGAAATTCAATTAAACGTTAGGGTTTGATCTAGGAGAGATTAGGAACCTATAACACTTGAAATCAATGGAAATGATGGTGTTTAAGGCATGATTCAATCTGAAAAATCTTGCTGTCTACGTGTGTATGTGTGTTAGGGTTTGTAGAGGGACGGGATAGGGGCTAGAACAGACAGAACCACATGGTAACACACATCAACAAATTGTAATCTTATTTAAAAGAGGTTAGGTGAGCAAGGATTAACAAGTATAAAAAGAAATGAGTATGGTTGTATGTAACCTTGGATTGATCGGAAGCAGTAGTGATATTTTGAAGTCTTTGAATTAGAAATTGCCACATAGAATGGAATTACAAATTGCCACATAGAATGGATTTACAAATTGGTTATTTAATTGAATCACAAAATTAAACATAGTCTTGATTTTGCAAATTGGTTAGCTGAGGTTTGAATCACAAATTAAGATTAAGTCTTGATGTGCAATTGGTTATATAAGGTGCATCCCAAAATAAAACTAAACTTCGATTGCAAATTAGTTTAGACGGGGCAAATCACAAATTATGGTTAAAAGAGAAAATCGAAGCATTCATATTCCACACACACACAAAAAAATGAGACATTAGTACACGCTCTAAACACAAATGTTCCTACATTATTAACTTTGAGGTGATAAAACTTCTGGGAACACACTTTTAACATATTACACATTTTTAACAAATTGATTTCTGGCTTTCAAACTGGAGTACTACTAATTGAAGGATATTTAAAGCTTAAAATAGCCGGTCTTTCCCTTACTTGAATTTGTGAAGTTTTAAGTGTTTTGAGAATCAATCAAGAGTGTATTTTAATAAGTAAGTCGAGACTCAAGAAACACACTAGGCACTTATGTCTCTATGTCCCTTATTTATAAAACTAAAAAGATATGAATCCTAAACTACACATACTAATATAGACAACTAAGGTATGAAATCAAAAGGTTGTTTCTTTAAAATATACTAATATCATGGTTAGGCAACAAGAGCTTGGGTTATATGTTCTATAAGATAACCGAAACAACACTTAAGTGATAGTCAATTTATCAAACGGTAGTGTAGTGTAGTGCCCGACACCCATGTCACATTTGTAGGGTACATTTGGATCTGCACGTCCAGTACAAATGTCTGGCATTTTGTCATATCTGTCTGTTAACGGTGTGCAAGTGTATGCGTTTCTGGTAGGAGCTCGATGTGATATGATATGATATGTGATTTGATATGAATTGTGATATGGATATGTACGAGTATGATATGTTTGCATTTAACACCGAAAGCCTTTTATGAAATGATTTTTGACTCTGAAAGTATTTTAATTTGGAAACTTTGATTCTGATGCCTTTGTGTTCGTTTCGATTAAGTTTTGTTATTACTATGCATGTTGTATATCCGCACACCGGGCAATTGGCTCAGCCGCAGTTTTCTTTCCTCTGCGGCAGGTGTTCAGAGGTGGTTCAAGGGAAAGAGATTGAGAGCCAGTCTAGCATAAGCTTGTAAGGTTGTACTTGCAGTTTGGTTTTGAAATGTATGATCTATCTTGTTAAGTGTAACTCATGTGAAAATAAAAAGCGGAATTACCAAACTGGCTTAAAACCTACAAACAAGAACTCTTTCAACAAGAAACATCTAAGAAAAGCGGCTGGAAGTCTGAAACTCTTGACATTTTGAAGAATTTCCCAATGAAAAATCCGAAGCAGCTCAACCCCAACTGGGCTCAGCTCCGTCAAGTACCTTTCTTTCACACCCATGAATGCGCACACACAGTCACCATCTTTTGTGTAAATTTCTCTCATGAACATGGTTTTTTGCAGAAATTAGGTTATGTGTCTGAACTATCCTCAAAGAAATCAGGACCAGAGACCCAAGAAACCGTTTTAGGTATGTAAATTTGCTAAACCTAATTGTAACTATAAGTTTATTAATAAAGCGTCTGTAGATGTCAAAATATATCTAATTTCAGATGAAATATTCAAGCATACACTGTTTATTCATTTGCTGCTTTACCAAATTTGCTTGGAAAGTTAGAATTCATATCAATGGTGAAGTTACGAAGTGCCCGTTAAGTTTGAATCTTTTATAAGAAGGGCAAACAGTTCTAATAAAACATTAGTTTGCCATTTCTTTTTTATTAAGAGGGCAAGAATGTGCAAATATTTGTAGGAAAGCGTAAAGAGAGGTCTGCTAATGGGGAGGCCAATGAAAGTGATATGAATCTTCTTACTCCTACCTCATCAGATTCAAGGTACACACACAACCTGTTATATATAACAACAAGATTTCATAAACTTTATTCTGTTTCATGGGTTCATCACTTCATCAATACTTTGCTCTAGCCCAGTTGGTGGTGTTGGATCTGTGTTTTCAAAGTAATTATTGCAACTTGAAGAATCAAAATCAGAATCCGATAATTAATTGGATTTATTGTTAGAAATGATTAGGTAATTTTACATTTATATTAAGGGGGTGTTTGGGATTGCGTGTTAAAACTGCTCACACTCTTTTTAATAAGCAGAAGCAGTCGATCAAATGTAACAAACCGCAGTGTGGGAGACATTGTTTTAATTTGGCTTTGCTGTAATGAGACACAATGCAGATCTCTTGAGTGTCAATTAGGCTTTGTGGGATTTAAGAGGTAAAATAATTAGAACCAGATAAGAAGTTTGGATAAGCAACTCCTAAACTGTTTATTTCTCTCTTACACTGGGAATAATAATAAGCAGTTTCGTCCCATCTAAGCACTCAAAACGCACTAAGCAATAAGCAGTTTTAATAATCTATCCCCATGGGAGAAAAAGGGAGGGGATGGGGAGGGCTATCTTGGCATTTTGTTTTTCTGTATGGTGTGAAGTGGGAGAGGTGTGGAAATTTTTATTCCTGATTAGACGGGAGATTATGTATTGGGTCACAAAACCATTTTGGACCACTTATTCTTCTTTTCATATTCCAAGATTCATGGTTTGTGTTTTCCTTTTTTGTTGTTGGTAACTTGACATGTTATTGTAATATACTTTAACTAAGTAGCAATTTGACAGTATTACAGATCTGATAGCCATGGATTGCGAAATGGTTGGCGTCAGCCCTCTTGGAAACAAAAGCGCTCTTGCAAGAGTCACATTGGTAATTTACATTTATATGTAATTAAACTTGTTTGTAGTTTTGTCATTGGTCAAAGGTTGACCTTAAGATGAATTGAGTCAACTGATCCCACTGTTCTATCAATAAACGGGTTTATAGATAAGGAAAGGGGTGCACTCACCAAGTTGTTTGATTAACCTAACTTTAAAAGGGGACAACCTTGGATATACATGCAAGTAAACTTGTACATATGTTTTACTGACAGATAAATAAGTGGGGAAACATTATATATGATGAGCATGTTCGTCCAGTGGAACGTGTGGTTGACTTCCGTACTAAAATTAGTGGCATCCGGCCACACGACTTGAAAAAAGGTTTTACTTTTGTCTATTTAATTTTCTTTATCAAATTTATTTGAAACGATATTAGTTCTTCCTTGTAAGTTATGGCGTACTTGGGATTGGCATGTGTAATTAGTTAATTACCCTGATTCGTATCATAATGCATTCTTCAGCAAAAGATTTCCGTGTTGTTCAAAAGGAAGTGGCAGAATTGCTCAAAGGGAGGATTCTTGTTGGCCATGCATTGCGCAACGATCTTAAGGTTGTTATACAAAATCCTATCCTAACTTGGTGTCAAACTCGGTAGGGCAGGTAACAAATCAAAATGGCATTGGACCAAAAATGGAAATTGTGTAGATTTTTGCTATGGGTTGGAACGGGTAGGGTTTGGTTGACCCAAAAGTTTGAAACTCTTGTCTGTCCAATCTTTTAATAAAAATTCTTTGTTAAATATGATGGCAATAGGATTATATTATTACAATGATGAATTAATTTTCTTAAATAAAGCGATTAGTGGACTGCATTAACACGACACTTTGGGTAACTTTTAACACATTTGACTTGTTTCTTTCTTGGTTGTTCCTTTAATATACGCATTTGACCCGTCAGAGATAAATAATAACCCCGAATTCACCTATTCATAAGTAAATGGGTCAAAGTTGCCATCATCTCTAGATTTTGAGCCAACTCACACTTGACTAGCACTTTTATCTTTTTATATTTTGGGGCTTTGGTTTAGTAACATTGCCAAAACACAATCATATTTATATTTGAAGGTATACTTTTGTGTTTTATTTTCTCTACAGGCGTTGTTATTAAGTCATCCAAAACAAGATATACGAGATACTTCTGAGTATCAACCATTTCTAAAGTATTGCTTCTAAACCTTGTTTTATTTGTTTCATTCTTCTCTATACAATTTTTGGTCAAATAGTTTTTTGAGATTTCCCAACAAATCCTCTTCATGATGCAGAGAAGGGCGTAGCAAAGCACTTAGACATCTTGCAGCCGAGGTTCTTAGTGTCAAGATACAAGACGGCGAGCATTGTCCTGTGAGTTTCGTTGTACATTAGTAGAGCCGTAGAGGTGGCAATTTTGAGCGGTTTACTTATGAATGGGTCCATGCGGGTTGTGTTCCATCTCAAACAGGTTAAATAGATAAAGTTTGTCTAAAAGAGAACAAATTAAATGGGTCGAATTTGTCAAATTTCGTACAAAGTCTTGATAATTCATGACATATAAAAACATATTCTTCAAAGATTTTGATTCTTATTGTGATAATGTTGTTTTTGTAACTATAGTTAACACATTAATAATTTATTAATTTTTTTAAATAGACAAAAAAATGTTTGCGTTTCAACCTTACCCAGTCTTGCTATTTTAAACCCAAACCTATTTTGACCTGCTTCCCAAACCGCTAGACCCGTTAATCTTCCACCTCTACTTCAAAGTCTAGACTTTCCAATTTGAAAATGTCTAAGAAATCTACATTTCTTAAAATGGAAACATTCTTATGTTAAGCATCTGCTGATGTGCGTAGCTGTTTACAGATAGAAGATGCTCGTGCTGCCATGATGCTTTACATGAAGAAAAAGCGGGAATGGGAAAAGAGTGTTAAAGATTTTGTGAAGATGAAACTAAAGCAGAAGAAGCGGAAACCAAAGAAACATAAAAAGGAAGGTTCATCTACATCTTAGATCACTGTGGAGATGAAATAGGTGTTTCCTGCACAGAATTGGTGCAAGTTGCCAAGCATTTACTCGGGGTTGTCTGTAAAACACCGATTTGCGGCACTATTTTGTTGGGCAAAGATGCAAAACAAGTGCATTCAAGCATTCAACATCAGAAAAATGGGCAGTTTTGGGGGAAAAAGAGTGCAAGTGCAATTGTTATTTTATTTATGTTTTCAGAATTTATCCACAACACTAAAAACGTACATTACAATTTTAGATCTCGTTAAATTATGTTATAATGACATGTTCGTGATGCCGTTGCATAGCTAATGTGTTCTGTTTTCTTGACCTTGACGTTTAACAATTTTACCGTCATGCATAAGTGCCATTTCCGGGTCTGGCCTGAAGAAACTGGTGACCCAACCCAGATTCCACTGTAACTGAACCGACCGACCTTCAACTGTCGATCCAATTGTCGATATTTGAGTTTCTCATCATTAGATCAGTCCACACTTGCTTTCAAGGATATACAAGGTTCTTTGTTCAATTTGTTTAATAAATTAGCTGTTTCAAGTTTTCAACATATTCTAAGTCTCATATCTATCAATTCAAGAAGTAAAAAGGCAATTTATCATGATATTTTCAAGGGTAAATAGGTAATTATATATAAAGTCATGAGAATTTGGTCTTATCGTGATATTTTGAAATTATGCATCCACCTCTTCATCAAATCAAAGTCCATTATCAACCCAAGCAGGGAGATATACTACAGTTGTTTTACTCTTTAATTTAAAATTATTTTATATTCTTTTGAAATTAAAGTTTCCAACGATATATTAGAAAATAACCCATAGTTTTTTTGATTATTAACATTTGTTCTTGTGATAGTTTCCTACATTACTCTCTATTATATCTTCTCTATATATTAAAAGAATAGGATAGGATTATGATGTCATCATCCTATTTTAATTTTTTTTTATTTTAATCATATCCTATTTTTAGATAATTATGAAATAAATTTATGATAACAAAACTTAAAATTTGAAATCCATAATTACTAAATAGGTTAATGATAATTCACTAAATTTATTAATAAAAATTTTAATATTTAGAATATACTTTTTTTTATTTGTCAATACCAATTCCTATGTTTTATACAATTTATTTTGTAACCTCTTTTATAAAAAAGTTGTAAAAATTCAATTTAAATGATATTCTAACGGGTTTTTTTATGAGATCCTTAACATGTATTAAGAAAGGTTTGATTATAAAAAGTTTCAAATTTTTTTTTCAAAGTACCTTCTTTATTTGTTATTTTTGTTTTCTATCATGATTTGCTATTTTATTTTGTGATACTATTTATATGCAGGGTATTTGTTATCGATATATGTATTTATACACGGGGTATTATTTGTTTAGTTATTTGTTTATGCTTTTCGTATGTTTTACAGAAGAATGTTTAATATAGTCCATACTTAATTCATAGTCCTAAGGAACTAATTTTAGCCTTTGGATCAATGGTATCAATTGACCGGATTGCATTTTAAAATTTTGGGCGAAGTGATATTTTGGTAATTCACATGTGATGCTTTTAAAAATCACATATGATTGTATACTGAATCACAACTTATGTTTTACAATATTTTTAGTATACATAAACATTTAAAATTAACCTTAATCATTCCCGTGTTTATACATGGGTGTTAAACTAGTATATATATGGGCAAAAGTGTAAACGAGAATTGTTTTTCGTACGAGAACCACAAGAACCAATCTTAGTCGTCTAATTCCCCCTCTTTCAATTGGATTGTCCACCAATGAATTCCTTACATGCATCCTGCCACACTCAATCCCCCACGCTTTTCATCCATGAATTTCATTATCCAAAATGAACGACCAAGATTGGTTCTCGCAGTTCTCGTACGAAAAACAATTCTCGTTTGAACTCTCCTATATATATATGTGTGTGTGATAAATTGTCTAGAACAACGGACAGATATAACCATAATTTGGTTTTAATTACTATAGTTTTACTAGAGTGCGCCGTGTCAATAGGATTCTTTTTAATTATTCTATTCCAACAATTTGTTGTACATATTATATGTTTTTCTTATATAACTATAGAATAATGTTTAATATAGTCCAACTTAATCTTAACAGACTAATTTTAGCCTTTGGATCAATGGTCCAGATTGCATTTTAAAATTTTGGACGGAGTTGCATTTTCGTAATTCACATGTAATGCTTTTACAAATCACATGTAATTGTATGCCGAAGCACATGTGATTGAATATTAAAATTTTAATCGAAAAGTATAAAGAACACCTTTTTGAGAGATTTCTTATCTCTCACCCCATCATACAAGAGTTCGTATGCATAATAAGTAATATGACTCTTCCTTAACAAGTGCTCTACAACTATCTTTGGATCTGCTATCCGGGACAACATCTTTCCGCACCATAATGTCGATAATACCTAATGCTTCCTGCACTCTTATGTTTCATACACAGACAATTTTATCACTTGCCCAAATGTCGCAAGTGATGGTATAAACCCATGTTCGACTTTCTGAAGAAGAAAGTTATATCCCGACTCAATGTCTCCTGCTTTGCAAAACCCGTCAATCATACAACAAAATGTGTAGTCATCTGGTTCAGACATTTCATCGAACAACTTATGTGCATGGTCCATCGACTCAATGTCTCTGACTTTTCTAAATGTTCATTCACCAAGTATCAAATGTCCATTTTGTAAGTAGCAATCTCACCAAACGTGATGTAGAGTGTGTACCTTTGAGATAATCATTAGATTCCAATAAAGGAGTGCACTTATATAACTTTATTACACTAATCAACAACTAAACCTAATCACGTCTAAGTGATGTATGAAAATAGACAATCATATTTTATTTTTAAAAAATAAAGAGACTGCTTTTATAAAGGCTAAATTTTTAGTCATAAATCACGTCTAATCGTGTTGTAAAGTTATAAATTTTTAGTCATAGATCTTTTATAAGTAACTCACATAATTTATAATCCCAAGGAAATTTTGTAATTTTTTTTATCTTGTATTTTATTTCTTTTCCTCTCTTCTATATTCAACGAGGTGTTCGTACCCCGTGCGTTACAACAAGGTTTTCTGACATATATGTAACATAGCGAAAACTTGAATTTTACACCAAATAATTACATGTTACAACAAAAAAGAGCTCATTTGTCATTGTAGATTTGTGATATTTTTATAGTCATAAAAGAAAGGGTAAATTGCACGAAAATACAACAAACTATGTCAGTATTGTCATTGTATACAAACAATTTTATTTTATACCTTAAAATACACACAACTTACAAATTTGGTTCATTGTATGCAAGTTACCTATGACAATAGGTAACTTACTGATAATCTGACAAAAAATAAAAGAACTTTGGTGTCTAAAAATACAAACAACTTTCAAATTTAGTTCATTGTATACAATCGGTTACCGGTAACCTGGTAATCAGGTTATCAATTGTATACAATGAACCAAATTTGTAAGTTGTATGTATTTTTATGTAAAAAATAAAGTTAATTGTATACAATGACAATATTAGCAAACATTTTTAAATTTTCACACATTTTGTCTAAAAGAAAAGAGATCTAGTTTCATGTTTGTCTTATGACAGTATTTATCATATTTGTATTTATGAAGTTTCTTATTTAGAAATGTGTTATTGTTAGATTAAAAAATACTTCCTTTAGATAAACATTATATATTACAATAAAATTTATATCGTAACAAAGATAAAATTAAGGTAGTCACATTTTTATAGTTACATTAAATGTTACATATTAAAAGTTCAAATGAAAAAATAAATAATATTTAATTATTTTAATATAATAATAAAATTTAAGCGTGAAATTATAATCGAAAGATTGTGAAGTAACTTTAAAGTTATAGCTTAAATATACTTTATAAAACAATTTAATTTTTCATCACGAAAATAATATAGAGCTTAAAAGAGAAAAGGAATATTGTAGCATTATTTTTAGAAAGCTTTTTAAAATTTACTCAAATTAGGGGTGAGATCGGTTCAAAAACCGGACCAGATCAAAAAAGATCGGACCGGATCGAAATCCAAAATCTATAAAAAAAACTAGAACCGAAGACTTGACCGATCAGTCCCGGTCCGGTTCATTGGTTTTTTCAGTCTATTGGTTGTTTTATACACCTTATCAAACAAAACCGGACCGGACTGAAAAAGACCAGACTAGACCGAAACTTGAAATCTAACAAAATTATTATACATAATTTTTACGAGTTATATTTATCTACTTAATTGTTACAAGAAATTTTTATGAGGTAAATAAATATATTAATTCAGGTGATGAGATAACGATTCATAAATACACGTATTTATATATCATGCCAAAAGATTTTGATGGTTAAAGATTTTAAATGTATGACGAAACTAAACATTTTAATTCACAAATTACTTGATATTGAGAAACAAATTTGAACTATGAACTCTTGAGATAATGCCAGAAACAAGGGTTATATGACTCCTAGTCGTTTTAAATAAACTTGAGGCTTTATATATCAACTAGATCAGTAAATTAGAATTCTGTGTGATATACGTGTTGGTTTTAAAAATAATAAAATCAAATATTAATAAAAAACTATTAAATAATTATAAAAAACGATTTTAAAAAATGAATGTCAACACCCAGAACAGCGGTGGAAGCGTTGATGCAAGGTTGAGAGCAAAAGTGACGACCGAAACATGGTATCATGATACTAAATGAAATGATTATCGATCATTATTGTTACAATTAGGGTAATAAAGTCAAGTTTTCATTGGTTATAATTAAAAATAATTAAAAATAATTTTAAAGTATTTTAAAATAATAAAATTAAGAATTTGGTTAAGTATGATATTTTGAAATGTTATAAAATTAACTATGATTTTATAAATTAAGATGGGTAAATATAATACTTTAAGGTTTAAGAAGAGTTTATATGAAATTTCTTTAATAATTTTGATTATATTTTGACCAATAGAAGTCAAAATTGAAATTTCAATTTTGATTAAATGGACAGTTAAGATTGAACAATTAAATTATTTTATTAAATAAAGGGTTAGAATCATTTAATAAATTTAATACATGTTAGTCATCTATTTATATTAGATTAGAAGATACACATGCTTTAATAAAATTATAGTTAATTGGTACCATTAGAGTTGTGTCCATGTAAAAATAAGTGAATCGTCTAGTTCTTACTTGATCAAAACTAATGCATAAGTTAAAACATTTAGTTCAAAGAGGTTGGCTCATCGAAGGGTTTAATGAACCTACATGAAGATTGAAGCCCAATTATATAGATGAATACAAATGTTTCTATCAATTTACTATATGTTATTCTCATTCACAAGAAGAAGATCATATACACATTCAAATCTAGTTGGATTTGTTTGCAAGAGTTATTTGAATTTGAGTTTTTCCTCGAAAACCACACTAGCATTCCAACTCTTAATCGAACTCTATTCAAACTTGGACGTACGTATTTAACGAGTCCAATAATAGGTTTGTTGTAACACCGTCATTTAAAATTATAAAAGTAATTGTAATTCGAGTTCTCAAACTGCGTGGGTTTGTCTGTAAAATGAATATTTCCATAACCTGTCTAAAACCGAGTGGTGTTACTTGTCTTACCAACCGATCATTTACAAATATACAAAACCCACAAAATGCATGTTCCTCCAAAGCTAATTACAAAATACACCCATAGGTAACATGTCCTCACCAAACACCTAACGATTTCCTGCACATAGGGAACATAACACGGGGTTAGCTACAAATAACTAGTAAGCACAGAATAAGCACAAGTACCAATAAAGCATATCACAAAGTAGGAATAAACAAATAATGTTATCCTATCACATATTGAAGTGCTGACAAGATTAGTAGGCATCGAATCTCGCGGGATTGCTAATTTGTAACACTTTGAATTTCAGGACGAATTTGAACTTTTTAATTTACTAATATAACAACATCATTTTTCATTTCATTTACAAAAGTGTGCGGAAGCTTTAACGGATTTACAAAAGCTTGGTGTTACTAGTTGTTTTGTTTACACGACAATTAATCAGAAATATACAAAAGAAGTGCCAATGCCATGTATATCCAAACATGTCATTAGGTCGAATCAAAGGCTTCCCAAAAGCTTCTATCCGCTTCACCGGCAAAACAACTATTTATCTACGGATACAAAATATTTAAACAATAGAGTTGTTAGCATAAGCTAGTGAGTGTACCAAAACAGTTTAACCAAACAAATAAGTCATCATCACAAGTTAAACAACATGGCATCACTTATCATAGCACACAAGATGTGGGGGACAAATCCACTAGAGCTTGTATCTTCCATAGTGGACAACCATGGTCAACAAGTCCACGTGGGGGTGTGTCCGTATCTCCCGTCAAGGTAGGGGAAGCATGAAGCAGTCTGCCATACAACGGTTATCAGGAGTGAATGACATGTTCCCCAAGTCCACTCTTGTTTGCTTAGGTTCGGTGGCTCGTCAACCCATTGAACCACACAGTCATAATCGGTACTATCACCCCCTCCACTCTTTGCACCAATTCCTCAACCACTCGTGTATCCAGGTTCCCAATTGCCAAAGCCACATGAACCAATACACGTCACCCAATGGTTAGGAACTAATGTGGTATAAAGCACTAAGTCTCAAACACAGGTCCGGACCAAAAAGGCTCATTCATAAACGTAAGCAAGTTAAACATAAATAGTTAATAACTTGCAAGAAACATCACATAGCCATTCATGCTTTCAAAACTTGCAAAACACATGGTTAAACATACCATATCATCATTGACATGATCATTAACAATAACAAATCACATTGATGCCATAAATGTGTAAAACATAGAATACAAGAACATTTTGATGACTTATAAGTTTATAAAATCAATAGTGTATCAGTAGGGTACAACTCACCTGTTTGAAGTGATGAGGATCACTTCTTACCCAAACCAAAGTTATATCACTTGAATAGGAATCCCATGATCACAAAACACATGGTTAACTTAGTTAAGTTAACCGGAAACAAGATTCCTAAAGTGTAGTGACTCAATCACAAGCCTAAACACCTTTTTCGGGTCTTAAAGACTCCATATTATCCCCCTATAATCATTAGAATCAATTCACAATCAAATACAAGGTCAAAGGGGGTTAAAACAATGTTTTTGAAGGTTTCAGAGTAGCTCGCGTCACAGAAAAATCCCTAGAAAAATGGCCCTTTCCAGAACATCGGCCTTGCGCTGTGAAGCACCTAGCTCACGTCTCGAGCCAGTGTATACAATAAATTTACTTGCTTTTCTTTACTTAATCAGCCAAAAACTCAAACCCTTTAAAACCATCACTTGTTTGCAGCATAGTAGGACTCAAATAACACATTAAAACACAATAACATCGATAGTTATCATGTTTTGATCATCCAAACCCTAAATTCACCATTTTTCCAATTTTTGACCCATTTACCAAATTAATCACATATTTTCAACAATAATCATCAAATACAACAAGTATAGCTAAAATCAAACACAATTTCAAGTTAAAACTTACTTGATCACCACCTAATTGAGTTTGCCCTATCTTGCTCCAAAAACAAAGCTCAAATGCTAGAATGAGTGTTAAAAGCACACTATTAAGCTTATACACACCCCAAAGCACCAAATGATCTCTTGATTTCTTGCTCACTACTTGATATCCCCTCAAGCTCTCCTTTTCTCCCCTTTTCCCGATGGTTTCAGCCCCAATTGGGGTCTTTGACCTTTCAATTTGGGTTAAATAACACTTACACACACATTTACACATCTAGTCCCTCAATTTTATATCTTTTACACTTTATTACCAAATTTAAGTTGCACTGCATACACACACAATATACAAGGATGGACACAATAATTATATAATATCCACATAAAACTCAACTACTTTATATATTTATAAATTTTTTAATTTTATAAAATTTCGGATATTACATAATCCATCTCAACGATCCTAACTGGGGTATCCAACACAACCAATTGTGCCCGTGGGTGAGCGAGTAGCGGTCCACCGAGCAACGATACAGAGTCGTCGGCTCACTTGGGTTCAGCGGGTAGTTGAGTGCCCCTTATATCAAGGAATGACGGTCTTGCAGAACCCCTATTGATCCCAACCCATGAGTCCCCCGGAAACATCGATCCCGACCCATAAGTCCACCGGAATCCAGCCGTATAGGTGCCCCGACCCGAAAGATCTACCGGGATCAAATCATAACGGCTAACCTCAATCACACGACTGTATACAATAAATGTCCAGACAAACACATATTACACACATGATCCTTTCAGGATCTAATAACATACATGCATCTCACAATTCATAGATATTCAACAATCAAGATCATACCTTGCGCATATACATGTGAATATAAAGGTAACACATCAAGTCAACACTAGCTAATTCCCATTCATCTTTATACCACAAATCAGAGTATTCAGAATATACATTAAGTGGTTGTTATGGTATCTTGTGAATTATGGTATTTAAATGTTTATTTGTTTATTGATTTATCGAAACTCATGAAAACCGTACTCACCTCGATTCCACACAAGTATGACTAGCACGAATTAACCACCAATCCCACAAAAAGATGCTAACCAACCCAGTTAGTACATAGAATATCATTATTAACCAAAGACGCTTCACGTATAACTAAACAAAAATCTCACTTACGGCCTTTAAAGGCCATTTCTTTCTAACAGCACTTTGTCGCCCTTTTATATTAGTAAAATTACTTTTAGAATGTAAGTATTACATTAACAATTCTGCCCAAACTCTAAAACTAAATATAAAATTACTTATGCTTTATATGTAATGAGGAGATTGAAACGAAAGATCACATCTTTGTTTCCTAACATCTAGTATCTTGCTAATTTCTTAAATAAAATTTATACCATTAAAAAAAATACAATTTTTAATGCTATAAAATGAACTTATAAAAATACAATGTTTGACCATTGGTATTTTTGGATTCCCGTATCCAAAATTGTACTAGTCTTGAAGGCGTGGGAGAGCACACACTCTCTCTCTCATCTTCATATTCCCTTTCAAAGTCCTAGCTTTTTGTTGACGTTGAAACAAACCCTCAATTACCTCACTCCAATCATCCAACAATCCACCGGCAACCCACACCGACAACCACACCGGCACCGGCACCGGAGAAATGAGCAACGAATAGTCGGTTTCTTCTTCTTCTACTACTTTTCATTTCCGCCTTGTGTTTCATTCCTTCCACTCCAATTTCGGTTTTGGTTTTTTGTTGTTTTGCAGCGATTACCTCTTCAAACTCTTACTTATCGGAGACTCCTCCGTCGGAAAATCATGCCTTCTTCTCAGATTCGCTGTATGTATATTTTTAAATCATTTCTTACTCTCGCGTCTGGATGGAGGTTTCAGTTTGATTGAACTTCATAAGTTTTTTTAGTAAATTATAAGGGTTCGAATCGACGGTTTTTAGTACTCTTCTGTTCATGTGTATGTTTCGAGCTTCTGTATTTGCACATCATGTTTGCATCGCCACAGTTATCCACTGATTGATTTCTCTGCAACCGTTTGGGGAGTTATCATATTGCTGATAAATTTAGGAAATCTAGTGTTGTGTTATTGATTCTGAATATACTTTTTTCTTAAGGATCTTATGATGATTCTTCTATTTCAGGATGATTCTTATGTTGATAGTTACATAAGCACCATAGGAGTTGATTTTGTGAGTGTTATCTTTCTCTTTACTGCGTATTTGTTCACATTATTACACTGATGATGCCTGTAGTTTTGAGCGTGCTAAGATCACAAATTCGATGTTTCAGAAAATTAGGACGGTGGAGCAGGATGCGAAGACGATCAAGTTGCAGATTGTGAGTACAGATAACATATTGTTATTAGATAAGTTTATGCATATGATCATTACAGCAGAGTTACCTTTAGTTTGTTTGATTTTTCACTGTTATATCGGTTCAAAAATACAATTTTGGTAAAATCACTTTTGGGTTTTTGATCTTTGCTGTATATGACTATATGATATAAATAGATGGAAATTAGATGTGTTAGTTTTATCTCTACTTGGAGTTGTGGGTTGCTTAATTAGGCCACATTTATCTTGCTGCAGTGGGATACCGCGGGCCAGGAGCGGTTTCGTACTATAACGAGCAGTTACTACAGAGGAGCACATGGAATAATTGTAAGACTTACTGTCTGGTTTAGTAGGAATTTTTTAGAACATAGATATGTTGCTCATTTGCATTAGACCATTTGATTATTAAATAGAAGGCGCTAATCGTTATAAAAGGCTCCATCCTTTTTTCTTGTTATATATATTGATAAGCTACATTCTCATGAAGTAGACGTGACCATTTAACGTTTTTATTTTCATGTTCTTTTGTTAAAAAAACGAGACTTAATTGTAAATTTTGTAGAGTAGCAGATCGTTACCCAAATGACCCAAACACTGTTGTAAACTTGTAATGTAGCTTTAAATTCAAAGTTTCAAACCAAAGTAAATCCTTTAGTTTGAATTGAATGACGATTGCTACTTTGTAACGATTCTCTTAGGGATTATTGAAATTTCACCATTTTGACTTGGTAAATTTTCTAAAAACGGAAAAATGTTGCATTTCTTGTCGGATAAGGGAAAATATATTAATCTAATTTATGGTTAATCGGTTTTTATGCATCTGCACTCTTATATGTCATTATTGAGTAGGGGCCTGTGGAGTTTATAAAGTGAGCTCATTAGTTGCATTTACTTTTTTGCCAAGCGTGTTCAAATTAAAGGCGTGGGTGTAACCCATGTGATAAAGGCAATGAATAAAATGAATGGCCAAATGTAGATCGTCTGATCAAATCAAATGAAGGGTCAGGATTAAGTCTCCTGTTCTCACCTAAATATATATAGTTCTATTAATATAAACATTTGTATCAAAATAATGTACTATAGCATAACTTTAATTCTTTTATTCTTACATTATCTATATATTTGATTTAACTTCCTTTTTTCCTCTATAGCATATGCTTAGTCCTCACTTGGGATATTAAGTGCCAGATCACTTGACTACCTAGAAACAATGAGATCACGGGACCCATGTCGGGTTTCATGGAAAAGTATTTTGTTTGTGGCCCTGCTGATCCACTCTTACAGGCTTTCTAGCTATTTTATCATTTAAAGCAGTTGGTTGTCTATATTCACCAAATTTATATGAACTGTAAATTAACATTTTTCCGGGTAAATTTTGTTAGCTTTCAGTTTTCAGATGATAATTGGTGTCGCGTATGGTAAATAGCGCATGAAATACACTTTACCACTTAATGTAATATTATCGAACGCCGCTTATAGTTCTAGCTTACTTTCCTTGAAGTGATGAATAAACGACGTATAATCTCACACGTGTACTCCCAACTTTTTTCATACTCTTTTGTATGTTCTCTATGCTAAACATGGGCTGCAACTTATGTCTGCTCGCTGAATGCTGATTATTTTGTCAAATCAGACAGTTGTTCTATAAAAAAACACTTATATCCAAAATTACGACAGATTGTGTATGATGTGACCGAGATGGAGAGCTTCAACAACGTGAAGCAATGGCTGAGTGAAATTGATAGATATGCAAATGAATCAGTGTGCAAGCTTCTTGTTGGAAACAAATGTGATCTAGTTGAGAACAAGGTTGTCGATACACAAACAGCTAAGGTATCATATAATCTTATAAAAATTTCATCATCCCTTGTTTACTTCCAATATTAATGAAGAGAGCTTATAAATTAACATCTAACCCTTCCTTGCACAAATTTTTGGCAGGCATTTGCAGATGAGCTTGGGATCCCTTTCCTTGAGACCAGTGCAAAAGACTCCATCAATGTGGAACAAGCTTTCTTGACAATGGCTGCTGAGATCAAGAAAAGGTACAAAAAAAAGCACAGGAATTTGAGGCTAATTGTTTTGTAAGTAATTGAAGGGGGTGAGTTTTCTAATATATGTTTGATTGTTTGAAATTACAGAATGGGTAACCAGCCCACTGGAAGCAAGTCAGGAAGCACAGTTCAAATCAAAGGGCAGCCAATCGAGCAGAAAAGCAATTGTTGTGGTTGATACTCGATAATGTTGTTGTCCAAAGGGCAAGTAGTAAATCATGTTTCCCCTTGTAAAATGTTGCAGACTGTTAACCAGTTCTATGAACTTTGTAATCATCTAGTTTTCAATCCTGGTTAAGTCTTTGATTCTCTATCAAGCATCGCGTTCTTATGGTTGCCAATGTATTATTTCTGTGGTTTTACACATTGCGAAGAGTTCTCACTTTTGTATCTGTAGTTTTTTAGATTTTTCTATACTTTTATCTACACAAAACTACTAGAAATTTTGCACCTGTTTAAAAATGACAAATATGTAACATTTAAGGGTAGTGATGGGTGATAACGGTGTCCGGTGATAGGTTGCAGCAGTGAATGGGGACACAACAGAGGTGGCGGTAGCAATTGACTGAGTTGGCAGTGGTGTGGGAGGCGTTGAATGACAATAGTGGGGGAATCACAGACTATGGCAGGAGTGGCGATTGTAGCTGATGAAGGCTGGTGGTGGTAGCAGGCAATAGAATGGGTGGCAATGGTGATGAACAAAGGTGGCGGCATCCATGGTAGAGGCAATGAATAATGAAGGTGTTTGGTGATGGTGGTCGGTGATTGCACACATGGAACAACAGCCAATGGAGGTGGAAATCAACAGCGCGGGCCAGTAACCCGCGACTGTTGGACATCAATGAGTGGAAAGGCTTGAAAAAACTTCACAAAACACCAACCAATTTTATCAAAGAGAATTCTAGGAAACAATGTTTTGGTGTGTTCTAAGTTGCTGTTATAAATAGAAAAACAAGTTTCTTTTTTCCATGAATCTGAAAAACTATGCAACTAAACATAGAGCAGATAATATTCATTTAGGCTGCAGCCTTCAAAGATGAAAACACACTGAAAGAGAGGGTAAATATAAATATAGTGAAAAATCAAAATCAACTAGAAACAGTAATGTAAATTGGGCTCAACCACACCTTAACCAAAAAAATAAAACACAATTCAAAAGGATAGAAATGAAACAAGTTTCTGACCAGAAAGGTTAGGAGGAAGAACAACAAGCCTTCTTTGTATTGGAGTCTTGAGCTCCAACAACAAGGGTCTCACCCTGTTTGATGCTAGCTGGTCCAGCTTCACCACCGGCAGATATAGATTTCTTGCTAATTATTCGATAAATCTCACCAAGAATCGTTTGAAACGACTTCTCGACATTTACGGCTTCTAAAGCAGATGTTTCAATAAAAGAAAGGCCTTCTCTCTCTGCAAAACTTTGTGCATCTTCTACAGCAACTGCCCTAAGATGTTTCAGATCTGTTTTGTTACCAATAAGCATGATCACAATATTGGCATCAGCATGATCCCTTAATTCCTTCAACCACCTGCTTACGTTTTCAAAGGTTGTCGGTTTTGTCACATCATACACCAAAAGAGCTCCCAGGGCACCCCTGTAATATGCACTTGTTATAGCTCTGTATCGCTCTTGCCCTGCTGTGTCCCAAATTTGAGCCTTTATTGTCCTTCCCTCAACCTAAAGACAACATCCAAAGATTCATTATGATGATTATTAAGAGTTGATAGAATACCGAGGGGGCTGAGATTTCATCACTATCACCCATCAAAACTGGAGAACAAACAAATAAATAAAGGGCAAGATAGAGGTAGGAATGTGGGATGATGGTAGGCAGGTTGGAATAGGTTGAAATGGATCATTGTTAGTATGGGTAGAAACAGGCCGGGACAGACTGGGTTGACAACAAACAAATTTTAATTATTTTTATAAACAAGATATAAATATAAAATGTGTTGGTCATGATTACTAACCGCTAAGAATCTAAACACGTGAATAAAACATTTAGGAAGGCAGGAAGCATACATTAACAATAGGCCTCTGGTTGCTTTCAACTTGTTTGACCCATTTGATATGTTTTCCTTTTAGTTAAATCTTTTTATGTGACACATCTGAGATAATACACAACCTAAATTGATCTATTTATATGTAAATGGGTTGAATTGTCACCTCTAGTTTGGGTTTCGTCTTAGTGTCAAGCAGGAAGGCACAAAAAGGATGGAACTAGCAGAAAATAGTCCAATGTTATGAGTGGGTATTTACCACTTTTAAGTTATGAAATCAAGTCTCTTTAGACCAATGGAATGTTGAGTTTGTTGACGTTTTCTAAAGGAAACAAACCACCATAGCTGGCACTGAATTATAGGTAATGCTTTCTCCAAGCACCAAATCCTTGCTCTAATAAAATAATGGCATTCATTTGAGGTAGAGTAGATAGAAAAACAATTGGACAAAACGGCGTATAAACAGAATTGAAAGTTGGAAGCCATTCCTAATATGACTTGTCATTTGGATAAAAGCAACTAAGCAAGTTGGGTAGATAGGGCCGGCATGCTAAACAGCCTAAACTGTAAACTGTTGCACCAAAACAAGATTGAGCAGGAATCAGGCATCACAGAAGTAAAAAAGCCTAAGATATAGATGATGAGATGATAATGGTTTCAATAATGTAATTGCAACTATTATATAATGTAACAAAGTAAAACCGATTAGACTACGTACATCTCCTGATGGCCCACCGGGTAGAATAGTTGCCTCCCATAGGGAAGGTCGAGGGTTCGAGTCCCACCGGGGTCTCAATTAGGGATTGCCGGGGGATACTTCAGAAACGGCTACGGGTAAAACCAGTTAGACTGCGTACATCTTAGTCAAAGGCTTGGTGTCGACAGGAGGAGCCCTAACCAGGAAAAACTTCTTTTAATATATAATATAATGTAACCAAGTGGTCATAAACTATGTCCTTTGGAGAATTTAACTGCACCCTTTTTGTGAGTACTTACACAAAGTGACTAGTTCTTAGAACCCATTGATATGCACAAGAACCAGTTATGGATGGATACAAACCACATACTACATTCAAAAGAATTCAGAACTATATATCCAGATTCAGTATAAAGTAGTTGCTAGTACATAAAGATGAAATAATGCAAACATTTAGAACTAGTTCTGGCTAGCCATAAATGGGAGGGTACTAAGCATGTGTATACATTTCAATAAGCTCTGGAATATTTACATTACTTGAAAGCGCTTACAAGAACCCACATGGCTTAGAAAACTGAAATAAGCTCTGTTGTTCCAGTGGTCCATGATATTCTACTCACAGTTGACTGAGACATAAATTACACATGTAGATTATTAATTATACAAAACTTATGACGTGATATTACGACTAAACTGCACCATATAAAAAAAACTCATTATCTACCAGATTTTACCATTTTAGTAAAACCACCCCCTTGCTCATCATTCATCAACAATTTCAAATGGGATAATTGAATACTTACTGTTCATCACAGTACATACAACAAACTGTCGAAGCAAAACCTAGCAATTGAATTACTCCCTTCGTTCATGACTAGATTAAGAACTTGCATCCAACTTGTGAAACACGGATAATGAAGTTAAGTGGAAATTGCGTCCAGTATTCAATTGTGCTATGCCGACAGAGATCGATTCGAAGCAACTAACAAATCCTTAAAAAAATTCGTATATAACTGGATCTAACAACACAAATCTATAATAGACGGATCAAATTACACATAGATACAAGTTACTGATGCGTTAAACAAACTACGCGTCTGTCGAAAAGAATGATATGTCTTAGTATCATAATACCTCAAGTTCATCGATAGATAATCAAACAAAACTAGAAACGAGCAATTTAAACGGGAGATTGGGATTCATTTTGCATAAATGAATAAGAATTACTATTTTCGGAAGAGAGAGATATAGAGAGAGAGAGAGAGATTACTTGAAGGGTGCGAGTGGCGAATTCGACGCCGATAGTGGATTTGGACTCCAAACAAAACTCATTTCTAGTGAATCTGGAGAGAAGATTGGATTTTCCAACACCTGAATCACCGATCAGCACTACTTTGAACAAGTAATCGTACTCCTCGTCCGGTCTCCTTGCCATCTCCTCCACGCACCGATCTCCGCTTCTCTCTCTCTCACACTCACTCTCTCTCACACACACTCACTCTCGCTCACACAGTCGATGTGGAAGCGGAGGTCGAACGATATACGCGACGAAAAATGGAACACAAATTCGAATCGTGCAGCAATTTACAAAGATAGTCTCTTCACTCTGTGTTGTTCTCCACTTTTAGTCCATTAACTCTTTATTATAGTTTTCTTATGTTTTAAATGACATTTATTGATTTAAAATTTTAAATGTGAGAAAATGATTTGTGTACTAGAAATAATGATGAAATAATTAATGATACTATAAGCATATTTTTTACCCCTTTAAATAAAAAGTTAAAACATTTGATAAATTCTTGTACTTATCTTTATACAGGAGGTTTTATATCATTTTATTAAATTCTTTTACTTATCTTTCTAATCATCAAATCAAGATAAATGTTATAAGTAAAATAGAAAATTTGAAAAAAAATAATGAATTTCACATGTCATAATTTAGTGGATAGAAGGTTAAAGTATAATACTTTAGTAATAGAAAATATAATTTTTAAGAGATAATTATTATATACTATAGCGAATGCAAGAACTAAATTAATTAGAGACGCCATAAAATAGGGTGAGTTAGACAATGGGTTGAATCTAAAATTAATATAGGTAAATGATAACCACAGCTCTTACGGTCTGTTCTTGAGTTTTTTAGGGAAGGAAAGGGATGGGAAGGATAGGAAAGGCTTAAAAAACTCCCCATCCCAATCATCCTAAAAGTGGGAGGATGATTTTAAACAGTAAAAATAGTAAAATTGCCCCTCCTTCCCCCTCCCTTCCCCTCTCATTCCCTCTTTAAAAAAACTTAAGAACGCACATCCTTAATTATTTCCTTCCCTTCCCCTCCCTTTCATTCCAAATATTAACTCGAGAACAGGCCGTTAGGGTGTGAATAAGAATAAAAAAATCTTAGTTTTTAAAAATGAGTTATAATTCATGTTTTTTAATCAACTTTCCATAAATTTTATACTTATCTCTTAATTGTATTTCATTTTTCTATACTTGAAACAAGGTTACATTTTTTTAGAAACTAAAATTATTATTCACAATCCTAAAAATTATAGTTATTATTCTCCATTAATAAATTTTACATGCTAAAAGGGTTTGGGTCAGGTTTAACCACAAATAATGTTGTTAAATTAGTCTTTACAAAATAGATCATTGGTTAATTAGTTCTAAAAAATGTCTTTTTTTTTTCAAAATGAATTTCTGTTTTCTACTACAAATACCTACAACTTTCAAGTTTTAAGGCTCGTCAAATTTCACAAACAAGTTTTTGGGTTAGACCAACCGCATCGGACTGTTTACCCGAGATTGGATTCCATGGGGTAAGATGGGAACACCATCACCCCTTGTTGGGTTCCCTTGGGTTCTTAAGCCAACTAGTCCTTCAACCCGTTGGATGTTTGAATTTTTTTTATTCTTTTTACTGTTGTAACAGTCAATATATATATATATATATATATATATATATATTTCTTTTTTTCTCTCCTATAAATACCATTCACACCTATACATATTTTACACATCTTCTCCTCTCTACTATATTCTATACACTATACACTATCTTCTAATCTTCTCCTCTCTACTATATAAATACCATTCACACCTATACATATATACATTATTTTGCGGAAAACTGCAACTACAATGACGACATTTTTAGGAGACGTTTCCGCATGAGTAGACGACTATTCACGCCGATAACTAGTTGTTGTTTTTTAATTTATGTACTTCTATTTTTTTTTATTTTTTTAATGTAAGGTGAAATATTATTTTTATTTTGAAATTATGTAATGAAATTTATGAAATATTATTAATTATTTTATATTTTATTGTCTTTGAAATAATTAAATTATTTAAATTAAAATAAAAAAAATAGAAAATACAAATGGAAAAGATATAGGGCTGAAAGGGGTTGGATGTGGGGGTTTATGGGTAAGTTGGGTTGAAGGTGAAAGATGATGTGGATGTTGATGTGGCAGTGAGTAAGTTGGGTTGGATGCGGATGGTCTTATAAGAGAATAGGAAAATTTTATATTGGCAATATGAGTGAGTCTATGTGAACCCTCTTAGCAATCTAAATTGACATCTATTATGTGATATATGTGAGTGTATGATCTATATTAAAAACTGTAATTGCTGATGTGATATTGTAACATGTCTAGTATATAGAAGATAAGGGGTCCAAATAGTAACACCCTATTTACATAGCAAATAAGTCTCCAGACCCAAAATTGTAGTCGTCCCTCTTCTATATATGTATTACAATAGACTTTCATATATGATTAAGATACTCTCAAGTTGAAGAGAATATCACAATAGAAATCAACGAGTCTTTATTTAAAGTAAATTGAAATCTTTTTATAGAATCTATTGGTTTTTGTTTTAAGAAAACATAATCAATCATGTTCACCTTAACTTCTTGAAAAGTTCTCAATCTTTTCACAAATTATAAATACTTTTTTATTTTTTGTACACTTTATAATGAATTTTTACAAGTATTATGTTCTATATAATGTAATTTGTAAAACTATCATACCTAACTAATTTAACTTGTAAATTGTAATATACATGTTATGAATATGCAATTTATAGGACAAATAACTCTTCATAGGACGAAACACATTTACATATATTGGTACACTTAACATTTTTTGTTATTATTTTTCTTTTAAAGAAAACTTAAAATAGATTTATAAAATTTGTACAATATTACAAACATAACAATACATATGACAACACAGTTTGAATAAAATCACAAATGAAAAGAATCACAAGGTCCACAAAAACTCGACTCTAATCATACTTATGTTTGTTGCTCATGCAAAATTTTGGATTTATCCGAGCCTTTAGGGTTTGATTAGGTCAAAAGTCTGGACGGTTTTATTCATACATCTTGTTTGATTATCATACTTATAAAAATTATATATATAATAGATGATCAACCCTAATCAATAAGCTTTTTGAAATAAATGATCTCATAGAAGGGTAAAACAATGCTACCCTATCAAGATTGACAATAAACTTGAGATTTTAAATTAAGCCAAAAGTAAAAGAACTAAACAATGAGTCTTGATAGACATGAAGGAGATAAAATGAGATATTGCAATAGTTAAGAGGCTAAAATTGCAATATTAACAATACATGGAATTTTATTTAATTTTTAATCTTTTTGTAACTATCACTAAATAAAATATGATGAGGAAGATATGATATGATTGATTTTTCGTGGTGTTATACCCAAATTACCCTTTATCATGTGAATTAATTATCTTACTAGAAACATCTCTTGATAAGTTGATGACTAATAACATCTATTTCTAAAAGTATTTGTTTTTTTATAAAAAATTTCAAAAGAAACAAAATATGAAAATGATATTACTAAGCATCAATCATTCATAATACACTTTTAACTTTTCTAATATTTATTTCAAGATTTTAAGGAAACAACATTGTAATTCTAGAAACATCCAACCAAAGGCTTTTTTGTTTCTTGAAAAGAACAAGAAAGCAATATTTGAATTGCTATATATTTTTCTTTATCTAACTTCTTAACTATCATATTTTACTAAAGTTAATTACATTAATGGTCTATTTTTACGAAATTTTATTTTTAGTTCTTTAACTGTATAAATTATGAAAATAGTTATGGTGGTTATCATTTTGTTTTACTTTTAATCCTTTACACTAATCAATGTTAATTTTAATTATTAGTCAAAGATTTTAGTCTTTTCATATCTTATCCTTCTTTCCAATCATGCACTTTGTGTTCACGTAAATATCTCTGACACTTTGCTATTAAACAACACTCCATCCCTCACTCTCCCACCTTCGATCCTCCACCACCACCACCACCACCACATGATCCTTCTCTCTTCAAGATTGCTAGCCACCACCACTGACAGACCACACCACCACTATCCCTTCTTCTCTCTTCAATACTACCGCCCACCATCCCCTTTTCTCACTTTAACCTTCTTCTTTCTTCAAATCTCCAACCACCATCACTCTTTCTCTCCAAAACATCTCTTTCGGCGTCCTAGATACAAGGGGAACCTAGATCTCTCCGATGGGTATCTTAGTCTACCACCACTGCACAAGGTTGTAGAGGCGGTGAGTGAATCGAGATATCATCACCACCGCCGTTTTTATACTCCAGATATAGAGGTGGTGAGTAGACCAAGATGTAATAACATACAAATCAACCACCATCCCTCCCCTCATATTGTTTTTCCTTCCATTTTGAACTCAAATATCATCACCACCGCAGTTGAATTAGAGCTTGGAGGTTGTTCATTTCTTATTTCTTTGGGTTTTAAAAATCTGTCACATGAAGCTTTTTAAAGGTTTTGAGTTTGTTATATGATTTGGGTTTTGAAAATCTTGGGGTTTTGTATACATCTTTATAAGAATTAGGAATTCTTAGTATCTTGTAAGATTTATTATGCACAGGATCGAAGTTATGCCTAAGACCGGACGCATCGGGGGGTTACCAGCGCTGGCTGGTTCCCCATCTAGAGCTAGAACACCATCGCCTCTCGTAAGGTTGATGGTGATAGGGTTCCCTAGCTGGTTCCTAAACCAGTGGCGGGTTCTTTTTTTTTTCTTCTCTTTTTCTCTCTCGTAATTGTTGAATTATCAGTCTTGTATTGAAACTTTAGTGAAATAAGTTTTTCTTATTGTGTTTTATTCTTTTTTTGTAGGGGGTCATAAGGTATTTTTTTCCTAAATTGGAGGTCCCTTTCTGTCTTTTGTCATCTGCTAATAAGGAAAAGAATAATCTGTGCTGTCATTGCCATTCTCTCCCTCAATCACAGTGCATCCCCTTCAAGTTTCCTTTTGTGGTCAAGAACCTATTGCTATTTAAAGAGGTTCGATGAAGGCATCAAGAAGATCATCAAAAAATACAGTTCTTCTACACAATCTCTCTGGTTTTACTCTTTATTTGAAGCTGTTGGCCTTGGAGCCTTAACATTTTGTATTACCTGCTGTTTTCTTGACTTGGTATCAGAGTGTTGGGTGTTTTCATCTCTGGTTCATTATAAGTGCAAATCTGACCTTGGCGATCTCCTTTAGTCACTGATTGTCGGTTTGTTTTTTTTTTTATTTCACGATCTGTTTTTTCCTCTTCGAGTTCTAATCCATAAGGCTCGAGTTTAGGTTTTTTAACCTGTGTTTCTGCTGCGTTTTGGGGAAGAATTAGTACCCTGCTGTGCCACTGGATCTCGAGTTTAGGTTTTTTAACCTGTGTTTCTGGTGTGTTTCGGGGAAGAATTATTACCCTGCTGTGCGACTGGATGTGCATTTACCCATAGTGGTGAGCTTCTTAAAGGGGTTCTATTGAATCCCGCTCTTGATTTGAAGACTTGTTGGACTCTGGTTGCTTCCGCTTTTGCAGTCACTCTGATCCCTAAAAAAAAGGAGGTCAATTATCTTCGAAGACCATTCGGTAACATTCTGCTCCTACCTTTGTTCTGTAGCAAGTCACTCCTTTGACGAGCTCCTGTGTCGGATAGGGGTCAACTGCCCGTCGAAGAGGACAACTTGGACTATAGACAAGGACCCCTTATAGTCTATCTGTTACTGTTTTTTTAAATTGATTGTTTATATTTGGTTCTCTATATTTTGTGTGATTATGGCTGAGAATGATTTTAATGATGCTCTTACCACTCAAATTAATAAACTTGATTTCAACAATCCACTTTTTTTACATGCCAGTGATACTATGGGAGGCTCAATCATTTCAATTAAAATAACTGGCACAGAAAATTACAAAGTATGGTCTTGTGCTATGGAGTTAGCTTTGGAAACAAAAAATAAACTTGGCTTTATTCATGGCACATGTCTTAAACCGATTGATGATGAAATCCTTTCTCAACAATGGGATAGATGTAATTCTGTTGTCTTATCTTGGATTTTAAACTCCATCTCTGAGGAACTTTACTTGGGACAAATTTTTTCAAAAAACGCCTTCAATGTTTGGGAAGAACTAAAAGAAACTAATGATAAAGTTGATGGATCTGTTACCTTCAACCTTCACCATAGGATAAACTCATTAAGTCAAAATGGAAGTTCTTGTTTCGGATTATTATCATAAATTAAATTCTTTGTGGAAACAATTTGATGCTCTTGTTAGACTTCCTGTTTGTACTTGTCAAGCTGCTCATGGTTTTTCTGAACGCAATCAGTTGATAAAATAAATGCAATTTCTAATGGGTTTAGATGATTCTTACATGTCCATAAGGAGTAATATTCTTACTAGAGACCCTCTCCCTAATGTAAAAATAGCCTTTGCTATTATTTCAAGAGAAGAGTCACATAGAGGAATGAATACTTCAAATTCAAAAAACCATGCTTCTGCTTTTGTGTCAAAAACATTTGATAACAAAACAAAACAAGGGAAAAATTCAAATCTTTTTTGTGAACATTGTAAAAAGAAAGGTCACACTATTGATACATGCTTTGAAATCGTTAGGTACCCACTCGACTATAAAAAGAAAAACTATAACCCGAATTCAAGCAATTCAAAAAGGTTCTCAAACAATAATGCTTCAACTGATTGTGGCCAAAGCACAAACAAAATCACCCCTTCTTTTCCATTTAGTAATGATCAGATTTCCAAGTTAATGGAATTGATAAATGAAAAATCTGCGCTTACTCCTGCTGTGCACGCCAACATGGCAGGTATGTTTCTTAATACAAATCAGTTCTTTAACACCAACTTTCATAAGTTCTTTAATTCAAACACTATGACATATAAAAACAAAAATGATCATCGGTGGATAATAGACTTGGGAGCTAATCAACACATGACTACTATAGAAAACTATTTAGAAAATGTTGTTGACATCTCTGATTTAAATATTACCGTAGGGCACCCAAATGGAACGATTGCAAAAATAAATAAAATGGGAAATCTAAGACTAACCAACAACGTGACTTTATTTGATGTTCTTGTCGTTCCGGAGTATTGTGTGAATCTATTATCTGTTCATAAAATGACAAAAGATAGCAAACTATTTATTGGTTTGACGAACATAAATGCTATATTCAGGATTTGAATCAAAACAAGATTGTGGGGACTGGTAGTGAGAAGAATGGATTATATCTCTTTGATAATACATGTAAACCTGACTACAAGATCAATAATGTTACTTGTTTTGTGTCAAAAAACGTGTGGCACTCTAGACTTGGTCACCCTGCGGAACAAGTTATGACTATTTTAAAAAACAAACTAAATTTTGGAAAAGATGTGTGTATTCATCCTTGTGAAATCTATCATAAAGCCAAACAAACAAGAGATCCCTTCCCCTTAAGTGAACATATTTCCACCAATGTTGGAGATCTTGTCCACTTAGATTTATGGGGACCGTATAAAGTCAATAGCAAAGAAGGGTTTAAGTATTTCCTCACAATTGTTGATGATTATTCCAGGGCTGTGTGGGTTTTTATGTTAAAAGCTAAAGATGAAGTCTATAAAAATTTTGTTAATTTTGTTAATTTACTAAAAACTCAATTTGATAAAACCATCAAAATAATAAGTAGTGACAATGGATCTGAGTTTGTAAATAGAAAAATGACAGATTTTCTAAACAAGATAGGAATAATTCACCAAACTTCATACTCCTACACTCCTCAACAAAATGGGATTGTTGAAAGGAAACATAGACACCTTCTTAATGTTGCTCGTTCCCTCATGTTTCAGGCAGGATTACCTATTAATATGTGGTCTGAATGTGTTCTAACCGCTGCCTATTTGATTAACAGATTACCTTCCTCTATTTTTTCTGGAAAAACACCCTTTGAACTTATTTATGGAACTGAGCCCTCACTCTCTCATTTAAGGGTCTTTGGCTATTTGTGCTTTGCAACTGTTTTAAAATAATCAAGATAAATTTTCAAGCAAATCTGAAAATTGTGTTCTCATAGGATATTCCACTGTTAAAAAGGCATATAAACTTTACAACCTTGATAACAAAACTACTATTTTTTCCAGAGATGTACAATTCTATGAAGATACATTTCCTTTTAAGAGAAAGTCAAATACTCAGGAAAAGTCATCTCAAAATACTAGTTTAAATCATTTAAATTTCTTTGACTTACTTGATCCTACTACTTCAAAACCCTTAAGTCCCAATGATGAAGGAAGAGAAAATTTTGAACCGTTTATTTGTGACGGCAATGAGTCATGTGGACCTGGAACTTCTGATGGAGAAAATCTAATCTCAACTAGTTCTGGGATTAACTCTAGTACCAATGACTCATCTGCAACATAAAGTGTGGAAAACAACCTCCCTGAGGGCAATTTTGAATCAAATGAGAATGCTCAGAGTCAGTCATCTGGATGGTCTTAGAAAATCTACTAGAACTAGTACTCTTCCTAAAAAATATAATGATTATATTATGAATGGGAAGGTAAAATATGATGTTGAAAAGGTTGTCAATTATTCTTTGCTTAATTCTGAAAATTACTCTTTTGTTTCCAACCTTAATAAAAGTGTTGAACCTAGCTCCTATTGGGAAGCTTGCAAAGACAAGAATTGGATTGAAGCAATGACAATGAAATGGAAGCTCTTAATAGAAACAACACTTGGGTATTAACTGATCTTCCTCCCGGAAGAAAACCCATAGGTAGTAAATGGGTTTACAAAATAAAGTATAAAGCTAATGGTGAAATTGAAAGATATAAAGCCAGGCTCGTAGCCAAGGGTTATAGTCAGAGGGAGGGGATAGATTACGAAGAAACCTTCTCACCTGTTGTGAAAATGGTTACTATTAGGTGTTTGCTTAACTTAGTTGTAAATAGCAGTTGGCCCCTCTTTCAATTAGATATTAACAACGCCTTCTTATATGGTGATATAAGTGAAGAAGTTTACATGGTTCCTCCCCCTGGTTTTTTCTCTAAGAATGAAAACAAAGTTTGTAAATTAACTAAATCTCTCTATGGGCTAAAACAGGCTCCTAGACAATGGAAGAAAAACTGACTAACGTTTTAATAAAAATGGTTTTGTACAAAGCTTAAATGATTATTCTTTACTTGTTAAGTCGAATGAAAACTTGTTTCTTGTCGTCCTTGTTTATGTAGATGACATCGTGTTAAACAGTAAATAATTTGTCTAAAATTAATAAAGTCAAAGCTTATCTAAGCTCTAACTTTATGATCAAAGACCTGGGAAAATTAAAGTATTTTTTAGACATTGAGGTTTTAGAAACAACATCTGGGTTGTGTCTTTCACAAAGAAAGTATTGCCTTGATCTTTTACATGAGTTTGGTTTACTTGGTTCTAAACCTTTAAACACTCCAATGGATCAAAATTTTGTTGTTCCTGTCTCTGAATCTCCTACAGAAAAATTACTACAAAATATAACTGATTATCAAAAATTAGTTCGCAAAATAATTTACTTATCTCTAACAAGGCCTGATATTTCTTACTTGGTTCATTGTCTTAGCCAATATATGCATGCTCCTTTACAATCACATTTAAAGCTTGCATTACAAGTTTTAAGGTATCTCAAGGCAGCCCCAGGTAAAGGTATATCTATTGAAAGGGATCAATACCTAGATCCGAAAGCTTATGTAGATGCAGACTGGGGTAAATGCAGATCCACAGGTAAATCAGTTACAGGTTTTTGTATCTTTCTTGGCAAATCTTTAGTCTCTTGGAAAAGCAAAAGACAAGGCACTGTATCCAGATCATCTGCTGAATCTGAATACAGAGCAATGTCCACTGTCACTTGTGAGGTAATGTGGATCCTAAAACTCATGCGTGATCTTAAAATCCAAGTGTCTACTCCAGTTCCTTTATTTTGTGACAATAAATCTGTAATTCAAATGGCAGCAAACCCAGTTTTTCATGAAAGAACAAAACATCTAGAAATAGATGTTCATTTTATAAGAGAAAAAATCAACAAAGGTGTGATTAAAACTGAATCAGAAAATCAAACTGCTGACATCTTTAGCAAAGGTTTAGGAGTTAAACAACATACTATTTTTTGCAAAAAACTGGGATTAATAGACTTGTTTCAATGTCAAGATTGAGGGGGATGTTGAATTATCAATCTTGTATTGAAACTTTAGTGAAATAAGTTTTTCTTATTGTGTTTTATTCTTTTTTTGTAGGGGGTCATAAGGTATTTTTTTTCCTAAATTGGAGGTCCCTTTCTGTCTTTTGTCATCTGCTAATAAGGAAAAGAGTAATCTGTGTTGTCATTGCCATTCTCTCCCTCAATCACAGTGCATCCCCTTCAAGTTTCCTTTTGTGGTCAAGAACCTATTGCTATTTAAAGAGGTTCGATGAAGGCAGCAAGAAGATCATCAGAAAATACATTTCTTCTACACAATCTCTCTGGTTTTACTCTTTATTTGAAGTTGTTGGCCTTGGAGCCTTAACATTTTGTATTACCTGCTGTTTTCTTGACTGTAATTAATATATATTTTTTATTAATATTTGATGTGGGTTAAAGAGGGTTAGATGTGGGGGTTTGTGGGGTAGAGAGGGTTAGATGTGAGAGATGATGTGGATGTTGATGTGTCAGTGAGTTAGAGAGGGTAAGTGAAGGTTGGGTGTCGATGGTCTAAGACCGGGTGCATCGGAGGACCAACTCGAGCTAGTTGGGAGCCAACCCGAGCCGGAACACCATCACCCCTCATAGGGTTGATGGTGGTGGGGTTCCCTAGCTGGTTCCCAAACCAGCGACGAGTTCCTCTTTTTTTCTTCTCTTTTTTTCTTCTCTCTTAATTAATATGTATTTTTTATTAATGTTTAATGTGGGTTGAATGTAGGGTTTGTGGGGTAGAGAGTGTTAGAGGCCGGAGATGATAGTATGCTGATGTGACAGTGCGTTAGAGAGGGTAAGTATGCAGAATTATATTCCAATTTTGAGTCAATTTGATCTTAAAATTCAATGTTTGTGTTTGTGATTCGACTTATATTATGATTTGAAAACTTTTTAGAGATATTGGGCTCACAATGTTTTGTTTACAAAATCAATTTATGATTACTTACAAAATTATATTCCAAATTTCTCTCTTTATCGAAACTCTACTAGTTTTTTAAGCTAGTTACATAGAGACTTATAGAGTGTATGTGTTTTACATATACAAGAAGTCGTGTAATTAAAACATATTTAAATTTATAAAATTGACCGTTTGAACTTTGAAAATAGGTTTGAGAAAATGTTTTTCGAGAACCAATCTTAACCGTTCATTTTAAATAATGGAATTCATGGTTGAAGAGCGTGGGAGAATTGAGTGTGGCAATGAGGATGTAAGGGATTTATGGGTGGGCAATCCAATTAAACAAGGGGGAAATGAACGGCTAAGATTGGTTCTCGCAATAAAAACGGTTCTCAAATGAATTTTTCAATATATATATAGGCAATAGTTCAAACGAGAACTATTTTTCGTACGAAAACCAATCTTAGCTGTCCAATTCCCCTTTCTTCAATTGGATTGCCCACTCATGAATTTCTTACATGCACCCTGCCACATTCAATCCTCCCACGCTCTTCATCTATGAATTTCATTATCCAAAATGAACGCGGCCAAGGTTGGTTCTCACAGTTCTACGAAAAACAGTTCTCGTTTGAACTTTCCCCTATATATATATATATATATATATATATATATATGAATGGCTAAGATTGGTTCTCGCAGTTCTCGTTTGAACCGTCCCATATATATATATATATATATATATATATATATATATATATATATATATATATATATATATATATATGGTTCATACCTTTATTAATATTTTTACTTATAAATTTTTAGACAAATTACGCGAAAATACAAAAAAACTATGGCTAAATTGTCATGTATATAACTAACTTTATTTTGTAACTAAAAATATAATTAACTTTTATATATCGGTCATTATATATAATAGGTAACGTGATTAACTTCTATATATGGGTCATTTTGTACCTAAATTACCAAATTGCAGGTAATTTCCTTAATTTTTGAATTTTCTAAATTAAGATATTCATATGTTCTTGATGTTCTTTAAATGAGTTTATCATTTGAACAAAATCAAATCAACCAGGATATCGTTTCTCTAAAATAGAAGCTTGAAAATTGGTGTATAATCAAACAGAGATCTCAACTTACAACTCAATGTACACTTAGAAACAGAACAACATAAAAACCAAAATCTTAACAATAAAAGTAGTAAATTTGAACAAGAACATCATAAACTCGGAAGAACAACCAAAATATGAAAATGAATAGAACAAGAACATCAAACAAGAACAATTTTACTCAAACCCTAATATGAACAAGAACCATAGCAAATTGCATATGGGTAGATATGGAAGGATATCATGGCATATGTAAATCGACCACAAGCCCTAACCACATCAGAAACCATCACATATGAAACCTATCACATAAGAAACTTGAACAAATTTGAAACCAAATCGCATTAGAAACAATCGCGTGTGGAACCCTAATCAAACTTGAACAAAATTTTGAATGAAAAGGTTTAGGGAAGTTACTAAATCCGTTGCAGATTAAATTGTTTGCATGTTCATCAAATCCATCACAGTTCTAGTAGAGGTTTATTGCAAGAAATCCTTCAAATTGTAAATTCATCAACCCTATTCGATTGCAGATGCGAGTCTACTCTCTGAAGCTTAAGCTCGTTAAGACTCGACTCGTTTTAAGCTTTTAACGATCCAAACTCGAGTAGCTTACGAGTAGATCGGCTTGTTTACATCCCTAAGGATATCTTTGTCAACTCATTGTGTATTAAAATGATAAAGGATTTAAGCTAATTAGACATGATTAAAAAATATTCTTATGGATAAATATAAAATTTTGATAAGTTAAAAAAGACATATACAATATGTAAATTAGACAGAGTAAATATGATATTTTAAGTTTTAACATCATATACCGAATTTACCCTAAATTTTTTACATGTAAAGTTGGGTTAAAGAAATTCAAGAAAATACCCCCATCAAAAGAGACCAACTCACAAACAGCTTTTCCATTGTTTTAGAATTTTTGTACTTATAATAATTCTACAAGATTAATTAGTTGTTTTTTGCATATAAATTTTTTGTTTTAAAAGTGCGTGATAAATTGATAATTGTAATAATAATACAGGGCCAAGAAATCCAAATATTAATATGAAAAATAATACATTCTCCTACTTTTTCTCCATACTTTATCATTCTACTCACCATAAGATGACATATAGAGTCTACTAATTCTCTTTCCTCACCTTTTTCATTAATTTTGACACTTGTATTAATCTTGTGAATAGAAAGATAAGTAAGAGGATATATCGCCTCTCTGTTAATATTATAACATAAAGACAAATACAACCTTTTTGACAAATCAACCCATTTATGGTAAAGCAGTCAAAATTGCCACCTTTGACTAAGACACTAAGTAAACAAAGACTATGACCAGCTTTGGGCAAATTCTACTCCTGATGTTTGGTTATATTAAGAGTTATGATAACTGCAGTTTAGCCACTAATAACTACAACAGAGGCAAATTACAACAAAGGCAATGCTACCATACATACTTTAGCATAAAATTTTCTTAATAATATGGAAATGTAGCCAAATGATGAAACTAGAATGCCTGGTTTGAGAAAAAGTATACTAAGCTGCCAACTGCTGTAACTGATGGACCACATGAGACATTCTAGGGCGCATTGATGGTACATGTTGAGTACATGAATACACGAGATCAACTACCTTTTGGACAACACCTGCTTCAGGTATCCGAGAAGGTGATGTCGAGGAAGATGCAGAAATCACAGGATCAAGAAGCTCCAAGTAACGGTGTGATTGAACAAGTGGAGTGGCCCATTCAAAAATACTTTGCCAACCCACTGAATCAACGGCTTGAGAAGCTGGCCTACGACCACTTATTATTTCTAGTAGCAGAACCCCAAAACTGTAAACATCACTCTTTGTGGTTAGCTCGTTTCTGTAAACAAACTCTGGGGCCAGGTAACCGTGAGTCCCACCTGCCATTACTGTCCTACCGTGCATCACTTCCCATGGTACAAACTTTGACAACCCGACACCCATTAGATGTGCACCAAAATCTTCATCAAGAAGTACATTGCTTGCACGAATGTCACGGTGTACAACTTGTGGCTTTACCTTGTCATGCAGGAACCTGTTTTTTATTGGTTTAATCATTAGAGAAGCAAGTCATCATAAAAGAACTATTAAGAAAACGGCTAGAGGTGGCTATTTAACCCATTTACTTACGCACGGGTTGTTTCGGGTTATGTTTGATCTCTCATGGTTCCAACGGGCCAAATTAAAGCATAAGCTTATAAAGAAACGGGTCAAATGGATCAAAAGTAATCCAAAGTGAATGGATAAAACTTCCTAAGTTGTTTTATATAAAAGTTCAGACTAGCTTTTTTTAAATAAAAAAACAATAGCTAGAATCGCATTGAAAGACTGCATTGTAAAGAAGTTAGTAAGCCTTGTTGTAATGCCGGTGTGGCATATTGACATTTAAGATAGGTGAAGTATGTTATTAAGTGAGAACTCCATAAATGAAATAAGCAACTATTTTGTTAATTGTTTCCAGCTTTGCTTGCTACATAATAAAGATTTATCTCCTAATACTTATCAACTACTATATGAGTGTGTGTGTGTGTGTAACCGAACTTGTATCAACTAAAGGAAAAAGGGTTCTTTAGATCACTTACGCAATTCCTTGTGCGAGAGTTGTTGCAACTTTCATTCTCATGGTCCAATCTAGTGTCCTACCGCCCATGGGAATATGGTGTAACCATCTATCAAGAGGCCCATGCACCACAAACTCATACACAATGTAACGATCCCCATGATCATAGCAGCATCCTTTAACAGGCACTAAATTTGGATGGCAAAGCCTTGCTACTCTTCCAATTTCTGAGTAAAACTCTTTCTTTCTTTGGAAAGTAGACCTTTTTAACCTTTTCACTGCCACCCGTGATCCATCTGGCAAAAGCCCGCTATATGTGCCACATGTCTTGGCATCCCCAAGAAGACGGTTACCTTCACTGAAATTCTTTGTAATTGACCTCAGTTCTTCACGGGTGAAGATTTTCCATGATGGAGGAACCAATGCTGACTCAGCCGGATTTGATAATTTCCGTGATTTTCTTCGCCTTTTGCTTCGTTTGTACACGAGGAGCCATATCACCACCGCAAATGTAGTAAAGAGAATTAATCCACTCACGATAGCAAGTATGATGAGATATTCCTTGTGGCAGTGCATATGCTGACATCTGTGCTCTGAAAAATAAGGGAAAATAGCATCTAAATGAACTTTCTTAAAGTTGGCAATTTCTCGCCCATCTTACTTACGAATGGGTCAATTTCGGTTATGTTTATCTCTACCACATCAAACAAGTATTTTTAAAATATCTGGTGAAAAGGGAAGTAGATCAAAGGAGTTGAAGATCAACAAAAGTATACTTTATAATACATACAACCTCCTAAACTGATTAATTCAAAAAGTAGATTATGTTGTCATAATATAGTGTTTGTAATCATATTTTACACACTAAGTAAAATCAGATAAAATTCGTTCCCAGTCAACATAATCCCAACCCATATCGACCTGTCAGTAACCCAACCCCCTTGGCCCCTTTGATGTTTGAACACCTCTAAAATTTACATTAATCAACAAAAGTAGAAAAACACACGGGAAGAATTTTTATATAATCAACACATTTTATGACAATAAGCAGGAAAAAGGGTCCCAAAAAGAATGCAAACCTGCACTAAGCATGCATATAGAAGCTTGAGGTATGTTACATCTGTTGGCCACAAGAGATATCGTTCTATTGGTCAACATAGTACACAAAGATGCTGAGTCATCCTTATAATTATATAAGCATGAAAAATTGGTGCAACTGGACTTCAGATCTGTTGTGACCACAGTAAGGAGAGTTTCATTCCAATTGTAAGTATTGTCAGACCACTTCCAACCAATGGAATTGCTTGTGTTGAAGCTTCTGCCACCAATCCAGCATTCGCTACTAGCTGTTGCTTTACTACAAAGGTTTTGGACAAACTCCAGTTCAGGTAGTGACGTTAATGCTGCAAGATGGCCATGATAACTTCTGCAGCTGTTTTCTGATTCATTCCAAGACTGAGAGTTTCCAAAATATTTATAGCATATCATCTTACTTGGTCCCATTACCCAACTAGAAGGACATGGTGCTGTTGACAAATAAACCACAGGTTAAATATATATTTTTCTCATTATCTTTCAGAAGAATAAATAGATAATAATATGACTTACCCCTAATTGGACTTCATAAACTGCTCTAACTCACAACATCTAAAGTTCAAACCCACATGTGAAAATCTTGCTATTTTCTTTGTCTTTTTTCTTTCTATGGCCATGTTTTTAGTACTAAGGTACGTATGATGAACATCAGAACATATATTATGAATGTACAAACTGAAAGATAAATCTGTGACCAAAATAGGAGGCATGAATCCCACATTCCCACACGAATCTACGATTGTCTGAGGGGAGGTTTAAGTTATGACAGCACTAAAAAGTATTGGCTTGGAGACAACGATGGCAATTGCACATTTAATACATAGTATGGAATGATTTGGTAAAATCATGTATGTTTTACCTCATCAGTCTAAGAAAAGCAACTTACTTTCACTGTGGCTCTCATTACGGGACGAGGCAGCAAGAATGGAATCATTTGATACCTACAAGAGGAGTAGTGACATATAAAGCTTAAATTTACATATAATCAACTCCAATCAAGCTTTGTTTAGTTTATCTCTTAAGTAGTCCTTGATTACTCACAGCTTTTGAACCTTCAAATCCAAGCATAAAGCAAGTAGCCAGAAGCAGAATTCCCATTGAATGGATCAGCATTCCTCCCATCACCTAAAGAAATCTCATTTGAGCAAACAGTGTAATCATTTAAAAATTCCTTCTATACATACACAGATAGCAAAACATATCATACAGGTGTTTTCATACACGCCTAATCATCAAAATTTTCACCAAAACCTAAGTAATAACAGAAACCTTTCAGCTGAGTTAACCTAACTATATGCTACAAACTCAAACGTCAAAAACCACAACGAGCAAACATATAACAGCATTGTTAATATGAGACCACAAGAAACTTAAGAAAAAAAATAGCCAAATTGTAGAAATGGTGTTCAAAGCTTCAAATGTTTGGACTCGTTTTTCAAAGCAACATGAGCAAAAACATAAACAAACGGTGGTTACCTCGGTTTTGGAAGGAATAAGATATCTGGAAAGCCCTAAAAGCAGGGCAAAACCATCGCCGAAACTCTAGATCGAAAAACAGAATCAGGAAGTTAGCGTGTTACTGCAAAATCGAGGGTTTTCACATGGAGGGTATAGGTGAAGTATAGATAGATAAGGCGAAGCAGAGAGTGTGGTAGAGAGCTTGAAATGGTTCGATAATGGCGATTGAAGAGGAGAGAAGAACAAGGCGGGCAATTATGAGGGATTGAGAGTGTAGTTGAGAACAGGGGCCAGAAAGTCAAAGTCAGTCAATACGAACACGTCGCCTGTTTGTATTAATGTCATTGTTGGTCACAAGTTTCATACCTTCCTTCAATCCCTACGTTTAATTACATTTTTAGTCCCTTGACTTTCAACTACGTGACAACAATTTCTGGTTTTATTTAGCGTTTGTAACGATTTTAAGGTTCTTCTAGATAAAGTCATTATCTTTCAACATAGATTGTTAGTCTTGAATAGACTTATTACGAATAAGTGATTCTCTATATCTATTTTTTATAGAATCATTCATTTTAAATAATCTCTTAATTTTAATCTTACTCTTTATTTAATACTTTAAAAGTGAGACTCGTATATTTAATTAATATATTTACTTATTGTTAATTTCAATATATGTATTTTTATATTAAATAAATAGAAAGTAAAACTATTTTATGTGGGTCTATTAATGAACAATCAAGTTTCACTCTTCAAATATAAAGAGAGTTTTACAACACTTCAAATATGAAGAAAGCTTTGAAGAGTGATTCAAAATGAAGGGATGAAGTATGATTGGAGATGCTCTTAAAGGCATCCATCACCCGTCGGGTTAAATGGTGGTTAAACCAAGAATCCCTTGAGAAAACCTAAAGGCGGAGGCGGCGAAGACCTTTAGAGAGAGAAAAAGAGAGTTGGCTAGAGGGTGAACATTAAATTACAAGATATGAAAATCAGGCATGAAATAATATGAGCAAAGCAATAGAGAGGTGGCTAAGTAAACACTATGAGAGATTTTAGGCTCTTCTCGTATACATAGGTAACATACTTTGTTGCAACCTTTAAATAAGTAAAAACTTGAGTTTTCCGATTACGATTTTGGCTCTAGTTGAAATTTCCACCATTTGATCATCACCAAACCTTGGTGGCTTGACCGTAATTCCTTTTTGATGGCAATGGTGGAATCTGATCGGCCTCCAGCAACAAACGCTGCCCCACTACAATGACAACCAACAGAAGGTCAATCAACTTCACCACCATGAAGGAATTTTGGTCGGGTCAGTGGGTCACCAATATTTGGTGGTGATAAAACGGTGGTAACTTTAGCTAGAGCCAAAACCGTAATAAAAAATTCAAGTTTCTACTAATTTTAATATGTCACAATAAAGTAGATTATCTATATGAGTAATAAAAAAGGACAAACTGCATGACAATATATTTACCTTTGCATGAATTCCTATTGTATGTATATAATTTTAATCTTCTATTGTATGTATCAAACTTACAAGTTGTTGCTATCGTGTGAAATTAACTTTTTATTATGTGTATTAAACTTATATCATTTTTTATTGTATGCATCCAAGTTACATATAGCAGAACAAAACAAAAGTTTGATACACATAACAGAAGATTTTAAAGTTCGATACATACAATAGAAATTCATACAAAGTTGATTTCATTTCATAAAGTTGTCCATAAAAATGTAAATTGTCTACATAATTTTTTTTTAAAAAAAGCAGGTTTCTATTCGGTGGGTATAACCCATATTACATTACATACATCTAATATAATATTAAGAGTTGTGTTCAATAAAGTTTATGTAAAAATCATAGTTCTAAAATTTTAATATTCAATCATAAGGGATTCGGTATACAATCATATGTGATTTGTAAAAGCATCACATGTGAATTACGAAAATAAAACTCCACCCAAATTTTTAAATGCAATCTGGACCATTGATGTCATTAATCCAAAGGCTAAAATTAGTTCCTTAGAACTATGAATTAAGTATGGACTATATTGAAAATTCTTCGTAATATTAAACCTTTTAACAAGTTCAATTGGTCTCTAATACTACTGAGCTATTGTTAAACAAATTCATGTTTAAGTTTGTCAATGATGTTTTTCAATCACTTTGTCACACTCATATATTTGTATTTTAGGGAAATCTATTTTAAATATATTTAACTTTACACATTTTGTTTTTGTCTATTTAACATGAAAAGTTTCTATTATGTGTACCAAAATTTTAAATTATTGTTATTGTATATATACTTTGGTTATATAAAAAAAGAAAATTTTATAAGTTTAATACATACAATAAGAAGTTTTATACAAATAATAGCGACAAATTAAAAAATTGATATACATAATAGAAAATTTTAAAGTTTGATATACACAATAACAAAAGATGTAAAATTGAATATATTTTAAAAAACTTTTTCCTATATTTTAAGATTAAATATTCGCAATATCTACAAAAACTAAGAAGCCCAAAATTTGTTCATGTTTGCAAGATAAACAGTGATAAAAAAAATCTAACATCATTGAACTGTTTTAACAATTTCATTTTAAAGTTTTATTTGCTAATATTTTAGTAATTTTTCTTTATTATTGCTAGTATTATATAAGTAATAATATATATATAATTGTCTATTATGTATTAGTCAACTCCAATTAAACCCCAAGTTTATACTCTCATAAACATGGTGAACCACTTTCTTTCTAGATCAAACCACCATTGTCAGCACTACTAGGGGCATGTAAATATGTAATTGTACAAATCCATACTATACAAGTACAAGAATTTTGTGAATTTTGGTATCCTATCTTGAACCATATGGTGCCCCTTGTGTAAAGTTAGGTTTGCCCTATTATTTTCTTTATTTTTCCAATCAAAACAACATTGTTTAACCACCTTAAAATGGTTAAGATCCTTTTATGTTAAGGTTAAATATGACTTGTCATGTTTTTTTACAAACATGAGAATGTGTCTTTTATTTTAAGTCAAGAATGGGTCCCTTTATAGAGCTCACTCTCAAGTTTGTGAGAAAAAATCATGTTTGACCAAACATGAGAAAATCCTAACCTTAAAGGCAAGAAAGCAGATAACACTCCCATGGTGCCAATGAACCACCATCAAACCATATACAATACCCAAATTTTGACACCATTGAACCACCTTTTAAAACCCAAAATGGAACCACTTGAAAACACTTAAATCGAACAAAGTACCTTAAAACACCCAAAACCTGCTTTAAAGTTCTACACCGTCATGACATAAATAAACACAGTGACACAAATTCAAACTTAGTCCAGGGTTGTTGGAGACACAAATATTTGAACAAAAACATCCTTATGAACACACATCTACCAGTTTTTGGAATCATCATTGACAATTTGTTGTTGCTGAAGTTTTTGGAGCGATAGAGAAAAGAAGACGACAAGAGAGATGAGAGAAGGGTGTTTGAGTTGGTTCGAGAAGGAGGGGTTTATGAAAGAGGAGGTGTTTGGTTTGTTTTTATTTATAAATGCATTTAATTTGGTAAAATCGCAACGTAGCCGGTTTTCTAAACTTAAAGTATTAAATAACGTGTGAAGCTTAAAAATTAAATAATTTTTACACAAAAAATTAACAAATTATTTACTGTTAACCTAATTCATCTTCTACAGCAAAGAGAGTACCTAATTTCCACGTCATCTGCTCATCTTAGCTCAAATCACTTCCTCTTTTTACTCTTTTGTTTTCGTACTTCAAACTAGCAAATACATTCAATTCTTACGCTTTCTGCGCTTTATAATATTTTAAAATTTGGATATGTTAATGCACACATTACTATATAAACCATATAACATTCTCCCTCCTTAAATTTAAGAGTTCTTAACATTTAATAATGACAAAATATTGACCTTTAATTTTATTTAAATTAATCTCGTTCACTTGTTTTTTAATCATTTCACCCCTATCCTAATTTAATTTAACTTTTTATTTATTTAAAATATACTCTTCTACTAACACACTCTCTCACACACACAATTATCCACCCACATCATCATAATTTCCAAATTTTTATTAACCTCCCTCTCATTCTTTCATAAATATAAATCTTTTTTTATATTAATGTCTTTTAAAATTTATTTTTAAAACTAATAAAGTAGTTGATGCAAATAAAAGAAAATTTGAAAAAACAGACATGTTGCTGGAGAAAATTTTTCCGTGACATACCATTACATTTTTAAAAATAACATGTTACAAAAGAAAAACTATTTATCATCGTAAAATTACGCGGATACGATAGATATGAATATTACTTGTAATTTTAAGTCAATAATGGAGGGAGAGAGACAGGATACACATATTTGACTAATGTCCAGCTGTTTGTTACTACTTGCATTATTTCAAATCTCGTTTTCCTCCTTTCCCACACTCATTCCCCTTTTGTCATCTTCTTCATAGTTCAATCCCTTCCCACCGGCCATCACCATTCTCTTCACCCTTCAAAACACACACACACACGTGTGTGTTTCTCTCTCTCTCTATATATATATATATAATTATAATCATGTTACTACGATTTGAGTCTATTAAAGTATTAGTATAAATCCCATCCTACGACCAATGGTCTAGCATGAAAAAGGTAGATCTCTTAACTTGAAGTTAAAAGACGCGTGTAAGGATCTGATCTCTAAACCTTTACTGTATACTTCATGTCCTCGATTGCTAAGTTACCATTATGTAAATAATATTATAAAATATGATAGGATCAATTTGAATAAAACCGTGATTGCTTAGAAGTGTTTGCGATTGTGTTTTAGAATTGATTTTTAATTTTTATGATTTATAAACGTCAAACGAATGTGTAGTATTGCGTTTTCTACGAACGTGATTTTAAGAAGCATGTCCCTTTTATATATTAAAAGAAAATCTCACACACAAATAATACATATATATATATACACTTTCACATATACATACACACAACACCACTTCCTCTGCTTTCACATCTAGACCAAATGAAGGGGTATTCAAAAATAAAGCTGATGAACAGCAACAAATCAAGATCCATGGATTTCTCAGATCAAACAACCACAACTCCAAGATTCCAAAAACCCATTTCAACCAAGAAACCAACAATCAAAACCACTCAAGAACAACCCAAAATCCAAGATGAAGATGATGATTATAAGCATTATTCTAACAATCATCATCATCAAGAAGAAGATGGCAACTTTCCCATGAAAATGCTAAACAGAAACCACTCAGTATCTTCTGCTGGTACTACAATTGATTCAAAAGGTACAAGTGCTCTAAGCAGCAGATTCAAGATTGAGAAACAGCACAGCACAGGAAGAACACTGCAAACATCAGTGAAGAGGGTGTTTTCAATCAGAAGATCTTCATCTGTTTCTGAAAGTTATTCAAGGATCCATGATCAGTATGCAAAGCCCTTTGATGTTGATGATTATCAAGAACAAGAAGAAGATTTGCAGATGGCAAGATCTAAAAACAAACAGACCAGGGGAAGTATTTTAAAAGCTTGTAAGCGCATTTTTGGACTCTAGTTCCATTTCTTGAGTGGCTAATTTTTGTGTGTTACTAACAGATCACCAATTATGAAAATTTACAAACTTCAAAAAAATTATACTTTGTGATCTTGATTCTTGAAAGAAAACTCTTAAAGCATGATTATTATTATTATTATTACTACTTTGCAGAGTATAATCTAGTGCTTTATGCATTCAAAAGAGTTGAAGACCATGGTTATAAGGCTAAGAACTCCTTATGTTCTTCTAATGCATGCTAATTATGTACTTTATGGAATAAATTTAATCACTTTTTGTACTATCATATACTTGATTTTTTTTATTTTGATTGAAGGTAGACTTCGGGTAAGACCGAATGTATCGGATCGTTTCAAACCCGAGATCGATTTACCATGAATAACGCTCGAGCTTGATCCGATTAAGATAAAGTCATAGAACATTTATATGAGTGGAAAATTTACTTCAAAAGGTAATTGTATAAATCAACATTCTAAAGTTTGAATAGAAAGGTTGTTTCACTTTAACTTTCCTTTGGTTGTTGACCTAAAAAGTCTTGGTAAAAACAGAATTTTTTTATAAAGTTTACATTTTTCATAAAGTGAGTTGGGCTTATAACAAACTATGGTTGGTTTCATCCAAGAAAAAAAAACATTCTAGCTGCAAAATACAGGCATCTTTTGTCCAAAAATATATCTGCATTAAAATTTTAACTTATGTAGCCATATGATATATGGACTTTGGTTGATTAAATCTACTACCGACACAAATTACCCTTTTAGAACATCAGAAATGATGTTCTTTTATCACTCTCTATCGTACTGTTACTTTGGTTTATCTACTTTTACTTTTCAATCCACTACTTAGGCTACCTGTAGTGGGCAAGCCGAACACCTTCGGGTGAGTTTGGGTTGTCTTTGGGTCCATCGGGAACACCACTAGCACCCCCCATTCGGGTAAGTGGCCGGCTTCCCAAACCCGACCTTCGAGTTCACACTTTTTTTTGTGAGTGCATAAAAGAGATTAAAGAGAGAGAAAATATTTAAGTTGTTAGGGTTAGGTGCTACTTAGGTTTCGGGTAAAAGAGAGGAAAGAAAGAAAAAATGATGTGACAGTTGATGTGACATTTGAGTTGGGTTTGGTTTAGGAAGACCACTACGCGTAGTCTTAGAGCATGGGGTGTACCTTTCTTTGGGCATCCCATTCTTCAAGACACATTAGCGTCATATCAGCGTAACACACTCCATGCTTCAAGCATACTTAAACCTCCATACTACCACGCTTCGTACACTTTAAAATTTTTATTTAAGAAAAATACTCTCTCTCTTTTCTACTTATTCCTCTATCATCTTTTCTCTCTTTCTCTCTCATCAACATTCAGAAACCAAATACATATGTTTTTTGTCGATACCGAAGGCAAGGGATGGTGTGCCCCTCGGTACCGAGCCTCAAACAAAGCATACCGATGGTATGCCGGTTGTACACCCTTCGCTCTTAGCAACGTAATGATCACTTTTTACCACTCTCATCACACTAAATTATAGGACCTGCTACCAACGGGGAAATTAGCATTATAAAAAATTAAAAAGTCTGGTCATTGCTAAGCGTGGTAAACTCGTTCATTCACTTTTACTTTTATTTTTTTATAAATAATCGATATGTCAACTTGGTCATTTGACAATAATAAATTATCACTATAATACTTTTATGTAGTTTAATAAATGTAGGATTTTTTTGTCGGGTTAAACCTATATGACCGGCTAATGATGACCTATGACTAATTTACCTATATATATGCCAAAATTTTCACATATATAAAATTCTCGTACATTTAATTGTACATGTCCCTAAATATGTTTTAAAAAATATTATTTATAACATAGTTAATTGTCAAATTTGTCCTTTAACTTTGTTATTTCTTCCTATTTGGTCCTTTAATTTCAAAAGTGACCAAGATGAGCCTTAAATATCCACTTTTTGGTCTAAATGGTCCTTTCGTTAGTTGACCGTTAGCCAACTCTGTTAAGTCAATGATAAATGACAATTTTACCCTTAATTTTATTATTTATTCATTAAAATTAAATTATTAATATTTACTCAAGTTAAATTATTAATATTTATTATACATTTATTAAAAATTAAATTATTAATATTTATTATATATCAAGTCCCTTCATTTTCACTTTATCTTGTTCTAGAAAATACATACTCTCTTTACACAACATCGACCACCACCACCACCAACAGCGCCGCCGCTGCTGTCCTATCGCCTGCAACAACCACCACTATGGTGACATCGACTTCTCTCTCTCTTCGTTTCTCTCATCTCTTTGTTTCTCTCTCTGGACAACAACGCCTCATCTCTCTCTTTCTCTCTCACAGTGAAAGGGCCTCATCTTCAAACATATCTAGGGTTTTCACATGATTTGGCTATAGATCTAGGGTTTTCACATGATTTGGCTATAGATCTAGGGTTTGTGTGCTGTAGAGAGGCGTCAATGGTGGTTAGGGTTTTTTATGGTGTCGGTGGTGAGGTTTATGTGGTGGTGGTGGTGGTGGGGTTTTTTGGTGGAGGCGGCTAGAGTTTTCTATGGTGGCAGCAAATTGTGGTGTTGGTAGTTAGGGTTTTTAGTGGGTTTTTTGTGTCAGTTGGCGGAGTGGTGGTTGTCGATCTTTAGGTTTCTGTTAACTGTGGCGGTGGCGGTGGCGGTGCCCAGAGGGTGGTGGTGGGGTGGTGCATTGTAGATGGCTACCATCTCGTTTGAAGATAGTGAAGAGAGAGAGTAGTTTATGTTGTGCAGTTATATATATGAAAAATGACGTGAAATAAAAAAAACCTCAAGGAAGCAAGATGAAATATGAATACTAAGTTGTCGTCATTAATTAATCTATGATCAAATGTTTATAATCCTAAAGTTAACAATCAAAACAAGCGAAATAAAAGAAACGAGATATTTTTTAGAACTTTTCGATTTGAGAAGGAAGTGCTACTAGACTCGATTACAAATAGAGTTAAATGACAAGGATTTGATAAATTTGATGAGCAAGACTTTAAACCATCTAAACACTTCAAATATTAGATAAAATCAAACAAGAAGGTCAATGATTTTACAAGATATAAGGAGTGACTAGAATCTACCACTTTATAAAAACATTTAAGCAAGGATTGAGTGTTGTATTAAAACACGTTTAATAACAAAGTTCTCCGTTAATTAAACAACCAATTCTTGGAAACTAACCCCCGAAGTTCTCCGAAGTATCCAATTTCATAAAAATCAACTTTAAAGATATTCCAACACTTGACTAATCATAAGATAGGCATTTCAAAGTTAATTTCATCAACAAATTGCACAAACAATGGTGAAAACCCAAACCCAAGTGTAAATTCTCACAAATTAGGCATCACAACTAGGAGTAATTGCAAAAAAACCAAGAATCAATCAACACAATAGGTCTATTACATCAATTAGTCAAGGAAATTTGGGGAAAAACATGAATTCAAGCAATTTGAGAAGAAACCCTAGCTTGAAGCTTCCATTAATGGTGAAATTTGGGGAAACCTACAAAAATCCCAAATCCAAGTCAATAACATACTTGAATCTCATCTAATAGCACTAAAATTAACTACTCCATGCTAAATATCACGAAATCTAAGCAAACACAACTGAAATTGAAAGGAAACATGAAAGAAAGCTTAAACCCTTGAAGAACTCAATGGAGAAGATGCTCCCAAGGTAAGATCCAAGCTCCAAATCTTGCTTCCTTTGGATGTATCCTTTGAAAACTTGACTTAAACCTTTGGAAAATGTCAAGAAAGTCGTCTCTCCATAGAGTTTTAGGGCTGGATACGGGTTATCAGTGAAAGGGGGAGAAAAAATGCTTAAATATGCAATCAGTGTCTGGCACATGTACGGCCGTACATCTCACTTTACGGGGCCGTACAAACGGGTCTGGAACATGATTTTTCTATTTCTTCCAAATTTTGGGGATTTTCCTTTCTTTTGTCATGGATAATCATTAAAGACCTGAGTTTTCAAAAATAATGAATTAAGTATCAATTAATACCAAATTACTCAGAAAAACATACGAAATGATCGGATATCGCCCTGAAATAGCTATTCAAATTGGGCGATATCAGTAGTATAGCGGTGGCGGTTAGAGTAGAGGTGGCGGTCGGAGAGATGACTCCCATCGTTTGAAGAGAGAGAAGAGAGGGAGAGAGAGAAAGTGTAGTGTATGTGTATTAAGAGAGAAGATATCCTTTATTTATGAGTTAATTGTCAATTAGTAAAACGACTTAAATACCCTTAACTTAATGGAGTTGACTAACGACCAACTAAAGAAAGGACCATTTAGACCAAAAAGTGGATGTTTAAGGTTCATCTTGGTCACTTTTGAAGTTAAAGGATAGATCGGAAGAAATGAGATAGTTAAAGGACCAAATTAACAATTAACTCATTTATAATATTTAGTTGTTATTATTTTTACTCGATGTTTATATTTTTTCCAGTGTTTTATTTAGACCAAGCGTAGCGGTCGGCCCGAAGAGGGGTCGGGTTCTTCGGGTGAGGCCGGGAACACCGGTACGCCCCTCCTTTGCTACCTGACGGATAGCCCTTTTGGCTCCTCACCCCTGATTGCCTCTGCTCCTCTCTCTTCCTCCCTCTTTCTTTTTTCTCTTTCTCTCTCTTACATATATATTAAAATAAATTTAAAAAAGTGGGAAAAAATTGGGTTATGCTATCTTGGGTTTGGAGTAAAAGAGAGAAAGAGAATGAAAAAGTAATGTGACGTTTGGGTAAGAATAGTTGTAAGTTGAAGAGAAAAAATAATTACTTTTTATGACAATAAAACGCGTTAGAGAACAATGCCCTTAACAATTTTACCAATCAATACACGGTCAATAATTGTTATATTGCAATTCTTACAAAAGGGTGCTTAGTTTGTGGACCCCTCTGATTTTTTTGCGCTATATTACTCGCTTCTAGTTATTCCATCCTTAGTAACTTTTTTACTCTCGCCTTTTATTTTTTGTATTTTGCATATAAAAAACTAAGGATACACAAAGTGTGATGGTCATAACTTGGCGCGGTGCACCTCGCATTAATGTGGCTTTTGTTATCCCTTTTCTCATGTGGACGGGACGTGATTGAGTGGTGGGGGTTGGGTTGCCACCCGCCCAAGTAGGGTTTCATACTTGGCTACTTTTTTTGTGACCAACAAGCCTTGACGGGTATTTAGTGGAGGATGATAACGGAAAAATTGATTTACAAAGTGGAATCCCAATAAAATAACCATTATATAGTTAAAGTACCCGTTAAATAAGTTAGTTCCATTAAGGTTATCCTTTTTAAGAATATTGCCGGAATGCAACTATTTATGTTCAGTTGATATGCGATCTACAAAGGACATAATATCATTAATAATTTTAATTACAAAAACTCCTTTAAATCAATTACCCAGCATTTGGTTCGCAGGATTTCACACGATTTGCATTTCATATCTCTTAAAATCGTATGTTGCGGGATTTCTAAATCCCTAGAGTGAGGGTGAGATTTGAAATCCTTTGGAGGAAGAATTCTAAACTACCGACAAATTTTGGCCATGATGTCGATGCCGCTTCCACCGCCGACCACCCCACCATCGATGCTACCTCCACATGCAACAGCCCTACCGCCTTCACCTTGGAGGAAATATACCTCTTACTCTCTTAGAAGTGTTTGAATGATTGGACCTCTTTGGATTTCAATGTTCACTTGCCTCCCATAAGATATTCCATGTATCCAGCTAGAGGGGAGAACCTATAAATGGATTTTTAGGGGTCTAACACTTTGTTATGAGAAGATGACATTAATAACGTCTTAGCAAGACTAGTTCAATCGGCTCAATAAAAGCTTATATTGGTAAGCGCAAGCTAACTCTGGTCAAGACCGTCAATACTAATAAGCAAAAGATGATCCGCTCAAAACTTACTATAGTTGGGTACAAAAAAGTTACTCATTAAAATACAGTTAAAAAGTAGTTACAACTATTTGTGACCATTTTACGTCAAAATCACTACATTTTTTGTGCTATATAAATAGAATAAACAAACACAAATTTAATTCCCAGCAGTTATAACGACATTTCTTTTAATTATCCCAAAAACAAAAAATAAAAATCGTGTAGCTCTAAATCAAGGGTCGAAGATGGTAACTTTAGAAAAGTGTTTTCGTACGAACCAAATAGCTTACAATTTATTGATTCTAGTTTACCATGTCTACGTAAACCAAAATAAATAATATATTGTTGATTTTAACATAGCTATTTATGCTAGCTTGTCTTCTACACGCAGTAGTATGATTGTTTTCTACATCAGATAATCTATAACTATCTTATAACTAACAGACATAGTAATATCTGTCATGACTGACATCATCACTATAATTATTAAAACCACGTAATATTAATTTGATTGGTTAAAAAAAAGAAATTGATAACGAGCATACGAGCTCGTCACGAGAACAATGAGCGTCCGGATGATGAGCAAAGTGACGAAGCCGCCATGGCAGGTGACGGCTAATTGACGAGCAAATTAAATGCAAATGACGAACTCGTCATTTGCCTACTACGTGTGGTCTAAGTATCTTAAAAGTTATGAGAATAATAAGACACTTAGGGGGTGTTTGGTAGAGAGAAAAGAAATTGGGAGAAATGGAAATAGAAATAGGGGAGAAATGAAAATGGGGAGAAATAAAAATGCGTGGAGAATTGGAATTGATTTCCTTGTTTGGTATCAGTAAAGAAATGAAACAGAGAAATGGTGGCTCAAGTCGCCGGAAAGCGGTTGCGGCGTTGGCCGCCTTGCCGGACGTCGACAATAATGATTAGAATGCCGAAAACACATCACAAACCGGACATTGAAAATGATGAGCAAGATACAATTAGCCTCATAAAAACCAATTTTAACCATCAATTTTCTTATTATTTATAAATAAAATATTAATTATTTTACAACCATCTGTCTATAAGTTTTATAAAACAGAATTAACGAGAAAAATATAAAAACTAGTTAAACTTCATCTACTAGTACTTAGACGGCGTTGCTATACATACAAACACTTTAAATAAAAAAGATTATATTAATTTTAATGTTACTTGTTTAAAATGACCGTAACCGTAACAACATCCATACAGTCCATATCCACTAACTTTAGCAATAAAAACCAATCAATTATCTATATAATTCTGAATAGTAAAATCAATAATAATCTAGTATAGTTTAATTTGTTGTTGAACCACGACAGACACGCAACATAAAACTACTCTTTATTTTTCATAATATAAATAAAATTATTTAACGTTGAATGCTGAATCGTTCGATTCGTATCCAGATAACAGGATATAATATTTTAAGTTTATTATATCTTAGGATGAAAAAAGGTATTTTAAAAACACAAAGGTAGCTTTAATTGAAGCCAAGAGTGAATGAAAACAAAGGTCTGACACGCGACTACTTGTCAGAAAACCAAGAAACCCAAAAGACTATTTTATCTCTTCCTCTCTCTTCCCTTCTCTTCGGTTGCAAGTGAATAGTGTTTATGCCAGTATCTCACTCCCACCCCCAAAAAAGATCAAAATTCCAAAAACCCTCCACAACACCCATTTAGATAATGGTAAAATAATCAAACCCAACACCCTAAACGATAAAATAAAACCCAACTGGATCTTCAAACTTCACTGTGAAATGCACAAAATCCGCTCGCAATTCTCTGCCAATTTCATCACGGTGAGTGTTTTTAAACTGATTAATGTATGAGTGATGGAAATCATCTGTGATCCGTTTCGATTATTTGCTCAACTATGATCGATCGTATTGTTTTAGATTTCTTGTAGAGTAAATTGTACTTGGATCTGACTGATGGTGAATTATACTGATTTTGTGGTTCATATGTTATCAAGATATTTGTGATGAATTATTGCTTTATGATTCCCTGTTAGACTGTGGTTGGATGTGATTGTTGAGTGAGAGATTTTATATACCCTTGTTTGATAGACATAGACTTATTTGTAGTAAGAATTTTCAATGTGATTATTACAACTTCAGCTACACCAGCATGCCCAAACTTAATCTCCTGCTGCTTATAGTATTTCATTCATAATCCAATATCACATACTTATAAGAGAGGTTCTGTATCCTCCTATAAAATCTTCCTACTTATCCTCCTACTCACAAGATTAACACAAGTGTCAAAATCAATGGAGGAGGTGAGGAAAGAGAATTATGGATTACACATGTCATCTTATGGTGAGTAGAAGGATGAACTAGGAGGAAATAGTTGGAAGAAATAGAATTTTCCTACTTATAAAGCTCAAATCTGAACACCTCTTGGAGCATCTAAAAACTAGTAAATTATTTGTTGGAATAAATCAGCCAAAAGTGGAATAAGGAGGGTCTGGTTTTGTTATTATTATGTACAATTCTTAAAAAGGAATAGAAGGGGGTTCAAGTTTCTTTCTTTTGTTTATTTATCTATCGTTATTCTAACCAGTTTAGAATTTTATACTCTTATTTTGGCATAGGAATTCGAGTTGTTTAAAACAGAATGATATCTACGAACTTTTTCATACAAAACGGATACTGGGTGATAGATCAGTATCTTGTTTAATGTTGAGTAGATTAGGGTCTATCTCCGAGTCTCGCATTCAAATTGCTTGATTTGTTTTCCTGGTTAGCGAAATAAATTAGTTTTTAGTTTGGCAAAACTGCAAAATCAACCTCTTCATTACTCTTATGTATGGTCATGGAAATTATGCTCTATTGGGTGAAATGATGATTGTATTTGGTGCTTACTTTTTGTCTAAAGAGAAAATAGTAAATGAACGCAACTTGTTGACGATCATGTAAACATCTCATACTCATTTGCATGACATGTAATATATGCATGATACGTTGCACCATGACATGGGAACGTGTTGGACTTGAGCACATGACACCGTTGTAAGTATATATTTCTTGGGAAGCTAGGATATGCATGTGCAGACACTGGATAAAAGCTCCTTGTGGTTTGTAATATAAAACTAAAGGTGGCGTTTAGACCCGTATACTTAATGAGTCAATTCGGAAATTGGCTAAAAGGAGACTTGTTAAATGGGTTAAATAGGTCAAAGGTCACCCAATGTGTATTTTTAATGCTTGCAACCTTCTAAATCCTTTTCTCAAATAAAAAACATTATCATTGAAATAGTATATTCCTAAATCTCATTTCATTTACTAATTATTTAAAAGAAATTAAAATTTTGACACGGAGAGTGTTTTTGGTGAATCCAACACTAGTCGATCCTGCCAAAAATTACCCGTAACGGCCCAAACCCATTTTGATGCGCTACCTAACCAGGCCTTTTTTCCACTTTATTATATAAATAAAAGGGAAAATTTCATTAAAAGGTAACAAAAGTTACAAAATTTCCTATTTGAGTTAATGTGACAGTCAACTTTATGTAAAGCTTGAAACTTTTACAAAAAGAATTTAATGTTTCAAACCCTTAAGTTTAAAGTAATGAAACGAGCATCACGTCAATTTAAGGTAACCAAAGTATCACCTTAACCTGCTATGCTAATATAGCTCACCAAATCCCTTACTTTAAAGGATTTTTTATCTTTCAATACATTCCTATAGAAAATTGATTTTACATTACCTCTAATAGGAATTTTGTAACTTATATTAGCTTTTTGTGAAGATTGCCTACATAAAAATATGTTTTTTTGTGCATACTCTGATTTTTCATGTTATTATAGTACATATGCACTTCTCAGCTTCTTGTGATGACTTACTCACTTACACTACTGCTCGCATACTTTCTTAAGTTGGTCAGCTATATTGGGTCCGCATTACATCAGATGTTAGGTGAGACTGTCATTCACATAGTTTGTGGTTTGTTATTTTTCAGGAACACGTGTTTGTGGATGGAATATTCTGGAGGGCCACGAAAGTGTTTTTGAAGGGTAACGATTACTAGGAAGTGTGGTACACATCGGGGTAAAAAATAAATTAAAAAAATGGCTTCTGCCAGCCTAGGACATGGGGGAGTTGGAAGTTCAAGAACTGTTAGTGGTTTTAATGATTCATCTAGTGCTGTTGATCGACTGGGGAGGGGAATGCTTGATATGCGACTAAGGGACAAGGTGGAACGGGATGATGGCAAAGTGAGTGTAAGTACTTTCTGCATATATAAACTTAATTTTTTATATTAATTATGATAAGAAAATTTAATAGTGCTTAAAATGAATTAATTATTCCAGGATAGTGAACCAGAGATAGTACATGGAGCGGGTACTGAAGCTGGACATGTAATAAGAACAACAATTGGTGGGCGTAACGGTCAATCTGAACAGGTGAGAAGTTAATATGAGTTTAAAGAATTACATGGCCTTTCATGGAAATAAGATAAATGTCATCTTGTTTTTATCATTATATTTTTTTTCTAAATTCATGACAGACTGTGAGTTACATAGCAGAGCATGTTATTGGGACTGGTTCTTTTGGTGTTGTTTTTCAAGTAAGTAGGGCTAACTTGGTATATGATTTGGTTTTTATTAAGTTTTACTGCATGGTAACGTGGTTTTTGAGTGCAGGCTAAATGCAGAGAGACAGGAGAGATTGTTGCTATTAAGAAAGTTCTTCAAGACAAACGTTACAAGAACAGGGAACTACAGATTATGCAAATGCTGGACCATCCTAATGTTGTGGCACTTAAGCATTCTTTCTTTTCAACCACGGAGAAAGACGAGCTCTACTTGAATCTTGTTCTTGATTTTGTTCCTGAAACTGTTAGCCGTACTGCAAGGCATTACACTAGGATGAATCAACGCATGCCTTTGATATATGTCAAGTTATATACTTATCAGGCATGTGCTACCTCATTTTTCAGCTTTGAGTTAACTTTTCTGCTTCTGTTTTTAGTAGAGGTGCTATAATGGGTGAGCTAACTTTTAAAATATGATTATAAGCAATCTAAATATCTAATATTATCCTCAAATAAAGCAATATAGGAGGTTGTAAGTTTTAAAAAATTCATTCGGACGGCTTTCAACCTGTTTGCCCTGTTAGGTAAACATTTTAATTTGACTCATTTGAGCTGTTACAGTTTAATCATGCCCAACTCGACCCATTCACAAGTAAATGGGTCAACATCGCATTCGCACCTCTAGTTTATAGCATAGAGTGATTAACTTACATGGTATGTACAAGATATGATTACCTTTTCAATTATGTATAAAAGGATTGAAGGTTAAAATGGCATCTTCAAGCTTAGAGAATTTGAGTTGTGTATACTTTTGGGTGCAGATATGCAGGGCGCTTGCATATATTCATAATTGTATCGGGATCTGTCACCGTGACATAAAACCACAGAATTTACTTGTAAGATCCTTTCTGAAATTTGGGGATTTATGCATCTGTACTTTTTTGAATACCATGTCAGATAAAGCCCTGTTTTTATATATTACATGAATGAACACATGCATACAATTCTAATATAGTCTCAAAATTTCAATAATGATATTAATTGAACATGTAGTCTAACCGATACATGTGCTTGTCTAGATGTATTTGTCTGAGATTTTCAAACATCAGTGACATTAAAGCTAGATTTTTTTAAATGAATACTATATTCATACTAGTGAAGGCATTCAGCTTGATTAGGAAAAAAATTTCAGCAAAGGAGGAATGCTTTCGAATTCTTTTTATTTTGATTCTTGACACTTCATATGGGTGGCAAATTGTGTCATAATTATCAAAGGTCTAGGGTTGCTTCGTCTTTTCACACATTTCGTTACTTTCAGGTGAATCCACACACACATCAGCTGAAACTATGCGATTTTGGAAGTGCTAAAGTTTTAGTAAGTCTTACAAACAGTGCATATTGGTTTCCATATGTTATATATAATTATATACCGTTTTATTTAGTATCTTGAAATATTTTCTTAGGTCAAAGGAGAACCGAATGTTTCTTATATCTGTTCAAGATATTATCGTGCTCCAGAGCTCATATTTGGTGCTACAGAATATACAACAGCTATAGATATATGGTCAACAGGTTGTGTGATGGCTGAACTACTACTTGGCCAGGTATATTTAGTTATATACTGTGTTAACTGTCACTTCAAGCATTGTTTAAAATTAAATTTTATTTGCAGCCTCTATTTCCTGGAGAAAGTGGTGTCGATCAATTGGTTGAGATTATCAAGGTATGTTGATTTAAGTTCTGTGAAGCCATTTCGGTCCATGAAAAATGGTTAGAAATCCATTAGAATTGGCAAGGTGGGAGAGTCGGGTAACGGAACAAATTAGTAACTTTAGTGAGACAAAATTGTCAGGGTTGTGGCAAAGGATCGGAATGGGTATTTTATTCCAGATGAAAACAAGGACAAGTTTTTTGTATAAAAATTTAAATTATTAATATGATCACAAAACAATATTACAGTAACAACTAAATTGTTGAAAAAGTGATTTATGAGGTTGTCTGCATCATGAATATTCTTTCTGGTGACTTACAACCTGTGAACCTGTTCGACCGAGTTCATCCGTTATCTTTTCTGTTAAATTTTTGTTTGACCTTTTTAAGATTAAACCTGAGCCAAATGGGGTTTTTTATAAGCAAATAGATAAAGTTTTCAATATACGATTTCATGTAATCAAATTGTTTGTACAGGTTTTGGGAACACCTACAAGAGAGGAGATAAAGTGTATGAATCCAAACTACACTGAGTTTAGGTTTCCTCAAATAAAGCCTCATCCATGGCACAAGGTATGCTTAAAGTTGACTACATATTGCGCATCAGTGAGTCTTTAGTCTTTTAGCATTTAATAATGCTTGGCAACATTGGCCCAGGTTACTGTCTAAAAAGGTTATTCATTGATGTGATGTGGATCACAATGTTGTTTATTATCATGCCCCAAATTCCCACACTAGAGGGTGAATATTTTATTGAACTTTGGATATTGTTGGTATTCATCTTGCAGCAAAGTAGGTTAGTTACCAAAAATATTTCAAGTACCGAAAGGCTTGTTGATGCATAATATCAACGTGGTTTAATTACCAAAAAATAAACATGGTTTAGTGGGTTAACCAATTTGACAAGCCTGCTCTCTTATCCAAATAACAAATAGTCACCATTTGGTGCACCAAACTAAATCTACCACTCTGTTTAGTGTAAGACATCTAAAAAGTAGGTTTTGAAAAAGTTTCTTAGGAAACTAGAAAAACAGGTGGAGGGAATCCATCTAAAAAGTAGTTAAAAGGAAATTTCTGGAAGGTATGTTAACAAAGTATTAAATGGGATCAGACTGTTGTTCAACTAAAGAATTAGAGCTTTAATTTGTTCTTTTTTCTTAGTTTGCATAATCTGAGGTTTAAATTAAGAAGTTGATCTGCAAAGAAATTAAGAGATAAAAGTTATTAGTCGCTGTGTAAGAGATCGTCTGGTCTATTAGAAGGGAAGAAGTGGATCTTCGTTTCGAATTATATTTTTTCAGTTTTCCCCTAAATTAGTAAATTATATTCTTGTAATCAAATTATTATATATGAAGAATTGCAAGTAGTTCTTTCAACACCTGACTTGATTGCCACATACAATATCTAGAACCATTGAACCAACTGGCCAACTTTGTGGTCATAAACCTGATGTTTAGGTTTTACTGCAGAGCATAACTATATTTATTTACTGTGTTAGATCAGCTCAATAAGTAGGTCTGACTTGACGGATCTAGTATGATGTTAGATTAAAGAAAATATAATCATTATATAGTTTACATATAAAACAGGACAAGTGAAGTAAACAGAAAAGTTAGATTAAAGCAAATTAAATCATTCTAGATAAATTTGCTGATACTATCAATCATCTAAAAATCCTGTCATTTTTTTACATGCAAAATGCAAGTTTGTAAAGTGAAATTGAAGTAATATTATTCTGACCCTGTGGGTTATTTTTACGTGTTTCATGTCAAGTTATATACCTTGGTTATGTTTCATTATTGGTAAAAGATTTGTGTTTCAGAAGTGGTTTTTTTGTGCCTAGTGGGAAATTGTAGCCTCTGATATGTGGTGGAAGGTGCCTAGGTCTTTTTTGTTTAGGAGGAGACCATACAAAAATGCTACTCTTCTCAATTATACTACTACAATTTACATAGAAATAGGACAATTAGAACTAAACTAACTACTTCCTTTTTGTGACATTCTTAATTTATCATTTGCTTCTGCATGCTGCTGCATGTATTATTCAATTTTAATCTAGAACCTATTGATTCTAACATTTTTGTTAATGCTTTGTCAACATTCTCATTGATATGTTTTGTGGTTTTGTGCCTGTGGTAAACTTGATTATATTTGGTGTTTTCTTTGTTTACTTCTATGACCAACTCAAATCTGATGTTTCTTCAAAACACATTGGAATGTTGATGTTAAATAATACTTTACCAGAACGTTAAGAATAACATAAGATATTTACAGGAAGACGGATCGGGAAAACTTTATTAGATTTGAGTGATAATGTTGGAAAAAGTTTACTACGACGTTAAGAATAATATAAGATATTTACTTCTCTGACTAGCTTCCTATGTTGATTTGAGTGATAATGTTGGAAGGAAGGTGAGAAACTTTACTAGATCATGAGAAATATAGGACATTTACGGGAAGCTGCTGCATTATCTTCTTTTTTTTCTTTTTGAAAAGCAAGAAATTTTATTATTGAGATGTCTCAAAGCTGCATTATCTTATCAAGACATATTTAGAATATATAAACAAATAAACTGATGACATTGTCATGGAACCCACACAATTCCTTAAAATTTGTTCTACTTTTCAGGTTTTCCAGAAACGTTTACCTCCCGAAGCAGTGGATTTGGTTTGTAGGTTTTTCCAGTATTCACCCAATTTACGATGCACTGCTGTAAGTCAAGTTAGATCTATTGTAAAATTTCAGCAGTATACATTGATAAAACTATAAAACTAGTGATTGTTTTTTTAACGTTTTCATAAATTTACATGTTGCAGTTGGAAGCTTGTGTTCATCCCTTCTTTGATGAATTGAGGGATTCAAATACCCGTCTTCCCAATGGCCGCCCTCTTCCTCCACTCTTCAATTATAAACCCCAAGGTAAACTTTTATTCATAATCCAAATAATTATTTTCATACCCGAAACCCGACCCAGATAACAGGACCAGGCTGTTGTCTTTTGCTTCTTATTAAATAAAAGAAGATAAAACATAAGTAGGGGGTGTTTGATTAAGGTTTTGAATTTATGTTTGTAGAGGACTGAATCTGCTTTTGCCTTTCTGATCACAATAATACAGTTTCATACTCTCTGCACAAAACTTGCTATTAAAGGATAAAACAAAACTTAATTTGGAGACTTTTACTGCCATCTCATTATATGCATCCTTTTTCTTCCAAGGTTGTAAAACTCGCTAGGCAGTACTCGAGCGGCCAACTGGGGTGTAGGGAGTAATCGGTCTAGGCGGGGAGTATTCGGATTGAAACTTTTTTATATAAATTTCTAAATTATAGGGTATGACACATTCATGGGACTAAGAATTACAAAATAAATACTTAAACAAGCTGTTAACTCATGACAGGAGGAAACCGATTATGTATTAATGGCTTAATTATGGGAACCAAGGAGACTAAGTATTCATAAAAAAATTTAGGACCGAATTATCTTAAGTTTGACCAAGTTGGGGTCGAGTTTTGCAGTTCTCGGATTCATCTCAACTCGGCAAGGTCGCCAACCTTGTCACGAGTACTCGGGGAGTACTCAGTGTTGGAAAAGGAATTTTACAACATTGTTTTCTTCACAAGAACAAATTTTTGGGTCATTTTATGTATTAATTTTGTCTAAGCACTCAGAGCTGATTACCTAGATTATTACAACTTCAAATAGCAAAAGCATATCCTGTAGAAAAATGTTCAATTTTTATGATTTTGTATGGTTTAAATGTGTTTCGGTGTTGCAGAACTTGCTGGCATTCCTAGAGAGACTGTCCACAGGCTTATTCCAGAGCACGCTCGAAAACAGAACTTATTCATGGCTTTAAACATCCAATGAGTTTTGGCGATTTTGTGTGCACTGCTGTCCTTCATTAAGATGCTGGTTTACTGCATACTGTTTGCTGCTTATTACTAGTATGTTTATTATGTGGTTTACAATATGAGCTTGTTATGAAATGAGGCTAAGTTGGGCTGGTATAAAAGTAAGCCCCAGTTTTATTATGGTAATATAGTTATGTGTCTTTTGTAGTCGGTAACTGTTTTCTTACCGTTTCACTCGTCCCCGTTGATAGTGTAAGTACTATTACGAGTCTGTTCAATCTTTTTCTTAAACGGTAAACACATACCCCTTAATGCAAGTTAGTCCACGATAGAATTTAAACCCTTAAACTCGAAGAGGGAAGAACACCCTAAGTCACATCTTTATACCGTTAGGTTAAAGGTCTTTTGGTGATACTAAGACTTAACCCCTTAACCTTAAGGAGGAAAGAACACTTTAAGTCGCATCTTTACATTGCTAGGCCAACTGAGAGGTGATATATCCTCTTATTATTTTCTCTTACTCACAAAATCAATACAAGTGTCAAAATCAATGAAGGAGTTAAGAAAAGAGAATCAGTAGATTCTACATGTCAGCTTGTGGTGAGTAGAAAGATGGAGTAGGAAGAAATATTAGTAGAATATATCATTTTTCTATTCAATTTTGAAAGTGCAACAGTCCCCATAGTCAACTTTGGTCAAATCACTAAAATTGGATTATAGTTTTTATTTATTTAAACTTTTAGTGGCGTATATGATAACTCTTGTATTACTTCAGTGATTCTTTATAAAGTTTCATCCAACTGAGTTAACACTTTTGCCAGTAAACCTCAATAAGAGCTAATTACATTTTTTGGCTAGCTGATTTGTATTTTTTATCATACATGACAATTACAAGTGATTAACAGTATACGCTACAGGTTAATTATGTTGCATAGGGATGTAAACAAGTCGAGCTACTCGAGCTCGGATAGTTAAAAGCTTGAAACGAGCTGAGCCTTAACGAGCTCGAGCTCAAGCCTAGATTAAAGCTCATTTAATAAATGAGTCGAGCTCCAAAAAGTTGGCTCGCGAGCTTAAACGGACTCCATATATAATATACAATATATTTTATATATTTAATTTTTAATAATTATATATATCATTTTAATAAAAATATCAAAATGATACCCGAGCCCGAGCTTTATAAATATTAAACGAGTCGAGCTCGAGCTTAAAAAATCCTAAACAAACCTGGCTCGATAAGTGTCTGGCTCGGTTTGGCTTGGCTCGTTTACATCCCTAAGATTTATGCATCAAGATGTTTATAGCCAAATTTTGTTGTATGTAGATTAATACCCTATTTTTTGTTAGTGTGGTACGGATTTAGTTCCTTGGTCATGGTATTTCCAATGAAGATTAATCGGATAGTCAAAATTAAATAATTAAATTTACTTTATCGTTAATGATTAGAATCGTTTAATAAATTTAATAAAAGTTAATCGTTTATTTATATTAGAATATATATCAACTTATATTATTACTTCTTTAACACTACTACACTAATACCGAAACAAGTTCCATTTAGCTTTCCTTACGTTATTGCAATATTGTATATATTTCATAAATGAGAAAAATTATTAATCGAATTCATAATTTCTTTATTAAATCGCTTTCTTAGAGAGGGGAAATGATACATCAGGTAGGGGTGAGCACGGTTTAGTTTCGTTCGGTTTTGGCATAAAAGCAAAACCAAATCGAAAATTTCGGGTTTTGGAAAACCAAAACCGTTTGGTTTTCGGTTTTTGGTTCGGTTTTATAGCTTTTCCGTTTTAACCATCAAGATTTCATGTCATACAACCATCATTGTGAAGCTATAAAATAAAACGTGACTGAAGCTGTATTAAAAACACCAAGATGTGTGTCACCTAATTCAAATTATATATATTGCAATTGATACAAAAGTAAAATGTCTGTCAAATGTTTAAAGTTTAAAGCAAAAGTTGAGACAAATCAAAACTCAAAATCAATCAATAAAAAACATATAACAAAACTGAAAATCAAGATAAACAACCAACTCAAATGAACTACATACAACTCACAAATGGGAAAGTCAAAGAGTATTTGATTTTTTGAACATGTATATTTACAATATTGCCTATTGAAACTGGTTGGTTCGGTTTTTTTGGTTTTTGAAATTTTAAGAACCAAAAAAGTCGGTTTTTGAAAATTTAAAAACCAAAACCGTCGGTTGTTATATTAATTAGGTTTGATTTTTTTGGTTTTTTGTTCGGTTTTGTTTTTTCTGCTCACCCTTAAGTCATTAGGTATTATTCTTACTTACCACTTAAAAAATTGAAGTGATATGTAAGAGTGAATAATGTTCAATATAGTCAATAATTAATTCATAGTCCTAAGGGACTAATTTTAGCCTTTGGATCGATGACATCAATGGTTCAGATTAAATTTTAAAATTTTGGATTGAGTGACATTTTCGTAATTTTTCGTAATTCACATGTGATTTTATACTGAATCATCTGTGATTTAATATTAAAATTTTAGTACTTTGTTTTTTAAATGAACTTTATCAAACACAACTCGTGTAAGAATAACATTATCTTATTTAAGTTATATTAGCTTTATGTATTTTTCTCTATGTTAATATTGTTATATGTTTTTTAATAGTAAAACACACGTACAAACTTTTAAATAAACACCTTTATATTTAAAGAAAGACTTAAACTCATAACCATAGATTATATAAATCACTTTTCAAATATATTGTACCGCCAGTCTACAATATTATATAAAAGAGATATGATATATCCTCCTACTTACAAGACCAACATAAATATTAAAATCAATTGAGGATGTGAGAAAAAAGAATTAATAGACCACATATATCATTTTATAATAGATAGAAAGATAAAGTAAAAGAAAAACGTGGGAGAATACATTATTTTTCTATTCAAAAATCTTGTTATTGCTTTAATAAAAAATTATTTTCTAAATATATTATTTATTACCCTATTTTCACGTGTTACCTTAAAAAAAGCAAAAAAAAAAAGAAAAATAAATTGGACCCACCTAACACCTGCCCCGGCGGCCCACCCTCCGTCCGCTGCTCCATCTTAACGCTGTGTTCCTGAATTTTAGATACGAAAGAAAAGAATAGAAAAGAAAAATAAGGAGAGAAAAGAAAAGAAAAGAAATGATAATAGTTTTAGTTTTTCGCGTTTCTAAGATTAAAAGAAAAGAAAAGAAAAGAAAGAGTATAGTTTTTATTTTGTGTTTCCGAGTCGGAGAGAATGGAAAAAAAATAAGTCGTATTACAATAATACCCTTATTTTCTAAAGTTATTAGTTGTTAGTAAGAGTAATTTAGTCACTAATAAAAAATCATAAAACTTTTCTTTTCCTTTCCTTTCAAATCTTCAGGAAAGTTTTGAAAAGAATGTTAATAAAATTTTCCTTTCAAATTTCTTCTCTTCTCCCCTTAAAAACATTCTGAAACACAATTTTTTCTTAATTCTTTTTCCTTCTTTTCAAATCACTTATTTTGTCTCCGAATTAAATTTCCGAAACACTGCGTAAACTTTCACAAATTTGCTTTCCTTCCTTATTACTCCGTCGTCTTCCCTCACTTTTTTAGGGTTTTAGCGACTGAGTATTTCACTTTCATGGCGTCATCAACAACACCACCTCAGATTCACCATTTTGGAGCCACCACCCCTTTTGCTTCAGCCACTAAATCCACAGTCTTATTTGGTCAAGGTTTAAGAAATTCTGTTTCATTTTCGCAACAGATATCATCTTTAAAGCTTAAAACCACTAGAAGAAACCGTTACAATGGTCCTCTTAGAGTTGTGGCTGAGAAGGTTGTTGGAATTGATCTCGGAACTACCAATTCTGCTGTTGGTGCAATGGAAGGTGGCAAGCCGGTTATTGTGACCAACGCTGAGGGGCAGAGGACGACGCCGTCGGTGGTGGCGTACACGAAGAACGGAGATAGGTTGGTCGGACAGATTGCTAAGAGGCAAGCTGTTGTAAACCCTGAAAATACCTTCTTTTCAGTGAAGAGGTTTATTGGGAATAAAATGTCGGAGGTTGACGATGAGTCGAAGCAGGTTTCATATACGGTGGTGCCTGATGAGAATGGTAATGTTAAGCTTGATTGCCCTGCTATAGGGAAGCAATTTGCTCCTGAAGAAATTTCAGCACAGGTAAAATGGTAAATTATTGTTCTTATTTGATATTGTGTATAATCAGATGAAATCAATATGAATTTGGATGAGTTTGATTCTTGAAGGAATTAATAGATAAACCAAGTGTATATATAATTACAATATGTAAGAATTAGGTTGCCCAAGCGCTAATTAGTTATTGCAATTTGAAGTTGCCATAATTTGATTTGTCATTTGGATTATAATCAGGTATTGAGAAAGCTTGTGGATGATAGTTCAAAGTTTCTGAACAATAAGATCACAAAGGCTGTTGTAACTGTTCCTGCTTATTTTAATGATTCTCAAAGAACGGCAACAAAGGATGCCGGTCGAATTGCTGGCCTTGAAGTTCTTCGTATTATCAATGAACCTACAGCTGCGTCGCTAGCTTATGGTTTTGAAAGGAAAAACAATGAAACCATATTAGTGTTTGACCTTGGAGGTGGTACTTTTGATGTTTCAGGTGAGGGGACTTGTGATAATCATGTTACCATTTATCTTGATTTTCTTATACACATGTTATATAACTTGTGTTTTTTATGTCTGTTTCACCTTTTGCTAAATGTAGTTCTTGAGGTTGGTGATGGAGTATTTGAGGTGCTTTCTACCTCTGGAGATACACATCTGGGTGGTGATGATTTTGATAAGGTTAGTATTGATTTAGAGCCAATACCATTGTTTACTTACTACCTTTTCTTGCATTATATTTTCTGTTTTAAACATTCATGTAGAGAATAGTAGACTGGCTTGCTTCAAGCTTCAAGAAAGACGAAGGCATAGATCTTCTTAAGGACAAGCAAGCTCTACAACGTTTGACTGAGACAGCCGAAAAGGCTAAAATGGAACTTTCAACTTTGACACAGGCAAATATTAGGTAAGTGTATCATTTTAAAGACCAATTAAAGCCATATTGTTTTTTTTTCTTTTTGATGGGTTATTTTACTTATTTATGGTTTCTAGCTTGCCTTTCATCACAGCCACAAATGATGGCCCCAAACACATTGAAACCACCCTAACAAGGGCAAAGTTTGAAGAACTATGCTCAGATCTACTGGATAGGTATGTTTATGTATTTAACTTAATGTAGGTTTAAACTATGTTCAGATATATGTTAACTCATTCTAATAATTTGGCTCTTCGATAGTATATGATGGTTAAACTGATTGAATATGGATCTCACTTTCAGGCTTAAAAAACCGGTTGAAAGTTCCCTGAGAGATGCAAAGCTTTCGTTTAAGGATCTAGATGAAGTTATACTTGTTGGTGGCTCAACAAGGATTCCAGCTGTTCAAGAAGTTGTTAAGAGCCTGACTGGAAAGGAACCAAATGTTACTGTTAATCCTGATGAAGTTGTTGCCTTGGGGGCTGCAGTTCAGGTATTTCTTTGGTTTTCTCTTGATTTCTCTTCTTAGTGAGGTGATTAATCATAAAGATTATGTTTTTGTTTTCTTGATATCATCTAGGTGTTTGGTTGTGTGTATGTGGTATTGAATAATCAAAATTAGATTTTCTGTATGTTTTAAATTGATTATTATTTGTTCATTAATAGGGTGGTGTTTTGTCTGGAGATGTGAGTGATATTGTCCTACTTGATGTTACACCACTATCCATTGGGCTAGAAACCCTTGGTGGTGTGATGACAAAGATTATACCAAGAAACACAACTCTCCCCAGTTCAAAATCAGAGGTTTTCTCTACAGCTGCTGATGGGCAAACAAGTGTTGAAATTAATGTCCTTCAAGGCGAGAGAGAATTTGTTAGAGACAATAAGTCTCTTGGCAGCTTCAGACTTGATGGAATCCCTCCTGCTCCTCGTGGAGTTCCACAAATCGAGGTCAAATTTGACATTGATGCAAACGGTATCTTGTCTGTCACTGCCATTGATAAGGGCTCAGGAAAGAAGCAAGATATCACCATTACTGGTGCTAGCACGCTGCCTAATGATGAGGTACATATCTATTTATTTCTAGAGGTGCCAAAACGGGCAGTGTTTTTGGGTCAATATAGTTGACTTTTAGTACATGTCAAAGCAGTTGGGTTGGAACAAGTTTGGTTCAAATTGATAACATTTCGAAATGGGTCAGGTTAGGTTGACCTGTAAATACTTTTATCAATAGTTAACATGTTAAATATGATTACAAAAACTACATTAGTACAATAATCATCTCAATTTTTTCAAATTCACTAGTAATACACACTTTGGGATGGTTTCAACTCATTTGACTCGTTTTATTAGATGTTCTTTTTATTTGACCCGTTTGGCATATAGATCACTGCAGTCAGAAATTTAGTGCAGGTGCTGTTTTATTTCGTTTTTTTTTCTTCTTATATGAAGCAAAAGATTTGATGCCATATCTTGTGATGATGGGAATGAACAGGTAGAAAGAATGGTTAATGAAGCTGAGAAGTTTGCAAAAGAAGATAAGGAAAAAAGAGATGCTATAGACACAAAGAATCAAGCAGATTCAGTGGTTTACCAGACGGAAAAACAGTTGAAAGAATTGGGAGACAAAGTCCCCGCCCCTGTTAAAGGAAAGGTCGAGGAGAAACTTGGATTGCTCAAGGAAGCCATAGCTGGTGGCTCAACACAGACCATAAAAGATGCTATGGCTGCCCTTAACCAAGAAGTTATGCAGCTTGGCCAGTCAATGTACAACCAGCCTGGTGCACCGGGGTCGGGTCCTAGTGATGCGCCAGGGGCCGAGTCTTCAGAATCATCAACTAAAGGTCCTGAAGGAGATGTTATCGATGCAGATTTCACCAACAGCAAGTGAGTCAGCCATATTACAAGATCCATAATTGAGGTAATAATAGTCGAAGCCTGATTTTTTGACGTGGTAATATTCGTTGAACTTGTGTATATCGGTTTTCGTATTTCTTTGCTTTTACTGCTTGAATTGGTTTCGGGTTTTTTTCAAAAAGAAAAAAAGAAAATTTAACAAGTGATATCTAGATGTATGAATATAGTCTTGACTAAAAACTCTGTGCAACATATCAAAAGTACATCCTTTCCCTATAAACCATACATAATCTATAAAGACTACGAAGACGAAATCCACGACTTAATCAAGCTACACAACTCGGGAATTGCCTTCTTGATGCACAAATGCCATTTACCGAACAGAGAACGGGTAGAAAGCAGGAGTATTGGCCCTACCTTGTCGAATTAAGTCAATCACGAAGACCAAGTTCAAGCTCAAGTTCGTCATCTTGTTCAAACAGTTTTATTAGACGAGCGTATTGCTCATCGCGTTTTTTCTTTTGCCATAACTTGAAAAGGAAAAATGACAAACCCGCAACTGCGGCAAGTGTGATGCATATAATAAGTATTCTAGATCCACTTCTGCTACTTGAAGAAGAATTAGCATCAACCTTTGTCACAATTTTGGAATCTGAATCGTCTGAAAACCCTGAAAGTATTATAGTACTAGAGATCGTTAACCCTATGGAAGTCATAATGTTTGTGCATACTATTGGTACGCAAATCTCAACATTTAATTTCTTACTAAAATTACTAAAAGTGAAGGGGTAATGCTTACCACTAATTTAGGTGTTGTTATGCTTACCAACCACTTATGTTGTTTTCAGCAACGGGCTTATAGGAATTATAGTGGCTTGGGATCCTAGTTTTTAAAATCCTTAGTCCTCTAGCCTCGTTCGGGTGTTAAAATTTTGAGTGGATTATTAAAAACATAATCCCATGTAAGCCCCCAAAATAAAAGCCTTTTCAAGAAGCTTATGGCTTGAGTTTGAGATTATCAAAGCTCCAGCCCAGCTAGTTTGGCCGACCCTTAAATTATTAAACGTCTACCCCCACCATAACACGTCGTCTAGTCTAAAGAAATTTATAGAGTACGATCGTCACTAGATTCTTAAACTTTAGTTAGCTCACACCTCGAGTCTAGGAAGAAGAGAAAAGGTAGAGAATTCTTTCCTTTTTAATACTCACTTTTGGGATGAAAGAATTTAAGGTAAATTTAGCTTCTACTTCTTCTAATCCCCTGCAAAATTTTCCATTTTCTCTATTACTTTTTGTTAAATAAAATTTGAAAATACATCTTTTTCTAAAGGGAAAATAATCCATAACGTTAACATTAACTTAGATGATGTTACACTTACAAACTAGTTTAACGAGTAAATATGAAAATGACTAAACTACCCTTTATTAAAGAATCAGAAACTATTCTAAACAGAAACATTTCCATTCCAGCTAAGTGTTGTAATAAAACTAGGACTAGGATCGCAGATTTTCAGTTGTTCCTAACACCTGTAATATGACGTCATAATCCAGGAAATAAATTAATTTTAAACGTAGATCGAGTCGTTCAACGTATCTTTATGACATCATACCAACACATATACCGGCGTCAAAAAAAAATTCTAAAACAAGATAAAGATGGAGAAGAGATCTGAGGAACGAACCTGCGCAAAATTCAAGTGAAATTGAGAAAAACAACGATAAAAACTGGAACGATCTCCACCGCAACACATCACTCATCTCTGTGTGTGTGTGTGTGTGTGTGTGTGATGGTATGAATGCTGAAATGGCAGGGTTTTGGGGGAAGATATGGATGGATGGGGGGATACCATCCAATGTTAAGTTGTTAACGACGTACGTTGAATATATAATTATAATTAGTAGATGATATTAATGTTAAGTTGTTAACATCGTTTAACATAACTGATTCCTGTTGTGTGCAAATCATTTCCATTAATGAGTAGATGATATTGTATTAAAAAAGTCTATTGACTATATCATTCTACTCACCAAAGAGCTTATAGCCCAGCAGTATCTAGTGTTTTGATGTCTTTCAAGATTGTGGGTTACGTCCCGTAGTTAATAAAAATTTCGTGACATTAAATTTAGCTTTAGGGAGTTTCTGTATTTAGTTGTTTAAAAAAATTATTATATTCATTGTAATTCATACTCATTAGTTAAGTGAATTATTAGATTTCATATATATCAGATAAAACAGTAAAATTTAGTAAGAACAAATAGAATTTATCGATAGAATATCATCTAGTCATTACAATAAACATTGTAAACAACTTAACATTAATATCATCTACTCATTATATTATAGGTTGTTAACAATTTAATATTGTATTAATAGACCACTCTTGTTAGCATAATGTATTATTTTTAAATGTTAGGAAGGTGTTTGTTTTAAGTACTTTTAACTAATTATGAGCTTATAAGTTTTGTTTATTTTTTATAAGCTAATTTTTTACGGTATATTTTTATAACTGCAACTTATTTTTTCTTTTAAATCATATAAGCTCGTATATCGGAAATTAAGCTACAAAAAAATAATCATATTAAAAAGAAACAGATTATGTCAACCGTTTATGTTCAAATAATCCACTTCTTTTGCGAGTCACGGAAGGAAGGAAACACACGACGAACTAGCAATTGTAAAAAAAAGAAGTTTAAAAAACTCAAGTCGCGAACACAAAACTAGGTAGTCAAGCCGATTGATCAGACAACTATTAATCACAGAAAAACCGGTCGCTCGGGTCTTTTTGTGACCGGAGCTTCCAATCTTTCTCTAATCCTAGTGGACTATAGGCGACCTTATACAAGAAACAAAGGGCAAGAGTAATGCTATATAAGTCTAATAAATTAATTTAAACATACGTCTAATTCGTTCGATGATTGGCAAGTAACTTACATACATTTGTTCGATGATTGACAACCATTAACTTCCGACGGATCATCTAACGTCACACCACATCCAACGTTATAAATCAATTTATGATGAAGATGCGTCAATGTCCAAGATGACGAAGAACCTGAGCTTGCACCCGTAAACCTTGAAAAGAAGAGGGACGTTCAACATCCGTCATGCAACCTCGAGTCGAGTCGGACGTGCAAGTTTTTAATGACAGTGTTATGCAAAAGATGGATAAACGCAATTAACAAAAAAAATATGATTTATATCCTTTTAACAGATCCAAGTTAAACAACGTTGACTAGAAATTTATCGAGAGGAAGAAGAGAAGAAACTCATAGGAAATATGTGGTTTTTTTATATTTTAATGTTGCATGTCTATTAATAAATTGAATGTTGTATTTGTTTTTATATATAAGTATACCGTATTGCATTTCTAAAATTAATAAAAAAATTAATGCAAATAAAAGAAAATTCTGAAAAAACGAACATGTTAGAAAACTTTTTCGTTACATTAAATCACACGAATAACATATCATTACATTATTAAAAGTGAAATATTGTGAAACATAAACTATTTACCGCCACAACATTTTTATACTTTTTAACTAAAAATACCTATTTTGCAAATTACATAAAAACTAAAGTAATAATAAAAAATAACTAATCATCTTCATTGTTGGAAAGTTTAATCCATGAACATAAGTTTGTTTACGTAAATATTCGAATGACAAGATCAATCTTCACTGTTTTGGATTCATCTGCTCGATCAGTCCGTCAAATAATGAACAAGATGATTCAGCCGGAACGATCATCACCTCAGAACCGCTCCCCAACGGGTGAAGTATACTGGTACATCTACATCTATCTTGATAAGCCATCTAATTGGAGCGACAAGATCAATCGCTCTTGCGCGTGCTCTATGCTATAAATAATACATAAACTTGCAGAATTCTGTTCAACCATTATTCAACAGGCAAACCATCTTGAAAGGTAAGAGGAACAACAATCAAAATAAGCTTTAGTTTTACTTGATGAACGTATACTCTCGTACCAAAACAGTGAAAAAAAATCAAAACTGGATAAGTTTATAATATTCTGAACAACATCACAAAACAGAGTTCACATGTACCTAAATCACACTTTCTTAAGTAAAAACCTACACCAACAAGACTCCATAGATCCTCCTCATTAACTCATAATATCCCAAAATAAAGCACCATCTTACCCCTTTTACTTGAAGCACTTTGCATCCAATAGAGCCTCACCCTCAAAAGGCTCCTGATCCTCGATCATCTGATTCACTCGCTCCTTTTGTGCCTCGTCAGATAGGTCAACCTTGGTCCACTCGTAGAGTTCCATGTCGTAACACTCATCCATAACAAACTTTGGGATCTCTGGTCCACGGAATAGCCACAAACCCTTCACCTTGAATGGTGGCTCGTTTCCAATAATCAACATCTTTCCAAAGGCGTATTTACGGGCAAGATCCATACGCTGGAGGAATCCACCGACCTTGTTCATGGTGACAAAAGAGACTGTGTTCTCATCGTTATACTTGTAATCACAAAACCATAGAGAGTAACCCTCTGGATCAAACATGTCCCAAAATCCTGCAAGTCGGGAAAAAAATCAACCAATTATAGTACCACACCGATAGAATGATGACTGTATATTCTTCTGTACAAGAACTTAATTACCATCATCTTGGATATTAACTGAACGACTTTCAAAATAAAACAGAAGGCGACCAACAGATCTTAAAACGCTGGTGAAATTTACAAGAGCCAAATATCTAGAGAAGAATAACTCAGGTTAATGATATGGTATCACATAGCATATCCAAAGACGGTTTAAAATGGTAAAACACAGAGTTTCAGGCACATTAATTTAATTTTTTAACATACCTGCACAAAACAGAGTATCATGATAACCTGCCTGAACTGTAGGGGTGAGCATGTGACCCGATAGACCGAAAAAACCGACGAACCGGACCGAACCAGACCGAGACCGGTCCGGTCTTCGGTCCTTGTTTTTTATAGATTTCAGGTTTCGGTCCGGTCCGGGCCGGTCCGGTTTTGTTTAATATAGTGTATAAAACAAACAATAGACCGAAAAAACTGACTAACCGGACTTGACCAGACCGAGACCGGTCCGGGACTGGTCGGTCCGGTCTTCAGTCCTAGTTTTTTATAGATTTCAGGTTTCGGTCCGGTCTGGTTTTTGAACCATGCTCACCCCTACTGAACTGTGCCAAAGTTAAATTATACAATAACTTTAATCTCCTTGATAAAATGATCTAGTAGACTTTAAGCATTTAAAATACCGTTGCAATCTGGCCATTTGACCCCTTGGACATAAAACATATGCTCCAGTACTAAAAACAAAGGCATGAGTTTCAGACTTATATATAACAGTAATTGCAAAAAAGAACAGTGAAAATACCTTTGATTGCAACCTCACGGAAGTTACTCTTGGTGTTGGAGTAAAGCCTTTTCCAGTCATCCAGAACCATCTTACTTGGGGGTAGTAGATCAAGAGGATTCTTTGGCTTGGGCTTTGGTGCCTCTTCCTCTTCTGCAGCTTCAGGCTTGGGTTTAGAGGTTTCTTCTTTCTTGGCTTCTTTTTTTGGCTCGGCTTTTGGTTTAGCATCTGGTTTCTTTGCTGAAGGAAGAGGAATAACAGCGTCCGCCTGTTTGACTTCACCCATTATCTTGCTGAAATTGGGTTGATTAACCATGGTCCAAAAATACCTCTCAACATGAGGATACGCAGAAGTGAAGCTCTTTGGCATCAATAATTTAAAACCCAATAACAAGTTGCATGTTGTGATGATATCAGCCAATGTCACACCATCACCAACCAAGAAAGTATGTGAAGCGAGATATGTGTTGAGAGCATCAAGACCTCTCTTCACGCCAGCTATATAATTCTCCTCAGCCTTTAAAACACACATGATTATCATTTAGACCCTTTTCATAGATCTTAGTGGGAACACTTATTTCACAAGCAAAAGTAAAATATTGAGGTAAAATCCATAGTATGAATGAAGCATTGCTAAAAGAACGAGGCAACTAACAGGTTTGATGTAGGGAGCATATCCCATTCTTGGGGTGAACCAGCCCCTCAAATTTACATCAAGCTCAAATGAAGAAAAGTCAATCCATTGTTCAATTTGGCCCTGCAAATATAGTTGAAAAGATAGATAAGCTTCGTGTATAAAATACCAATGCTGTTTCATCACAAAGACAAAGTAATGAACAGAAAAGGAGGAAAAACTTACATATTCTATTGCTGAAGTCCCATAGAGAAAACTTCCACGGGCAACTGCAGCAACCAAGATAACAAAATATAAACCACGAATCCATGACGCAAAACTAAAATAAAACTGAAAGGAAAAGCTAATTTCTTCCTCACCATAGCGAGCAATCGCATTACTCTCAAATACAGGCCCATCAGGAGTCTCAAGGACCGGAACCTGCATCAATCGAGAATCATGCAGTGAAACCATTTAACAAAGATCTTTTTCCTAAAATCCAAAAATCATATTAAATCGGAAAAATAATAATAAAATACCTTTCCGATTGGGTTCATCTTAAGAAACTCAGGACTCTTGTTTGATACACCCATCTCAAAGTTATCGGCCATTTTAATTTCGACACCAATATATTCTGCAGCAATTAGCGCCTTGTACACATTCTTGTTTTGCTTAGTAGCATGAAAGATCTGCAACAAAGTCGCATAATACATCAAAAGGCAAACTAAAAACCGTGAAATACAAAATAAACAAATCCTCAAAGGTAGCATAAACGTAAACACAAAGTTAGAAAGTTAATAAAGCTTGCGGCACAATAACACACGGGAGAGAATGATAGGGGCCTCAAAGAAATAGGAAAACAGCCAATATGAACATTCAAGATAATGTTAATACACATGCCAAGAAGTGGTGGATATGAACTAACAATTGAAGCAAAAAACAAAAAGTTTGGACTACAATTATCATTTCTAGGCTGGCCTCCAAAATCTATAAAACGCTAGTGGTAATCTTCCAAAAGATGAGGTTTCATTAACATGGTAGTCATTCAATGCATTTTACTAGGACTGACTTTTGCAATGAATGAAAACCATTTAAGGAAATACCGCCATAAATAAACCTTTTGTGTAAAGTTCAAGCCTTTGCTTATTGATATCCAAACTTCAGCTAGCAAGGCGAAAATTAAAACAAATCTCAAATTAACCTATTTCTAAAGAAAAGCCTTTGCTTTAACAAGATCATCCAAAACCCAATAAAAAATTGCTTGAGTATGAAGAACGAAGCAGATTTAATACTTAGTCAGTGATCGGATGTAATGTAAATTTCAGAAAGAACAGTTAACTTGGATAAATCGTTATAAATTTAACAAATTCAAAATTGGCCAAAACAAGTTGCATATTAAGTACATTAAAGCCACTTAAGCTCGATCGATTACATAAAAACAAATCAAAAGGTTAGTAATATCCATAACATAAAGATCCACTGAAATCATCACATATGAAACTAATCAGAAACGATACGCTAGATATGCACATCAAAACCCTAAATCCGTTTAGTTTTCACATTTTTTTAAAGAAAGAGAGATCCATCACAAACTCAGCACAAGGAAGCAGAAGAGTTTTTAAGAAGAACACACAATCGAAAACGAAAAACTCACCAGCGCCATTGCTTAAGGAACAAACGATCGTCTTCTGATATCGATCTAGGGTGACAAAACAGCAACTAAAATCAGTTCTGAGAGCAAAACAAATCAACGGAAGAAACCATAGATGAGGTATAATTGAGGTAAAAGACGATACCTGATACACCGAGCGTTTACTCCTAAAGCAAAACTGCGAATCTAGGGTTTTGGGTAGAGGAGTGAGAGGAGTAGGGATTTTAAAGAGGCGTCTGTTGGTTTATATTTTTGCAAAGCGGGCCATCGATTGTAACGAATATCACATGGTCCGGCCCATTTTCACATAAACCCAACTTTTTTTTTAATCATAATCGTATTTTTATTTTTTTTATTTTTTAAAAATTACAATTAAATGATGATGAATTTATGAAACAACATATGTTTTTTTAACATCATCAAAAAGATTTTATTAATAAAAGAACTAGCAAGATAGTAGAATATTACAAAGATGAGAATATAATTATAACCAGATTTTGTAATGGGGTCTAATAATCTCTTCCATTTTCCTCTAGTATTAATCCAAAAGAACGTCTGATATTAGATTAAACCCATCAAATTAGCCGGAGAGTCCCAGTGTTAACAAAAAAATCTATCATTACGAAACTTTCATAAGGACCATATAGCTCCCTTAAACCCCAACTTTAATTCTCAGTTTAGCAAAGACTCAATTAAGTTATGAGTCTGGAGATTAATACTCAACGACCTACAAATTTCACCAAGTTCTAGTGTACACAGCAAACACGACAAGTCCACGTTGTATACCCCTTATTGTTATTGCTAAAATCTTGTGTTGCAACCAGGGCCGACCCTGGGCCTAAGCCACGAGGGCAACCGCCCAGGGCCCACTCTGAAAATATAGTCCATATCTATATATACAAATATGCCCATTAATTTTGAAGGTAATTAGTCCATTAAAAGAGACCAACCAGGTGAAGGTCTAAACTTTGAAGCGTGAAGTGAAATTAAAGAGTCGGTTCACGAATCTCCAGGCGAAATTAAAGTGAAAACTGCAGTGCCCTTCCCCGTACCTATATTCTCGATACTGATTCTTAAAATTGAAGGATTGAAGTGTGAATCGAAGCGGCGGTCCAGGGGTTAAGCAACCAGGCGGAAGTAAAGAAGTCACCGCCCTTCTCGAATCTGCAAATGGTGGGGTCCGTTTGCTCTAATCTTCTCTCGAAGTCAAGAAGTCAAATACTCACCGGTTGCTGCGTCGGCCCGTCGCTCTCTTCCTTCTCACGGACAGTTGCTACCGTCGGCCTGTTGCTACCATCTTCCTTATCCTGAATTTTGATTCTCAAATATTCTCTTCCTTCTATCGAACTGTAAGTAGTTTTCACTTATTAGTGATTTTTTATTATTATTTAGTTTAGGGTTCTTGACTGATTTCTGATTAATGTTATTATTATTTAGTTTAGGGTTGTTAAAAGTGATATTCTTGATTCTCAAATACTCCTTTTTTAATAAATGTTTTTTATTCACCACCAATTACCACATCAACAACATGTTTCCATTTATTAGACAATAGTTTTGACCCAATTTTGTAAAAAACACCCATAAGACTTATTGGACGGAATATGTAAAATACTAAGGGACTCTAACCTTTACAATTAGCAGATAAAAGAAGAATTACAATATACAAAGCATATTAAAAGATACAAATTACAATATACAAAGCATGCGATCACAAAAGTATACAAAAAAGTCCAATTTTTTAAAAATGATTTTCTGTTCTAACATGCCTTAAAAAACTAGCAATTTCGAGTGTAAAGGCGCGCCTTGACATGCACCACATCTAACACTCATGTCTAGGGCCATTTTTTACGGCAGAGCCACGCCTCGCACCTTGACGACTCCATGACGCGCCTTTTAGAACACCGAAAAAAAACCCATGCAACATGCTTGATCACTAGAGGACCAGTTAACCAAATTCCATCCCTTGATATCCCATGAATGAAGTTTCTACGGCCATTAATCTTGAGCATATTGTGGTAATACTTTAAAGTTCATCTCCTATTAGCAAGGTTCTAAATAATGTGAGGCGTGGCGTGGCAGCATGGTCAAGCCTTAACCTTTGAAAGCCATGGCGAGGTCACGGCGTTTGATAAGGCGTGACTTAAGGCGGTAATTCCTTATATATATAAAATTATATAAATAAATATAAAAACCTCATAATTATAGGTTTATAACGTAGTTAATCAATCTTTTTCTTTGTTTTAGGTATATCCAACCATCTTTATAACTGAATAACTATACATATTCGGCTCAAATGGCTCAGTACATCTAACACGCCTCCAAACTCAAAGAAATTACGAGTAACTAAAATTCGATCAAGTTTACTATATTTCAAACCATCCGCATTGATTCTAGTAAATCAACGGGCGCCATATGTAATTTCCATCCGACCCGCTTCATCTATGAATGACCGAGCTTCTCAAGCACGAAATTGAGACCCCTTCCTTACGCATTATTCCTAACTTCGTTGAAATTGCCAAAAAAACAACCCATACATAATCTTTATATGAATCAATTATTGAAATTAAATTCATTCAAAAAACTTTATTCAATGTACGATGTTGGGAGGCATACACATTAATGATGTCTATATTTTTACATGAATATTGCAACCATTTCCCTTTAACAAAAACAAAACCATCCACAAAGGGAATTCATCTACAGAGTTCATCATGGTTTCCTGAAAATGTATCAAACTTGTCACCTTTTGCTATTGTGTATCAAACTTTCAAAGTTACCATTTAATGTATTAAAGTTTATAAAGTTACCAATTAATGTATCTAACCTACTAGAGGAAGTCACATGCTGATGTGTCACCGGTTTTGATGACTTGGCGATGACGTGGTGATGACATTGCTTCTGTGATGGCTTTTCCCTTTTAAAAACAATTCGAAACAAATAATAATAATAATAATAATAATAATAATAATAATAATAACGTTTCAAAGTTCCCGTTCCCTAAACTTAATCTATTCAAACTGTTTTGATGATAAAGATTGCATATTCACCATTTACATGCCTGCAATTCCGGCGAGTTTCACATGATTCCGGCCGACGAAGATGGTTCAATTTTAGGGTTCAATCGTATTAGGTCTACCAACGAAGATGGTTCAGTTTTAGGGTTCAATCATCAGATCTACTAACGAAGATGGTTCGAATCGTGGTATGTGATGGTTTGATTTCATCATATCTACCAACAAAGATGGTTCGATTAAGAATCGGTTTAGGGTTTTTAGTTCTTGCTATAGCCAGACCTGTTCATAATCGCTTCTCAACGATATAGGGTTTGATTCATCTTCTCCAATGATTATAGCTTTCATCTTCTTATCAACGATTTAGGGTTCGATTTATTAAGGTAAGTTCAATTTAGGGTTTATCATCACTGTTTTATGTTTCTTCTTACACCTTTTGGTTGGGGTTTTGATTTGATTTTTGGGGCTTGTATCAGATATGTGTTTCTTTTATGGTTCATATTGATATGCGATATTGAATGTTTGAGATTTGTTCATGGTTAAAATCGATTGTTATGTGAGATATGTTCATTTCTATGTAAGATATGATTTGTGTTTCTTTTATGGTTAAAATCAATTTGTACTTCATTTGTATGTGAGATTTGTTCAACTTCATTTGTATTAATTCAAATCTGTAAGAATGTGTATTGCTTAAGTTTATGAGTTATGCATTCATCTTCTGTGTTTGTCTTCATCTTAGTTCATGTTCATAAGCTTTCATATTTTGTTTCAATTGTTGATTTTTTAGATTTAGCCATTCATGATGATGAAGATGATCTATGTTCTTCCAGATCTTCAAACTGCCTTAAGTTTTTATTTTTATTTTTAAAAATAATAATAATTTACTGATGTGGCAATTAAAAATAAATAAAAAATAAAAAAATTACCTGCTATCTGGTGTATAGGTTTCCTGATACATTAAAAGGTAATTTTAAAAGGTTGGATACATTAAATGGTAAGTTTCAAAGTTCAGTACATACAATAGCAAAAGGTGACAACTTGGATACATTTTGGTGTACTAAACCTTTTTATAAACACATAACTCCTAATATCTTTGTTGCTTCAAATCACTAACAACATCTCTAACTGATATCGCCTTAATTATATACATATTTATGCGATATCTGTTTATTTTTAACCTATTAATGTGCATATATAAGATAAATAATACAGATTATCTTTAGTTATTAAACTAGTTAACATGTAATATTAACTAAAACGTTTAACATGTAATACAACATAAATAAATTATGTAAAGAAATTTAAACAAACATAATCATATTCATAGAAAAAAATAACTAATAAAACATCATATTTATCGAATGTTGGAAGATTGAATTAAGACGGACTTTCATATTTTCAGTAGTATTTCTTTGTAAACTACATTCATAGTTTTATTTGTTAGGTTACTATCACAATCATAAAAATAAAACCTTGAGAGAATTAAGTATATTAGGTGCATACAATAATTCTTAAAAATATTATGAAAGTTTACCATAATGTATATTATCTGAACTGAAATATGATACCTCCATAGTGTATAACATTGATACCATGTATGTGTTCAACCTTTTCATCCATTGGAACAAAATTATTCTCTTAAAAATAATTTCAATCAAAAAGATGTTCATTGATATTATATAACTATTTATATACTCATCCCCTTTGTTTATTACACACCCCATTTAATGCACGCTTAGTCATAATTATTTTTGTCCAAGTATAATTATAAAAAACATAGTGTGTTAAAAATAAGAGTCAAACACTTAAATATAAATAATTAATGTTTGTTAATTTTAAAATATTAGAATTACTTTAAAATATAATTTAACCATATCTTTTCATTTCTGTTACATAAAACCCAAATTATAAATCATAACGAATATATAAATCACTTCATTATCTTATAATACCATTGTCTCAAATTCTGATGTCATACTCATAACCTTCTTTTTTACAGGCAAAGCTCTAGTTGGTTAATCAATTACATCACAGTTTAATCAATATTCTATTATAAAATCACTGGCATCGGAAAACAGATCGATAGTTTAACGTTATACGATTATGTCAATGAAAAAGATAATTGATTTAGGCATTTACAAACATAAATTATCCTATGAAAAGGTATTGTACCTCACTAATATGTTGTAAATATATATTCTCATATAGTTTAAATAAAAAACATACCTTGTAGAAAAAGATTACTAATTTAGTGATTTATAAAATAAAAGTTAACCATAAATATGTTCACTCGTTTAGAGTTTTATAAAGAAGATAAGTAAGAAAATACATATTTCGATTTAGAATAGATTAAGTGTGATTATATTTCGATTTACACTAAATCAAAGATAGTAACTTACTTTTTTCAATGGCTATGAAATATCCTTTTTCGACTAATAAAAAATTTAAAACTATATAACACAATACGTCTAAACAGTCCTAATTGAAGACGTGGGTCAAATCACACATGTGTGACACTTCGCATCCATCATATTAGCATGTCACGTAGTTTGAAAACTATATAAGGACATCTTGTGCTTCAAGTAAACGAATTTTGTCCTACTTTTAGCCAATTCTAAGGTTTCAGAGACTCATAGGACGTACACAAGACAGATTTTGGTTTGGAATTTGAAGATCGAGCTTTAATATTATATAGATAACTCTTAGATCTCTACTTATACAAGATTACTCTTCGAATTTTGCTTTGATTTCAATTATTTATATGATACGAAGTTATATAATATTCTAGTTTTGAAAAAACCGCATATCAAATTTATGAATGAATGTTGGCATCATCTTTTTGACTTTTTCTTGTAGACGTTTGGTTTATATGATTAATTTTTTGGTAAAAGAGAACATGTGCAACTAGCTGTTAAAATTATCGGGTGTAACAATACAAGAGTGTATAAAATAGAATTAAGATACGTAGAATTATATCATACGTACAACATGTTTTTAACTTTTTATATTGTTAAAAGTAGTTCATTTTACTATACTAGCATGCTACCCGTGTAATGTGACGGTAGCAAATAATTTCTACCCGATAACGTAATATGATGACAACGGATAATTTTCTTTTGGTAACATGTCTATTTTCTTTATCTTTTCTTTATTTTACGGTTCTCCATAAACTCTTTTATTGATTTGTAAAATAAATTTTGAAAATAAAATAATAATAATAATAATAAAAAGATCTCTACTGTAAATTGCATGAAAATACATTGTGTAAATTAGAAAATTGAAACTATTTAAAATTAAGAGATTAAGAAACTAGAGTAAAATAATGGATAATTATATTTTACTTGATTATATGAACTATTTAAAAATGTTTATAAATTGTGGCTATAGGTTATTCATGTTTATGAGTTTTACTTATATATATATTACTATAATTAAGTTAAAATACTCATTATATGATAGAATATTTAATAATGAAAGTTTTTGTTATGAAATTATATTTTTAATAATTAAGTTATTTTGTATTAAGTTGAGTTTTTTTTAATATGGATGTTTAGTTACTAAAATAGAATGTAAGAATCTTTAACTCTATTTAATTATTAGCTACCCCGTTTAATAGTTTTCATTTAGTTTATATGATGGGTAATTTAATAATTTTAAAATAATTAAAATTTAAAAGTTTAAGCAAAACACTTAAATGTTTTATAATATAATATATATAGATTAGTTTATATTTTTTGTATTTGATACAATCAATAGATTGTATTAGAAATGTAACCGAGGCGAGCCTAGTACTTATTGGGCCGGACCTATTTAGTTTTTTTAAGCTCAAGCTAATTGGCTCGTTTACTAATGTAGCCTACACTTTAACTGCTTGAGTTCATGCTTGTTTACTAAAGGAGTTTGAGTTAAGGCTCGAACTCGTTTTGAGTTTTTAACTATCCAAGTCTGAGTAACTTACGAATAAATCGCCTTATTTACATTATTGATTGTATAATATCATTAGTTCTATGTGTTAATTATCAAAAATTTGTTCAAAAGAATTAAAAAAATTTTGATTATAAATCTCATGTTTCACGAATTAAAGAGGCCTCTATCCATACTAACTTTCGTGTTTTCGAATGTGCATTCGAGTTTTTTTAAACAAAAAAAAAGAATTTACAAAGAAACCAAAAAATATATAATAAGTTAGAAAACAAATATAAAAGGGAGTTTAAGGGGCTGTTTGTTTGCTGATTAATAGAACCATTCAGCGCTGAATGATGAATCATTTAGCATTTAGCGTGTTTGATTGTTGTATCTGAATAAAGACTGTGTTGAATCATTTCACCTTAAAGTGCATTCTGAATCATTAAGCACTAAGTATTTTACCCTAATACTCCTTCTTTCACACGTTGTCTTGTTAAACAATCATATCTTATAATATAGTATATTACTATTAAGGTTAAGATGATAATTTGCATCATTCAGATTGTTCATTCGGGACATTATACCACATTTAGAGGTAGATTCATTCAGAGCCTTTGAATTATTCAAACCACAAAATCATTTGGTGCTTAATAATTTTGTTTTAATAAACAGCCCCAAAATCGATTTTATCATAAACCTTTTTCTTTAAAAAAACAAGAGCATTTAAAAGAAAATAATGTTAATTATCGTTAAGATGTGTCGATTTGAAAAGTAAGGTATTGTTTGTTTATTAAGAGGTTCTGAGTCTGAATCTGAATACCATGTCTGAACATTAAGAGGTGATTCTGAAGTCTGAATGTTCATTCATATTTTGCTGTTTGTTTTTTGAAATATCTGAATGGTTATAACTATCTGTTTTATAATATTTTATATTCAATTGTTACATATTTAACTAAATTTAAACTTTTCTAATGATAAAGTAAAATATTTTAATAACAGTTATCAAACCATAATAATATAGGGAATTAAAATCAAAATATATAGAAAAGAGATGCACAACGTCATGTGGCGGCCGACGACGACTGTAAAAGGTGTCCATGTATGTAGAGTAGTGGAGGAGTGGGTGTTGACATGAGTTAGTGAAGGAGTCTGATTATTATAGGATAATGAAACATAAATTCTGTTAAAATGTTATAAGAGGTAATTTTATCTCTTATTCGTTAGGGGATTTTAAGAGGTTTTCATATCTTAATGAAAAAAAAAACAAACAGCACTTACATCTTAATACATCTTATTGATTCAGATTAAGATGTATTAAGACATTTTCTAGAAAAACAAACGACCCCTAACTCAAATTTTGGAAAAACTATAAAATATTTCAAGATTTTTCTTGTTAACATTTTCTCTCTTTTCGACACGTTTGTTTCATTTCGTCTTCTCCCTCTACAATCCTAGAACACAACACTCGATAGAGTCGCTCAGTGCGATGATCTTATGATCAAATAAAGGTTACGAATACTGTAATACCGTATTTTCACCCATAAAATTTTCATTTTAATTAACACTGCGAAAGCGTTTACAAAACATAAAAGTATTTACAACCGAAGATAATCCACTGTTTAACAAAACCAATCAGTTTGAAATACAGTATTACAAAAACTACGACTCGTCACAATTCCAATCAGATTGCCTGTCAATTATTCCCCAGGCTACACCCCCCACAACTGAACCATAGAACTTACCAGTCACCTATAAAAGTAGTGAGACGTAGGGGATTAACACAAAGCTAAGTGAATGAAAGTAAACCACCACAGATACATCAATCAGTAACCGCATGATATCAACAACAGTAAACACATAATTGCCTCACCAGAAGACTGGCGGTTCTACAGAAACCTACAACCAATGCCGGCCAAAGCAAAGGTTTACCGATAGTTCATTTGCTATTCTCACACAGTATTACCTTAAGTTGCAACAAATGCATCAAAAGGTTACAATACTGATTAGCCGATAGCAAACAAACTCAACCCACAGCCCAGTCGAGACTGACTTCACAACACAGGCGCAACAATTAATTAACAAACCACCAGTTAATCAATTAGCAGACAAACAGTCTATCCATGCATCAATTCACAAACAGTTGCAACCAAATCAGTTACAACTAATATCACCCGTGAGTAAACATCCACTCACCTCGAGTTCTTGAACTCCCACTCAGTGGTCTAATATTACTGAGCCTTGTCCTTTCCTGAGATCAGAATAAACTAAAATCAGTATTCAATTCATAAATATATATTCAAACATATATTTATATCCCTCTTTTATCAGACACACATAAAAGATTCACATATGCATATACATACAGCATATAGCATCAAATAGCCAACACATACTCAAAACTATCGGATTTCAAAGGAAATCCGATACATCCATCGGATTCCGCTAAAACCATCGGATTTCCAAGAATCCGATACTTCTGTCGGATTTTGAAGGCAATCCGCAACTTCCATCGGTTTTCCACACTTGTCGGATTTCATGAACTTTGGATTTCCACAACACCCGGATTCATAAGTTCCAGATTTCAATCTGTCGGAATCCACCATCGGATTTCAAAAGTGTCAGATTTCATGTGTTCCGGATTCTAAGAACCGGATTTCATCATTCTCGGATTTCCAACACTCGGATTTCAATATCATCGGATTTCATCATCTTGTTCATTAAGAATCCGCAAACTTCATCATTCCACAATCCGATAACTTCATAGCTTTTATAAATCATAATTCTAGTTCATATAATTCATATGCAAGCTTACCAAAACATATACAGACATGATTAAACATCCAATCATGCAGCATAACACTTTTAAAATCACATAAACACTTAGAACACACAAAACCCACCAACAAAGGTTTCTATCATGTTCCTAACTTGGTGTTCATAACAAAATCCAGCATGATGATAATCAAAATCATAGCATGCTAATAAGAATCATATTTCAAGAAGCATAGAAGAATCAAACAAACCTTAAACTTGAATTCACTAACTCAAATCACCAAAACCGATTCTTTCTTCTTCTTTTTCTCTCGGCAAACACACAACACACTTACACAAGAACTTGATAATGAGATAATACATGTTACCAAGCACACGTATACAACCTCCCTTGAAACAACAAGCAGGAGGTGGCATGCGATTGATAATTTAAAAACACATCAACATGCATATGTACACACACAAATCCGTACATATATATTTACATATATATATATACCAACATACTAGTTAAGAGTTTAATAACTAATAATTAAATAACCATAATCAAATAATATTTCACGTGTGAACATACCCAAGTCTACGCAACTACTAGATCCGATCTCAGGATGTTACAAATACGGCCCTATATGGATGTCACTGCGTACCCAGTCCACTAACTTAACATCGTTGTTAAAAAAAGGTTACAAATCATTAATTTCTCCATGATTCCAAATTTCTGGAAGAAAATCTTAAAAAACACATCCTACATTTGTAGATTCTCACATCTTTAGGTTTGCGCTCTGTTTCTTGAGGGGTTTTTTTGTCGTGATTTTCGTATATCAAGTTGTGTTTGTCAGCTTCTTAATCCTTGTAACTTGATTTATGTCATGATGTTATGTGAATATTATGTTGTGTTTGTTAGTCTTTTAATAAAACCACTAGATTAGATGTACACGTGATACACGAGTAAAATTAAAATCATGATAAAAGTAAACATTAATAAAAAAGCTATTAAATAATCATAAAACATGAAAGAAATAATTTTTTTAAAAATGGCGACAAACGGCTTCAACACACAGACCAGCGGTACAAGTGTCGACGCAAGGTTGAGTACACATGTGACGGCATAAACGTAGTATCATGATACGAAATGACATGATTGTATTTTTGTACAAGTGATCGATTATTATTGTTACAATTAGGGCAATAAAGTCAAGTATTTATTTGTTATAATTAAAAATAGTTCTAAAGTATTTTAAACTGATAAAATTAAGAATTTGGTTAAATATGATATTTTAAGATGTTATAAAGTTAACTATAATATTTGTAAAATAGGATGGGTAAATAAAATATTTTAAGATTTTTGAAGGACATATATGAAATTTATTTAATAATTTTGATTGACCAATGAAAGTCAAAATTTGAATTTCAATTTTGATTAAATGAATGATAAGATTGACTAATTAAATTTATTTTATTAAATAAAAAATTATGATAACTTTGATGAATATTAATGTTTTACTAGCTTAAGACCCCGTCTATAAATAAAGGGGTGGTAAAAATAAATTTTAAAATTTTATAGTATTAAAAAACTAATATATATATATATATAATTTTGAAACTTACATAAAAATATAAAATCCATTAGGAAATAAATCAATTAGAAACCATAAATTCATACATAACATAATCAGATATTTTTGTAAAACTTCTTTATAAAGCCCTATTAAATTAAGGTAGAACCTTAGGTCTAAATCCCTTCTACTTTACATCTGTAGCCGGTGGAATTTAAACTCGAGGCCGCCAATAACCATTAAAGTCCTATTAAATTAAGGTAGAACCTTGGGTCTAAAAGGAATGCGGTAAGAATCTTTTTCTACGTTGATCTTCACCTTTTGTAGATCTTATGGTCAAATAGAAATGATAAGAACTTTGAAGAAAATGATTTGCAAACTACTTCTTTTTTTTTGGCTAAACACAAAGGGAAAGCTTCCGAAAAAGATATTTGGATTAATTGGTGTGCAAATCCAATGCTTGAATTGTCCTTGTAACTTGTATATCTAGCAACTTGCTAGCATTTAATAAATAGAGTTGTGTTCAATAAAGTCCATTTAAAAAACATAGTTTTAAAATTTTAATATTCAATCACTGGTGATTCAGTATACAATCACATGTGATTTGTAAAAGCATCATATGTGAATTATGAAATATTACGAAAATGTCACCCCGCCCAAATTTTAAAAATTTAATCTTGATCATTGATGCCATTAATCCAAAGATTAAAATTAGTCCCTTAAAACTATAAATTAATTATGGACTATATTGAACATTCTTCTTAATAAATATACCCATTTGCAATTAAAAAAAATCATATATTTATATATGAAGACACAACTTATTGCTAAATGGGTCGGATCATCATGTTTGTTTGTTGGCCCAAAAATAACCTCTTAATGGATCATATCCTCCGACCCGTTCTTTTCGTGAGGCCACGCATGATACTCATGAAACCGTTCTTCTCCAACACAGATCGACGTACTACGTACGTACGTGCAATATTCTCTAGATCAAATCAATTCTATCTCTGATTTCAGGCTTCTCGATCCACCACCATCAAACCCTAATATCTCCATCTGCACTTCGATTCAAGCTTCTTCATCTGCAATTTCGGTGTAACTGATCGATCAAGGTATGCTGATCCTCATCTTAATTTAGTGATCCGGCCATTTTTTCATCTGTATCCAACCAAATGTTCGTTTTTCTTTATTCTTAACTGTTTGTTAATGCGTTTTGATACGCGCTTTTCTTAATTCTCGATTGTTTATGTCCATTAATGGCCATTCGATCTGCTCCATGAATGCCTGCCTTGTTTCTTCTTGATCAAGTATTCATATTATTGTTATGGCAAAATGCTAATAAATTTGTGTTTCCATTAATATGCTAATATTCTCTAAGTGTTCATGGCATCATGTACATCTTATTAACATAATTTTTGTTCCTTTTTGATTCATATATATTATGCTAATAATTTTGTTTCATCTTCTATCTTCTATCTTCTATCTTAAATCTGTGTTTATGTTTATCATCATATGCTTATAATTCTCACTTGTTATTTATTAGTTTGATCATGCCAAGTATGTATATTAGTTTTTATTAGTTTTGATCTATCATTTCAAGTATGCTTATAACTTACTAGTTATTAGTTTGATCATTCAACCCATTTAGACATGGATAGTGTTCGAGCGTTTCATTAGTTTAACGATCCATTCTCAACATGTGTGTTTTGTGCTTCTCAACCCCGTCTAGACATGACTCGTGTTAAAGAATCAAAAAACAAAAAAGGCCTAGACTTTAGTTGGAAAAATGAAGCATTAGAAAAAACATTTCTCGAAACATGTATACACGAAAAAATTCAGCACTTAATGCTGATTCGTTCCAATTCCGCGTATTTGTTTACCCAAAAAAAATGCTCCTTGCCCTGTGACCGATTCTGCATAGGAGACAGACCACACAATATAATACCCTCATATCCTTCTATTCTACCCCTCTTCATCAAACTGTGATATATCTCTAAATCAACACAGTTCTGTCAATTTTAATTGGAATTTTCTATTCGGTTGCGTCCAAATCAAGGTATATTGATTCTGTTCGGTTTTGAGCTTTGAATTCTGCAATCGTTCAATGATTATGCATGTTGATGTATACCGATTTACTGGTATCGAAGAATGATTTTGCTGTTTTTCATATTTTGTGTATTTTTCCATGATTTTGTACATGATTCTGCATCTTGATGTGTCTCTATTTTTATATTTTTTCCTATTCCAGTGGTTCTGCAACTACAGTATTGATGATCGAAGTTTAAATATATATACACACACACTAGATGAATCTTCTAGTGCCAAATCATTCTGCTTTAACAAACATCAAATTATGATTCTGGAGAATCGGAGATTCAAATATGCCACATTTTATATATGAATCTTACCGATTTTTTGAAGATATTATAATCGCTTTTGTGTTTTGCTTATACAATGTGTTTTCTATTGATAGATGTAAATGATAAGAAATGTGACACTTAAAGGCCATTAGTTATGCATATCCTTAGGTTAACACCATTGTTTTATTTTTCTATTCAATGATTGCAGTACTATTGTGAACTTGTAAAGGTATCATATAAGGAGATCAACCTACACAATTACCTTTTATTAATATTAAAAGTTTTTCTCATCATTCTTATGTTCATTGTGCAATTGCTTTGATAGTAGTTTATGCTTCTTGCAGGAAAATTATGATATTTAGTCTATTCTCATCCTCATTCAAGAGGAGGGAGAAAGTTCTACCTAAAGTCAAACTTTGCATTATTTTTTGCCATTCTAGTCAATTCTCATCCTCATTCACAAAGTTATTAACAAGTTCCCTAATGACTTATTACAATTGGTTTCGAAATCTCATAGTCTCCATCATGTATGATCCTCAAATTTGTTTAACGATATACATCAACGATGATGGGTAATGCAAAACAAGAGCTACTAGCATTGTTTATAGTCCATTGAAACAAATATTGACCATATCATGCTATTAATACAGTGTGACTTCATGTTTTACCAGGTTTGTATATTTGGCGATGGCAGGCCAAAGCCAGCGTTTGAATGTTGTTCCAACCGTTACAATGCTTGCAGTCGTGAAAGGTCGGCTTACTGGTGCCACAAGAGGTCATGCTTTGCTAAAGAAGAAAAGTGATGCTCTGACTGTGCAATTCCGTCAAATCCTCAAGAAGATTGTCTCGACGAAAGAATCAATGGGAACAGTTATGAAATCTTCTTCATTCGCCCTAACAGAAGCCAAGTATGTTGCAGGTGAAAATATCAAGCACATTGTTTTAGAAAATGTCCAAAATGCCTCTGTTAGAGTTCGATCACGCCAAGAGAATGTTGCAGGCGTTAAGCTACCCAAATTCGAGTATTTCACAGAAGGCGAGATGACAAAGAATGATTTGACTGGATTGGCGAGAGGAGGGCAACAAGTACAAGGCTGTCGTCTTGCTTATTTGAAAGCCATTGAGGTTTTTGTTGATCTTGCGTCTCTCCAAACATCATTTCTAACGCTTGATGGTGCGATCAAGACCACAAATCGCAGGGTCAATGCCTTAGAGAATGTTGTGAAGCCAAGATTAGAGAACACAGTGATTTATATTAAAGGAGAGTTGGATGAGCTGGAAAGGGAGGATTTCTTTAGACTAAAGAAGATACAAGGTTACAAAAAGAGAGAGATTGAGAAGCAGCAAGAAGCTGATAAGAAGTTTAAATTTGAGGTTTCTTCAAAGAAAGGTGGGGCACCTTTGTTATCTGCAGCTCAAACAAAAGATGAAGATATAATATTTTGAGGGTGAAGATCACAAGTAATATCATTTCTCCACTTTCATTTATCATTTCAGAATGAGTTCATACACTTTTAATGAATAAGTCATATTCTTTTGTTCAAATAAGGTTACAGTTCGAAAACCCCGAAATTTGTGGCCAATTTACACCAACACTTTACCTTGTACATTTTGATAGCTAGGCTTATTCTTATATATGCGATAAACACGCAAGTGACGTATTGAGGCTGCCAATTCCGGACCTACTCCCGACATTTCTAGCGAGTGACGTATCGAGGTTGCCAATGCTGATTAGAAAGACTGATTTGAGGTTAAAGATTGTGTAGCAGTTGCAATTGTGTCTGGTGAATGCTGCTGTAAACCAACACTAGAATTGTTGATGCTGTCTGTCTCCCAAGGTATGAAAAAGGATTCTTATAGTTATTTCATATAATAGTAATTAAGTTTCGATTTTATTTTAGTTAGATCACTCATATTTTCAAGTCACCTAAAAATAGTAACAAAGTTTCAAAGATGTTTCATTTTTGAGACATTTCGCTTTTTTTGCTTGTTACCGAGTAAACTTGGTTTATTTATCATTTAAATTGGTTATATAATAAATTTAAATGATAAATAAACCAAGTTTACCTAGTAATCTGCAAAAAAGGTAATTTCCTAAGAATATAACACTTTTAAACTTGATTACTATTTTCATACAACTTAAAAGTACGAGCGATATAATAATTGAAATAAAACTAAAACTTAATTACTATTCTATAGAATAAACCTCCTCCTTCTTCTTTTTAATTTGTGTACAACATTGGATCACTTACTCTAGAAAGTATACCCAATTATATGTCAATTTGAGAAGGATTCATGATAAGCTGATGACACATTAGATAAGTTCATCCCAACTCCAATGCTCGGCCCTAACTTAAATTCATAACATATTATTATGAAAATTTGAAGGTCTAGTTTTTCCCTTAGAAAGGTATGATTTTTTTGAACGGCTTCTAATTTACCCCAAATTCGTCCACAACGGGACTCTAACACATAACCTTAGGCCATGAGCAACACCAAACATAAACTACATCAATATAACTAATAGAAGCCTTGGGTTTAGAAAGTTATAAATGCAATGCAATTTACTTTTTTTTTAGATTAAGGATCAAGATGGAGTATCCTGGTCAAGGTAAAAGTTCATTTGAGAACCGTTTTTATTGCGAGAATCGCGAGAACCAATCTTAGCCGTCCAATTCCCCCTCCTTCAATTGGATTGTCTACCTAAGAATTCCTTACATGCACTTTGCCACACTCAATCCCCCCCGGCTCTTCATCCATGAATTCCATTATCAAAAATGAATGGTTAAGATTGATTCTCGCAATTCTCACAATAAAATGGTTCTCAAATGAATCATCCGCTCCCGATCAATAACATCAAACCTTTTGTAGGCTTTATTCAAGTTTGAATACCTTTTTATTTTTTTTTTCTTTTTTACTTGAGGCTGTGTTTATCATCTTAAAATGTATGCAAATTGTGTAATGGATTTAGGTAGAAAGGTAGATGGATTATAAACTTACTTGCTCATTTTCTATCAAATAAATAACAATAAATGTGTGAAACTTCAATTTTTCTTTTTGGTTTTTTTCAATGGTGGATCTGGGACACATGTCAGCCCAGCCCACACACCCTCAGACATCCAAAAAAAATTATTATTTAAGAATTGAGAAGGGTTTCATAATATTAAAATTTTCTTAAAGGAAGAAGAAATATATTATGTAGTACCAACATTTATATATACTAGTAAAGTAACCGCGCAATGCTGCGACGGTAAATAATTTCTATTTTACATTATGTTGCTTTTAAAAATGTAATAATATTTTATTCGCGCAATTCAATGTTACGAAAAAGTATCGTACAATGTCAGTTTTTTATTTTTTTTATTTGCATCAACTATTTTATTAATTTGAATAATAAATTCTAAAAGACATTAAAATAAGAAAAATATTTATATTTATGAAATAAGGTGAGAGAAGTTAATAAGATTTTGAAAATTATGTTGATGTGGGTTAATAATTGTGTTTGTCTGAGATTGTGTTTTAGTTTTAGAGAGAGATTTTAAATAGATAAAAAGTTAAAGTAAATTAGGAGAGAGAATAACCAAAGGGGCTTGCCCTAGTGGTAAGGGAGTTTTCCCGGTAAAAGAGAGGTATTGGGTTCAAGTCTCTCTAAAAGGTTTCTTCCTAGGAGTAGCTGAGCATAAGACTTGGCCAAATTTAGATTAAAAAAAAGTATACAAGATGTTGAACAGAAACCAAAATAAATATGCCTTTGGTGTTGATGATTTTATCACATGAAGTGTAATGGAATTTACTAATGACTGATTAAGTTTAAGTTCATTTTTATATAAGTTAAGAGGTGCGGAGTACACACTTATATAAAATGAATTTGTTATTGATATGATGACGAATTAATTAGGGGGTGTAGTTAGAGTGGTTCGAAACCGGGGCCCGGATTAGATCAACTGGTTTCGATCCTGTGCCATTACCGTTGAGACGAAGCTGTTCAAAAAAAATTTAGGAGATAGAATGAAATGGTTAAAAATGGTATTTTAAAAGTTTAAGTAAATTAGGAGAGATAATGAAATGGTTAAGAAGTGGTATATTATACATTCAAGTTATTTAAAGTTAAGAGTTTTTAAGATTGTAAATGTATTATAAAGGAGTAAGATAAATTCAAAAATTATATAATTAAATAAAACAAACATGACATATAATATAGAAAAAATAAATTTAATTTAGTACTACTTATATAAACTTTTTTAACATTAATGTATACACATTAATTAACTAAAGTTTAGTTTTTTTTTATTTTAATATCATAGAGAACATATATTTAAACTTAAAGAATGATAAGAATGATATGGTTTCGATTTTTTTACCACCGCCATTGGTTAAGCTTTTCAAGAGGCATGTTTGTTTTTTAATCTTTTCAGATGGATATTATTATACAGGAAACAGGGTAGGTTTCTCAAATTACAGGATTTTGGATTTTTTGTAAAATCGTGATAATCATTTTTCGAATTTGATATTTCGATACTTGTGTTTGGGTATCACAAAATTCTAATTATAAAGATAATTCTACAAGAACAACTTTGATACAAGACACTGAATCAAAGTCTGAGTTTCTGGATGGTGGAAGGAATTCGAATTTCAGAGATGATCAAATGCATATGTTTTGAGTATATATATACTCAGTATCCCTTAGAAAGTTGGACCCTGCTAGGGGGCGCAACCCCCTTGACCCCTGCCTTTTTAGTTATATTGATAACAAATTCATTTTATATAAGTATGCACTCCGCACCTCCTAACTTATATAAAAATAAACTTAAACTTCATCAGTCATTAGTAAATTCCATTACACTAAAATGACTATGTGATAAAATCATCAACACCAAAGGCATATTTATTTTGGTTTCTGTTCAACATCTTGTATACTTTTTTTTAATCTAAATTTGGCCAAGTCTTATGGTATGCTTTTGCTTGTATTATTAACCAGTTGGTTTGTAATTTCAGTTCAATTAATGCAATTTTGAGTGTTTTTTTTAAATTGTTAACTATTATGTGACATTTCTCTAAAAAAACAAGAAAGACTAGAAACTCGTTTTAAACATTTCTCGGTTAAATCATCTCTTTATAAATTTTGTCATCCATTATTTTTAGTTAAAAGCAATGTCTACAATTCTTAATATAAAATTATAATTTAAAAAGAAAATATTACCGAGACAAGTAACGTAAATATCTAATTTGTTAATAAAGATAATGTGCAGTTTATTTGGTCAATAAACGCGTGTGAACTTCTATTTATTAGAAAAAGGAAATATTGACATGATAACCTTGATTTTGGACACATCGTCATCACATTTTAACAATAAATTGAAATTACGATCATTTTTTTTGTAAGATTAAATTTATAATTCGTATTATAACAAATTAAAATTTACAATCATATCTAAATATACTTTATCTTTACAAGAGTAATTGCCCGTGAAATATTAAACATTAATAAGAAAATTTTATTTCAAGTTAAAGTCAAAATTAGATTTCAGTTTTACCAAAATGAATAGTTCGGCTTTGATAATTAAATCTTTTATATAAATCAATATTCAATAGTAAAGATTGTCTAATAGATTCTATTCATGTTAGTCTAGCTTATGTTAATTTTTAAAGATTGATAAATTTTGATATTTAAGTGTTTTTCTCGATAATTTGTCCTTTTAGAAAAGTCGATCCTCGTACGAAGACAATAATTACTTTGTCGATTTCAAGCTCATTCATATATTATAAAGACTTTGTACGGAAAATAAACCTTGAAATGTTAAGTTTGTTGCAAGCAAAACTAACATGAATAAAAAAGAGAAAGAGAAAGAGGGAAATGAAGAAGGTGTTAAAAGATGGTAATTATGAGAGAGGGATGTACAAAACATATGAAAAAAATCTGACATTGAAGTGGAAAACTCAAATTCTAACATATTAGAAACTCATGTATTACATAAACAGCAATAACTATAACTAATGTTACTGAAGCATGGTATGAAGAGGTAAAATGTAGACAATTATATCTGAAAGTAGATAGCTTGTACCAATGATTTTTAAAGCAGTGATGTACAAATCAATTATGTATTACATATATAAGTAGTTCAAGTAAATAATATATAACACGTGTTGAATACCAATGTTATAAAAATTCGTGAATCTTTAAGTCTCTGTACGAATATTAAGGAAATATAAAACCGTTAACTTTTTGTGAAAAACATGTATCTCTTTTTGATGTCTAGGAAAATGAAAATGCAAGCTATCAAAATCATGACAAGTGACAATTAATCAAGATACTTATTTATAAAATATTAAGATTAAGATATATCATAACTAATTTTATTAATATCTCTGTAATGTATTTAATAAGTGTCAATAAGTAACTTTGGATCGAAACCTTAGAAAACCTACTTTACCAATGACAACCCAAGATATTATAAAAAAGTATTATAACCTTTTTTTTTTGTGGATTCACCCATATGTACAACTATTTGATGCAAGAAATAATTTCCATTATATTATGGAAATACATAATTATGTTGATGATGGTTAGGCCAATGCACTCCTTCCCTTGTACAAGGTAAAGGTGTTGAATGTGCAATGTATGTAGGGTACTCTTGGCCCGGCATCAATACCGAAAAATCCGATCCATACGATGGTTGTTCCTGTAACACACGGATCGAATGTTTTAATTGATTGTACCACGCAAAAATTAGAGAGTTAGTCATTTGAAATGATGGGTTGTATCTTAATTACAACCCGTCATTGCATCAAAGTGTGTGAACGAACTTACATGTGGTTGTGAATCTACGAGCTTGTGCATCGGCCTTGAGCCTTCAAGAGGGTGATTCGTGCTATGTTGTGACAAAGGGAATGAAGCATTTGGTCTAAACAGATGTTCAAATATCGCCATTATGAGGAACATTGATATCAACACGGCCGTAGCAACAAAGCCAAAAGAGATAGCATTCATTGATGTTCCAAAGTTCTTCCACGGGCCTTCGCCGTCACTTCCTATTTGAGGCGGGCTATGAGGCGAATCCGTGTATGGGTTCCATGGCTTTGATCTTTCTGAATTGAACTCATCCATACTTGTGCTTGGTGACCCTTTCTCCTAGCAAATAAAATCCCTGCAAAAAAAATCAGAAAATATTAAAAACAACCCAAATGACATTTCAAAAACTATCATTGTTATTGATCAATATTCCTTTTGGGAACCAAATCTTGAATTGATAGGTACCCAAAGAGCTCAAATCTTGGTGTTTCTTGAAAGAACAAAGAAAGGGGGGTGTTTTTTAGACTACGAAAGTCGAACTAGTTACCTGTTTCTGAACAAAAACCGCGTACCCTTAAGCTATACACAAGTTTCGCGTCTTCCGAAGGCGGTTTTTGAGAAAGAAAGCCTTTGTTTATGTAGAGAAATGAACACACAACACTCCACCTATGATTCTATTATATGTTAGTGAGAAGAAAACACAAGAGAAGCCACAATCTTTTGTTGTGTGCAATGATACTTGATGCCTAACTTGATGAATACTATACCTTGTTGCCTAGAGAAACCATTAGAAATATAATGAGAAGAGAAACCCCCTTATAAGAAATCAAAAGCATGGGCCTTTTTTGTCTGGAGAGTCACAACAATAGTGACTTATTGGTCCTTTTTTAAAGCAATATTTTCCACTTTTCATCTAATCTTTGAGTTGGCATTATTTTAGTTTTTGCTCTTGGAGGGAAAATGGCATGTGTCTAACAAATCATATACTTAAAACTTAGCCAGGTTAAACTAGATTGAAATCCTTATTTATTTATTTTTATTATTTTATTATCATTTTAAAAATCAAAACATATAATTATTCACTCTTATCTACGGTCTGTTATCATTTTTCTTATATAAATATGAAAGCACGACCTATAAAGAGGACCTAAATTTGATATGAAGTAAGGGCTTATGTTCATGTTCGTAAAAGAACATGAAGTGTCGTGTTTATTAAAAATCATCACGGTTAAACCGGGTTGAATAGATAATATGTTTTCTACTTTTTTTTTGTTATTCATCTCAAAGGGTTGTCATTGTCAGGTCTTATTACCAACATAAAGACGGTAAATTATGTAACCATGACTTGTTTAAGAGATTAAGTTAACTTTTAAAAAATTTAATTATATAATAATCTATTGACTAATAAAGAAAACAAATTAATCAACCTGTTTTCACCTAGACTTGGTTGAAGTTTATGGGTGTCATAATTGAAAGAGAGGGGAAAAATGACATTTCATTAATATAAAACAAAAAATGAATAAAAGCTGCCATAAAGAAGTGAGGGGATGTATCTTTTTGAAATTGAAATATTTCCAAAATATGAGATGGGAACTGAACATCCAACCCCACCAAAAAAAAAACTAAAAAAAAAGAAATTTTAAAAAATGTAAAAGAAATTTGAAAGGATAAATCATGTAGGACAGCTAGACAATATACACAATAAAGATTTGTCATATACAATCAAATATACATGTTTAGACGATAATATCCTTAAACATATAGATAAGAAAAAAACGATTTTTAGAGGTGAAATATAGCGCCGCAAAAGAGCAAAATGTTGCCGTAAAAACTCTTTTGAGGCGACAGATTTAACTATTGCGACGAAAAATGATCCGCCGCAAAAACTTGTCCCAAAAACTTGTTTGCGACGAAAATTTTAACTATCACGGTGAAAAATGACTAAACCCTGTAACTATAAAATTGTCATAATTATTATGCGTAATCAATTCTTGTTGTTTTATATAAATCATTTCCGTGTTCGGATAGAGTAGAGCCATGCAACCATGATTGAAGCCAAGAAACGAACGATTCTAAGGAGTTGATGTTGGCCACATCAAACACCATCTTTTGTTTTTGTTTTCTTTTACGATGGTATCTGATTTTGGATTTTATAACTTGTATTTATTATCGTTTATTTTTGGAGAAAATTACATTTTTTTTAATTTGCGCAATTTTTTAAATATTTTTTCTAATTTAGTGATTTTAAATTTTAAATTAGCTCGATAAGTAAAGTTAGGGTCTTATCTAGAATATGTCGACCTTGTATGAATGGTTGATTTAAAAAGTGTGTTTGATAAAACTAGCTGAAAGCTTGTAATTGGTGTTGGAATCGGATTTAAGTAATTCTATAACCTATAATCTACCTAATTTAAAAGAATTCTATTTTAGAGGATTACGAGGGATTCTATTTTTTATAACTCGTTCAAAATTTTGACACAAGAACGAGGCTTATGGTTTGAAATTATAATCCCAAGCCCTTACAATCATCCATAACCCTGTTGCCGAATACATCCTATATTTATAAGACTATCCATAACTTGGCTTAGCCTAGAGGTGAGGAGCTTTGCTATGATCTTGAATTTAATTAACCAATCTTAATTATGTTAATTTAGGTTCAATTCATTAACAGATAAATTATAACACCGAATTCAATTATTTATTCTATTTAATTTAAAACCAGTCTTGACATATTTCTGGAACATGCACTGCGAAGATGCATATGCTTCTATAAAAATGCCCGTGCATATACAAAAATAAAAATGATATAGAAACAACATGGACAGTAGAAACATAATCGGAAGAAGATGCATCTCAAATACATATGCATAATGCAATAACCAATCCAAAACACATGCAAGACTTAACTAAATCGAAGACAAACTCTAATGTCTCATATGTTTTATAGAACTCGAAAGAAATGAATGAAATTAAAACAAATTCCGTGTATACAATCAAATCAAATCAGTCAAAATCAAAATCAAAATATATAATAAATGCAACCAGAATTCAACAACTTGTGAGGAAATTGAACTATTGAAGTGTTAAGAGCACAATAGATAGGTATGTAAGTTTGTTATTTTAGATAAACCAAGACTATTAGCCATGATATCATTATTAAATTAATACTAAATTTTCAAAAAAAATGTATATGTACTAAATTAGCCATGATATCATTTGAGAACCAATATTATTGCGAGAACCAATATTATTGCGAGAACCAATCTTAGCCGTTCATTTTGGATAATGGAATTTATGGATGAAGAGCGTGGGGGGATTGAGTGTGGCAGGGTGCATGTAAGAAATTTATGGGTAGACAGTCCAATTGAAGGAGAGGGAATTGGACGGCTAAGATTGGTTTTCGTGGTTCTCGCAATAAAAACGGTTCTCAAATGAACATTCCTATATATATATATAGTAAAAATATCATTTGAGAACTATTTTTATTACGAGAACCGTGAAAACCAATCTTAGTCGTCCAATTTTTCCTCCTTCAATGTCACTACCCACCCATGAATTCATCTCATGCACCTTGTCATACTCAATTCCCCCATGGTCTCTATCCATGAATTCCACTTACCAAATAAACGACTAAGATTAAATCTTGCAGTACTCACATTAAGGGTCGGTCCTCAAATGAACCTTCCCCTGTATATATATATACATACTATTATATAAAGCATTTAAGTTTTTTCCTTAAAACTCTTAAATTTTAAGTCATTTAAGATTACTATTCTACCCTCATCTACCAAAAAATGATTCCATAAAATAAACTTAATAACATTCCTTTTTCATAAATTCCGAAATATTCCCTTTCCATAAATTCCATAGCAAAACTTACGAAACAGAATATTCCATAAACTTAATAACATTCCATAAATTCCAGAAATAGAAAATATATAATATTCGTTTTTCATCTGCTAAATAAAAATTACAAATTACATCTAAATTTCATTCTCTTTTCACCTGCTAAATAAAAATTATAAAATTACGTCTTGTGTGTCATATTGATTAATACCTACCAAAACAACTCCTTACAAACCATTTTTATTCACTGTCCCCGCATTACGGGGGTACCCCGCTAGTATATATATATATATATATATATATATATATATATATATATATACACACACACACACACTATATTATAAAGCATTTAAATCATTGAAATCTCTTAATTTTAAGTAATTTGAAATTATTAATTTACCCCTTATTTAACCTTATAAGGAAACTATTATATAAAGTTAATTACATTCTTAAATACCATTTTTATAAGGGTTTAGTATCCGAATATGTATCGAAGTTGTCACTTTTTGCTATTGTGTATACACAACTTTCAAAACTACCATTTTGTGTATCCAACTTTCTAAAACTATCATTTAGTATATCTAACCTGGTATAGGAGGTGACTCGCTGACGTGGCACCGGTTTTGATGACGTGGCAATGAACTTGAGTGCTGACATGTAATTTATTTATTTAAAAATAATTGAAAATATAATAATAAGAATAAGAATAAATAAATAAATGTAATATATAATCTGTTGGGTCGACTGCACCATCGATCTGGATTCAAAGAGATGTTCGACTTAAGTGATTCAAAGAAATCGCTTTGCTGTTCCCATGTGATTACAGATCTATTGGGTCGACTTCACCATCGTATGAAATCGATTCAAAGATTTAGGGTTCTTAGACGGTTCAAAGAAATATGTCTTCATCTTCATCTGTCTTCATCTTGGGTTCTCAAGCAATTACGGTTCATAGGTCTTCAACTTTGCTGATTTACGAGTTCATCTGTCTTCATCTTGGTCGTTTCGATCTCGGGTTTCAACTTGCTTAGAGATCTAGACTTCAAAGATCTAGAGTTCAAAGGTAAGTTTCGATTAATTTAGTGTTCGATTTTAGGGTTTTTGTTTTTTTGAGTTCAATTTGGTTTAAAGATTTTAGGGTTTTCATTTGAGGTTTCAATCGATTCCGAATTTTAGGGTTTACTCGTTTGAGGTTAAACGAGGTTTAAATCGATTCCATATCTTAGGGTTTATTCGTTTGAGGTTTCAATCGATAGGATTCAATCGATTCCAACTTTGAGGTTTCAAGAAGGAATAACATTTGATTGTTTAAATTGTTCTTCAATTTGTTGTTCAATATTCGATTTTCTTCTTCATTAGTTGTTCATCGATTGCTTGTTCCCAGATGTGCTGTTGAGATTCATCAATTGTTTGTTCCAAGATGTGTTGTTAAGATTCATTGGTAGTTTTCTTCTTCTTAATTTATGGTTTGCTTCCAGATACATGTTATTCATCAAGTTCATCTTCATGATGATAAAAGCTACATTTAGAATTTTAAATATAATTAGGCATTATTTAATGACATGGTATCATATGTGGATTAAAAAATAAATAAAAAATCTTAGAGTTACTTGTAACCTGATTAATAGGTAAAAGGGTACATTAAATAGTAACATTTGAGACTTTGATACATTAAATGGTAGTTTTAAAAGGTGTGTATATACAATAGCAAAAAGTGACAACTTCGATACACTTTTTGATACTAAACCCTTTTTATAACTAAATCTTCCATGATAAATAATGTTTAAAAAAGTCAAGTCAATAAAAATTAGTTTTCACCTATACGATATTAAATACAAATTAAAAATTAAATAAAAACGATCTTCATAAACATAATAGTTTAAATATTTTAAATATAACACATATTTTAATTTAAGTATTAGAAAATACGTATAGCTAGAACTTATAAACCTAATAACATGTAACCTAAATTTATATACATTTTTAGATTTTTTAAATGACTCGTGTAATTAAAACAAAAGGTTTAATTTATAATATCTTTAATTTTCTTTTTGTTTCTCATTTTATTGTTTTTTAAAATTAATAAAAGAGTTATAAATAAAAGAGAAATAAAAGAAATAGAAACATGAGAAAGAAAATTGATACATTGAGAACGAAAATTGTTCGATGTCATTATAATGCGTGATACAATAGTCTTACGTTATTAAAAACAGACATGTTATCGAGTAGAAATTATTTTTAGCCGCCGCATTGCGCGGGTACTATGCTAGTGTTTATATATATATATATATATATATATAATGTCGACAAATATCGAAGAAAAAATAGTGATGTATTGAATATAGCATGTGCTATCGTACAAATATATAAAATTCTATATTATATATAAAATAATTCAAAGTTAATATTTATTTTGGGTTTTTATATTCCATACTGTAAACCATAGTAAAAAAGCATCGGAACTCGGAAGTAAAATTTGGAGAGAGTGAAAAGAAAGATCTTGTCACAAGAAAACTTTTGAAAAGAAACTAATTTTTCGCAACTGCCGCTTTACATATTAATGGTTTGAATGTTAAAAATGCAATAGAATCTTGAAAAGTGTTTAATTGCAACAAAAAATTATAACTACAGTGCATGAATGCAATTAGAGTGACTATATTGTTGTATTTTTGAAGCATTATCTTGATAGTCTACTAGATAGTTCACTTGTTTTTCATAAGAGAGAACAAGAGATCAAATACTGATGGCTTTAATAAAGGGTTGGTCAGGTGTTTTAAAAAACAGTCATAGATAACACTGGTTAAAAAGCATATATTAGAGTCAAAGGCTTGTACACCTCCAAGGTAACCCGAATAGGAAAAATCCCTTAAAAATATTATTACCATAAAAAAACACAATCTCTAACACCTTTTTCGACTTAGATGGCCAATTTGTTATGTTATTGGCTTATTGTGTATGGATACGCGAAACATGCAGGAAAGCTTACATGGAACCTCACTCAACCGGCGGGGACTCATCACGTGTAAGCTTCCTCACTTAATGACACACACACCCTCTCTCTCTCTCTCTCCCTCAGTGATAAAGAGAGAATGAAGTTATGAATATTTTCTAGTTTGGAAGGTAAAAAAAAGACGAGTGAGATAATATAGCGGTAATGTAGAATTTAAAGATTCAGAGAGAGTACTGCGACCATACCCAATGCTTTTACAGATAAAAAACAAACACAAAGTTATAAAGACTTGGTGAAAAAGATTATATTGATGACTCTCCTACATATGATATGTAGGCAATTAATTTCAATAAATGACTAAACATACATTAATTATGAATGAATAATACAAAAAAATTATAACTTAGAGACATGATATCTTAAATCTTTATAAACAAAATCTTTGTTCTTTTTCCCTTTGGTGTTTTCTTCTTTTTCTTTTTGTGTTTCCACAAGACAATCACCATGTCCGTGAAAGATGCAAAAGTCTATGAAGTATGATCATGACCTATAACTTCACATTACATCATTTCAATTTTCCAAACATCCCATGTGCATCTACCCATTTTACCTTTCATCTATTTTACCATCTAAAACTACCTTAATTTTGCATTTTTAGTACAATCATTAAAAACTATAAAAATGAATATATATACTCATGCTATTTTTGTCTACTTAATCTTTCTCTCGTCACAAGATGATATGTGAAACCTATTAATTCTCTTTCCTCGTATTATTTATTGATTTTGACACTTGTGTTAATCTTGTGAGTGAAACATCTCTCTAATAATTGTGTGAGATGATATCTTTACTTATGAAATTGATTCTTTCACGAAATGTACAGCACTGTTAAAGAAATGTTACAAGTTAGTGAAACATTTATTTTTATTGAATAAATCAATTTCACAAGTAAAAAATCTCGTCTTCCAAAGATTATACATAAAACTTGAATTCATAACCTCGGATTCATTATATTTTAAATATTGGGCTCAATTGACCATATCGGTCTCTACCTAACTAGCTATATCCCTTATTCGTGTTATATTCACACAAGATCGTGTAGAAACGCATAGTTACATACACCGATAAAAACCTAACACGTGTTCTTTAGTCACAAGTTATATGATTTACCGTCTCTATTTTAATCGTGAAATCACAGATGACCCGGTGTGGGTACCTAGAAATGACATTCCTCCTAACTTTGAATTAGTTAGATAAAGATAGTGTTGAAATTTCAATAATGTTTCTCATTTGTGAGACTCAAATAGTTTTCTATTACTCATGTGTTTGTGCACAAATGAAAGAGAAGAAAAGACACATCCACATGTATGTTTGCATGGAGGATATTGCAATTCCTAACTTGAATTAGATAAATAGGGTATTTTTTGAAATTTCAAAAATGTTTTCTAATTTGTGTGAATGAGATAGTTTCCAATTATTCATGTAGAAGGGACAAAAATTCATATATGTTTTCACCATCCAATTATTGGTGTTCTAATAATTTTTGGGCCCGAAAACGATCTTTCTAACACTTTAGCGGATTTTATCTTTAAGATCCTATATGAGTTTTTGTTGTTATTGTATGTTTTAGCATTTTTAACGTTTCATAAATGAAGTAAAGTTTTTTGAAAAAAATATGAATGAAGTAAATTGCATAGTCCAGAGTTAAAAGACACGTGTCATGGTTGATTCTTATACCTCCGTTTAGAATTTCATATTTCTAGCCTCTACTCTACCCTAATGGGACCAAATAGCCAAATAGTGTAATTGATGTTTAGTAGACCTATATGGGACAATTTTAATTTATTTTTTTTAAAAGAGAAAAATGGACCCATGGAAAAAAGAAAGAACAATAAAGCATAAATGTTGAAAATTTTCTTTTAAATCATAATTCAACTTCCCTTTCCATTTACTTATCCCTTACCTTTGGTTCCTTTTTTGAGACTCCAACCACAACAATTTATTCACAAATTTCTAAACAAAAGTTTACCCTTTTGATTTCTCACTCCACAAACTTTACCCCACAAGGCTCCTAAAGTCCTAAAGCTAAAATGTTCACAAACAACCTCATTAGTTTCATGTTCATGACTATTCTTTTGTATTTCATCCTAAAGAACATAAAGAAAGAACCTCATAAAGGGAAAAAGCTCTAAAATCTATATATATGTACCAAGAATGTTCACAACTACACGCTAGTGTCCCTTTTACGAGCCCCAATGCTCTCTTTGATCATCTTTTGACACGAGTGAGAGAATACAGACTCGATTGCATAGAAAATATTACTGCATAATAAGTAGTAGTTTTCATGGATGTATCATTTCACACATGTTTGGGATCTAGAACCTAGAATGTGGTCCTCCCATGGTTACATATGGGCTTTGTGTGGTTAGCACATGAATGAATAATAGTTTAAGTTTAGAGACACCATTAAGGAGGGAGAGACATGAAAACATGCTTTAGCTTAAAGGTTTGTCACTAAGTGTGGTCCCTTAAAGACCATCTTGAGAATTTCAATCCCCATTCTTATATTATATGTTTTACTTTCTCTACATCTCTCTCTTGCACCCCAAAGGAAGGGCAAAAGTTATGCTATATGGGAGTCATCGCTTAGTAAGATAATATTTTGCTAATATCTATGATATCCTACTTAGAATTAGTCATAACAATAAGAACACGATTAAGGAAGTGTTTATTTTAGCTTGTTAAAAATTTATAAGTTCGGTTTGTTTTTCTTAATCCGTTTTGGCTAATTTTTATATACTTAATATTTTCTTATTTTGAGTTATAAAAAGATTATAAGTTGAAAAATAAAGGGCAAATTACATTAAAACACAATAAACTTTGTCATAGTTACCATTATATACAATCAACTTTATTTTCTTAAAAATAATACAACCAACTTTCATAATCCTCACATTGTATGCAACTTGTTGTATACTACGAAAGTTATGACAAAGTTTATTGTATACAATAGTAACTAAACAACAGACACATAAAAAAGTTATTTGCATACAATGAACGGATTATGATAGTTACCTGTATTATTTTTAAAAATTTAAAATTGATTGTATACAATGATAACTAAAAAAAGTTCATTGGATTTTCATCCAATTTACCCAAAAATAAACTACAAAGTTTATTGAGAATAAGTCAGACTTATTAGCGCTTAATAAGCTAAAACAAACACGTATGAAAGACCGAGAAAATTTCTTAATGAAAACAAAATTTTGATTTCATTATTGATCACAAATGAAAACACTAGAAACGTGTTTGGTCAAAAAAGTATAAACATCAAAGTCTTAAGATTCCATGTCTTTTATTGAAACTTTTAAACAATGAGCGTATTGACTGAATTTTTTAAACCAAACCAATACTGGTTATAAGTTTTTGGTTGGATATTTCGTTTTATAAAATCAATAATTTCGGTTTTGATACTTTCGAGATCAGTACCAGTTCAGTCTTATTCTAGTACCAAGATCACCCAACGTAAAATTTTTGAATCTATTAACATGTTACATAATTCTGCGTTATTCAAATCTTATGTTTCTAACTTTATTTGATTCGAACTTTTGGATTATATTAAAATCTTATGAACTTAATTGTTGTTAGTATTTTACAAAAATTCTTAAAAGGGTATATTAACTTGGAATCCGTATAGGTGCACATAATTCGGTCCAAAAGAGGTACGGGGTTGGTCCGGTCCTGGGCAATCCGGTTTGGGTTTTCCGGCTTTTGATTCAGATTTTTTTGGTTTGTTTTCCGTTAAAATTTTGACAATTAAAATTACATATTGAGAATTTAAATGGTTGTACACTTGTATAAAATAAAATTACATAGTATTGAAATAACTAGAATGTTTTATAAATTAAACTACATATTATTCGAAACAAATAATGTCACAAAATATTACGATACAACTATTGAAATGTAAAGTCGGGATTGACATTCCAATATTTGTAGCTATCGTCAGTATATCCATTATTGAACGACTTCCTTTTGGGTTATGTTAGACGATGAACTTGCGTGAATTCTATTTTGAGTGTCGTCAACATATTCTTCACTGTCTTCTTCAAGTTCGGTGGGTTATTGTTCGATGTTCCTAATGCGACTGAGTTATCTATTTCATCGCTTAAAATCTTCTCCTCCAAATGAGTCAAGCCTTCTTTAAGATCCACATCGTTTTGACATCTTTCCGTAGAATCAAAATAATCCTTAAGCATATGGCCATTTGCACCGGCTCGTTCATCAACATACACCCTCATGCACTTAAAATTTTGCCGCTAAAAGAAAAATAACATTCCGAAGCTACACTACTTGCTTGAACCGTTAGTACATCTCTAGTAACATTTCTATATTGGTAATTTACCTTTTTATTACACAAATAGATATCTACTTTGTGGTGCCCTATTAAAGTAAGTAAGAACTTAAAATTTTCTTTTAAAGTTTTTGCTCTAACCGGAGTTCCTAACGTTGAATCACCACCAAACCTTAATGACATGACCGAACTTCCAATCTGCCGATGATTGCAAAGTCTGATCGGCCTCTAGTCGACCGTGGTTGTGGCGGTGGCTACACATTGTTGTTTTCTTTAAATCCGAAAACGACGAGCGAAAGGAGGCTGATCATACTCTACATTGACTCTTTTAAAAAAATAGGATGTTATTCAGTAACCTTATTATTAATATAAAAACCAAAATAAAATGTCTCTTAACCTTGAGAGTGATAGAGACATGCAGTTGGCAGCCCAAGGAATTTAACAATGACAAACAATAAAAGGAGTTTTCCATGCTTAAAAGTGTTTTGGCCCAAGATACAATTGCTTTGGAATAAAAGAGACACAATTTTATTCAAGCGGCACTAAGCCTCAAACTAAACCTATTTTATTACTATTACATATGAGACTTGAACTCTTAACGTTTTGAACAGAGACATCTTTCACCGACACCTAATATTGCTGGGTTACAAGCCGCTTGATTCCAAAATCCAAATAACGCCCTCTTAAAAGAGATCTCCACTCCCAAATAACACCACCCTCTTCTCGGTTCAAGAAAATTAGCAATCAAAGAACAAGATTAGAATACACACACCACACATCCAAATACATCGAACACAGACGTACACACTTGAAATCGCACACATCTACGGTACACTTAGTAAATTAGCCATTGCACATAAATCGATTAAAAAAATAGTTGGAGAAAAACCAACTTATTTTAAGCAAGAAGATTACTTTGTTAACTATGATTATTGTACACTTAATGTTGAATTAACCTGTTTTGTAACTTGAAAAATATGCTAACATAAATCCCATTAAATCACACCTTTGATCAAGGATATATATATATATATATAGGGGAAGTTTCATTTGAGAACCGTTTTTATTGCGAGAACCACGAGAACCAATCTTAATCGTTCATTTTGGATAATGGAATTCATGGATGAAGAGCGTGGGGGAATTGGGTGTGGCGGAGTGCATATAAGGAATTCATGGATGGGCAATCCAATTGAAGGAGGGAGAATTGGACGGCTAGGATTGGTTTTCGCGGTTCTCGCAATAAAAATGGTTCTCAAATGAACTTGTCACTATATATATGGCATTGGAAGTAGCTTTCTGATTGCACAACTACTTGATTAACCGTCATAACTAGTGTTATGCCCGTGCGTCGCTCGGGTACATAAATAAAACTTTTATATTTGATAATTTTACACATACTCTTTTTTAAAAGATATAAAATTATATTACACATCTAAAAGTTTTTAGTATAATATTAATGTGTTTCTCGTGATAGAGCTCTGTCCCGACATTATAAAGGCACAAACATAATATTATTGTTGATATTAATTATGATATTAATGGCTTAAGAGACATTTTATTAGCTAATTATATGTTTGAATCTTTGGAATGTAAACTAAACTTGTTAAAAATTAAATAATAATGACATCAATCTAAGTATACACAAATTATATCACATAAAATTAACCTTCCACATCATACGATTGAAACACTAAGCCCTAAATAGCCTTCTATTTTTAAGATACTACATAAACCACAAAAAACAACCAAGTTAGTATCATGTAGATCTTCAACCGTCGAATTGTGGCTTCCTTTTCCTTCAATCTCGCTTCTAGCTTGTTCTTAGAGTTCAAAAGGCCTGGTATTATCTGCATTGATCTTGCACACATCACATGATCAACCCATCGAATGAATCTGCAGTTTGACCCCATTACCGGACAAGTATAAAATCGCCTACCTGCAGGTCCTTGAGTTATGTCCTTCACTCTTGCATTTGCTACATGTCACTGTCTTTAAAGCCCTTGATAGCTTTCCTCCTCTATTCATGCTTTTAGCTTCATCAATTCCCTTCTTTCTCTTCTTCTTTGGCCTTCCAATTGGTTTGTGGTGTTTTGGTGCTGTCAAAGTTGTAGGACACTCTGATTTTGGCCACATGCTTCTCCCATTAACAGGTCCAACTTTGAAACTATAAACTTGTTTACAAGTATCAAGCCAATATGCCTTATCAACCCAATATTCTGGCATTAAAACATCTTGATTATTCAAGGACATGTTCCAAATAGTTGCTACAGCATGCTTACATGGTATACCACTCGATTCCCATTTCCTACAAGTACACACTTTTTCACTCATATCAACCACACACTGATCCATCCATGGCCCACTAACTTGGTATTTTGACCCACCATTCCAGATCACCTTGTATTGAGTAGCTTCTTTTTTAATCAACTCAAGTGTCTTGGTGGCAGTGGGAGTAAGGGGATCATTACTCTTTTCAATAACCTTTTGAACATTAACTATTCTTTTCATGAGGTACTCCCTGATATACTCCAATGCAATTATGATTGGTTTATCCCTACCATCTACCAATTGCCTATTAAAAACCTCACATAAATTGTTTAAAAGAAGATCACAATGTGCCCTACCTGTTATATTTAAAAACAACTACAATTAATCATAAATAAATTATAAATTAACTACAAAACATGTATAATCAGTAACCATGAAATGACCTGTAAAATGGGATATGGTCCAATGCTGTGGTGGGATTTGTCCAAGCCATTCTGCTGTGGCAGCATTTAACTCTTTCATCTTTTGCATTGCAATTTCAAAATCTTGTACAGTTGTAGAAGTTGCACATTTCCAAAGCAAATCCTTGTAAGCTTTTTCTTTCCAAGTTTGTTTCATGTTTTCATTGATATGTCTAACACAGTATCTATGTTCAGCACATGGGAAAACTTTTGCAATTGCAGGAATGATCCCCTAATTAAAAGTGTAGTAATAAATAAGTAGTAACTAAAATTAAAAGTAAACTAATAAATAAGTACTAACTAAAATTAAAACAATTACTTACCTTTTGCCTATCAGATATGAAAGTGAAGTTTGAATTTGTTTCCAAATCAAGATCATCCCTAAGGCATTCAAGGAACCAAGTCTATGAATTCATTGTCTCTGCTTCAACAATTGCATATGCAACTGGATAAATTGAATTATTGCCATCTAATCCAACTGCTGTCAATATTTGACCAGGAAAAGGTCCTTTCATGAAGCATCCATCTAAACCAAGTAACTCCCTCATACCAGATTTGAAACCTTGTTTCAAAGGACCCAAGCATATTTAGATTCTCTTAAATTGTCGGGTAAGGGAACTAGGATTGGGTTCTTCTTCTAATGAAATCTTAATTATAGAACCTGGGTTGTTTTTCTGAACCTCCAAACAGTAGTCTCTCAATAACCCATATTGTGAAATATGATCTCCCTTCAAAATCCTTTCAGCTTTGGCCTTTGCCCTAAAAGCCTTCGTCTTTGAAACACCAACTTCAAACTTCTTCTGAATTTGTTCTTGAACTGCTTTTATAGGAATTTGTGGGTTGTCTTTAATGACTTCAACTAACTCATGAGAGAGAAATACATAAGTGCAAGCCTTTAAAGTCCTTGATTGCAGACAAGTGTGCTCATTATTATATGTCTTTACCTGCCAAGTTTCTATATTTTGTAGTTTTGAAATGTGCAAAGTCCATGGGCATTGGATTCGGTCAATTTTGCAATCTACCTTGGGCCCACTAGGTCCAACAGAATCTTTTAATTGGGGACATGTACCAAAGCATAAAGTTCTCACTCTCACTTTGTCATTTTTTACCATCTTTAACTCCCTTCTTGTCTCAATTCCATGCCTACTTATCATTTCCTTAACTTCATCCTTGTTACTAAAAGTCTGGCCAACATAAAAATTTGTCCTAATAACACTGCCATCTTCACTTGCATTAGACTTCCTCAATTTACTTAATTTTCTTTTCCTTGTAGCACCAATATCGTCACCATATTCATCACTACTGTCTAATTCTTCCATGTTAACTACATCAATCTCTTCCTCATCTAACATGTTATCCCGCTCTTCTACATTAGATGATGGTCCCATGAATTCAATTGTTCTGTCAACATGTTCATGAAAATCTCTCATATCAACCTCCACATCATCAATTCCATTATCTTCATCCATAATGAAATCACTATCATCATCCTTTTCACTGCCCTCAATATCAACCTCCACATGATCATCAGTTTTCATTCCTTTGCCTTTAGAAAGGCTTCTAATCTTCAACTTATCAACTTTTTTAGCTTGATCAACTTGGCTAACTTTTGGATCAACTTGGATAACAGGATCATGCCATTCCAACATCAAACTTTTACATGACTTTGGTTTCTCCTTTCTAACAGATGGATCCACTTGGCTAATAGTCTCACTAATTTCCTCAATTACTACTTTGGATGCATGTGGGGAACGAGAGTATGTGTCTAAGTAAGTAATTCCATGTTCGAAGTAAACATTGATTAACTTATGTACACTAACATATCTACTTAACCTGTGTACATCCACGTCATTACCTAGGGCATAAAGTCCATAATCAAATTCACTTGTTGGATCAAGGAAGTGGTAATAGAAAGGACCCCCAACATAACCCAAAGATTTTACAATCTCATGTAATTCCAGTACTGACATTAGGTCAATATCTAAGAAATCAACAAAACTTACACTGCCATTTACATACCTCCTTCCTGGTGAAGGAGTGAAAACCCCACCATGATGTAGCCGAATTGAGAAAAGATTTGAGTATCCCTCTACAATTACATTACAATAAACTTCGATTATTAAACAACACATACCAAATTTAAATAAATACACTTAAAATTTCAATTTTTTTACTGTATATTGCTTCACAATCATACTCTACTTCATCCGGTGCTCGAACCAACCATGCATGAACAACCATTATCACTGAAATTAGGGTTTATCGCTGAAATTAGGGTTCACAAAGATGGAAGTGAGAGATGAAAGAGATGATGTTGATTTTGGAGGGAAATCCAACTGATGTTGATGTCTCTGTTCTTTCAACAGAGACGCATATGTGGTCCTCAATGAAGGTGCCCTTAAATTACCTTTTTGCCCATGTAAAAAGTGTCAAAGTCTCCATTTAACAGTCCATGTGGATGGACGTTAGCCACAGGGACGGCAGACGTGACAAAAGACAAACGTTAGTGACTATTGGTGTAATTTATGAAGCACAGGGACGACTGGTGTAATAAGTGGCAAACCACATGGACGATTGGTTTAATTTTCTCATATACTAATTTTAAAAAAAAGTCATATTATGATAAAATTTATATCAAAACGTAGATAAAAATGAGACGGTTACAAATATATAATTATTTTTTTAAAACATAATATATCACAAGTTATTAAACATAATTTAAAACAACTAATATACACTTTTTAAAAAACTCCCTCACAATTTACATCCAAACCCTCCTAATTAATTTGAATTTAAACCGTTTTCTCTTTTTTCTACTCAATCAAAGCTTTCTATTTGTCCATATCACATTACCTGTCATCAATTCTCTCTGATCCATGAACAATATATATATTAAATTATGTTCTAATGCCATTTGCTCAAGCAAACCTTAGACCAGCAAACAAAACTATAACCTCAGCCAATAATATATATATAGAAACCAAGTAGAAAATCAAAACTGCAACTTAAAACCATATAACTAAAAAACAACAAATAGATCAAAACTAACATGAGGAAACACTCATTTTAATTGCAACAACAGGATGGATGTTGAATCCAGTCCAACCATATAGTCGTCTCGCAATCTTTAATCCGGACTGAAATCCAAGCAAAAGATTGATCGAACTTGAGTGTTGTTGAACATATCCCAATTAGACTTCTTTTTTCCTTTGAAGCCGGTATGAATAATGAAATTAAGTAAATAATAAACAATTTACTTTGTTTTATTTCTAATAAAATTATGACATATATTTTGCTTCTTTGATTTCCATAAAGTTTGACAATTTTAGCATCACTAGTTACTTTATTTCTAAGGGTATAATAAGAAAAGGGCAAAATGCGCGAAAATACAATAAAATTTATCAATATTGCCATTGTATGCAATTAACTTTATTTTGTACCTAAAAATACATACAACTTACAAATTTTGTTCATTGTATACAATTGGTAACCTGATTACGAGATTACCGGTTATCCATTGTATACAATGAACAAAATTTGAAAGTTTTTTGTATTTTTAGGTACCAAAGTTCTTTTATTTTTTTTATGTTACCGGTAAGTTACCTGCTATAATAGGTAACTTGCATACAATGAACAAAATTTGTAAGTTTTGTGTATTTTTAGGTACAAGATAAAGTTTGTTGCATAAAATAACAATATTGACATAGTTTGTTGTATTTTCGTACAATTTGCCCATAAGAAAATATCAGTAAATATTAAAACAATTTAAGAATACTCCACAACATATATTTAACCATGTTATTATTTGTCCAAATAAAACACTTACTTTATCCAATTTTGGAGTTAGTTTTATTATATAATAAATCTAAATCAAAGGTATTACCATGAATCTTTTCAACCAATCACAACCATTTTTAACAAGCTTTGAAAACCTAATTTACAAAAGTCACCATAGTTTTATAACCAAAGATCAATGTCTCAAGAAAGACTCAACTGTATAAATTATGCAAGAAAAACGACGCCAAGTCACAAGGTCGGGATCTTTACAATTAATGATCTCAAACATTTGCTATGTGAAACCAAACTTAAGTTGGCAAATGGCAAAAGAAGGAAGAGGAGAAGCTTAGTAATCATACGTGGCGAAACTATTATTAGTTATAGGGCATTAAGGACATATAGAGTACGTTTGTCAAAAATAGGAAAGTTGAAGCTAAAACTAAGATTAATAGCTCGGATAATTTAAACCCTTTTCAAATAACGAGTCTTTATTTCAATAGCTTGTTTTTAAAATACATAAAAATTTATATTAACGATTAAACAAAACTTATTAATTAGTACGAGTTGAAGTTCGTAAAACAAGAATCTCAAGCTCCTATGTACACTATTCGCTATTGGGGCGTTCTAAACCACTTTCAGAATTTTAGAAGAATTATCACATGGCTGGCTATATTATTAAAACTTTCCAAAACTCCACTAACTTTTAACATTTTTCTTCCAAAATATGGGCTTGCCCATAAACTGTAATTGTCAGCCCACTTTGACCACAATTGGCCCAGACAATTTTTATTTATTTATTTCCAATTTGAGCTTAGATATTAAGTTCCATATGCATCTTAAGATATTGCATTATTGAAGGTTTAATCAAGAAGATCAACCTCCATTGGAGTTCTTTATAAACTTTTGGCTAAACATTGTATGCGGAATCAAGTGTTCAACAATCAATATAATTTATTGAGAAATGTACTGTAATATCGTTTTTTATCTGTTGATTTATTTATTTATAGGGTATCAGCACAAATCTAGTTTTTTATAACAAATCGTTCGAATGTGATTGTTGATTTCTATGGTTTTCATCAAAGATGAATCCATTTTGTTTTGGCTATCGATCCCATTAGAACTGTTTGTTGATTTGTTTATAGACTTATGCGATTATGATTCGTTCATCTCTATATCTTCATCTTCATCCTTCGATTTTGGTTCATATCCCACTACAATTTCTAAATGTATACAGCTCTGGTTGTTTTGGTTCATCTCTTATTCTTTTAAGATTTGTGTTTTGTCTCTGACTGTTTGAGATTTGTGGTTTATCTCTGATTGTTTAAAGATTTCGTTCATCTTGATCTTCATGTTCATCTTAAATTCATCTTCATCTTAATTTCATCTTTTTTAACATGATAGTACATGTGGCATTTCAATGATTAAAAAACAATGAAATTACACGGGTAAAATGGTCTTTCATTTTATTTATAACCTAACACTGTGAGATCTAATAAATCAATATTTAATAGATGACTAAGATTTGTTCTTCCATTCTCATCTAATTATACATCATCGCAATAACCTATATATATATATATATATATATATATAGAGAGAGAGAGAGAGAGATGTGTTCAATAAAGTCCATTTAACAAACATAATTCTAAAATTTTAATATTCAATCACAGGTGATTCAGTATATAATCACATGTAATTTATAAAAGCATCACATGTGAATTACGAAAAATTACTAAAACGTCACTCCGCCCAAATTTTTAAAATTTAATCCTGACCATTGATGTCATTGATCCAAAGGCTAAAATTAGTCCCTTAGGACTATGAATTAATTAGGGACTATATTGAACATTTCTCTCTCTCTCTCTCTCTCTCTCTATATATATATATATATATATATATATATATATATAGGGGAGGGTTTAAATGATAACTGTTTTTCATACGAGAACTGCGAGAACCAACCTTGGCCATTCCAGTGGTAAGTGGAATTCATGGATGAAGAGCGTGAGGGGATTGAGTGTGGCAAGGTGCATGTAAGGAATTCATGGGTGGGCAATCCAATTGAAGGAGGGGGAATTGGACGGCTAAGATTGGTTCTCGCAATTCTCGTACGAAAAACAGTTCTCGTTTGAACTTTTCCCTGTATATAACGAGAGCTGTTTTTCGTACAAAAACTGTTTGTAATATCATTTATGACTCACTAATAGAGGTATTTTGGTCATTTATATATTTTTCTCAACCATGAATTGTGTCCGGGTGAGCCGTCATTAATATGCGAGGCTCGATTTACCCAAAATACCCCTCATTAATATGTCATTAATGAGTTAATCATTAGTTATTAATGAGCTAATCATTAGCCGTCAAAATTATTAGCCATTGATTTATTTTTATCAAGTGGTCAAGATGTTTTTCGTACGAGAATAATATATATATATATGTGTGTGTGTGTGTGTGTGATGATGATGATGATGATAACCCCTCCAAATGTATCAAGATATCAAACTTCAAAGACTACGATCAAACCCAATACCTTGAATGTGATTTTTTTAGGTCTTATAAAAGTTTTTATTTAGATTAGATACCTCTTTAAAAGCAAATAGCACATTATGTTAAAAAAAAATATTTTCAAATATCACTATCATATTTTTCTAGTTGATTTCGATCAAGTTATAGGGTTCTTTCGGATTAATTACACCTTTAATGTAGAATGTTGTGTACCCTACTTCATGTTATGCATAATAAGTTTTATTCTTTCTAGTTTTCTTAACTTGCTACTTTGTGATTAAACCTATTATTTGTTAGTTTTTGTCATCCAACTTTTGATCGCCGTATTAAACTTCATGACTGTGATCAAACTCAGGCTTCGTTTGTTTTTATGAAAAATGTGTTGATACATCTTAATCTGATCCAATAAGAGATTTTAAGATGTAAAGACTGTTTGTTTTTTCTTTTGCATTAAGATCTGAAAATCTTTTAAAACCCTTTAATGAATCAGAAATAAAATATCTCTTGTTAACTCTTAATAGAATTCACGATTCACTCTTTTATAACAATCGGACTAATTTATTCACCGGTTCACGGCAAATATGCTCCTCCACTTCTCTACATATATGGCCTTCTACCCTTCTCAGTCTCCGTCGGCCGACACATGCCATCGCGCATCTCTTTCTTAAATTTTTTGGTGTTAATTCATTGTACTATTATGGTTTTATATTTTTTATTAAAATATTTTATTTTGTAATTAGAAAAGTTTATTTTTTTAAATGCAATAGTTGAATAAAAAATATCATAAAAATAGATAATTACAAACATTCAGATGTTATAAAAATAAACAACAAAATATGAATGAACATTTAGACATCATAACCACCTCTTAATATTCAGACGTAATATTCAAATTCAGACCGAAACCTCTTAAAAAACAAACGACGTCTCAAAGTCTTAAATGCAATACATATGATTCAGGTCTTTTTGTCAATTATGAATTTAGACCAAATACCTCTTACGAACCAATAACACAGTGTATTAAAACTTTCATACTTTTGAGTCACCTTTAATTATTTAGAGGTGGTGTTACACTAGAACATAAACCTCTTCAAAAGTACATAATGCCCGAATCAGCGAATCTAAGGGTGTCGATGCATAAACATGTATAGCCTAACTGACTCGAATAAAGTTTTGGTTAACGAGTAAGCTTAATCGAGTTTCAGGTTTGTAATTCGGAAAACCCGATTAACTTACGTATCATTCGGGTCAGATGAGGTGCATTGATTGTTATTCGAGTGACCCGATAAATTTGGATAAGGTTTTTTTATCTTATTTTTCTACCTAAAGCGAAATAACTTGTTATATTACTTAATTTAATCGATTGATTGAAACATTATTAGTGGTAGCTAGGTTATTAGGATGAAATTAATTAGTTTATGTTCCAAAGAAAAAAACTGGTTAGGTTATAATATAATTTTTTCAATTGATATAGTGATGAATGGTGATTGAGTTTTAATAATCTAGCTAATTTATGTAGGTATTTTCCTACCAAAATTATCTTTAAAAATCAAAACGATTCTTGATTTTCTAAAGAAGAATTATTTGACTCATCCATTTCATATAATAATAATAATATATAAAAAGATATGTAGTTTGGTAAGTGGTTTAATTTCTCATATGTATAAAATTTATCATATTTTGTTATTGTATATACTTAACTTTAAAACTAGTATTCAATATCTTTAATTTTCTAAAGTTATCAATTAACGTATCCAATATGGTCTAGTAGGTCATCTGCTATGTGGTGTCTATTTTGATGACGTGCATCTTAGTTGGATGCTGAAATATATTTATTTTGTTTAAAAATAGTTGAAGATATAATAAATATACTACTGCTAATAATAATAATAAATAATAATAATAATAATAATAATAACAACAATTTGAAACCAGTTCTGCTCATTTTCAATCACTTCACCTTCCATTCCTTTAGATCTGGATTCATTAGTTGTTTAGATCTGCTCATCACTTCATCTTCATTCGATTTCAACATGGTAGAAGGTGGGTTCATTAGTTGTTGGATTCAAGATTTGGGATGCCGTTCGAACACCTCAAGAACATCACCGATGGTGTCATGGTGGCCGATTTCAACAGATCCATTGTGACTTTGATTCATCTAGGTGATTTGGTTGATTAAAGCATCGATTTGGTATGTTAAAGCATCGATTTCATGCCTCACTGTTCCGGACAGATTTGAGATTGAAGATGGTTTAAAGGTCGATTGAAAGTCGGTTTGTTCGACTTAGGTTTAGATCAGGTATATGATTCTTGTTCAACAGTTCGAAAGGTCGATTGAACATCAGTTTCTTCGATTAAGATTCAAATTAGGTATACAATTCTTGTTCAACAGATTGAACTTGGATTTATTCGATTCAGGCCATTTATGAAATTAAAGTCTGATTTTTATTCATACACATTTCATCGATTTCAACCTTCTTCTTCGAACCACGTATACGGTTTGTTTGATTTAGGTTCATATATGAGTTTCTTGATTGTTTAAGTATCCGAGTTTCATCTCCGTTATGAAAATATTACGGTTTCTGAAATGATTTGTTCCGGATCTTATACACGATTTATTAAACAACTTTTTTAGGTCATTGGTTCATCTTCATCGATTTCATGAGTTTTTAAGTTGCCCGGCTTTAGTTTTTGGGTTTCATCATCTAGGTTTATTCTTTGGTTTGTGGTATTTTGACAAACATCTTCATTATCATATCATCGATTGAAATATGCTACATATGCTTCTTCGATTAGGTTTCATCATCGATTATGATATCCTAGACAAACGTCTTCAAGGATTATAGTTTCTTGAAGATGGATGAAGATGAATGCTTATTATGAAGGTGCTTCAAGTTCTCCAACTTTGAATTTTGTATGAATATGGATTTTGATTTTTCATTAACACTAATGTGGCAACAATTAAATGATATGAAGATGAGTTGGTTTTAAAAATAAATGGAAACATAGAAAAATAACTTGCTACCTGATTTATAGGTAAACATATGTATTCATTGATAACTTAAGAAAGTTGAGTATATAAACCGATAGTTTTAAAGTTAGGTATTTGTAACAGCAAAAGGTGACAACTTTAATATATTTCCGAAACTAAACCTTTGATAACGTTTTTTACAAATTATATTCCATTTTATATGTATGGAATCTAGTTTAAGAGCAGATTCACCGAGTAACAACGTCTTCATATTTCATTGATATAAGAATTATGCTTATTCACATGTATAAATATACCTAAATTTCGATTCACCTATTTAACTCAAAAACCTACCTATCTGATTAAACAGATCCGATCAACTCGAATTTTTATTAAGTTCTGTTTGGATATCAAAATAATATAACTAGAATAGTTGGAACGCCTTAATTTCTAATACACCTTTTTATTTTTAAATCTAATCTAATCTAATAAATTTAATAAACTTTCAACTTAACAAAAGACACCCCATAAAATCTCAAAACAATTCTACACGCATGTCCTAAAATCTCAAACTATCATTCAGCAGAAGCAATTAATATATGAGAAATTTAAAATACTTATCTAGCTAATTATTAAAAGCTACCGGCTAAAACAGTTAACCACGAGCTGGAGTCTTCCCCTTTTGTGCCAGAATTTCTTACATTACGTGAAAAAAAAGCAAACTAACAACTGTAAGCGAGTAAGCGACAAACTTAGTGAGCAATACCATACATACACACAAGCACATTATTTGAATATACATTCACGTATCTAATACACATAATTAAAAACATCTACCACAAAACCCAATAACAAATGTCGAAACTACTTTAATTTGGACCCTGTACACTCTCACTCTAATACAACCTTGCTTTACTTTCTCATTATAGAATTCGGGTTGTTGTAATAACCCGACCAAACAAAATCTCTACCTGTATCCATTTCTCTCTTATCGCTTAATCTTGAATTTCGAAAACCAACATCTCTTATCGTTTAGACAAAGTTAAGGGTGCGTAATGCAAATACCAACAAAACCAAAGGGTGTTTATGCAACTCATCCAAGAATTCAAAAAGTTTTTCTCCGATTCTCGCACTCTTCTGGTAACCGAAGCATCCACCCACATCTAACCGTCCAAATAACCACCCTCTTTCCTCCATTTATCAATATCAGCCGTCCGATCTCAATTTAAGGGTTTAGCAATCCCCCCTTCAAACCCGCCCACACTCTTCACCCCTCTTCTTCACGCAATTCTCCCTTCCACCGCCTCCATTTCTCCACCACCGCGGTTTTCCGTCCAACAACCGCCGGTTTCTCTGCCTCCGCTGTCGCCGATCACTCTTAGGTCATCTTGGTTCAAATGTTTGCCTTCTTCCTTTAACGCTTTTGTTTTCCTAGAAACGAACAGTAATTACCCGTTTATCCTATTATCAATTTCGTTTAATTTTGTGTTCGTTGGGTTTATGTAAATCTCGCTACGAAATGATCGCATTTTGTAGAATTTTTCCATTGGGATTGTTTGTATGTTATTTTTTTTGCTTTTTGATGTAATTTTTTTGTGATAATTTAGGGAAAATGCGGGTAATCCCTTCCAGGATTATAATTTTTGGATGTCCATTTTAATTTATCTCACGATACGGCGTGTATGATTGTTTGCTGTTTTTGTCTAGTTGACATTTCTTGAAAGTGGTCACCGGTTATGCATCTTACTTTTTGTTTACTTTGTGTTTTTAAGAATCTTGTTCTTTCTATCTACAGAGAATCGCATTATTTGCCTTCAAGTTGAGCAATTATTTAGCATGAACGTTCAATTATATGACAAATATATTTTTTGTACAATTTTCAATTTTATTCGTTTAACACTTTGGAGTTATATGTTTCAGGCGATTATAATCCTTAACTGAAGATCAATATGCCTGGAGACAAGAAAATTGTGCAGTGTATCCTTCCTTCATTATCTTTTTTACTATCTTGCTCTTACTGTAGTTGGTTGCAAACTTGCAATTTGGGATTTCAGGATTGTTTTAATTTGTTGCTTTATCGAATATTTTTATGGGTTTAGTTGTCAAAAGAGAAAGTACTGGGAATTGCTTTGTTCATGATCATTTATAAGTTCTTTATCCAGTAGAAGACTGCAATTTTTTTAAATTCTGATTTTAGGTTTTCTTTAGCAGTTTGAAGCAGATTTGAGCACATTAATGGCACTCTTCTGTTATTAGTTGATCACACTATAAAACAAATATCAGAATTATGTATGTTAATTTGTTAGTGCAATCATGTTTTTGTCATCTTATCCCTTAATATCACTTAACTTTCTTTATTAGCTGAGCCTTTAGCTTCTGGATTGAAGTCTGATACTCGTGCTAAAACAGACGATCAAAATCTGGTATTTTCATTTCATTAATTTGTACTTGTATTTTTGTTGTCTTATTCTTGAAAATGTTGATGCATTCATTGTTCATGTAGCTATTTTCATGTCGATGTTGGATTTGGTGTTAATAGGTGTGTTGAAGGCTTTGGGGTGTTAGTCACCGTTTAATCCATTTGGTGTTTTGTTCTAGGGTTCCAGAAAAGATGGCATTGCCTCTGGTGTGAACCCATCATTTTCAGTTTCTTCTGTGAAAAGTGGTGTTGTCAATAAGGCAGCTGCAGAGCAAGGTTTTCAATATCCACCTACTAGCTGTTATGATTATCAGTATCCAGGTTAGTAGCATACTTGATATGCTGTGATTTTATATGGAACTGCTTTAACTTTTTTGTGAATTATTTATTTTGAAGATGTATGATTCAATTTTATGTTTTTCTATTCTAATGTTTAGAAAATGATAGATTTTGTTTGTTTGATTTTGGTAGGACACAATGGGGCATATAGTGATGGTTCAGGTCATATGAACTCTAGTGGGAGTGCTTATACAGATAATAATGGTTCACTTCTTTATTATATGCCTAGCTATAACCCCTATGCTAACGGGTCACTCTATGGTGTTGATGGCCAACAACCCTACTTTTCTTCATCAGATCCTTGCTATTCATGGAGTTCTAACTCTACATCTCTGGGCACAAAGTCTACTGCAGGCTCTAATGGAATGAAATCCAATGATTTTAATTCCAAAAGAACCATGAAGACTTATACTGGAAAATCTCCAGCTTACCCTTTGGATATGAAGTTACGAAACCAATCCACTTCTACTGTTTCTAAATCGATTCTTCAGTCACAGCATATTAGGTCGCTGAACAAGGTGTGCTCAATATTTTTAATGTTTTTAGTGGTGACTGTCATCTGATCATGACAAAAAAAGGGGGAAGGTTGTGCAAATTGGATAGCGGGTCTAGATGAGTTTTTTTGGGTACTGATTGGGTTTGGGTGAATTGAATAACAGTTCAAGAATCAATATGTGCCAAGATGGATCAGTTTTGATAATTGGTTGGGTTGGGCACCTGGGCCAAACCACTTTTTTCAAAAGTTTGTAAATAAATGTAATTACATTGAACAAAAAAATCAGAGTGTAATATTTATTCAGTAATTATTTGGTTTTTAAGTTAAAGGTTTGAGGAGATTTATGCTTTCAATACACTCTAGGTACATGCTTGACCCATTTGGTTTTTGTAAAGACAAACATCACTGGGATGACCTCTTTGATGTGCAACATTACGTGAATTGGTCTTATCATAAGTAATTGATTTGAAGTGACTACCTGTCTACCTCATTCTCCATGTTCAAGTTAGTTAATATGAACTGTTTTGTATGTATTTGTTCGTTTCAGTTGGGTTCTGCTTACCAGACCACGGGCTTTTCAAAAGGGTATCAACCATCTGCAAACTTTCCATCATTTGCATACCAAAACCAAGGGCTTTTTTCAAACTATTCTATGAATTATGCTTCGGGTGGTAGACTTTGGAATGAAAATGATAGATACAAATCAAGTGGAAAGTCTAACATGAATGGTGAATCTGAAGAATTAACCCGTGGCCCGAGAGCTCAAAGCTTGAATACGCATCTTGACGATGAGAAAATGGGATTGTCACTCTCACGGGATAAATATAACCTTGAAGAATTTCCAACCAAGTATGATCATGCCAAGTTTTATGTAATTAAATCATACAGTGAAGACGATGTTCACAAGTGCATTAAATACGACGTTTGGTCTAGTACACCTAATGGCAACAAGAAACTAGATGCTGCTTTTCATGATGCTGAAGGAAAAACAAACATTTTTCTCTTTTTTTCAGTAAGTGAGCTCACTCTTTATATATATTTTTAGTTAAGTTTTGTAGTTAATTTTTACATTTGTGGTTTTAGGTTAATGGTAGTGGGCAGTTTGTGGGTGTTGCTGAAATGATCGGGCCTGTTGATTATGAAAAGAGCATGGATTTTTGGCAGCTTGATAAATGGAACGGGTTTTTCCCTGTTAAGTGGCACATTGTGAAGGATGTTCCAAACACACTGCTCAGACACATAGTTCTTGAAAACAATGATAACAGGCCTGTTACATACACCAGGGACACTCAAGAGGTATTCCTTTTTTTTACAAATTTTTTAATCTGTTTCTTGATGGGTATTTATCTATGGAATCGTTATGGGTTAATGTTGAATTATTTATCCGCACAGGTTGGTTTAAAACAAGGGTTGGAGATGCTTGAGATTTTTAAGAGCTATTCAGCCAAGACGTCTTTATTAGATGATTTAAGTTTTTATGAGAACCGTGAAAAATTGATAAAAGCCAAAAGGATTAGTAAGGCCGCTTTTCAATCAGAGGTGAAAACCTGAAACAATTTTAACTTTATCATGTTTTGTGATGGCTTGAGTTATAAAAATGTAATATTTGTTGCGATTGTGTGTCTGCAGAAGAATCAAAATGCAGAACGGATTATTGGGGAAGGATCGATGAGCAGCAATAGCCTGAAGGATCCAACCTCGTCTCTCATTAATCTTACCCGGAATTTGTCTCTCAGTTCTAACACACCAAAATCTAGCATTGGTGATAAATCTGTCTCGTAGAGGCCTCTTTTTGATGCGACGTAGTTTTTAGGATTTTACCTACAAGTTCGATGCACGTCTTACATCAAACACTTTTAGTAGTTTGGATTGAAATTACCACTTGGTTTTTTGTTTATCGTTTGCTACGCGTTGCCTTTTTGTCGTGTCTTTAGATGTAAAAATCAGGGTTCTTTTTTGCTTTCATCACTTTGGATTGACCTTAATGTTTATGCTTTCTATTCAATCTTTTTGATTCAAGAGTTGTTTTTACAGTAACATCTAACCATGACTTGTCTGTTACATGTACAAAAGACCTCTAAAGGGTCAAGAAGAAATTGGAAATCAATTTGCCGGTTTAGTTTAAGGGTATTTTGGTCTTTTTATCATTATTTATAGTTTTAATTAATTTATAATAAGAGGCTATCTTTTTATATAATATTATAAAAGATTTTATCTTTTTTATATCTCTTTCTTTATCTATGATACTCTTCTATCTCTCGGCTCACTATCCTCTCCCTCACACTCAAAAACCACCGCCCCACCCTATTTTCGGCCACTTAAACCCACCGCCATTTGAAACCGAAACCCACTTGCTGGTATTTCTCTTGCCCCCATCCTATTTACTGCCACCCGAAATCACCACCTCATGTCGATATTTCTCAAGAACCCAAAATTGAAGTACCAAGTGTATGTAAAGATTCTTGATTTCTTGACAAACAAAAAAGAAGTAACCCACCGTTTACCCAAGTCATAATTCACCAGAAATCACCGTCTCTAACCACCATCTGAAATCAAAACCCGTAACCCTAAATCGACCTTAAATTCACAGATTTGGGGAAACAAATGTAAGAAATCAAGGAGCGGTTAGTGGTGGTTGCTATAAAGACTAAATAGTGGAGAAGACTAACGACCAACGTTAGAAAAGACTAAACTCGTCAGAAAATGGATCTAAAGGACAATCTTTATCACTTTTGTAGATAAAGAACCAAATCTACAGAAATGACAATATTAAAAAACCATTTGAACAATGAAATCTTTATAATATTTTCAAAGAGCAACCGCCAAAAAACCTTAGATAGTACTGAAGTGGGCTCATTTATCCGGTGTACACTACATCTTCATGCCGAAAGTTTATTGCACAACAATTTGAATCTCAATGCGAATAATGGTATTAGGGATTTTGCGAGTTAAACCTTAATTGAATTTGCCCAAATTCTTCAATTTAATATTTACGATGGTAGCCTAGCAATTGAGAATATATAATCTATAACGAAGGTTGTAAAAACATGGAGTGGGATATGACTCAGATTCAAAAACTTACAAAGCTATCTTGCTTCATGGCTTCATAGGTTTACAATGAACAAGCTCACAACTCTATCTTGCTTTCTTGAGTATTCAATAAACTTGGATGTAAAAGTGATAAAAGAAATACTAATTAATGTATATATCAGAGTGTTTTAGCTTGTGAGAGGATGTTCTTTATGTGTTGGGCTGCAATGCATTTATAGAAAAATTAAGAAGAAAAAGGGTAGTGTAAGACTTGGAGTTTAAAATGCATAGTTGTATGAACAATAAAATGTTTAATTTCATACAAGCTCATAATTAGTATATTATGAGTTATGGGAGGGTTCAAACGAGAATTGTTTTTCGTACGAGAACTGTGAGAATCAATCTTGGTCGTTTATTTTGGATAATGGAATTCATGTATGAAGAGCGTGGGGGGATTGAGTGTGGTAAGGTGCATGTAAGGAATTCATGGGTGGGCAATCCAATTGAAGGAGGGGGAATTGGACGGCTAAGATTGGTTCTCGCAGTTCTCGTACGAAAAACATTTCTCGTTTGAAATTTTGCCTTATGAGTTAAATGTTTAGTTTTATATGATTATGGGTAAATTGCCGAGAAAGGTAACCTAAATATCAAAATTTGCCAATAAAGGTAACGTCCAATTTTTTTTGCCAAGAAAGGATTATAAATTTCAATTTGTAACAAATAAGGGTATAATGCGTGAAATTTATACCTTTTTTTGTTACAAATTGAACTTTATAATCCTTTTTTTGTTAGGTCTAAGAGGTCATTATACCCTTTTTTGTTACAAATTGAAATTTATAATTCTTTCTCGGCCAAAAAAATTAGACGTTACCTTTATTGACACTTTTTGATAGTTAGGTTACATTTCTCGACAATTTTCCCTAATTTTTTTAACGGCAAACACAAATCACTAAATCTATTTTTAAATATACTCTATTGTTCATAAAGGTACTTGAACCCACCACCTCTTGGGAGGGGGTATCACTCCACAATATCAGATATCGCTGAGCTACAATTCTTTACATGATTTGATCTTTATTATTAATAATGGTAGAATCATGTTGAGAATAGTCTAAAAGTGTTCATATGTTGAGTCTGGGGTAATGGAAAACAAGAATAATAGGATATGATTTATATGAAACAGGTTTAAAGCAATTAGCTAAATCAAATGTCTTGTGTAATCCAGGTCGGGATGCGATCCGGTGAGTTCGCGGCTTGATCTTGGGTAATTATTTCGGGGTCTAAAACCAGAAATAGTTCGCGTACGTTACCTAGTGCTATCATGATGCGATCCTGCTAGAAATGTATTTTTGTAAAGTTAGCTCGCATATAAAGGTATGGGGTCTTGATTAAACAAAAAATGATTATGTTTTAGGTGCTATACAACTAGGCCATACCGTTTTATTACTAAACCTTAACATCGTTTATCTAATATGAACAACTATTGTCATTTACTATACATACATTATACGCTATTTTAGTGTGTAAAAAAAAATTTAAGGGCGATTTAGTCATTTAGCCATACAAATATATATATATATATATATATAAATATAGATATTTTTTATATTTATGATGAAGAAGAATTAATGATAAATTTAAGAAAATATTAGTATTAATGAGGTCAATAAGGAGAGATCATATATTGAGTTATTTGTTCACTCAGAATATGTGATCATATATTGACTTTTTATTAATCTCAAATTTCTATTTAAGTCGTATATTTGGTTTCTATTTCAATTAGGATATTGATTGGATTTTGTATATATTATTTACTTTTTATTTTTTTATTTGGGTTTACCTCTTCGAAATGTATTAAAGTATATCTCAAGTGTCAATGTGTATATCTATCTTTCAAAAATATTATTGTGTATATTAAACTTCCTATTATATCTACTAAACTTATTTTTTTTTGTTTTTTTATGTAATCAAAATACATACAATTACAAAAAATTAAAAGTTCAATACAAATGGATACAAATATTAACATTTATAGTATAATTTAATACATTTTGGAGAAGTAACCTTTTTTATTTTTGAGGCTGACTGCAATTTTATTAAAAGTTTTTAGGTATATGGATATAAATTATAATATTATTTTTAATAAATAAGAAAACGCGCGGATTTATAAAAATACCCTTAAATAGAATAACATTTCCTTACTATTTCTTAATAACTTTATTAATAAAGAAGGATATAAATAATAGCAAATAAGAACAAAAACAATCAGAAATTTAAAAGAAAATTTATATTTCCTTGATCCCCTGATTTAAATTTTCATACTTTAATTCATTATTCTACCCACCGGATGAAAACGTATGTAATTTACTATTTTTTTTAATTCATCATTCTACCCACTAGATGATAACGTATGTAATTTACTAATTTTCTTTTTTATTTCTTCTTTTGATTATGACACCTGTCTTGCAAGTAAAAGAATAAATATAAATACAAAGTACAAGAATATATAACCATCCCGATTTAAATGTTGCATTTTTATGTCATTTACTCATGTCAACAAGAAAAGAACCATCATATGATCCAAAAACTAGAAATCAAATGCTCTCAATAAACTAAATACATAATTAATCAAAAAATTTTAAGAAAATGCAGCTCCAAATAAATTTCTAAAAATCAAACCACATAAAAACTAACCGTTAATTAACCCAAAAACCTTCCTCTATATTCATCCATCACGATATCACCAACACCAACATCACCCTCCTGCATTATAAAATCAGGCAGTACACCGCCATGCACCGCCGGCTGCGGTGGCGGAAAACCCCACTGGCCGTTCAAATTATCATTAACCAAACCACCGTTGTACATCGGATAAACAAACCCCATCATCGGTTGATCACGCTTCACTGGTAAAAACGAACCACCAATGGTTCCATCATTCAACCACCCAACATCATGGTTCATAGGATAATGGTTCATCACTTGACCAGGGTTCAAATCCAAATCCACAAAATGACCCGGTTCAAATACAAATGGCAGATGATTAATGTTCATGTTTCTTTTCTTGAATTCGAGATGTGCTCTAACAACATTCTCTTTATTTTCCAATCCATTCGCAAAAATCCTCAATTGCCCTTCGGGTAAACTATCAAGATCATCGAACCATGTCGCGTATTTCGCTTCAAGATTCTTTCTTCGAGCCTTAACGAGCTCGTCCTCGATCTTTTTCTTTCGATCTTCAAAGAAATTGTTGAGATCATAAGTTCTTTTCCCGGTTTCTCCCTTTTTGGTTTTGTAAGTGGCTATGGTTTTCTTGATCTTTTCAGGGTTTTCCGGCCAAATCTCAGGGGTGTTTGAATTTGGAGGGTAGATTATGATAACCGTATCGACATCGCATAGAATCGTGAACTCGTTAGCTTTCTTTATGATCCCGAGTTTTCGCTTCTGGTAAGTTGTGTTTCGGGTCTTCTCTTTTGTTATGAGTTCCATTCTTAACTTTGCTCTCCCCATCTGTAAAAAAAGTAAAAACAGAGCACATAAGATTGCCGTTAAAAAACAGAGCAAACATAAGATCTGGAGGTTTTTGTCATAAATTCAAGTAAGACACAAGGAAACTTAAGTTCCAAGCATGCTGATTAAAATATAATTTCGTTTGCATATTATTATATTAAAAACAGCAATCAAACACATGCAGATTTAAAGGTTCTTTTCAAGTTTATAGTTACTGATGCATTCTGATGTGTTTCTAACAGTTTATTACATACATTCATACTTACAGCTCAAGAAATAAGTGTGCTGTTGTATTTAGAACTAAGTCACCACCTTATCCCATATATTTCAGGTCTCGTAGTTGATTATTAATCTTAGAAAACCCATTTGAAGGTTGAAAAATCTAAACAGTAGTACCAATCAATTGAGATTAGTAAACACACCTAATCGATTCTTGGTCTGATACATGTACTACTATAAAGACTATATTCAGTAATCTTCTTGCGTATACTTGGTGTTCCTCGGGTTTAATTAGATAGGTATTGGTTACTAATCAAGTATGAAATCTGCATAGCTCTAATTAACATCCTAAAAAGATTGGATTCTTGAGGAAATCGCGAAGTATCAGGGTCGATTGCTTGAGCGTCGAGGTCTTCAGGACACCGATTCAATATGAACATATGGGTTTGGGCTGAGGCAACTAAGCCCATGATTGGTTAATATAATTTCAGTTGGCCTAAACTATTGATTAATAATATTTTTTTATTTATACCTATTTATTTTTTTTATTTTTATTTTTTTATCTTAAAATTTTTAGAGATATATTTCTCTTATTTCTTCCTACGGCTCTCAAGTTGTTTCAAGATCTCTACGGGATTCACCCAGAGAATGCTATTCTTTCTTAACTTTCTGATTGTCTAACCACGTTTTCAGACTTAGACAGAAATAAAGCGTCAGATGTAACGTCCCAAGTTCTATAAATTCGTTGATTTGGGTAGTTGAGTTGTAAATGATGACTTTGTATTTATATTTGGTGCAAATTACAAAAGCTTTAGGTAGAATGGGTAGTAACCTTTTTCTAAGATATTAGTATTTTCTTGGAAGTTTTAAGTACAAGTTTATAATATGTGGATGTATTTTAATTAGTGGATTTATGGGTGGAAGAAGTAGCAAGTTACTATAAAAGAAGCTTGTCGTACAATAGGTTGATACTTGGATTGACTGTGGTCAACTTTAGCCATACACATTGAGAAGTCAAAATGGCAGAATGGGAGTGTGGTCTATCTTGGAGGTCAAGTTTTGAGAGAAAGTGGCATTGATGAATTAAGAAATCTTGCTTGGTGATGGATGCATGTTGGATTCAAGATGATTATATCATTGTATGGTATAATTAGCTAGGGCATCAGAGTAATTTGATATGAGGTAAAAGAGGCCCGGTTTTATAATAAAAAAGAGGGTCTGAATCAATTTTAATTTGCAGACCCGGTTTGCTTATAAAAAAACAGGGTTCGAATGTATTCATGTATGTTTAAAGGCCCCATACTTGAGCTTTAGACCCGGTTTTCTTTCAATTAAACGGACCTAAAAGTTTTCCAGACTTTTAGACTCGATTTGTTAGAAAAAACCTGGCCTGAATCTTAGAAAAACACACGCGGACCTTTTCAAGACCGGTTTTTGGTACATAAAGATGGGCCTGAAAATGTTTTTTATAGTAGTGAATTTGTTACATGTAAAGAAAGGTGACAAGTTCAACTTGGTTTGAATATGATTGGTTGAAATATTTATAAGTTATAACCACAACGTCTTTATACATTTTTAAATTAAATTGTTAATTTTGTAAAGATTTTTTTAAATCCAATCAATCAATATAAAATAGATTTTTGAAATTAAGATCTTATTGATTGATTAATACTCTCCATTAATTGAGTTTGTTAATTTTGTCAACTAGACATCCGTAATTAGAAATTTTAGGTTTTTTTTTATTGATGTTTATTTAGGTTATTTCAAAGAGTTCACAAGGTCAACTTAAAGTCATATTAAAAAATACAATAGTTATGAAAATATTGATGTTTAAGAATGTTTATCAAAAGAAAAGATAAGTTAAAAAATTTATGAGAGAGAGACCAATTTCACGAACAAAACAATAACAAGACAACCACGAACCATCAACCACCAGTAATGGGGATAACGAGCAAATAAGTTCGTGATAGGGATTTAAGAGCTTTTGACGTGATCGTTTTGAGCTCACTTCAGATGCTCTCAGATCATCCATCCATAGTCGTGACATGCATGACTGACTGTTATATCAATGACATACATTACTAACCTCCACATCATCACCCATCTTAATTTTTCATTTTCATTTTCATTTTACCTTGTAGTATAAGGAAAGAGATATTGGGCTCGTCGTGCTGATGACGAGCGAGCCTTAGTAGGTAAAGAGCGTTTAACGAATCAAGTTTACTCATCATCCGGTGATGACGAGAACCACAACCAGTGGTCTCATTGAATGTCACCAATGAATGTTCTTCTACATTACAATACAACCCCTCCTACTTCTACCTTTTATCACATGCTCCCCTTTATATTATTAATTGTATCCAAAACATTAACTACATGTTCTTCCTTTTTTTTTCTTTGAAAAATATAGAAATTGAATGTTACAACTCACTTCTCACTTAAAATATTTCACTCTGGAAATTTACGATGAATTAAACAACAATATTTTTCTCTTATTTCTTCGTCTAGCTCTCAAGTTGTTTCAAGACCTCTACAGGAGCTCCATTTGACATTCATGGGTGTGCTATTCTTTCTCAACTTTCAGATCATCTAAATACGTTTTCGGACTTAGACACATAAAAAGTGTCGGGTGTAACACCCCAAATTCTATAAATTCGTTGATTTGGGTAGTTGAGTTGTAAATGATGATTTTGTATTTATATTTGGTGCAAACTATAAAGCTTTAGGTAGAATGGGTAGTAGGGATGGCAATGGGGTCGAGGGTATCGGGGATCGCTCTCCCCATTTGCATCCCCGTTCCCAACCCCCAGTCCCCATCCCCATTGGAGAATTGACTTGCATCCTTATTTCTAAGTTTTAAAAGATTTTATATGTATATATATAAAATATGTGGGGTCGGGGTTGGGCACGGGTTCGGGGAACCAAGGGGTATCCCCATCTCCACCCTCATCCTCGTTTCTAAGTTCGGGGAATCCCCGGGATTCAAACAAGATTCATAAATTAAGCTGCAGAATTGTGTCACTATCAGGTTTGGCTCAAATTTTAGGGCATATTTGTTATTTGTCTTGGTTTACGATTTCATTGAATGTTTATGTTTTATTTCTGTCAGTTTGATTGATATGGTATATCTTGATTAAGTAGCCTTTCTTAGATTTTTTTTTGTTTAATCTAGATAAGTAAGGTAAAAAGAAATAAATAAATAACGTTCATATGGTTGAGGTTATGCTCTCTCTTTTAATGATCTAATGCACACACTTAGATAGTTTTTGGATGTTTCTAACTCTGGTTGGTGGAATTTTACATATAAAATATTGTTATTTCATATGTGAAAACATCATTATTTCACATATAAAAAATATAGTATTAAATAGTATTTCACATATAAAATAATACACTCACATATATGAATCTAGTAATGTACAAACAAAAATTCTAAGGCCATGTTTAGTTCATGGGTTTCCTAGAATTTTTGGGATTTGTTTCAAATCTTGGGAAATGGTGCGTTTGGTTGTAAAAAGAACATGAGCATAGGATTTTTAGAATGCAAGGAGTGTGGGAGGACTTTAAATCCTTATGTAAAGGATTCTCTTTGATTTACCCCTCCTCATCGATAATAATCCTTATGTTGTCGACTCATCGTTCTCCTTAGAAGCACAACACCTTTCCTACCATAGTTTTCAAGGGCGACCCTTCGACCATTCTTTTCAAGACCATCATTTCCTCATCGACCAGATTTGAAACAACGACCGGTTCATGTGCTTGTTTCATCGTTAAGGTTAAGGTTTTTTCATCTGTTGTTGTTATTGAGATTGCCAATTGATGTTTCCAGTTCCAATATTGATGGTTTCACCGATTGTAAATTTGATAATCTGATTCCAATATATAGATTTGAGATCGTTTCATTTGTTATTGAAATGATATTGAGGGGCAATATTACCATTTATCATGAACTATGTTCCAAACCTCTTAAAAACTATCTGTTATGTATTAAAATTCAAACATTCAAAACTGGGTGTATGTGGATTTGAGATGCAAACTAACAACATGAACTGAACATATTGGATTGAAACCCAAATCCTAGACATCTTGAACCAAAACCCAAATCAGAAAGAAATCTTGAATCGAAATCCAAATCTGGAAAATGAACATGGATTGAAACCCAAATCGTATCAAACTTAAATTGAACACGAACATTCATCTTCAATCAAAATCCAAATCTGGAAAATGATCATGAATTTTCATCTTGGATCAAAACCAAAACAACATACAAATCGAAATCTAAATCGCAGCAAAACCGAATAAAACAAGAACAAATGAACAACATTTAAATATGGGAACCAAACTCACATCCCAAATCGGTCACACATTGTTCATCTGTTTCTTGATCTTAATTAACATGTACTGATGTACTTACCTAGGGTTTGTCAAATCAAGTTTATATATGTATCCAAATCAATTTTACACATGTTAGTAACAATTCTAGTTGATTTTCAACAGTGTTTGAGATTCAAACTAATGGAGCACATTTGATAAGTTTCAATGTGGGGTAATTCTAAGCTAAAATGAATTACATTGCCCCACGTCAGTGCAACCTTGTGTCACGTTAGTTTGTAACCTTCTAAACAAGACTTGATACATTCAAAGGTAAGTTTAAAACATAAGAACATTGAAAAGTAATTTTTAAGGCTTGCCCCTAACAACTCCTTTAAGGGTCTTTTTTCGTACCTTGTTTGGATGATCCCAGATGCTCCAGAGGGCAGCCTTGATCACTGCGTCCCAGTTTTTTTTCCCTCACTTGCCGCTGAGTTTGCAGGATTTAGGTTATTCATGATATTACTCTAGCTAGCTGCCTTTGTACTTTGCCGCTGAGTTTGGATAAGTGTCCATGATTCCTTTGGAATTAAGATTACTGGATTTCATACCATTTGAGCATGTAGATGATTGCCTGATTGTATGCCTAAAGATGTGCAATTAGAACTCCATCAATATCAGGGCGTTAATAGGGTTATTGCCCACGAACACGATACAGAATCCCATTACAGAGGGATAGCTAGGCATAGTGAACCGTTATCATCCATGCAAGCACCCCACACAATTTCATAACAAGGACCATCCAATTGACTATATATATGCTCCAGCCGAAAACTATCAAAACAGAAAAATTATAATCTCATCATTAAATTCCAAAGCTGATACATGCTGAGGTAAACTAACCATTATCTGATCATTATATTAATTTTACTGCTAAAAAAGAACATGGTGATCATAATTAAAAAAGTTATGCTTCCTTAATAATAAAAGACAAAACCCAACAGCAACCTCCAGCATGACAAACAACATAAATAGTGGGAATTCCGAGAGAATTCTGAGGGCGTTAATTCTCTCGGAAAAATTTCCGCTGGAATTCCTACATATTTACGACAAATCTGAGCTCAACTGAGTTACCTAGAGTTTTCCGAGAAATTTCCGAGGATCAGAAATCCCTCGGAATTTCCTCGCAAATTTTCCAAGAGACTTCCCAGGAAATAAACCCTCGAAAAACATAGCGAGAGATTTCCAAGATATTTCCCAGATATTTGCGAGAACTAAAATGCCCTTGAAAATTCCTCACAAAATTTTCCAAGGCATTTTCGAGAAAGTAACTTGTATGACGAATTACCGAGATATTTTTGAGAATCACGATTCCCTTGGAAAGCCCATGGAAATTTCCGAGAGATTTCCGAGGGTTAAAATGTAATTTTTATATATTTAGTATTTAAGAACACAAATTATCAAACATATACATATATATACAAATACATGCATCAAGTTTATTCTTAAGCATAAAATACTATAATCATTGTAACGTAACTATACGAATGTATGTTCGTAAACAAATACATATATGTAAACATTTTTATGATTTGTGTGTCATCATGATGTGTATGTTATATTAGTTTCCTATAATGAATTATTTGTTTAATTATGCTTATAATGAAACATTTATGTGCTTATGTATGTTTTGCATTAAAAAATAGTGTAAAATATAAAAAACAATTTTCATCCTTGGAAAGCCCTCGGAAATTTCCAAGTGAATTCCGAGGGCTAAAATGTAACTTTTATAAATTAATCACATTAGAACACAAATTATCAAACATATAGACATGTATATACAAATACATGTATCCAGGTTTATCATTAAGAATAATTTAGTGTATATATAGTAACGTACCTATATGAGTGAGTATTATTAAACAAATACGTGTATATAAACGTACTTGTGATTTGTATGTGTCATCTTGATGTGTATATTATATTAGTATCCTATTATGATTTATTTGTTTAATTATGCATATTATGAAACATGCATGTGCTTATTTATGTTTTGCATTAAAAAATAGTGTACAATATAAAAAAAAAACGATTTTCGTTCTTAGAAAGCCCTCGGAACTTTCCGAGGGATCTCTGAGGGATAAAATGTAACTTTTATATATTTATCATTTTAGAACACAAATTATCAAACATACTGACACACATATACAAATACATGTACTTAGATTTATCCGTCAGAATACATTAGTGTGTATATATATATATATATAGTAACGTATCTAAATAAATGAGTATTCTTAAACAAATACGTGTACATAAATATGCTTGTGATTTGTTGTGTCATGATGATGTGTATAGTATATTAGTATCTTATTATGATCTATTTGTTTAATTATGTTTATTGTGAAACTTGTATGTGCTTATTTATGTTTCGTATTAAAAAATAGTGTAAAATATTTAAAAAATGATTTTGGTCCTTGGAAAGCCCTCGAATTTTCGAGAGATAAAATGTAATTTTTATAAATTCATCAATTTAGAACACAAATTATCATATATATATATATATATATAAATATAATTAGGATAAAAAAAAGAGGTAAATAATGATAAGGGGTGTAAGAGGGATTCTAGAAATGACACATGGCATTTTTAATAAAAGGGTAGTTTAGGTAGTATACTCACTTTTGTATCTCTCTTCCTTAAATTATGCTACAACAAACCAATTAATGATATTTGCTCCTTCTCTCTCCTCATTCTCGATCTACAAGGAATCTAGGAACCTTGTTATTCATAAATTTTGAATCTTGCTTTTTCTAATAAGGAATTTGGGAATCATCTTGTTTTATCAAATTTTAAATCACACAAAAGTGATGAAATGAAAAGTAAATACCTTTCTATTCATTTGTTTAGTAGAATGAATATATCTTATTCATCAATTTTAGGTTTGTAAATTATTATTCTAGCTACACATTAATGAAATTTATCAATTTTTTGTTTGTAAATTATAGTTGTAGTAGCTAGATGTTCATCTTTATATCTACGGTTGTTCATCAATTTTTAAATTATGGTAACGTGAATTTAGAAAGCAGGAGCTATCATTTTTTTAACTTTCTAATCTACACTCAATATTTAATAAATTAGCATTTAGTACTAATCTCATTTTGGTAATTTCTTGTTGACTTTTAATTAGATCTAATGGCTCATATTACCTCTTACACATCTTATGATAATTTACTCTTACAATAACCTTATCCTATATACATATACACACACACACACACAAATACATGTATCTAGGTTTATCAAGAAGCATAAATTAGTATATTTATAGTAACGTACCTATGTGAATGAATGTTCGTAAACAAATACATGTATATAAACGTGCTTGTGATTTGTATGTGTCATCATGATGTGTATATTATATTAGTATTCTATTATGATTTATTTGTTTAATTATGCTTATTACGAAACATGCATGTGCTTATTTATGTTTTGCATTAAAAAATAGCGTAAAATATAAAAAAACGATTTTTGTCCTTGGAAAGCCCTCGAAAATTTTTGTGGGATTTCTGAGAGATAAAATGTAACTTTTATATATTTATCACTTTAAAACACAAATTATCAAACATATAGACATGCATATACAAATATATGTATCTATGTTTATCGTTAAGCATGAATTAGTATATTTATATTTTATAGTAACGTTGAGGTGTCAAAGTTTTTAAATTTATTTTTTATGTTTTATAGTTATTTAATATTATTTTGTAAGATTTCATATTTATTATTTTTTAAACTAACTCGTGTATTATACGGACATTAAATCTAGTATAAATTATATAAAGAAATAATTCATATTTAACTGAATTTATGTTCTAGTTTCAAAGAACGATTTATTTCGAGTAGTCTCATTTGCTTAAGAACAAGAAAATTAGATGAATTAATATTAGCCTTATTAGTATCTAGGTTTATTGTTAAACATTTATCTTAACTCTCTAGACAATTAACCATTTAATATTCTAGTTTTTTTTTCTTGTAAGAATTTTAAAACTCTATTAGTATTTAAGTTAATACCAACTTTTTAAATTTTGAAACAAAATATTTCCCTCTCAAATCCACCAATTTTCCCTTCCCTCCAAGAACATTGAAACATTTCACCTCTTCCCACCAACCCAAAAACCTTTTCCCCCTTTACTACTCTTCGTCTATTCCCCTCTTCCTTATACGCTGCCATTTATCACCCTTAACATAATGGAGTTGCCGAACAACAATTCCTACCTTTCACCCCTAATCGAGCAACTATTGAAGTAATCGTTCCATACTCTCATCTACCTCTCCTTCACTCCTGATCTCTCACCCTAATAGAGAAACAATCGGTTGGAATTGAAGCCTCATGCATGACGCACTAACAGCCCCTAATCGAGCAACAGTCGGGGACCCTAATCGAAATATCCATCTCTAATATGTCGACTTTTGAGTTGTTGTGTGTCGACTCTTGTTGAAGCCTCAACAATAATCGGGCAACAATCGGCTCACACTTCACAGCCCTATTCAAGTCTCCTTCTCTAATCGGTTCACACTTCAGAAAGGTTACTATATTTTTGGTTTCTATTATGTTTTCGCAAGTTTGAGATGTTTATGCTAGTTTCTGAAACATACAAACAGAATTACAAAAGCCATAAGGGTTATAATTTCCTTGACTTTTCTTTGTTGTTATTGCTGCTTTAATATGTTTTCTTTTATGTTTCTATTTTGATTTATTCATGCTAGAATGTATTTATGTAAATAGGTTTATGATAAAATTCCATCAATAAATTGGTAATTTGGACTAACATATTAATGAAGTACTGTTATTTATCCTTTTCTTTCTTTCTGGCATGGTTTCAAAATTGGGATGTTGCACGTTTTGTTCCTCTGAACAACCATAAATGGAGGTTTAGTAGTAAGTGGTTTGATTGCATTGATATCATGGTCTATGGTTGGGCCATTGTTTAGGCTCAATGGCATCTTATGTTTTTGAATATATCCCATATTTGTAAAATTGGCTCATGCTCTGTTTTATGTTTCTACATACTAGTTCTAAAGCACACGAACTCACTAGTAGATTATATGTATTTTCATTTCTGTTTAATGATTTTAAAGTTGGTTAAAACATTTTAGTGCTATAATCTTCTTTGTTTTTTTTGGTAGTTTTTCTAGTAGTGTTTTAAGTAAGTGTTTTTTTTGTTTTGGTTATTATTATAAAAATTCGTGCTCAAAATAAAATTAATATCATCATATCATGTGTAGTGTTGTTCCACATGCATTTGATTGTTAAACAAATTAAAGCATTACAAATGACTTGTTTCAAAATGTTTATCCGAGCGTGCTAAACTATTAATTGAAACAGGTATAGTATTGTGGAAGAGGAACACCCTCTACGGAAAGATATATCAAAGTGCTATAAAGAAACACTATATGTGGAACAACAAAGGAAAGAGTTGCAATAAATGAGAGACTTGTCTCGAATGATACTTCAACAACTTTAATCCCGAGGCCACCTTCATCCGCATAGGATCCATATCATCTGTACTTAATCAAAATTTTGAATATTTAGACATTTTGTTGAATTTGTATCGTATTTTAAATATTTTATCAAATTCGGTATTTTAGTTTATCTAACCTTTACTAAATTAGACGTGATGGTGTTTGATTTGTATATGAATGGTTTCTTTTCTATATTAAATGAAAACTTTAGGTATTACAACAAAATTATGAATTTATTTTTTTCAAAAAAATTCACGTTTAGCTAGAACTTTCCAATAGATTTGTGAGCCCAAGAGAAAGATTGGTCACGATTGTAGTTTGTCATTTGAACAGCAAGGGGGAGAATGTTAGGAATATGTTTTGTGGTGTTCAATTTTGATGTATTTATTATTTATAACTATGTGTTCTTCATTCATCTTCTACACCTTTCTTGCACCATATTATCTTGTATAGTGTTTGTTTCAATTTTTGTTTGATACTTGCATTTTGAACCTAAACTTTTACTATTAAAAGAAGTGACTTGAGATATTAATAAAGATAAAAGAGGGGAATATTTATTACTCATTCAGAAAATAAGAACTTAAGGGAAGATCTTAGAATTGAATCAATTAGGATAAATTTTAAAAGGATGTTAATATTTGAAGAACTTATAACTTGAGATCAATCTCTAAAGAAGTTTATATGGAAACTACTAATTGTTTTTACAAGTTTCAGATTTAAGATTCTCACCGTGCTTTATAGGTCATCAAATACTTTTATAGAAATGTGAAGATGTTGACCTTGTGGATGGTCTCGTGTTTGTGCAACCGTTGTGTTCTAAAGTTTTAATACTAACCGTTGTTTCCTCCGACTTTTAAATAAATATGTTTTAGATTTCAAATGTTTTGTTGAATAATGTGTTTAATCTATGTTATATGTATTGTAAAAGAAATTTTTATTGCTTATGCAGTATTTTATTAAAATTAAATATTTGGTTGCACTAAATTCTGTTTTAAATAATGAGATTTTATATTACATCTGGTTTTAGAAAAAGGGGTGTTACAATTGCTACCTGGAACTTCATACGGGGTTTTTGACTAAAAAACCCCGTCGTCTTGAAGGTACGATTTTGAAGAACAGAGACATGAAAATGGGCTTATGATTTTGAAGCACTACCTACGGATAATCTACTTCAAATGTTTTTTTTTTCTTTTTGTATCTCATCATCATTTGAAGAACCGAAGCCTTGAAGTTTTAGGTTTTAAATATTGAAGCCTTCATTTATTCTTTGTTTTTTTGTTCTTGATGTGCTAGTGGGATTTATGATTTTCAATCTAGATCATGTTATTAAGTTTGTATATTTGTTTGATGTTCTTGATATTTTAGTTGAAGATATTCTTCGTCTTCAAGAACAAATAAATTTAAAAGCATAAATATAATTAGGAAAAATATTAGAAAATCAAGTTATCTATTATATATGATAGTATGATTTTGAAAGTTTCGTGTATTAATTTAAAAGAAATTCCTTGTATACAGTAATAATATAGTCGAAGTTAATTGTAATTTGAAGAGTTTACCCTTTTATTAATTATGTAGAGTAAATAAGATGTATTAATGATATGAAGAAATGTTACATTGAATGCAAAATCAAAGGTATTTATGAATAATAATACTAAATTAATTACATGGTGAAAATTGGGTGATAAAACGTGAATGAATTTTCAAATAATATCTTATATCATATTAATTAATTATTAATTATTATTAATATTCGATGATAAGAGATAATATCTTATCTTATAATTGAATTATATTAAATATTAGTGTAATATACGGGTTGATTTAAACAATACTAAATATTAATAAGAAGATATAAGATCAAGTGTTTATTGGATATAATTAAAAAAATTTAAAATTATTATAAAATATTTTAGAATAATAAAACTAAGAATTTGGTTAAATATGATATTTTAAAATGTTATAAAAGGTAAATATAATATTTTTTAGCGTGAAAAAATATAATATTTTAAGATTTTAGAAGAACGTATATGAAATTATCTCTAATAATTTTGATGTGTCAAGTAACCGAATAGATAAGATGATAAAGATTAGTTCATGTATTGATGAGTTGAGAATGGTTTAAGTTTTGGTATCTTAAAGTTATGAAATCAATATTAATAATATGATAAAGTGTATAAAAATATTATCATTAATAAAGCCTTGCATATAATATGATATATAATCGAATTCGTACTTATGAATATAAGAAGCTAATTATGACATGAATGAATAATACACATGAAATAAGATATATATAAGTTCAATAAGTACGAGAAGTTATACGGTTATATATATATATATGTGTGTGCGCGCGCGCGCGCGCCAGGAAATCATAAAATGGATGATTATCTATTTAAAGTAATTCAATATAACGAAAAATATTCAATATAGTCCATACTTAAATCATAGTTTTAAGAGACTAATTTTAGCGTTTGAGTCAATTACATCAATGGTTCAAATTGTATTTTAAAAATTTGGGTGGAGTGTCATTTTCGTAATTCACATGTGATTCTTATATAAATTACGTGTGATTGTATACCGAGTTACTGTGATTGAATATTAAAATTTTAGGACTATGTTTTTTATATAAACTTTATTGAACAAAACTCTAAATATAATACCAAATAAAGATTGGATTATGATGCTTATTCATATAAGACAAGGGAATAAATATATACAATATATATTATATATATAATATAATATATATATTATCTTTATAATATATATATATATATATTTATATATTCTATATGTATTATATATACTATATATATGAGTTATTATTAACAAATACTCATAATTACTGATTGCATAATTATTGAAATACTATAAAAAGTAATGATAATAATAATAAAGATGTTACAAACATGAGGATTGGTGATACCCAAATAGTAATAGAAATCAAAATGAGCTATTTTACGATTAAAAGAATTAACTTGAGATTAATAAAGATAAAAGAGGGGAATATTTATTACTCATTCAGAAAATAAGAACTTAAGGGAAGATCTTAGATGCTAATCAATTAGGATAAATTTTAAAAGGATGCTAATTTTGAAGAACTTATAAATTTTTAAGGGCGCGCATTAGCGATGAAATGTTACTAGGACAACATGTTGCCACTAAAGATCACATTACCGCTCATGCCCACTTTCTTGTAGTTATGGCTAGATTCTAAAGAAATAATAAACCTCGTTATCAACAACCACAACGGTCCCAAAATATAGGTGAGAAGCTTTATGATTTTCTAAAAAATTATTATTTAGACGCCAATAATTTACAATTCGCGAATAATTTAATTACGTTCATAAATCCATTAAAAGAAAAATAAAAGAGAGATGATAAAGAAAAACTCTAGGTTATGAGTAATTAAAAAGGGTAAAAGTGGTATATAATAGAGTATGTCAGGGATGTATTGACGTTAGTGATTTAACTAAAATTAGATTAATTAAATAGCTGTTATGTTTAATGATTTATTAAAGCAACAATTGCCATAAATTAGCTGAAGTAATTAAGAGAATGATTGATTAGACTATATATTGCTCTAAGTGTTTGTATCTTTTGCATAAAAATATGTACTCTTAAAAATTTTAATAGAGAGAGTAAAATTTTTTATAGTATAGTGAAGAATGTTCAATATATTCTATAAATAATTCATAGTTCTAAGGAACTAATTTTAGCTTTTGGATCAATGACATCAATGATCCAGATTGTATTTTAAATTTTTGTGCGGAGTGAACTTTTCGTAATTCACTTGTGATGTTTTTACAAACAACATGTGATTGTATACGGAATCACGTGTGATTGAATATTAAATTTTTAGAACTATGTTTCTTACATGGATTTTATTGAACACAACTCGGTATATTGATAGATTAGTGTATATAGGGTTTAGTTCACTATTGTATGTATACTGAATCACGTTTTGCTATTGTATGTATCACACTTTAAAATTTTATATTGTGTGTATTAAACTTTTAATTTGTTGTTATTGTATGTATTTTGGTTACATAAAATAGAAAAAATGTAGAATTTTAATTAGTACATACAATACAAAGTTTAATACACACAATAGCGACATATTAAAAGTTCGATACGCATAATTAGAAATTTTTAAATCCGATATATACAATAACAAAACATGACAACTTATATATATTTTGATTAAACTAAACCCTAGTATATATGTGAGAAATGTCTGCGTTATTTTTAGAAATTAACATCTCAATTAACAAGATTTGTAGTAATGATCATAAAATGTAAAAAAGAAAAACATAGGGGCTAAAAAAGAAAATTCAACCTCAAGACACACTTATAAAAGAAACCCTAGTTCATTCTTTATTTTATCAGCGACGTATTTTGTTTGTTGGGCCACACGATCCGCCGTTGTCTACCCTAATCATGGACGGCAGTACTCCGTTTCCGATGTTAGAAGAAAATCGGTGTACCAATTTCTTTGTAAGCATTCTTAATTTGTTTCTTGTCCGTCAGCTCGATCAATTATTTGTTGTTTTATGACGATCGATTGATCATATGATATGATGCTAACTAATTAATTCATGCTGCAGGGAGATGAAGACTTTGATAACATGTTCTTTGTTCATAAATAATCAACAAACATTAATGACGTGCAGTTCGGTAATGTTCTCAATCGATCTTCTCAATTGGATTTTGATCTAATGCCCAATTTGTTGATCTACAATCTGATATTTAGATTATGAAATTCTTACTGCTGTTCTTCCCTTTATCTCCTTTTCTGATCCATTCCCTGACCTGCAATTGGAATTTGTGAAATCTCAGAGCTCAAATGACAGAACTCGAAATGAAATTGCACTTAGAAACAAACGGTATCCCTCGTGCTGCTGTTGCTGCTACTGTTAGTTGAAGAAGAAAGAAGACAATTAATGGACGAAAACCTCGTACGTCTGATAGATTACATATATATATATAAGAAAGCAAGTGAATATGTGATAACTATAAAGTGGTACATGGAAGCAAAGAACAAATAGAAAAGCATAGGAAAAGTGATAAAAAGTGTCATAGAAAAGCTCAAGAAGGCTTCAAGGCTTTAAGAAATTTCAACTGTATTATGTATTGTTTGAAACCAAATGATGCATGGGAGGCCTGTGGCAGAATTCGAATGTAATTTTACTCCATGAATTGCTTTAATTAGGATAGTTTAATGTAATCTTACCTTTAAGAAATAAGCTAGAAGTACAAAGGCTTTAGTCACTAAACAGCAAAGTGTGCTCACTTTCAGCCATGCTCCAACCTTTTTACTTAAGCATTGTTTTGTCTGGAAGTATTTAGTAACAGAAACACTAAGTCAGTAAATCTGTTAAGAACCCATTTTGAATTTTCGTTTGCTTCTTTTTTAAATACAATAATATTTAATTGTTTTTGCTGAACACACACACACCCATATATATATATATATAATTACTTGTTGATTAAGCTTAAAGAATTGAGAGTTAATTTAGAGCATTGAAACATTTGTTGTTGCAGCTGATATATATACATCCAAACATGTGTACTTTGATTAATTTTATTATACATCGAAGATTGGAGTTATGTATGGGATGTGTTTTCCCTCTATTTGATTCATTAAGAACATTGTAGTGACCCGTTCGCTTAGCTTGGCATACCCCCAGTAGACTTCGTATGACCTGAACCATCACCATATGTCCCATATATAGTGTCATGGATTATGGATACCGATCATAATAACAGATATGAAGAAATTAGGAATATTTTGACTAATATAATCAATGGAACAAACTATAGAGAACTACAAATTTAATGTAAAGATGTCATTTGTATTAGATCTAAGCGATAGTGAATTGATCTTTCAGAATTCAGAAGATTAACGTTACCTTCCAGTGAAACTAAGTGAATCCTTTTTTCTATGAATAATCAACATGCTATGAACTATTCTTTGCAAATACAATGATATCGGTTTTAAGTTAACCTAGAAAAACTATTTATTCATAAGTAAATCACCTCTTATAACAAGTGAGCGTATGCTAAATTAAAATATGAAAGAAACCGTAGGAAAAATTCGAATTATTGAATTATACTTTGTGGATCATAAAGATTTTAACAGAAGATGTTACCTTTATGGTGGCTAAGATATTACCCATTGTGGAGAAAAAAATGCTGTAAGGAGATACAAACTCCTAGCCAACAATGCTGAGTGCAGAAGGATCATTTTATGTGAAGCAAAATACAATGGTATTAATAACAGAAAATGTTAAATAACGACAATAATAGTATTAATAACGTAACAAAATACAATGTGTAATGGATTTGACCAAACCTGCCCAGATCGACTAATAAAAACAGTCATGAAAAATGTCAAATCAAGCATCTGTTCTGTGCATATTCGTCCAACAGAAACTGCAGCAGGAAATCAGTTAGCGAAATGCATAAGATAAAAGATGAAAATCATCACGAAGAAGAACAGGTATACAAACTTGTTTCCCAATGTAGTAGAAGTGCAAGATGAATGGTTGGTAACTTTTTAAAACGGATTCAGGTTCAAACAATTTGTTTTCCAATCTATCTGTGCCAGATATGGGCTATGTAGGGCTGGATGTCAAACTGCAAACACATTTTTTCTATGTTTTAAAAGTAATGTTACCAAAATAATTATCTTTGAATAAACTGATTTAGAAAGTTGCATGCATTAAAAATAAACTTTGAGCGACTTTCAAATTTCAATCCATGTTTCCCTTTTAGCTAAATTTTTTATCCAACTCCTTCTGAGATAAAACACAACTCAAATCGACTTAATCGTAAGTTAAGGGGTCAAAAAGTTCCACCTCTACAGAAAGGAAAGAAAGAAAAACAATGATAGCAAAGGTTAGGACATGAAATAGAATTGATTACAAGTTAGCATTATGTATATGTCATATATCATTGAGGTCAGCAAGAAATTCACTAACCTTGTTAAGTTTTGAACCAGGAACGATTTGTGCAAGAATGTGCCAAGTATGCAGTAACTTTAAACCACATAACAAATATGTGAGATGTTTTTTTGCCAAATTTATCTGAAACATCATATAGATAAAGAGAATATCATCAAGTTTTAATGAACAAACAAATGGTTTGGTTATAACTTATACCGACCTGGAAAGATGATCTATCGTGTTTAGTCAATTTACTTATGTCGTTTTCCACATCTTTATTAACACTCGAGACTCTTGACAGCTGCAACAAAAATCTATATACAGGGGGATCCAATCCAAAGAAAACTACAAAACAATCCAAACTTTTACAACTTCGATTCCTTTTGGAAAAGTTTTGTTTTCTTTTATTATATATGTTCCACATGATGCTTCTTAAAAATATTTTTAGTATTATTTTAACTATAAATGTTTCTATAAAACTTGTGGAACACAAAACTATATTTAAAATATATATTGTTTTGGACATTTCATGGTTTTGATGCATCGAACTATTTAACCACATATGGTGTACTACAGGCACATCGTTGGGGGCACAGGTGGTGTGACACCATTTTTGGCAGTGTGGTCCGGCTCCGAGAGCTATTTTGTTTAGGAGGCATATGGATCGACCATAGATTTGTACGTTGTGTTATGTGATGGTGGATGGTAGTGTGGTACCCAACACTCCGGTGTATAGATGTCTCACATATGTCATATGTGTCTATTGACGGTGTATAAGTGTATGCGCTTCTAGTAGGAGCTGAATGTGATACAATATGTGATTTGATATCAATTGTCGATGTTATATGTATCAATATGGTATGTTTGCATTCACACCGAAAGCCTTTTTAAATGAATTTTGATTCTAAAGTATTTTGATCCGGAAACTTTAATTTTGATACCTTTGTGTTTGTTTCGATTATTATTGTTACTATTATGTAGGATTTACTTTTCCACAATGTATTAAACTATATCCCTAATTTTAAGTGTGTATTCACCTTTCAAAAATGTTATTGCGTGTACCAAACTTTTAAAAAATATGTTATTGTGTTTATTAAACTTTATATTGTATGTACTTAACTTATACTTTTTTTTGCTTTTTTATATAATCAAAATATGTACAATAACAACAAATTAAAAGTTTATTACACAATAACATTTGGGTTATAGTTTAAAATATTTTGAAGAAGTAAACTCCTATTATGTATTTTATATATCCGCGCATTGTACAATTGGCTCAACCGAAATTTTCTTTTCTTTCCTCTGTGGCAAGTGTTCGAAGGTGCTTTAAGGGGAAGAGATCAAGAGCTAGTCTCGCAGAAGCTTGTAATGTAGTACTTGTGGGGTTGAGTCCGGGGGCTGGAGCTGATTAATAAATAATTTCAAATCCAAGCCATAAGCTATTTGAAAAAACTTTTATTTTGAGCGCTTATAAGAGATTATATATGTTTTTAATAATCCTCTAGGGATTTTTATACCCGAACGAGGCTAGAGGGCTAGGTATTATGAAAATTAGAATCACGATCCTCTATAAGTCCGTTGCCGAACACACACTTAATGTTTTTAATGTATAGCTAAATGAGACCTTAACAAATAATGATTCTTTTAGTTTGAATTTCTTACCTCTTTATCCTTACTCTCATAGATCCAACAGTTCACGTATCTAACAACAATTCGGGCATTACTATAAACAAAGCTCAGTCAAAAGAGGTAATAAAGAACCCGGTTATATAACTAGGTCTTGGGTAAAATTACATTAAACTATTCGTCGTGTAAAATTAGAGAATACAGGATGGGTAACCGGTCAAAACCATCTACACTAATTAATCAATAAAAGTCGATAAATCTCATATACCTTTCAAGTGTTCTGTTTCAAACCAGGTACTACCCTTAAACTTTCTTAAAAGCCTCCTAAACTTTCTTGAGCTTTTCTATGACAATTTTTATCCCATTTCCTACTCATTTATGTTTGTCCTAAACTTTCCAACCTACCTTCCGATAAAAGCACAAGCTTTGAAAGCGTACGGAATGCTATCAAGTAAAATCCAACTTTCGTTCACATTTCAAGTAATCATCCGACACTTCGAGTTCATCAGTGTGGTGAGCTTGCAGTTCATGGTCTCATTTTTAATGTTTACATTTTGTGTTTGTTTTGGAACAAGGGTCTTTGTATGCTTGCTTTTCTTAGGTGTAGAAGCTGCTGTACCCGTCCTGGAAATTGTTCCATATGTGCCACCAACTTCGTTCTGATCATTCGCAAAAAATTATAAACCTACAAATTAAGAAATTTGAAATTACAAGTATGCCCATAATAATTAACATTTATGACTTCAGCTTACTACCTAATCTAGTTTTAGAAAGATCACACGCATGAGATAGTATTACAAATAACTCGGCCCCTTAAGGACATTTTCGTACTCAACAACTCGGCACTAGTGGCCTGATTAACGCGGCCCCTTAAGGTCATTCCTGCTCTGAATGCGTTGAAATATTGGTAGTGTGCCACCTCTGTTGGATTTACTCTCATGTAATTATGTGCCAGAAGGTCACTCACCATCTAAGATTTAGTATGAACAATATATTAATATATGTTTTTTACAAATGCAATGAAAAAGACTATGACAGTAAGTTGTCAATTAGCAATTAAAAAGATTATTTTGTATAAGGAGCCAAATAGGAATCCCCTGGTACTTAAAAATTATAATTGAGTTTTGACTTTGTAGAGTACGCTCGAGAGAGAAACCTCAAGAAAAATGTCAAAGTAATTTGATAAAATAGAGGATGCTGAACATATTAGGCTTTAAGCAGATCCATAATCTATCTAGACACCACTTTTTCACTCTAAAGATTTGAAGTGTGTAAATTAAACAAAACCTCTGAGGATTTAACTACTAACAATAATGCAGTAAATGTAATGTAACCGTAAAAAATTGCATAATACATCTGGAGGTCAGGAGGTGGCAAAATCGACAGGCCGAGCAGGTTCTTAACAGGTCAAAATACTTTTTTTTCATCTTTTATATATTGATAAGTTGGTGTGTCATATATGCCTACAAACACTATATTATCACATATAATTCCTTTTTATTATATATTGCATTTTTTATGCATAAAGCGACCTAGGAGTTTGTATGCATTCAAAATAAACTTTGAGGGACTTTCAATCCATTTGAGTACGTATTCCTTTAATGATATTAACCAAGAACAGAACAAGGAAACTTACTTCAAGAAGTGATGACTCAGGACATTCTGGATCATTTAATGATGAAAGCAACCTTATTTTAATAAGATCGTATATATGCAAAAGATAACCTCTTGCGTATCTGCAGGTACAAACCATATTATATATAAATTAATAATAAATTATGGGTGAAAGTCTATGTGAGTTGAGCTTGACATACCTCAGCATTTCACCCGTGAGCGGACGGAATTGCCAGTCTGCAGTATGTGCAAGAAATCCCTATCATTAAATTATACTTTGTGGATCATAAAATTTTGAACAGAAGACGTTACCTTATGGTGGCTAAGTAGAACAGAAGTCAGTACATCCCACAGTGGAGAAATAAATGCCGCAAGGAGATACAAACTGCAGAAGGTCCATTTTATGCGAAGCATCGTATTCCTGGATCACCAAACTTATGCTTCAGTGCTAAATAACAGAAAATGTTAATAATATTAATAATAATAATAACAGTAATATAATAATAATAATAACATAACAAAATACAATGTGTAAATGATTGGCCAAACCTGTCCAGACCGTTTAATAAAAACAATCCTGAGAAATGTCAAATCAAACATCTGTTCTCCTGAGCGCACATCATCCAACAAAAACTGCAGCAGGAAAAATCAGTTAAGGAAATGTTTAGCATAAAAGATGAAAACCTTCACAAAAAAGAGCCAGCATACAAACTTGTTTCCCAAAGCAAAAGTGCAAGTAGCGTGGTTGGTAACTTGAGAAACGGATTCAGAAATTGGCCCTGTAGGGCCTGCATCAAACAACTAACACTTTATTTCTGTTTTAAAATTTAAAAGTGATGTTATCACAATAATTATCTTTGAATAAACTGATTTAGAAAGTTGAATGCATTAAACATAAATATTGAGTGACTTTCAACCTATTTAACATGTTTCCCGTTTAGTTAAAAAAATTTATCTACCCCGTTCTGAGATAAAACACATCTCAAATCGATCTAATAATAAGTTAACGGGTCTAAAGTTCCACCTCCATGAAAAAGGGAAGAAAGAAAAACAATGATAGCAAGGGTTAGGACATGAAATAGAATTGATTGCAAGTTAGCATTATGCCATTATGTAAAAGTCATACATCATCGAGGTCAGCAAGAAATTCACTAACCTGGTTAAGTTTTGAATCGGGATCTGCAAGAATATGAAACAATTTTAAACCACATAACAAATATTTGAGATGTTCCTCATCTCATTTAAATGATAAAAGTTGTACAATTAGGTGTATGCCAAGATTTTTCGCCAGACTTTCCATAATTATTTGAAACACCAACATACGTCACATAGATAAAGAGATTGTCAGCAAGTTTTAATGAACAAAGAAATGGTAAAATTATAACTTATACCAACCTGTAAAAATGATCCATTGTTTTTAATCAATAGATCAATAAAGCTTAACACATGAAGCTCTTTGACAGCTAAAATCAAATCAACAGATAACAAAGCATTCCAAATATTAGAAGAGTGGACATCAAAGGGTTAAGAGGTGGTCAAAAGGCATGTCATTTTAATAATTTATAAGCTATAGAATGCAAACAAAAGAAAATAGTTATGGTTTCTCAGTAATCCCTAGCTTTTAGTACAAAACTGAAATTACATTTCCATATGTATCATGACACTTTGTCCGTGGAATGACTCAATCTATCGTCATACAAGAGATTCGGACGTCTCTCGTTAAATCCTTAGCGGCATTCTTTGAATTCTATCTTTAACAAAATTCCATTCTAATACATTTCATCTTACAAGAGTTTAGATAGACTTTTTGTACAAGAAATAGATGATTTGCCTGTGCATTAAAAACATTCAAAATTAACAAGCCTTGCAACTATGTTGGCTATCTTTACTTAGGCAAAAAGGAAAATGATGTCTTATTTAGATTGAAATTAAGATACATATTACAAGCTCTTCCTCCTATATTTAAATATGTACATCTGAACAAATCCCATCCCACCCCCACCCCCACCCCCCATGCACGTACCCAAATAGATCGATAAGAACACTATCTAAAAACTAAAGAATCCTATAAAACACATAATTCCAGAAGTTAGTAAAGAATCCATGTAGATCGATCCAGAAATTGGGCAAACATATCAACAGTAGATCTTAGCATTAGATCTAAAGGGTAGTAAGATTTAACATACGTAATTAATCTTTGTTGAGATTCTATGAACAATGAACATGTTATGAACGTCTTCATCTCCATGCAGCATGAATTCATACGGATTCAAGTTAATTAGCATCATCTCATATGATCAATCGATCGATCGTAAATATAAAACAACAAAGAATTGATCGAGCAGACAAACAAGAAACTAATTAAGAATGCTTGCAGAGAAATCGGCACACCTATTTTCTTCTAATGTCGGAAACGGAGCGCCGTCCATGAATGATTAGTGTAGCCGACAGCCCAACAAAATATATTTGAGACAATAATGAACCGAGAACTAGGGTTTTATAATTGCGCAATTGGGGTTAAATTTTATATTTATAACCTTCTGTTTTTCTCTTTGGCTAATCTTCACCCTTTATTCACCATCTTTTTCATTTTATGTTCATTTATTTTATGTAAGTGTGTGGATTATTTAATATAAATAATTTATTGTATAAATAGAAAAGATCAAATTGAGATCAAAATTTATTGTATGATTCTAACATTTAATTTAATAAATCGATTTTAATTATTTAATCTTAACTACCTATTTATTTAAAGTTGAAAAATCAATTTTAACTTTTAAAGGTTAAACTAATGTGTTCTGGTTTTACAACATGTCGCTTTCAAGATGTAATGCTATATATGTTATTCGTGTGATTCAATATTAAGAAAAAGTTTTCTTGTCCATTTTTTTTACATTTTCTTTTATTGGCATCAATTATTTTATTAATCTTAAAAGTAAATTTAAAAGACATTAAAATAAGAAAAATTATCTATATTTATGAAATAAATATAGATAAATTAATAAGATTTTGGAAATTATATTGAGGTGGATGGATAATTGTACGTGTTTGTGTGAGAGAGAGTGTGTTCGTGTGGGAGAGTATATTTTAAATAAATAAAAAATTAAAGTAAATTAGGAATGAAAATGAAATGGTTAAAATTGAGTGAATGAAATTAATTTAGATAAAATAAAAGGTTAAGATTTTATCTTGATTGAATTTTAAGAACTCTTAAAGTTAATGATGAGAGAGAATGTTAAATGGTTTGTATAGTAGTTTATATATAGAGAGAGGAGGAATTCAATGAGAACACATTTTAAGTAGAAAACGGTAAGAATATTTGTACGCCAATCGTTTAATTAGATAAATAAGAGCTATAAACTCAACATACCTTAATTAAAACATATAATTAAAATTCAAAATACCTTAATTACATCAAGTTAGTCATTAAATAAAGATTATTAAAAGGCTATAAACTATTTTTCAAGTTTACACAATTCTTCTAATTATGGTAATGAATCTTTATTATTTATTTTGCCAAAATTTCACTTTTAGAAGATAGAGATTACTTGCCCATCGTCTCCATTGCTTTTCAATAAGTTCTAAACAAAAAGTTCAATGCATATTGTTTAATTACAAGAATATCATTAATGTCGAGTTTGCAATGAAATATGTCTTTGGGATTATTTAAGGGTTTAGTTTCTCAAAATGTATCAAACTTGTCACCTTTTGCTATTGTGTGTACTGAACTTTCAAATTTACTAAAGGTAACCGGTAATTTTGTTCATTTTTCATTTTTTTATAATATGCCACATCATTATTTAATTTCCACATCAGTCCATTTTCAAGAAAAATCAAAAAATCATGATGAATTGATGAACTTGAAGAACAGTGAAGATAACATCAAGAACACTTGAAGAAGAACACTTAAGAAAAACATCAAACCTAGAAATCAAAGATGGAGACAACCAAAACTAAGGTTACAGATCTGGAAATCGACTACTCTGAAAGAGGATCTGAAAATCGTATGAACAAATCTGGAACAATCGATTTGAACCCTAGAATGTAATCTGAATAACAATTGAAGAACACCTAAACCATAAACCGATTTGAACCATAAAATGTAATTTGAAACAAAGTCAAAGAACAAAATGTGTTGGAACAGAATCAAAATCAAAATTTGTAACTACTAAACTCGAATCAATTTAAGCCCTAAACACTAAACTCATGTTTTGGAACTGAAATCAAAACCCTAATTCGAATATGAACAAGCTAATGTTAAGAATAGATATTCGCATCCCTAAATCATTTCATTTTGATCGATTGTTGTAAGCAGAGTCTGCACCTTAAACCCAACTCGACTGAAATGGAACAAAATCGCACCCAAGTCACACCAGAATCTAGAACAAAATCACACTCGAGTCTGCACCTTAAACCCAAATCTGGAACAAAGCCCTAAAAAGAAAATCTTAAAGATGAACATACCTTCAAATCGAGCATAGCAGATGAAAACGAACATGGCAGAAGTCCCAAACCCATATCTTACAATTACATACCTGGATTCGTGAAATGTGTATAAACAAACCGAAACCCAGATCGATGGAAAGATGGAGCTAAATTAGAAGTCCCAAACCTGGATGATTGGAAAGTTGGATCAATGGAAAGCTGGACACTAAATTGCCGATTGATGAAATGTGTTTGAACAAATCAAAACCCTAAATCGCTTAGATCTAGAATAGTGAAAATTGAAGCCTTTCAAGAACAAGTCCAGCATTGAAGATGATTCAGATGGAGATCGACGAAGGAGTTGATGGAGATCGACTCACGGTTGTGAAGCAGATACATCGACGGAAGATGAAGGAGATGCACATCGACCGAGGGTGAAGAAGCTGAAGTCATGAAGATGAAGATGAAGATGAAGCACATCCACTCACCATTGGTTTTACACCATCATTTTTATTATTTATTAATATTATTTATATATATATTAATAAAGTAAACAATTTATTTTTTATTTTTTTAAACCATAAAAAATTTAAGTTACTAGCAGGTCCGATATACAAAATGGTAAGTTTGAAAAGTCTAGTACATTAAATGGTAAGTTTCAAAGTTCAGTACATACAATAGTAAAATGTGACAAGTTGGATACATTTTCATGAACTAAACCCATTATTTAATCCTATGAAGTTCACAAGCCTAGTTGCGTGAATTGCCCTTTTTACTTGATATTTTAATTATACAATTAACCTATCAAATACAAAAATACACCATTTTAGTAAATAACTTTGAAACAACACCATTTTGATAAATATTTTTTTTCAAAACACTTATTTCGTCAAAAACTCTAATTTAGTTAAAAACTCCATCCCCTTCTTGAAAATATATTTAAAGTAACTTTTCGTTAGGAGCTTCAAAGACTTGATTTTATAAAATAAAATCTTAAGCTATCACAACCAAACATTGATTCTTTTTCAAAATTAACTAAACCTATTTTCTAAAAATAGAAAACTCCAAGTCGGTTGTCGTCAAACACACTTGTAAGGATTTTAAGGGTAGTTTATAACTTTTTGAAACAAAAATGTACAATTAGATAAAGATATTCCATAAATATGTAAAATGTTCTCATGATTAAACACCAAAAAATAAATTACACGAAATAGGTCTAGAACTATATATGTGAAATCATACATCCGACTTTCAGAGATCACTACTCGGTTGATTCACTTATCCCTCAACAATTCACCTTCCAGACATTGTGAGCTCCTAGACAACTTTGACAAACTATAGATTTGTTTTGAACTTCTCCTACCTAATCCTTAATGAGAAAAATCATGTGTCCAAACCTAATTGTCAAATACCGAAACCAAGAAAGAGTAAAAAGGTTGTCAATGTCGGACAGGATGAGCTCGGTTCTAAAACCGGACCCGACCGAACCCAAAAATAGCCAAAATCTAGAACCAATAACTGCCCTCTTTAAGTGTAACCGGTTCCGAATCTGTTTCCGGTTCTTAGGTTCAAAAACCCGCAAAATCTGAAATATATGAAACATCTCTTAAAAAATTTCTTACCTAAGGTTGCATGTTATATATTACATACCAAAAAACACAAACCAACTCATTTATACCAATTATGACCCGTTAGAAGCGAATATAACCCATAAATACCAATTAGAAGTGAATATAACGGATACATATCAATTATGACCCGTTAGAAGTCAATATAATGCATACATGACAATTATGACCTGTTAGAAATGAATATAACACATACCTGTGCTTGTGTATGTGGTGATGTTTGTGACTGTCCCTCAGAGTAGGCAGTAGTCTTCCATGAGTCTATATCTAACGAGACGTCCCGCCAGATTTACATGCCAACCTCGCGAATGAAAAGGTCATGTGTCTCGCCAACAGTAGTGGATGTGGTATCGTCAAACTCGAGAGGGAGAGGCCGCTTCCCGTTTCTCTCCCATTTTTCAAACAGAGCAAGGTTTTTAGCCTTACTCTTTCTACGCGGTTGTACAACTGCAATTACAATTGAAAACTATTATTCATGATAAATTATAAAAATGAATAAATCATAATAAAACTTAATTACCATCCATCTTGTGCTGACCACGACCTTTACCATGGGGAGGTGGTGGATCCTCACGTCCATCTCCGTCATGGCCTCGGCCCATAACATCGGCCATCAGATAAAACAGAACAACAACAAGAAAAGCCATATATAGCCTGAAAATTAAGTTAAGAGGTATAGAATAGAGAAATACAATGCAATTTAATTACAAAATATAAACAACCATAATAAAGTTTGATATTGCTATTTATGGGTTATATTCACTTCTAACGGGTCATAATTGGTATAAATGAGTTAAACCCGTTAGAAGTGAATATATCCCATAAATACCAATTGTGACCCGTTAGAAGTGAATATATATTAATGAAAACTATACGCGTTCATTTATATATATTTAAACCAACGCGTTTAGTGTGTGTATTTGTGTGTGTGTATATATATATATATATATATATATATATATAATAGAATGTGTTTAAGTGTGTATTACCAAATAAACAACTAAACATGAAGTTTAAACACTATTTTAATTGTTTTAAACATCACAATTAATAATTAAACATCACATTTCATCAAGCTATGAAGTTTGACCTTTATAAACATCAAAACAACATCATTAATCAAGAATCAAGTTAACTACTACTTTGATTTTTAGAAACATCATAACAACTAAATTCATCAAAAATCAAATTAACAGCAACTTTGATTTTTTAAACATCATAACAACTAAATCCATCAATAATCAAATTAACAACTAATATAATTATATGATTAAACATCTAAACTAACAAGTAATGGTGTTTTAGTCAATCTAAAACAATTAACATAATAAAATAACCACAATTAACAACGTAATTAGCAAAATGAAAACCCCTAATTATACGTCAAGATTGTTAATTATTATTTAAGTAATCTAATACGGATTAACAAAATAAAATAATCACAATTAACACGCATATAAACACACAGACACTGGAACACCGACAGACGCACACAGAGGAACACACTAAAAAACACACTCACACACCCTCAAACACCGAAAAAAAAACACACACACACACACTCAAACACGGAAACACACATACACACACACTCAAACATACACACAGAAACACTCAAAAACACGAAAAGAAATGCCTCGGGTTAGCGGGTTAACACAAATTAACACAAAAACACATAAATTAACACCGTAATTTGAGTTGAATCGAGAAAATATACATACCTCTAAGTGTTCAATGCGGGTTAGCGGCGGAAATCCGGCGGTGGCAGCAGGGAAACATGATCGGAGCGGTGATGACAGAGACGGAAACGTGATTCTTCCGGTAATGTTGGTATTTTGCGACGGCGATCGGAGCGGTGGCGTAGCGGCGGAGTGACAGGTTCGATCGGAGCAGAGAAATATGGAGAGTGAGGTGTGCGTGAAATATTTTAGGCTGGGAATTGAAAGGATTTAAATCTTGAAGCAATAGTGGCGACACCAATAGGCGCGACGGGGGGCTTTAGGGGCGACACCGAAAAAAAAGGGGGGAACTTTGCCGGGCTAAATTTTTATGGGCTTTAGTGGCGACACCATTAGGCGCGACAAAAGGCAATATATGTCTTTTTTTTGTAGTGCCATACCAATATATGTCGTGCAAATCTTAATTATCAAAATTATAGATTCTGACGTACTTCACAAAAATCTATTGCAAATATGAACCTAATTTTTGGGATAATATATGTTACACAAAGGCACATTCAACACAATGATTTTGCTCCCGCTAAATAAGCATAAATAGAAAATTAGTTCCTATCTTAGCTAGGAGTGAAATGGAAGTTGTAATATGAGTTGAAAAAAAGTCATATTATTCAAGTTTAAATATAAATTAGACTACTCCCGCACCTATATAGGGTTGATAAAATACAATAAAGTGATCTTGCTTGTGTTAATGACAGTTTGAATAATTATAAAACGTGAAAAAATGGGAGTTTAAAAAAATGGCGACTGACGGGGTTAACACCATGACACCAGCATAGAAGAGTCGATGTACGGGGCAGACATCATGATTGACAAGAAAAAGAGACTTTCAAGGGTGACAAATGTCAACGCTAAAAGATAAGAAGTCGCCCCTAAAGATCTTTAGGAACGACATGCCGTCACTAAAAGTTCTCATAAGCAAGTCCGTCGTTATATATAGCGACGTAATATTTTCGTATTTAGAGACGACAGTTTGTACAAACGACACGTGACCGTCTTTACATAACTGCAAAAGTTAATTTTTAATAAAAGAATATACTTATAGGGCAATATATGTCATAGCTGCATTTGAGTCGATTAATTATTAAGATGATGAAATGTATTGTTTGTAGCATAGGTAGTAACATTAATTGTTTTTTTACGTATTAGTGATGGATTATTGATTTGTGTTTTGCAATCAAATGTTCTATTTACGTGTTCGTGATGGAATGCATTTTTTGTAGCATATATGTATACGTGATCGTAATCCACTTTTTTAAAGCTTTATCTCATACATGGATGCTTATAACTAACCGATTATCTAAGAAAAATTCAACATCACTTCCCCTATGCTTCCCACATACGCGTGTCTGACACATTTTCCGTAGGAGGAAAGAATAAATATGTATCGATTTTCACGAATACTCAATCAGCTATAACTCTATAAGCATCCACATCTTAGATGAGATAAAACATTCAAAAAGCAGTACCTGTTTTGGGAGTATCCGAAATTAAATTCTAATAAACTACTTTCGAGCGGATGACCTACGGCATGTAATTATGTACGCACATAGTTGAGTTTTACTTGTTAGATAAACGGTGAACTTAATTTATACGAAACAAATGTCAATATCATCTACTAAAAAGGAGGATGTCATCATACATGTAACACAAGAAATATGAGAACTAACCCGAACAATAATCTTTAAGTACGTTTTTTTTTCTCAAATTCAAGTAGGTGAAACATTTCAATACTTTATGTACCTATTAAGGGCTGCAAAATGGGATGGTTGGGTGGATTGGGTAACGGGTCAAAACTTGAATAAGAAAACGTAATTAAAACAGGTCAACAAATTTCTAATAATTTTATAAATATGAACTGATCAACAGATGCTTCCAAAAAATGGCACTACTTCAAGTTGTGTATCCTTTTCAACTTCAAGATAATTAGTTTTTGCAAGCGATATTAATTAAATTCATATCCTGATCGTGGTTAATTTAAATTGAATATCACTTATGATTTAACACCAAAATCAGAAAATTGACCACAAAAATTGAAGCAAAAATTAAAGTGCAATAACTTACCAAAATAAAATCCGACTAAGAAGATTTCTAGAGGCTCTGCCAGCTGTTTGTGAGCAAGGGTCGACAGAAGCTCCTTCGATTGCTGTAAAATTCGACTCTGAGGCTCCTGTTCACCTTCGCATCATCTGAAATTCGACTGTGAGGGGGCTGGTTGTGAGAACGATGAAGGAGAACATATTTGGAGCAGATTTTGGTGGTCTCGTGTGAAGGAGAATAGATTTGGAACAAATTTCGGTTGTCTCGAGTCGATAGGGAGCAGATCTACCAAGGGAATTTGGAGGTCCAAGGCTAAGGGGATTTTGGAGGTCACCATGAACAATTGTAGTATAATACATGAGTCGTCTGCCTAAAGATGGAAGCATTATGAATGTGTTTGTTCCTCAAGTTATGGTATAGTTATTTCTATGACGCAGGGCTGGTGGTATTAAAGAGGCTGGACAAACACGTAAAAGGAGGTTAGGGAAGGGTGAAATGGCAAAAGATCATCTATATGATTAAACCAACAACTTGAAGATCAAACGGAAATAAAAAAGGCATTGCCGATTAAGCTAATGAATTGAGAGTTTTTGTTACGGTTGATATTTATCCAGATATGCGCACTTTGATTAATTTTATTACATATTAAAGAAACAGTTATAAAACGCTAAATATATAGTCACTAAAGTGGGAGTTATGTAGGGATACTTGTTTCCCTCTATTTGATTCATTAATAACATTGTGTATCTTCAAAGTGCTTGTGTAAAATTACAATAAACTATCAAAGCAAATCATCATGGAAAATCGGCAAGTCAAACTTGGTGCTACCATGGTGAACTAACTTCGTCTTGGAACCTTGTCTCGTGCTTCCCATCATTCGGTTTCAAACAATTTACAATTCGTTTGAAATTTCTTAAGGCATCCTTCACTTTCTTAAGCTTTTCTAATTTCTATGACACTTTTTTATCACTTTTCCTACCTTTTCTGTTTGTTCTTAGCTTCCATGTACCACTTTATATCCCACATATCTTGAAATTGCATGAATCCCTTTCATGTAAAAATCCAACCTTCCATTGTAGCTAGCTTTATACCTAATTTAATAATAATCCACAGGGTATATCAGTTATATACGACTTCCATTTTCCTATAGATATATGTTATCTATCAGACGAAGATTTTCGTCCTTTACATTTCTTCTTTCTTCTTGAACTAACATCAGCAGCAGCAGCAAGTGGGATACTGTTTTTAGTACTAGCTAGTACTGTCATTGAGAGCTCTTAGATTTCACAAATTCCATTTGCAGGTCACTAAGTACTGTCCTGCTGGTATCATCATCTGAATCAGCGATATTAATCATCTCTGTGTAAAAACCAGGAAGGCTCGATTAATTATCATAAAATTTAGATAGCACAATTAATTCCTTCAAGTTCAAAAAATAAAAATATGACAGATAAACCAGAGACTGCAATTTCGACCCATTTACTTAAAACCCAGATTTAACAGCCCTGATACTTAGTTAATCGCTTATTTGCCTAAACCTTTATCAACTTGAAAACCTTAGATCAAAATTTAAGTGAACCCTAAGAATCGGAAGTAGCACCAAATTCTCCAAGAAAAAAACACATACTTTTTTTCAACATCTCAGAGAATGGATCAGAAAAGGAGATAAAGGGAAGAACAGTAGTAAGATTTCCATAATCTAAATACTAAAGAATCCACTAAATTAAACAGATAATTATGGAAGATCACAAAGAATTTAGTTACTCATTAAGAAAATCTATATATAGAACAAACAAAGCCCCTGCAACTGATGTAAATCAGGGAAATATCAGACAGTAGAACCAATTGAGAAGAGCAATTAAGAACAATACCTTGTTGTATTGAAGATCTAGGAAAAGCCAACGGACGAGCTAATGATTGCAAGCCTAGTTAGATACATTTGCATAATAATCAACGCACTCACGACATCCACAATCCTCAAGCCTGCATAGTACACATCCAAAACAAACACAATACTCATACCCCTTGCATTTCATTTTTTGCGACATCCACGGCTCCTCCTTGTGCTCCTCTCCTCCATTGCCTCACAAGTCCACCTAAATTAGACAAAAAAAATTGAAATCCTGTATCATTGGATATCAAGTCGATACAAAAGTTGCAATACCTAGGGAGGATGGTTTCCATGTGTCATCCTTCATTTTCTTGTGATTTATTCTTCATTCCATAAGATCATATATATAACTCTAGATTGTTAGATGGTCCTTTCTTATAGAAAAATGTTTATCTATTAAATGTATATATGTACCATTGCACAGTTGATATAGTTTAAGAAAACCCATACATATAGACATGAACTGGTTGATGAAATACATTTATAGTGTCTACTAAACGAGTAAGGATTTTAACAAATACAGTAATAAAATTTTGAAATAGCTTGGTAGGTAGGTAAATCCACTTACTTGCCCGGTATCATGTGGGCACCAGTCCTATCTACCCTTCATGACGCATCATTGCAGGCACTGCATTTCAAGAACTAATCCTGGTGGGAGACTTCATTACGGAATCTCTGATATGGATCTCCCTTGTAGTTCTTCTTTTGGAGACACATTTCTTTCGGCTTAACCATTTCTCCATTGCAATCCAGCATAACCCAAACCTGGTCGATCTTTCCAATTCGGTATGTTTGCATTTTTGGAAACATGCTTAACAAACTCAAGAGGATAGCTAAACACTGGTTTCCAACCAAAAGAGCCATATTAAGTTTATGTAAGACAAAACATATTAAATACGGAGAAAATATCAAGTCAGTTCCTTGGACAGATCTTAGATGCAGCTAATTAAGGCTAAAAAAAAGTTTATATGTTATATTTTAGATCTCTATACTTTTGATATTGACACAATTACCTCTTGTTGCATGTGAGAATAGTAGAGTTAACCGTACAGACCCGTTTATAAATATATAAACGTATGAATAGTAGAGTGAGAGAGTTGGATCATACCTTGTTTGCAACTTGGGTAACATAGGCAAATGACGCTAATGGAGCCATCATTGGAGATTTTGATAATCCCTGAGATATCCCCTTAATTCGGACGTGTGAACCCACAAGCTATTTCAATGTAATGTGATGCTCGCACCCGAATTTGCTGAAGAAACGGACTTAATTCTTCATGTGAAAAAATAGTTTCGGGCACAACCACCAAACCTAGTTCTGTTACAAATAGAAAGAGATATGGTTGTTTTAGAAGTTTGGTTTTTCTAATTTCTATTCATTATATATTTTAGACTTCTTTTAAAACTTTATTGCAATAACAACAATTTTGTTTTAGAATTTTATTTCAAAAAAGAAATGTACAATCATTTAAGTTTTCAGTTATGGGGAACTTTACAAAATGATATTATATAATAACAGCTATATATACATACATACATATATATATATATATATAATTTACTCTACTAAAATATTCATAAATGAATGGAAAAGATAGCCATTGGTCAACGATCGATGATATCTTCTTTTAGAGACTAAAATCGCTTGCTTCAAGAGTTCATTATTTTGATTACAATCAAACATAATTCCATTTTGCTTTTATTTTCTGTATGTAATCATTATAAAAAAAACATAAAGTTAAGAATCGACTGTGAATTAAACAGATAATTAAGGAAGATCACAAAGAATTTAGTTATTCATTAAGAAAATCTATATATAGAACAAACCTGCAACTGATGTAAATCTGGGAAACATCAGACTGTAGATCCACTTGAGAAGAGCGATTAAGAACAAAACATTGTGCAGTTCGTAATTAATGTTTGTTGAAATTATGTTATGAACAATAAACATGTTATGAACGTCATCATCTCCCTGCGGCATGAATTCATTCATACGGATTCAATTAGGATCATATCATATGATCGATCCATCGTAATAAAACAAAAATACAAAAGAATTGATCGAGCAGACAAACAAGAAGCGAATTAAGAATGCTTACTGCGAAATCGGGACACCAATGTTCTTCTAACGTCGGAAACAGAGCCCCGTCCATGAATTATTAGGGTATCCGACGGCGGATCGTGCGGCCCCTCTGTTAACAAATATGTGATAAAATTAAGAATGGAACTAGGGTTACTTTTATAATTGTGTCCAGCTAGTCGTCTAGAGATTGAATTTTCTTTTTTCACCCTTGCATTTTTACCCTTTATCTAAATTGTTCCTCTTTTCTTTCTATCCATCCCTTATTCACCTTATTTTTTCGTATTTTGTTCGTTAAATACTACAAATCTTGTCCACGTGATTTACACATATAAGTGTGAGACTGTGAGGATATATAATTTTTACATTTAATTAGTCAAGATTTTGGTCAAAGGATAGTTATGTTTTTTTTATATTTATTATAATTAATTCACTATTGATTTAAATTTGGTAATTCCTTTATTTTTTCTTCAATTTAGTTGATTATTTCAAAGTCTGTTACAATGTTTCCTTCTTTTTTTTATTCACCTATGTAGTCATTTTTTCATCCTTTCTTAGATTCTCGGTTGTTCATGGATCAACATTACTATAGAAAATTATTTTGAGTTGAATAATTATCAATTTGTTACTAATCAACAATAGTAAAACGGAATCTTTTTCTTTTAACATAAAATTTAAAAAAGTATTTTAACACTAATTATTTTCGTTGAATGATGTTTAATAAACTTTTGACTATTCACATGTTCTTATCTCTCCGCAACAACTTCGTCTTTATTCTGTTTCATATTATGTTCATGAGTGAACAGGTAATGAATAACAAAATTTCACACTTGTTCGGTAATCTATATCTCTTATAACTTAATATCCTTTCTATCCTATGTGACATCCTTCATTGATCCCTAATTTTTGAATCTAAGTTAATTAGGATGGGTGAGTGAATGATGTGTCACCAAATTAGAAGTTTGGGCTTAAAGTGTTACCAAGATGAATTTGTGAGGTAAAGTTATGTAAATAGTGTGTAGTATTTGGTTATACCATTGGTTATACAATAAAGCAAACTAGAAATCGTTAAAACACGAGCCCTAACTCATAGACAAACTAGAAAACAAAAATACAAAGAATAAACAAGTTTATAAATCATTATAGATTGATAATAAACAAACTGAGTTAATCCCATAGAAATCATGGTCTCGTTCTATCTATGAGGTAGTTTGTTTAGTTGGAATGAAGTTCACTATTTGTGCTAAATATTTTATTCTTTACCTATGAAAATGGACCTTTATGCTTTGTTGGTGAATAAAGTTTTCATTGTTATTTTTATTTGAGCTTCAACCAAAGGTTTTTTAATTCGAAGGCTTCCTTCTTTCTTCGTTTTTTGTTAAAAGATAATGACGATATTAGTGAGGCGGTTTGTTTAGTTGTAATGAAGTTTACTATTTGTGCTAAATCTTTTATTTTTTTACCTATGAAAATTAACCTTTATGCTTTGTAGGTGAAGAATGTTATCATTGTTGTTTTCGATGTTGTTAATGTAAGTGATGAACCTGAGATACTTGCAAACTTTTCTATGGAGGTTGAATTATCGAAGGTATTCTATGACTTTAACCGTGGTTATTTAATAATGATAAGTACATAAAGAGTACAAAGAATTACGAAGTTTACTTTATTTTTTTTCTAATTTTAATATAGGAAGACGATACAAACAACAAAGTTGTGATTGATAGTGATGATTGTGAAATTATGACTCCTAATATTGGGCCGAAAACAAATATGGCGGGTCCTATTGATGACAAAGATGAGATGTAGAAGGATCTGCTCTTGTGAATATGAAGTTTGTGTTTGTGAAAAATGGAAAAAATTTGAAGGATTTGAGATGGTTACCGTTAAGATTAATGTCTTTTGTTTTTTACTTTTATCAAATAAGTAGGTTAATTATCTTTGGTGGTATTTTCCAAACACTAATTCATTTCACCGTATGATAATTAGGTCATTTGAAAATAATATACTTTGATTTGAGTTTTAAAATGTAATTTTCATGTTTGGAATTATTAAGCTCTTTAGTTTGAGTTTTAAAATATAAGGTTTTGTGTTTGGAATTATTAAGTTCGTTGTGTTGTGTGTTAGTATATATGTGTATATTGTTCAGTTAATCTCTACACATAATACGTTTGTATTTCTGCTTTGTTATACAATGGTTTCCTAATTTTAATGTAAGATGACGATAGAAACAACAAAGTTGTGATTGATAGTGATGATCATGAAATTGTGATCCCTAAAGTTGGCTCAAAAATATTTTGACTTTTATCAAATAAGTAGCATAATTATAAACACTAACTCATTTCACTATATGATGAGTAGGTCATCTGAAAATAATATACTTTGTTTTGAGTTTTAAAATAGAAGTTTTCATGTTTGAAATTATTAACTAAGCTTGATAATGATTTACGCCATCACTATTGAAAATGTTGTTATAACTTATATATTAATATAGTAATATAACAATATCCATAAAACGATTTAAATTTATTACACATTAATGTTAACTATTACACTTAAATAGTAACGTATAACTATAAAATTCAATTTATATTTTTTACGAATTGTTATATATTTTTGTTAAATTATTTGTAACTTATATGTTACTAGAATAACCAAAGACCATATATTAAACTACACAAATTTATTACACAATAATGATAATTATTACTATTAAATAACAATTATTATTTATCATCAAAATATCAATTATTATTGTAAGTTAACAATACTAATGTAAGTATCAAAATTTATTACTCATTAATATTAATTATTGCTCATAAATTGCAATTATGATTTATCATTACTTTATACTCTATTAATCTATTTACAATTTCATATGCACAAAATTGTATATGAAGATTCCTAAAAAAATCAACAATACTATAATGCAATGAGGGAGAATTCAAATATTTATCATTTACAACAATATAAGTCTTTATCATAAAATGCACTCTTTATTGTTTTACCTACTTTAATACCGTTGTATGTTTATTGATTCTTCTAAAAAATTGTTAATGCCAAATTTATTTACAATCTAGCAAAGCTAAAAGAATGATTCTCAAAATATCAATTATTATAGATTAACAATACTATTGTAATTATCAAAATATATTACTCATTAATATTAATTATTACTCTTAAATTGCAATTAAGATTTATCATTATATTTTATACTCTATTACAATTTCTCATCCCAAATTTATTTACAACTTCATTGCACAAGATTGTATGATAAGATTCCTAATTGTGACATATTACCTAAAAATTCTCTCACAAAAAAATACTTTAGAGACTACAAACCATGTTTTTAACATCCGATTCACAAAAATTAATCGAATTAGAATGCATGAGATGAATTGGTATCAATATACTAAAGATTATGAAATTACTCCCAAAACAATACTACATTTCCAAATAACCAATTCGTTCAAACTTAATATGGTTAAATATCATATGGAAGGTGAACAATCACATATATATTATACATGGCAACAATATCTTGGGACACCAAAATACTTCACCACATTTAGTGAATAACCCATAACATATCAAACATGCACAAATTATAGCCTTATTCTACGTTCAAAAAATATATTGTAATTTCACAAAAGATAACTTGTCAACAACCTCAAATGTAGGATTTAAGCAATTGATTTCTACAATCAATCAACTTTGACACCACCACGAACATTCTATATATACTTATTTACGAGTGTATTAGGTTGATGTGGCGTTTGATAAAGCTCTATCAGTTGGTTTATGTGGACCAACATGGCAAAAATTATGTAAAGCTCTTAAAATCACTCGAGGATAGTATCTCATGTTTATCATATAATGGAAGAAATGATAAACCTTACACACGTTCAAAGAAATTATCCCTAAACAAGAATAGGTGAATAAAGCTACAGAATAAGATATTAAAACAATGAATGATGGAAGAACTGGTTGAGGGATTTCCAAAAACCTTTAAAGTTAAGACAACGTACTAAGTTGCTTTTTACAATTGATGTGAATGCCTTACAAAACAATCATCTAGGGGTGTTTACGATTACACTACCTTGTTGCTGCCAACATACTTAAAGTAACTATGATTGTTTTGGGTGCCCTAATTTAAAAAAAAAAATACAAATAAACAGGTTTAAGTAGCACAATAATAACTATATATACCAAACATTACATAAATTAGAATATATTCCGGTAGTATAATTACTTTCCAAATTAAAAAATAAGATATTTGTATCATAATGTATTATACTTTGAGAAACACTTTCTTCCTTTTCATATACCAATGAATGGATATGAGCTTACTTAAAACAACATAACAAACTAAAAAAAGAATATCAAAACAAAGCAAGACAATTTAAAATTTTGTGTAGAATGAAATATATGGCCGGTAACTTACTTTAAAAAAACATTAATATTAAACAGCATTAACAAATACATTATAATATGTCTCGTGTTTACACGGGCTTGAGATCTAGCTGTGAACAATAACAAAAAATACAATTTTTAAAGCATAAAATATAGAAATCTAAAATGCCTTAAAGGCAACAAATACAAAGTTTTAAGACCCCTCGATAAAATAATAAAATACATGACCTTGAACCTTGAAAACTATACCAAGTGAACCTATAAAAAAATATTGGGATATACCATCTATATTAGCAAGTTAAAGAGATGCTTGAGATTTGTATCGGAAGTCTCTTATTTTGAGAGATTAAATCATCCATGGAAATAAGAAAAAAAGGAAAGAGAATCTGAGATTAATTAGGGTAATGGTTATCTATTGGTTTAAATTACCTTTTTATCCTTTTATTTGTATTTTAAACCCTTTTTAATTAAGTTTAATTACTACAATGCCATGATTGATCTTCATCATTGAATTAACCATTAACGGATGAAAATGCTTCTCAAGCTTCTTGTATGAACCTCCCCCCCCCTCTCTCTCTCTATATATATATATAGGTAGGATCAAATGAGAACACTTTCTAATGTGAGAACTTGGAGAACAGTTTATAGCTCTTGAATAATCTTTATTTAATGGCTGATATTAATCTTGGTTAATTAAAGTATGTTGAATTTTAATGATTTGATTTAATTAAGGTATGTTGATTTTAGATCTCTTATTTATTTAAACAAGAAATGTTTTTCGTATGAGAATATATATAGTGGAGGGTTCAAACAAGAAATGTTTTTTGTACGAGAACTGTCAGAACTAATCCTAGCCATTCAAGTGGTGAGTGGAATTCATGGATGAAGAGCGTGGGGGATTGAGTATGACAAGGTGCATGTAAGGAATTCATAGGTGGACAATTCAATTAGGGGAATTGAACGGCTAAGATTGACTCTTGTACGAAAAATAGTTCTCGTTTGAACTTTTCCACACACATATATATATCCCCAAGTATTTTCATTCTAAGGATTATATATGAACGAGCTACTTAACCCCGCGCAATGCAGCATGAAAAAACATTTAGAGTGAACATAATATTAAAACCAACCTTCAAACACAAATATAAAATAAAGTTGAAAAATCTAAATATCCCGTATAAGTTTTAACGTAATATAATAGCTATTCAACAAATCTATTTTTGTGGCATTACGATTTTGAAAGATAAATTTTTAGATAAATAATGTATTACGATAATATTTATATATTATAGATAAAAATATATATCATTATTTACACAAAACATCATAGATTACATGTTATAAAAGAAAAACAAATAACACATAAATCCAATATTTGAATATAATAATAATTAAATTAAAATATTAAACCAACACAGGCAAAGGCATTAAATAAAGGGCAAAATACATGAAAATACAATTAACTTTATCTTAATATTCATTGTATACAACTAACTTTAAATTCTTAAAAACAATACAACTAACTTTTAAAAAAATTTCATTGTATGCAAACAACTTTTTTGTGTCTAGTCTTTAGCTACCATTGTATACAATAAACTTTTTCATAATTTCTATTGTATACAATAACTTGCATACAATGGGAGGATTATAAAAGTTGATTGTATTGTTTTTAAAAAAATAAAGTTGGTTGTATACAATAATAAATAAGACAAAGTTCATTGTATTTTCATGCAATTTACCCTTAAATAAAGTTAAAATGTTAAATTAACACATATTCCTTACTTCTCCTGGTGGCAAAGGCATTAAATAGATATTAGCCAAAAACAAAACTAATTGTCACAAACATGGCTCGAACTATTGAACATTATCTTAAAAACACAATGCTCTTTATTTTTTTCATCCTTTAGTTATATAACAATTGCCTGGATAGTTACCGTTCATAACCTTCTTGTAATTGTTATATAGTATAGAGAAATATTTAATACACTCCTAATTTAATTCATAGATCTGGGGGATAATTCATTAGATTTCAAGATTCAATGGTCCAGATTTAATCTTAGAAAATAATCACAATTGATATATTTGTATGTAAGGGTATGAAGGAGGGCATTTCTGACTATTTGTCTCCACTTTCTCTCTCCTCTAATTAATTTAAAATTAATTATCTCACAAATCCTTAATTATTAGACGAAACGAATTATACCGTGGCGATCCTCGTGTTTCCCTCTTTTATACCGTCACTTGATATACTTTCAACAAACTTTTTTTTCATTTTGATATGTTGGACTTAAATTTTATTAAAGTATAATCACATGTGATTGATAGAGGTGTGCTCAATATAGTATTTATAAAAATTATAGTTTGGTGTTTGATAATCCGGCAAAGTTTTATGGTTTAGTAACAAAAAATCAACAGTTGAAAGTGATTATAAGTTATTAGTTGTTTCATAACACATGTGATTATCTATCTCTTATACATGCACATAATCACGTGTGATTTGATTAAGTCGTGAGAGAGGCCAGGGCACCACCGTAAACTTTGGGAGTCTCGGGGTCCTGGTTTATACTATGTACAAGAGAGAGCGATTGAGTATACAATTTTTTTCTTGTATTTGTCAAGTATCTTTTTGTTATAATTATAATTATCTTCTACCTAGTACTAATAAAAAAATTAACATGAATTATATCTGTTACACAATCATAACCATTGATTTACATAATAAATTAATTATCAAATATGAAGTACCATCTATTTTAGTAAAAGTTAAAATTAAAATCCAATATTAATTTTTCTTGATCAGCAAAAGAAAGCATGTAGTTCGATAATTAATTTTGTAGGTGGGTAACAATGATGGAAAAAAACAAAAGGATAAAATCTTAAACCTTGTGAATTATAGTTCGAGAGATAAACAAGGATGGTTTGATTACATTATGAAATAAATTACATTATTTTTTTAACATCCAATATTATGAGAATTGAGAACTTAAATTCTCATGATTTAATGACAAAGAGTAGTGATATTAGACCTAATAAATGAATCTGAATATGTGGCTAATCAATTTATATGTTTTATATACTTTCTCTTTATTAATTTTCATCTTCGATTTCATCATTTGCCATTATCTATTTATTAGACTCATGTTTTGACAAATGATTTAGCGTTACAAACCATTTTCCTAAAATATCATGAGAACTTGCCTACTTAATTTGCTAATTGATATACTATCTAAGTGTGTCAAAAATAATTGTTACCCGAGTAATTAACTCTATTTATCTTTCTTTTAAATTTTAATTTATTTCGTATCTTATAATTATTTAACATCTTTTTTATATTTTATACTTATCAATTTTAAACCAACCTCTTTATCATATGGGAATCTAATCAATGTAAAATAAATATTAAGTTTCATATGTAACAACCCAAACCTTGTAGCATGCTATTGTCCGTTTTGCCCCCATTCGCTCACAGTTTTGTTTCTAGTATGAAATACTTGTTCTACTCAAAACGCCTTATGCTAGGAGAAGTATCCACACCGTTATAAAAGGCATGTTTCGTTCTCCTCTCCAATCGATATGGGACGGATGTTACAAATCCCCCCTCCTTCGGACACAACGTCCTTTGTGCACATAAGTCCAGGACGTGGCTCTCATACTATCTATAATAACCTAAACCCGTAGCATGATATTATCTGTTTTGCATCGCCGGCCAACTGTTTTGTTTCTAGTATGGAACACTTGTTTCACTTATGGCCGCATGCTAAGAGAGGTATCTATACCCTTATAAGGCATGTTTCATTCCCTCTCCTTATCCTTTAGTCTCATAGATCCAAATTTTAGAGATAATTGGTTCACATATCTACCAACAATTCACTATTCGGGCACCGGCACGGGTTACTTGTACTAATCGACATATAGACTAACTTGAAATACCGACTTATAGTTTCCCCAGATCGATAAAGTCTATTGACTAATATCCTATTCTTTGCATTATGAGCAAAGGTATGTAAAAACATAGCAAGTTGCTCATCAACTAGCATGTCGGTCCCCCTCTACTTTCTAGCATATCGCAAAGTGTTGAAAATGAATATATATTCATTCTTATATTAACAACACTCGTAACATCAAATTCTTAACCCATCCTCGTCATGTTTTCACGCCTATTGTGATAACTCATTCAATATTTTGTATGTAACTTCTTGGTTCAATCGAACGACGCAAACGATAACTACACATCATCCACGAACAAATAGTAACATATGTGGCATAAAATGCACCTATGGCAACTATTCTTGGTCTCCAAGGTGATTTTGCCATCTACACATGCAAATATAATAAATTAATAACAAGTAAGTTTTCATACCAAGATGATGGAAATTTAACAATATATGTGCTTTTTAGTGACATATTTTCTAAGAAAGCAAACAAAGGAGAGAAATACAAAGATCCATAGTTAATATATGAAATTACATAACTCAGAAATAAAATATCAACACAATCACACATGGAGCGAATACTAATAATTAAAGAGGCATATACTATTATTAGGTTATCTATTTGCCTTTTCGTGTATAACAAATTGAGGGAATTGTCTTTGATCTCGTTGTTTCCTCAAATACAGGTATATCATTAGGTATCCTGAGTGTCAACGGTCATGTTTAGGGTTACAAGTAAAGATGAGCTAAAACTATTACTTTGACATTTTATACAATGAATTATTTGGAATCCTCTTTTCAAGTTTTTCTATATATGTCTATCATTTTCTATATATGTCAACACCCGTTAAAGTTTATACTTGTTTTGTAAAGAGAGGGAAAAAAATAAAAGATACAGAAAGATGCATAAAATAATCTCCACATTGTATTGTGGTTAAGGAGACCCCAATGCCATTTCTTGAATATAAATATGATACAACATAAAAAGATACAAAAGCAAACAGTCTCATATGTTATTTCAATGGCTATAACAATGATAGATATCATTGAAACTTTACAACAATGACATATATAACAATTAAGAGAGAAGACCTAAACTAGAGTTATGTTGGTTAGTACATAAACATGCACATTTATTATATACATAAACAATGATAGATATACATAATCTGGAGTCCTATTATTTTGATGGCTACATATGATTATGAACAAGCATATATATCATTGAAACTTTACAACAATGACATTTTATATACATAAACAGTGAACAATGAAATACATAAACATGCCCATTTATTATATACATAAATAGATAAATACATTATCAAATAAATCAAACAACGCAGAGAAACCTAATCAATCAAGATAGAGATTTACCTTGATGTGAGTGGGAGATCGCCGTCGCTCGAGTCGCCGCTGGAGTTGCATCCGGAGGAATTGAATGAAATCAGTGGAGGAATCGATTGCATGAAGGAAGGAGATGGAGAGGAAGATGCGTATGGAGGTGTCGATAGAAAGGAACGGCCAAAGGGAGGCATGCAATTCTTGTCAGAATCAAAACTTCATAAAACTCATAAAACTAAACTTAAACTTGCAAATCTTTGATATATAAACTGAAAACTACATAAACTTTATAATCATTGTTTTTACAAACGTAAGATACATATTTATAGGGTTGTGAAAAGTTATTGGCCGGCGGTTTTGTAACCGTCGGTGGTTACTCCAAAGGCGGCGGCGGCCGGCGGCGGGTGTCGTCGGTGGTGGTACCCGGAGGTGGTCCACGGAGTTGTACATATAAACTTATAAAACCTAAGTTTTACTAACTATAATAATAATACTAAAACTATTAATCTTTTGACAATTAATTTCAACAGTCTCCTCCTTAATTGTCAAAAGTCTTCAATCTTCAAGTCTTTGAAATCTTCAAACATTGTCATAAGTAATGTAGGTTCCAAATCTTCTTCCACTAAATTTGATTGTTCTTGTCTGTAGTACTTTCGAGATCTTTCACAGCAATGTGAGGCATAGTGTCCATATCTGTTGCAGTTATAACACTTTATATTACTGAATCTGTCTTGACTTCTAAAGTGCTTCTTTGCTTCTTGCGAGGGATTTCCTTCTCTTCCATATTGTTTGTCATTCCCATGATTTCGGATATGCAGTGGAACATACTTCTCTTTTCTTCGATCTTCTTGATGTCTAAACATTAAACCTTCTTGATTACTCACAGACTTGCTTTTCTTGTACTTGAGTCTTTCTTCAAACGTCTTTAACCTTCCAATTGATTCGTCAAACGCCATGGTCTCTAAATCTGAATATTGTTCAATGGCTGCAACTATTTAAAGAAATCTTTCTGGCATAGAATCCAGTAGTTTTCGTACAAGCGTTGGTTCATCAATTGTTGTTCCAAGGCTAGTTATCTTGGAAATAACATTTGTCATCTTTGAGGTGAATGAATCAATAGATTCTTCTTCTTTCATTTCCAATGCCTCAAACTCTAATCTGAGAGTTTGTAATCTTGCCTTTTGTACTCGATCCACTCCAATATTTCTGGTCTTCAAAGTCTCCCAAACTTTTTTTGCACTTTTGCAATTTGCCACTTGTAACATTAGATATTCAGACAATGCTGAGAAGAGATAGGCAATTGCAGTTTTATCTCTTTTGTCATCCACTTGAGTTTGAGTAGTGGGTTCAATCATTTCCCAAAGACCATTTTCTTGCAGTATGATCTTCATTCGGATGGACCATATGGCATAATTTGTTGAATTTAACAACGGACATTGAAAATAGGGTGTAGTTCCACTATCCTTTCTTTGATTTCTTAGATTATCCTCCGGATTGCTTTCCATAATTCCATAACCTTTTCTAAAACCTTTTGATAACCCCTTTTTAAAAAAAATCTTAATTCTTAAACTTTAAAACTATAAAACTTCAAAAAACTTTTAAAACTTTAAAAAAACTTAAAACTGTATGAAAACTTAAAACAAAAACTGAAAAACTTTAAATCTTAAAAACTTTATAAACCTTTAAAACTTAACAATCTTAAACTTTAATAAACCTTAAACTTTAATATTTAAAAAACTTAACAAACCTTTTAAAACTTAAACTTTACCAAATATTGGTTAAACGCTTTAAAAACTTTAAAACTTAACCAAATGTTGGTCTAAAACTCTGAAAAACTTTTAAAACTTTATTAATCTTGAAATCTTAAACTTTTAAATCTTAAATCTTAAATCTTTAAAAACTTAAAACTTATAATTTTATAAAAATTATTAAAACTTTAATTATTTTAATTAAAAAATGGTAACTCCTTCTGAAAAAAGACCATGGTCTTTTGAGAAAAACTTTTGTTTTCTTGTATTAAAAAAAACTGAAAACTTTAAAAAAAAGAAAAACAATTTTGTTTACCGGGAGAAAATAAAAAGGGTTTCTTGGGACTATAAGGAGCCTCCCCTTCTTTCTAGGATAATTCTTCTTTTGTTGCAATCCTTGCGGCGCTTCTTGTTTTAGTCGATGAGAAAAGTGACCGGTGCCCCTTCTTTGATTTTCCGATCTGTGGTGCCTTTCGTGATGGCGATCGATGATTCTTCTTCTGGGTTTTCTGTTCGAGTGATGGTCGTTTTCCACCGTACGGTTTGTTTTCTGGTTCGTTCCTCCGACGAGGTACGTCTCCTTTTTTTTCTCCGATGGGTGCCTGGGGGTAGTTCCTCGTTGAACAGCTGCCCTAGTGTATCCTCTTTAGATTCAACGAAAACCCCAAATGATTTCTTGATGGCTGTTCCGTCTGTTGATTCTCCGGTGAGATTTCCGGTTAGTTTTTTTCGGTAGATGATGAGAACCGTGGTGTTAACCTCGGCTCTAATACCAAATGTCTAAATCAAAAACTCATAAAACTAAACTTAAACTTGCAAATCTTTGATATATAAACTGAAAACTACATAAACTTTATAATCACTGTTTTTACAAACGTAAGATACATATTTATAGGGTTGTGAAATGGCAGTTATTGGCCGGCGGTTTTGTAACCGTCGGTGGTTACTCCAAAGGCGGCGGCAGCCGCCGGCGGGTGTCGTCGGTGGTGGTCCCCGGAGGTGGTCCACAGAGTTGTACATATAAACTTATAAAACCTAAGTTTTACTAACTATAATAATAATACTAAAACTATTTATCTTTTGACAATTAATTCCAACTATTCTTGGTGTTTTTTTTTCTACGAGAGAATTGGAAACTGAATTCTCTCAATTTCTCCCCTTTTGATAGAAAAAATAGAGAATTAAATTAAACCATTTCTCATTTTCTAATTTCCAATTGTAACCAAACAAGAGATTTAATTTCCAATTCCATTTCTCTACTTCTAATTCTCTCTATCAAACACACCCTTAAAAGATATATTGTACAAAAACTTGATACATTTAATTAAAGCATATTTCTATAGTTTCGTCCCGAGACCTCATAAACACAGGAGAAAAAAGAAACGACGTACTAACACATTGTCCACTAACAACTCCTTTGACGGTCTTTTTTGTACATTGATCTCCTCAGTTGCACCACTAACTGCCTTTGTACTTTACAAGTAACTCATTCTTTAAGATGCGCTCAAACGGTGGGGGACCCGAAAGATTTGTTATGCATACAACGCTTTAGGCAAGACTTCGAGACACTTGAAATTAAATTTTGCAACATCTAAGTGATGGTCATCAAGAAATGCATTATGTAACACCCAAATTCTAAAGTAAAGTAAAACTTTGATAATAGAAATATCTTAGAAATAAAAGGAGTTTACATAAAGCGGAAGCTGAAGTTAACACCGAACCCTCTAGTTCAGTTACAAAAGTAGTACTAAATATTTACAACAAAGAGTTGTTTTCACAAAATACAACCAGGCGTTAGTTTTCAAAATACAAATTTACTCCCAAATCACAACCTCTGTCAAACCGGGGCCTTGCCCTTGAAGGAATCACGCCCTGCAAAATAACAGTAAGCAGTATCTGATAAGCCACAAGGCTTAGTGAGAAAACTAAACTGTAAATCATATAAGCATGCACATACACATATACGAATGCTGTAACAGTTCTTATGGACACAGTACTGCACCATCTTAGCATCTTCCGTAGCAACTACCGCACAAAGCAGCATGCTACAGCTCTCTCTCTGGTGATCCTCTGATCAATAATATATCACATTGCAATGTACCACACACATATCACATATATGAATCAGAGTTTAGAAAACTCATCTCAGCAATAAATATCACACAGAGATATATCACGCAAACTCAGAATACTTCAGATAGTAATCCCTACAATCATATACAATTATAGTATCAAGATACTCTCGAACCAGCACTTAAACAAACTGACCAGGGGCAAGGCACCCCCGTACCCCAGGCCCAAGGCCCAAAAGCAGGCCCTAACAAGCATGGGCGTACCGGGTCAAGCACACCCTGAACCGGACCCAGGCACGCCCGTACCCTATCCAGGTACGCCCGTGCTTAGGTACGCCCGGACCTCAAGAACAAAGGCGGTCACGGCCGTGAGGTACGGCCGTACCCCTCAAAGGCACGCCCGTGCCTTTCTACTTACAGCTCCAGTTCGCCGATTGTCTGCTGTGTACTCGATTAAAACCTCAAAAACACTTACTAACAATTCGTAAGAACACTACTGGGGTGTTTTCCTACACCCCAAACAACATATAAACCAATAAAAACAACCATAACATGCTTAAATCTTGATTCACCATTGAATCACCTTAAAACCCACTAAAACACCAAGAACAACTAGCAAAGAGAGCTTACCTCAACTTGTATACACTAGAATCAGATGAAGATCACTTGTCCTCTGCTTTCCTTGCTCAAAACTCAAAGAACACTCTGCTCTATGTTTCTCTCGTTTGCAACAAATGAAAGAAATGTATTGTTTGACTCTTCAAAGTCAAAAATGCATATATATATATATATATATATATACAACTTTGAAATTTGTCACTAATGGCCCCTGGACTTTTCTAGTTCCAGAAATTACAACACAAGTCCCCCAAGTTTCTAAACACCTCCTAATCTCAATTAGGCAATACCAAAACGCATTAAGTCGAAATGTTACTAATTATAGAAATTCCGAAACTTGGGTGTTACATATTACAATATTGTATAGCAAACAGACATGCCTTTACTCAATAATCTATTTAGAAACAATAGAATTGAAATGGCATCTGGCCTTCATATCCAAAGTGTAAGCTGGAGACTTTATAAGTGTCCATAATTCCTTTAAGACTAAAATGAAAGGATGTTATGCCCAACGATGTGGAATTAGAATTCCAAGAATAGCAAGCTAGGCGTAAGTAGGGTTATTGCCCATCAACACCATACAGGGGTTATAGCTATAGGCATATAACAATGAAGTGAAACGTCATCATCCGTGCATTCATCCCACCTGGTTTCATGACAAGGACCATCAAATCAACTATATGTTCTAGCCAAAAACTATCAAAACAAACAAATAATAATCTGAAAGATGATTAAACGTAAAAGAGTTCAGTAAAGAACAGAATTTTTTTGGGAAGGTTAAAGATTTTTATTTTTTGTTACCCTTTTCATAATCTAAATACTGAATATTAATAAGACCAATTTGGTTAATGTTTCACAGTTTCACCCTGACATATATATAATCTTATAGCCACTCCACATTCACATCAACAAGGGGTTTTAATACATAATTGGGTAATGGTAGAGGTGGCAAAATGGGTAACTGATCAAAATGGTAACCTTTAGTACAGCTCAGGTCAAATATACCCACAACACCACCACCCAGAAATATTAGTTTTTCTAGAAGATAGTAAGTGTGTCAAAATGGTTACAGAACTTGATTATTTTTCAACCCGTTTCCTCTTCAGTTATTTCTTAAATTTCCATGTTTAACAAGTTAGAAATTAAACACCATAACCCAATATATTCATTCCTAAGTACATCATCTCTTATAACAAGTGAACATGTGCTAATTTAAGTTTATAACAGAAGATGTTACCTTAACTATGGTGGCTAAGTAGAATAGTAGTCGGTACATCCCACTATAGAGATTGTATGCTGTTAGGAGATACAAACTGCTAGCCAGCAATGCTGAGTGCAGAAGGACCATTTTACATGAAGCATCATACTCCTGGATCACCAAACTTATGCTTTAGTGCTAAATAACAGAAAATGTTAATAGTAACATAACAAAATACAATGTGTAATGGCTTTACGAAATCTGCCCAGATATGATTGATTTAATAAAATCAATCATCGAAAATGTCAAATCAAACATAGTATTTCTCAATCACCAAAACATATGCCTTAAACACAATAACACAATCTTTTCATTACTAAGTACTATCATCTCTTATAACAAGTGAACCTATGCTAAATTAAGTTTATAACAGAAAATGTTACCTTACCGTGGCTAAGTAGAACAGTAGTAGGTACATCCCACTGTAGAGAATAAATGATGTATGGAGATACAATCTGCTAGCCAGCAATGCTGAGTGCAGAAGGACCATTTTATGTGAAGCATCGTATTCTTGGATCACCAAACTTATGTTTTAATGCTAAATAACAGAAAATCAACCAACAAAAAATGCAGCAGGAAAAATCAGTTATCGAAATACAGAACTAAAAGATGAAAACCGTCACAAAGAAGCGCGGGCATACAAACTTGTTTCCTAAAGTAGAAGTACAAGATGCATGGTTGGTAACCATTTAAAACGGCTTTAGGTCCAAACAATTTCTTTTCTAGTGACCGATGCGTATTAAAAATGGGCCCTCTGAGTTATCACAATAAATATCTTTGAATAAACTTATTTAGAAAGTTGCATGCATTAAAAATAAACTTCGAGCGACTTTCAAATCGACTTAATCATAAGTTAACGGGTCAAAAGTTCCTCATCTCGTTTAAATGATACAAGTTGTGCAATTAGGTGTATGCCAAGATTTTTTTGCATGAGTTTCCATATTTATCCGACACATCAAGATACATCACATAGATAAAGGAATGTCAACAAGTTTAATAAGCAAACAAATGGTTAAATTATATATTATACCAACCTGTAAAAATAAAGGAATGACAGCTGCAAAGACTGCATAACAAAGAGTTCCAAATATCAGAAGAGTGAACATATTTCAAAGGTTTCTTCCCTATGGAAAATTAAAGGTTTCAACAGAAGATCGATCCACAAATTGTGCGAAACTAAATTAAATGGAAATACGTGATTTGCATTATATCTAAAGAGTAGTAGGATTAACATACGTAATTAATGTTTGTTGAGATTTTATGAGCAATGAACATGTTATGAACGTCTTCCTCTCCCTGCGGCATAAATTAATTTATACGGATTCAATTAGCATCATATCATATGATCGGCCAATCGTAATAAAATAGCAAAGAATTGATCGAGTAGACAAACAAGAAACAAGTTAAGAATACTTAAAGAGAAATCGGCAGACGGATTTTCTTCTAAAGTCGGAAACGTCAGAGCGTCGTCCATGAGGTATTAGGGAAGCCGACAGAGGAGCGTGCGGCTTTGATACAAGAATGAACCGAGAATTACTAGGGTTTAATAATTGTGTAATTAATTGGGGTTAAACTTTCTTTTTATGACCTTTTGTTTTTCCTCTTTGTCTAATCTTCACCCTCTTTTTCATGTTTCTCTTTTTTTTTCTTTGTTTATGTGAAACTGTGTTTTTTCCTTCCATTTTTCATTGTTTTTTTTAATAATGAACCTAAATCTTTTTATTCTAATGAAACTTTGTTTTTTAATGATTTTTCATTATTGAATAGTAAGAGGTTAATTATATAGTGGATGTTTAGTTGGCTCATTAGTTAACTTTCGAGATAAAATGGGTATCTAGTTAATTGGTTCATTACTGAAAGTTTGAGAAAAATGTTGTTTTAGTCGGTTCATTTACTTAAGACATAGTTGTGTGTGAAGAAACAAGAGGTCAATTATTGTTTGTTTAGTTGGTTCGTTGACTAGAATTAAAATTGGTTCATTAGGGAACACAAAGTTTAGACTTTTTTTGTTTGTACTAGTGAACACAATATAAACAATAAACTATTGATATTTTTATTTGTGTTTCTAATTACTCACGTGTTTAGTTTACTAGTGAACAACTATGAAATTTTATAAATTTCAAATGGTTGACTAGTGGTGACAACAAAAAAAGGTTGATAGTGGCTAAAAACAAAAAACACTACAAGAAATAGCTAGGGGTATTAAATGTTTATTAAACCATGGTTTAATGAAAAATTAATTATGGAACATTGAAATATATATTGTACACGGATTCTATTAAAATGGATGAAGAAAAAATGTCGTATATCGTGAATTAAAAACGTGTTATATATTAAAAGTATAATAAAACTCTAAAAAAATCCATGAGAGAAAATAGACAATTGCAAAAATTAAATTAACAATGAATTAATTACATAAAAAAAGATTTTACTACTCTTTTGACTAAGATCTTGACTAGTAAAATCAAATATTTTAAATTAATTATCATAAAATAAGAACTTCTTGCATCAACCTCTCGTTTATATGAATATAGTAAATTTATTTATGAACCAAGTTAATACCAATTTATGAACGTACATACAGGATTAAGGATAAAAAAATCTTCTAATATAATAAAACACCAAGTTAGATTAAATTTATTGTATGATTCTATTGGTTAATTTAACGAGTTAATTTTAACTGTACAATATTTGACTATTCATTTTAGTAAATTTAGAAATTCAATTTTGATTTTTCAATTTTAATTTTGACTTTAATTTAAATCCATATTATTAAAAGAATTTCATACATTTTTGTTTGTGTTTATAATAGGGATGTAAACGAGCCGAACCGAGTCGGACACGTATCGAGCCGGACTAGTTTAGGATTTTTTAAGCTCGAGCTCGAACTCGGCTCGTTTAGAGCTTATGATGTTGAGCTCGAGCTCGGCTCGTTTAAAATTTACGAAGCTCATGCTCGGCTCGTTTAGACTCGCTTTATTTTGCATGAACATCCTTTGTACATGAATATAGTAAATTTATTTTTGAACCAACTTAATACCAATTTATGAACATACATATTGGATTAAGGATAAAAAAATCTTCTAATATAAATAAAAGGATCTAGTTCAACAAAATGTGTCCAACTTGTCACGTTTTGCTATTATGTGAATCACACTTTAAAGTTTTCTATTGTATGTATCGAACATTTAAACTGTCGCTATTGTGTGTATTAAAGTTTCTATTGTATGTACTAAACTTATATATTTTTTACTTTTTTATGTAACCAAAATACATACAATAATAACAAATTTTAATTTTGATACACATAATAGAAACTTTTAAAGTTTGATATACACAATAACAAAACATGACAAGTTGTATATATTTTGGTAAACTAAACCATAAATAAAATACCAAGTTAGATTGTACGATTCCGCCTGTTCATTTAACTAATTAATTTTAATTGTACAATATTTGACCATTTCTTTTAGTAATTTTAGAAATTCAATTTTGATATTTTAAATTTAATTTTGACTTTAATTTAAATCAAAATTATTAAAAAGAATTTCATATTTGACCTTAAATAACAATAATCATATTTACCCTTTATAACATTTTAAGATATTATATTTAACCATATCTATAGTTTTATAATTTTAAAATATTTTATAATTATTTAAATTTTTTTTATTTATAACCAATGCAGACTTGACCATATTTACATATTTCTTCTAATTATAACAATAATGATATATAATAGTTATTAGAAATACAATCACGTATCTTCGTATCATGATACCATGTCATCACATTTTCACTCTCTCTCTCGCGTCGACGCTTCAATTGTTGGTCTAGGTGTCAATGTTGTCTACTGCCACATATTTTTAAAAGGGTTTAGTTCACTAAAATGTATCCAATCTGTCACGTTTTGATATTGTGTGTATCAAACTTTAAAAGTTTCTATTATGTGTATCAAACTATTAATTAGTTACTATTGCACGTATTTTGGTTACATAAAAAAGTAAAAAACTTACAAGTTTAATACACATAATAGCGACAAATTTTAAGTTTGATACACACAATAGAAGCAAAACATGACAACTTTGATACATTTTGTGACCTAAACCCTATTTAAAATTATCATTTTTTTCATATTTTATAATTATTTAATATGTAATTATTAATGTTTAACATTTATAATTTTTAACCAATCAATGTATCATACACATATCTTATCTAGTTAGGTTTTAGATGATTAAGTATTCAATTGGGATTATGTAACACCCAAGTTTCGGAACTCAGTAATTAGTAACATTTTGACTTAACGCGTTTTGGTATTGCCTAATTGAGATTAAGAGGTGTTTAGAAACTTGGGGGACTTGTATTGTAAATTCTGGAACTAGGAAAGTTCAGGGGCCATTTGTGCCAATTTCCAAAGGTGTATATATATATATATATATGTGTGTGTGTGTGTGTATTTGACTTTGATGAGTCAAAGAACTCATTTTCATCACCTGCATCCATCGAGAGAAAGAGAGAGAGCTTTGTTTCTTGAGTTTTTGAGCTGGAAAGGCAGAGGACAAGTGATCTTCATCTGATTCTAGTAGGCACAAGTTGAGGTAAGGCTTCTTGTTGGTTGTTTTTGGTGTTCTAGTGGGTTTTAAGCTTTGATTCATGGTGAATCATGCTTCTAGCTTGTATTTATTGTTTTGAGTAGTTTACATGCTGTTTGGGGGTGTAGAAAGACATCACAGTGGAGTTTTGTATGATTTTAGTCGAGTTTTTGGTCAAGAACACCGACTGTTTTGAAGAACAGTCGGCTGGTCTGTAGAGTACACGGCCCGTGTAGCGGTACACGGCCGTGTAGTGTAGAAGGCGGTCACAAAGCCATGTTGGTATACATGGTCGTGTAGAGATTGAGGTACACGGCCCGTGTTAAGGCACACGGCCCGTGTAGGTGAGTTGTCAACACCGTCCATGTAGATGAGACATGGTCGTGTAGCATGTAGTGTACACGGCCCGTGTAGGTGACATGGACAACACTGGCCATGTGGCCAGGTGTGGTCGTGTAGAGTGCTTGAGACACGGCCCATGTAGGGGTACACGGCCCGTGTAGATCCCATGCCTTGTTTTATTTGTTAAGTGTTGATTAGTACATGTCTTAATTATATGATTATATAATTGTAGGGGTTACTGTTTGACGTGTACTTGAGTTATCTGGCTTATATCTGTGTGATACTAGTTGCTGAGGTGAGTTTTCTAAACTCTGATTCATATCTGTGATATATGTGTGGTACATTGCAATGTGATATATTATTGGTCAGAGGATCACCATAGAGAGAGAGAGAGCTGTTGCACGCTGCTTTGTGCAGTAGTTGCTACGGGCAGCATTTTAGCCTTCTTGGCGGATGCTAAGATGGTGCAGTACTGTGTCCATAAGAACTGTTACAGCATTCGTATATGTGTATGCGCATGCTTATATGATTTACAGTTTAGTTTTCTCACTAAGCCTCGTGGCTTATCAGATACTGCTTACTGTTGTTTTGCAGGGCGTGATTCCTCCAAGGTCAAGGCCCCAGTTTGACAGAGGTTGTGATATGAGAGTAAATCTGTATTTTAAAACATAACGCCCGTTTGAGTTTTGTTAAACAAATCTTTGTTGTAAATATTTAGTACTACTTTTGTAACTAAACTAGAGTGTTCAGTGTTGACTAGCTTCCGCTTTGTGTAAACTTCTTTTTATTCTAAAATACTTCTATTATCAGAGTTTTATTTTATTTAAGATTTTGGGGCATTACAACTTGGTATTAGAGCCAAGGTTTGAGAGATCTGGAGGTGTGTTATACATTGTCTGAACTTAAACCATGGTTCTGAGGATTTTTAAGTCAAACTGGAGGCTTGCAGCTTGGTGGAGGTACAGAGTGTTGCATTGAGTATATACTAACTGTTTATGTTGCTATTTGTGGTATAGAGATACCTGAGATATCAATGATGCTAGTGTCAGATACGTGATGCCTTATGTGATATGATATGCTAGTGATACATGGTCTAAGCCTGTGAATCGGGACTTTTTGTGATAAAGTTAAGATCAAACGTGTGTAGTGTGTTATGGATAATATAAGGGCCCATATTATTACAGACACATGGTACATGTTAGAACTTGATGGAATCATGAGGAATCTTGTGAATCGGGTGAGGGGTACTTGTAAGAGGTAGTGCACTTGAGATTATAGAGGCCTTAGTATGTGTAGAACTACTTTGGGTTTGAGGATAAGTGTACTGAGATATTGTTTGTACTTGAGATTGCTTGATATAGAGGATAGTGTGGTAAAGCTACCTTTTGTCTTAATGCTTTATCTATGCTATCAGGATGGTGAATACTAGAGGGTCACAAGCTACAGATCGTCTTGAGGGTGGTCCTAGTAATAGACGAGAGGGGGTAGATACCACTGCAAGTGGTAGAAGGAGGCCACCTGTGGCCCATAATACTCAAGCGGATGAGACACCAGAGTTGAATCAGGGGTTCGCTGAAACCCAACCTAGAGTGACTGTTGCTGAGGAAATCGGCAAAGCTTTAGAGAAAGCCATACCGTTTATTATTACCCAAGTGGTAGACCATCTGAAGGAAAGTACAGGGGAAGCTGTACGATAGGAAGTGGAAGCCGTGTTAGCTGGGAGGGAGGAAAGGGTTAATCCTCAACTGCAAGTGATTATTAGAGATGCACCGAAAGGGTGTACTTTCAGAGATTTTGCTGCATGCCAGCCACCGTTGTTTAATGGATCTACTGATCCGACTGTGAGTTAGAGGTGGATATCATACTTGTTCGTGCGCTCCGGAAAATAAAGTGAGGTTTGCTACAAACCAGTTGAGGGGTGCTGCCAAAGATTGGTGGGATTTAGAAAAGAAGATGAGGGGTGAGACTCAGATTGAGGCTATGACCTGGGCGGAGTTTAAAGAGATTACTACGGAGCAGTTTGTTCTGCAGTCTGAGATTGATCATATAGTTGATGAGTTCCACAAGTTGAAGCAGACTACAGAGACCGTACCAGAGATTAATGCCAAGTTTCATGAGAAGGCACGGTTCTGTCCTGATTATGTAGCCAATGAAAAGATGAAAATGTATCACTATATGATGGTTTTGAAGCCGATTATCAGGGAGTTTATTGATTCGAGTAAACATCAAACTTTAAAGTCCATGATGGACGCCGCGCAGGCTAGAGAATTGGAGCTAGAGAGACAGGTGAAAGAGAAGAGGCCAGTGGAAGGATCGACACCCCAGAATAAGAGGCCCAAGGTAGATTATGGGGAGAAGAAGGAAGCACCGAGGGTGTGTCAGAAGTGTAAGAAGAGTCATTAGGGGAACTTTCAGACAAATGTTATTCACTGTTTCAAATGTGGCAAGCCGGGTCATATGGGTAAAGATTGTCGCAGTTCGTTGAGCGTGTGTTTTCACTGTTATCAGCCCGGCCACCAGAAAGCCAACTGTCCCCAACTGACTGCATCCAACCGTTCAACCGGATCGAGAAATACTCCATCTCTACCACCACTGCGGATTACAGAGAATAAAGAGGTAAAGAAAGAGGATACTTCCAAGAGTAAGGGGAGGGCTTTTCAATTAACTGCTGAGGAAGCACAGAGGAAACCTGATGTGGTTGCAGGTATATATATCGTAAATTATCTGTCTGCTTTAGTATTATTTGATTCGGGTGCTAGCAAGTCTTTTGTATCTGTTTCTTTCTGTAAAAGTTTCAAGCAAGTATGTAGTAAACTGAGTCCCCCTCTCGAGGTAGAAATAGCTGATGATAAGTCTGTGCTTGTGACTGATGTGTATAGAGATAATGTGCTAGAGATAGACTCTGTTAGATTTCCTATTGAGCTTATCCCTATGCCTATGAGAGAGTTTCAAATGGTATTGGGAATGGATTGGCTTGGGTGTTACCAAGCAACCATTCTGTGTGGGCAAAAATTGATTCGAGTTCAGACCCCAAGTGGGGAAGAACTATCAATTTTTGGTGATAGAGAGAGTAAGAGAATGTGTTTGTGTTCCGTGACTAGAGCTCGGAAATATCTTCAGCATGGGTGTACAGCCTTTTTAGCTTATGTTATTGATTCGAAATTAGAAAAGAGACAGGAGAGTGTGAATGATGTGGCAGTGGTACATGAGTATCCAGATGTTTTTCTAGATGATCTGCCTGGTATACCGCCTGATAGGCAAGTAGAGTTCAGAGTTGAGTTGGTACCGGGGGCTGCACCGATTGCCAGAGCTCCGTACAGACTTGCACCGCCAGAGATGCAGGAATTGATGAAACAGTTGCAAGAATTGTTGGATAAAGGTTTTATCAGACCTAGCAGTTCACCGTGGGGCGCTCCCTTTTTGTTTGTAAAGAAGAAAGACGGTACGTTTCGTATGTGTATTGATTACCGTGAACTTAATAAAGTGACTGTGAAGAATAAGTATCCTTTGCCCAGAATAGACGATTTGTTTGATTAGTTGCAAGGGGCGTCGTGGTTTTCAAAGATTGATCTAAGGTCGGGTTATCATCAGTTGAAAGTGCGGGAGGAAGATATTCCTAAAACTGCGTTTAGGACGCGGTACGGGCATTTTGAGTTTGTGGTTATGCCATTTGGTCTTACAAATGCACCTGCAACATTTATGGATCTTATGAATAGAGTTTGTCGTCCGATGTTGGACAAATCCGTTATTGTGTTTATTGATGATATACTCGTGTATTCAAGAAACCCGACAGAGCATGAAAGGCATTTGAAAGAGGTATTGGAGACGCTGCGAAGAGAGAAGCTGTATGCTAAATTCTCCAAGTGTGAATTCTGGATTCAAGAGGTGCAATTCTTGGGTCATCTGATTAATAAGGAAGGAATTAAAGTTGATCCTGCGAAGGTTGATGCAGTAATGAAGTGGGAACCTCCGAGGAACCCTACCGAAATCAGAAGCTTTTTGGGGTTAGCAAGTTATTACAGGAGATTCATTCAGAATTTTTCAAAGACTGCCGTTCCATTGACCAAGCTAACCAGGAAGAATGCAGAGTTTGTATAGGGAGATGAACAAGAGGCTGCGTTTTCAACTCTCAAGCAAAGGTTATGTGAGGCACCTGTTCTTGCTTTGCCAGAAGGAGTGGAAGATATGATCGTGTTTTGTGACGCCTCTTATTTAGGGTTGGGATGTGTTTTGATGCAGAGAGGTAGAGTGATTGCTTATGCTTCGCGACAGCTTAAGCCGAATGAGATTAATTACCCAACTCACGATTTGGAGTTAGCAGCAGTGGTTTTTGCGTTGAAGATCTGGAGACATTATTTGTATGGAGTGAAGTGTACTATTTATACCGATCACAAACGTCTGAAATATTTTGTGGATCAGAAGAATCTTAATATTAGGCAGAGAAGGTGGTTAGAACTTCTGAAGGATTATGATTGTGAGATACTTTATCACCCGGGGAAAGCCAATGTTGTGGCACATGCCTTGAGCAAGAAGTCGGGGTCGGTACTTTGGAAGAATGAGTCGTTACGGATGACGGTGACTACGCCATTGTTGGATGTTATAAGAGATGCTCAGAGTTAAAGAGGAAAATCATAACAAAGAGCGGATTAAGGAGCAGGTAACTAATTTTGTCAAAGATAGTCGTGATCTATTCTTATGTTGTGGACGAGTGTGGGTACCTAATCACGGAGAAGTCAGAGAGACTCTTTTGAGTAACGCTCACAGATCTAAATTTTCTATTCACCCGGGGGCGACAAAAATGTACAAATATCTGAAGGTAGAGTATTGGTGGCCAGGTATGAAGCGAGATGTGGCTAGGTATGTTGAGAGGTGTCTTGCGTGCCTGCAAGTGAAAGCTGAACACCAGAAACCGCATGGGAAATTGCAACCTCTGGATATACTAGTGTGGAAGTGGGAGAATATTACTATGGATCTAATCACTAAATTACCTAAGACCCCGAGAGGTTACGATGCTATTTGGGTAATTGTGGATAGATTGACTAAGAGCACGCATTTTATTCCTATTAAGGAGACTTACTCATCTGAGAAGCTATCAGAGGTGTATATGAAAGAAATAGTATCTCGTCATGGTGTACCAGTGTCTATTGTGTCAGATAGAGATACTCAATTTACTTCCATGTTTTGGAATAGACTTCATGGCGAAATGGGGATTAAGCTTCATCTTAGTACCGCATTTCATCCGTAGACTGATGGTCAAAGTGAGAGGACGATTCAAACCCTGGAGGCTATGCTACGCGCGTGTATTATTGATTTTGGAGGGAGTTGGGATTCTTATCTACCGCTTGCAAAGTTTTCTTATAATAATAGTTATCATTCCAGTTTGGGAATGCCGCCTTATGAAATGTTGTATGGTAGAAAGTGTCGGACTCCGGTTTGTTGGGGTGAAGTGGGACAGAGAGAGTTGGGAAGTACTGAGGTGGTACAGCGTACGACAGAGCAGATTCAGCAGATCAGAGATAGATTGCTAGCAGCTCAGAGCAGACAAAAGAGTTACGCGGATAAAAGAAGATCACCACTAGAGTTCCAAGTGGGTGATTATGTGTTGTTAAAGGTGTCACCGTGGAAGGGGGTTATTAGATTCAGAAAGAGAGGTAAACTGGGTCCAAGGTTTATTGGACCGTTCAGACTTAGTGCTCGTGTGGGGAAAGTTTCGTACAAACTGGAACTACCAGACGAGTTATCCAAGATACACAATACCTTCCACGTGTCTCATCTTCGGAAATGTTTAGCAGACGAGTCTGCATTTGTGCCACTGGAGGATGTATGCGTTGATGATAAATTGAATTATGTTGAGCAAACCTGTTGCTATACTAGAAAGAAAAGTTAAGGCTCTACGTAATAAACAGTTTGTGTTGGTTAAAGTTCAGTGGAAACACCGAAAAGGGTCAGATTATACTTGGGAACCAGAGAGTGAGATGATACGTAACTACCCTGAACTCTCCAACAGTTGATTTCGGGGACGAAATCGTTTTCAAGTGGGGAAGAGTTGTAACACCTAAGTTTCGGAACTCTGTAATTAGTAACATTTTGACTTAACGCGTTTTGGTATTGCCTAATTGAGATTAAGAGGTGTTTAGAAACTTGGGGGACTTGTGTTGTAAATTCTGGAACTAGGAAAGTTCAGGGGCCATTTGTGCCAATTTCCAGAGTTGTATATATATATATATATATATATATATATATATGTGTGTGTGTGTGTATTTGACTTTGATGAGTCAAAGAACTCATATTCATCACCTGCATCCATCGAGAGAAAGAGAGAGAGAGCTGTGTTTCTTGAGTTTTTGAGCTGGAAAGGCAGAGGACAAGTGATCTTCATCTGATTATAGTAGGCACAAGTTGAGGTAAGGCTTCTTGTTGGTTGTTTTTGGTGTTCTAGTGGGTTTTAAGCTTTGATTCATGGTGAATCATGCTTCTAGCTTGTATTTATTGTTTTGAGTAGTTTACATGCTGTTTGGGGGTGTAGGAAGACATCCCAGTGGAGTTTTGTATGAGTTTAGTCGAGTTTTTGGTCAAGAACACAGACTATTTTGAAGAACAGTCGGCTGGTCTGTAGAGTACACGGCCGTGTAGCGGTACACGGCCGTGTAGTGTAGAAGGCGGTTACAAGGCCATGTTGGTATACATGGTCGTGTAGAGATTGAGGTACACGGCCCGTGTGAAGGCACACAGCCCGTGTAGGTGAGTTGTCAACACCGTCCATGTAGATGAGACATGGTCGTGTAGCATGTAGTGTATACGGCCCGTGTACATAACACCGCCTGTGTAGGTGACGTGGACAACACTGGCCATGTGGCCAGGTGTGGTCGTGTAGAGTGCTTGAGACACGGCCCTTGTAGGGGTACACGGCCCATGTAGATCCCCTGCCTTGTTTTATTTGTTAAGTGTTGATTAGTACATATCTTAATTATATGATTATATAATTGTAGGGGTTACTGTTTGACGTGTACTGAGTTATCTGGCTTATATCTATGTGATACTAGTTGCTGAGGTGCGTTTTCTAAACTCTGATTCATATTTGTGATATGTGTGTGGTACATTGCAATGTGATATATTATTGATCAGAGGATCACCATAGAGAGAGAGAGCTGTTGCACGCTGCTTTGTGCAGTAGTTGCTACGGGCAGCATTTTAGCCTTCTTGGCGGATGCTAAGATGGTGCAGTACTGTGTCCATAAGAACTGTTACAACATTCGTATATGTGTATGCGCATGCTTATATGAGTTACAGTTTAGTTTTCTCACTAAGCCTCGTGGCTTATCAGATACTACTTACTGTTGTTTTGCAGTGCGTGATTCCTCCAAGGGCAAGGCCCCAGTTTGACAGAGGTTGTGATATGAGAGTAAATCTGTATTTTAAAACATAACTCCCGGTTGAGTTTTGTTAAACAAATCTTTGTTGTAAATATTTAGTACTACTTTTGTAACTGAACTAGAGGGTTCAGTGTTGACTAGCTTCCGTTTTGTATAAACTTCTTTTTATTCTAAAATACTTCTATTATCAGAGTTTTATTTTATTTAAGATTTTGGGACGTTACAGATTAAACCATTTTTAAATTAAAAACTTAAGAGTTAAATCATATATTAACCTATTTTATAATTGTTCATAGGTGTATTATATTGCGGTTAACATTTTTTAAATATGTATGTATTTCTCTTCATCTTATTTTTTTCATGTCTTTGTACAGTACCACTCCAGGCCGGCCCCTCATTCACCCTTGTTCGTTTTTTTTCATTGCTATAAATCTTGTTATTTGTCATGCTAGATAACAATTATGGAAATTCAAGTTGGGTTGGGTTCATCTCATTCTTAATTGTGTTATTTTTGTTCCGATACATTTATTTCGTGTCATATTCGGGTTATGTTAAATTTTATCGTGTCAACCCATTTCGACCAATTATGTTCCTCAAATACTTTTTCGTTTTTCAAATAGCGTGTCGTGGTTTACTATGGTTTTCGAATACAACTTTCGTTTTTAGTATTTCAAAATTATTGATTGTTTCCAACTTCTTATACGAATTTCAAATATTATTAATTTCCAATACAACTCTACAATACTTATATATTAGTCAATGCAGAAAATATTTCATTTTATTTTTAACAAGTCCATATAAACAAATAAATTGGAACGCGAGTATCTAAAAATTGTTCAACGTGCAGAAAACGTGATTTAAAAAAATATGGATTAAAAAAGAAGTCGCTAATGTTATTTTATTAGGTTTCAATTTTTTATGTAATCTTTTTTTATTTTAATGAAAATTAGTTATTAATATTATTTTATTTTTCACAATAATACATAAAACTTATAATCTAATTTTATAACTTTTTATTAAATTTCGTAGTATTAAAAGTTAAATAAAATAATATATAACTAATTTAAAATAAAAAAGTTTAAAGTGTGCGAAACGTGAGTAGTACTAGAGAATAGCTAAAGCATAACGTGAGTTACGTTGTTATGACTTTGAAGCATGGGACGCCAAAAGATGGATACGCCCCATGCTCTTAGTCTCCATCCTTTTTCGTCTCTATATCATAGTTAATGTTTTCTATTATTCTCTCCACCCTTGAGTTGTTGAATTAGGAGTCCCAAATCACACATCTCATTTCTTCCTTCGCAGTTCACCAATTTGGGTTTTTTCTTTTTTTGTTGAATATATGATAGTGTAAGTTTATAATAGGGTAGTTGCACAATTTTTTTTAAATAATTATAAAATTGGGTCAAAATCAGGTTGGCGGGTGACACCGAAGCCGACTTGATTTTTTCGTGGAGTAGAGAAGCCGAAAAATGAGAATTATACTTATTACAGCTTAGCAACGAAAATACAAGATAATAAATAATTATTGCATTTCTAGTCGGCCTCTACGTTGTCGCCATTAGCTAAAAGTTTTGAGAAATTGTTACATATATTAAAATTTAATTATTAATTCAAATCTATTGCTAATTTGTGGCTAACAAAATGGTACTTATCACTTGAATCACACGCGTCTCTAAATCCTTCCCATGTTTTCTTGTCATGACCTTAAAAAGCATCATTGGTAGCCTAAAAAACATTTTTTTGTACTCTTAAACACATAAAGTTAGAGTTCAGACGCTTACCACTATATCAAAAATAATTCTTGGCGGTCTATATCTTGAGTAGTTTGTTTCCCATGAGTCAAATTATTTCAAAAATGCCATCTCATACCAACTCCCCCTATCTACTGCTAATGCTTTACACTCATGGGATTCTAAGTCGTCACATCTTACAGGCGGATTTAGAAGACGGCGGCCAAAGACAAATCCAACCCTACCCGCACCCCAAAACATTTTTTTGACATATGTGAGATTTGAAATCATGATCTTGATATGATATCAATTGTTAAGATCAAGGTGCTTACCATTAAGCTAAAAGAAACTCTTAGTGATTAGGGTGCTACCTTTTGGATGATATATATTACACAAAGGCGCATTCAATACAATGCATGTCTAATAAACTGGCTAGTTAATGCTCTTGCCTTTTCTACAAAAGCAAACATTCACATGCTTCATCTTTCTAACTATCGAAGCAAGATCCATGACCCACAAAAGCAAATGGTAGATCAAACATCTTCCAAAATGTAGAATTGTGTGGCTCCGTCAATATAGGATAACATGCCGTCACAATTTATGTTAAGAAAAATGTACATCCACTGCATTGTATATCTATCATTGTAAAAAGATAACTTTTATCAACTTCATATTTCATAGATAGCATGTTGGCATGGATTAATCTGATAATAAAATAACGAATTAAGAGAATTTTAGTTACATAAATATACCGGTCCTCAAATCCCTCATACCGCACCATGAAATCATTTGGATTGTAAGGCAATTCACAAATGAAGTACCTTCATACACTACAAGAAATTCAACCAATAGAGGCGACACTTTTAGGGGTGACACAAGGCAATAAGGGCGACATGTTGTTAGGCGGGCTACATGTTGTCACCTCTATTGCCTTGTGTTGCCCCTAAAACCGCCTTTCCTCCCAAAATTTTAGGCGTCGCACCCATAACTACTTGTGGCCATAGATGTGGCTGCTATACGTTTTGTGATAAATTCCCAATTTGCTACGGCCTTTAATCACTTACACTACTTCAATTCCATTCTCTCTCGCCACTGAGCCGCTCACTATCGCTGCTCCGCCGCCGTTCACGCTGACCCACATTGCGCCGATGATTCATCTCTAAGCTAGGTATATATCTCCATCCAACTTAAAATTAATGTGTTAAACCCGTGGATTTCGCCTCTTTTTTTGTGTTTTTCTGTGTGTGGGTGTGTTTCAGTGTGTGTATGTGTTGTACGTGTGTGTTTCCGTGTGTTGCACTCAAGCTCCCTTATGCATCAATGGTTCCTTTTATCCAAAATTCATTTCCGAATGCACTCTAGCATTACTTCTCATGACGTTTGATAAAGTTCAAGAACCGTGCACGCCACGCCGTGGTACATAGTCACCACACTAAAGAACCGGAGGTTTGGTGTAGGATCCGATATCATGAGTACGTATGATTGTTAATGGTTTAAAGTTTAAGTATATCAGTTTTCATTCCGAGTAAATAGTCAATAAATAATTATTACATTTCAAGACCATTGCACGTTATCTACCATAAAAAAACTGTTTTTTCCAATGGTTAATTTGCTAAATGAAAAGCTAAATACTTCATAAAACAATATTGTTTCCCAAAGCTTTGCTAATATTTCGTTAATTAGCTACAATTTAGAGATGTATTTCAACGTCGTTGAGTTATTAATAAATAATTATTGCATTCTTAGTCGTCTCTAGGTTGTTGCTATTAGCTAAAAGTTTTGAGAAATTGTTACATATTTTAAAATTTAATTTTTAATTCAAATCTATTGCTAATTTGTCGCTAACAAATTGGTAGTTATCGCTTGAATTACAGCGTTTCTAAATCCTTTCGTTGTTTTCTTGTCATGACCTCAAAGAGCATCATTGGTAGTCTAAAAAACATTTTTTTGTAATCTTAAACACATAAAGTTAGAGTTCAGATGCTTACCACGAAGTCAAAAACAATTCTTGGTGGTCTATATATGGAGTAGTCTATCTCCCATGAGTCGAATTATTCAAAAATGCCGTCTCATACCCCACCCCCACCCACATAGTTTTTTTGACATATGTTAGATTTGAAACCATGATCTTGATTTGATAACAATTGTAAGGATCAAGATTAAGCTAAGAGAAACTCTTAGTGATCAAGGTGCTACCTTTTGGATAAATACATTACACAAAGGCGCATTCAATACAATGCATGTCTAATAAACTGGCTAGTATGTTCTTGCCTTTTCTACAAAAGCAAGCATTCACATGCTTCATCCTTCTAACAGTTGAAGCAAGATCCATGACCCACAAAAGCAAATGATAGATCAAACATCTTCCAATATGTAGAATTATGTGGCTCCGTCAATATAAGATAACATGCGGTCACACTTTATGTTAAGAAAAATGTACATCCACTACATTGTATATCTATCTTTGTAATCATATAATTTTTATCAACTTCATACGTATCTTTCACAGATTGCATGTTGGCATGGGGTTAATCTGATAATAAAATAACGAATTAAGAGAATTTTAGTTACATAAATATACCGGTCCTCGAATCCCTACAAATGAAGTACCTTTGTACACTACACGAAATTCAACCAATAGAGGCGACACATTTAGGGGTGACACAAGGTAATAGGACGACATGCTGTTGGGCTGGCTACATGTCACCCCTATTGCCTTTTGTTGCCCCTTAAAGTGTCACGCCTATTGGTATTAAAAAAACCACATAGCATTCCCTCCCAAAATTTTAGGTGTCGCGCCTATAACCAAAAACTCTATGAATGTGGGAACCAAAGGTAGCATTCAAGGGGAAATGATCTTACATATTAACTCCTGAAGACTTGGTTGAAGCTCTACGAAAGTGTTTCTTTCATATTTAAGTGATAGTTTACTGTTCATATAAGGACTAGCTAGCTAGCAACATCTGTTCATAAACATGTTGTCATGGCCGGGTTTTGTTTCCATGAAACAAATGAGCATCTTACTTGTTCAAATTTGTTCTTTAAACGTCAAACACATGTTTTTATAACCAAAAAGATCAAATTGTTTAAGCACACATATTATTTTTATTTAAATGAAAGGGGATGATAGACTATAAAGAGTTACAGGTAAGGAATATATGGTAATAAAAAGCTCCTATGTATGATTTTCTAAACAATAATATGCTAGAAAAATAATCAATATCATTCTGTAAATGAAAAGGAAGAATGTTAAGTCCAAAAATATATCTTGGAAGTTGGAAGGGAAAAAAAATACAAGATACTTTATATATATGTAGCTAGAAAACTATTTTCTCATGTTACTGATTGGAATAGAAGAAAGATATAAAGCTGCAATAGTTTCCTTCATAGTTACCAAGTTCACGGTTTGCTCCGGTATGGGAATGAGTACGAGGAAAGGAGTTTACTATAGTGCACGTATTGGGTATGGACACTACTAGAAAAACTGGGATTTCCGACGAAATTTTGCGACAGATGAAAACCGTCGCTAATTAGCGACGGATTTGCGATGGATTTGCTACCGAATCGAGTTACAAAGATATCACGGGCAAACCGTCACTGTTCCGTCGCTAATTTGCGACGGATTTGTGATGGATCGTGATTCAATCACAAATCTGTCGCAAATTAGCGACGGAACAAAACCATCTCTAATTCGTTGCTAATTAGCGACTGATTTCAAACGGATTTGCGACTGAATCGAGTTACAAAGATATCAAGTGCAAACCGTCGCTGTTCCGTCGCTAATTTGCGACGGATTTGCGATGGATCGTGATTCCATCGCAAATCTGTCGCAAATTAGCGACGGAACAAAACCATCTCTAATTCGTTGCTAATTAGCGACCGATTTCAAACGGATTTGCGACCAAATCGAGTTACAAAGATATCAAGGGCAAACCGTCGCAGTTTCGTCGCTAATTTGCGACGGATTTGCGATGGATCGTGATTCCATCACAAATCTGTCGCAAATTAGCGACGGAACAAAACCATCACTAATTCGTTACTAATTAGCGACCGATTTCAAACGGATTTGCGATGGATTTGCGACCGAATTGAGTTACAAATATATCAAGGGCAAACCGTCGCTGTTCCGTCGCTAATTTGTGATGGCTCTTGATTCCATCGCAAATCCATCGCAAATTAGCGACAGAACAAAACCATCTCTAATTCGTTGCTAATTAGCGACCGATTTCAAACGGATTTGCGACCGAATGGAGTTACAAAGATATCAAAGGCAAACCGTCGCTGTTCCGTCGCTAATTTGTGATGGATTTGCGATGGATCTTGATTCCATCGCAAATCCGTCGCAAATTAGCGACATAACAAGACCATCTCTAATTCGTTGCTAATTAGCAACCGATTTCAAACGGATTTGCGACCGAATGGAGTTACAAAGATATCAAAGGCAAACCGTCGCTGTCCCGTCACTAATTTGCGACGGATTTGCGATGGATCTTGATTTCATCGCAAATCTGTCGCAAATTAGCGATGGAACAAAACCATCTCTAATTCGTTGCTAATTAGCGACCTATTTCAAACGGATTTGCGACCGAATCGAGTTTTTAAGGATGAATGGTATTTAAGGTTTGTGATGATTTTGAAATCTTATCTATTAGGTAATCTAGTATCCTTATACATGAAGATAATCAATTCGGTCGTTGTGGTCGGACTTTATTATGGATTTCTGACCACATTCTCTATAGGATTAGGGATGTAAATGAGCCGAGCTACTCGAGCTCGGATCGTTAAAAGCTCGAAATGAGCCGAGTCTTAACGAGCTCGAGTTCGAGCCTAGATTAAAGCTCATTTAATAAACGAGCCGAGCTCGAGCTCCAAAGAGTGGACTCGCGAGCTTAAACGAGCCTAAATGAGCTCCATATATAATATAATTTATATTTTATATATTTAATTTTTAATAATTATATATATCAATTTAATAAACGAGCTGATCACGTTTCGTCTTCTCTTCCGACAGGTGTAGCATCTTCCGATGAGGTTAGTTTATTGTAATTTGTTTTCATTTATGGATTATACGTGAAATTTATAATGATTAACATATATTCATAACAAAGTACTTGTTCATTTAGGTCATGGTAAGTCAAAGTAGGTAATAATGAATATGAATGAATTATTTAACCATGATAAGAAGTTGCAAGTCAATGTAGGTAATATTGGGTTTTAAATGGGTCATGCGGGTAATAACGATTGTTAGTGGGTCATTATGACCCAATATGGGTAATATCTAACCTAAAGTTATTAAATTTAATTATATATTATATAGTTTGGACCGGTGAGGACGGGTGCTTGCTATGATTGATTTATCAGTTGTTTTGGAAACACATTTGCATGCTTTGATTATTTTTTGTATATATATGTAATGGTTGATCGATATTCGGTAACGCTGGTGATTATCTTTTGTTGCAAATTATATTATAGATTGTAAATATTTAAACAGATATGTGATGCTTCCACTGAGTTGGTTGTTAACTCCTTTGGTAAAAACAGGTTATGGAAACATTATATTTACAGCTGTAACCACGCAGTTTCAAAACTCGAAATTAAATATGAAAGAATTAGTTAATATGGTTGAAATTACATTTTAATGATGTTTTTTATCAACTAAATGAAAGCAATTATGATACATGGTTCTAATGGCTCATAAGGGTAGCGATAGGTGTTAATGGGTCATTATTGAAGGTATTCATTTGGTAATTCAAGATGCAACGGAAGCAATATATATAGAACAAAATTTCAAAGCTAAGGAAACGAATACTTCCATGGATCAAAATCTAACCATGAAATTGCAACTAAGATAAATAAGATGAGAAGAAATCATTATACCTCAATGCAAAACACAAAGTAATCCTTTCTTGTCAAGAAGCAAGAATTCAAATAAGAGTTCCTCTAGTGTTGTCCACCCCAAGCTCCTTTGATTCCCAAGTGCTAGCAAGTTAGTGTTCAATCACCAAGACAACAAACAATATGTGTTTTTCTTCTTCTTGTGCACCAAAGAACTTGATCACAAAAGCAAGAAGAACCAAGAGAGAATATGAACATCAACTAGCCTCTTGAACTCTCTCAAGTCTGTTCATATGACACCAAAACCGTAGCTAGCATTATCATACACTTAATCTACACGGGCGTGTCGGCCCAAACTACACGGCCTGGAATTGCGCCAAAACGCCCCGTGCCTGAACACGGCCCATGTTCGACCACACGACCCGTGTACCATCCTTCCAAAACCTATTTTGGCCTTATCCTCTCTTTTGCTTGATCGTGTTGCGGAATCAATACTTGGTGTGTGACCCAATAGGCTTATACCTCATGGGTAGTGTTATTAACTCGTGCGTGTCAGCGGGCATATACAAACAATTATAACCCAATAACATGTGATTAGGAGCTCCAAACCGAATGAGTTCTCTCTTGATTGTTTTCGACTGCTGGTTGTACTTGATAAACGTTTCACCTAATCACAATTATGTGAAAACTTGTATTTGATATCCTGACTAGACTGAGCAACAAATTTCAAACTTCCATCTTGAAAATGATCTCATTATATCAGTATAAATTAAAAAAAATAGATAGGAAGTAGAGTTGAACTCATGACCTAAGCAATATTTCTAGGGTAGAGTGTGGGGTAGGGGTTGTAGGGGTCTGGTCGGGTAGGGTGTGATGGGATGGTGTAAAGTAGGGTAGGGTGGGGTGGGGTTTCCTCAATGGAGTTTTACGGGTTTCCTCAGTTGATGTCCTTCGACTGACATTCATTTACTGATCCTCAGCTAATGTTTCATACTTAGTAAAGTTTTTCTTTCCGATTCAAACAACACATACTTGAATATTTTCTAAGTTATATTGAGTGTATGGTTTGGTTATCATTAAATTATATATTATTTCAATAGACCGAGTTAATTATTGGAGTGAATTGATTATCTCTCCAGCACTAATTTGTGACAATTTAGCGACGGTGAAACAAGGTTGAATCATAACCTTGCTGTAGGTAAACCATCTGTAAGTAAACCTCCCTCTCTATAATTAAACCATGTGTTTGTGGATATAAGGTTGAAATGTGACCCCTCTCTATTCAATCACCAAGACGTGACAACATTGAAGATTACCTCCGTACTGATTCCATTCTATAAAGATAGTTTTCATTTTTAGTATAATAATATACCACATCATATAAATAAGAATAACATATATGTCACATTAAAGTTAATCTCATATTTTAACATACCCGAAATACATGGTAATATTCACACCCTATTTTTTTATAAGGAAAACAGATATGAAAATTCAAATTCATTCTGCCCCTCTTTTTTATAATAAAACCAGGCTTACATAGTATAAATCTATAACTATGATAAAAGATATTTTTAAGTATCTTTTTTTAAACTTATATAACATAAATTACTACTTATAAGATATAAGATAAAAAATAACAAATCTGAAAATTTTCACCTACCCCAAGATTTCCCCCCAAAACTCTCTTCCCCGCTTCCCCCAATTTATTCTAATCCTCAGATTACCCAACATTTCCCCCCAAAACTCCCCCCTATTTTACCAAATCTCAAATTTACCCTAGTTTTTCCCTTTCCATCGGCCCACATCACCACTCTCAAATCGACATTCATTCACAGTGTTCTCCCTCAATCGAGTTATCTCTTCACATGTCTACCAAATCTATACTTCTCTACTCATCATGTCGGTTTTACGAGCTTCTCTCACCGGCAACGATTTTGGTAAGCAACCTCCAGCAATCGATCGATTTTATGGTTTCTCTCAAGAGAACGATTTTGCTAAGCAACTAATCACCAGCAATCGATTGACTTTTGTGGCTTCTTTCACTGAGAGTGATTTTAGTAAGCAACTAGTTTGTGTTTTTTGCTTGATTTGTGTGTTTGCACTCAGGCTTAATTTATTGTTTCTATGATGCCATTGAACTGATCTTAGCACTAATTTAAACTATTATGTGTTAAATTAGATAGGTATAGGTAGTGTTTTGTTTATTTCATTGGACGGGTTAAGCTGCTGCATTTGCTGTTGCATGGTTCGATAGGAGTATGTAGCTATGAAGGTGTTACCTGTTAGCCTTGAGGTTTGAGGTTTGTGAATGTAATATATTGAGTGTTTGAAAAATTGTTTGTATCTTTTTGTAGAAAAATCACTTCTCTTTGTTACAACACGAGACAGAAAAATTGAGGAATGACATAGAAAAGATGTGCAGTGAGTTGAGGTATTATGCATAATAGACTATTGATTTAGTTACTTATTTACTGTATAATTTTATGCATAAAAACCCTTGAAAATTTCATTTAATATGGTAAAATATGAAACCCCTTTATCCATGTTAACATTATTTGTAATCTAAAAATACTAATTTTGATTGTGACACAGGTATGAAATAGACAAAGTCATTGCTGGACAATAGCTGGATTTGAATCTTGAAAGAGGGTAATGAGATACTTTTTGTTTTAATCTTTTATTTTTGGTTCAACTTTTGACAAGTGATTGACCTTGTGAACTATCATACTTGTTTATTTATTGCAAACTAACCATTGTTTAGAAGAATCAACCTTTTTGAGCGAATCTTGTAAATCTAAATGTAAAATGAACCAAATTAGTTCAAGAAACCATGAATGGTTCTGGAAGTTAAACTAGTATTTCTAAAAATCATGAAGTTTTTTCGTTCTGTTTAAGCAACGTTACTAGTAATGGTTTGCAGCCAATCTTGATAACCTCATAAACAATGCCAAACGATAAAAATAGAATCCTTATTCTCATGTTTCTCATGGGCATTCAGTTTGGAATTGATTTTGATTGTCTCTTTGTCGAAGGCCGAAGAAAAATCATGAGTTGAACAATCTCTTCAACAGAAACTAGTGTTATTTCATTCTTGAATATGAGCAGAGCTAGCAATCCCGACGGAGCAGAAGCAGGTTCATACCCTTTTCTCTCTTCATTGTTTTTTTCTTTTTTTTCAACTTGCTTAAAATAGTTGTGATTTATGCTTTCTTTTTGTGATTGTTTTCTTAGAAACTGAATTTGTAAAGCTAAAAGTTGAAAAGCAGATGAATTATATGGTAAATTAATGGTTCAAAAGTAGTTGATAACATTGTTTTATAAACTACTTTCAATGTTTTGTTTGGGATTGAATATGTTTACTTTAAGCATAAATAGTTAAAGTACGATTATGTTTAGCTTAAAACTTTCAAGCAGAAATAGTTAGAATATATGTGAAGCAGTTTTTTATTTGTTAAATGAACTTAAACAGTTATAGTGACTAAAAAACTGGGTTTGTTAGTTTAAAGATTTCTTAAAGCTTTTTCAACATTATATTTGGGATGAGATCTAAAGAAAAGGAGACTTAATCTGATAAAAAACCAAATGGGAGGGTACTTCTTGTAGAGATAAGCTGATAAGTCATAAGGAAAGTATTTCATCCCTAACCTTACTTTTTGTTTACTTAGAGTTTCTTTCCCAATATTCATTAGGAATTTTTTTAATAGATTTTATCTCTTATCTTGCAGTCATACGTATACAGGGGGCATTTTGAACTCTTCTAACATGAGTGATTTATATATGGCAGGTAAAAATAGATTTGATAGTTTTTGATAGAGTAGTGTAATCATGAAATTAATCGGATTGTATTTACTTTGAATTCAAGGAATTGAAATATGGAGTTTAGTGATAAATTGTTGAATTTTCAAACTGGGTTAGATTATGTGTATGTTGGTAAAAGACTACTTATGTTGGGGAAAAAACAAAGACAATATATAAAACACACACATAGATCCTACTTGTTCTTCGTTCATACTTGAACGAAAACGTGAAATGAGTATATATATATGATAGGTGTTAATGGGTCTTTATGACGCGAGGTGGGGGTGTGTGTGTATATATATATGTCTAAATTGGTTAAATTGAGTTCTTATAAGTAATATTGGTATAAATGGTCATGATACATCTTACTTGGTCATATTGAATTCTTTTAATGGTTTATATATGATTGTTTACATGTTAAATTTGGGTTGTTATATGTACTTATTATACTTAGTTACTCGAGCTGAAACAAGTACAAGAGTTGCGTGAACGAGAACAAAGTCTTTTAAAGGAAATGGAAGAGTCTTGAAAGCGAGAACTGGACGAGTCTTGCAAGAGAGAAGAGATGTTACTTTTACCTTTTCGTGCTAACACTCCCCCCATCCCCCTCCTAGTTAGTTATTTAATTGTTCAAACATTATAACTTCATCGAATGATAACCTAACTCCAAACACTATTATAATGGTATTGAATGCGATGTGATCTCTTATTTTGGCATTTTATATTTGTATTGAACATGTGAATTTAAAAAAAAACAAAAAATATACAGCTGTAATATTAAAAATTTGTTGCAAATCAGTAGCAAATCCGTCGCTATACTTCCGTCGCAGAAGTCCGTCGCTAATCTGTCGGAAAGGAGGCCGTAGCTAATCCGTCGGTAAGATGTCCATCGCTAATCCGTCGCTAAGGTTTCCGTCGGTAATCCGTCGCTAATATTCCGACGCTAATCCATCGCTAATACCGACGTTAATCCGTCGCTAATCTCTGACCTTTTAGCGGCGCCTATATTCCGTCGCAAACTGATGAAAACCGTCGCAAAAAATCGACGCTAACCATTAGCGAGGAACATATTAACGATGGTTTTATTTAGTCGCAAATCCGTCGCAAACGCGATAGCGACGGATTAGCGACGGTTTTGGCCGTGGCAAATCCGGATTTTTCTAGTAGTGGGAGGGGGTAGGTTCATTTTTGTATGATGGTACGGTATACATGTATGCTGTACCATATTCTAGAGAATAAAATAAGGTAGGGTTTATCAAAAATTCATAGAAATGCAAAATTACTATGTATAGAACATATCATAATTCATAGAAATGCACCAATTCTGATTTCTGAATTCAGATTATACAAGAGCAAAATCAGAATTCAGATTTTAAAAACAGAACAAATCAACAAACACCAGCTCATATTTCAGATTTCAGAATTTAGAAACAGAATCAATTCGGGTTTTTATGATGTCATAATGGCCTATTCCTATCCAGGGTGAAATCAATGGTCAATTTGATGAACTTGATGGTCAATTCGCGTTTTTTGAAGATGAAGATTTAAAATTTTAGTGTTCCAAAACTTGAATTGAATTGAATGACGATTGGGTTCAATTTCAACACCATACCCATTTCAAAGACGGATCATGTTTTGTAAATTTACCCACTAAACTATACAAAATCCATTATTCTACGCAATTAAATGGTTTCACTTCTTACTTTATAGACATGTATAAAAATGACATTATTTTCGTAATTAAGTAGTTTGACATCTACAGACCTCTTTTTGTAGAGAAGAGGTTTTCCCTAAACTCTACCATGAATGATCAGGATATATGAAACTCAAGTCACTTTTAGTTAACAATGATCCTGTAGCCATTCCAATAAAGGCGATTCAAACATACACGGCAAACAAGCAATAGAAAAAGAAAAAAAACTCAGCACTCGGCATCCATCCAAGATATTATGGTTTCGCTTATTAAATCCTTGCGGCATTTATTTTATTTCTATCTTCAACAAATTTCCATTCTGATATATATCATCCTAAAAGAGTTGAGACAGACTTTAGAACGAGTACAGGCAATTGACAATTTTTGTGTATTATGCCATGAACAATTAACATGTGATGAACTTCTTCATCTCAATATTAATATGTAGTGGTTTTGATAGCTAGTAAATAGACATTTAGGATAAAATGCAATATATCGCCAATGTAAGTGTTGGTGGTACTAAAGAGGCAGGACATACACGTAAAATGTATTTCTTCAAAGTACTTGAGTAAAATTACATTAAATTATCCTAAAGCAATTTATCGTGTAAAATTACACTGAACGATCGAGCAATATATAATACAGTTTAAATTTCTTAAAGCCTTCATCACTTTTTTGAGCTTTTCTATGACACTTTTTATCACTTTTCCTATGCTTTTCTATTTGTTCTTAGCTTCCATGTACCGCTTTATGTCCCACATACCTTGTGATTCAAGCATACGTCTTGAAATTGCATCAATCCCTGTCATGTAAATATCCAACTTTCCATTGCCATTCAAAGGAATTATCACATACTCTCCAGCTTTCTTTAATATGTAATCTAAGAGATGAGATTTTCGTCCTTTAAATTTTTTCTTTCTTCTTGAACTGACATCAGCAGCAGCAGCAGTACCTTTATTGAGTTCTGGCATTTGAACTCTGAGATTTCACAAATTCCATTTGCAGGTCCGAGAATGGATCAGAAAAGGAGATAAAGGGAAAAACAGCAGTAAGATTTTCATAATCTAAATACTAAAGAACCAACTACATTAAACAGATAATTAAGGAAATATATATATAGAACAAACAAAGCCCCAGCAACCGATATAACTGTGGGAAATATATATCAACTTTCAACTTAATTATCAAGTCAAGAAATATCAGATTGTAGATCCAATTGAGAAGATCGATTAAGAACATTACCTAACTGCAAGTCGTTAATCTTTGTTGAGATTCTATGAACAATGAACATGTTATTAACGTCTTCATTTCCCTGCGGCATGAATTAATTCATACGGATTCAATTAGGAGCATATCATATGATTGATCGATCGGTCGGTCATGATAAAACAACAAAGAATTGATCGATCGAGAAGACAAAAAAGAAATACATTAAGAATGCTTACAGAGAGATCGGCAAACCGATTTTCTTCTAACATTGGAAATGGAGTGCTGTCCATGAATTATTAGGGTAGACGACGGTGGAGTTGCGGCCCAACAACAAACGAAATATGTCTGCCGCCTGATAAAATTAAGAATGAACTAGGGTTTCTTTTATAATTGTGTATTGAGGTTGGATATGATTTTCTCTTTTCACCCCTCTATTTTTACGTTTTATCTAATCTGCTCCCTCCTTTCTTTTTGTTCACCTTATTTTTTCAAATCCGTTAATTAACTTTATTATTTTTTACGATTTGGTCTTTTAACTTAAAAAGATACGTCTTAAACATCCACTTTTCGATCTGAATATACTTTTGTTAGTTGACCGTTAGTCAACTTTGTTAAATTAATCAGTGTGTTTTATCATTTTTTCTATTTTTTATTGATTAAATTAAATATATAAAAATGTTTAAAAATAATTAAATATTATTTGAAGATATATATTCTCTCTCCTCATATACACATACAAATACTCGCTACCCTCTATCTCTCACTCTCTCATCATTCAGCCTCCCCCACCACCGCCCCCACCACCCTTGAGCACAGCTGTCGCCACCACCATAGCAATCGTTGTCTATTTCTCTCTCGCACTCGGCCACCGTAGAAACCCAACTCCACCACCGGCACCGCCATTTCTCCATTTACCAAGACCATAGAAAACCCTAGCCACCACCACCAAAAACCCCACCATCGACGCCTTTCAGCAACAAAAACCCAAGATCTATACCCAAATCGTGTGAAAATCATAGATCTATTCTCAAATCTTGTGAAAAACATAGATGTGTTCGAAGACTACGTGGTGGCCGTTGGCGATTTCACCGAGAGAGAGAGAGAGTGATGGTGGTGCTTTCACAACGAGAAAGAGAGGGAGACGAGGTGGCGGCGGTGGTGAGTTCACATCATAGCTAAAGTTGTGAACCAAGTTAAAGCAGAGGCGACGTTGGGTGACGGTTCTTAGTGAATATGAGGGCGACGTTGGGATTTGATTTTCTATCGTACACAAAACTTGACTATCTGTTCGCCAAAAACAGAGTGAAGCTTGACAGTTTATGAAGCCGACAATAGTGGAGATTAGGGCGATGGTGACGGTGGAGATGGAGGCGATAAGGGTGGCTTGATTTGTGGGATGTGAATAGGGGAAAGAGTTTTTTAAATATCTTTTAAAGAGTTTTTTTTGATGAATTATCTCTCATTTATTTTTCTTTGTAAGGATTTATAAGTGTGAAATGTAGTTAAATTATTTCCGGATAGTAATTTATTGACATGTATATAATAAATTTCGAGGAAATCACAAGTCTTCTCTACTATATTTTGTGACTTTTGTGGTTTTTGATAATAAGTTCTATCATTTCGTTCGAATCTAGCAATATTAATCGAAGGGTTTTCCCTGCCCGATTTAAATGGTGTTTAGAATTTCTAAACTTAGAGTAGGAGTTAATTAAGTCGTAAAACCTAGCAAAGCCAAATCTTTTTGCTAGATAAATGTATGTGATCCTCCCGTACTTCACGAATTGTACATATAACAATTTTGATATTAACCCGTACTTAACGTGCCCGACAAAACAATTATAATTTATAAATGACATGTTTGAACAAAATATGACCCTGAAATTGAATGTAGAATCTTTAAACCAAGTTTGACAATCAATACATATATAATAAGAAAAAAAAATATTTCCGCATATTAAATGTTCATACTCCATCCTCTTAGCAACATGATAATAATATTTTTTAATTTTCTCTATTGATTTTGACACTTCTCTTGATATTATGAGTAGAAGGATGATTATAAAGATTGAGTAGGAGGACATAGAACGTCTCATATAAGTTTTTAATTTCAAAGCATCGGTACACATCTTAATTTTTTTATTTTTTTTGCTAATTTACTACATAGATTAAATAATATATAATAAATAAGCTTTAGATTCTCAAACCATTTGATAATATGTTGCTATACAGAATTGGCGACTGAAAAATTAAATAGCTAATAAATAACCATGTAATTCGCAAACCCTCGCTTTTTGTCACTAATTAAAAACACACTAGTGACAAGTAAGTAATTTGTTATGGCTTACAACGGAAATAATAGATAATTATCAAATTGTTGCTAACTTATTGCTAATTAGCTATAGTTTGGAGCTAACTTTTTCATGTGGCTGATTTGGTAAATATTGTATGTCATTACTATTGTTAATTTGTCCTATAAGCTACATTTAGAGAGGGGTTTCATATGTGACTAATTTGCTGTAGCAACATAGTAATAGTAAATATTTAGTAAATGGTTATTAAATTGTGAAAACCATCACCAATCTATCCTTACTACTACAATTTAGACATATAATTTTGTTCCTAATTTAGATCCGATTAGCAACAAATCTATTAAATATCTAGTAAGTAATATTGCACCTCAAAATCATTGCTAAGTAGGTAACCGTATAAGAAACAGTTTTTCCCTTTTGCTTATTTGTTACATTTTAGTGATAAAAATGCTAGAAACTTAATAAATAATTATTGCATTCCTCAAATATCCCTAATTAGCTACAATTTGTAAACGAATTTATTCTGTTTTGCTACATACTACCAACAAAATTGTAGAGACGGACTTTTTTGTTGTTAATTATTTTGCTACACCCTTTGCGACAAAATCATTGAATCGCTAATTTGAGGCTAATCCGTTCCTAATTTGTGGTGTCTTTAAATGTATCGCTAATCAAATGTTTTCTTGGTCAGAGCCTCAAAAGGCATCATTGGCGTCATAAATTTAATACTAGCCAGTGAGTCTTACCTCAAAAAACTATGTTCCAAAAACTTTCAGCTACATAAAACAAATCAACATCCTCAAAGCTTTAGTTTAACAAATCATGGGCCTCACGGTTTTAGTATAGGAAAGGTGTCACGTCTCAAAACGCATTGAACTATCCTCATGTTTTTGTACATCTATTTCAAATTGTAACTTTTGTCAAAAAATTAAAGTTTTTTATAACATAGAAGTTAAAGTTTGTTTCCGTTATAGAGTTGTGTTCAATAAAATCCATATAAAAAACATAGTCATAAAGTTTTAATATTACAATCACAAGTGATTTGTAAAAACATTACGTACATGTGAATTACGAAAATGTCACTACGCCCAAAATTTTAAAATGCAATATGGACCATTGATGTTATTGATCCAAAAGCTAAAATGAGTTGTTTAAGACTATGAATTTAGTATGGACTATATTGAACATTCTTCTGCCATTATAATACGTAATTTCTTCAACACATCTACGTATTAAAGTTAAAAACATAGTGTCACTATGTTCATTTCTTATTTAACATGCAACTTGTGAAAAACATGATATCCATTGAATAGTCATTTTTGCTCTATTGAGAAAAGGTAGATAAACCAAGTCAACAAAGAGATGCTTCAAGAGGGATAAGAGGTGAATTAGACAAAGTGGAAAGTCACCAAAAGTCAAAGGATCAAGAATGTTAACCAAATCAAGTGAATTCAAGAAGTAGTCATCCTAAGTCAAAGTAAGCGTTAAGGGGATACACTACAAGAAAGTCAATTTTTGAATCACTTATTATTTTGCTAAACTTATTAACGAATTATTAACTTGGATTATATTAAAATTGTCATGATTAACAAAGGGGAAATTGTTAATATACGCAATCAAAATCCTAAATTAAATTAAACATTATTTATGAGCGTGTGTTTGCCGTTCCAAAAAAAAGTTAAAATTATTGATAATGTTTTAGTGATACAATTTTTAATACTTGGACTAAATGTTAAAATCTTATAAGAACCTAGCATAAACTGCCCTAAATTATTCACGATTGTATTTCCTAATATAATCTTTGATTCGACCACTAAGTTGGTTTAATAAGAAATACACCAAAACCACAAAAAAGAATCCAACCTATTGGCAAAATAGGAAGGCAGATGCAGTGCGCAAAATAGAAGCAACTCAATGGCATATGTCGAACCTAGTAAAGTGAACCTGTCAAATCGTTGCATATAATGAACCATAGAAAAACAAACCCTAGGTTGATGAAGAAGTGAGAATGTTTTGTAGGCTGATTCGAGAAGAAGAAAGAACCAAGGAAATAGGGTTTCATTGAGGAATTTTACATGGGAAAAGAAGAAAGGAAAGGAATTAAGAATTAAAGTCGAGTTATATGGGAAATATGGACCGGGTACGAGATAAAGGATAGGTCCGCATTTATTTATTTTTTAAATGGATCTTTCCCATTTTTCGGTCAACATAAGTCGAGATTGATGAATGGAGGGATTTGATTGGTTAATAGAATCTTAATTTAAGATTATAAATAAAAATAAGGTAAGCCTTTTAATAATATAATAGCATCGTACCCGCGCAATGTGGCGTAGACAAATTATTGAAATTAGGTCCGGTGTAAGTGTGGGTGAATTAGAAACCGATGGAAATTGAAATTACGTCACTTGTATATGTTGGTAAATATTGGCATCGAGTAGTTAGTTGTATATTAAACAAATTTGTTCACAATTTTTGCATACAGTAGTGCTAATGATATATAGGTATGCTGATGCACAAGTGTAATTGTATATATCTATGTTTACTTCTGAATCTATGCATCGTCATGTGTTTACATGATTTTTATATGTTTTTGCATCTACATCCATCCACTCAAGTTTTCTGTTTTCTTGAATGTTAAAAATCAAGAAATTGTTTCTCCATCCACTCAAAATCTTTGTAATTGTATATATTTATGGTTCATAGAAATATAGATGTGTAATTAGTTAGTGAACAAATAGCATCCACCAAGTGTTTGATGAATTGTCATATAGAAACTTTCCTATTCATCCCACAAAGTTATTAAATATCCATGCTATTCCACTTGTTGACTACTTAACGATTATAAAGGATTAACTAAAATGTATAGGTAAGTTCCACTTGAGAGCTTAGTTTTCAATTTCATGTAGATTTTAAATGTCACAGTTTTTCAATATTATTTGTCATTTGTTGACCAATTCTATTGTACCTGTGTATGTGACTCTCATTTGACATATATGTGTATATGTTTACATTATTACATAGATAATTTCCTCAAGTTGTCTCCGTAGTCCATAGATAATTTCTTGCTCAAATGGTGGGATCATGTTAAAAAAGGAAGTCTCCTTAAAGCTGCTGATATAAAGAGCATTCATCAATAAAAATATCAAAGTATGAGTATGTAAGAAGAGATTTATCATGTATTCATTGATATGATAATTTATTTAATAAAAGTTTGGTGTTAGAAACTGTAAATAGAGCAACAAAAAGCACATAATAGAATATTAAAGAAAGCCAAATTAATATAATCTGATCTCTAAATTGAAAGAGTACTGTACTATATATAGAATCTAATAATTAAACAGAAGTCATGAGAGATTAAAACTCACACACGAATGAATTTAGGTGTTAAACCACCGATATGACCGTGGTATTGAAAGCGACAAAAGTAGTCCTGATCGAGGCCCAAAATACATAAGTTTGTTATATATAGGCATGAAAAGAACGAACAACACATTTCCTTATTAATCATAACGGCATTCTCCCAATCAAAGTGATCAGATAGAAACAGTCTTTAACACCATTATAAGGCCGTCTGCCTGACTTTGATTCCTCCGGCAGGTAGTACCACTGCACCCGAACCATCATGTTGTTTTCATCATCACTGAACACAATTTGCATCAGATCAAATTAAGGGTAGTCAGATTTAATAATGATAAGTAGGTTGAAGATATACATTAGTTTCTAACATCAGAATATTAAAGTCAACACAATTAGTATAATTCGATTTTTAAATTGATAAATTATATATAGAATCTAATAATTAAACAGAAATCATAAGAGATTAAAACTCACACACGAATTTATTTAGGTGTTAAACCTCCCGCATGTGATATTGAAAGCGACAAAAATAGTGCTCTGGGCCCAAACTACTCAAGTTTGTTATAGTCATCGAAAGAATGAACAACGCCTTTCCCTTACTATATCATAAGTGCATTCTCCCAATCAAAGTGATCATATAGAAACAGCTCTTTAACATAATTATAAGGCTGCCTGCCTGACTTGGATTCCTCTCGCCGGTAGTACCACTGCACCCAAATCATCATGTTGTGTTCACCACCACTGAACATAATTTGCATCAGATCAAATTAAGGGTAGTTAGATTGAATAAACAAAATTCAAAAAGAAGATAATGACAAGTAGGTTGAACATTTACATAATTACAACAACGAATTAAGAGAATATTTTAGTTACATAATCTAGAAACAACGCATTAGTTTCATCATTAACAGTATCACTTTTAACAAAGTTAATGTTGCTTGTAAAAATCAAAATTATACATCGTGTAGCTCATTTGCGTGCTCAATAGCATGATAATACTGTAAGATGGTCAAGTTATATCAAATGATGATAAAACAACAGTGATATAACTTATAACCAAACAAATAACTTCTATTAATTGATAAGAATTGCTGAACTTCTCAAAGTCTCCTTTCAGCACAAGTTTGTATAACCAAACAAATAACAGGTTTCTTATGATTTAGTCCAATATAAGAGAATGCACAACATTGAGTAATATTTTTTCTTTCAAACATTTCAACAAAAGAATGGTATGCATAAACCTCATATGTTAGTTGGAGCGAATATTGAAAGAAACATAAAAAAAGCTTCCTAAACAGTTCTTGGAACTGATCGTAGTGTAATTATAAGCTATTAACTGCTGAACAAAAAATTATACTTCCATCCAAAGGATCATATTCTCAACACACCATCACTGAACATATATACTTTGTAAATCATAAAGTTTATTTGCCTGCAATGAAATCATTCAAAATTAACAAGCCTTGCAATTATGTTGGCTAGCTTTACTTTGGCAAAAAGGAAAATTAAGTCATATTTAGATTGAAACTAACTAACTAAGACACATATTACAAGCTCTTCCTCCTATCGATCTTAAAACAAATCAGAGCAAATCCTATAAAACAGATTGAAACTAAGATATCACAGCAAATCCTATCCCAGCCAAATAGATCAATAAGAATACGATCTAAAAACTAAAGAATCCAATAAAACAGATAATTAATTAAGTAAAACTGTAGAACAAACATATCAACTTTGAGACTAGTCAAGGAATATCAGATTGTAGATCAATCTAAAGGGTAGTAAGATTTAACATACGTAATTAATCTTCGTTGAGATTCTATGAACAATGAACATGTTATGAACGTCTTCATCTCCCTGCGGCATGAATCAATACGGATTCAAAATTAATTGGCATCATATTAAATGATGGACGATCAATCGTAATAAAACAACCAAGAATTAATCGAGTAGACAAACAAGAAAGAAATTAAGAATGCTTACAGAGAAATCGGCACACTGATTTTCTTCTAACGTCGGAAACGTCGTAGCGCCGTCCATGAATGATTTAGTGTAGCCGACAGCAGAGCGTGAGGCCCAACAAAATATGTCTCAGAAAAGAATGAACGGAGAAGTAGGGTTTTATAATTGTGCAATTGGGGTTAAATTTTCTCTTTTTAACCTTCTGTTTTTCCTCTTTGGCTAATCTCCACCCCCTTATTCACCTCTTTACCAATGATGATATGAATCTAAGTTTTGTTTTGTTGTAACATCTTGATTTTTAGATTTTGCTTTATGAGTATAAACTCTTAGGTAGCAACATGGTTAAATAATATAATAAGGGTAATTTATAGTCAAACTCTTAATGGTTTTTTAGGGGTGTTTGTTTTAACTTATTTTATGGGTTTTTAAGCTCATTAGCTTCTAATTTTAAGCTTATAAAAAAAATAATGTTTACACTACAAAAAAATCGAGCTTTAGCAGCGATATATATGTCGCTGCTAATACTACAAAAGCCTTTAGTAGCGTGTGTTGCTGCTATTGCGCTGTCATTAAAGCATACTCTCAAATGTCCCATCTGGAAGCCCGTTTGGCATAAAAAGCAAACGGTGTATAGATTGATTAGACTTTAATTTTGATTGAATATGTATAGACAAGATAAAAAATTCCACAAAAAAACACCGTTCTTTCTACTGGTTACACATTATCAAAACATAGAGACTTTTTATAGACACCTATGTTTCCAGCTTTCAATCTAACCGTTAGTAAATATAGCTAGAAAATCATACAAACATACATATTATGTGCATATGTCTATGTGAGTGAAGAGGCATACGCACCCATATATAAACTAAGAAAAGAGAAGTCATGTTCTCATTTGTATTTTAAAATTTAATAATTTAGGGTCTGATTTGCTAAATAAAACAATATAGGATTAAGCAAATTTAGCTTCAACATTTTGCTAGTAGATGGTATTGAAGTTTTATATTGACTGAAAATTATAAAAGTATACACATTAAAACATGTACAACGGATTATCCTTTTAGCAAGAGAGCATGACAAGTAGCATAAATTTCATTAAACAAACACACACTAACCCACACGCACAACACATATATAGAACACACACCAACACACACTCACAACACACACACATTAACACAAACACACACTAATTAGCACACACGCACAACACACACTCACAGCACACACAAATACAAACACAAACACACACACACACAACACACACTAACACGTACAACACACAGTTGAATTTCCTTCCATACAACACATGTATTGGAAAGTCAACAACTGCACCACCAATAGCAAACGAGCCCAGCCGAACTACACACATAGTTGACTTCTATCAGGATACTTCATAAAATCAGATATACAATCAACAATCATCCGACTAAACAGTCTATCAATCACAATCATCAAACTAAACACATGCATCACATCAATCATATCAATTATAAAATTTACCATCCGTGAGTTTACATACACTTACCTCTTGATTCTTCGAATGCCACTCAGATGTCTAATATTACCCACTATTTGTGTTTCTTGAAAACACAACACCATCGAAATTAGTCTTCGATAAACATGTCTTCACATTTATTTATATCAAGAATACCCATATTCATCAAGTTAGATTCACATATAATAAACATATAATGTGCACTCCAAAAAAACCAACAGCCAAAAATTTCCAATCTTGAAAATCACCGGACGCGTTGCGTCCAACCCCTCGACGCGTTGCGTCGCAACATGCTTTTGAACGGCCACTTCGAACTCGAAGTTGACAAGGAACGCGTCGCATTTCCTTACCAGACCTGCAACTTTTTTTCATCTTCCGGCTCCAACCAAAAACGAAACAACATATATACAATACTAGAAAACGATTTCTAACACTTCTAAACTCATAAAAAACTTCATATACATGTATACAAACATCAATAACACATGAAATCCATATATAACTTCAAAACTAACAAAACCCATTTATCAAGTTTCATACAAGCTCCCAATTTGGTGTTCTTCCTATTTCAAACCCAGCAACAAAGCACATCAAAATAATCACAATCATACTAGAAACATTATCTAACATTTACTTTAAATTATCAAGCACCAAATCTTCAACTCAAAATTTCAAGTTAACAAGTTTGCAATCTTTCTTCACTTCAAGGTAAACACACCAACACACACTAACACTTTCAAAATAGCTTCCAATGAGAAGGACGTGGTTTCCTTCAAGTTTATCCATATACACGTACACACATATTCACTCCATTTTAAGCATGAGGTGGAACCTTTATAAGCATGCATACATACATACTTCATGCATACACCTATGCAAACATACATACTTAATTAATGCAAGTAACTAATTAATTAAGCATGAGACAATAGTTTTCAAATAAAATTAAACACATAATTAAATAATTAAACTCAAGTAAACACTTACCGCCAACCCGCTAACAATTAGCCCGGGTTTACGGGTGTTACAATATGTGCCATATGGGTATGAATGAGTCATTTTTAATCGTGTATATGTGTCATATGAAGTCATTTTGGGTATGAATGGGAGATATTTACTTGTAATGGGTTTATGTGTGCCATATCTAGTCATATCGGGAATAAATACGTCATTTTTACTTGTAAACTAGTTTATATGTGCCATATGGGTATATATGAATGGGTCATTTTGGGTTATATGAGTCATATTGTTTACGAATGGCTCATATTTGTAATGGGTTCTTTGTGCCATATGTGAGATATTGGGTATGAATGAGCCATTTTTATTAGTAAATGGCTTTATATGAGCTATATGCGTATGACTAAGTCATTTTTTAATTATAATGGGTTAATATGTGCCATATGTAGTCATATTGGGTTAGAATGAGTCATTTTTACTTGTAGTGGGTTTATATATGCGATATGTAGTCACATGGGTGGGTATAAATGTGTCATTTTTACTTGTAATGGTTTTATATGTGCATATGGGTATAAATGTGTACGGTGTAAACGAGTTGAGCTTTTATCAAATAACTCGAGCTCAGCCCAAAAAAACGAGCTCGAATTATATAACAAGTCAAGCTCGAGCATCAAAGAACTCGGCTCGAGTTCTTATCGAACTTTTCAAGGCTTGTATAATATATATATATATGTGTAATATGTATACGTCTAATGTTAAAATACATTAAAAATAAGTACTTATTGAAACAAATATACATTCTATACGTACTATTTATAAAAAGTAATTACTAAAAATCACTAATTTCGAATTTTTCTATATTGTGATTAATTTGGTTTTTGAAATTACGTTTATAATATTATTGCATTTTAAAAATTTATGCGGAGTGACATTTTCGTAATTCATATGTGATGCTTTTACAAATCATCTTATATTGAATATTAAAATTTTAGAAATATGTCAACACAACTCTACAAGTATAATAGCACATTTTTACTAAGTTTAATAGACAAATATAATTTCACATACCATAACGAAACATATGTAAGGTTAATGTATATTTGGTTGCTTTTATCATTAATACACTTTAATTGATCCTTTAATAACTATAGTTAAGTCGTTGGAAACTATGGATATGTATACTTCATCGTTGGAAACTAGGTGTTATGTACAAACATCATTGTTATTATGAACTTTTATCTTCAGATACAATGCATATTCATAACCTTTCTCATGGTGCCACACTCGTATCACTACAAGAAAAAGTGCTATTAGCGGTGACAACAATAGTAATAGCGGTGACACCTGGCTAGACACACGCTAATAGCCTTAAAAACCGACCGCATAGTTTTTCCCCTAAATTTTTTTGCGTCGTCGCTATAGCCCATGTTCACCACTATTTCTTGCGGATTAAATAATGGCTTTTGTTCTCTCCTATATATAGCCACAACACACACTATCGATTGCTGCTCTTACTCTCTCTACCGTCGATTCAGCCTACCGTCACTCCTCCGTAGCCGGCCCTCGTTCTCGGTCTCCGTCCCGCTACCGGTCGCTACAGACATTTGCCCACTGTCTACTCTCCTCATCCACTATATATGGTGTGCTAAAAATCTCGAAATTATTGTTAGTTGTTACATTAGAAAGTAAAAATCATGTGGTCTATATTACCCGTTACTAGTTTAGATAATAATCCTTATGTTTTATTTTAATTACAAACTTACCATAATTCATTGACTATAAACGCTTCTCTCAAAAATGATGCTAATCGCATTAATCATCCAATATATATGTATATATATGGAAAGTCCAAATAAGATTAGTTTTTCACTCGAAAACTGCGACAAGTATATGTAATATCATTGACTCATTAATATGGTATTTTAGTCATTTATATATTTAAATAACTGTAAATTGTGTTCGGGTAGATGAGCCATTACTAGATTAACTTAATTTTTCCAAAATACCTCTTAGTAATAAGTAATTAATTAGCAATTAGAAATCTTAGCCATTTAATTTATTTTAATCAATGTCCAATATTGGTTTGTAGTCGTCGTATGAATAGAGAGCAAGATGGTGGTTTCTAGGAATAGAGACAGCAAGATGGAGTTGAGCATCGACTGCACGGGAACGATGATGGTGCGGTGGTGCCGGAGGTGTGTTCGAGGGATACGATTGAAGGGTTAGTGGGGGCGTGAGTGTGTTCTCATTTGAGGTATGGTCAAGATCTTTTATTTCTTTGTGTTTCCCGGATCCAAGTTCAAATCGAGATTTGTTGTTACGAATCTAGTTTGGATTGGTTATATATTGGTTAGAACTTTAAAGATGTGTAAGAACTTCTATGTTTCTTTTTGAAATCTTCATATCTAAGATGGTGGAGGTTGGTGACAATAGGCGGTGGAGGGTGGTGGTAAAGGGTGGTCTAAGGTAGGTGCGATTTATAGGTTTTCATTGTGATTTTGGAGATGGTGGTCGGAAGAGGGGTTGTGGCCGGAGTTGTTGATGGTGGGGGTGACCAAAGTTGGTGATGGTGGAGGTGGCTGTGACCGGAGTTGTATTATGATAGACGGGATAAGTCGAAGTCTCAAAGATAACTAATTGATTAAACATCCTAAATTAATCATGATAAATTACTTCATCTTAACACTTGATATATTTTGCTGAGTTTTGTAAGTGGCTTTTGATACGTGTGTACAAGGGTATATAATGAATCCAATAAAACACAAAATTCCATAGGACGGTAATTATTCAATGTAGTTACTACTTAATTAAATCTATATATAGAACAATTTCATCAGACTGATAATTACAACCAATATAAATTAATTGGGGAAAAAACAACTTTGTTGAAGTTATGCTATGAACAATTAACATGTAATGAACTTCATGGTCCAGCAGGCATGAACTCACCGATTCAAAGTTGTTTTTCTTAAGGTAACATATCTAAGAGTCCGGCAGTTAAGCAGCATTAGCGGCGGTTCTTAAATGGTAATGCCCTTGAATTTTGCCACTTTCATGGCTGACTAAACCTCTTTCCTGTCATCAATCGATAACTTTTCCAAAGAATCATAGCTCACATCATCTGAATCCTGGCGATCAAACTTTCTTCCCAGCTCTCGTCATCAGAATCCTGCATGCTTGGAGAACATTCTCTCTGATAAAATCCCCTCCAACAGCATTATTCTTTCAAACAAGCATCATTAACCACCAGTTTGAACCAAACTCGCAAACAACACTTCTAAGGAAAACCTATGAAAACCAAATAGATCGATAAGAAGACAATCTAAAAACTATGAAAACAATTAAAACAGATAATTCCGGATCATAAAGCATATAAATCTGGGTGTAAAGCTATATATAGAACAAACAAAGCCTCTGCAGCCTATATAAATCTGCGAAATATATCAACTTTGAAATTAATTAACTGGTCAAGAAATAAATTTACTGGATCGAAAGACAGAATTCGCATTAGATCAAAAGGGTAGTTAGATTTAACCTACAAAATTGAGATGATTAATAGGATTACCTTGTGCTGCACGTTTTTTGTTGAGATGTTATGAACAATGAACATGTTATGAACTTCTTCATCTCCCTGCGACATTAATTAATATGAGTTGATTAGCATCATATCATATGATCTATCGATCGTAATAAAATAATGAATTGATCGAGTAGACAAACAAGAAATGAATGAAGATTGCTTACACAGAAATCCGCACGGCAATTTTCTTCTAACATCGGACACGGAGCGCTATCCATTGTTAGGGCAGCCGATCGACCGCTGAGCTAAGCCTGCCGCCCAACAAAATACGCCTGCCTGATAAAAATAAGAATGAAGGTAGAATAAGCTAGGGTTTGTTTTATAATTGGGCGTAGGGCTTAAATTTTCTTTTTTAGCCCGTCTTTTTCCTCTTTGTCTAATCTCCTGCGTTTTCTTTTTTTAACTTTATATAAAATTTATAATATTTATTATCAAAAGTAAATAAGAGATTTGAAAGAATATATATAAAAAACTTGTATAAAAAAAGATTTCAGAATGTAATCAAATTTATTGAATACCTATTTATTAACGTACATATAATAAATTTTGGAAAATGATCGACTTAGTAGTCCGTTAGTAGTTTAGAAATTATACAATTACACAAGCTAGCATATGATCAAATCAAAAATCGATTTATTCATTTGATTGAAACATATAGTTTACAAGAATGGCATAAGCAAAACAAGACTTCTTATGTGGCAATCTAATCGAGACTTTGATTTCAGTCAAGTGTGAAAAGGTTCGAGAATCGTGAGTAACAAAACGAAAATCATGCATCGACAAAGATTAAGAAGTTCCTTTCCCCGCTTCAATCAATAATGAGCTGCGAAAGGGATTGGGCGCCGCCACACATGTTGAAGCTTTGGGAATCCGGGTGTGGAATACAAGCAAGAGTCAAACACGGTACACCATTAAAACTAAATTTTTTAACAACATAGAAAACTTTCATCACTTCAATATTCTAGCAAGATGCTAGATCATCTTTTCTTTCACACTTATAGACCCGCCTCAACAAGAAAATTGATAGACCAATTTATCCGGCATATTATTATCCATCTTTCCGAAAAAGAAGGGCTTTGTATCTTGCTAAATACTCTTGAAGGCTTTATATATATCACCACTCGAGAATAGAACAATATTGTTTTGAAAATCCGTAACATCCGAATAAAAAAGAAGACCAAGACATTGAATGCTACCAATCTTTTTCCTTTTAAACACAGCAAATTATCTATTGAAGTAAACAATCCACTTAATTTACTTGCACCGAACTAATGTCCCACTATTTCTCAAATCTCAATGTCGCGTATGATTAGTCTTATGACTGAACAATTAAGAAACAAATAATATTCGGTTTCTTGGGATAAGTTACAAAGAAAACAATCCAAAAACACCATAGGAATTCCTTTTAAAGCAAGATTGCATGGAGTTGGAAGCATTTTATGTTGCGCTCTCCAATGGTATACATTCACTTTGCTATGTATCTTAACCAAAGAGTTTTGTACCTATTTTTATTTGCCAATAAAACTGCTATGTACCTTAATGCAGCTCCTCCTTTAGTAATATTTTAAAGTTCATATTCTCTTATTTAAGTGTTTATTCTCAGCATAGATAAGCCCACGTACTAAGTTTCTTCCATGTTAGAGGATGCACCATGGAAAGACGATTAATCCGTCCTGTGTAAAGGATAAATAAATTGACACCATAATCCGTCCTCCTTTGATTTCAACCACTAATTTGAGACTAGAGCAAGGTTTAATGCCTTTAAACTCTTAATTCCCAACACACTAGAATCATTGTTTTCTAGTCACCTTCCATGCGATCTAAGCCACTTTTTCTTGTTTCAGTACCATCCCCAAAAAAATATATATAAGTGAATACTCTACAATTGCTTCATGACCACTTCTAGGGCCTTGATTAGAAGACTTATTGAACCAGCGACTAATCTTCAAACCACTACAAGTCTAGAATGAATCAACACCCACTCCAAATAATTTTGTCAAAAACAAGATTAATCTTCAAACCAGCGACTAAGTTAAAGCACCTCATAATGTGTATCGGATGGAGAGCATTCGAATAACATCATTTCACAATAAATAATACATCATCCGTATACGGGAGATGTGTACTTAAATTAAAGGGCCATTACTAGGAAGCGACATATATTATTAGAAGCATCCTTCATTGTAATATGTCCCTCCACATCAAGTATAAACAGGAAATGAGCCAAGTGAATAAACTAAATTCTTTTATAGAAGACTTATTGAACCAAAGGACATGCTAGCAAACAATAACAATTTTCTAATCCACCTTATCCATCTAGAACCAAAATTCATTTGAACCATAACCAAGTCAAAGTCAAGGTATTTTCAACTTCAAGGGTCAATCGTCTTTTCAAAATATACCGCTTTACCCATTATGTTCATTAAATATTCAAAGGATCTCTAAAACTAATTAAACTCTTAGATATTATAAAAAATTGATTGTAGTAAATAAATACAAGTGAAATAAGTCAATATGTATTCAAATGAGATTATCCACTACAACAAAAAAACACTTTCAGGCTCCGGTTTTAAAAAAATGCTAAAAACCGGGCTACAAAGTGCAAACACGCGTTCTTAATGATTACGGTTTGAATGTTTGGAAAACATTCTGGCCGTTCGTTTAAAGAAAACAGGTCTAAATGTCTGCGTGCCTCACACATTCAAACCCGGTTTGTTATGAGAAAAACCGGGTCTAAAAATTCAAATTCATTCGGCCCCTACTTATTATTATAAAACCGGTCATAAATAGTGTCATTTAATGCCTCCAATGGGTCATTCAGCTACCCCATGCATTTAGGCCCAGTTGATTCAAAAAAATCGGGTTTGAATGTGCTATTTAGTGCAAAATTTATATCTTCTTTTTTATTTTTTCTTTCTCTATTATTTCTTTTCACCTTCATTAATACACTTAAAATACTCTTAAATTCCTTCACAAAAATTTCAACTTTATTTTATCCATTAAATTCTTTTCACACTTTACCTAAAGTGTCAATTCAATCAAAGGTATTATAATTTTTATACATTTCATATTTTTTTTAATTCTATATATATTAACTTCACCTATTATGTAATTTTTGTCATTTGCTGTATATATATGTTGTACGTATCTTTGTGCAATCATTAATTTTCACATCTAAAATAGCAAGCTATGTTTACTATTTTTGATTATTTTAATTTTTGTAATTGCATTTATTTAGGTATGTGTATGGGAGCACACACATACACACATGTATATAGTTTACATGTATATTATAGTATATATATATATATATATCGTTTATATGCATATATAGTATATATTGTTTATATGTATGCAAATATTGTATATACAATTCATTTTAATATTTAGTGTGGGTTGCGAATGTTGGGCAAACGTAAGATCATAGCCTTTAGTTAAAATATACCCATCCGAAATTGTTCTAATAAAATTGATTTAATGAAGATTAATTTCCGATTGTCTCCATTTTGATACCGCTTTTTGAATACTGTATTATTCTCGTGTAATATATGCAGATGTGGATGCATATTAACTGAGTATTTAATAAAAAAATTGGTTTACATTTTCTTTACTCCTACAGGTTAGGAGTTAAGGGAAAATGTTGCCGATTTTTTCTTAAATGCCTAAAGTATCAAAAAAATCGGTTAGGATTAACCACCTACAACCGCATTCATATGTATATATATATTATGCGTACATGCATTATATTAACAATACTGTTTTTAAAATTACATATAGATCCAAGTACATGGATGTATAAGATACCACGTGATTCGGTTGAATATATTCATTATTTTTATGGTTTTATAAAAGATGTTGAGGATAGTAAGGTTACATTGTTGGGTTTTGGTGGCATCTAGAAAACGCAGCGGAAACGAAACGAGTATAAAACAATTTAAGTTTTATGCCACTAACACACCACCCAATGGAGCAAACTCTAGACAATAGCAATGCAACTAAAAGAAGAAGAACAAGGACAAGAAATTATACCATACAAAATATATTTCTCCTTGTTGCCTTGGAAGATTTGTACACAAAGTAGTGTACCACTATCGGTATCCACACCAAGTGTTGATGATCCCCACGTGCTAGCTATGTTTGGACGCCGCCAAAAGCTTCACCAATGATCTAACACCATCTTGAAGATTGATATGGCAATCTATCTTCAATTGTGTATTGTTTGAGAGAGTATGAACTAATTTGACAAATTACAAGTTCATATATTGCATAACTTTGTGATGATAATTCATATGGCTAACCAAATCACATTAGACTACTAGAACCTTTTTATAGACCACAAAATGAGGCCTAGAAACGTACATAACAGTCATAGCATCAATGACCATCATGAGCCATGAATACCCCATTAACTTAGTCTTAAAAGACTAGTTTAAGAGGCTGCATGAGGCACAGCCGTGCCTCACAGGACACGCCCGTGCCAGCCCACGGGCACACCCAAGTCACGCCCGACTTGGGCTCGTGCTTTCGCACTAGGCACGATCGTACCTCCACGAGGCACGCCCGTGCCGGCCCCAATGGGTACGCCCTAGGCACGCCGGCCTTGGGCCCGTACCCGGCATAGGGGCACGCCCGTACCTTCACAAGGCACGGCCGTGCCCGGCCCAACCAAAACCCATTTTGGTATTTTTCTCTCTCTTGTTCAAAGGTGTTGCCAGAATCAATACTTGACGTTTGACCCAATAGGCCTATGCCTCATCGGCAGTGATACCAACTCGTGTGTGTCAGTGGGCATATTCCAACAAACTCCCACTTGAACACGACACACTCACGAAAGGTAACACCGACATAGAGCGGCCTCTAGCAAGGCATCTATGCCCACAAGTCAGCATAGGGTATGTCGCCCATGACAAGTACCAACCTGTAAAGAATGGTCCTACAAATAAGTGATTATTCATCCCTTCGTTCACGATATCCATTGTGAATGCAGGTCATGGAACACCGTGAACCCCAAATCATTCACGATTATGTTTCTCGATCTAGACTAACTATGACGAACAACACAAGTTGAAAAATTGATCCACTATCAACTCAACTTGAGCACGGCCATGCATTTTGATGTCATCAGTTCGGTCAACGAGGGGCCAGGGATATCTCTCTAAAGAGGAACGAATACCTTTGACTACATCGTTCCATCATAATAACAAGTTCTTGCCTGAAAACTTCCCTTATAACTGCCAATTACGAACTGCGTTAGAAAGCAATCTAAACAAGACCATATTGTTAATCAAGAAGCGCATGTATCTCCAGTAGAAGGACAAACAATTTTATCATCCTGATTTACTCGTGATCATGTCCATGAAGTAAACTCAGGTGCGGGTCCTCCAATTACTTGATCACTATCAAGTATAGGCTATTGTTGCGAAAACATGTATTCAATCCACTATGAATACTTTACCAACCACTTGCCTCGATCTTAATTCACTTCTTCCTTCCAATGAAGAACGACCGATCGTGGAGCGTTTAGAATAAATAAATTTATTCAAGGAAGTAGTTAAACATGCTAAGATGGAACACAATAAAGGCTAACGAAAGTACCCGCTCCGCGCACATTATCAAATCTCCATTTGATAATCGATACAATCAAAGCACATTATTGCTTTAATGTTCCCAACTCAAAACATATCAAATTCAAATAAACAAACCCAAGCTAAAGCCACTTGTAAACCAAGTGTATGCAAGTCTAGTATGAAAACTCATCACTAGCTCACGACTAAAGCTTAGTAAGCGGATTCACAAAGTGACATCCATGCATACTCTAACAATTACCATATCTTCTCTCGACCAAACACTTATAAAGTGTGTGCCGGAAAGATCATGGTCCTTTGTCCAAGCCTTCGCGTTCTCATTGTTCCAAAGAATCCAATAGAGTCACAATGTACAAGACTATGGTTCACATATCTAAGCCATCATACTCTTATTTTCTCAAGAGAACCCAATTAGAGTCAATGATGCTTAAAGAACCATTCTAGTTGATAACATTCCACTTAACAACACAACAATAACAATTCACCAAGAATAATACATTACTCAAAGTTCATTGTTACCACCGAACATCAACTTGAAGAACAATGTACCAAGAGTTCTTCCAAGTATGTCAAAATGAGAGAAAAGAAACCATGTGATAAACCAAGTTGCTAATTAAATTAACACACTAGTCCATCATGTTTCAATGTCACTCTCTTAGTTTTTCACTCCGAAAAATCCACGTTCGTATCCTCCCAATTCTTCTTATAAAGCAATAATTCCTCAACCCCGGTTTTATGAATCGCCAAGTTAGGATATTATCTTCAACAAGAAGTATATTATGGATACACAATTTAAGGAACACAAGCGCTCCCACTAGCTCTGGCATACATCCAAGTTTAATCTTCCCTTTTCGAAAACTCAAATCTATGATTTTCTCATTAAAGTGAAGATTACAACCTTGCGATATTTATCCAAGACTACGAGGATACTTTCAACATACAAGACCTTCGGAAAGTGTTGAAACACTCTTCCTCAAAATTCCCACGAAGGAATACGATCTTTACATTGTAGTGATAAACACATGTATCCGAGTAAACTTCAACATAACCACTAGGACAATTTCCTTATGATACCATCCTCATGGTCAATCATAACGGAAATTTATCATTAGTTGGCATTTAAAGTTCAAGTCCATGAATAGACTTCTTGGGCTTGTAGACTTTACGAGGATACTAATAATGTACAAGACTCTCGGAGAGTATTAAAACACTTCCTCAAAATTCGTATAAAGGAATAGGGTCTTTACAATTCACTTCCATACTTTCATAGCCATGAGAAGGTAGTGATACATCATAAGTCATCCAAGTAGACTTCAACATAATCACCAGGAAAAATCTCTTTTATGATACCGTCCTCATGGTCAATCATATTAGAATTTTACCACCGGTCGGCATTTGAAGTTGTCTACAATCCATGCATATCCTTAGGTTTACGCCAAGGCATCGGATCAACCAAGTCCAATACTTGGATATCCTACATGGATTGTACCCCATTCTCATTACCTCTCTCCTCCTAGTAGACACTAGGCCCACTACGCCTTCCAATAGTTGATGAATTCAACTAATCCATCATCGGGTTATCTTCCTCTAGATATAAAACATATATCTATCCGGCCTTACGACAAATCCTATCAGAAATAGGAAGATTAACGATTCGTGCCAGGTACTCCAGCATCGCCATGCTGAGTTCCAATCATTACAGATTGTATGCTAGTGCCAACATCAGGTTTTACTCCCACTGGCTCCCATAGATATTAGACTTCCACTTGCTATTGAGCGACAAAACTTGTCCTCAAAAGTTTGTGAAACAAATATCTTATGCCTAATGGAGTAGCATCTTTAGTCCCGGATTCTACCACCTCACGTCCACACATAGGCTGGATAATCTAGGTTTTGAGATAGACAAGCAAAGACACTCTTTCTAGTCTTTTCTCCTAAGATGCGTACTAAACCATCATTGTTGATTTTATATATAGAACATTGCCCGCCATACTTAAGCATCCCAACACTTTGGGTATGAATTTGCGATCCATCAAGACCCGAATATTCGGTTCCTCCTCTACGCGACCCATATGCCAATGTGTCCTAGGAGATATAATTTATGAGATAAATCCCACAATTCTTATGATGATCACAATATTCATATATTAAGATACTCAACATCTTTACAAGATTTAAGTAACTTAAACTTGTGTCCATAAACCTCGTTAAGGTAATCAATGAACACCTCGAAGGTTTCAAATATACCTATCCCTACTACCACTACGGGTAAAGGTAACAAAGTGCATGTAGTTATCCCCATGGATTTGCTTGAACGAATTAAACACACAAGTGTAAACCAATTACAACAAGCTCTCAATCCTCTTACATACGCCGATGAAAGATGTACAAGTCATTTAGCCTAATAAATAATTCTCGCATTCAACATTTGATCAATTATCAAATGCATCCAAGATTCCAAACCACACGGAACTTGGTGAAGCAATTCTTGTTTACATAGCTAAATAATCTTGTCACTTGGATAACTAATCCAAACCAATTTTGGATTTAAACACATTATTCATGATTACTTTATTACTTTTAAGTAAAATCTTATAAATGTCATGACATGGATAAACTTTGAAATAAACCACTAATATATAAATATTCATCGTCAACCAATGCATAATAGACTTAATATTTCTCTCGCCACGCAGGGCAGACAAAATATTAATCTAATAAAGTAATAAAATAGCTAGATGAAATGGCGAGATCAAAACTCCCAATCCTCTCAATCGAGACAACGTACAAGTTTCCCAATCTTAGAGCTCTAGATCTCCATGCCTTATCAGCTACTTCTTCCGTTTAACACCTACACTTTGTAACAAAACAATTTTGCAACAAACGTGAGTGTTATAGCCAGCATTTCAACAAATCTAGCTATGAAGTAGAAAAGCTATGGAGCTAATCATGAATGTACATGATGACGAGGAGCTATTCCCTTGCCTCATAGGAAGCTTTAACTCCTCCGAATACTCAGGACAAGCGTGGCGTCACCAATCTCCATATTTACCGCAGAAATAGCAAACTTCTCCCTTAGGAGTCGTATTCTTTTCCTCGGTTTTACGTTCCTCAAATAACCAGGTGGGAACGAACTTGCGTTTGGCCATGTTAGACTCGAAAGTCTTAAGCATGCCATGCAGCTCGTCTAAAAATTCTACCATTTTGTCCTTTTTATAGTTTTTGATAAACTCATCATAAGACGTGGACAGGGATTGGAGAATCATATTCACCGCAAGCTCCCTCCCAATGGGAAATCCTAGTATTTCCATTTGGTCAATGTATGCCTTCATACGAAGCACATGAACACTTACCTTCCCACCTTCCTGCATCTCGCAACCGACAAGGGCCTTGACACACATAAAGTGTTCCTCTCTAATATGATGTTGGAACAAGTCCTTCAACCGATTAATCATGTCGTACGCACTCATATGCCCGAGTTGCTTTCGCAGCTCGCAGCTTATAGTCGATAACATAAAAGAAGAAACATCTTTTGCGTCCTCGATACGCTTTTCAAAGGCGTATCTAGTGGCCCAACTTGTGTTGGCAGCAGGTGGTTTCGGAAGAGGTTCCTCGAGGATGTGTAACTTAGATTCATGGCGAAGGACAATTTGCAATTGCCTATACCAATCCACAAAGTTCACACCTACGAGTTTCTCCTTTTCAAGGAACGAACGGAGAGATAAATTCGGTGTTGCGTTGTTAACGTTTGTCATCTACAATTTTAGAGTACACGTTTTAGTGAATTTAGATATAATCCTTGTATAAATAATTACCCAAATAGTTTTCAAAACCAATTATTTACACAAGGCTAGAAACCATATTTCACTTTTCCTTATAACAGGTTTACCGCGGATCACAAAGCAAAGCTATTTAGGCTGGTAACCATTTTACCGATTGCAAACACTTTGCAACTTCTAGATCCTTGCGGGATCCATTGACAATCAAAATGTCTTTTGGCATGTTTGATCCCTTCTCGCACCAATTCTAACTTGATCCCCTTAAATGACTCGGCTAGAGCTCGGCGCCACCTAAGTGTCACAAAAAGAATTGTAAACCGCCCATCAAGACACACGGTGGAACTCTCGCCAATAATTGGCTCGTGCTAAGCTCGACAACCAATATTGCGAGTTACCTGATGTGCGTGTAGCGTACCAGTTTTAAATTTATAAAATCCGAATTATTTAGCACAACTAACAACACAAATAGGCAAGAGAACCTAATCGTATGGTAGTATAGTAAATAAGTACGGGTGTCGAACACAAGGGGAACGGGTATGATTTTGAATATAACTATACTAATTAAATATTAAACTAATAAGAACAACTAAAGGGGAATTTAGAATCTTAACAATAAAGATTTAAACTTTATTATCTAAAATCACTCCTAACACTAGCAAACGCTCAAAAGCAAACCAAGAACGACAAAAGCAAAGATTTTTATGGATTAAACTTATCAAATTAAAAGGCTTCCCTCCCTAGATTCAATTCCACCCTTTTCAAGTTGGTTTTATAAATCAAAATCAATGCAATGGACAATTAATGAACACTATACCGATTCCTATATTGTTAGACTCTTGATCCGAGTATCCAACTTATCTAATCATGCAATTAACTAATAAATTGGTCATTAAATCAATTAACTACACAATTAAGCATATTTAAGTTCGTATCTATCAAGATCTAATCTTTAATGATTGATTAAGTTACCAAATCATTTAATTAACACATGAAAGTCATCATATATCAATTCTAACACATTAAAGTTCCTATCTTGATTGTTTAACCCTAGGTTTTGATCAAACACTAGTCAACACTAATTATTGGTCCTAATTAGCATTGATTAAAGTCTTATAAATGGATTGTTCCTCCAATTTACATCAACTCAGATTCTAAACAAATCAAAAACAGAATTAAAACATGCTAGGATCATTGATTAGACTTGAAAGATAAATATAATGCCATTAAAGTAAAAAAGATACAAGCATAATCAACTTCTGGAAATCAAGATTAAACATTAAAAACAGAAGAGAAGTAGAAAAACCGTAAAAAGCAAGAATTTCAAGCCTTTAATCTTTAAAGTTATGCTCCAAATCTTCAAATCCGAGCTCAAGCTTTCTGGGATGTGTTAAGGGATGTATTTAGCATAGGAATGGTGGAAGAAATCGGGGTGGTTAACCCTGTTTCAGATCTGGAAGTTCGTTTAAATAGATTTCTGAAAACAGGGGTGTCGCGCCGCGACGAGCTATTTTAACCCGATCCCAACTCGTTCAAATTTCGAAGCCGGCGTCATCTAAACACGTCGCGCCGCGACGAATATTTTGGTCGCGCCGCGACGTCACGTGGCGAAGAACAGGACCTTATCCGGAAGACTTTGTCGCACCGTGACAATCAAGTCGGTCGCGCCGCGACACCTCTTTGGCCGGCCGGATCCTTCTTTTCTTGGGCTGGGCCTATTGGGCTTAGCTTCTTTCTTTTTATTTCTTTCTTCATTCATTTGGGCCCATTATTTTTCTCGACTTCCTTTTTACTTTCTCGACTCCTCGGACTTTATTTATTTTTCTCGATTATTTAAATATTTCGCCTTTTTAGCCTGCAAAACATAAAAGAAACGGTAAACGTATCTTTTTACAATTAAATAAACATTTTTCGGCTAAAACCAACCCGATATCGCATAATATTTATATATATTTAGCGCGATATCATTACCACACTCACCTTCCACATAGTTCTACTCGGCATGACTCGTGCTAAAGCTCGACAATCATCCAAGTTTCACTAGATTCGGGTGGTGTCGTCTTACGGATGGCGCGTGATTTACATTTTAAAACAGGATTTCGTTTTCCGGTTAAAACAATTTTAACCCATTTTGCGAATTAACAAATCAAGTGATAAATACAATTTTTATCCACTTATAATATAATACAAATTTATATTATCTTGTTAATTCTATACGCGCGAAAAGAAATATAAACCAATTTTATAAATCTGTGTTTTATATATTTTGGAAAAATTATCTAGCATGCGATATCCTACACATCCATGCAAAATAATAAATATATAAAACAACCACGCATACACAATAGTTCGGTAACATGCCCAAATCCTATGCGTCTTCCCCGCGAGCCACACGAGGAAAACAAGGTCAACTAAGGAGTCCAAGATCCAAAGTACCCAGTCGGGTGTGCTCCCACTGAAGTCGGCATCTCCAAAAAGCAATCCGGACTCCACATTGCCGAGACATCAACGCCGTGATTCCCGTTGGTTTATTACATACAACACCAACTTCTATACTATTTTACAAATACACAGAAGGAGAAATGGCATGCAAGCCACAATCCTATGCTACTAATACAAGTACAAAGGAATAAATAAACAGCATGCAAGCCGCACCAAATAATAATCATAAAAATTACAATAATACGGCACGCAGGCCACCAAAACCAAATAAACCAAACACCACAACACATAGTTCTAAAGGGCATCTAGTTACCGAACCACAACCAAACACAACCAAAGCAAAACCATGGTGTGCCACAAAACCATGTCAAACATATTTTGATTAAGATTGCCAACAAAACACCCAAGGCACAAAAGGTAATCCTTGTACATATGCATTAGTAATTTTAATACACCTTTAAAATTACATATTCATATATACACCTTTAAATATATATATTTTTATGTACTTCATGCCAAGCCATACAAAATATATAACTTTAAGGAATCAAAATATAGTGGGGAAAAACTAGATCCAAGACTAGCCCAACCAACAAATCCGGAATTTAAATATAATTTTAAAACACTGTTTCAAGAACAAAATTTTGACCAAAAACCACAAGGCACGGGCGTACCCCAAAGGGTACGGGCGTGTCTTCCCTTTTGTCAGTGTACAGTTTAAATAGTTTTAAGCATACGAATATTCTGCCGGCACGGCCCGTACCGCCACTGGTACCGCCGTGCCCCGGCCGCCGGCACTCCTCGTACCCCAAGAGGTACGGCCATGCCCGGTCACCGGAAAAACAGATTTTGACAGAAAACTCAAAATTCCGGTTTCAGTGCAAAGCCATGTTAGAGATGGCTCTGATACCACTGTTGGGTTTTGGTGGCATCTAGAAAACGCAGCGGAAACGAAACGAGTATAAAACAATTTAAGTTTTATGCCACCAACACACCACCCAATGGAGCAAACTCTAGACAATAGCAATGCAACTAAAAGAAGAAGAACAAGGACAAGAAATTATACCATACAAAATATATTTCTCCTTGTTGCCTTGGAAGATTTGTACACAAAGTAGTGTACCACTATCGGTATCCACACCAAGTGTTGATGATCCCCACGTGCTAGCTATGTTTGGACGCCGCCAAAAGCTTCACCAATGATCTAACACCATCTTGAAGATTGATATGGCAATCTATCTTCAAGTGTGTATTGTTTGAGAGAGTATGAACTAATTTGACAAAGTACAAGTTCATATATTGCATAACTTTGTGATGATAATTCATATGGCTAACCAAATCACATTAGACTACTAGAACCTTTTTATAGACCACAAAATGAGGCCTAGAAATGTACATAACAGTCCTAGCGATGACCATCATGAGCCATGAATACCCCATTAACTTAGTCTTAAAAGACTAGTTTAAGAGGCTGTTACAGCATGAGGCACGGCCGTGCCTCACAGGACACGCCCGTGCCAGCCCACGGGCACACCCAAGTCACGCCCGACTTGGGCTCGTGCTTTCGCACTAGGCACGACCGTACCTCCACGAGGCACGCCCGTGCCGGCCCCAATGGGTACACCCTAGGCACGCCGGCCTTGGGCCCGTACCCGGCATAGGGCACGCCCGTACCTTCACAAGGCACGGCCGTGCCCGGCCCAACCAAAACCTATTTTGGTATTTTTCTCTCTCTTGTTCAAAGGTGTTGCCGGAATCAATACTTGACGTGTGACCCAATAGGCCTATGCCTCATCGGCAGTGATACCAACTCGTGTGTGTCAGAGGGGGTATATTCCAAGATACATAAGGATAATGTTTGTAAGAACTATGTTCAGTTTGAAAAGTCAAATGAAATTAGTGTGAACATCTATTTGTACATGGGTTTATGGATAAGTATACTATTTAGTCACGTCATAGTAAATTATTATATATCAAATATCAATCGGGATGTCTCCAATTTTATTGACGATGACAATGAAGATTATGAGATTTAATCAATGATGACAGTTATGATAATTTAGATGGTATGTTACATGATTTGGAGAAAAATATTACCCACAAAATTTATGATAAATTTCAACATTTGTTTGAGGACTCTAAAAAACTTGTATACGATGGTTGTAGAAAATTTAATAAACTTTTCGCCATTTTGAAACTACTCGATCTAAAAGCCAACAATGGTTGGAGCGATAAAAGTTTAACAAGTATATTATAAATTTTGCATGGAATGTTTCGAGAAGATAATGAATTGCCCGTTCACTAAACCAAGCATAAAAATTGACGTGTCTAGTGAGATTAGAAATAAACAAAATACATACATGTCCAAATGATAGTATGTTGTATAGAAATCAATATAAAGACGTGCATAAAAAGAGATATTATTGTCACTCTCCACTAGTTGGAGATGTATTTTACACCTTTTTTAAGGACAAAAAAGGTCATTTGCAATCTACCACTAACAAAAAAAAGTCATTTGTTTTATTAAAAAAATGATATAAGCAAGAGTCGAACTTGGGTAGTTGATATGAAATACCACCACCTTAACAAACTTAACTTGGGTAGTTGATATGAAATACCACCACCTTAACAAACTTAGCTGCAATCTTATTATGTTATTTAATAATTTATCATATGTGCCAAGTTATACAATTTAGCTCAAACTTTTTATTATTTACTCTCCTTCCCATAAGCCAAAAATTAACTCTAACACAACCACTTTTTTAAGCTTAGTGTTTTACCACATTCTTCTTGTTTCACAACATTCTTCCCTCCCACTAGTTCTCCTTGAATGTTCTGTTCACCAAGTTGAGATCTGCATCTAAAACACTATATATATATACACACACACACACACACATACACACATACATAAATGTATAAAGTAAATTATTAAAAAATGTTAAAGAACTAAATACGAAACTATTTGAAAACCACACGACTGAGTTTGTGATGTTATAAAAGGGCAAAATTGTCATTTTAAAATTTTTAACATCTATGCCGTTACTTTTAATGGCTAAAGGACTAAGATTGTAACAAATTTTCAACTTAAGAGACCATCTTAGAAATTTTTAATTTAAAGGACTAAATGAGTGATTTCTCACAAACCATAAGGACCAAATCAGTAATTCACTCTTTATTTAACAGCATACGGAATGCAATAGATTTAGTTGTATTTAATTAGGCTCAAAGAACGAGCATCCCCTTCGAGCCTTCATTTGACTGTGATCCATGAGAGAAGCTAGGGCACGGCCACACATGTTGAAACTTTGGAAGTCCACTTTTGGAATACAAGCAAGACACACGGATAGATAACGAGTATACAACTTTTTTCTTGTATCATCAAGTATTTATTATGATTTAATTTATGTATTTGGCATGCTTTGATTCTCATATATTTGAGATTTGAGTTATAAGATTTAATTTGGGAAAAATTGTGTTATTAAAGTGTAATGTTAATTCATATATTTAAGATTTAAGTTATAAGATTAAGTATATTGTTATTAGAATAGTATAACAAAATAATCATACTTAATAAACTTCCAAAAGAAAAAACAAAATATACAAATTAAATCACTACTTTGAAAAAGTTTATGTTTCTTTTGTAAACTTTTCATATTATCATTGACTCGGGTATCCGGTCATGTCAATCAATTAAAATAATAATTATAGTTAATAAACTTCTTGTTAAGACCACGTATGATAGAGTTTCACTAACCTTTGTGTAATATAAGTGGATGTAAAAGAAAAGTGACACATTATGACTTTTAAAGTTTTTTCTCATAACAATTTATTACAGCTCTTCAAGAGCATTTGATTAACTTTGCACTAATATTAACATTTACTTTGTGTAGCAATAGCATTACCAAGCAAAAAAAACTGTCTTATAGTAATAACTTTTTAATTTACTATTTATAGAACATATATAATAATCATCTACACTTCACCAAATAATATTATGTGTTTAAATTATAAGTCATCGTCACGTATAAATAAACCATAAGCTAAAATATGAATATAACAATAATTTTTCTTTTACAAGAGATTAACAATAAAACTCTAAAAGTTGTTTAGCTTTACGATATGCATTCATGATTTCTCGTACCCTTACAAGCATATAATTGTTATGACATCTTTATACTTTTCACCTTGTTTTTACTTATATACCCGTTAATTATCTTGTTACTTCACTTCTGTTAGTAAATCATATTCTTAACATGTGTATTAAAATAATTATCTCAAAATTGGGTTGATAACCATTATCTTTATATATATATATATATCATGTTATCATATTCACTTCTAGGAATGTAATTGAGTCAACAACACAGGTTTGATTTCAAAGCTCATTATTTTGTTAATTGTTTACTCGACTAAAAACAAGACTTAATATTATTTCCCATATACAGTCTTTTTTCTACATAGTATCAACGAAAGAGTAATTATAAATATGGTTAAGTTATTGTATTTATAGAATAATTCTTTCAACGGAAGATATATTTACAATGAGCTTTAAGAAATATCACAAGTTCGAGTGTCATATATTTGTCTTAAAGTTAAATAAATAACTTTACATTTCTTTCCTTTTACACTTACAGACCTACCTCAACAAGAGAATTGTTAGACTCCAGCGTATTATTATTAGTGTTTAACCTATAAAAAGAAGAGTTATGCATCTTCCTAAATAGTCTTGAAGGCTTTATATCACCAAACGAGAATAGAACATTGTTTCGAAAATCCATAACATCCAAATAAAAGAGAAAACCAATACATTGAATGCTACCAAACTTTTTCCTTTTAAACACTACATATTATCTATTGAAGTAAAGAATCCACTAAATTTAGTTGCACCAAACTAACGGCTAGATGTCGCCTATGATTACTCTTATGACGGAACAATTAAGAAACAAATAAGATTTAGTTTCTTCCAATACGTTGTTGCTCGGAAAATGACGCCGCATTCCACAAGTACCATACATAAAATTCTTGTAATCGGACATGTTATCAAACACAAATTATTCGCCATCGCCGCTTTGCGTGGACACAATACTAGTCTTCTAGTATAAATAAAAGACTAACATGTATCTAACATCTATTTGTACATGGGTTTATGGATAAGTATACTATTTAGTCACGACATAGTAAATTATTATATACCAAATATCAATCGGGATGTCTCCAATTTTATTGACCATGACAATGACGATTATGAGATTTAATCAATGATGACATTTATGATAATTTAGATGGTATGTTCCATGATTTGGAGAAAAATATTAATGAGAAAATTTATGATAAATTTCAACATTTGTTTGAGGACTCTAAAAAACTTTTATAGGATGGTTGTAGAAAATTTAATAAACTTTCCGCCATTTTGAAACTACTCGATCTAAAAGCCAAAAATGGTTGGAGCGATAAAAGTTTCAAGTATATTATAAATGTTGCGTGTGGTTTCCAGAAGATAATGAATTACCCTTTCACTATACCAAGCATAAAAATTGACGTGCACCCATGAGATTAGAAATCGAAAAAAAATACATACATGTCCAAATGAGAGTATGTTGTATAGAAATCAATATAAAGATATGCATAAAAAGAGATAATATTGTCGCTCTCCATTAATTGGAGATGTATTTTCCACCTTTTAAATGACAAAAAAGGTCATTTGCAATCTACCATTAACAAAAAAAAAGTCATTTGTTTTATTAAAAAATGATATTAGCAAGAGTCGAACTTGGGTAGTTGAAATAAAATACCACCACCTTAACAAACTTAGCTGCAATCTTATTGTGTTATTTAATAATTTATCATATGTGCCAAGTTATACAATTTAGCTCAAACTTTTTATTATTTACTCTCCTTCCCATAAGCCAAAAATTAACTCTAACACAACCACTTTTTTAAGCTTAGTGTTTTACCACATTCTTCTTGTTTCACAACATTCTTCCCTCCCACTAGTTCTCCTTGAATGTTCTGTTCACCAAGTTGAGATCTGCATCTAAAATACTATATATATATATATATACATAAATGTATAAAGTAAATTATTAAAAAATGTTAAATAACTAAATATGAAACTATTTGAAAATGACATGACTGAGTTTGTGATGTTATAAAAGGGCAAAATTGTCATTTTAAAATTTTTAACATCTATGTCGTTACTTTTAATGGCTAAAAACTGAGATTGTAACAAATTTTCAGTTTAGGAGACCATCTTAGAAAATTTTAATTTAAAGGACTAACTGAGTGATTTCTAACAAACCATAAGGACCAAATCAATAATTCACTCTTTATTTAACAAGATACCGAATGCAATAGATTTAGTTGTATTTAATTAGGCTTGAAGAACAAGCATCCCCTTCGAGCCTTCATTTGACTGTGAGCCATGAGAGAAGCTAGGGCATCGCCACACATGTTGAAACTTTGGAAGTCCACTTTTGGAATACGAGCAAGACACATTGATAGATAACGAGTATACAACGTTTTTCTTGTATCATCAAGTATTTATTATGATTTAATTTATGTATTTGGCATGGTTTGATTCTCATATATTTTAGATTTGAGTTATAAGATTTAATTTGGGAAAATTTGTGTTATTGAAGTGTACTGTTGATTCATATATTTAAGATTTAAGTTATAAGATTAAGTATACTGTTATTAGAATAGTATAACAAAATAATCATACTTAATAAACTTCCAAAAGAAAAAACAAAATATACAAATTAAATCACTACTTTGAAAAAGTTTATGTTTCTTTTGTAAACTTTTCATATTATCATTGACTCGGTTATCCGGTCATGTCAATCAATTAAAATAATAATTATAGTTAATAAACTTCTTGTTAAGACCACGTATGATAAAGTTTCACTAACCTTTGTGTAATATAAGTGGATGTAAAAGAAAAGTGACACATCATGACTTTTAAAGTTTTTTCTCATAACAATTTGTTACAGCTCTTCAAGAGCATTTGATTAACTTTGCACTAATATTAACATTTACTTTGTGTAGCAATAGCATTACCAAGCAAAAAAAATTGTCTTACAGTAATAACTTTTTAATTTACTATTTATAGAACATATATAATAATCATCTACACTTCACCAAATAATATTATGTGTTTAAATTATAAGTCATCGTCACGTATAAATAAACCATAAGCTAAAATATGAATATAACAATAATTTTTCTTTTACAAGAGATTAACAATAAAACTCTAAAAGTTGTTTAGCTTTACGATATGCATTCATGATTTCTCGTACCCTTACAAGCATATAATTGTTATGACATCTTTATACTTTTCACCTTGTTTTTACTTATATACCCGTTAATTATCTTGTTACTTCACTTCTGTTAGTAAATCATATTCTTAACATGTGTATTAAAATAATTATCTCAAAATTGGGTTGATAACCATTATCTTTATATATATATATATATCATGTTATCATATTCACTTCTAGGAATGTAATTGAGTCAACAACACAGGTTTGATTTCAAAGCTCATTATTTTGTTAATTGTTTACTCGACTAAAAACAAGACTTAATATTATTTCCCATATACAGTCTTTTTTCTACATAGTATCAACGAAAGAGTAATTATAAATATGGTTAAGTTATTGTATTTATAGAATAATTCTTTCAACGGAAGATATATTTACAACGAGCTTTAAGAAATATCACAAGTTCGAGTGTCATATATTTGTCTTAAAGTTAAATAAATAACTTTACATTTCTTTCCTTTTACACTTACAGACCTACCTCAACAAGAGAATTGTTAGACTCCAGCGTATTATTATTAGTGTTTAACCTATAAAAAGAAGAGTTATGCATCTTCCTAAATAGTCTTGAAGGCTTTATATCACCAAACGAGAATAGAACATTGTTTCGAAAATCCATAACATCCAAATAAAAGAGAAAACCAATACATTGAATGCTACCAAACTTTTTCCTTTTAAACACTACATATTATCTATTGAAGTAAAGAATCCACTGAATTTAGTTGCACCAAACTAACGGCTAGATGTCGCCTATGATTACTCTTATGACGGAACAATTAAGAAACAAATAAGATTTAGTTTCTTCCAATACGTTGTTGCTCGGAAAATGACGCCGCATTCCACAAGTACCATACATAAAATTCTTGTAATTGGACATGTTATCAAACACAAATTATTCGCCATCGCCGCTTTGCGTGGACACAATACTAGTCTTCTAGTATAAATAAAAGACTAACATGTATCTAACATCTATTTGTACATGGGTTTATGGATAAGTATACTATTTAGTCACGACATAGTTAATTATTATATATCAAATATCAATCGGGATGTCTCCAATTTTATTGACCATGACAATGACGATTATGAGATTTAATCAATGATGACATTTATGATAATTTAGATGGTATGTTCCATGATTTGGAGAAAAATATTAATGAGAAAATTTATGATAAATTTCAACATTTGTTTGAGGACTCTAAAAAACTTGTATAGGATGGTTGTAGAAAATTTAATAAACTTTCCGCCATTTTGAAACTACTCGATCTAAAAGCCAAAAATGGTTGGAGCGATAAAAGTTTCAAGTATATTATAAATGTTGCGTGTGGTTTCCAGAAGATAATGAATTACCCTTTCACTATACCAAGCATAAAAATTGACGTGCACCCATGAGATTAGAAATCGAAAAAAAATACATACATGTCCAAATGAGAGTATGTTGTATAGAAATCAATATAAAGATATGCATAAAAAGAGATATTATTGTCACTCTCCATTAATTGGAGATGTATTTTCCACCTTTTAAATGACAAAAAAGGTCATTTGCAATCTACCATTAACAAAAAAAAAGTCATTTGTTTTATTAAAAAATGATATTAGCAAGAGTCGAACTTGGGTAGTTGAAATAAAATACCACCACCTTAACAAACTTAGCTGCAATCTTATTGTGTTATTTAATAATTTATCATATGTGCCAAGTTATACAATTTAGCTCAAACTTTTTATTATTTACTCTCCTTCCCATAAGCCAAAAATTAACTCTAACACAACCACTTTTTTAAGCTTAGTGTTTTACCACATTCTTCTTGTTTCACAACATTCTTCCCTCCCACTAGTTCTCCTTGAATGTTCTGTTCACCAAGTTGAGATCTGCATCTAAAATACTATATATATATTACCAAGTGGTTATTACCACCAAAAGCTTAGTGCCCCGGGAGGAGCCATAATCTGCAAAAACTCCTTTTGTAAAAAAAATTATATTTTTATCAAGTATATTTTAGTTAAGCTCAAGATCCATATCATGTCTCTTCTTGCATTGATCTTCGTAGGGGTGAACCAAACCATTAACCTAAGTTTCGATTATTGTACTTTCATAACCAATCGTACATGACTATTGGCGATTTGGTTTTTAGTTATTGAAAACTATTCGGTTATTAACTTTCATTAAATCGGTTAACCATCCAAATTTTGTAGCCTCGATTTGGTACAATAGATCGAAAAATGGTAAATGGTTCCTTTTTTAGCTCTATCTTCAAATAAATTTAGAACCGTTTAGAATATTTTGAATCAAGAATGAGGAATATTAGTTTGCCATTTGTAAAATTTAACATTATAATTTACATTTAACTATTTTTAAATAGGTAAAAGGTATAGTACGTATTTTTCAAAACCAAAAAATATACATATATAAAATGATTTTCTTAATTAACTTTGTAGTGTTGTGGCATTTTTTGTGCGTGGAGGCTTTATCCGTTTTTATTTTATTTACTTGATTGATTTACATGTAGATATGAATATGTGTATCTTGTAATTCTAATGCATATATATATGCAGAGAAGTTCTTATTGTCAAGTTAATTATAAAATTAAGCTAATTTGCTCCCTTGCACCAAGACACGTGAGTTTAATTTATGAAGTTTGACAATACAATTATATATCTTACTCTCTTATATAATGCATTTACCACCTAAAAAGCTCTTAATTTTAATAAGAGTAAATTTACTAAAATACCCCTCCTTTACCCATCTTTTAAATCCACAATTAATGAATTTAAACAAATAAATATTGAAAACACAACCGACAATTAATGAATTAAAACCATTAGAGATTTCACAAACACCAAACAAATGAAAGAGTCAAAGAGTTAAAATTTATAAACATTGCATTCTAACTCAATTACATAATAATTGGAACTCTGAAACATTATACACACACATATACATACATATATATATATATAATGAGCAACTTCATGATTCAGCCATGCGACAAAACTCTTCCAACAAACTGAAAGACAAATAACTCAGAATTAGCAATTTAATTCTTAAAGAATCTTCACAAACTTATATTAGCTCTTTGTGATTATTCTGCACAAAACTCATCACAACCTCCTCTTTATTTGCCGACGTCGCATTGCGCGGGTACCCCACTAGTATATATATATATACTCCATTAGTATATGTATGAATCAGGAAAATGATGAACAATGTGATCAAGTTCTTAAAATAATTAATAATGTCTTGATATTCACCCTAATGTGTTCGGAGAGATTTAACTTTACAATCAAGTATACACTTAGTAAAATGGTAAATATTGCGATAAATAAAATAAAGTCAAATATGTTTTGAGAACTGAGTAACAATAAGAAAAAGTTATAAGGGTAACATGTTGAAGTTAGGGACACATCACCAAATATTAACTTTAAAACAGATAGCGTTTTAAAATTAATAAAGATAAAGATATAGGTAGGCGCATGAATATTAACCAAATTGATATAAAGATACTAATATCTATACTATTATATAAAACATTTAAGTCTTTTGTATCTTTTAATTTTAAGTAAATTGAAATTACCAATTTACCCTTAATATTAAACTAAATAGAAACTATTAAATAAAGTAACTATTTGGTGAAGTTAAACAATCTTAATTATATACCATTTTAATAACAAAACTTCCAAAATAAAAATTATTTAAAAAATGAAATCAATACAAATTAACTTAATAATTAAAATATTAATAATTATTTTTTTATATTAAATAGTATATCATATAATAAATATTTTTACTTAACTATTAAAAATTACGTATAATTAAAAGTATTAAATCTAAATATATATACAACCTGAATTTATAAAAGTTACTGGATTTTTAAATAGGTAATATAATTTAAATAGAATAGAGTTATAATGCTAACATTTTATCAGATTTTACCATCCATATGAAATTTTATTGACCTATTCTAATTTAGAAAAGAAACACACCACTCATGTTTTAAAAACAAACAAATTATTAAGAAAGTATTTGTAACCGCTGCATTACACGGGTACAATGCTAGTATAATATAAAGACGAATCTAAGAGTTTTGTTGACTTGTGAAACCAGATAACTAATAAATTTAGGGATTTGTTGGTTATTTGGATTAGGTTAATCGGATTAATATTGTTCTTAAATAGTTTCGCCAACCATATATAGTATTTATAACGTTTGGCCCAAGTATTTAAGTATCATGCAATTGATTATTTAGATAGTTAGGAGAATGCGCAGATCTTTAAACGTGAATAATGGCAATTGTTATTTTACAGTCAAATGAGTAGTATATATACCTAGGGTATTTACGTAATAAACCACTATGGTATCTTATATTTCAGCCCTTATAATTTGTATAAAATAAAAATGTCACACGCAATTTCACTATTCATTAAATAAAATTCTTTTTCACCTCACAATCTCTGTTTTGTATTCGATTACCGTTTTAATCTCACTAAACAAACTTGCTCTAAATGTATTCAAATCTTTTTTTATTGCATTCTATAAAATAAACTTTGGGATCTTAAATTGATCTTTGAGTTAATTACTTTTTGGTACTTGTAGTTTTATAGAAATTATGAATTTGTTTACCGAGTGTGAATTTTGACGGGTTTATAAATTTAATATATATATTGTTGACGGAGCTGAGAGAAAGTGTGATGTGACAAAAAAATGATGATGTCATTGATGACGTGTAATTATGACATGGGCAAATAGAGTTTGAATGTAAATTGTGAGGGGGTTGTATGAAATATGTCAGGGGTTTTAAGAAAATTGTATATTAATGTAATTAATTATAGATTGTTTGAAAATTTTGTTTAATAACTTGTGATATATTTTTTTAGAAAAAAAATAGTTATATATTTGTAACCGTCTCATTTTTATCTACGTTTTGATATAAATTTAATCGTAATATGACGTTTTATTAAAAATTAGTATATTTTAATTGTTTTATCTATCGAGAGCAACGGGTAGGTAACTATTGGATATTTTATTCGTTTTTTTCTCTTTACATAATATAGTCGATATAATCACTGATTTCTTGGTCTTTCGATAAAAAGAATTAAAAATATACTATTTTTAAAAATTTTGTCGTAATACAATAAAATTTATATATTTGATAACCACTTAGTAAGTCTTTTAAAACCATTGGTTTGTGGCATAAAGTTGTTTACAAAACTACCACTACTGGTTTATGGTTCTTTAAAATTAATTGTTAGTGTTTGAGTAAATAATCGTAAGAAACTATAACTCTACATAATTACTGTGGAATGAAACAACCATTTCATGTTACTGTGTTTTGTAACTACACATACAACTTGAATGGGTTTAGTTCACCAAAATGTATTCAACTTGTCACGTTTTATCATTGTGCGTATTGTGTTTTAAAATTTTCTATTGTGTATATCGAACATAAAATTTGTCGATATTGTGTGTATTAAACCTTTTATTGTATGTACTAAAGTTATACATTTTTTCCTTTTTATGCAATCAACATACATGCAATAACAACAAATTAAAAGTTTGATATACACAATAGAAACTTTTAAAGTTCAATACACACAATAACAAAACTTGATAAGTTGGAAACATTTTAGTGAACTAAACCCCAACTTGAAATGTTATATAAAGATTTTAATTATCTAAGTTTTCTTACTTTTAACTAATAACTTGGTACATAAAATTAAGGTTATTATTACATGGATATTTAAATTCAATGTTATCTTGTTTATCAATTATATTTAATTAAATAATAAATTATACTAAGCAATTTACGCATATATAAACATAATCTATTCTATGTTAATATCTTATTTTTATATGATCTAATTTGTATATAGTTAGCATCATTATTTAATTTCTAACAAATTTAGTTTACAATTCCAAAGATTTTAAATATATAACTGACTAATAAAAATGTATTTTAAGCACTTGATATTATAACATCAATAATAATATTATGGTTATGTCTTTACAGTACGTGTTGGGATAAAGTTCCATCACAACAAACACATTAATATTATACTAAAAAAATTTATACATGTAATATAATTTTATATTTTTAAAAAAGAATATGTATAAAAAGTATTAAATATAAAAGTTTTATTTAAGTACCCGAGCACCACACGGGTATAACACTAGTTCTTACATAATTAATGATCCTTCCCTGGTTTGAAATGACCAAATCATTGTTAACTTATTTATTTATTCATTTTTTAATTTTTAATTGGATTTAAATTATTAATTAATACTTAAACTTTTTCAAATATATATAAAAATAAAAACATTTTCTTTATTATTAATCAAAGTCACATCTCTCTCACGCATGCTTTCAAAAGAATATCTCTATCACATATTTCTCCGTATTCCCTGCAACCTCTCTCCACCCTCACACACTCTCTCCTTTCTCTCCCTCTATCAAAACAGGCCAACAAGGAACGGAGATGAAGGGACGGAGTGGAGATTATTTGTGGTGGTTAACGGGAATAGAGAGGAATTGCACAACCATCTTTGAACAATCCCTCTGATGGCGATGCCTATGGTGGTGGTGCTTACAAGGAATCGCACAACCATCTTTGAACAATCCGTCTAATGGCGATGACTATGGTGGTGGTTTCTGGGAATAAAGACGGCAAGATGGAAAGGAGCATTGACTACACGGGATTGATGATGGTGCGGTGGAGGTACGTGCATTGTCGACGGAGGTGTGTTCGACGGATGCAATTGAAGGGTTGTTGGAGGTGTGAGTGTGTTCTCATTTGAAGTGTGTTCAAGATCTTTTATTTCTTTGTCTTTTTACCAAATACAAGTTCAAAATAGAGATTTGTTTCTACAAATCTAGTTTGGGTTTGTACACATCTAGTCAACCTTTACATGTGTGTTACAACTTCTATATATTTTTTTTAATCTTCATATCTAAGATAGTGGAGGTTGGTGGCAGTAGGCGGTGAAAGGTGGTGGTAAAGAGTGGTTTGAGGTAGGAGCGATTTCTAGGTTTTCATTGTGATTGCAGAGATTGTGGTTGGAAGTGGGGGCTAGGGCTGGACTTGGTGATGGTGGCGGTGACAGGAGTTGGTGATGGTGGCGGTGGTGATGACCGGAGTTGGTGGTGCAAGGAGTTAGTGTGGTGGTGGTGGTGAAAGGAATGGTTATTATGGTAAACGGGATAAGTCGAAGTCTCAAAGATATATCTAATTAATTAAACATCTTAAATCATGATTAATAACTTAATCTTAATTAACTGACCATATAACTAAAAATTAAACATTAAAAATCAATTTTAAAATGGATTTAAATTTAAATATATGAATAAAAAAAAGAAAAAAGGGTAGTTTGTAATGTCAAATTGATGAGGGACCAACGAATCAAGAAAGTAAAGTCAAAAGGGACTAAACCCGTAAAAATTAGGACCCAATATCAAATTATTAATATCTAACAAATGACAGGAACAAAAAATGTAATTAACTCTTGATCTTTTCTTTTATTTTCATTTTAACACTTGATAGTTGATATATTTTCCTGAATTTTGTAAGTGGATTTTTCATTGTTTAGGTTTAACTTTAACACACCAAATAGATAAGAACACAATCTAAGAAATGTAAATATTATACACGTGTGTGTACATGGTTATATAATATATGAATCCAATTAAACAGATAATTCCATAAGACGATAATTATTGAATGCAAAAAATGCCCTTATATACAACCGATATAAATCGTGGGAAAAACAACTTGGTTGAAATTATGCTATGAACAGTTAACATGTTATGAACTTCATGTCCCTGCGTCATGAATAAACCAATTCAAAGTTGTTTTTCTTAAGTTAATCTAAGATTATAAATGTAAAGAGTTTGGCGGTTAAGCAGCATTAACGGCGCTTCTTAAATGGTGATGCCCTTGATTTTTGACAGTTTCATGGCCGACTAAACCTCGTTCCAGTCATCAATCAATAACTCTTCCAAAGAACCATAGCTGTCGGCATCTGAATCCTGCATGTCATCATCTGAATCCTGCACGCTTGGCGAACAAACTTTCTTCCCAGCTCAGTAGCTTAATTGGTTGAATCCACCAGATTGAACCAACCTCGCAAACAACACTTTAAGGATCCAAAAAAACTACTCCGTCTCTTGAGCCTGTGGTATCAAAAAGATATGGCCAATCATGTTTTAAACAAGAAATTTGAAATTTATAATAAATGTAACAAGGTGACTTGCATCGTTTATAGATGCATGTCTTCAGCTAGCTTTAACATTACGACACTCTCTTCCAAAAGCTCAGCAAGCTTAGCTGCCTCTTTACAAGCTTCAACTGTCTCGTTCCTTGTTTTCAGCTACAAAGAAATCATTCAAAACTTTCAAGCCTTTCTATTATGATACTTGGGCAAAGGAAAATTAAATCTCTTCTCTAGAATGAAGTTATGATACATATTACAAACTAGTAGATAGGCCCGCATGAATACTCATTGTCATCAAAACTAAATTTCTGGAAGTATTTAGACTTTGGATCAAGGGTTCAATTAAGAACTCGGAATTTGAAGTTTGAAATGTATATTAGTTATATTACACATTTTGTGTAAACTTAACATATTTAAATTTGACATATATGCTACTCAACTGGTTGACTGCATGCTTCATTCAGGGGCTTCCATAACTTTCTCAGAAGGAAATGGCCAAAGATTAATTTTGAGTCAATGTGTATACAAATGAGATTAGTCCCTATATAAATATAAATTAAACACTATAAAAAAGTTTGGTGCCAAGTATAGTAATCATAAGCTATTAACTGGTAAATAAAGACTTTATACTTCCATCCCAATTAAGGATCATCACAACACACCACCACTCAACTTATAAAATTAAACCAGTTCCCAGTAGCAGAAGTCACAAACATTCAAGGGAACACTAGGAAATCCATTAAAACAGATAATTCCGGAAGATCATGAAGCATGTATTTACTAAATAAGTAAAGCTATATACAGAACAAACAAACCCTCTGCAGCCGATGTAAATCTGTAAAATATATCAACTTTGAAATTAATTAACTAGTCAAGAAATATTAGACTGTAGATCCACAAATTAATTAAATTTACTGGATCGAAAGACACAATTCGCATTAGATCAAAAAAGTAGTTAGATTTAACATACAAAATTGAAAAGAATAATAAGATTACCTTGTACTGCACTTTTTTTGTTGAGATGTTATGAACAATGAACATGTTATGAACTTCTTCATCTCCCTGCGACAAGAATTAATACGAGTTGATTAGCATCATAACATATGATCGATCGATCGTAATAAAATAACAACGAATTGATCGACGATACAAACAAGAAATGAATAAGATTGCTTACACAGTAATCCGCACGGCAATTTTCTACTAACATCGGACACGGAGCGCTATCCATTGTTAGGGCAGCCGATCGACCGCGGAGCCCAACAAAATACGCCTGCCTGATAAAATTAAGAATGAAGGTAGAAGAAGCTAGGGTTTCTTTTATAATTGGGCGTTGGGGTTATATTTTCTTTTTTATTCCTTTTTTCCCCTCTTTGTCTAATCTCCTGCTTTTTTCTTTTTTAAACTTTATATAAAATTTCTTATATTTATTTTGAAAAGTAAATACTAGATTTGAAAGGATATAAAAAATTATGGATTATGAATGAGTGTAATTAAATTTATTTAATAATTAACTAGCCGAATACCTATTTATTAACGTATATATAATAAATTTCGAAAAGTGACGGGTTTAGTCGGTTAGCAGTTTAGAAATTATATAATTGCACAAGCTAGCATATGATCAATCAGAAAATGATTTAAGTCATTTGATTCAAACATATAGTTTACAGGAATGGCATTAGCAAATCGAAACTTCTTTTGTGGCAATCTAATCAAGACTTCGATTTCAGTCGAGCGTGAAACAGTTCAAGAATTGTGAGTAACAAAACGAAAATCATGAATCGACAATGATTAAGAAGTGTCGAGCTTCCTTTCTCTACTTCAATAAAGCATGGCTGCGAGAGGGATAGGACACTACCGGGCACGGTAAAACTTTGGGAGTCCACGTATGGAATACAAGCAATAGACAAACACACATATTTCTTTTGTTATCATCTTTATTATATATTAAAAGAATAGTTTATGACCTCATTAAACTATTTTTAGAATATATTTTACCAATTAAAATCCTCTATTTCAAAATAATGACTTCAAATTATTCTTAGAGTTTTTCTTACTAATCATCCTTATTTTTTTTAAATAGCTAACAATTATCGGTGCAAATAGAAATATATATTATTTGTTTTATATTTTATTAGCATGTTTAATTAAACTTAATTAAAAATGTTTGCCGTTTATTCATATCTATTATATAATAAACAATATTGGTAGATAATACAAACAATGCTCGTAACGTTCATTATTACGATACATTTTGTATGATTTACAATTATTTAATATATATTTATATTAGTACAGTTTAATATGAGAAATATTTTTAAAATTTTATTTTAATCATCCCCGTGTTATACACGGGGTATTAAACTAGTTTTTTTAGAATAATATTTGGTTGCAAACCATTAAAACTAACTTTTTTAACAACATAGAAAACTTTCAATACTTCAACATTCTAGCAAAGATGCTAGATCAATCTTTCCTTTCACACTTATACACCTACCTCTACAAAAGAATTGTTAGACCAATTTATCTAGCATATTATTATCCATCTTTTCTTTAGTGTTTAACATATAAAAAGAAGAGCTTTGTATCTTGCTAAATAGTCTTGAACGCTTTATAAACATCCAAATAAAAGAGAAGACCAAGACATTGAATGCTACCGATCTTTTTCCTTTTAAACACAACATATTATCTATTAAAGTAAAGAATCCAATGAATTTAGTTGCACCGAACTAATGACCCACTATTTTTCCATGTCACCTATGATTACTCTTATGATTGAACAATTAAGAAACAAATAATACTCGGTTTCTTACGATAAGTTACAAAGAAGACAATCCAAAAACACCATAGGAATTCCTTTTAAAGCAAGATTGCACGGAGATGGAAGCCTTTTATGTTGCGCTCTCCAAAGGTATACATTCACTTTGCTATGTATCTTAACCAAAGAGTTTTGTATCCATTTTTATTTGCCAATAAAACTTCATCAATCGCTGATTTGAGAGAGGTCGCTATGAAAAATATTCCCGACTATTCTAGTTCCCATTTTTAAACTTTCTCCTCTCCCTTATTACCTTAATACAACTCCTCCTTTAGTAATATGTTAAGGTTCATATTCTCTTATGTAAGTGTTTATTCATAGCATAGATTAGCCCAAGTACCAAGTTTATTCAATGTTATAGCATGCACCATGGAAAGACGATTAACCCTATGTAAAGGATAAATAACATGACAACATAATCCTTCCTTCTTCTTCAATCTCAACCACTACTTCGAGCCTAGAGCAAGGTTTAATGCCTTTAAAATCTTAATTCTTAACCCACAAGAATTATTGTTTGCTAGTATCTCCTTCCATGCGATCTAAGCAACTTTTTTCTTTTTTTCGGTACTACCCCAAAAAATATAATAAGTGAATATTCTCCAATTGCTTTATAACCACTTCTAGGGCCTTGAATAAAGAGAAGTAAATCATCAAATCAAATCAAATAACCCTAATAAAAGATTTCCAATTGGATAATCTATATATGAATTAATTAACTATAGGAAACAAGTTTGATTTCTTATTCATCAAAGTGCCAATCGGGATACCTAAATAAGACAAAGCAAACGATTGAATAACCAAATAACTAAAATAAGTCTCGCATAACTCATCATGATCCATTACAAGTTCATGTAAGTATGAAACCCATTATAACTAATCATGGCCTATAAACTAACAAATAAAATCATTAAATGAACAAACAACTAAAAGAAGCCACATATAACTATATCATGACCCGCTACAAGTTAATATGATCCATTATAATTCGTCATGACCCATAAACTAATAAGCCCCATATAACTCATCACATCGTTAATATTCCGCTAAATAGCTATAATTTATTTATGGATTTATTGTGACACTAATTGTTACGGATGACGGAAATGCGAAATACTTGGTATATAATTATTGTACCAAACCGTTGCAAATCTGTAGCTAAGTTTTAAGTTGGATATGTAGCTAATTTGTGGCTAATCTGTCACTAATAAGAGACAGAAATTTGGGTGTCTTTAATTTGTCGCTAATCCGTTTTTTTTCTTGGCTATTCCTTGTAATCTTTACATTTCGGTGCACTTAGCCCTAATTAATAATGAAAATAAAATATTATAAAAAATAAGATGATCAGGTAACCTTCAATAGATGGTTACGTTACATTATTTTCGACTTTCGGGTAGTTTAATGCATTTTAGCCATCGGTTCCGTAGAGTCATAAAGAAATTGTATTTAAGGACCGAGGATACTCACTTGATTAATTGAAATCTCAAACAGCCTTGAATTCTCGTTTCCTCTTGTTCTTGTGCCGATCGGTTCCGTAAGAACACACCACATGCATAGCTCCCTTTCTAAAATGCCATATGGGATTATAAAACCCTCATTTAAAATCTTAACCCTAATATAATAAAAATCTCCGCTTTGTATTCTATTACTAGTAATTTTATCGTTTTAATCTCACTAAACAAACTTTTTCTAAATGTATGCAAATCTTTTTTTACTTCATTCTATAAAAATAATCTTTGGGATCTTAAATTGATCTTTGAGTTAATTACTTTTTTGGTATTGGATTTAAATTATTAAATGATACTTAAACTTTTTTGAGTATATATAAAAATAAAAACATTTTCTTTATTATTAATCAAAGTCACATCTCTCTCACGCATGTTTTTCAAAAGAATATCTCTATCACATCTCTATCTCCGTATTCTCTTGCAACCTCTCTCCACCCTCACACACACATCCTCTCCATTCTCTTCCTCTATCAAAGCAGACCAACAAGGAACGGAGATGAAGGGATGGTGTGGAGATTATTTGTGGTGTTTACGAGGAATAGAGATGGTGATGGCAGTGGTGGTGGTGCTTACAAGGAATCACACAACCATCTTAGAAGAATCCCTCTGATGGCGATGAATAGAGATGGTGATGGGTGTGGTGGTGGTGGTGCTTACAAGGAATCGCACAACCATCAAAATAAAAGTTAATTCGGACCCAAGATCAAATCATTAATTTCTAACTTGAGTACATGGGTATATAATGAATCCAATTAAACAGATAATTCCATAAGACGATATTATTGAATGTAGTTACTAATTAAGTAAATCTATATATACAACAAAAAAAAGCCCTTACAACTGATATAAATAAATTGTGGGAAAAACAACTTGGTTGAAATTATTCTATGAACAGTTAACAAGTTATGAATCCAATTCAAAGTTTTTTTTTTCTTAAGTTAAGCTAACATTATAAATGTAAAAAGTTTGGCGGTTAAGCAGCATTAGCGCGCTTCTTAAATGGTGATGCCCATGGCTGACTAAACCTCGTTCCAGTCATCAATCAATAACTCTTCCAAAGATTCATAGCTCTCGTCATCTGAATCCTGCATGCTTGGTGAACAAACTTTCTTCCCAGCTCAATAGCTTAATTGGTTGAATCCACCAGATTGAGCCAACCTCGCAAACAACACTTTAAGGATCCAAAAAAACTACTCCGTCTCTTGAGCGTTTGGTATCAAAAAGATATGGTCATGCTTTAAAGAAGAAATTTGAAATTTATAATAAATGTAACAAGGTGATTTACATCGTCCATAGATCTCTTCAGCCAGCTCTAACATTACGACACTCTCTTCCAAAAGCTCAGCAAGCTTAGCTGCCTCTTTACAAGCTTCAATTCTCTTGTTCCTTGTTTTCAGCTACACAGAAATCATTCAAAACTTTCAAGCCTTTCTATTATGATACTTGGGCAAAGGAAAATTAAATTTCTTCTCTAGAATGAAGTTATGATACATATTACAAACTAGCATGAATACTCATTGTCATCAAAACTAAATTTCTGGAAGTATTTGGACTTTGGATAAAGGGTTCAATTAAGAACTCTAAATTTGAAGTTAGAAATGTATGTTAGCTATATTACACATTTTGTGTAAACTTAACATATTTAAACTTGACATATTTTGTTCCATCAGAAGGAAATGGCCAAAGATTAATTTTGAGTCAATATATGTGTATACAAATGAGATTAGTCCCTATATAAATATAAATATAAATTAATCACTATAAAAAATTTTGGTGCCAAGTATAGTAATCATAAGCTATTAACTGGTAAATAAAGACTTATACTTCCATCCTAATTAAGGATCATCACAACACACCACCACTGAACTTATAAAATTTAACCAGTTCCCCGTAGCAGAAGTCACAAACATTCAAGGGAACACTAGGAAAACCATTAAAACAGATAATTCCGGAAGATCATGAACAATTCGCATTAGATCCACAAATTAATTAAATTTACTGGATCGAAAGACACAATTCGCATTAGATCAAAAAAGTAGTTAAAAATTGAGAATATTAATTAATAAGATTACCTTGTGCTGCACGTTTTTTTGTTGAGATGCTATGAACAATGAACATGTTATGAACTTCTTCATCTCCCTGCGACATGAATTAATACGGATTCAAAGTTGATTAGCATCATTGATCGATCATAATAAAACAACAACGAATTGATGGACGATACAAACAAAAACTATATAAAGATTGCTTACACAGAAATCCGCACGCCAATTTTCTTCTAACCTCGATAACAGAGCGCTGTGCATTGTTAGGGCAGCCGATCGACCACGGAGCTGAGCCTGACGCCCAATAAAATACGCCTGCTGATAAAATTAAGAATGAAGGTAGAAGAAACTAGGGTTTGTTACTTTGTTTTATAATTGGGCGTAGGGGTTAAATTTTCTGTTTAGCCCCTCTCTTTTTCCTTTTTGTCTAATTTCTTTTTTTCCATAACTTTATATAAAATTTCTTATATTTATTTTGAAAATAAAATCATATTTGAAAGGATATAAAAGGGTTGTGGTATAAAAAAAGATTTCACATCAATAGAAAAAGATTTCACATCAATAATCTCTTTTTCTTTATAAGAATTACGAATGAATGTAACTTTTTTGCATTCAAGCATGAACCATGAGACTATGAGAGGGATAGGGTGCCGCCGCCGCGCATGTTGAAACTTTGGGAGTCCAGGTATGAAATATAAGTAAGAAATAAACACAGTACACCAAGTATTTCTTTTGTTATAATTATTTAGAATAATATTTAGTTTCAAACCATTAAAACTAACTTTTTTTAATAAGAGAGAAAACTTTCACTACTTCAATATTCTAGCAAGATGCTAGATCAGTCTTTCCTTTTACACTTACAGACCTACCTCAACAAGAGAATTGTTAGACTCCAGCGTATTATTATTAGTGTTTAACCTATAAAAAAAAGAGTTATGCATCTTCCTAAATAGTCTTGAAGGCTTTATATCACCAAACGAGAATAGAACATTGTTTCGAAAATCCATAACATCCAAATAAAAGAGAAGACCAATACATTGAATGCTACCAATCTTTTTCCTTTTAAACACTACATATTATCTATTGAAGTAAAGAATCCACTGAATTTAGTTGCACCAAACTAACGGCTAGATGTCGCCTATGATTACTCTTATGACGGAACAATTAAGAAACAAATAAGATTTAGTTTCTTCCAATATGTTGTTGCTTGGAAAATGACGCCGCATTCCACAAGTACCATACATAACATTCTTGTAATCAGACATGTTATCAAACACAAATTATTCATCATCGCCGCTTTGTGTGGACACAATACTAGTCTTCTAGTGTAAATAAAAGACTAACATGTATCTAACATCTATTTGTACATGGGTTTATGGATAAGTATACTATTTAGTCACGACATAGTAAATTATTATATATCAAATATCAATCGGGATGTCTCCAATTTAATTGACCATGACAATGACGATTATGAGATTTAATCAATGATGACATTTATGATAATTTAGATGGTATGTTCCATGATTTGGAGAAAAATATTAATGAGAAAATTTATGATAAATTTCAACATTTGTTTGAGGACTCTAAAAAACTTGTATAGGATGGTTGTAGAAAATTTAATAAACTTTCCGCCATTTTGAAACTACTCGATCTAAAAGCCAAAAATGGTTGGAGGGATAAAAGTTTCAAGTATATTATAAATGTTGTGTGTGGTTTCCAGAAGATAATGAATTACCCTTTCACTATACCAAGCATAAAAATTGACGTGCACCCATGAGATTAGAAATCGAAAAAAAATACATACATGTCCAAATGAGAGTATGTTGTATAGAAATCAATATAAAGATATGCATAAAAAGAGATATTATTGTCACTCTCCATTAGTTGGAGATGTATTTTCCACCATTTAAATGACAAAAAAGGTCATTTGCAATCTACCATTAACAAAAAAAAAGTCATTTGTTTTATTAAAAAATGATATTAGCAAGAGTCGAATTTGGGTAGTTGAAATAAAATACCACCACCTTAACAAACTTAGCTGCAATCTTATTGTGTTATTTAATAATTTATCATATGTGCCAAGTTATACAATTTAGCTCAAACTTTTTATTATTTACTCTCCTTCCCATAAGCCAAAAATTAACTCTAACACAACCACTTTTTTAAGCTTAGTGTTTTACCACATTCTTCTTGTTTCACAACATTCTTCCCTCCCACTAGTTCTCCTTGAATGTTTTGTTCACCAAGTTGAGATTTGCATCTAAAATACTATATATATATATATACACACACACACACACATACACACATACATAAATGTATAAAGTAAATTATTAAAAAATGTTAAAGAACTAAATACGAAACTATTTGAAAACCACACGACTGAGTTTGTGATGTTATAAAAGGGTAAAATTGTCATTTTAAAAATTTTAACATCTATGCCGTTACTTTTAATGGCTAAAGGACTAAGATTGTAACAAATTTTCAACTTAAGAGACCATCTTAGAAAATTTTAATTTAAAGGACTAAATGAGTGATTTCTAACAAACCATAAGGACCAAATCAATAATTCACTCTTTATTTAACAAGATACCGAATGCAATAGATTTAGTTGTATTTAATTAGGCTTGAAGAACGAGCATCCCCTTCGAGCCTTCATTTGACTGTGAGCCATGAGAGAAGCTAGGGCATCGCCACACATGTTGAAACTTTGGAAGTCCACTTTTGGAATACGAGCAAGACACATTGATAGATAGCTAGTATACAACGTTTTTCTTGTATCATCAAGTATTTATTATGATTTAATTTATGTATTTGGCATGCTTTGATTCTCATATATTTGAGATTTGAGTTATAAGATTTAATTTGGGAAAATTTGTGTTATTGAAGTGTACCGTTGATTCATATATTTAAGATTTAAGTTATAAGATTAAGTATACTGTTATTAGAATAGTATAACAAAATAATCATACTTAATAAACTTCCAAAAGAAAAAACAAAATATACAAATTAAATCACTACTTTGAAAAAGTTTATGTTTCTTTTGTAAACTTTTCATATTATCATTGACTCGGGTATCCGGTCATGTCAATCAATTAAAATAATAATTATAGTTAATAAACTTCTTGTTAAGACCACGTATGATAGAGTTTCACTAACCTTTGTGTAATATAAGTGGATGTAAAAGAAAAGTGACACATCATGACTTTTAAAGTTTTTCTCATAACAATTTATTACAACTCTTCAAGAGCATTTGATTAATTTTGCACTAATATTAACATATACTTTGTGTAGCAATATTATTACCAAGCAAAAAAAACTATCTTACAGTAAGAACTTTTTAATTTACTATTTATAGAACATATATAATAACCATCTACACTTTACCAAATAATATTATATGTGTTTAAATTATAAGTCATCGTCACGTATAAATAAACCATAAGCTAAAATATGAATATAACAATAATTTTTCTTTTACAAGAGATTAACAATAAAACTCTAAAAGTTGTTTAGCTTTACGATATGCATTCATGATTTCTCGTACCCTTACTAGCATATAATTGTTATGACATCTTTATACTTTTCACCCTTTTTTTACTTATATACCCGTTAATTATCTTGTTACTTCTGTTAGTAAATCATATTCTTAACATGTGTACCAAAATAATTATCTCAATTGGGTTGATAACCATCATCTTTATATATATATATATATATATATATATATATAATCACATTCACTTCTAGAAATGTAATTGAGTCAACAACACAGGTTTGATTTCAAAGCTCATTATATTGCTAATTGTTTAGTCGACATATATAGTCTTTTTTCTACATAGTATCAACTCAAGAGTAATTATAAATATGGTTGAGTTATTCTTTTATAGAATAAATCTTTCAACGGAAGATATATTTACAACGAGCTATAAGAAATATCACAACTTCGAGTGTCATATATTTGTCTTAAAGTTAAATAAATAACTTTACATTTCTTTCGCTTAGATATTTGATATATTACTCATTAATAATATATGATTTATATAAATAACTTTAGCAAGATAACACATAATTATTTTTATGATGTCTCATGTCTAAGCCACAAAGATAATCATATAGTATTTAACGTATACCACGGTAATAACAAAATGTAGAATCTTGCACTCATGTATTTAAATAAAATATCTTGATACCCCACTCACTAAAAACATACATATATGCAGGCGTACTAACGACATGCTCATATAGAGTTTCTAAATTTCATCACACTTATATATCAATATTTTCATGTTAGCGTCTTGAACGAGAAACAGTTTTTCGCTTTTGCTTATTTGTTACATATTAGTGATAAAAATGCTAGAAACTTAATAAACAATTATTGCATTCCTCAAATGTCTAATTAGCTACAATTTGTAAATGAATTCCTTCTGATTTGCTACATACTACCAACAAAAATGTAGAGACAGACTTTTTTGTTTTTATTTTGCTACACATTTGCGACAAAATAATTGAATCCCTAATTTGAGGCTAATGGGTTCCAAATCCTCACATTTCAGTCATCTATTTCATATTGTAACATTTGTCAAGAATTTAAAGTTTTTTATAACATAGAAGTTAAAGTTTGTTTCCGTTATAATACGTAATTATTTTACACATCTACGTATTAAAGTTAAAAAATAGCGTCATTATGTATGTTCATTTCTTGTCAGAAGTGAGAAAGGAAGAAAGAGTTTAGGTTTTTCAACCCATTTCAAATGCCCAATGTTAAAATAAACAAATTACACAACTTGGGCAATTCGGATGCAAGTTATGTTCGAAGCAAATCAGTTAGGGGAAACAATTGAATATGAATCGACAGACGAAGTTGGTGAAAATATAGACAAGAGTGCAATTGCCTATATTTATCAAGCTTTGCCGAAAGTTCAATTGCTTCTTGTATCTAAGTACAAGATAGCAAAAGCAATTTGAAAAGTCTTAAGAACAAGACACGTTGGTGTCCCCAAATCAGATTTTGAGTTGTTACACATGAAAGAAAATGAATCGATAGATTCATTTACTACAAATTGACAAGTATTATCAACAAAGCAACAAACTTAGGATTAACATATGAAGATTCTACTCTTGTATGAAAATTACTAAATGCCGTACCATATAGATTTTTTCACATTGTTGCATCCATGGAACAATACTCATATGTGAATATTATGTCTTTACACCAAGCAATCGGAAGACTAAAGACATTTGAAGAAAGATTGAAATTCAAGAAAAAAATCTTTAGACACTCAAGAAAGCTTGATGTTCACACGACAAGAAGATCAAAGGCAATCTTTTTAGAGGACGTGGACGTGGCAGAATTAACCACTCACGAGGACGAGGGGACAACAAGTTAACATCACACACGAAGTACAGAAAACCCTCTCAAAACAGTTTCAAAGGGAAAAGTGATAACCGGTCAAAGAAATTTACTCGTGACACGAGTAAAGTACAATATTATAACTGCAACAAGTATATATGGACACTATTAAAGGAATTGTCCAAAAAAAGTACAAGAAAAGGAACAGTCAAATCTTATTGAGGAAGATTTGGAACCAACAGACAGTTTTATTAAAGGAAAAGGAAAATCTTGTTTTAAACAAGATGACTACAAAAGATGAGAGTCTTTGGTACCTAGACAATGGTAAAAAATCACAAGAAACGTACGATTTAGAGATGGATCCTATGTAGAAATCGAAGGAAAAGGTTCCATAATATTGGAATGCAAAAATAAAGAACAAAGGATTATCTCCGAGGTATCATTCCGAATTTGAAAAGTAATATAAAGCCTTGGACAATTGACCGAAAATGGTTGCAAGATAGTTATGGAAGGAGATCTGTTATTGTTATACGACTCAAGCATTAATATTCTACTAAGAGTTACGGCGACCGAAGAATTGGTTATACAAGGAAAACTTGAACATGCGTAAACCAGTTTGTTTATGGTATACCATCCATAGAAAATACAACGAATATATGTGATATTTGCTTAATTAGAAAACAAAGCAGCGTACCTTTTCCACAATAGTCAAAGTCAAGATCGAAGGAACCTGAGTTAGTTTATAGAGACCTATGTGGTCCTATATCACCGAAAAAGATATATAGTTTGAATTGTTAGTAGATGGCTATTCAACATATATGTGGGAATATTTTCTAGATTCAAAAGATCAAGCTTTTGAGATCTTCAAGGAATTCAAACAAAGGTGGAGAATGAACTTGGAATCAAAATGAAGATATTCATAACACAGAGGAGGAGAATTCACATCAAAAGAATTCTCACAATATTGCAAAGACAATGGCATCGCAAGATAATTAAGTGCACCTTATTTACCACAACAAAACGGAGTCGCGAAAGAATAGAGCAGTATTTTCAAGAACAAGGTGCATGATGAAAGCAACGACAATGCCACATAATTTTTTTGGGTTGAAGCAGTTAGACATGCCATACTGGTACTGAATTGTACGCCAACAAAATCAGTTAAACACATTACTCCATATGAAGCATTAAAAAGAAGAAAACCAAGTCTTCATCATCTCAGGATTTTCGGATGCATTGCATACGCAAAAGTACCATCACAACACTTGACGAAGTTGGATGACAAAAGTATACGCATGGTATAGTTGGTAGTGAACTAGGATCAAAGGCATATCAGTTATAAAGAAGAATATTCACGTCAGTGGGGTTGTAAGGTTCAAAGAGAATAAAACATGGAATTAGGAAGAATACCGATTGCAACGATGCAAAGATTTATATGGAGCCAATTCTCTATTGTAAATCGTTTAGAAGTACGTATCTAATCTATTGTTTAAGTAAATTCTCTTTTGAGTTATGATTGATGTGATTTTTTGGATTGAAAACCATGGGTTATGTACATGTTCTTCCAAACCGAATAGAAAACAATTGAATTGATCAATCATATGATGTTATTAAGTAAAATTGATGATTAAGGTGTGTTAAAAGTATGCTTATGATGATTTTGGTGCAAGAATCGTGAATTTTAACTAATAAACTAGGAAAGATTGATGAATCAAGTTGATAGAATTATGTGGTAACGATTTGGTCTCGATTCATATGAATCGAGGATCATGAATTGCGATTGGATAAAGATTTGCGATTGTTGGGTTGATTCACCACTTGGCTTGAGTCCTCATTCGCGTTGTTCTCGATTCCAAGGTCTACGACCCTGGTTTGCGATCTAAGAGATTTGCGATTGGAGGAGTCACGATATGTGAATTGTGATGCGTGTGATTTTGCGTTTTGGAGGTGATTGGACTTTTGCGAGTAAAGAAAATAAAGAATAAAAGAATAAGAACTTATATGCACATAATCCATTTTATTTTCATTGGGATTCTTTTTCATTTTCAATAATTTGTAGTTTTCTAAACAGATATGAATAACGGAAGTTTAGTGATTGGGACTTTGCTAAAACTTTGGATCCGGCTTTAATTCATCACGAAGTGGCTTGGTGGGAGTTTTCAAACTTACACTCTTCATGTATTCATCAACGATATCCTTAAGTGACGGATCCTTGTAACTCAAGAAATATCACAGAGATTTCAAACGTAAATAATTGGCTTGGGGAAATTCACAAACTCTCTGAAATCTCAAATTGTCAGAAGCATCAAAGATAAATAATTGATTAAACATCCTAAATCATGATTAATTACTTCATCTTAACACTTGATATATTTTCCTGAGTTTTGTAAGTGGCTTTTTCATACGTGTGTACAAGGGTATATATAATTAATCCAATAAAACAAATAATTCCATGAGACGATAATTATTGAATGTAATTACTAATTAATTAAATATATATAGAACAATTTCATAAGACACATAATTACAACCAATATAAATTAATAGGGGGAAAAAACAACTTTGTTAAAGTTATGCTATGAACAATTAACATGTAAAGTTATGCTCTTTACAAACTTCATGTCCCAGCGGGCATGAATACACCAATTCAAAGTTATTTTTGTTAAGGAAATATATCTAAGAGTTTGCATGGACATTCGACAGCGACGAATAGGTGGTCGGGTTGAGTGTTTGCGAGAGAGATGATAAAAATTGTTTTATTTCTATGATTAAGAACAAGATGCGTGGGTATTGATGATAGATATTTTTATAACTTTGACTAAAGTACCCTTTTAATTTAAAAGAAAAAATAAAGATAGCAAAGTAAATGATTTGCAATAAACGGTTATTACGGATCTCGTATGTAAAACAATTCTCATTTGAACCGCTCAATACATATAAATATATATGGAGAGTTTATTTGAGTACGGGTATTATTGCATAAACCGTTAGAACAAATCTTTAACCCTTAATTGAAATAGATCCATGGGTAATAATGGAGATGGTTCATTAACAGCTCATTATTTGCCTGTTAATGATTGAGCAGATGGCAAAAAAAAAAAACCGACGGGGAAACCGAAAACCGACATAAACGGGGCGGGGATGGGGAAACCCGATTAGTTAAACGGGATGGGGATGTGGACGGGGACGGGGACAGGTTTGATGATCCCCGTCCCCATTACCCGACATACCCGATTATAATTTAATAATTATATATATATTAATATAAATAAAATAATTTTAAATATAAAATATACAAATCTTTATACACTTTCACACAACTTAACTTTAAGCGTTGTCTTTATTTGAATTATTTGGTTTTGATATTTTGGATACATTTAATTCTTGTTAATTTCGGTTCAAATATGTTTGTATTCGATAATGTCATGTAATTTAGTATAATCGTTTTCTAAAACTCATGGTAAAATCTTAAGAGTGACGATAACTGTAGTGAAAAATCATAGTTTTAGTTTAACGTGTATGTCTGTGGTGAAAATTACCTATTCAATCACATGTTTATATTAAACGGGGATACCCGTTTCCCCGCGGTTTTCTGCGGTTACCCGACGGGATCCCTTTTTAAATCCCGGTCGTTTTTAAGCGGGGACGGGGGACCAATCCCCGCCCCCTTTGCCATTCCTATTACTGACCCATTAAAATGATACTCACGTGTAATTCACGATTGAGTAATATATAAATGACTAAAATATCATTGATATTAATAAATATTAAGGGGTTGGAGAAACACAAGGCCAGATATAAAAGAGTGAAAACTAAAGAGTAATGATTTATACATCCTGCTTTAAAGATACTCGACATCTTAATTAGTCTATATTTTTTTTATTTTGATTGGTTATTGGATCTACTTTTTGTGTTTTTCAAGTGATTTTGATATAACTAACTTATAAAAATGATTGTTTAAAACTATAAACTATGGTGCATGTCTAAGCATACAAGACCGAAAGCTAAAAGGTCAAAAATGAAAAATAAAACCCAATACACGCGTAACCCAATTATAAAACCCTACTTCTCCGTTCATTCTTTTCTTAGCCGTATTTTCTGTAGGTTTGGTGTCGGCTACCCTAATAGCGGTCAGATCTCCGTTTCCGACGTTTAAAGAAGACGGTCGTGTCGATTCATGTGTAAGCTTTCTTTAGTATTTCTTTTTTTGTCTCGTCGACCAATTCTATTTTGTTTTATTACGATCCATGGATCATAAGATACTTACGATCAATTCTGCGATGTTTTTAAGCATTATTTATTTCTTATTTGTCTACTCGATCAATTCTTTGTTGTTTTATATTTACGATCGATCATATATGATATGATGCTAATTAACTTTGAATCCGTATTAATTCATGCCACAGGGAGATGAAAGCCTTTTATAACATGTTCATTGTTCATAGAATCCCAACAAAGATTAATTACGTATGTTAAATCTTACTACCCTTTAGATCTAACGCAAATCACGTCTTTCCGGTTACTTCAATTAATTAGTTTGTGGATCGATCTACAATCTAATATTTCTTTACTACTTAATTAATTTCAAAGTTCATATACATATCCGAGATTAATATTGGTTTTGTTTGTTCTATATATAGCTTACTTTACTTAATTATTATCTTCCTGAATTATCTTTTTTATTTGGTTGGGATATACAATTTGATGTTTCAAAGTTGATATCTCCCAGATTCATATGGATTGCAGGTGATTTCTTTGTTCTATAGCTTTACTTAATTATGATCTTCCTTTTTATCTAACTACGCTTCTGATCTATAATGCCAATTGTGTTCAGATAAATACAACATGATGGTTCGGCTGCAGTGGTATTACAGGCCAGAGGAATCAATGTCAGGTAGGAGGCCTTGTTTTCTTTTTTGAAATGGTGGCGGCCTTATAAAGGTATTAAAGAACTGTTCCTCCTGATCACTTTGATTGGGGGAATGGTGTAACGACCGGAGTTTCGAATCTATAATTATGATAATAAAGATATGTTAATTTGTTGGTTGATCATTATTGAGTTGTTAGCTGTTCACTCATGGGATGTTATGTCAGGATAAAAACTTTGAAAAACACATAAAGCTAAACTTAAACTTGCAAATCTTTGATTTATAAACTGAAAACGACATAAACTTTGAATGTGTATCGAGCTACAAATTTTGAACATAAATGCCCTATTTATAGACTAGTTTCCGGCGGTTACCGGCGGTTCTCCGTCACTTGATGGCGGTAGATGGCGGCTGACGGCCGCCGGCGGTTATCTCCGGTGGTGGGGATGTGGTGTTTGTATAGAATAATATATCATTATTTTCAACATTCACCCCCTTAATGATATAATTTGAAATCTTCTCATCTTCTTTATCATCATACGTCGTAAACTTTGATTGATCATAAACCTTGTTATTTGTTTCATCAACTCCTTGTTCTTCGATCGTTGCCATAAGTAATGTAGGTTCCAAATCTTCTTCCACTAGGTTTGTCTTGTCTACTTTCGAGATCTTTCCGGCAATGCGAGGCATAGTGTCCATATCTGTTGTAGTTATAACACTTTATATTATTGAATCTGTCTTGACTTCCGGTGTGCTTCTTTGCTTCTTGCGAGGGATTTCCTTCTCTTCCATATTGCCTGTCATTCCCATGATTTCGGATATGCGGTGGAACATACTTCTCTTTTCTTCGATCTTCTTGACGTGTAAACATTAGACCTTCTTGATTATTCACAGACTTGCCCTTCTTGTACTTGAGTCTTTCTTCAAACGTCTTTAACCTTCCGATTGCTTCGTCAAACGCCATGGTCTCTAAATCTGAATATTGTTCAATGGCTGCAACTATTTGAAGAAATCTTTCTGGAGTAGTTTTCGTACAAGCGTTGGTTCATCAATTGTTATTCCAAGGCTAGTTATCTTGGAAATAACATTTGTCATCTTCGAAGTGAATGAATCGACAGATTCTTCTTCTTCCATTTCCAATGCCTCAAAATCTGATCCGAGAGCTTGTAATTTTGCCTTTTGCACTCGATCCACTCCAATATTTCTTATCTTAAAAGTCTCCCAAACTTCTTTTGCAGTTTTGCAATTTGCCACTTGTAACGTTAGATCTCAGATAGAGATAGTGCTGAGAAGAGATAGGCAATTGTAGTTTTATCTCTCTTGTCATCCACTTGAGTTTGAGCGGTAGGTTCGATCATTTTCCAAAGATCATTTGCTTGCAGTATGATCTTCATTCGGATGGACCATATGGCATAATTTGTTGAATTTAACAACGGGGATTGAAAATAGGGTGTCGTTCCAATATCCTTTCTCTGATTTCTTGAATTATCCTCCGGATTGCCTTCTATAATTTAAGAACCTCTTTTTTAAAAAAAAACCTTTTGATACCCCTTTTTTTAAAAAAAGACTTAAAACTTTAAAACTGTATAAAACTTTCAAACAAAAACTGAAATAACTTTAAAACTTAAAACTTTATAAACCTTTAAAAACTTAATAATCTTTAAACTTTAATAAACCTTAAGACTTTAAACTTTTAAAACTTAACAAACCTTTTAAAAACGTAAACTTTACCAAATATTGGTTAAACCCTTTGAAAACCTTTAAAAACTTAAAACTTTAAACCTTTATAAACTTAAACTGTTACCAAATATTGGCTTAAAATCTGAAAAACTTTGAAATCTTAAACTTTAAAACTTTAACCAAATGTTGGTTTAAAACACTCAAAAACTTTAAAACTTTATTAATCTTGAAAAACTTAAACTTTTAAATCTTAAATCTTTAAAAACTTAAAACTTATAATTTTATAAAAATTATTAAAACTTTAATCGTTTTAATTAAAAAATGGTAACCCCTTTTGAAAAAAGACCGTGGTCTTTTGAGAAAAACTTTTATTTTCTTGTATTAAAAAACCTGAACTTTAAAAAAAAAGGAAAACAATTTTGTTTACCGGGAGAAAATAAAAGGGTTTCTTGGGACTATAAGGAGCCTCCCCTTCTTTCCAACGTTACTTTTCAGGATAATTCTTCTTTTGTTGCAGCCCTTGCGGCGCTTCTTGTTTTAGTCGATGAGAAAAGTGACCGGTGCCCCTTCTTTGATTTTCCAATCTGTGGTGTCTTTCGTGATGGCGATCAATGATTCTTCTTCTCTGGTGGTTTTCTGTTCGAGTGGTGGTCGTTTTCCACCGTACGGTTTGTTTTCTGGTTCGTTCCTCCGACGAGGTACGTCTCCTTTTTTTTCTCCCATGGGTGCCTAGTGGTAGTTCCTCGTTGAACAGCCGCCCTTGTGTATCCTCTTTAGATTCAACGAAAACCCCAAATGATTTCTTGATGGCGGTTACGTCTGCTGATTCTCCCTTTTTTCGGGTAGATGATGAAAACCGTGGTGTTAACCGTTGAGATTTCCGGTTACTTTTTTCCGGTAGATGATGAAAACCGTGGTGTTAACCTCGGCTCTGATACCAAATGTCAGGATCAAAACTTTGAAAAACACATAAAACTAAACTTAAACTTGCACATCTTTGATTTATAAACTGAAAACTACATAAATTTTGAATGTGTATCGAGTTACAAATTTTGTACATAAATGCTCTATTTATAGACTAGTTTCCGGCGGTTTTTTTTGCGGTAGATGATGAAAACCGTGGTGTTAACCTCGGCTCTGATACCAAATTTCAGGATCAAAACATTGAAAAACACATAAAACTAAACTTAAACTTGCACATCTTTGATTTATAAACTGAAAACTACATAAATTTTGAATCTGTATCGAGTTACAAATTTTGTACATAAATGCCCTATTTATAGACTAGTTTCCGGCGGGTTTTTTTGCGGTTACCCGCGGTTCTCCGTCACTTGACGGTGGTAGATGGCGGCTGACGGCCGTCGGCGGTTATCTCCGGTGGTGGGGCTGTGGTGTTTGTATAGAATAATATATCATTATTTCCAACATGTTAGTAGTTGCTTGTATTGAATGGAGACTTTAGGGACGAAAGGGATTTAATGAAAGATTAAGGGACTGTTGTTGTTAACAAATAAAAACAAAAGGGAATAAGGGGTGTATTAGGGCTAATTAATCCCTACCACACAAATCCATCCTCAGTTTCTAGAGGGGTGTGGTGTGTGTGAGCGCGCTCTCGATCAAGACCAAAGGGAAGAAGAAATCAAGGAACCACGGGTGTTTTTTGAAGCAAGTCATAAAAGTAAGTCTCCTACTCTCTTGATTGTGTTTAATTGGTTGTTTAGTGGAGGGATTTGGGATTATGCGGATCGAACACTAAGTTTTGTCGGGTGATGGTTGAAAACGAGAACCCCTAAATCGATAGTCTATTTGTGGCTGAAACTCAAAATTGATGGTTAAGGTTTAATCCTTGATGATTTTGGAGAACAATGGTACTTGAATCATGATTTTTGTGAAGTTTTGATAACCCTATTGGTCGACTGAGTTGCTGAGTGTTGAACACGTCTGCGCAGACATTTTAATTTGTGCCCGCGTCTGCCTTCTGAGCAGATCATGATGTGCGGAGGGGAGATTACCCAGCAAACTCATTTTAATAATAACTTTAAATTATAAAGATCGCTCATATCATAAGTGTAACAACCCAAAGTTAGGGCATTTTTGTAAGAGATATTTAATGAGATGTACTAATGTATAATAACTCGTGTGACGTTTGGGAAAATATAAATATTTAATTGGTCGAGTACAGGTATCGTGTTGTGGTCTTTTTTATAAGAATTTGTAATTTGGTTGTAACTAGTTAAAAGAAAGGAATTTGAGGACTTGTGGTTAATTAAATTAAAAGGATTAATTATGGAATCAAGAATATATGCGATATTTGCTTAATTGGAAAACAAAGCAGAGCGCCTTTTCCACAACAGTCAAAGTCAAAGTCAAAGTCAAGATCGAAGGAACATTTGGAGTTAGATTATGGAGACCTATGTGGTCCTATATCACCGCCTACTCCATGGGGGAAAGATATATATTCTGAATTGTTAGTACATGACTATTCAAGATATATGTGGGAATATTTTCTAGATTCAAAAGATCAAGCTTTTGAGATCTTCAAGGAATTCAAACAAAGGGTGGAGAATGAACTTGGAGTCAAAATGAAGATATTCAGATCGAACACATTGAGGAGGAGAATTCTCACAATATTGCAAAGACAATGGCATCGCAAGGCAGTTAATTGCACCTTATTCACCACAATAAAACGAAGTCGTGAAGGAATAGACCGGTACTTTCAACAAAAAGGTGCATGATGAAAGCAACGACAATGTCACAGAATTTTTGGGCAGAAGCAGTTAGACTTGCCATACTGATACTGAATTGTACGCCAACAAAATCACTTAAAGGAATCACTCCATATGAAGCACTAAAAAGAAGAAAACCAAGTCTTCATCGTCTCAGGATTTTTGGATGCATTTAATTCTTTAAGTCTTTAATTTCGGTTCAAATATGTTTGTATTCGATAATGTCATGTAATTTAGTATAATCGTTTTCTAAAACTCGTGGTAAAATCTTAACAGTGACGATAACCGTAGTGAAAAATCATAGTTTTAGTTTAACGTGTATGTCTGTTGTGAAAATTACCAATTTAATCACATGTTTATATTAAACGGGGATACCCGTTTCCCCGCGGTTTTCTCCGGTTACCCGACGGGATCCCCTTATAAATCCCCGCCGTTTTTAAGCGGGGACGGGGGACCAATCCCCGCCCCATTGCCATTCCCATTACTAACCCATTAAAAGGGTGTTTTTTTATAAATCAAGAGTAACTAAATAATGGCTCATCTACCCACGTGTAATTCACGATTGAGTAAATATATAAATGAGTAAAATATCATTGACATTAATAAATATTAAGGGGTTGGAGAAACACAAGGCCACGTATAAAAGAGTGAAAACTAAAGAGTAATGATTTATACATCCTGCTTTAAAGATACTCGACATCTTAATTAGTCTATATTTTTTCATTTTGATTGGTTATTGGATCTACTTTTTGTGTTTTTCAAGTGATTTTGATATAAATAACTTATAAAAAATGATTGTTTAAAACTATAAACTATGGTGCATGTCTAATCATAGAAGACCGAAAGCTAAAGGGTCAAAAATGAAAAATAAAACCCAATACACACCTAACACACGTAAGCCCAATTATAAAACCCTACTTCTCCCTTCATTCTTTTCTTAGCCGTATTTTCTGTAGTTTGGTGTCGGCTACCCTAATAGCGGTCAGATCTCCGTTTCCGACGTTTAAAGAAGACGGTCGTGTCGATTCATGTGTAAGCTTTCTTTAGTATTTCTTTTTTTGTCTCGTCGACCAATTCTATTTTGTTTTATTACGATCCATGGATCATAAGATACTTACGATCAATTCTGCGATGTTTTTAAGCATTATTTATTTCTTATTTGTCTACTCGATCAATTCTTTGTTGTTTTATATTTACGATCGATCATATATGATATGATGCTAATTAACTTTGAATCCGTATTAATTCATGCCGCAGGGAGATGAAAGCCTTTCATAACATGTTCATTGTTCATAGAATCCCAACAAAGATTAATTACGTATGTTAAATCTTACTACCCTTTAGATCTAACGCAAATCACGTCTTTCCGGTTACTTCAATTAATTAGTTTGTGGATCGATCTACAATCTAATATTTCTTTACTACTTAATTAATTTCAAAGTTCATATACATATCCCAGATTAATATAGGTTTTTGTGAATTAGTTAGTTGGTTATTGTCTAGTTGAGTATAGTTGAAGGACTAATTCTGTTGTATATGAAAGTAGAGGACTAACTGAATTCATTTTCTTTTGTTAGTTGTTAGAAAGCGTTGTATCAGGTGTGTATAAAAGAACTCATACATTAATGGAATGGCAATTCAGTGGAGCATATACATGTGTGTGTAAATAATACAGACATTTTTTTCAAGATACTTTTGTGAAGAAATAAGAGTGAGTGTGAGGTTAATCAAAGAGTGATTCTCAACAATTGATGTTGTGAACGGAGAATCAAGTTTACCAGCATCAATGACCGATAAAGAAAAGAAGGATATTATGGAAAAGGCTCACAGTGCCATAATCCTAAGTCTTGGAGACAGAGTCCTGAGGGAGGTTTCGAAGGAGACGACGGCAGCGGGTATTTGGTCAAAATTGGAAAGTCTGTATATGACCAAATCACTAGCCAATAGGTTATACCTAAAGAAACGATTATACACATTTCAAATGTCCACCAGTAAGTCTCTTGAAGACCATGTAGACGAATTCAATAAGATTGTGCTTGATCCGGAGAACATAGAAGTAGTTCTTGATGAAGAAGACATGGCAATCATTTTCTTGTCATCCCTCCCCCCTGTGTATGAACACTTCGTTGATACACTGATGTGTGGAACAGAAAGTCTATCCATGGAGGAGGTATTAGTTGCAGTCAACTTAAAAGAACTCAAGAAGAAATCTGAATCAAAAGAAGAAGCAAAAGGAATGTATACAAGGGGAAGAACAAATAAGAGGGACATGAAACACAAGAGTCAATTCAGATCAAAATCGAAAACAAAAAGAAAGTGTTTCATATGTCATTCAGAAAATCATCTTAAAAGAGATTGTACAGAAAAAAGGAAGAAGAAGGGTGAAACCTCAACCAGGCAAAGGGAAACACAAACTTCAGATTTCCTTTCGGAAGGATATGATAGTGAAGAGGTACTGGTTGCTTCATCTACTAGCCTACAACTAGAATGGATTATGGATTCGGGGTGCTCATATCATGTGACACCAAATAAGCATCTCTTAACCGACTATAAAGAAGAACAGATTGGATCAGTTATTCTAGGAGATGATAGGTCCTGTATGATAAGAGGGTCAGGCTCTCTGACACTAGAATTGCATGATGGCTCAAAATACAAGTTGAAGAATGTAAGATATGTGCCAAACTTGAAAAGAAACGTGATATCTCTTGGAACACCGGAAGATTAGGGATGTCAAGTTAAGCTAGCCATTGGGAAATTAAAAGTAATCCAAGGTTCTCTCACTGTGATGCAAGGCACAAGAATGAGATCCAACATTTACATCTTGGATGATAAAGTGAATGATAAAGTTGAAGCAGTGATGACTAACAAGCCACAGAACCAAACCATGATATGGCACCAGAGATTGGGACTTATCAGTAATCAAGGAATGATAGAATTAAACAAGAAGGAAATATTGAGCAAGTGCAGTCCTAAGGACTTGGAATTCTGTGAACATTGAATTCTTGGCAAAGCCCATAGAGAGAGGTTCACTAGAGGAACCCACAGTACTAAAGGAAACCTTGATTATATACATTCAGACTTGTAGGGACCATCGAGAGTGGAGAGCCTAGGAGGAGCAAGGTACTTCTTAACTCTGATAGATGATTACACAAGGAGAGTATGGGTAACATTCTCAAACACAAGAGTGAGGCATTTGGAAAATTTAAAGAATGGAAAACTCTGGTTGAAAATCAAACAGAAAGGAAGATAAAAAAAATTAAGAACAGATAATGGCCTGGAGTTCTGTAATAATGAGTTCAATCAATTTTGTAAAACCCATGGTATTGCAAGACATTTAACTGTTGCACATACACCACAGCAGAATGGTCTTGCAGAAAGAATGAACAGGACTATAATGAACAAGGTCAGGTATACGTTGTCAAGTTTAGGCCTTCCAAAGACCTTTTGGGCAGAAGCGGTGACTACTGCAGTTCACATAATAAACTTATCTCCTTCCTCAGCCATTGATATGCAAACACCGATGAAGTAGTGGTCTAGAAAAGAATCAGATTACAGTTACTTAAGAGTGTTTGGATGCCTATGTTATGCACATACTAACCAAGGGAAGCTTGAACCAAGAGCTGTAAAGTGCATCTTCCTCGGATACCCTCAAGGTACTAAAGGATAAAGGGTTTGGAGGTGTGAACAAAGTAAACCAAAAGTATTCATAAGTCGAGATGTTGTCCTTAAAGAAGATGTGATGTATAAGGATACTTTGGGTAACCAAAACCAACCTAGTCCAGGTCCTCAAATTAAGGTGGAGCTTAAAGATGAGCAAGGTCTAGATCAGGAATCAACTCAGTCCTATGATGAAGGGTTCAACAATCAGGAAGACATAACAGATTATCAGTTGGCTAGAGATAGAGCGAGAAGGAATATCAGGCCTCGTAGTAGATATACAGATGAAGTTGACCTCACTGCTTTTGCATTTGCAGCAGCTGAGATGAAAGATACTCATGAACCACTGTCATATTTTGATGCAGTGTATTCATTGATCAAAAATAATACATGGGATCTAGTTGACAAACCTGAGGGACAAAAGTTGGTAGGGTGCAAGTGGCTTTTCAAACTAAATGAGGGTCTTACATCTCAAGAAGCACCTAGGTACAAGGCTAGGTTAGTAGCAAAGGGATTTACTCAAAAGCCTGGAATTGATTATAATGAGATTTTTTCACCTGTTGTGAATCATTCCTCAATAAGAGTGATTTTAGCTTTAACAGCTTGTCAAGACCTTGAACTTGAGCAGTTGGATGTAAAGACTGCTTTCTTGCATGGTGAATTGGAAGAACAAATATATATGAGGCAACCTCAAGGATTTGAAGTTCCAGGGAAAAAAGATAAGGTATGTATGTTGAAGAGGTCCTTGTATGGTCTAAAAAAATCATCACGTTAGTGGTATAAAAGGTTTGATAATTTCATGATCAAACAAGGTTTTCTAAGAAGTGAAAATGATAGCTATGTCTACTATAAGGTGTATGAAAGTGGTAATTACATCTATCTGCTATTATATGTAGATGACATGCTAGTGGCTTGTAAAGATAAAGATCATATCTTAGTTACAAAAGGGCTCTTAGAATCCGAATTTGATATGAAGCAGTTAGGAGAAGCTAAAAAGATTCTAGGAATGGAGATAAAAAGGGACAGGAAAAACAAGACACTGAAATTGTCACAAGTTGGGTATGTTAACAAGGTATTGAGTAATTTTCACATGAATAATGGTAAGTCAGTTTTGACTCCCATTGGACAACACTTCAAATTGTCAAAGGCAGATTGTCCTAAAAATGAAGGTGAAATGGAGCAAATGTGGAAAATTCCTTATTTAAATGCTGTTGGAAGCTTGATGTATCTAATGATATGCACAAGACCAGATATAAGCTATGCAGTTAGTGTAGTGAGTAGATATCTATCAAATCCAGGTAAACAACACTGGTATGCTATCAAATGGATATTGAGATATCTGAGTGGAACTAAAGAGTTGGGTCTCATGTATGGAAATCAACATCAAGAGCAGTGTAACATAGTGGGATTTGCAGATGCCGATTTTGCTAAAGACCTGGACAGAGGAACAAATGGATATTGAGATATCTGAGTGGAACTAAAGAGTTGGGTCTCATGTATGGAAATCAACATCAAGAGCAGTGTAACATAGTGGGATTTGCAGGTGCCGATTTTGCTAAAGACCTGGACAGAGGAACAAATGGATATTGAGATATCTGAGTGGAACTAAAGAGTTGGGTCTCATGTATGGAAATTAACATCAAGAGCAGTGTAACATAGTGGGATTTGCAGATGCCGATTTTGCTAAAGACCTAGACAGAGGAAGGTCTATAAGTGGGTATGCATTCACTGTTTTTAATTGTATAGTCAGTTGGAAGGCAACACTGCAACATGTGGTAGCTTTATCAACAACTGAGGCAGAGTATATATCTCTAACTGAAGCTGTAAAAGAAGCAATGTGCCTCAAAGGTTTTATATCTGAGTTAGGAACACAAGTGATGAACACTAAAGTGTATTGTGATAATCAAAGTGCCTTGTATTTGGCTAAGCATCAGATGTATCTCGAGAGATCCAAACACATTAATGTCAAGTTACACTTCATAATGGATATAATCAATTCGAAGGTAATGACAGTGGAGAAGATTGATACCGAAGATAATGCTGCTGATATGATGACAAAGTCTTTACCAGGAGTCAAGTTTCAGAAGTGCTTGGAGATTTCAAATGTTGAAGATGGATGAAGGTGACTAGTCAATAAAGGTGGAGATTGTGAATTAGTTAATTGGTTATAGTCTAGTTGAGTGTAGTTGAAGGACTAATTCTGTTGTATATGAAAGTAGGATGACTAACTAAATTCATTTTCTTTTGTTAGTTGTTAGAAGTCGTAGTATCAGGTGTGTATAAAAGAACTGATACATTAATGGAATGGCAATTCAGTGGAGGATATACATGTGTGTGTGTGTAAATAATACAATCATATTTTTCAAGATACTTTTGTGAAGAAACAAGAGTGAGTGTGAGGTTAATCAAAGAGTGATTCTCAAAAGTTTTGTTTGTTCTATATATAGCTTACTTTACTTAATTATTATCTTCCTGAATTATCTTTTTTATTTGGTGGGGATATACAATCTGATGTTTCAAAGATGATATCTCCCAGATTCATATGGATTGCAGGGGATTTCTTTGTTCTATAGCTTTACTTAATTATGATCTTCCTTTTTATCTAACTACGCTTTTGATCTATGATGCCAATTGTGTTCAGATAAATACAACATGATGGTTCGGCCGCAGTGGAATTACAGGCCAGAGGAATCAATGTCAGGTAGGAGGCCTTGTTTTCTTTTTTGAAAGGTTGGCGGCCTTATAAACGTATTAAAGAACTGTTCCTCTCTGATCACTTTGATTGGGGGAATGGTGTAACGACCGGAGTTTCGAATCTATAATTATGATAATAAAGATATGTTAATTTGTTGGTTGATCATTATTGAGTTGTTAGCTGTTCACTCATGAGATGTTAGTAGTTTCTTGTATTGAATGGAGACTTCAGGGACGAAAGGGATTTAATGAAAGATTAAGGGACTGTTGTTAACAAATGAAAACAAAAGGGATTAAGGGGTGTATTAGGGCTAATTAATCCCTACCACACAAATCCATCCTCAGTTTCTAGAGGGGCGTGGTGTGTGTGAGCGCGCTCTCAATCAAGACCAAAGGGAAGAAGAAATCAAGGAACCAAGGGTGGTTTTTGAAGCAAGTCATAAAAGTAAGTCTCCTACTCTCTTGATTGTGTTTAATTTGTTGTTCAGTGGAGGGATTTGGGATTATGCGGATCGAACACTAAGTTTTGTCGGGTGATGGTTGAAAACGAGAACCCCTAAATCGATAGTTTATTTGTGGTTGAAACTCAAAATTGATGGTTAAGGTTTAATCCTTGATGATTTTGAGAACAATGGTACTTGAATCATGATTTTTGTGAAGTTTTGATAACCCTATTGGTCTGAGTTGCTCGGTGTGAACACGTCTGCGCAGACATTTTAATTCATGCCCGCGTCTGCCTTCTGAGCAGATCATGATGTGCGGAGGGGAGTTTACCCAGCAAACTCATTTTAATAATAACTTTAAATTATAAAGATCGCCCATATCATAAGTGTAACAACCCAAAGTTAGGGCATTTTTGTAAGCGGTATATTTAATGAGATGTACTGATGTGCGAATTTCGTACCGCTTTTAAATTTATAAAAAACCGTGTTGATTTTAAGTACGAACACAATAGGGAAGTGAACCCAATCGTGTAGTAGTAAAGAAAATAAGTACGCGTGTCGAACTCACAGAGAACGAGTATGATTTTAGTTATAATTAAACTAATTATCCAATAAAGATTAAACTAAAAAGCAGTAAAGCAATTATCAGTTAAAGCAAACAAGTCCAAACCTAAATCCTAAAATTACGAGAAACTCAGATTTGGAAGCTAAGAAAGCAAGAATGCGATTAAGTTAGATTTAAAACAATCAGGAGTAAAGTATCTCTACTTAGACTACAGAACCGCTACCCACTCACCCACCAGCGCCGTTGATTCTCTCGTTAGGATCATTGAGCCGGATTTGCAACCCTGTGAGATACGATGCCTACAGATCATATTAGTACACCATAATATGATATGATATCACTGTTTGTGTTATCATGTGATGCCCTATGTGTTATGTGATGTATATGGTTATGTTTGTGCTTACTAGCTTTTAAAACTAACTCCCTTCTGGTTTGTATGCTTACACAGATGTTCATATTTGGCTATGCCGGGGGTTGCTTGTGTGGTGTTGGGACACTTGTTGTTCGTTAATAGGTATAATGGTCTGTCGATATTGATGTGGTAACACCATTAGTAAATTGAAAACCTAGTTGAGTTGTTTTAAATAAAGAAAATACTCTCACAAAACTTCCGCTGTTGTTTATTATATTGAAATAAAGAAAAGGTTTTAGAACTTAATGTAAAACTATTTCGAAATCATACATACCGAGTTTGTAATGTTATAAAAGAGTAAAATAGTCATTTTCAAAATTGTAACACCAACATAGTGTAACATCCTCACACGGGCCTAGTCGTGCGTAAAATAGGTACGCGAACTAATTGAATAAATTATTGAAAATATATATTTTAGTATTGATAGAAAATATTAAATTAGCTATTAAATGAGGCTATAAAAATTAGTAATAAAAATAGATAAAACTATAAAAGTAAAAAAAATATATTAAATGGTTTCAAACGAAGATTTTGAAAATATCTCCGTTAGCTAAAACGGGTTAGCATGTGTTAAGTTGTAATTAAGTTGAAAAGGGGAACAAAATACCACTTGTGGATAATAGAGAACCACAAAGTCGGTCCTTATTTTCATTTACAACCTACGCACTAACGCGCACACACACTCACGTATACACACACTCACTTGCTCTCTTTGTTCTTGGAAGATTGAAGCTAGAATCAAGAAGAGATCATCAAGGCTGGAAATCTAATTGATATATGCGTTTTTATGCATGTTTTACATGCCGAAACGCTTCATTCTTAGCCCATTTCCAAGGTGAATCGTATGTTTAATGATCTAAATTGCTTATAATTCATCATGCAGGTTAAAAGATCCTAACACGAGATATATGAACAAATTTGGTGCAATACAAAAGAAAAATGAAAAGTTGATGAAAAAAGGATCCTTACGGCCGCAAAGGGTATCCCTTCCAGCCGCAAGGGCCAATCTTCCAGAAACTGCACTTGACAACTTGCACCTGGCAAACGTCAAATCCACCGCCCATCTTGCGACTGTAAAGGACATGCTTGCGGCCGCAAGGACCTCTCTTTCAGTATTATAAAAGCCGCATTCTGACTATTTGAAGAAAAGAGACCAATTCGGATTTTTCACCACCCAAACACTCTCTCACGACCACAAATAGTCCAGAAGCATACTTTAGTGATACCAAATGAGGGAGAGCTTGCTAGGAGGCTTGGATTTACATTTGGAAGCTTGAAAATCACAAAGTCAAAGTTTAATTAGCTTGGTACTATCTTTCTATCTTTGAATTCTGATCATGTATTCATGTAATCCAAATGTGTTTATACCTAAAATGATGTATATGGATAGCTAAACTCATTTCATTTGGGCCAAGATGATTTTTGGCTAGTTATGGCAATATAATGCTTAGTTTGACTTTTTATGTTAGACTTGATATGAACATGTTTGATCTTCAATACAAGTGTGTTTAATCATGTTAATGTGTCTGATACAATCATATTCATGTTTGATGATGTGTTGGTGTAATACCATATGTCAAAGTATGTGGATATTCAAGAATGAATTTTGATTTTACAAGATTTCATGTTATTTTGTTACTATAAATGGTACATTGTGCATGATTGACTATTGAAAGCACTTTTGGAACATGTTTTGGATCATTTCAGATCTGTCCATGTTGGTTGTATCATTTACATTGTGGTTTTATGCATGCCTTAGCACTTTAAATGCACATTTAGGTGTTTTGGTGTATTAATGGGTCAAATATGCTATTTATATGCATGGAGGATTGATTCATGATGTGTTTATTGGTATTTTAAGTGTTGAAATAAGCTCACATATATGCCATGGATGATCTGTTTGAAGTGTTCATTGTGCATATTCACATGTATATGCTTTAAATGTATTAATCTTGCTAGAAATGGCATGTCAATATGATTATATCTTTAGAAATGCATGTGGCTTAATCTTAAATCCAATGTGTGGTTTGAGTTTTACTGAGTTATGACTTCATTGTACCCATTTACATGTGTTTATGATCTTAGATAAAAGTCTAGATTGTTTATGTTGTTGGATCTCTTTGTGCAAATATGAGGTGTTCTGTCATCGTAGCCCTTGCGGCCACAAGGATAACTCCTTGCGCCCGTAAGGGCCTCTTTTACACCAGTGTGCTGTTTTTCATTGTTTTAACTGTGTTTAACCACTTTAACACCTTTTTGGGTTATGAGGACTACTAAATGTGTCATTTGAAAAGATGTACATTCATTGTAGTCTGATTTGGACGTGATTTGGTGAATCTGTAGTTAAATACTAGTGTACATGTCCCATGTGAAAACTTGGATATGCTACTGTTTATCTGATTATGTTTGATTGTTGAGTCAGAGTCTTGATAACTCGAGTGATGATTCATTGCATGATGATGTGGTTGAGATAAGTAGTAGAATAGCATGCTCTGTGCTTACTCTGTCATATTCGTCAAGTCTTCGTTATCCGGTTTGTTATAGTTATTGTCATGACTAGTTGGGTTGATTCGAAAGCCTTAGTGAATCTTTATCTGATAGTTCTGCCTCTCTACTTCTTTGGTGTTTAATCTGAATTGTCTTGCTTTGTTTAATTAGTTTAACTTGTCATTCACATGCTAATTATTCTGCTGATCAAATAACAATGATGTTAAAGGATTGATAGCTCCCTGTCCCTGTGATTCGACATCCGGTCTTGCCGAGTCTATACTACTCTTTGACTAGGTCATACTTGCCCGTGTCGTGTGTAGTGACTGCTTAGTAATATCGTTTTTTTATAAATTTAAAATAAGTGTGCATCAAAGCTTTTCACCATCAAAAATCCGTACTGCGGGCTACACACCACTAATCACAAATTCAAGTTCAAGATCAGTTCTTAATCATATCTTCATCATCTTCCTCATCCTTGTAAGTCCATGTTCATCTTGTTCTTGAGTTCTTGACTTTTAGGTCAAATGGGTCAAAAGCTCAAATTAACCTCAATAATTGTTTCTAATGATCAGTTTCTAATCCATTTCTAAGTGATAAGTAATCAAGTTCTTGAGTTATGGTAGTATTTATAGTTGAATTTAGAAAATTTGTTCAAATGGGTCCAAATATAAAATTTTGATTTTGATTCTTGAATTGAATGTTAAAGTGAGTTAGAAGTGTTGTTTCTAGCTTGATTTGATTACCTTTTTCATATGTGAATGTTGGAAAATGGTTTGGAATCGTTTGGTTAAGAATTGGGATTGAAAATGGCCAAAACAGGGCCTGGAACTCGACATTGGTCTGTGCAGACTTGCTTGCGGGCGCAAGAACCACCCTTGCGGCCGCAAAGATCAATGCTTACGGGTGCAAGGATCTTCCTTGCGGGTGCAAGCAGTGTTCTGCCCTTGTGGGCGCAAGCAATTTGCTTGTTGTAACACCGCCTCTGAATTCAGTTGCTTTAATGACAAAACAGATTTAGCAGCGGAATTTTTTTTTCTTTTTAAATCAACCAAACATTTATTTACAATGTCATTCTTTCAAAAAATCCGGGTGTTACCTAGTTCAGGAACCGACCATAGTACTTAATTACATTACATCATATAATACAAGTGTTCCACCCACAAGGGGCAACAAAATTCCCAAAAGTATCCCGCCTCGCAGGCCATCTAGTCCTTACCTGAAAAGAGAAATCATAGTATCATTAGCTACACTAGCTAGTGAGTACACACAATCATAAGCATCAATAGACTAAGTCATGCATCATATCATAAACAATCATTGCTAGCTTAGCACATAGCGGTGTGCTGACAAGATCGGTAAGAGTCGTGTCTTGCAGGGTAATCAATCCCGCTCAACAACTCAGACCGGGGAATCAGACACGACCAATCCGCGCTGGTGGGGGAGCACAAGGCAGTCCACCAAGCATCGTTCACAGAGTCAAAGACTCTATAGGTAATCCAGCTACAATCAGCTGATCACCACTCACGTTAAGTCACGGTGGTTCTGCAGAACCTATGATCCAGGATGCCTCCTGAATCCCTATGAAATCCCGAAGGATTCAGCTACAACCGGCTGACCTTAACCATACGTCAGATAGTCTGCAGACAGTTCACATACACATATACGTACATTTGATCCCACAGGGATCCGTCATCTTACATACAACATCTTACAACAGTTATTCATGCATAGCATCGTATATTAACTAAGTGGTTCCAAACTGGACCCACTGGCATGCTCCTGACACATATTCTAACATCTTACACGTCATACACTTACCTCCTCGAGCGTACCTGCAAAAGAAAGTTAAACACACGACATACATTCACATAGCATGCAAGGCCTTACTCTACTGAGTCTCATGAAAGCAGGCACTCACCTGACTAGCTTACGACGTTCGTTCAGTTAAAGCTGATTCAGCTGACACGTTCACCTAAAACATTCGGCAATCGCGTTAAGCGTTTGCGTGTGTTAAGTTCCATCATTAGAACACTTACAAAGCCTTCTTAATAGTATTAAATCATTTATTTATCTTACATCAAATACTACAAAACCTAATCAACAGGAACATGTTAACAAAACAAATCCTTGCTGAAAAGGCCCCGTCGCGCCGCGACGGTATAATGTGTCGCGCCGCGATGAGTGAAAAGTCGGACCATGGGAAAAGGTTCATGCGAAAGTCGGACTTTGGAACATTTGAACCATCCGACTGTCGGACCAAAAGGTCGGACGGGTCATCCGACTGTCGGACCCTTCATGCGGAGGTCGGATCAAAAAGGTCGCATGGTTCATTTTTGCAGAAATGAGCATACTTCGTTAGTCGATCAACGATAACCCAAATCATGTCGTGCCCTCTGGACGTTCTTGGTAGCTTCGTCACGAAATCCATCGTGATATTATCCCATTTCCACTCCGGAATATTCAACTGCTGCAGATTACCATAAGGTCTCTGGTGCTCCGTCTTCACTTGCACGCAGATCTGACATCTCTCCACGAATGAAGCGATGTCTTTCTTTAGAGTTGGCCACCGGTATAACATCTTCAAGTCGTGGTACATCTTTGTGATTCCCGAACAGACAGATAGTTTGGACTTATGGGCTTCCTGCAGAATCATCTCACGGTTACCTCCAGCAGAAAGTACCCAAAAAAGTCTTCAACCCACGATTATTTTCAGCGAGCTGATCCTTTAACTTCTTCATCGTCTCAGCCTTCAGATTCTCTTCTTGCAATGCAGTCTGCTGAGCTTCCTTCAGTCAAGAAATCAAATCTGAGACAATAATAATCTTCATAAACTTAGCTTCTGTCGTCGGTCCTTTACGACTCAAAGCGTCCGCTACAACATTGGTCTTGCCAGGATGGTAACGGATTTCACAATCGTAGTCTTTTATTAACTCCAACCAACGGCGTTGCCGCATGTTGAGTTCTTTCTGAGAAAAGACATACTGAAGACTTTTGTGATCTGTGCAAATCACACACTTTGTGCCATAAAGATAATGTCTCCACAACTTCAGTGCAAAGACAACGGCAGCAAGCTCCAGATCATGGGTTGGGTAATTCCGTTCATGTGATTTTAACTGCCTAGAAGCGTAGGCAATCACTCTATCACGTTGCATCAGGACGCAACCCAAACCCGCATACGACGCATCACAATAAACCGTGAAATCCTCAGAAACCCTCAGACAGAGTAAGGATTGGAGCTTCACATAGCAATCGTTTCAAGGTCTGAAAAGCTTCTTCTTGAGCTTCCGACCAGACAAAAGCAACATCCTTGTGATTTAGTTTGATCAACGGACCCGCAAGCTTCGAGAAATCGCGGATAAACCGCCGATAGTAGCCAGCCAAGCCAAGGAAGCTTTTAATTTCAGAAGAATCCGAGGAACTCCCCAATTCATCACAGCCTCCACTTTAGCTGGATCTACTTTAACACCATCATGACATATAACATGGCCAAGGAAATGAACTTCCTTAAGCCAGAATTCACACTTAGACAGCTTAACATACAACTGTTCTCGCTTTAACGTCTCGGGAACCTGACGAAGATGAAGCTCGTGATCAGCTTCCGTCTTCGAGTAAACAAGAATATCATCAATAAACACAATCACAGATCTGTCAAGAAACGGACGACAAACCCGATTCATCAGATCCATGAATACGGCAGGGGCATTGGTTAAGCCGAACGGCATAACCAGAAATTCGTAGTGACCATAACGAGTTCGAAATGCAGTCTTCGACACGTCTTCTTCACGAAATCGTATGTAGCTCCCTACAACTGATCAAAAAGATCATCTATTCGAGGAAGCGGATACTTATTCTTTACAGTTCGCTTGTTAAGCTCCCTGTAATCTATGCACATACGCATCGTTCTGTCTTTCTTCTTCACAAACAATACAGGAGCTCCCCACGGCGAGGAACTCGTATGAATAAAACCCTTGTCAAGCAACTTCTGAATTTGAGTCATCATCTCTCTTATTTCAGAAGGAGCAAGACGATATGGAGAACGAGCCACAGGTGTAGCTCCTGGAATAAGCTCAATCTTAAATTCAACATCACGTATTGGAGGCAAGCCCGGAAGTTCTTCAGGGAATACCTCAGGGTAGTCAGACACCACCGGAATATCACGAACTAGTCGCTTCTCCATCGTAGCATCAATAATGTATGCTAGATAAGAGTCACAACCTTTGGTAATCGACTTCTGAGCTTTAATCATGGAGACAATAGGAATATCAGAGTCCCGTCGTTCTCCACGTGCAACAGCATAAGATCCATCTGAGAGAGGGATCTTAATCACCTTTTTGGAACATATAATCTCAGCATCTCTCTTGCTGAGCCAATCCATCCCGATCACAACATCAAATCCCGCAATGGGCATAACAAAGAAAGAAATAGGGATATTACTCCTGTCAATATAAATCACAGCTACTAGGAACAATAGGCAATTGCCGTCAGCGACTTCTACTCTGAGCGGCTCAATTAAGGGAACAATAGGCAATTGCAATCTTCTACGACAGGCCACAGATACAAAGGAGTAGGTAGCTCCAGAATCAAATAAAACGCTAGCAGGAATAATTAACAAGAAAAGTACCCGTGATAACATCTCCTGCTGCTTTGGCCTCGTCGGCCGTCATCTGAAATGCCCTGCCTTTCACGCGGGACGCGTCATCTCTTTTAGGTCCCCTAGAAGAAGAAGACCCTTTAGCTTCAGTATTCTGCCTTTCCGGGTAGTTAGTCAGTTTGTGCCCGGGCTTGTGGCACCGATAACACACATCCTCTTTGAAACCACACTCGGTCGTAGCGTGGCCCTTCTGTCCGCACCTCCAGCAACGTCTGGTAGAGTTTGAACACTCACCAGAATGATAAGTTCGGCATAGATTACACCAAGGAGAATTAGGCCTCGGCTTCTTGGAGGAATCGGTCTTCCCGCCTGCAGTGGATTGTCCTTTGGAAGGACCCGATTTTTCAGACGGATTGAACTTCCTCTTTGACCCTGCACCGGCAGATTCGCCCTTGCAGTAAATGCGGTCACCTTCCGGTTTTCGAGCAATATCAAACGCCCGATCCAATTCCACAGCTGCCCTCACATGCGGGCGAAACTCCAGTGGCAGAGTTGCCACAAACCGCCTTATCTTGGTGGTCTCGTCTGGGATCAAATGGGCAACAAACCGCATCTTATCAGTAAACGCGGTTATGTGTTCTTCAATCGGCGTGTCCCCTTTCATGAGATCGTTGAAATCTCTTTCCATCCTCTCTAGGTCATACTCGGTGCAATACTTCTTGAGCACCTTTTCAGAAAACTGCTCCCAAGTGAGAGCACTCAGCACTTCTTTCTGAACCGAAGCTTTAACCGTATCCCACCAGAAGATGGCACGGCCCTTTAACATTCGTATTGCGTATTTCACGCAATATTCCGGTTCACATTCACAAGATTCAAACACTTGCTCCATCTCCCGGAGCCATTGTATGGTAACTGTGGGGTTATCACTCCCCTGGAACGTTGGAGGATTGCAAGTTAAGAACTTCTTGTATGAACAAGTCTTGCGTGGCTTGTTCAATGTAGCTTGCAACAGGAGCTCCTTCGTCACACGAAGCTCTTCCTCCAACCGCCTTATAATTGCAGTCTAGCTCAGGTCTGCCTTCACCAACATTTTGCTGAGATCGTTGATCCTCAGCCTGATGAGGCATATGCGAAGCCTCATCTTCTAGCTCTTTAATTGCTTGTTCCGTATGGCCACGTTTGGCAGACATTTTTACTCAACTTTCTATATGACAGAGAAAGAGCAATTAATACTCAATCTCACTTATTTAACTTAACAAGCAATTCATCGTACAATGCTAGCATGCATATAACTCTCACTCAATCCCCCCTATAGGAACACTTCTTTATGGTCGGGCCCGAGCTTGAGAACGAATACTTTTTCAAGTACCCAATTCACTCAAACTTAGGCTCTGATACCTAATTGTAACACCGCCTCTGAATTCAGTTGCTTTAATGACAAAACAGATTTAGCAGCGGAATTTTTTTTTTCTTTTTAAATCAACCAAACATTTATTTATGATGTCATTCTTTCAAAACATCCGGGTGTTACCTAGTTCAGGAACCGACCATAGTACTTAATTACATTACATCATATAATACAAGTGTTCCACCCACAAGGGGCAACAAAATTCCCAAAAGTATCCCGCCTCGCAGGCCATCTAGTCCTTACCTGAAAAGGGAAATCATAGTATCATTAGCTACACTAGCTAGTGAGTACACACAATCATAAGCATCAATAGACTAAGTCATGCATCGTATCATAAACAATCATTGCTAGCTTAGCACATAGCGGTGTGCTGACAAGATCGGTAAGAGTCGTGTCTTGTAGGGTAATCAATCCCGCTCAACAACTTAGACCGAGGAATCAGACACGACCAATCCGCGCTGGTGGGGGAGCACAAGGCAGTCCACCAAGCATCGTTCACAGAGTCAAAGACTCTATAGGTAATCCAGCTACAATCAGCTGATCACCACTCACGTTAAGGCACGGTGGTTCTGCAGAACCTATGATCCAGGATGCCTCCTGAATCCCCATGAACTCCCAGAGGTCGGATAAAAAAGGTCGCATGGTTCATTTTTGCACGGTGTCGCGCCGCGACGACGGGTTTTCCAGATTCTCATCATCTTCTTCATTAGCTTGCATGCGACATTCATCTTACCATTCAAAAACCCAGATTTATAAACCCGACTTTTTCATACTTTAAACACCTCTAAGCTTCATATATCATATATATGAACCTTATAAACATCTTAATACCTTTTAAAACATTAGAACATGATAAACTCACTTATAAAGTGAGCTTCATGCTTATTCATGGTGTTCTTCATCTCTAACACAATTTCCAGCTTAAAACATCCATGTATCTAACATAATACATATATCTTTCATAGTACAAACACCATACTAACCTTTTTTTGGGTTTAGAACCTCAAATCTTCAAACCTTAAGAATTTCTTCTTCAAGATTCTTACGAGAGCAGAGAGTTGTAGTATGTGTGTTTGTATGTGTTTTTCTTGAGATCTTTTGACTTTGTAAGTCAAATACACAACACACACTCACATATATATTTTATCTCAGTCTTATCCAGAGGCAACCGCCTCTGGATGAAATATCTATATTTTCTTTTTCTTCTTTTCTTTATCCTTTAACTAATACATATTATATATATATATATATATTTAATATAAATAGACAAGTACACATATACAAATATACATATATTAATTTAATTCTCACAAAGACTTACAAACAATTATTCCTATTACATTTATCACTCACGCGTACATACTATTTACAACTAGGCCCAAGTCGAGGATGTTACACGTGTGACCGCAAGGAGCCCTGTTTCAGCACACAGTTTGCTGTCTCGTGTAGTATTGATATACGGGATATTGTTTAAGTGATTCCGACGACCAGAAAGAACCTGAACAGTATATTTGATTACTTTAGATATCCAGGTGAGTACCGGTTTTCATGAGTTCAATAAAGAGGGATGTAAAAGTTATCTGTTTAATTTCATTGATTTAATGTCATTGCAAGCCACATGTTGTATACTTTAAATCTATATATATGCAATATAGATCAAGAAATAAATGTTGCCATGTTATTTGATATGTTATACATGTATTTGAATACATGTGCACGAGGTATGATATTTAATGTTTAATATGAGCTGATTGTTAAATGCATGCATGCTATTAAACCCGAAATGTGTTATTGATGTGGTATGTGAATGTCCGGACATTTTGTTGACTGTGTAATTAAGGTCAGCCTATAGCTGGATCCTATGGGCCTTCGGGCATAGTTCGGGATCAACGGTGACTCGATGGGCCATTCCGAGTCGTAAGTTCTTCATGACTACTGTTCCTTAGCATCTATGGGTATTCGGCTACCCGCTGAGCCCAATTGAGCCTCTGGCTCCGTAACGTACACAGTGGACCGCTATATGCTTTCCCACCAGCGTGTCTGGCAGTGTTTGATCCCCCGATGAGGGTTGTTGAGTTAGACTAGCTATCCTACAAGACATAACCCCCACCGATCTTGTCAGCACTCCGCTATGTGATAGGATATCACTGATTGCTTATTCCTGTGTTATGACTTTCTTTATTGATGCTTATGCTTGTCTGTGCTCACTAGCTATTTATAGCTAATATTGTTGTTGTTTACCTTTTTCCATGTAAAGATTAGAAAGGCCTGACGAGATGGGATTGCTTATAGATGCTTGTAAATACCTTTTGGAAGGAACACTGCGTGCTGGTATCTTGTTGTTTTAGTGGTCGGTCGTGAATAGAGTAACATCAGTAGTTATGGGTTTGGTAGATTTTGTTATGTATATATATACGCCAAACGAATATTTTGAAAGATGTAATAGTTCGTTGGGTTTGTATTAAATTCCGCTGCCTAGTTGTTAATCTTTTATTAAATTAACAGCTCAGGTAAACACTTTAGTTATAAATGGACTCACGTAGTTTAAAAACTCAAATTTTTACTAAATTTACTAATTGCAAAGGCGGTGTTACACATAGTTACTTTTAATGACTAAATAATTCACATGTAACAAGTTATAAATTTGAGTTATCATCTTAATAATTTTTCAATTTAAATGACTAATTAAGTAATTTATAACAAACCATGTCATTGGAAAATTTTAGAGACTCAAAATACATCAAGCAACGAAACATATATATATATATACCAAATTCTTAATGAGTGATTGATATATAATTTAAGTAAAAGATACTTAGTTATCTTCATTTATTGAATTACATGATAAAAATGAGGGTTATGAAAAGTTTTGAGAAAAAAACGGAAGAAACGGAAGAAATTAGAAAAGTTGTCCGCTCCGACACACCTCAACTGTTTTTATCATATCTTACTCATACGAACTCAGATAGAGGTGATTCAAAAGGTCATGGAAACGAGACTCAGAAGACTACAATTTCACTACATGATCAAGTCGTGAAAATGTAAGATCGCGATGCAACGCGAATTGATAAGGCCGGATTCAAAATTTCAAAAAAAGAGTTTGGATTACGCGAGGACTCTACATATCACGACGCAACCCATACAGGATCACGATGTGACGCCCCTATTTGAGCTTATCTATTTAAACAAAATCTCAGATTTGTTGGGGAAGTTAATCACCCGAATTATTCCACCATTATCACTCTAAAAACATCCCAGAGGCTGTTCAAGGAAGAATTGAAGCAATTGGCTTGAAGATCAAGGCTTAGGAGTGAAGATTCAAGACTTTAATCATTGCTTTCATTCTGGTTTTGCTTTCTAATTCTTTATTCATGTTTGTTTATGAATTCTAGAATGTTAGAATGATAGTTCTTGGCTAGATTTTCTGTTTTCCTCCCTCGAGGAGATGATACCTTATTAAAGTTGTTGAATTTCAATGATTTAGGACATAATTCATCATATATTTGACTTACAAGTTTTACCAAAGATCCATATATGTTTTAGAATCTGCTTTTTAGTGTTTATAATCTGTGTTTTCATAAATTAGAAGATTAATCTGTTTATGAAGCTTTAATCTTAATTATCTAGGACCAATAGGTAATATGGACTAGTAATTGACCAAATCCTAGGCTTAAACAGTCAAAGATAAAAACTTTAATGCGTGTGATTGACATATGAAGACCTTTGTGTGTCAATTTAATGATTTGTTAACTTAAATAACCATTAAAGGTAAATTCTTATTTGATTCGAACTTAAAACATCTAATTGTGCTTTAAATTAATCTCATGACTATAAAGGTTAACTAATTGCATAATTATAAGCCTAGATAATCTAACCAAGAGTTTAACCACTATAGAAATTAGTATATGATGATTTAAATGTCCATTGCACGAATTTAATTGAAAGTAATCAACTCGAAAAGGTAGAATCGAATCTACTCAATCTAGGGAGGGAGTCTTCATTCTATAGTTTAAACCAATCAAGTTTAGTGCTTTTTGTCTGCCTTGAGTTCCTTTAGGTATTTTCTTAGCTTGTTAGTGGTTAAGGTTTGATTTTTAATACAAAGTCCCAAAAGCCCCTTTTATTTGCTTTATTTAATTTTTATTTGTTTTTAGTATATTTAGTTAGTTTAATTCTAAATTAATAAAATAAAAATAGAATAATACTCGTTCCCCTTGAGATCAACACCGACTTATTTAACTATACTCGAAAAAACAATTAGGTCCTCTTGCCTATTAGTGTCGTTTTTAGTATAAAATAAATCTGATTTATAAAGTTAAAACTAGTACGTAAAACGCACATCAATGATTCTATTTGGACCCATTGTAAATCTAAATTGATCGATATGATGTATATGAGTATATGAACTACATTAAAATTTGTAATTAATTCATATGTCGGGTACGTTATAGAGGATGATGGTCTAAATAGGTTCACCCATTTTTAATTTGCTATAGCCCAACTAAGGGTGTTCAAAAAAACTGAAAAACTGGACTGACAATATGATCTGAAACATAGTAAACCGATACCCAAGCAATATGTGACCCGAAAAACCCGAAATTAAGGGTTCATGTTGAGTAGCGGGTCAGGTTTGGTTCTCAATATTACTACCCGTGGGTACCTGCCCGCCCCGAATATATTTAGTTTATTAAGAAAATATATTTGAATTAATATTTTATGATAAAAAAATACTAATTTTAAGAAAATCTCAATCTCATACCGTGTTTTCTTCGTTCACCCTCACCGTCATTGTTTTGTTATCCCCTTTCTTTGAAAACCTTCATCAAGTCATTACGCTATCACATCGGTGATGGAGATTCCAATAAAACGTTATTTCTAACTTATCGACGAATGAGGACTTCAATCTTCCATACTTTTAATATCATAATGTAGTATTTATTTAGTGCTAATTGTTATAGTTCGTTACAAAATAACTTTAATTTTTATTTTTTTTATGTAAATCAATACACGACAAAATACGTGTAACATAAACCCAACTAAAGATACCCGCTCCTTTTCGATACGGATACCCACCTTACACGATTCGATTTTGGATAATAAAACTAGATACCCGCTTCGTATATATACGGTTTTAAAATTTCTCACTACCGCACCGCCACAGCCCGGCCCCCACCCCTAGGCCCAACATCCCGTCGTTGAATTTCCTTGTTGAATTTTGGTCGTGTGGTACAGAAATCAGCAGTGGTGGGCTATTTTGGGTGTTTCCCTTTCTTGGACAAAAAACAGCCCTAACTGAAACCTTCTTCAAATAATCTCGATTTGTTGCTCCAACCAGAAGATTTTTGAAGAATTTGTTGTTGTATATTCAAGGAAGAATCGAGAAGATGCAAACTGCTGCTGTGATTTTGAGCCAATCATCCTATTCCTACGTCACTAGGCCTCAACAAACCCTTGATTCTTCATCTTCTTTTCCATCTTCAACTTCATATTCCAATACTAATCCAGTTCCTAAGGTTCTATAATCCAACAACCTTGTGTTTGTGGTTTGGTGGTGGTATTTTTTTTATATGTCGTATTAATTACCTACTTTTTGTTGTTTTTTTTTTTTGAAACGATGTTTAGGCGTTCTCTGGATTCTTGGGCACTCGAGTTTCTATTGCCGGGGGTGGTTCATGTTCATCTAGAATTCGATTTCAGCAAGCGACACGCAGGAAAGGTAACTGATTTTACAATTTTTTGTTTGGATTTTGTAACTTGAGTTCAATATGGGTTGAATTTCCTGGATATTCATCATGCCCGTTGTTGGATTAGCAACAAAGCTTTGCAGGCTTAGCCAAATTAACTTCATAAAGTATTCCCTTTTGCTACTCTCATGTGAACCTTTTGTTTCCTTGTTTTCATGTTGTCGAATAGACACTATGATCTCATTTTGAAAAAAGGATATTAGTTTGGTTACCAACTAGGGAAGAAGGCATATTGTAATAGAAGGAGTTGAGTAGGAATTAAGTAAATTGAATAAATGATGTATTATATACAAATCCCCAATTTTGTCAAGGGAAAATGTGATTAGAAAATTTGCTCAAAGTAACATATGCGATAAATAGGATTCGGAGAGACATATGGCCATATGTTTACCGAAAGATAGAGCAGATATCCTCATTGATATTGAAGTAGTTATAGTTTGGATCGGGTATTTTACCCTGCACAATGCACCCACAAAGCTGTGAGCTAAGCAATGACCCGATATAGGTATATGATTTTATCCACTTACTTTATAGATGTAGGAAGAATATGTTCTATGCTAAGATTTTTATATGATGCAACATATCCTATAAAGCATGTGGTTGTCTAACTACACATATGTAAACATGTTATATATTCTCGAACATAAACAAAACTCTCATATGTGTTAATATTGCAAAAAAATCTATATGCTAATATAAAAAACTGAGACGAGATCTTGCTAATTCATGAGATGTTTGTATGAAGGGCCATCCAATCTTCAAATTAAGTAAAGTTGGCATTCCATTTTGTTTGCATGTTTTCATATTTGCATCATTGAATGTAGAAAAGAAATGCCACAAACTCTCCTTAGTTTTTCCCAAAGCGTCTCACATCCCTAATAGGTGTTCTTAGTTTGGATTCTTCTTCAATGAAGATGCACCTGCAAAAGAAGGTATAATGGAGTCCTTTCTAGTTTTGGTTCTGGCGCTAAACTAACAGGGGTTTCAGAGATAACCACTTCGGTGAATCACTCTACTCTAGTATGTGCCTAAAGTGGAGCCTCCCCAGTTTGAAGGGATTATTGGATAACGTAGGCAAAGCTCCATTTGCACCAAAATCTCTTAAATCAGAAATTGAATTTGGGCATATGTACATAAATGGGGTAGCTCTGAATTGGTTCACAGATCTCTTAGTTAAACACCCTTGGGGACAGTTCCGTAGTAAATTGATGACTAGGTTGAGTGGTACTAAGTTCCATAACACATGAAGAAGCCTTCACTATATCAAATTGAATACATAAAGGAATTCAAACCTTTGATTCCTGTCAATCCTAAGAATAGTCAAAGTTTAAGAATTAGGTCAAAGCATTGAATCCTAGGTCGTGAGATGGATTTATAGCGATGTCGTGATTGCTAGCACCACTAAGGTGAGAGATTATGGTTGAATTTTCACGTATTCAAGTGCTACCGGATATTCACAAGCCAAAACTTGGAAAATCATTCACAAACTCGTAGCCTACTTTACCAGTTCTTAGAATTCGGAGCCGGGGATGAAGTCGTGAATTTTACTTCTTGCACAAGAGGATGAAGTCGGGGCTGAGGCTGAGGCCCATCTTGTTGAATGTGACAAGGTAGATAAACTAGTCCTTGATAGGGAATGTCAGTGGAGAAACACGCGGGAGTTCTTTCTAATTCTTCTCTCAGCCTAAGAACTTTGAAATTGATGGACGAGTTAAATGGACTCTCATCAATAGTGGACCTACACACAATTCATCTCCAAAAAACTTATTGTTGATCTTGGACTGGACTTGAGTTAGAGTGTTGGACATTTGATTTGGAGATGGAAAGCATATTTGGGCAATATTGGATCCTTAGATGTCATTTAGGGAATTGCTTGGCTAAGGAAATTGAGAGATGTTTTTGATTCGTAGACCCATATGATTGGGTTGTGGGATCACAGGGAGGAGACTGAGCTGCATGGCATAAACTCTTCACTTGTCGATCAAACCCTTGCAATCTTGGGTAGATGGGAAATTATTTTTTCTGACATCTTTGTCTAGACCCTTATGTGAGCAATAGTCCCAACTTGATCATTTAATATCCCAATTTGTGTATTGTTCCACACCCCTTAAGGACTACCCCTTCCTGGAATTGAACATACCATTAATCTTTGCGACGGGCCATGGGCCCATATGTGTTAGAGTTTACACATACCCCAACTTGCACAAAAACAAAATTCAGAGAGAAAGGTCTAAGAAATGCTGTGCATGGGGTCACTAGGTTAGTCAAAGCCCCTTTTCAGCCCTTTTTCTAGCTTATGATTCTGGTAAAAGGATGCAACTCAAGAATATGGGCTCTACAGGTTTCTTGTCATGCCTTGTGGCTTGACTAATTATCCACATTTAAGCTCTAATAAATGAAGTTCTTCGTCCTGTCCCAAATATATCCTTGTCTTTTTGTTTTTCTGTGACATATTAGCTAACAACTCAAGATGGGAACAACATCTAACTCTCATTCCCATGTTCTACAGTTGCTACACTCAATTTAGTTGGTCATTAATCTCAAAAAAGTAGTCTCAGTATCCAATGTGTATTGAGTATTTAGGCCATATAATTAATGGTAAGGGAGTTCCAATGGATCCTTAGAAGGTGCAGTCATTCTTTCATGGCCCACCGCTACTATAGTTAAGGGAGAAATAGGAATTTTAGGCTTAACCAAACTAGGAAATTTCCTTTCCCAGACAGTGATTGGTGAACTAAAACCCCACATGATCAATTGCCTATCTTGGCTCTTGCAAATTTTTCTTTACCTTTTGAAATCAAATGTGATGCCCTTGGAAGGTTAAGGGCTGTATTAATGCAGTCTTGTAAACCAATCTCTTAGTTTAGTAACACATTGTTTAATAAGAATCCTCGCAAGTCAGCATACAAGAAGGAGAATTCAGCATTGGAGGCCTTACTAGTTTGGGCCAACCTTTCCGTGTATGTATTTACGGACCAAAAAGTTTGGGTTGACATTTACCTTAGGAAAAGAGTACGAAGCATCTCTGGGAACAACGTATCACTATAAGTCTATAACCGACCAACAAATTGGATTGCCTTCTAGGATACCAATTCTCCATTTGTTACAAGCCAGGACATACACATCATTAATAAAGGTAATGAGCTGAGTTCCATGGTCTCTTTTCCACAATGGATTGAAGGCAAGAGTCTTTCAGATGGTTTCGAATTTGGTCCAATTGCAGAAAATTGTGAAGATTTCCACAATAGCTTCGGGGGGCGGCTCTATTAATTTGGATGCCTAAATTACTTGAGGATTTCCACAATAGCTTTTTTTTTGGGGGGGGGGGGGGACTCGGGGTTTTGTTGCATCTATTATCGCCATGCTGTTCATATTTATGGATGGGGATGTCTAAGGCTATAAAATGCCCTGTCCAGGCTTGTGATGTTTGCCAACGGTATAAGTTGTGTTCATGAGCTCCTGCCGGCCACTCCCCATTCCTGCATGTATGTGGGAAGATATTTCTGTTGATTTCATTACCTGGCTACCAAAATCTGAGGGTTTGAGACTGTTCTTGTAGCGGTGGATCATATATTCATCTTCCTAAATACTCACACTTTTACAGCCCTTCCTTTGTTACTTCTGAATTCTGATACTCCAGGTTTTGTTGCCAAAGACCTTCCCTGATTGACACAACATTCTGCTACTAACAATTGAAAAAGCTAGTTTCAAGGTCTCCTCACTTTGAATCACTTGATCCCTGATACATTTTCGGTGCCATGGAGATAGAACAGTGAGCTATTACACTTTCATCAAAGGATGGCTGCTTCCAAGCCCACCTCCTAGTTGTCATCACTATATCACTCCCTTTTCCATTAAGTGATTGCTTAGGGACCTTAGCATACAATCTGGGCTGTTTCTGTCTTGTCTTTGGATCTTAGTACCCAAAAATTCTGTCTGTACAAACGATCTAGGCCTGTATTTGGAGTTTCCTTGGTTGGCTGTGTTGACTTTGCAGGAAATAGATTTTGCAGAAAACCAGCTTTATCCATCTTGGTTGGCCATGTTCTCTTTGCAGGGCAGCAAGCTCAGTTGGTCATCTACTGAAGACTTGGTCTATTTGGTTGCCCTGGGCTGAGTTCTGTCATAATACCTCCTTTCATGTGTATTAACGAACGCTACCCGGTTCTAAGTAGTATATGGACAGCCTCCTCCAACAATTATTCGGTTTATTCGTAATGTGAGACAGTTTTGCAGGAAACAGTTAAATATTTCCTGCAACGTGCTCAATACATGAAAGCATCTGCTGATAAACATCCTAGAGATGCGGAGTTTTCGGTGGTCATCATTGTTATAAGAAGAATCAAAACCAAAGTCTGGCTGCCCATTTCTATGGTCCTTTCCCCATTTTTTCTCGATTGGGTTCCATCACTTATAAGCTAAACTTCCTGTTTCAGCAAAGGTTTATCCAATATTTCATGTGTCCCTCGTTAAGCGATGCAATGCTCCAGTTGAAGCTTCCCTCGCTCCAGGCTTGGATACATTAAAACTAATGTATCACAGCCCGAAAAATGTCTAGCCAGTACGCACCATCACCAATTAAGGGAGGGTTACCAAGCTCCACGGTGGTTGGCTGATTAAATGGCAGCAAATTACAACGGAAGAAGCCACTTGGGATGATGCCTTGGACCCAAAATTCCAGATCATCAGGCCTACTCTTTATGAAGGCGGTATTGATAAGGAGCAGCACATTATTTTGGATGACTAGCCCATGAATGTACAGTCCAGGCCCAGTGAATCAAATGTATATCGCAGAAGGAAATTGGGAAGGGTAGGCGTGTAAGGTTGGATATCCGATATCGTATGAGATACTTATTTCATGTGGGGAGAATAATACACACACGTGTGTGTGTGTAATAGAGAGAGATGTCTATGTGCATTGTTAAGTTTGTTATTGGTTCAGTAAGCTTGTGCAGGACACCATTTGATTTTGGATCTTCTTTGATTTGTATCTTTTCCAGTTAATGGAACTTTCATCTTTCTTGATTTCCTCTTATTGAATTTATCTTAGGGTTATCTCTATCATAGTATCATATATGCATTTATATATGTGTTTTTATGTATAACCTCATAGGAAATAACATGTTCTATGTCTATGAAGCTTACCCTCTACATTTATGCGCTCTCTCTCTCTCTCTCCCTCTCTCTCTCTCTCTCTGCAACATAATAGAATACTTTTTGCTTGTGTTCTTTGTCTCCCACTTAATACAATGATCCACTGATTCATTTTTTTCCTGTCATGTGCTCTTTAACATCCCATGCATTGCCATTGTAATACACATTATGCATTAGTGTAAAAAATTCTTTTGCAATTATTCAATGGTCTTTTTTATCCTTCTTTTGCAGTTGTAAAGGCTGTTGCAACTCCAGAGTCGCTTGTAGAAGAATTACCTCTTACTGCAGAAAACATTGAGAAGGTACTGGACGAAGTTAGACCATATCTCATTGCAGATGGTGGGAACGTGGCATTACATGAAATTGATGGAAATGTGGTGCGTTTAAAGCTACAAGGAGCTTGTGGTTCATGTCCAAGTTCTGTAACCACCATGAAACTCGGCATTGAACGCCGTTTGATGGAGAAGATTCCTGAAATTGTTGCTGTTGAACCAATACCAGATGAAGAAACTGGCCTCGAGCTGAATGAAGAAAACATTGAGAAGGTATGTATATGTTGCATGTGATGTCGGGTTTTGCTTGGTAATTACTTGTGCATTTTGGAATTTTATTATCTAATTATTATGATTTGAAGTTGCAGTAGTCTGTTTTTATCTCTGAATTAAAAGATTTTGTTTTTGATTATCTGGTTATCTGCAACACAACTCTTTTATCAAATGTTAAAATGAAAAAGTATGCATTTACCTTTTTAATTAATCTGATTTAGGAGTTTTTACTTTTATTTCACAAGAAACTCTTTTATCATATTTACTTTTTTTATAGTTACAGAATTTTTTCTGTCTAAAATAATAAAGGAAAAATGCTTGTGGTCAACCAACCCGACCAAACTGTTTTGACCCGTGACCCAACCCACTTATTTGCTGATCCATTTTTTTTCTTTTTTCTCGGGTGGAATATACTAGGTTCTTGAAGAAATACGGCCTTATCTAGTTGGGGCAGCAGGCGGAACACTAGAATTCGTGTGCATAGACGAGCCAATAGTTAAAGTGCGGTTAACAGGTCCTGCAGCAAGTGTGATGACTGTAAGAGTAGCTGTCACTCAGAAATTACGTGAAAAAATCCCGGCCATTGCCGCCGTTCAGCTTTTACAGTAGAATTCGCATCTTTAAAAACCATAAGAGAAACCTGTGTAACATATAGTGATGAACCAAGGTGACATCTTCATGCAGTAAGCCCTGTACAGTCTTAGTAGACAAGTTTAATAATGGCTGCCTTCTAAATACAGTTTCTGTTTATTATTGTTATTATTATTATTTTTGTCTTTTATGATGAATACTTGTATGTTACTGGATGATGATTTTTGGAAGTTGAAATCCCTCAAGTAAGAAAATTCAACAGAGTTGAGAATTTTCAGTTTCTTTTTATTTTCTAATTAAACATTGAATTTAATTAACTCCTTGGATTCTCACTGATTCTATCAAGCATTCAAGCTGCACGGCAGCCTATAGTGGAGTTTTTATTTTTAAAAAAAAATAGAAAACATGTTTAGATGAAATAATGGAGTTTTTATTTTTGAGGAAAAATGGTAAACTTGTTTGGTTAAGATGTTTTCTTGAAAAAATGTGTAATAAAATAAGTGATTAATTGAAAAATAAATAGGCATGAGGATAGATAAAATCAAGTTTGCATTCGAGGGTTGAACAAATGCGTTTGGTACTTGATTGTATTAAGTAAAATTTTAAATAGTGAAAAACATACGTTGGAAATAACTGTCGGAAAAGATTAAAAAATAATGAAAATTAAATTCCTAAAAAACAAATTTGTAAGTAGTAATTGGGAAAAAGGATAATAAGGGGGAAATTGATAATTTATAAAAAAGCTGCATACATAAACGGGTTGATGGGTCGGCATGTGAATCTATTTTTCAAGCCGTACACGATTCATTTATTTTATAGATTGTGTGGGTCAACCTGAAATTGACACTGGCCTTTTTAGTGTCATCCAAATTCGTTTATGTACTCATTTGTCTGTGCCATATTTCATATAAATAACAATAATACTCAATCCTGTCTCGGTAATGAAAATATAAGATACAAAGATTCTTACTCTTACCGGTAAGTAAAGAGGCTGCTCCCAAAAAAAACTTCCGGCATAAAAATAGAGTTCAAAATCAATAAACTAATTATGTTATTATTTTATTATTTTTATTTTTATTATTTTAGAATCTTCTAATATAAATAAAAGACTAACTTGATAAAATTTATTAAACGATCTGAACCATTTATTAAAAAAATATTTAATCTTAGTCATTCATTCACTTAAAGTCAAAAAATCAATTTTGACTTTTTAAAGTCAAAATTATTAGAAATAATTTCATATATGCCCTTATTAAATTATATAGAAATGTATTTGCTCACCTTAATTTACAAATATCATATTTACCTTTTATAATATTTCAAAATATCATAATTAACCAAATTCTTAGTTTATCATTCTAAAATATTTTATAACCATTTTAAATCATTTTTAATTATAACCAATAACGTTTAACTTTATTACCCTTAATTGTAAAAATAATGATTGATGACTTATATAAGAAATACAATCACATCTCTTCATATCATAATACCACGTTACTACCGTCAAGTCTACACTCCCACTCGCCTTGATGTTTTCACTTCTGGTTAAGGTGTTGATGCCGTACGTCCTCATTTTTTAAATGCTCATTTAATTCGCGTTTTATTATTATTTAATATGTTTTTATTAATGTTTAATATTTATTATCGTTTAAACCAACTCGTGTATCATACGGACATTTAGTCTAGTATATTAATATTTGGACATTTATTTGAACATGAAACCGTGCTATGTTTTCATGTCATATTGATAATTACCACCTCCATGAATCATCACTAGAGAACTAGTAATGGAGTGGAGAGAATGAGAAACATATAAAACCACAAAAGGAGAATGAAACTTAGGAAGAGATGGTGAAAAAGTAGAGTAGCAGCAAAATTCTAAAATATTAAAGGGTGTGGTTATCTCTTACACCTTACCACATTAGTTTTCTTATTTCATCGCTTAGACATGATGTGGTACTTTCCGCTATATCTAATTCTGAGATATACCTACTTTCCGCTATATCTAATTCTGAGAGTTCATAATCAATAAAATAAACTAATTATTATTATTATTATAGAATATATTAATATTTGGACATTTATTTGAACATGAAACCGTGCTGTATTTTCATGCCATGTCGATAATTACCGCCCCCAAGAATCATCACTAGAGAACTGGTGATGAAGTGGAGAGAATGAGAAACATAAAAAACCACAACATGAGAATGAAACTTAGGAAAAGATGGTGGAAAAGAGTAGTAGTAAAATTCTAAAATATTAAGGGGTGTGGTTATCTCTTACATGAGACATGATGTGATACTTTCCGCTATATCTAATTATGAGACCTACCTACTACACAAATTACCAATCAAAGTCAAAAACAAAAATGAAAATAATAAAAATGAAAGGGCTTTCACCATGTTTGTCTTAGAGTGTGGTATCTATCGTGCAATGTGGTATCTATCATGTAGAGTCACCATTATGCGGTGGTGGTGTCAACTCCTTCCCAGACAACAATGTGGTGCCTGTACCACATTTCTTCCCACACTAGCTTTAAGAGCTAGGTGAGTGGTTAGTCCCCACTCCTCACAATACTATTATGTCAGCCTTTCATTCACAACATTCAGCTATGGTGTGGTTACTTCCACAACAGCAAATTATAGGACACACTTAATACATAACCAACCAATTAAAATTTAAAAAAAAAGAACAAAAAAGGATAAAGAAGATGCACCATGTCCCCGTTATATCTTGCTACCATGCACTAGTGGTGTGTGGCCTTTATCCTTCCACAACGCTATAGTCACCCCTCACATTCCCCCACCATCACCCACTTCACTCTGAGAATGTCATATTGCCAAATTATAATTATAAATGTGGGATAAATACGTCCTTTATGGGTATATAATCCCTCTCCTTTTTTAAAGTATTAACTTTTTATGTGTATTGGAAACAAATAATGAGATAAGTGACACATCTTATAACATTGATATAATTGATTTGATATTCTAAACGCTTAAATATTCAAAATACTTTATCATTTGTAGATTCTATGAGTGTAAGGTGGATAAGGAAAGTTGTTATAAGAAAACCACTTGATATTATAAAAAATAAAATAATCATATAAAAGGTTTAACATCGGAATGGTGTTCCTCCAAACACATTACTTAGTTAAGGCTAATGCCCTTTTAAAACAGTTAACAACAACATGGGGCTCTGCCGGAAGCAACGGTTATTAGCTCAGATCCACCTTTTCCCAAGGACCAAGAGTACCTGAAAAAGTTAAATCAACAACATGTAACCTATAAAGCTACTTAGTACACACACTATTCTCATACCATATACGCACAAATCGTACATAGTACATGCAATACAGTTAGATGCCACCCAGGGCAAAGAATGTTGCCACCCAAGCTATAACAGTTTGCTACCCAGTCTAATAAGAATATGCCACATAGGCTAATAAGAATATGCCACATAGACCGGTGTAATCACATCTACACATATATAATTAACACATTTCACATATCAAGTCTAATGAATAGTGTAACTCACCTCTGTATCGAATATGGTTCAAACAACAACCCATATATCGATTTATAAAGTCACTGAATACGTAAACAAATAATACATACAAGTAATATATTAAAAAGATTATGCTCATATGCAAGCCGGGCACACCTTGGGGAACGCCTTATGTCACGGTCGTGCCTTAGTCCTTTTAGCATGGGGTGTGCCCTATGAACCAAAGTTTGACACCGGCGATAGGCACACCCGTGGTTTAGCAGCACTTCGACCACGCCCGTGGTTTCTGATCAAAAGCCATCCCGAAATGATTTCTAAGTGTTTCCGATGCTTAGAAACCTTAAATACCAACATAACCCACCTAATAACACTTATAAACACAACCATTGATCATCCCATAATCAAATAACACACTCTAATCAATTTGACCTGTTAATTACACCTACTTTAAAATCTCATCATATTAACCAAAATTTTAGTTCCGATGACCATAAAATGATCACACAATAGAGATAAAACAATTAACATCATCAACTCCGTTTTTGACCATTCAAGAACACTAGGCACACACAAATTCCACCAAAATCCTAACATAAACAGTAGTTAAGGTTAATTCACATACCTTTAAGCTTTATTACATAATAATTATCTTAATCAAACATCAATTTGATTAAAATCCCATCTTCCGTGCTACTCTCCCTCTCTCCCGAATGTTCTAGAGAGCTCATCCCTATATTTTGACTTCACAAAGTCTAAACACCCATTTATATACTTACATACTTTGGTCATTTGACAAAACAAGCCACTTAAATTTATTTCCTCAAAATTCGATCACAACACTTCTTAATAATAATTATACTTCAATGTTGCCATTTTTAACTCCCGACAACAAAATAATAAAAGCAACAAATAATTCATCTTTACAAATAAAGTGACAATTAAATATAAGACACGTAAATAAAAAAAATAATAGTAAATATTACTTACTTGGGGTGTTACGCATCATGTATGATTTTCCCTTTGATTTTAACAATCCTCTTATGTAACCCTAAATTTATCCGGGTAAATTACTTCTTTGGTCCTTTATTTATACACATTTGGACGCATTTGGCAACTTTGTTTTTGAAAATACGCTAATAATCCTTTATTGAAGAATATTCACTCGGGTGGTCATTTTAGCTAACGTTTGTTAGTTTTTAGAGTTAAAGCCCCTCACGTGCCTTGCACATAAGGGCAAAGCAATCATTATCACCATCTTATGTGATCTTAATCCCTACTAATATGAAGCTTGAAAACCACTTAAATAAACCAACATCAAAACCCACAAACATGAAAAATAGAAACACTAATCTAAAGCATGAAAAAAATAAACCCAAGAAATAATAAACATGAACACTGATCTTAAACCCTAAATCGAAAATGAAAACAATTAAATTGAACACATAAACATCACTGTGTATCATCATCATTTGTTAAAAGAAAGAAACTTTATAAATCACAAACCCTTCACCATAAGATAAGATTAGGAAAATAAAATAAAAATAAACCATCATGAATCGATTGGCAAAATACTTCACTAACCTTTCATCATCACCCAAATCATCACAATCGGATCATGACCCTATACAATCGTCTATAAACAAAATAGCAATTGTAGTGATTGTGTTGGATTCAAAATTACTACCCTTTCTAGAAACTAAACTAATTCACAAACACTATACATTCAAAAATCTATTCCCCACTTGTAGTAATGAGAGGATGTGTTTGTTTTTTTATCGGAACACTCATATATTCAAGATCTGAGGTAGAGATGGTCAATTATAAGAATTATGGAAGACGAGGAGGGAGCCCGTGTTTAAGGTGGAGTTGCAGAAGTGAAGGTCGCCTAAGATGGTTGTGGTTGGTGGGGTCCACCAAAGGAGTCCTGTATTGTTGTTGCCATTAAGGGCCATTGTTAGTTTAGGGTTTATGATCATTCGAATGTAATATGTACTTTTAAGGAGAGAGACTAACTATTGATAAAAGAATCAAAGGTGATGATGATGACTTTCTTTTACCTTTTTTTAAAGATGATAGAAATGGACTATTTTGTCCTGTGTGCAAGCTAAGTGAGAGATTTTAACTCTCATGAGAACTAATGTTATCTATAAGTATTATTCAAGTATAAAATTTTTAAATCAAAGACTATTATCGTAATTACAAAACTATTATTATTGTCTACCGATAAAATACACACAGTTTAAGATAATTCACTGCAAGGTTAAATTAATGAAAATATCCTTTTCAACCATTAATTTAATATATAATTGACTTGTAAAAGATATAATACTGATAACTAATTAAGGATAAAATAAAAAAAAATTAGAAATACACAATTATTTAACGACACACTAAGTTATTATAGTAAATAATAATATTAAAATAAAAGATTATATATAAAATAAAGAAAAATGTTCAGTATAGTCCAGACTTAACATAGTTTCAAGGGACTAATTATAGCATTTAGATCAATGATATTCATGGTTTAAATTGTATTTTAAAATTTTAAACGAAGTTGTATTTTTATAATTCATATGTGATAATTATACAAATCATATGTGATTATATACTAAATCATGTGTGATTAAATATTAAAATTTTAGAATTATATTTTTTACATATAATTTATTTAACCTAACTAATAAAATAAAATAAATAATTTATGCATTAGAATGTTTTATCGTGATCGACACTCTTCTTTCTCTTACACACAAAGCAGAACCAAATGAGACGTTGAATAAAACCCTCACTCTCTGTCTGTCTCTCTGTCGATCAGAATTAACAGCACACGCGTCGTACGCCAACACCTCTACCTTCTCCGCCCCAAACCCTCCCTCAATCCAACGCTTCCGCTTTTTTCCACTCTGTAACATTCTCATTTCTCCAATTTCTGCTTCAATTTCATCGTTTCTTCGAATTTATGCCCAAGAAAATGGATTTGTGGAGGGAAAATCAATAAGGGTTTTCTAGGATTTGTTGTTGGATGACGTCTCATACCTGGAGAGATGCCTACAGTGGCATGTCCACCGATAACATCAAGGGGTTGGTTTTAGCATTGTCTTCAAGTTTGTTTATTGGTTCCAGCTTTATTATTAAGAAAAAAGGTCTCAAGAAAGCTGGCGCTTCAGGGATTAGGGCAGGTAATTGCTCCAATTTTAAAAATCACTGACTTTTATTATTCTGAATTATCGGTGGATCATCTATGTGGTTCGAGTTAATGTATTTTCCTCCATGTATCTACTGGAACTTCGTCATTGATTCTTCACATAAGGTATTCAGCTTATTGAGCAGTTAATCGGATCATTAACTCTGGTTGACTTGAAATAACGAATGACGAAACCAAATGCCAGATACACGAAAGATTACTTTTTTAGGATAGTTAATACATGTATTAAAGAAATTTAAATGGGCAATGGTTTTTGTTAATTAGCTGCCCAATAGGATCTTGGTTTTATTTATCTGGTATACGGAATAATTGGATATCTTCCTTTTGATTTATGGTGATGCTATTAAGGTGACTTTAATAATAAACTACTTTATAACAAACTGATTCACATGATTTATGGGGATGTCATGATTGTGCGCTGCTTAAGAACTACAACATTCTTGAGAGGGATGGATAACACCAACTCTTAGGTATCATGGATTTGTCTTGGTTTTCATAGACTTGGAAAAGGCGTATGTTAGTGTCCCTCAGGAGTTGATATATATATATATAGAGAGAGGGGCTTATTTGAGAACCATTCTTATTGCTTCTACCATTTGTAACCACCATTAATACTCATTAATAGGGGTATTTTGGTCTTTTATATATTTTCCCAGCCATGAATTTCGTCCGGGTGGACCGTCATTAAAGAGCGAGTCTTGATTTTCCCAAAATATCCATCATTAATGCATCATTAATGAACCGGCCATTTTTATTGACCATTGATTTAATTTAATCAAGAGCCAAGATTGGTTCACGCGGTACTCACAATAAGGATTGTTCTCAAATGAACCCTCCCATTTATATATATATATATATATATGTGTGTGTGTGTGTGTGTATGAAGGACCGTTGACATGGGTCTAGGCTCCAGTCGATATAAATAGGGTTACATTAGAGATCAACACTTAGCCCATATCATTTTCTAGTGATTCTTGAATCTTGATGAGTCTTCAAGAGGGATTCAAGAGAGCATACCATGGTGCATGTTATCTGCTCATGATATTGTGTTTGTTCTAAAGACAGACAAGAGAGTTGAATAGTAGGCTAGAACAGTGGAAGGCAGCCTTAGAAGACAAAAGCCTACGAATTAGCCGAGATAAGATAGAATACCTATGATGTGAATTCAACAATAATGGAAGCAATGATGGTGAGGTAATCTCAATTGGGGATCAGCTTTTGCTCTTTGAGGAGACTTCTAATTATTTGGGCTCCATGTTGCATAGGAGGGGAAGGATAGATGATGTGACTCATCGTATAATGGCAGGATGATTGAAGTGTAGAGCGTTCATAAAATATTGTGCGAGCCGTTTTAGATGTATATTACATTATAGCATCCTCTTAAAAAACAAACACCACCTTATTCTTTATCTATATATGTATTTATATATATAATTGTTTTTTTTCCTTCTCCCCTCTTTTACTAGCACACCTGTTTTAGATGTACATTACATTACTAGAAGGCCACCTTAAAACATACAATCTCACAAATATTCTAATAATAACATATTAGTTTATATAAATAAGATTTAATAATAATAATTTCTTAAAAGCAATTCACACTTAATACTTGATTTAATAATATAATAATAATATCTTAAAAGAAATTCACAATTAATACTTGATTTAATAATATAACAGTAGTTTCCACCATTTATTACAATTTCATAACTTTTTTAGATAATGCTTAGCTTTTGAATAACACGAAGTCGGAGGTCTTTTCAAAAGCAGTCTCTCTAACCCCGGATAGAGGTGTGACTTTCTACATCTTACTTTCCCCATATTCCCCTCACATAGGGATTGGATGTTGTAATTTAATTTTGTTAATATAACAGGTTGTTACTGGCTATCCTTATTTAATATATGGTTCTGTTAGTGCTTTCCAGTCTTCCTTACTGATAAGTTTGACCTTTTTGTCAGGAAGCGGAGGATATTCATACTTATACGAGCCTCTATGGTGGGTAGGCATGATAACAAGTGAGTTTGTTTATCTCCATGAATACATCTTTGGCAAACAAACAAACATGCATAATTTGGGGTTGGATTTTAGGAGTGTGTGGAACACATTATGGCAGTTTAACCATCAAACTAGGAAGTTTCCACATCCACTAGAGTGGGCGGGTTTAGAAATCCTATCTTGCTCTATGTTCCTTCTTTATTTTTTGGCTTCTTTCACACATTCCATAAAGGCGAGTTCTTTTTCTTTGCAATTATACCCTCCATTGATTTGGTGCATATAATGTTAGTTTAAACCAACATGTTGAAATGTTTTTATCATCAACTTTCATGACACAATTTTGTTGACAGTGGTATAGAAACTGCTTTGAGGTGCAATCCCTACAATGTGATTTCTCCTACTTATCCAAATGTTTGTGGTTTGGGACATTGGGTAAAGCATTAATCTCTTCATTGTTTGTGTGTGCTTATTTGTTGTTGAATCATATGGAATTGTTTTTTGATGTGATATTCCTAGTGGCCATTTAATGAATCTCATTCTGTTTCTCCATATCGGCGTTACATTCATGTTACTGGTGTATAACAAGGACCTAAAGTGCTGTCCTAAACCCTGAACTCTGGTTAGGCATTAATGGTTTCGAGAGTCCGAGATTATACGCCAATTAGAACAAAACTACGAGGACTAAAATGGCTAAATATGAACAAAAGTGGGGAGTTTTAGTTATTGTGTAGACTAGTTCTAGGGTGCTACATAATGCAATTGGTGAAGCTGTCAATTTTGACGAGTGAAACTGATGACAATGTGTAGGTAAGTGATTTTTCGAAGTTCCGCCCGCATGCATCCTTTTCCCACTTGTATAAGAGAACTATTTTGCAAGATTCCAATTGTGGATGGAGGTGAGTGACGATATCCACTTGCTTACATCTTCCAGGCTTCCAGCTTAAATCTAATTTCTTGTGTATTTGTAGGGGTTGGCTACCATACAAGACGAAATGACTTTGTTTTATTGTTATTTTAGTTTTGAAAGTTATTTGATTTTAATTACAAATTGATTCTACCCTGGGAGCAAGTTAGTTTATACTATAAATATAGATTATAGTGTAATAAGGTATCATATATTATCTTAGAATTGGTCCTTGAAAAGGTCTTAGGAGAGTTCCTGCCTCTTGAAAGTAGGAATGGGAGATATGGGTGCCTTATGAAAGCACGCCGACTTTTGTATCCATTATCAGTCTATCTATTATTAATAGAAGATGTCTTTTGGTCCATATTAAATTGGTATGGGAGCTCTTTTTTGGCCAAAATTTTGACAAGAAACCCTCAGAATTTTTCACACCGGAATTCCTGTTCATCGCCGGAAGTACTCTTGAAGAAAAATAAACATTTTTCTATTGATTTCTGATCAACCATGACCTGAATCACAGATTTGGGGGTGAAGCTTGCACACAATACCTGCTGAGGTCATGGAACAGTTCACTACCTAAGAAATTTGGCTCAGAACTTGTGCTTTTAAGGTTGAAACTGTTTCAGAGGCAGAAGTTAGCGGATTAACGACATACAATAATGGGATTATTGTTTGCCCTTGCCAAGAAGCATGCGTAATCAATTGACTAGCCACAACCAAACTGTTCTAACAAAATCTATGTGTTCAGTAAAAGCAACAAAGAAGGAGGTTTGGTAGAGTTTGTGAGAGACATTGAGGCTCAAGGAGTCAGTAACGACAAGAAAACAAGCATGAAGAACTGTAGTGAAGAGGATGGAGAGGGAAGGGGAGGTCGATAGGCATTAAACATCGATGACTGCACGCAGTGGCTTTTGCAAGAGGCCAAGATGGTAGAAACGGTGGTCGCTATAGTTTCCCTAATCGAAGACATGGCAGATGCATTTCATGGAGAGGAGATTGGAGACCTGTTGGCGTTTCTTTCTAATGGATCAGTTTTTTGGTTTAGGAGGACACCTTACTTGGGTCTAAGGTGAAGCTGGGCCTTACTTGGAACTTAATTTGATATTTAATTTATATTTTGGCATTCTGAGCAACCATGGGCTTGACTTTGGAATGTATTTTGGGGTGTTAGTGAACATCATGGAAGTTAGTACCCGAAAGAAGAAACTTAGACCCTGGAATCACTTCTTGAGGACAAGGGTTTGTGGGGCATGGGTAATGATATGACCCTGATTTTATTGTTATTTTATCTGTAAATGTTTTTGATTTTAATTACTAAATAGATTTTATCTTAGGGAGCAAATTAGTTATTTTAAGTATAGATTAGTGGGTGTCTTATTATTAAGTTATGGGGTGTGTGAGATTGCTTATTTTTTTGACTTGTAGCTTATAAGCAGAAAAGTGCTTATAGATAAGCAGCTGTCTGACTGCTTGTAAAAAAGTGTGTTTCTCTGTGTAAAATAAGCTAAAACACACTTCGCAGTTTTCATATCCAAACACGACAAATTGCTTTTTAGCTTTCAGAACACACAATAAGCTATAAGCAGTTCTAAATAAGCAATCCCAAACACCCTTTTAGAATTGGTCTTCAATAGGTCTTAGGAGAGTTCCTAACTCTAAAAAGGAGGTTTGGGAAACATGCTGACTTTTGTATTCATTACTAGTTCTCTATTATTAATAGAAAACATATTTTGGTTCGTATAATACCAACATGAGGGATCCGAATATCCTACAACTATGACATATGGTGACTGACCTCTAAGAACCTTATTTCTCGATTTCAACCGTCCTATGAAGGTTACGTCATGCTTTTTAAACCTGGATCCGGTCTTATTTCTTAACATAGAATATTTGAACATGAATGTGTTTCAATACGTCAGACCAAGCTATGTCTTCTATCTGATGTATTTCCTTTTATCAATACACCTATGTATTTATTATTTCTTGATTCATTCTGCAAAGTTATGAACTCTAGGGAAATGATCACTTAATCAAATTTCCTTCCACATCACTCTAACTAGTGTTTGAAGTTTATGCAAGTAACTAAAACTCCCTTCTTAGCTCCATTACCTTTTGTTAATTGGCGTATAATCTCACGTAGCTTTAGTTATTTTATTTGTTAACCACTAAACCATGTAGATCCGAGTAGGATTAGGCATGTATTCATATATCAGTAACACGAAAGAGCATCGGTACAAAGGAGCAAACGAGATAACCGAACTAGGAATTTGATATCAAGAAAGTTTCATATAATTTAAGAACAAAAAGGCAGAGGACAAACTAATGAAGAGATCAGTTTTTGTACAAACCACATAAATTAGAAGAGAAATCACACTGTAGGGATTACACATCAAAACGGTTTGCAAACTACGTCAACAAAGTTTTGTGCATGAGTGTTGATAAATTACAACGTTTAATCTCATTTACACACCAAAATAGTTTGCAAACTATGTCAACAAAGTTTTGTGCATGAGTGTTGATAAATCACGTTTAAGTTACCCCAAATCAATGGAGTATATGATTGCAAAGAAGAAAGAACTCACATTTATGAAGTGTATTTGGAAGAGAACCCCCCCCCCCCCCCCCCCCCCCTCTCCCCAAAAAAATAAAAATCAATGGACCGCGTATGCATTTTTCATATCCACCCCCTTTGGCAGGTATGGTGTATACCCATTGGTGGTTACCATTCCTAATCTTATACCCTTACTCTCAAAAAGTCAAACCAAACACTCATTATCCTGAACTAGCGATCCAAACACACCCTTAAGGTACTCGGAATCTTATTCTTAGTGTAAGCGTAATTCTAATCACCATTGATTTTTTCTACAGTGGTTATTGGAGAGGTTGCAAACTTTGCAGCCTATGCATTTGCACCAGCTATTCTGGTCACTCCTCTTGGTGCCCTCAGCATTATAATCAGGCATCATACAAACTCAGAATTTACGTCTAAATTTAATCTTTTTCGCTTTACGTGACAGTCAAACATTATTGTACTACATTGCAGCGCAGTACTTGCACATATAATTTTACGAGAAAAATTACACATTTTTGGAGTTCTTGGTTGTGCTCTATGTGTTGTGGGATCCACAACAATCGTTCTACATGCTCCTCAGGAACGTGTGATTGAATCAGTGACTGAAGTATGGGATCTTGCTACAGAGCCAGGTAACAACCTTGTTCACTTGCATTGTGGCATCATTTCTATTCTTGTTTAAATTTTCAATTGTATCTGTTGACAGCTTTTCTTAGGTTTCACTTTTGACTCATTTATAGATGAATGGTCAATTTGGGTTGTGTTTTCATGTGAAACAGGTCAAATAAAAAAGTCAACTAAGAGGAATGAGTCAAATGGGTTGAAAGTCGTCCTAAATCTATTTTAATGCATACAACCTACTATTATTTTTGTATCATAATTGACATTAATTATTTATAAAAGTATGTACGGAAAAGTGTTTGTGGGTCAGAAAAGTGTTTGTGGGTCAATCTGACCCATCCTATTTTGGCCCGTTCAACTCCCCCTTTTTACTCTTTTACTTGACATGCCTATCTTGTTGCCTCTATATATCTTTTTCAGTTTGAGTTTGACTTACTTTTTTAACCATTCTTTATTGCAGCCTTTGTTCTATATGGGGTACTGGTGTTAGTAGCTGTTTTTATTATTGTGTTACATTATATCCCACTATATGGTCAGACACACGTAATGTGCTACATTGGAGTTTGTTCGCTAGTGGGTTCATTATCGGTATGTAACTTGGTTTTTTAATTCCTGCATACTATATTATCTTCACCCATGGTGCCTCCAATTACTTTTTCCGATTTATAACAGGTGATGAGTGTGAAAGGTCTTGGTATTGCGTTGAAGCTGACTTTTTCTGGAACGAATCAACTTGTGTATCCTCAAACATGGGCTTTTACCTTCTTTGTTCTGCTTTGTATTATAACTCAAATGAATTATTTGAACAAGGTAATGACTCTCACTACTTCACATCTTCACCACAACTTTAATTCTTTTTTCTAAATAAAGTAATTTCTGAATATCTAATCTATATGACGATCAAGATTTTGTTACTATACATTTCGATACAATTACTTTTCCAAAATTCTCATTCCGTTTCAATCCTTACAATTATGAGTGCAGGCTCTTGACACATTCAACACAGCTGTTGTCTCTCCTATATACTATGTTATGTTTACGTCTCTCACTATCTTGGCAAGTGTGATCATGTTCAAGGTAATTCTTTGCTAAAATAATCCAAGTGAAAATTTCTTTTTACTTGAACATTCATGATTTATTGGCATTGAGAGGCAAGGTTAGCTCTGTTAACTAATCTGTTAACAGTCATGAGTTTTTCGATTTTCAATAATTTCACATTGATATGATGGATGCTAATGTGTTTTACTAGGATTAGTAACTATACAATCACAATGATTACATTGTCACTTTAAGTAGAAATGGCAACATGGGTGGGTCTGGTGGTGCATATTGGATCTTTTTGTATCGGTCAGGTTGAGTTGACCTAAAACACTTCCTGTCTAGGACGTTTTGTAAAAGTTCAATAAGTAGTATGTCAAATACCCTTATTTCGATTATTATTCATTTACTTGAACAAAATGACGCAGGAGGTTTTATACTGCTATAATTTTATGTATATAAATTAAACTTGGAGCAACTTTCTACCCAAAAGACTTGTTTGAGTGTTTAGCTAATTTTTACCCGTTATTAAAACACCATCTGAATTTACTCGTTCGTTAGTAAATGGGTTGAATTGTCATCACTAGGTTTACGGTATGCACATCTGTACCCTAAAACTCTGTATTTATATTACTGTAAATAAAAATTAAAAATAAATGTTTTTATTAGCATCTGGATCAACCACTGGGATATATTCTTGTTATTTGACCACCTTCATTTTTATGCACTGTTTCTAATGCTTACCAATGGTCATCACTCACCAAGAATGCATCTTTATGATCCATTTCTTAACAGGATTGGGATGGGCAAAATCCTACACAAATAATAACCGAACTTTGTGGGTTTGTGACAATTCTTTCGGGAACTTTTCTTCTTCATAAAACCAAAGACATGGTTGAAGGTATGCTTCTTTACTTTTTATTCTTATGATATCTCAAGAAATCCAGTTGATTTTTCATGGCAATTTCGACCTTTGAACGAATGATTCTATTTGGATTGTGTTTCATCACAAACGGGTCAAATGGTCTGATTTGAATTGTGAACGTGTTGATTCGCGTTATGTTTTACTTCCAGTGGTCAAACATGTAATATAACAAAAAGTTACTTTTTTTTTTCTGGAAAAGCAACAAAAGAGGAAATGGTTCAATAATGCATAAAACCTCCTCAGCCCTTTTATTTAAAAGGAATTATATAATTCTTTTAATCATATTTCACACAATTCTTTCTTAATTGAAAAAATTAAACATTTTTGACAAGTCCCCAATCCGTCTCTAAAATTACCTATTTTGACAAACCATAACCACCCAACCGGCCCATTTTGCTACCTCTATGCTTTATGGACTCTGTTTATATGACTCGTTAGAGAATCATTTAATTTATATCAATTGTATCAACTACAGGTTCGTTGCGACTTCCCAAATATACGGATGGGGAAGATGAAGGCATTCCTTTAAGAAGACATGATTCTAGTAATATGAGATTGCCGTAGTGCTCATTTTCTTAGATTACAGTGTATCTTTACCCTCGGGTTTTATTGGCTAGGGGCTAATCGATTTTGCGAACTTTCTATGTATGTTAATCATATCAATGAAATCGGTTATTATTCGAAATGCATCACCTATTTCTATTGTTTATTTCCGTCAAGATTAGGGATGTAAACTAGCCGAGCCAAGCCAGACACTTATCGAGCCGGGCTCGTTTAGGACTTTTTAAGCTCGAGCTCGGCTCGTTTAGAGTTTATGATGTTGAGCTCGAGCTCGGCTCGTTTAATATTTATGAAGCTCGGGCTTGGCTCGTTTAAGCTAGGCTCGAGTATTATAATTATTAAAAATTAAATATATAAAATATAAATTATATTATATATGGAGCTCGTTTAGGATCATTTAAGCTTGCGAGCCCACTCCTTGGAGCTTAAGCTCAGCTCGTTTATTAAATGAGCTTTAATATAGACTCGAGCTCGTTAAGGCTTGGCTCGTTTCGAGCTTTTAACGATCCGAGCTCGAATAGCTCGCGAGTAGCTCGGCTCATTTATATCCCTAGTCAAGATATCGATTTGTAAATAGCGTCATTGCCATTGGCTTGAAAGTTAATGTCATCTTGAGATGTATCATAATCAAGGTTCTTAGAAGCTCGACATGGCTCCGTCAAGGCTTGACACTTGTCCATGCCGTCGGGAAAAGGTGTAAGGCTTGGCGTACATGAAGGTCTTATAAGTTGCGTTTTTGAGACGTGTTAAGGGTATTGTGATATATGGGTTAGATATATAGTTATTTGGTCATAAGAAATGGTTAGATGTACTGAATCCTTGCACTTGTAATTCTTGGTTCAAAATCAATAAGAATTATATTAAAAGTATTTGATTATGCAACTACTTAACAAACTTGAGTTTGTATTCAATCGTCTTTCTACAAATATGTTGTTGTTTGATTACCCAAACTGAGACTAACAAAAGTAATTACATTCAATGGTACTCATTCTTAGTCAAGCAAGTTCTTGTTTGGCTATGGTATTGTTGAAGTATGATTTTAGAAAGTATAACCAAATGTCTTCTCAGCCTTTTTTTATAGTGTGTTAAAAAGACAAAGATAATATTTTCTAATACTGATTGAACAAGATAAGGATAATATTTTCTATTACTGATATAACATAAAAAGGCAATCATTAGTGTACGAATAACCCTGACCTATTTAACTAGACAAAGACAATATATTCTATTACAGATTTGACACAAAGAGTCAATCTACAAATTTAAGTTACCCATTTAATAAGACAAGGATAATATTTTTTATTACTGATTTGATAAAAAGAGGTAATCGGTACTTTTACAAATATCGGTGACAGATAATATCTTCTATTACTAATTTGACAAAAGAGGCTTTCGGTACTTTTATAAATAGCGATGACCGATTTAACAAGATAAGAGAATTTTTTCTAATACGAATTTGGCACAAAGAGACTATCAATACTTTTACGAATAGTAGTGACCGATTTAATAAAACAAAAATAATATTTTCTATTACTGCTTTGACGCAAAGAGTTAGTCAATGCTTTTACGAATAGCTATGACCGATTTAATAAGGCAAAGATAATATTTCTATTACTACTTTGACGCAAATAGGTAATGAGTGCTTTTATGAATAGCGATGACCGATTTAACAAGACAAATATAATATTTTCTATTACTGCTTTGAAGCAAAGAGGTAATGGGTGTTTTTACGAATAGCGGTGACTGATTTAACAAGACAAAGATAATATTTTCTATTACCGATTTTACACAAAGAGGCAATCAGTGCTTTTACTAATAGCGGTGACCGATTTAAAAAGACAAAGATAATATTTTCTCTTATCGATTTTACACAAAGAGGCGCTCAGTGCTTTTAGTAATAGTAGTGGCCGATTTAACATAACAAAGATAATATTTTCTATTACATATTTGACACAAGAGGCAATCATCACTTTTATAAATAGTAATGACCGATTTAACAACACAAAGATAATATATTCTATTAGAGATTTAACACAGAGCCAGTTAGTACTTTTACAACTTTTGGTGACCAATCTAACATGACAAGCATAATATTTTTATTATTGATTTGACACAAATAGACAATCAATACTCTTACTTAATTTACTGACTGATTTAACAAGACAAAGATAATATTTTCTATTACATATTTGCCATATTAAGACAATCACTATCTTTCACCCTACATAAGACTTGTTCTTTTTGCAACAAAAATTAAACATGCTATTAGTCTATTACAAACTCAACATTCAAAATGGATAAAGTACTTTCGACTTTCCACACCGTTGTTGTAAGATAATAAACTCAAAATCTTTTGACTTTTGTAGTAACAATAGTTTGACCATGAAGTCATGAACACCAACTTCCTACACCGGAAGTCTCTTAAATCCATCTTCAAACATAGCAGCTCACGTAACGGTAACTCGCTTGAGACCAATTCAAATAGAAAGAGCGGAAGTAGATGCAACACACTCAAAATAAGTGTTTTTCAATTCAAATATAAATTATTTGAGACAGATGGCTTAGAAAAAGATATTAAAGTGTATGTTTAGACCACAATTCCCTTAAACATGTGGTTAAGAAAAATAGTTAACGGGTTTTTAGGGGTAAAAAAGTCATGGTTGTTGTGTGTGACAAAAAAATGTTGTATACAAATAGTAGATGGTCTACTTCGTGTAGGGACTAGACCTGTTAGAAATAGTTTTCAGGGACCAAACTAGAAAATTTGGGCATATAAAAGCCAAAACCAACCTTGTGGGGAAACCAATTGACGACGACTCTCTCACTCACGGCAAAATCAGTCATGGAAAACATCGGCCCCTTGATCATACGCTACCGTACAAAATTGAAGCAAGCATTGGTGCTATGGCTCGAGGGTTTCCGAGAAGCTTGCTGCCTACACAGAGTCGTCATCTACTGTCTCAGGTTTTGTTTTACTTTACCACTTTTACTCTACTTGATTCTTCAATTTCAACTTTTTGTTGTTCAATTTTCTGTTTGTTTGTTTGCTTCTGTAGGTCGAAGCAACTCATGATCCGAACTGGACAGTGCTTTCTTTTAAACGGTTTCATCTTTTTAGGAAGGTAATCCTTGTTTCTTTTGATTTGTTGTAATGCGTTAAGTAATTTGGTTGATTGAAGTAAATAGATCATACCTTTGTTCCGAAAAGAGTCGCAATTTGATTTGAAGGTTGTTGATTACTTTTTAACTTCAGAATCTGACTAAAATTGATGACTATATCTAATTATAAGTAGCATTAAAGTGAGAAAATTTTGGATAGGAGAGTAAGGAATTCTATGTCATGTATGAATCTTAAAAGTGTTAGGTATGATACTTTAAGTTCAAGAGTGTAATTGATATTGCCTGTTGGGATGAATGGGGGTTATCTTTTGCACGTTTAAAGCGATCTAAACTTTAATCTAAGGTTTAAATATGCATTGTTTCTTGTTTATATTGATTGAAGAAGGACACAGTATACAGTTCATTTATATTCATTGACAATATATAATCAGACAATGGTTATAAGTCCTCGCACATCATGTGAATAAAGGTTTTTATCTCAAGATACACATCTTTGTGAGAGTAGCCAGTACTAATGAATCTTCTCTGGTTTAAGATTAACGATGATTAATCGAGGATCACTTTTGGTCAAATGTGATACCTGAGTTTCGCTGCGATCCTTAATTGATATGGGTGGAAAATCAAAATCATTGTCGCATTGAAATACGCAGGCAGTTTCCAAATTAAGAAGCAGATAATATATGAACAAACCAGTCTCAAAGCTTGTATATTTTAGACTTATTGGTTTGGACGGGCCTTTTAGGTTTTAAAATACAACAAAGTTCATATTGGCCTGCCTGATCCAATATATAAAATGAATTACTTCTATATATGGTTTCTTTGATATATGTGTGTGTGTGTGTTTAACTGTTATTAAATTGAAATTTTCATTCAACCTTCTACTCTATAAGGTGACTTAAATTTCTATTAATTTGCAGTATTTTCATTCTGAGATCTCTTATCCTTCCAACACTAGAATGGATGTTGCCTTTCGGAGTCATTGATGGTTATCAAGAGTCTTGCTTGCCGGAGATGCCTATAAGACTGTACGCCTTCTTACGACTTGGACTCTTACAACTTATTTATGTGAGTATATAATAGGAAAGTTGGTTAAATTATGGGTGCATTTGTCTTTAAAATATTGTTTATCTGAAGATGTCTATGTAATTAATTATTGGGAGTTCTTGAAATGTCAAATTCCATGTTTCCAACAATCTTTTACTGCTAAATGTTTATAAATTATAATCAAGTCTCTTGATGTCATTTGTGTCTGGTAAATTGCAAGCATAACATATCCGTTGATTATAACACAAGCTGTGTTATATATTTGTACCTTAAAATTCTACAGCTTGAGTAAAAACCGGAAACCTTTTATACTATTCAGTGCTAAATACTAATCCTGCATCTTGATATTTGCTTGTACATCGACACTAATCCATTATTAGATAAAAATTCCTGATTCTGAGATGATCTACTAATCCTGCATCCTGATTGTTTTACTCATGATCTTGGATTTCTTGTAAACTGACATCATTTATGGGTCGTCGTGAAGCCTTAGCATTACGGATCTCTTAATATGATTTTTGGTTTTCAACAGGCTCTATGGTTCTACCCTTTGTACATATTTAGCTTCATTTTAAGCACCATCTGGTACATCTCTTTTCTTCTCATCAAATTCTTTTGTTGCTTCTTGTAGCTTGCTGACTTATATGTATATATTTATGCATGTATACATCTTGATAGAGGTATGTATGTAATATGTATGCATGCATGTACATATAGGTGTGTGTGTGTGTGTGTGTATATCTGTGCGCACGCATGTGAATTTGTGCATGTGCATGTGTGAGCGAGTAAAAATTTTCAAGTGTTTGGAAGTAAATTACATTTATGTCCATGTGGTATGTCAAAATTACAATCACTTAACTTCATTAATTACACTGGAGGTCCTTGCCCTAACTGTACCGTTACTCTTTTGGTTCCTTGTGGTTGTCGTTAGTTCGTTACTCTGGAGCTGTTAACCTGTATGGCATGCCTGATATATGATGAGAACTTTTGCCATTCTACCCTTAAAAAAAAGTAAGCTTTAAATGAAAGAACCTTAAAATTAACTGAAACCTACCCACGTCGCCCATTCTCCCATCTCTCTCCCTCCTCTCAACCACACAGCGATCTGCCACCACCTAAGGGCTAAGGCACCTGCCTCTGCTTCTGCTTCAGCCTGTTCTACCTCCTGCACAATCTCTCAGAACATTCAGGTTTTCTTTGGAAGATTGGTGCAGATGTCCCATAAACCTCATGGTGGATGATGTGTTTTTTGTTTTGTTTTATTTGGTGTTGCGGGTTTTGTTTCTGATTCTACTGGTATGAATCAAATTGGAAATCAAAGATTAACGACAAGGCACACCCGTAATCGGATGCATAAGGTACGATAACAATCCTGGCCTTCAAGACCCAGGTAATCTCCCAGTCAAAACTTGACACCCAATATCTGAATAAGACCTTTGGTGTCTGGCACTCCGACCCCTAGATTCAATCTCAAAAGATAAGGAAACAAGATAATACTAATCTAATTAACATAATTAAAAGAAATCTTCATTCAACCCCCTGCGTTATGACTTCTAGTACTCCCCCCCCCCCCCCCCCCCCCGGGGGACGGGTGTGGGTCGTATCATCGACTTTAGCTATCAGTCCAAGGTTTGTGCTATATATGGTTTTGCTTGTCTGCTGTTTTGTTTGTGTGGCTATGTAGTAACTGTCTAACTGAACGTAGGTCCTTTATTTTATATTTGGGCTTCCATTTAAACTTTGAATCTCGGTTTTGATTTTAGTTTCATGATCTAGGTGTGTTTAAGTTTTTAAAGAAGAAGAACATGATGTTTTTGGTGGTGGTGGTGGCTGGTGGTTGTGCATGAAGATTTTAATATTCTCAAGAACTTAAAAAAGGAGTTATCAATATTGATAGAATAATGTTTAATTTAATTATATTATTATATTATAAATAGTAAGATGTTCAATTAAACTAAATGACGGAATTCTGAATAAAAAGACATTTAGTTTAACTAAAAGATGCAATTTTAAATGTTAGATGTTAAATAAAATTAAATGATGAAGTTTGTAAATATAAAAAAATGTTCATTTATTTTAAATGATTTAATTATAATTAGAAAATGTTCAATTAACCACCAAGAGGTTGAAGATGATGGATAAAGATAACTACAGGAACCAAATTGATAACCATTAAAATTACCGAAACGCCTTCATGTGTAATGCATGTGCATTAAGTTAAGAGCTGGATGCTAACAGCACTCGAGCTAAGAGACCATATCCCGTAACAAGACCGTGAAAGTCAAGACCTCCGCTGTATTTACTGAAGTTGAAGGACCGAATTGTAGTTGTCTTATTAATTGCTAAAAAGGGACTGTCTTGAAATAAACTTCAAAGTTTGAAGACAAATGAATAACTGGACTCTTCCATTTGTTTCTTATTTCCAATATTTTGTAAGTTATTTTTTCAACATCTTATCAAGCATGCATACTGGGTTTCAGTCTCTACATTCCTACTTCTGATTGAACTATGAACAAAACCAAAAATATTGTATATGGATTCATAGAGAACTGTAAACACCCCAAATTCAACCATGGATAAACTAATAAAAACTTCTCTAGGTACAATGATATTGCTCAGTTTGGTCTTACGGTCACTGGAAAAGAGGGACTAACCAATTTATCTCCATCTAGTCAAAAGGAGCCATCAACTTCACAAAATGCAACACACATCAACCAATCAACTGACCTCGGGCGGTACTGTTTTCTTTTACATCCGATACTCAGATATCTTGTTAAAGTTGCTAATTTAGTTGCTTCTATAACATCATATTTTGCAGGGTTATGATAGGAATAGCAGAACAGGGCTATTCGGTCCTCCTATTGACCTTTTTCTTCCTGGAGGTATATATATATATATATATATATATATATATTATATTTTTATATTTCTTGTTATATTATTGTTGCAAAATGGTAGTCCTTGGTGATATATACTGAAAATAACGGGATTGTAACAGGTTTACCTGACAGGTTTTGTACCTTATATTGGGAAGGCGCTCAATTTTGTACTTCTTTCATGGATGTATGCGTATTACTGTTTTGAGTATGTCTCAACTACATGGCTGCCACTTTTTTTTAATTATCTGTTACTTCTAATTAGAGGTGGCATACTTGGCGGGTTGGGTAACTGGGTCAAACCAGTTAATTTCTGGCAAAATGGGCGGGGTTGACCAGGAACACTATTTGTCTAAAATTGTACTTTTTATAAATATTCTAATTTTGTTTAATAAAGTGATTTAGGAGGTTTTATGATACAAAATACATTTGAGTGACTTTCAACCCGTTTGACCCATTTATTTTAAGCTAGTTGTTGTTCCACTCTTTTGACCTATAAGAGGTAAAAATAAAAAAAACCTCAATCAACCCATTCTAAGTAAATGGGTTGAAATTGCAACCTCTCCTACTAACATTAGTTTGACACATTTCTTCTCATTGCAACTTTTCAATTTCTTAGGTACAAATGGAACTTCTCTGCCCTAAGTTTGGATAAAAGGCTTGATTTTTTTGAGTCCAACTGGGCATTCTTCGCTGGTTTTGGTATTTTCTTTTTCACTTGTGTTTGACTTCATGTTACCGTCCACATGTTCAATGAGTCTGTTCTCTAAATACAACACTTCCTTTAGCCAAAATATATTAAAACAGTTCCTTTTATGGGGAAAATTTCAAGCCAGGATTACCTATTTGTCCATTCCATATTACAAATGTGATTCCTCTATTTTATCATTATTGAAGGGTATTTTAGATATTTGACTAACAGTCAAACATTTTACGCATTTTCAAATTTTGCATTTAACTTTTGGAAGGATACTTAATGCTATTGATGAGATTAGGTTATCTATTGAGGAGTAAAAGAAGTCATCAATATCTGAATATAATCCTTGAAGCATGATAGTTGTTTTTTATTTGTGTGTGATTAAGATGCTATGTTTGATCCAAGTGTTAAAACTGTACTTTCAGGATCTCCTTGTGTTCTGGCTATTTTCTTTTTTTCTCCTTTAGTAAGTTACGGAGTCATGGCAGTACTCTTTCCACTGGTAAGTACTCATACCACTTGTCTTAAGAACACATTCACCGTCGCTTTTGACTGTCACGGGCTTAAAGTGTTGCGTGGTTGTGACAGTCGATATAGTTAAAATACATACGACACTAATTATTTTTGTTCCAGTTTGTTTTGACTGCAGCTGGCTCAGATGCCGACAGTGTGGTTAACTCTCATAAATCAAAATGGAGAGGTGAAGAATTGGGAAAGCTTCCTATATTTTATGCTGCAGATAAGTTATTGTAAGGAATCTTCTTTGCAAAATCTATCTTTCAAGTCAAAGCTTGTTATTAAATTATATATTCTTTTTTCTTTGATAAAAGATTGTTCTTAAAGCATATCTAAATCATATCTCTAGAATTACAAAGATGTTGCACTAAGTATTGGTCAAGTGGTGTTGACCTAGACCACTTTTGTTCGAATTTCTAATTTTTTTTAAAATTAATTAGTGTCTCACATACGATTTGCGTAAATCAAAATTTTTACATTTTATTTTACCCGTTTGACCCATTAGAGATATAATACATAACCCGAATTAGAACTTCATATTTAAATGGGTCGAAATTGCGTCATTACTAATTTTAGGCTATAAATTATGTCTTTGATGATTATTTTCTCTACAGGATGCGCATCTTGTCTCTTCTCCCTATCGAACCGCACGGGCAAACATCCGACAAGAAAGCACTCTGAGACTAACAAAGATTACGTTTACTTGGTCAACGACTGCAACCAATTAGTCTCCGATTAACAGTTACGTGCCGGGTGCAGCAGCTAGAAGAGTGGTAAGTTTATAACAGGAAAAAGGGTACATTTTGAAGATGAACCATGGCCTATGGCCCAAGGGTATAAAGTGTAATATATTCTCATGCACAAAACCATCAATGCTTCTAGAAAGGGAAGGTAAAGTAGGATGAAGTTAGAAAGTGCATTGACAGATAACATTGTGATATATAATAGATGCTATGATACTTTGAAGATTTGAGATAAGATTTGTATCTTGGTTTGTGAATATGATTGACTTGGGAGATAACTACATGTGTCTTTTTGTGGCTGTTTTAACATTTATTTATTTATTTATTTAGATCGTTTTTGTTTTTATAAGATCGAGTTCGTAGTATCTTAAGATCCTACTAAAATGTTTTATCGTCTTTAAAAAATAATATTACAAGATTCGATTGCTAATTGATCTTATGATCCTACCGCCGGTTTTACGATCGTATTACATTTTAAAAGCCAAAACTAGAAGTTTAAGGTACTTTGAAAGATCGAATCAACAAACAATCCTACTATCTTAACTTGATCCGACCTCAAAAACAATCTTATGTCGAGTTGGTAAAGTTTAGATTGCTAGGATGGTAAAATCCTTCGATCCTATTATCAGGATCACGATTTTAACAACCTTGGGTTAAGTCGTTAGTTAAGGTGCTTTGGATTAGGTCTTTATTTGGAATGGTATTTGACTAAGGTACAACATTCACTGCATGTGGTACAAGTCATTCGTAGCATTACTGCTCAGTTCTTTAGAGCATGGGGTACATGCTTGAAACACCCAATGCTTCAGTGTCACATCCACGTAAGCACTTCATACTTCAAGCATACTTAAATCCCCCTACTATTCATGCTTCGTATACTTCAAAGATTTTTTATTAAAAAAAATACTCTTTCTCCTCTTTTCTCTCTCCTCTCTCATTTTTTCTCTCCTCACTATCTCCTCTCTCTCCTTCGGCATTCAGTCACCAATGAATCATGTATTTTTCGGTACCAAATGAAGGAGGGTGGTGTTGCCCTCGGTACCGCCTATCAACATCATACCGATGCAATGCTTCAACCACACCCCATGCTCTTATAATTGATAATGATAAACCCAGATTGTAGTATATAGCAGTTATCAATTTTTAATCTAATTCTAATTCTGTCTTAATTTATATAAAAAAGAAAATTATATTATTCTTCTATAATCATATGTTTATTTAATTTTAACTTAACAAATTATTTTCAAATTTCTTGCAATTAATTTGTTTATTATAAAGTGTTCTACTTTCAAGCTGTAAATGTGTGTATACAAATGTACTTGTTTTACTTGCTTATAGGACTTTATCATGTCGGTTGTACATTTGTACACCTACGAGGCTGCAATCCATGTGTACCGACACGGTTTAAATTATTATTATTTTTTAAATAAAAAATAACGTGTATAGCTAGAAGTGTTTATGAAAGGTGTTTTCACACTCACAAACACCTGAAAGAATAAACGATTAAATGATCAAAATACTCCTTGTTTAAAGAATTTGAGTATGAAAACAATTAAGATTGATGCTGCTAGAAACATATATCATATACGCTGTTTTTTTAGGGTTAAAGTTACTGAAGTGTAATAACGTTCTTTCTATGTATTAATATGGTACTTAAAGTTTTGTATACATGTGGATATTAATGTTTCAGTTTACAAACTTGTCGAAATGTATAGAATTTTGCCGGAATGTGTAAAAAGTCGTTCGTAAAATGGTGTTTAGGATAAATGAGGATGGCCGGGAGATGCTTGAGACTTTGGTATAAGGTTAAAGATGTTAGGGGCAATGGGGCTTTCCTTACTAATTCTATATAGATGTTATATATATTATTAGTTTTTTACGGGTTTGCATTCTTCTTAAAGAGAGCTAACCAGTGTCCAAATTGAGCTAAGGTGAATAAGATATCGATTCTCAAAGTGTTAGAGTATGAAATTTGAAAAGGAACGACTTGATCCCAAACTTGAGTCAACTACACAAGCATGCATGGAAATGGAGGGCGTGGTAAGCTTTTTTCCATAGTTTTACTCCAACTTCTACTCGCACACAAGAAGGGTACAAAATCTGAATTTCACAGACTGAATTCATCAAGATATAAACAAAGCTCCTCATTCAAGTTTTGGGTGCTAGGAATCATTCCATACCTCCTAAAAATCGTCCCATACATAGAATTGGTATTCCATTTCCAAGTTCGTGAATCAGAGATCTCTTTGATAATCTTTCAGGCAGTTAGGTCAACTTCGACAGTACAAAAAGCTTTGATCGTTGCACTCTAGGAAACATACCTTGAATCGACTTTATATCAATGTCGAGGACATCGTTATCATATTTTTAATAACTTTAACCCTATTTTTAAAAAAATATAATTAGATTTATTATATTCTTGAATTTTCAACTTCCTTTTTGTGAAGTGAGTTTTATACCATATAGAAGAATAGAAACGTATTTAAATTCCTCACAAATAATAAATAATGAACAAAAATATAAAAGATATTCGAGAACCTTCCCGCTATCTTGTCTTGGGTTGGCATGGCATGTCGATCTTGATTGATTTGCATATTATATTCCTCATGTCGAGTCAAACATGCCTCCTCTAGTGCTTTTTTAAACCCTTTTGGTCATATTGCATATTCTTGATTCCCATGAAAGATCGATTCTATTATTCTTTGTGTAAGCTTACTATAGTATTATACGTATTGTATATGTAAAGTATGCTAAACGATATCGGTATGCCACTTGTTTATGTTGTTGTAAATAGGGGTAACAGACGATGGAGTATTCTGTCAGGTGGAGAAGAATCATGATTGGTATAGGTTTCTTTCAAACTTTCGAACCAAAGGACTAGTGGTAAACCGTAACTTGATCATGATCATATAGTTGAAAAATAATGCGAATTGAACCATGAGTTAGCAACAAATTTCGGCAAAGACTGACGTAAGTGATAGATTAAAGACAGAGATTTGTCTTATAATCAGTGGCAGATTCTAAAAATATGTTTACAGGGTTCATCATGTTACCTCCAAAGTTCGTATATCTAAAAATTTAAATAGAAAGTTAGTAGGTTTAGCACAACCCGCAATCATTGACGGATCAATTATACAATTAGTAGATGTATTAAAATTTCAAATACTCAGATCTGTTCTCTCTAAAAAAGTGTTCTTTTTTCGTCTACCTTTAGGATGATAAATATGGTTATTAGTAACTTAGCATATAGGATAGTAAATATGGTTAGGATTTAGAGATAACAAATATAATAATTATTTATTAATGAAATAAATATTTATATTGATAGTAGTTACCTTAAAGTAATCTTTAGGATGAACACATAATGTATTTATTTAATTATTAGATAATTATAAATACATTATCTTATGTGAATTGTGATGTAATAAAAGTGAAGCAATTTATTCAAATACATTGAGAACATGAAATTCGTTAATGTCTTAATGATTATGCCAAGTCACTCATCAACATGCTAAGAGCATTCGTAGTGGATGTTTCATAAGTTTGTTAATTATTACCATTCTGGCTTGTTTGTGTAAGGCTCGTTATCCAGGAACTCATAGTGTAGATAAGAGTTTGTAAACTCGTTTTTCTCAACCAATAGAATTAAATATAATAATTGTGTGTGTTCAGTGACGGGAGTTATTACTGTAAGGTGGTAATGATAAGGTAGTGATGTTAACATCATGATTATGAGAATGATTTAAAACTAATAATTAGAAGTATTTTAGAACAAATATGATAATTAAGAAAATCAAACTTGTATAGCAAAGATTGTCAATTGTGTAGAAACTAGAGTGGGTAAATAGCTTTAAAATAAAATCAAGCAGAAAATAAATTCCAAGTAATAAAACAATTACTGACTAGTGAGGCGCAACCCAGTGGTATAGGGGTTTTACCCCATTGCCCGGGTCTTAAATTCGAGTCTGGGCAGTGGGGGTTTTTCTAAAAAAATGGTGGAGAGTATTATTCGCTCATGGTGCATGGCTTAAGCTCGCATACTGCCCTATATATATATATATATATATATATATATATATATATATATATATATATATATATATATATATATATATATCACCGCGGACCCAGCCCATTATGCACCGACGGACGCACTCCATAGTCAACTATGAAGTTTTCCAGGTCGGTTCCGTTTTTGCTTTTTGAGAATTGAAGTTTTGTATTGATTTGTTCACACTCCATCTTTATTAAATTGATAGCAAACCCCAAAATTTTGTCAAAAAGGTGATCTAACTCCTACCACAATTTAAAAGTAATTTGATTTGTTGCAAACTTGGTTTATTTAATAAGACACAAAAAAAAAGCTTTCTAAAAATGTATGAATCATTTAGGATTATGTTGGAAATATGCTACAAAAGAAAGATTTCTCTTGTTTAATCACCCACACTTCCAAGATTTCTTTATTTTATAAGAATTTAACTTTGTTTTATAAAATTGTTAGTTCACTAATTTATCTTGTAAAAATTCATTTGAGGCTTGCATCATATGATAAATATTAAGGTCATATGTGATTAAATTATAACACTTGTGATCAAACAATTTTATAAATAATAAGTATTTTAGCAACTTATAATATTCACATTGGGATTTATGAAATTATAACTTTGTTAAATTGAATATTATAGTTGTTGTCACCTAAATATTAGTAATAATGTATTTATAAAATATGAATGTAATATAGTAAAATCACACATTATTATTAGTGTAAATTTACAAACACCTATTTAAGCAATAATGATATTTTAATGACAAACAAAAAAAATATTAACCACATAACTATATGTATATGTTAGTCTAAATCTTTCATTTGTCTAGATTTGGTTACACAAAGACACCATTAAAAATGTAATTTAGAATTTGCAATTTGAATTTCAAATATAGGATATATTCGGTAAGAAGATTTTTAAAGATTTTTAGATCTACACATTTTTCGTTTTGAAAATTAAAGCTTTTAGTCTAAGAATATGGAGTTAAAAGTTTTTATTTTGAATAAAAAACTATAACAAAACAATAATGAAGTAGCTTTTAATAGGGATGTAAACGAGCCAAGCCGAGCCGAGCCGAGCTAGACACTTATCGAACCGGGCTCGTTTAGGATTTTTTAAGCTCGAGCTCGGCTCGTTTAATGTTTATAAAGCTCGTTTAGGCTCGTTTAAGCTAGGGTCATTTAGGCTCGGGTATTATTTTGATATTTTTATTAAAATGATATATATAATTATTAAAAATTAAATATATAAAATATAAATTATATTATATATGGAGCTCGTTTATTAAATAATATAATTTTAATCTAGCCTCGAGCTCGAGCTCAAACTCGTTAAAGCTAGGCTCGTTTCGAGCTTTTAACGATCCAAGCTCGAGTAGCTCATGAGAACCTCCGCTCATTTACATCCTTAGCTTTTAAGAGCTTTTAATATGTAAAGTTACATAAGTAACCTTAATGAATTGTTTATACCATTTAACTTTATTGTTTATATTTTACAATTTCTAGCTCTAATGTTGAAGTTATTAGACAACACTAAATTTAATAAAAGGAATAAACTATGTGCACAAGGAACAACCAAGTATTCAACTTGTTTAATCAATGCTATGATATGTTAAAACAAATTTATAGGTCGCTCAATTATATACTTGGTTTTAATACGTGAGTTGATTTGTATACAACAGTTTTTAGATATACATACAATATACAAGTAATTAATGTATATATTACAAGTTAATGATGCATAGAGTTGTTGTGTATGACCACTTTTGTTGTGTACAAATCACCTCCCTTTCAATATACCAGATTCAGCCAAAACATCACTAGCTAGTTTTTTACACCAAATCATCGAGTAAACATGTTAGTTATTATCCTAACTTTTCGGAGATCGAGATTTTCTTTCTTTTTCATCGAAAACGAACAAGGCCGAGGATTTGGTGCATAAAATTTTACTAAAATATATTACTTTTCACATTTTTTATGTACTTTTGAAAGGTGCATAAAATTTTATCTAAATTATTCGCACTTATAAACACGTATAAATAACTACATTTTCTAACCCGTAGGAATATAAGAAATCATAATAATATTCCTATTTATAATTGTAGGAAAAAAATTTATATAATTTAAATAAAAAAAGCATTTACCGCTTTAGTGAGGAGCGTGAAGAAAAATGTTGCAACATTTTCATCACGTATACACATACCCGGGACCCGGCCACAAGAGCGGGTCAACGTATACCGGTTTTTTGGTATTTTGCGGACCGGAGTGACCCGGCCGGTTTAGCAGTCGAACCGGTTGAACCGCTCAATTTCAACCCGGTTTTATATTAATTTTTTTTATTTTAATCCTAAAATTTGTTTTTACATAAAGTAATTTTTTGTTTTTTTGCACTTTATATATAATGTATACACACATATATACATATATAAAAAAATTAAAATAAAAAACTAGAAACCGGGTTGAACCGGTCGATCCGTGACCAGATGAGAAGACCGGATCAACTAAAAAATCGGTTTTTAAAACATTGTCTATAACTAAATTTTTTTCTTAAACAACTAAACATGTCCGCTCTCTAATCTATTTTTAAATCTACATTTTCTTGTTAAAGACAGAACTCGTCTGGACAACCACCGTCTTACCACAGGGCTAGAAGGGATAACACACAAACCAATCAAATCTTGTCATGTATAAACGCATGAGATTCTATTAAACAAAATTAATATTTAAATCAAGGTTATTTTCCATGTTATTATATTTTTTTTAATTAAAATGGTCTAAAAGTTTATATAAACCGACGTCTCCACTTGATTACTAAAAAGCAACAAAGCGATAATGAAGTCCCCTCAATTGACTCCTAAAGTCAACAACGATCAATCCTTGTTCACACGAACCGACTCACTCAACTCTTTCTATCCTCTTTGTAGTTGTATTTCTAATTACCCCCCCAAAGTTTTTTATTCTACCCAAAAACACCCTTATACATACATACATACATATATATATATAAGCAAAGGTTTAAACGAGAACTGTTTTTCGTACGAGAACCAATCTTAGCCGTCCAATTCCCCCTTCTTCAATTGGATTGCCCACCCATGAATTCCTTACATGCATTCTGTCACACGCAATCCCTTCACGCTCTTCATCCATGAATTCCATTATCCAAAATGAACGGCCAAGATTGGTTCTCGCAGTTCTTGTACGAAAACAGTTCTCGTTTGAACTCTCTCCTATATATATATATATGAACGAGAACAAAAACTAGAACTGCGAGAACCAATCTTGGTCATTCAAGTGGCAAGTGGAATTCATGGATGAAAAGCTTGGAGGGATTGAGTGTGGCAAGGTACATGTAAGGAATTCATGAGTATGCAATCGATTGAATGAGGGGGAATTAGACGGCTAAGATTGGTCTCGCAGTTCTCGTACCAAAAACAGTTCTCGTTTAAACTTTATATTTCTATTTATTCCAGAAGAAAAGTTTAGAAGAAAAAACTAACTAACACATTTTATATATCCTTTCTATTTGTTTCTAAAAACTACTTTTTTTTCTTTAAAATATAATTCGACAATACATTGTAAAGGTTGATCCTAAAATAAAATCAAATACAATAACACTTGATGACATTTGTCACAAAAAAAAATTAATTAAATTTAAATATTGGTAAAGTCAAATTTAAAAGTTGAGGGACCATTATGGGAAGAAAGACAAACCAAAGGACTCTTTGGTGAAATTATCTTCACTTCCCTTCCCTTTCACACCCACAGAATTCTTTTAAAGAAAAAAATCTTGTTTCTCCACTCATGAATCCATCAAACATCCACTTTTGGGTATGTTTTTCTTGAATATTGTTAACTTTACACATGATTTTTTAATCAAAAAATCACTCAAATTTCCCTTGATTTTAGCATGACATTGAGGAGCAAAGTGGGGTTTCTTTAACATCAAACAACAAACAAAAATCTTTGAAGAGGAATTGGGGGACATACATAACTTTTACATACATAATATGCACATAAAATTTTATAAAAATAAAGAAAAGCTTGAAAAACACCACACACACACCCTTAAGAGTTTTTTTAGAATTTTGAACAAGCTTATAAACTAATATTTTTCGGCTCAAGAGCTTATCGGTGTAAGCTTGGGTCCTAGGGGCGGCGCTCCGGAATTTTTTTAATAAAAAAAACATTCACTACAAGAAAAGAGGGTATTAGCTGCGAGTGTCGCCGCAAAGCCTCATAAAGTCGCCACTATTGCCTTTAGCGGCGCCAGGTCGTCACTAATGTGTCGCCGCTATTGGCCTATGTCGCTGCAAATGATATCGCCGCTAATGCTCTCTTTTCTTGTAGTGATTATGAATATTGTTTTTCTGAAATATTTTACAGATAATTACCATAAAACCTCCATTTCTTAACTATAAGATAAAATCAATATTTGAATCAATTAATTTTATATTTGGTAATCAAAAGATTTCGAATTCTATATAAATCATAGTTTGTGGTATCGTATTAGTGTTTTTATACAAGTTGTTCCTTGAAGGATTATCCACATAATTTGCATTTCGTGTAACCCAGTCATAGAGTCGAAATATCAGATCCAAATAGCATCTACACGATCCTTCAAGCAATCCATGCTTACATACGATTTCAGAATCACTTTCTTCCTCTTAGTTCTTACATAACACGCACGCCCTAAATCTACACCTTTATCTCAAATAAGACTAAACAGTAAACACCTTACACACATTAATACAGCTAGACGAAGGGCTATTTGGTAATTCAAACATTATTGTTAATAAAAGGTTGCAGAAGCAACGCCAATAATTTAACTATATTTGTGTAAACATCATTCTTAAGTCACTTATCATGGAACATGCATATTTCCATTTATGTTTGTTTGCGTGACATGAAATATAAATGTGTATTTATCAATCCATGTTCATATCTAACTATTTATAAACAATCTTAGTAATCTTTACATTATGATTTTCCAAAAATAAAAACACACTAACAAATATATAAAAAAGACATCATCAACTTGTCGATTAAAGAAAGATACATAGATCGATATACGTTTGTGTATATGAACAACAATGATACGCATACGTTACGAAATATACATTCGAAGAAACATTTATTAAGAAAATGTATATCGAAAATCGGTACATGTCATTCGCCATGTTTTTTGAGGCTGGACCGCAACATTTACTATAGGTTTTATGTTTCCAACCGCTAGACGATCATCATGGATTCAACTGATAATCAAATCGGTATATTGAATGACCTATATGAATACAAAAAATCATACTTAATGACTTATTTTTGTATATTCTTTGTAAGGAATGAGTAATAAGCCAATGTTAGGGTGTGTTCGGCAACGGGCTTACCAAGGAATATAGGGGCTTGGGATTCTAGTTTTCATAATCCGCAACCCTCTAGCCTCATTCGGGTGTTAAACTTTTAAGGGATTATTAAAAATCATAATCCCCAATAAGCCCCCAAAATAAAAGTTTTTTCAAGTAGCTTATGGTTTGGGCTTGAGATTATCAATTAATCAGCCTAGCCCCAGCTAGTTTCGCCAAACACACCCTTAGTATTTTAAGTAACTAACACTAATAATTAATAATAAACAAAATCTTAAAAGAAAGAAGGAATCTATGATGCTGTGTTTTATGACTTTTATCCTCCAAGATGAGGATGTATGGTAAAGGCCTTTTTGGCCCTATCTTTTCCCTTTAACTTGGTCATGGAATGGGCTAGGAAGATGGTCCACATGAACATTTCTTTTTAGAAGAGGTAAACCCTTTTTCCATCTAAATTAACCATAAATGGTGTTGTTTATAACATGTTTATTAATTAAAAATAATTAAAAATAATTATTATATTTCTAAAATCATTACAACATCTTTGTATAAAAGTATTATGAAATAAGAAACCTTTTTAACTTTTCATATTTCTCATAAATTTAGCTATAAAAATGTATCTATCAATGTAAGGTATAATCAAATATTTTATATAATTTCTATCCTTTACTACTTATTAATCATTAAAGTTAATCTTTAAAGACAAACTTATATATAATAATGTCAAAATTATAATTTTATATTTTAAAACTTGATAAAAACTTTACCCAAAATATCAATTTTTAATATATTATACTTTTTGTATAGAAAAATCAAAAAAACTTAACTTGTACAACATGCAGGAAAGATTGTACATTGCAATAAAATATAAAAGAGTAGATGAAATGATGACTATATTTTTAATTATTGAACACTTATTTTTGAATTATATTTCTCTTTTTTTTTCACTTAAATTGGAATCAACAAACCAAATTTATAATACTAAGCACAAATCAATATATCCTTCTATACAATCTCTCTTGAATCCCCTACCATCCCTTTTGATCAAACCTACCAAATTACATTCACAACAATCAACACATAAATTTCCCAAAATAAAAAGAAGGAACAACAAGCATTAATTAATAAATAAATAAAAAAAGCAGACCAAATTGATAATTTAACCATATACCTCTTGGATATTTCTTGGTTTCAATCATAGTTCATCATGTAAAATTCAATCACTCAACATCAAATCTGCAAAAAGTAAAGCAAACCCATTTAATTCCATGTAATGGTGATGATAATAATGGAAAAAAGTTGGGAAATTTGAATAAGATTTTGTTTTGCTAATTTTAGTAATCATAAAATGATGCAATGAACTTAATTACCTCTCATGTAGAATCGTTTTGGTCTTCATCACCACTGTCAGTATTCTGTGAATGATGTTGTTGTTGTTGCTGCTGCTGTTGTTGTGCATGTCGATGTCGATGTCGATCTAGAGAATGATTTTGGTCGGAATTCATGTTTAACCCACCTCGGGAATAAGCATTCAAAGCTGCTAACATCCCTAAATTACTCTCACTCATTCCCAATCCCAAATGTTGCGATGGTTGTTGTTGCTGCTGTTGTTGATTTTGATTTTGCATCAGCATTGATCCAAGTTGAAGTGGGTTTGCTCTTGAATTCTGTTGAAATTCAAGATTCCCAGATGGGATATTGATTCTGGGGAGAAAATGTAGTGGTGCTTGCAGGGTATTTCCGCCGCCGATGGCGGTGGCGGCCGGAAACGGCCACATCTGTTGGTGATGGTGGTGTTGGGACTCCGGTTGGCTGCTGCTGCTGCTGACGGTGGTGGATACCGGTAGCATCCATAAGGTATTCCCGGTGGCGTTTGTGGGTGCCGGAGCAACCGCCCACATGGCGGTTGCTGGCATGATACTCGCATGGTGCCGGAGAATATTATTACCGGAAGAAGGCCCTGCTTCTTCTTGTTGTTTAAATTGTTTATTTGACGGTGATGTTGATCCGGCAGTTAATTCACCTTGATTTTGATTTTGATTATTTTCATCTTTAAACAAATCTTCTCTGTATCTCTTTCTCATGTAATTCTCGGTTGAATCGGAGGAAATTGCTTCAGCAATTTGATCAGCTGTTAAGATATTAGGGTTCTGATGGTGTTGATGTTGATGAAACCCTAACATTTGAGAAAACCCTTCATCAAACGGGTGGTGTGCAAGTGCTAACGCCCCATGAAATTGATGCGGTGCAGATTTAGACGGCGGAGCTGAGAGAGTCGATCCGCTGCTACGGAGTGAAACGTTTAACGTTGAGAAGTTCGCCGGAATAGTTCCGGTACCGGTGGCGGCAATGATTGCTGGCTCCGCTTGTTGTAACAGCCACTCAATTGTTTCTCCGTCAGACTTATGACCTAATTCTCTCGTCAACTGAAAAACCCTAGCTGCACACGTCGCCGGCATTCGAATTCTCCGTCCACGACCATCGACTTTCGTATGACGGTCTTTAGTTGACCTTTTCGGAGCAACGGTGGTCGCCGGTGAAGGTGTTTCTTTAGTCGGATCCGGTAACGCTTCGGATCTGGTAGCGATTGCGAGTGAGGCATCAACCGACGGAGAGAGGTGAGTTCCGGCGGCGGAGGAAGTGGCGGCGGCGGCGGTGGTGGTGGTGGGTGTGTGTTGGTTTGAAGGTGAAGAAAGAGAAGAAGAAGCACCACTAGTAGTAGAAGAAGTGTTAATTTGAGCAGGTGGTTGGATGGAAATGGAGCCCATGAATGGGGTTACAGATCGGCCATCAAATGGGACCACCATGGGCTGGTGGTGGAGATGGTGGTGGGGATGGCGGAGGTGGTGGTGGTTGGGTTGAGAAGGTGGACTAGTGTTGTTGGAGGTAGGAGTAGTACTGGTGGTTTGTTTATTATTGCTCTGCAAATCTGTTCGTTCCATGTGCTCCTTTTGTTGTACTTAAAATTTCTTTCTAAAAAAAGATTATCTTTTTCTTCAGTGGTGGGTTCAAGAAACCTGAAACATCACCACCACCACAAACCACCAGTCTCCGCCGCCTAGGGGTGGGTGCTTAGAGAGAGAAACAAAGAATAAAAAAAGAAGGATGGGGTTGGGGTGGGGGGTCTAGAGAGAGAAAAACAGCTAGAGGAGTTGGAGTTTGTGGGGTTGTTTGGTTTTTGATTGACTCTTGTCTTTGTGTTTCTTCTTTCTATTGTTAATCTAGAAGAGAGAGAGAGGGTGTGTGTAGGGGGGGGGGGGGGGGGGGCCTATGGGGTAGTGTGAGGGGACCTTGGTGGGTGGTGGCTAGTTGGAGAATGTTAAAAACTGTTTACTATTTTCTAAATTTATTTTTTCTTCTTATAATTTATTACAATAAAGCCTCTTATTTATTATTCTACTATTTATATAAAGATATTTATTAATATCAATATATAAAATAAATAAAGAAATAGAATAAATTTTACATTTTAATCATAAAGATGAGCTTGGTACGAAATCAGTTTGAGCCAATATTGAACATGAAAGTAACGAAAGCAAATATTGTAGATTTTTAAACCGAAAACTTATATAAAATAAGGTAAGAAATATAATGGATTTTACATGTTAATCATAAAAATGGACTTGGTATCAAAATCAGATTGATCCAGTATCGAACATTAAAGTAACGAAAGCAAAAATTGTAGATTTTTAACCAGAAATTTATATAAAATAAGGAAAGAAATATAACGGTCTTTACATGCTAATCATAAAGATAAACTCGGTATCAAAATCAGATTGAGCCAATATCGAACATTAAAGTAACAAAAGCAAAAATTGTCTATTTTTTAACGCAAAACTTACATAAAATAAGCAAAGAACTTGAAAGTAACGAAAGCGGAAATGTAGATTTTTAACCAAAAACTTATATTAAATAAGGAAAGAAATAAAACGGACTTCACAGGCTAATCATAAGAATGAGCGCAATATTGAAATCGGATTGAGCCATTGAACATGAAAGTAACGAATGCAAAAAAAGTAGATTTTTTAACCAAAACTTATATATAAAGGACGTAACATGCTAATCATAAGGATGAGTTCCGTATTGAAATCGGATTGAGCCAGTATTGAATATGAAAGTAACAGATGTAAAAAATTTAGATGTTTTAACTGGAAACTTATATAAAATAAGGAAAGAAATATAACGGACTTCACATGTTAATCATAAAGATGAGCTCGGTATCGAAATTGGATTGAGCTAATATTCAACATGAAAGTAACAAAAGCAAAATTGTAGATTTTTTAACCGAAAACTTATATAAAATAAGGAAAGAAATAAAACATACTTCACATACTAATCATAAGGATGAGCTCGGTATTGAAATCGGATTGAGCCAATATTGAATATGAAAGTAACAAATGCAAAAATTGCAGATTTTTAAACCAAAAACTTATCTAAAATAAGGAAAGGATTATAACGAACTTCACATGCTAATCATAATCATAAGGATGACTTCGGTACTGAAATCGGATTGAGCCAATATTGAACATGAAAGTAACGAATGCAAAAATTTAGATTTTTTAACCGAAAACTTATATAAAATAAGGAAAGAAATATAATGGACTTCACATGTTAATAATAATAGATGAGCTCGGTAGCGAAATCAGATTGAGCCAATATTGAACATGAAATTAAAGAAAGCAAAAATTGTAGATTTTTTAACCAAAAACTTATCTAAAATAAGGAAAAATAACAGACTTCACATGCTAATCATAAGGATGAGCTCGGTATCGAAATCGGATGGAGCCAATATTAAACATGAAAATAACGAAAACAAAACTTGTTTACTTTTTAACTGAAAACTTATATAAAATAAGCAAAAAAATATAACAGACTTCACAAGTTAATCATAAGTATTAGCTCGATATTAAAATCGGATTGAGCAAATATTGAACATGAAAGTAACGAAAGCAAAAATTGTAGATTTTTTAACCTAAGACTTATCTAAAATAAGAAAAGAAATATAACGACTTCACAAGTTAATCATAAGGATGAACTTGATATCAAAATCGGATCGAGCCAATATTGAACATGAAAGTAACGAAAGCAGAATTTTATCTAAAACAAGGAAATATAACATACTTCACATGCTAATCATAAGGATGAGCTCGGTATCAAAATCGGATTGAGCCAATATTGAACATGAAAGTAACGAATGCAAAAATTATAGATTTTTTAACTGAAAACTTATATAAAATAGGGAAAGGAATATAACGGACCTCACATGTTAATCATAAAGATGAGCTCGGCATCAAAATCAGATTGAGCCAATATTGAACATGAAAGTAACGAAAGCAAAAATTGTTGATTTTTAACCGAAAATGTATATAAAATAAGCAAAGAAATATAATGGACTTCACATGTTAATCATAAGGATGAGCTTGGTATCGAAATCAGTTTGAGCCAATATTGAACATGAAAGTAACGAAAGCAAAAATTGTTGATTTTTAACCGAAAACTTATATAAAATAAGCAAAAAGAAATATAACGGATTTCACATGTTAATCATAATGATGAGCTCAGTATCGAAATCAGTTTGAGCCAATATTGAACATGAAAGTAACAAAAGCAAAAATTGTAGATTTTTTAACAGAAAACTTAAATAAAATAAGGAAAGAAATATAACGAACTTCACATGTTAATCATAAAGATGAGCTCGGTATCAAAATCGGATTGAGCCAATATCGAACATGAAAGCAACGAAAGCAAAATTGTTACTTTTTAAAACCGAAAACTTATAACTAGTTCAGTTTGGTGTTCACCTCTACTCAATCATTCAGTTTATTGAAGGATTTAGCAAGGAAATACAAGTTTTCATTTACTTCCATCCCAATCAACACTCCCATCTTTTTTATCAAATCAGCACCATATTATTTCCTTTTTCATCTTTCAAACCTTACTACCGTCCTTCTCGATCCTCTTTACTTTAAAAAATTAAAAATAAAAGCTAGAAAAGAATAAAAAGACTTTTTATGCCAGGTTAGTAAAATCGTGAGAAATGAAGTCTATCAGAAAACAGACCCCGTCTCAAAAGCTTGAAGGCCCTGAATTTATACTTGCTTTGAATGATGGCATCAAATTGATTTAGTTGTAATAACTACTAAGTTTAACTATCTATTGTTAATTCTAATAAATACATGTTACTGTTCATACACCTTTTTATAAATTGATATAAAGCTAGAATATGATTTAAATTAAATTTGTATAAATAGTTTTTACATGGAAAAATAAAATGAGAGTAGATTACATATTTTTGTCGAAAATTTCACTTTCAGTTCTTGTGGTTTTATGATTACAAAACTTGTGTTTACATTTGAAATTGTCGTTTCGATCCCTGAGGTAGAGTAGATTTAGGTCTTCTAAGTTTGTATCAATAGTGTTGATATGTGTATAGCGTACCAGCTTTAAATTTATAAAATTCAAATTATTAAAGGTAACACTACAACACAAATAGGCAAGAGAACCTAATCGTATCGTAGTATAGTAAATAAGTACGGGTGTCAAACACAAGGGGGACGAGTATAATTTTAGTATAACTCTACTAATTAAATATTAAACCAATTTAAAGCAGTAAAAGGAGAATTTTGGAATTGCATCACTTTAAAACCAACTACCAACTAATTTAAACACTCAAACTACTAGAAATCACCGTAAACAACTCAAAGGAAGCAAAAAGCATGAAACTTTATTAGATTAAACTATCAGAACAAAGATTTTCCTCCTTAGATTTGATTTCACCTTTTCAAGTCAACTAATTATCTAACCTTATAATTATGCAATTAACTAACCCTATGGTCAAGGAGTCAATTTAGAGTAAAACTAGTCTTTTCGGTTCGAATCAAGAAAGACTTAATCTTTTATGACTATTTTGTTTAACAAATCATTCATTTAATATATAAAGGTCATCATATGTAATTACACACACATTAAAGTTTCCATATTTGGTAGTTTAACCTAGGATTGGTCAATCACTATTTAAAATTACCTATTGGTCATAGATAATCAAGATTAAAGCCTCACAAATAGATTGGTCTTCTAATTTATGAAAACTCAGATTCTAAACATCCAAAAACATAACAAAACCACATATGAATCTTTGATTAAGCAATATATGATAAATATATGGGAAAAAGCATCCAAATTTAATGAAATCACACAACTTTAATGAGGTTCATCTCCTCTAGGGAGGAAAACAGAAATCTATCCTAGAATCATCATACTAAACAAACTGGAAACATTCAAAAACATAAACATATGAGATTTGAATGAAAAACCCGTAAGAAGAATGATGAACCCAGCCTTGATCTTCACAATTAAGCCTTGATCATCAATTCCAAGCTTCTAATCTGCCTTGAGACGTTTTTGGGACGTTTTTAGAGGTATAAAGTGTGTAAAAGTCGGGTGGTTCCTTCCCCAACAGATCTGGGACTTTGTTTAAATAGATAAGCTGAAACAGGGGCGTCGCGTCGCAATTCTGTATGCTTCGCATCGCAATCTGTAAAGTCCTCACGTAATCTAGAATCTTTTTTTAAAATTTGAAATTATGTCTTATCAGATCGCGTCGCGTCGCGATCTATTACATGTCGTGTCGCGATCGTGCATTTTTATGACTTGATCAAAAAAGTGAAATCGTATCCCTTCGAGTCTAGTTTCCGTGGCCTTTTGAATCACCTCAATCTGAGTTCGTATATGTGGGATATGATCAAAACGGTAGAGGTGTGTCAGAGCGGCCAACTTTTCTTATTTTCTTCAGTTTCTATTGTTTTTGCTCAAAACTTTTCATAACCCTTCTTTTAACCTGTAACTCAATAAATGAAGATAATAAGTATCTTTTGACTTATTTAAGAGCAATAATAAGCTAAAATAAATCAGATATCGCTTAATATATATATATATATATATATATATATATGACGATATCAGTATATGTATATTTTTATTACTATTATTACTTTATAAATCATGAAATGGTCATTTTACCTCTTTAGATTTAGAAATTTGTAATCCCAACATTTTTTGGATTTTATACCAAGTATATGTATATTTTTATTACTATTATTACTTTTTGTTATTGTTATTATTGATTATATATTTGTACTAAAATTTGTATAAAATTCAACTTTTTTAGAAATTCTATTATAGTTATATATAAAATTGTTTCTAATAATTGTATGAATTTATTTATCATTCATATATATTAAATTTATTACTTTAATTGTAATTTTTTTTTCTTTATGGTGTTCTTCAAGTCTTCATGAAGGATATTCAAATATTTTTTTCAGTTTCTGTATGTTATTCAAGCAACATTATTGTCCACTACTCTCAAACCTCGTTTACACAAATATACACATTGATTTACAACTAATAGAGGGAAACTCCCCACACACACACACACACCCACACACACACACACACATATATATATATATATAGGCAAAGGTTCATTTGAGAACCGTTTTTATTGCGAAAACCAATCTTAGTCATCTAATTCTCCCTCCTTTAATTGGATTGCCCACCCATGAATTCCTTACATGCACCTTGCCACACTCAATCCCCTCACGCTCTTCATCCATGAATTCCATTATCCAAAATCAACGGCTAAGATTGGTTCTCGCAATAAAAACGGTTCTCAAATAAACCTTCCCCTATATATATAGTGTTAGAGAGATATTTTAAATAGATAAAAAGTTAAATGAACTTAGGAGATAAAATAAAATGCTTAAAAGGGGTATTTTAAAAGTTAAAGTAAATTAGGAGAGAGGATGAAATGGTTAAAAAGGGTATTTTAATACATTTAAATTACTTAAAATTAAGAGTTTTTAAGGTTATAAATGTATTATAAAGAAATAAGATATATATATATATATATATATAGTGAAAAGTTCATTTCAAAACCATTTTTATTACGAGAACCATTGTGACCCATACATTTATTACCTTGTATTAATTAATTAAATAAAATAAAAAAGGGCATATATGTCACAATAAAAATTGTCTGCGCAGTGTAGATTTCATATGTTTAAGTTAACTTGTTTTTTGTTGTAGTAAAGGTGCAGGCATATGGTTAGGTTAACTTGTTTTTTTTTGTTGTAGTAAAGGTGTCTGCAGTTTTTTTTTTTCTTATTTTACTTTCTTTTTTTCCATTTATTTTTTTCTTTTTGTATAGATAGCAAAAATATTATTTTTATTTTTACTTAATTCTCTATTTATTAATTATAATCATTCTATATTTTAATTAGACTTTTTACTTATACCTCACAGATCCTTTTTGTTAGAACTTTTTAATTGCTATTGAGTTCGAGTGTTTGAATAAACCAACTTTGAATTACACGTGCACTAGAGTTGTAAACGAACCGAATGAAAACGAAAGGGGGCTTGCTCGTGTTCGTTCGTTTAACTTTAGCCGAACATAAAAACGAACACGAACGGATAAACGAATGAATATTTGTGTTCATGTTCGTTCGTTTAACTTTAGTCGAATGTAAACAAACGAACATATATATAAATATAATACAAACATAACATTATTAAATATAATAGACACAAACTATGTGTGTGTGTATATATATATATGTGTGTGTATGAGAGCGAGTGTGTATGTACGTATAGGTATATATATATATATATATATATATATATGTACACACACACACATATATATATATACATACATATAAACGAACAAAAATAAACGGATAAACGAACGTTCATGAACATAATGAACAAACGAGGCTCTTTGTTCGTGTTCGTTTATTTAACTAAACGAATAAATATTTTTGTTCGTGTTCGTTTGTTTATTAAATAAACGAACGGTTCACTAAATGTTTCGGTTCGTTTACAACTCTAACGTGCACACATGCATCTAGGTTTACATGTGCATATATGCATGAGATGCACACGTGCACGATGCATATATGCACCCAGACGCATCTATGCAGTATGAACAGGTGGTGCACATATGCACCTATGCTTGAAAAAAATCAAGTGTTATTTGCACATGTGCACAAATCTCACGCTGTGTTAGAAAAAAACCCGACAAAAATGAAAATTTTTTTCTTTGAAAAACTATAGCAATATGGATGTCATATTAAAGAGCATATTTTTATCGTTAATTTGGTATAATTTTTGTATTTTAATACATTTGCGTTTGGTAGATATTTTTGTTTTAAGAAAGTGGGGGTAATTGATCCCCCCCTTTATTTAGGCAATTTGCCTAAAATACCCTTCCAACATATTTGAAAAGTGAAAATGACGGCTATGTTTTTAATTAATTACATGTTTGTCACAATTAATATTAACCCTTGATTAATCATGATCAATGGTCACAAACGGTTCTCGCGGTTCTCGCATTAAAATTGGTTCTCAAATGAACCATCCCCTATATATATATATATTTAGGGGGCATTCATTTGAGAACAGATCTTATTGTGAGTACCGCGAGACCCAATCTTAGCCATTCATTTGGTAAGTGAAATTCATGGATGGAAAGCGTGGGGGGATTGAGTGTAGCAAGGTGCATGAGATGAATTCACGGGTGGGTGACGACATTGAAGGAGGAAAATTGGACTGCTCTGATTGGTTCTCGCGGTATTCGCAATAAAAATGGTTCTCAAATGATCTTTTCACTATATATATATATGAAGCTGTTCAAACGAGAACTATTTTTCGTACGAGAACTGCAAAAACCAATATGAACCAATTATTTAACTTCCTGTCTTTTTTATTTAACTTTAAATAAAAAAAAGTAGTTTGAACATTTTTACATTACCCACACTTTTTTAAAACTAATATATCCTCTTTTAAAAATCTGTTAAATAACTTTACCCTTTTCTAATTATATTTTCCTTCTAATAAAATGAACTCTTATATATATATATATATATGTGTGTGTGTATATATATATATGTGTGTATATATATATAGTCTTGAGTACAACAGAAACAATCATCAATAATAAATGACAAAAATATAAATGCGAGTAAGTAAAGAGTTTAAGGGTATAGAGAGATGACACCAAGATTTACAGTGGTTCGGTTGAACTCTAACCTACATCTACTTCTGACCTCCGTCAAGAGTTCCACTAGCACAACGTGCAAAAATCTCCTTAAAACGGAAGAGACCACCGGTTACAATCACCTTTGATACGTGGATATGATCATCTCATGATGTTCTAATCCAAAAATACCAAACACAAGTTCTTCATCAAGAACCCAGAATGTCTCCAATGAGGACTTCCTTGCCTCCACCAAGGTCTTTAAACAAATTCATTCACCAAGGACTTTTACAATGTGCTCTTCACTAAGAACACAAACCCAAGAACAGTGTGAGGAATAGTCAAACCCACATGAATAATAAGTTCTACAACTAGAACTATCACTCAAGAAATGAAATCTCACCAACACCTACAAAGGTGTGTACAAAATTTTCACTCTTACAAATCAAGAGAAAAATGAGTGTATATATTTGTAGCTCTTTGATTCTCTCTCTTGATCTCTCTTGCTCTCTTTACGTTGATGAATGTAGATGCTTTTAATATATGAAGATTAATCAACTCAAAAATCACACATATAAAAATATAAAAATGAAAGATCAAGTGTATGATAAAATATTACAGAGAATTTTCTGTACAATAGTATGAGTAAAATGAGAGATCGGGTATGTATTTTATAGGCATGAGAGAGAAAATCTCAAAAGTTGTCAAGAGACCAGACGGTCGCAGCTCACGGTCGACCCTGACTTGTGACTGTGGGTTTCCCAGACAGCTATATTTGATAGCTTAAAATGTTATCGTTGGGAGCCGACAAATACTCACATTTTCAATCATAATAAAATACAAAACCTATTAAAATAATATTTCATAGTATACTATGTGTTGGTATGAGTGAGATAAACTCTTAGTTAATTTGGCACAAATACCAAGGAATATTAGAATGAGTGGATGAGAGTGTGCTATCACAAAAGTAGGTTGTACCTTTTTAGTACAATATTCAAGAAAGTTGTACCTTTTATACTTTTTATCTCTTCCACTTTATCACAATACCCAAAATAATAATATTTTTTTAAAATATCTCACACACACAACTTGAAAGAGTACGTATTAGATTGGTACACTTTATCTGTATTTTCATCTGTAAGAAATTTGCCAACTAAAATAATTTTATTTTTGTATGTGGCAATTTATTTTATAAAAACCCATTTCCAAAATAATTATATATTTAGAGTATGTGAAAATGTATTAGAAAATATGAAAATGCTTTTGTTAAAAATCGATTTCTATATATATGATCATGTTCGTTCAAAAATCATTTTTAACTAATTGAGTATTGTATGTTTGGCGTTTGTAAAATTTGCATACTCAATTCCTTTTGAAACTCTCGTAATATTTCATCGTGATCATTGCAATACCCAAGATAATAATATTTTTTACAAATATCTTACACACACAACTTGAAAGAGTACGTATTTAATCGGTACACTTTATCTGCATTTTCATCTGTAAGAAATTTGCCAACTAAAATAATTTTATTTTTGTATGTGGCAATTTATTTTATAAAAACCCATTTCCAAAATAATTATATATTTAGAGTATGTGAAAATGTATTAGAAAATATGAAAATGCTTTTGTTAAAAATCGATTTCTATATATATGATCATGTTCGTTCAAAAATCATTTTTAACTAATTGGGTATTGTATGTTTGGCGTTTGTAAAATTTGCATACTCAATTCCTTTTGAAACTCTCGTAATATTTCATCGTGATCATTGCAATACCCAAGATAATAATATTTTTTACAAATATCTTACACACACAACTTGAAAGAGTACGTATTTAATCGGTACACTTTATCTGCATTTTCATCTGTAAGAAATTTGCCAACTAAAATAATTTTATTTTTGTATGTGGCAATTTATTTTATAAAAACCCATTTCCAAAATAATTATATCTCTAGAGCATGTGAAAATGTATTAGAAAATATGAAAATGCTTTTGTTAAAAATTGATTTCTATATATATGATCATGTTCGTTCAAAAATCATTTTTAACTAATTGGGTACCGTATGTTTGGCGTTTGTAAAATTTGCATACTCGATTCCTTTTGAAACTCTCGTAATATTTCATTGTGATCATTGCAAATTTTATATTTAATGATTTATTTTGCCAAACTTATTACTTTCATATTAACTTGGACTTTTATAAGATATTTAATATTAAATCTGAATATTAAAATTGTGTCATCAAAATATTTATATAAATGTTTATTCGTTGATTGCACTAACAGACTTAAGGGTGTTTTGTTCGTGCAAATCTGATTGAGATTTGGGTTTGAAAGGTTCTTGAAGCTATTTCACCTGTTTTCTTGGTCGCCCCCTCCCTTTTTACCATCACCACCGATGCATCAAATTTGGAGGATGGTTTCGATTAGGTCTGGAACTAAATTTGCAGATGAAAAATGTGCTTCGTCGGTTTCTTGTTTATGTTTTTCTGATTTCTTGATTCATGATACCCAGAAGATTCAAGTTGTTAAATGTTTCGATTTTTGGTTCTAATGTTTTAATTCTTCATTTATTTGTATTGTAAATTATAGTTTTAAAAATCGAATGGAGAATTCGTCCTTTTTATAGGTTGGGATAAAGGCCGAACATTCATCAATTTGAATAGAGAAATTTATCAATTTGTTTGTTTGTGTATCACGTCTAATCAGTTGCTAATATGCATCAATCTCATTTGTTTTATGTTTACTCTGTTTGAAATTATGCATCAATTTTTACTTTTCATGTGCATCAATTTTGTAGATAGTAGACACATTCATCAATTTTGTATACATCTTAATTTTTAGTTGTTCATCAAACGTGAACGTTATTTTTGGGAGGTAACATATTTTTTACTTTGTTACTTATTTTTATAGCCTAATTTCCCTTAAGCCTCTTTTAATTGACAGTTACGTTTAATTAATTTTGACCTTTTTTTGTTGACTTTTGATGAAATCTTGTGACTGGGAATCCCTCTTACCAATTTTACCTTTAAATACTTCTCACGGCATGAATTGCAATTGGTGAATTATGACTGTGAGATCTAATAGATCAACATTTAATTATCGAGGAGATAACCATTTCCACCTAATTAATCAAACATGCCTATTGAAATAAATAGCATTTGATGTTAACAAAACTAGTGTTTAAGTTAGACTAGAATTTCTCTTAAAGTGTGTTGGTAAGATTAGACTTGTAATTTTGCTAAGTTAGAGAGTAACTACTGAGATCAGCTAAGTGCACTGGATGGATCAGCTAACACCTTCAACTGAGACCAGCTAAACAAGAAACAAGAGAAGACTTATCAGTTGAGGAAAATTGCTCTATCAGCCGAGTGACCAGAAGATCGGTTGAGGAAAATTGCTCTATCAGCCGAGTGACGAGAAGATCGGTTGAGTTATTTAATGAAAGCTAACAATGTATCACTTGAATATGAATAAACAATATCACACTTGCTAAATGTGGATCAACACTCATATAAATTGGAATGATTTTTCATAAAATCACTTGAGCTAGGCGTATAGAGAGTTCATTAAATTGCAAGAGGCATGATTGAATGAGAGAAAGTGTTCTAATTTATAGAGAAGTATAAATCTTGATTTGGACCCATTAATGGGTGCATGGTCAACTGGTCAAGCCATGCTCCAAATATCTCCTTGTGATCATTTCTCTGTTTTATACTAGTCGTTATGATTAGTAAATTTTGGTTTTATCAATGAGAATGAGCTAGTTAATAGGATTACACAAGTTCATAAATCAAAGACCAAAAGAAGATTGATAAAGGACTCAAGTTTATAAAGGTTATCGTTATGATTAGTAAATTTAGAAATAATAATACATAGTTCTAAATAACGTAAGGTGGGACGTGATGGCGAGGTCAAGTCTCAAGCTTTAGGAGCCATGGTGATGCCATGATGTTTTTAAGACGTGACTTAAGGCCACAATTTTGTATATATTTTATAATTATATATATCTAATTTATCATTATTAATATACAAATTACATAAAGTTGCATAAATGAAAAGCGAAGTAATATATACAAATTACAAAATACAAATTTATAGAAGTTTACTATACACAACTTCAGAACATATACAAAAAAAGCCCAATTATTTAAAAAAAAATGATTTTCTACATACTACACCTTAAAAAACTTACCATTTGACGCGTAAAAGGGCGTCTTGACAAGCTTTAGTGTGCGTCATGCCTAACACTCGAGACTAGAGTCATTTCTTAATAGCAGAGCCATGCTTCACATCTTGAGGACGCAATAGTGTCGTCATAACACACCTTTTAGAACACTTAGAGAAATAAACACTCATACACATCTTACAAGGGGATGTTGACCCACCAAAATTCCCTTGTGTAGGAATCATCAACGACTCAAGTTTTATAAAGGTTCTCTTTATGTTTATACATATTCATTTCGTTTCCTTTACTTTTTTTACCTTTTTTTATAGATCATGACTTTATAATATGAATTCTTCAAGGGATTATTGAGTTTTCATCATTGAAACCATTTTACCTTTCTTGATGTTGAATTATGCTACTTGTATAATTAGATCAAAAAAATTCTCTTGAAATAAATTTTTTTACTGTTGTTTCCTATGTTTAGGTAGTCACGTCACGTTTGGAGCGTGTATCAATCATAGTTTTTAAGAGCATGGGCAGTACTTCAAATCAATGCTTCATACTTTACTCGTCACATCAGTTTCACATTAGTAATACCCTTCTTATTTCATGTTTAAACTCAAAAATACTCAAGATTTCGAATGCTTCGAAAGTTAAAAAAAACAATTTATCTCTCTTTATCATTTCAATGCTAAATCCGTTCATGTCCCCGTCTTATTCATGTCGGTGATTTTTAAGGGACACCCCATCGAGGCTGCAACTAAACTTGAACCTGGCCTGAACTAGTACTTTAAACAAGCTTGATATAGCTCTCAATTTAGGTCTAGCATAAACGTATTCTGAGAAAGTTTCAATACACATTCTAAGTTCTAACAAACATAAACTTACACTAAAAAATGAACGGGCTCAAAATCTTAAATTGAATAGAATGTCCAACAAACAATGAAATTCCATGAACCAGGATCTTGATTTAGGTATCAATTACTTATGTGATCGAATCGACTGGACAGAGAGAACGAGGAGGAGACAAGGTTGCAACGATTGTAGTTGATGACAGAGGATGAAAGGCAAGGTCGCATCAATGAGCTTGAACCAATTGTAGCAGACATAATAGCTTGTGGCGATTGTAGTAGACAAGAAGAGATGACTAGAGGCAAGTTTAGCATTGCAAGGTCCATAAAGGAGATCTTTGAAAATTATACTAAACTTCCTATTGTATGTACTAAACTTATACTTTTTTTGCTTTTTATGTAATTAAAATACATACAATAACAACAAATTAAAAGTTCAATACACACAATAACATTTTTGAAAGATGGATACACACATATTAACATTTAGGGTATAGTTTAATAGATTTTGAATAAGTAAACCTTAATTTATTTACAACAAGAAGTACTATATCTTCACATAATATTTTCGTACTTATCCTATTATTCATAACAAATATCAAAATCAATAAAAAAAGATAAGAAAAAAGAGTTGTTAGATTGTACATAATTACATATCATCTCATGACAAGTATAGCATGAATTAAAAGAAAATAGTAAAAGAAATAGAATTTTCCATTTACACTACCCCTTGTTTTTAATGTTTTTTTACAGCGAAATTATATTAGTGGACTGGATCCACAATTACATTCAAACAGGCAGTATGCAAACCTCAAGCCACGCACTATGAGGTAAAAAACCCTCCTTCAACTATTTTCAGAAACCCATATAGTGAGACTTGAACCCAAGACCTACACTATATGGTAAAACTCCATGTACCATTAAGATAAAATCCGGTTGATCTTGTTTTTAATGTTGATCACTTGATTGAATTGATTGGTGCTTGCTGAACAGGGGTAGTAATGTCTTTATAGTGACTTAGTTTCTAAAAGTGGAACAAGATCAGATGGTTAAATCTGGTAGCTAGAAACAGTGCTCACTTCAAGGGCTACTCAATAAATGGTCAAGAGTCAATACAGCCTACTAATGCAAAGGACATTGCTAACAGCCTAACATCTCCACCAACCATTCAAATTTTGTACTTCATTGCTAAATTATTACTCTCAAAACTAATACAAACTATATAAATAATACGTATATAACATAAATTAATCATATATAATAATTATAACTTTTATGTTCTTATCAACGTATTATTTTTTATTCTTATCTATAAATTTAAGAGTATAATAGTCTAAATAATCATTTTAATTATGTATGACTAATTTATGTTGTATATAAATCACTTTCTAAAAGAATACTAGCTAGTAGTATCTCTAAATAATTAAAAAACAATTGATAAGAGTGCAGAAAAATACTTTGATTTTAGTATGAACTGTTTATTTGTTCTTATGTAAAGCAAATTAAGTATTGATGTAAATTAAAAAATGGCTTGTATGATTTGTCAAAAATTACTGGTTTATCTTTTAACTTTAAAAATTATAAAGATGGATGTAGTGGTTAACATTTCACTACATGTTTGGTTATATTATTAACGAACACCAACACAAACATATTAACCGTCCTTTTCTAGTTACGTGCATCACCCTCTCTTTCTACACGTCTACTTGATTTCGATTCATATTGTAACTTGTCCTACATAGATAAGTGAATAAAAGTTAAGATACTTTATAAGTTTAAAGTTGTGGGCTACTAATACCTTCTACCATGGTTTAAATTGACTTCAAAGTTATTCGATTAGCCATGACTTTAAACACTTGGGTGTTACACACATTGTGTGTGCCTATCTGTAAAAATCAATTTGAAGACATGGATGTTCTTGATTGTGTTTATACTTGGCAATACGTGTGTGTGTTTGTTTTGTGTTCTTTTTAAGATTATGATTCATTTTGTAGCATGTTTGATTTGTAGTTTGAGGTGAAGGGGAATGATGTTATGATTTAGAAGGGATGTTTGAAAAACCAAACTGACTATATGATCGAAAGTAAAAAAAACTCAACAATTGAGCAGTCCGTGACATGAAAAACCCAAAAAAAAGGGTACTAGTTGAGTCAAAGTTCGGCAAATATATGTTGAGTCTGGTTTTAAGTTAAAGAGAGTGAAAAACTGAGTTAATTGGTATAATTTTTTTTTTGCTAAAGTTCTTCAAAAAAGAATATGTTGTGGTTAATTAAAAATATAATAGGTAAATCGTTTTTCTAAATTGACGTGTGTGGGAACCATGTTCCGGTAAGTGGTAACCAGGAAGGGTGTGGGAACCCTATATTTGAGCGGTAACATCAAGTTGCCTCGCAAACTAATCTCACTCGGTGAGTTTTAGTGGTTAATGAGGGTGAAAGTGAGCCCATTTTTGACTTTCTCTCATTCTTTCTTCTTAAAGTGAAGGAAGTGGAATACTTCTATCCCATCATCTCAATCACCACATCGTCAAAAATCATATTTTTCTCTCTACTTTTTCTATCTTTTATTCAAAAAAAACCCATACAGTAATCATCTTTCTATCTTAGACACCACCTCTACTAACATTCTTTTACTAAAAGTAAAAAAAATAAAGAATGTGAGAGTATTTTGTGGTGGGCCACATTGCCACAACCATTCCATACATCTTTCATCGGTACAAACACCGAGGACATCTTTAATTGACGTAGAATAGTACTGGGGTGGTATTCCAACCCTGTACAGCCACCACACCACACCATGCCATCTTCGATTGTCCAACCATTACGCTCACCCTTATCTTTCATATGCGTGCATATTTAAATGTTAAAAATACAGTTAAAAGACGGATATTTTCTCGTTTGAAGTAGTAAGAGAAATACGAGGTAAATTTGTGGTGGAGTTAGTTTGAATTCGAATCGACCTCCAAAATTAAATTTGAAATTTGGATATGATAGAAGATGCTAATTTTGCTTCATTAAATTACAACAATTATTTATACACATTATTGATGCATTAAATATCTCCAGAATAATTCAATCATTATAATCTGCACCAAAAAAAAAGTTTAAATAAGATTTTACTTTTCATTTTAATTATAAAAAATAATCACCGAAATCCTAACAAATTATAAATGTAGCACGAAAAAGTTAAATTTATTATAACAGTATTCGATGTTTGTTATAGAACATCTTGTTTTTTGAACGACTCAAACACATTTATTTATATATTTTAAATAACGGGACTACAGGAGTGACCCTCATACCGAACTTCTTAAGGAAGAAGGAAATACCTTTAGAACGAAGGTCATTTGCTTGTCGTTAAACATCTATGTTCCAAACTTTTACCCATACTTGTATTTTCATTGGTTTTTTTACGGAGAAAAAGAGAAATAAAGTACAAAAATTTATCGTACATTTCTAAGTTACATCCCCATTTTAGTATATGGATTTTAAGTTTGAGAGGTTCTACATTATTATACTAAGTATTCCTACTTATCTTCATACTTATTCGATCAAGACATGTGTCAAAATTAAGAAATATGACGAGAAAAGAGAATTACTGTATTATACATATCAATCATTAAATAGGTAAGAGAATGAATAGGATGATAAAATAGGATGAAATAGAATTTTTAAACTTTAATTCCTAGCTTCATCATTCTACCTTTCTGTTGTCCATTGCAACCCTCGCTGGCTCACTCAATTGACCGATACTAGTCATGTAAACCGTATGTCATTAAAATTGAACATTTAGATTTTCTTATTATTATTATTATATTATAATTATTACTACAATCGACTTCATAATGCTATTTGTTTTTCTTTTATAACTTTTAATATAGAGTTAATTACATAAATGGTCTATGTGATTGTTACGTTATTTCACTTTTAATACTTTTACTTTAAAAACTACAAAAATATCCATTGTGATTGACACTTTGTTTCAATTTTAGTCAATTTAGTCACTATCCTTGTTATTAAACATCTTTTCTATTTAACCATTAATTTTAATAAACAAAGTTAAATAATCTTAATTATATATTAAACTTTGAAAATTGAAGCTTTTTTATTTTAGCAAAATCAAATCATTTAAACTATGATGATTCTTTGATTTTAGCAATCAACGACAGATATTAAGGAATGAACAAAATCAAATTCCATTACATATATCAAGGTATATGAATAAAAATCATCAGATATGAAGATAAAGATGAAACAATGAACATATATGAAGATATTAAGGTGCATAACTGATATAAAGAACAAAACCCCCATTTATACACAAAATCAAAATCCATTATAAATATTAAAAACTAAAATTCACCAATCTATAATGATTTAACCATTGAAGAACCTAAGCTTCTGGAAACCTAAACTATCGAACATGAAAAACAAAAGCCCCATTTCCACCTACAAAACTAGAAGAAATGTGTTGTGGATTCTTATAGATCAAGAATGGAAGTGAGGTGGTGCAAGCGATGTTGTGGTGTGTTCATATCTTGTTATGGTGAGTCCAAATCTTGTGAGCGATGGTGCTGATGGTGGTTCAAGCATGATGAAATGGTGTTTAGATGAGTTGTGAATCGTGGTGGTGATGGTGGTTTTCAGAGGTGATTATGGTAGTTCAGATATGGTGAGCGATGGTGGTGGTTCAGATCTAACGAGATGATGGGTTGGTGGTGATGGTAGTTTTGTTGTTACTCGACAAATGATGGCGGTGTGTGTTTAACAAGGGTGCCGACAGTGGTGGTTTTACATGGTAATTTAGGTATCGATGGATATTCCATTACACTTTAAATTTATTAAACAAATTCAATATTAAGCACTTAGGAATTTCAAGTCACTTAGAGCACATGTAGTGATAACTGTTATTATTAAACAAATTCAATATTAAGCAAATTCAATATTAAGCACTTAGGAATTTCAAATTCAAGTCACTTAGAGCACAAGGTAGAGTAAGAATTTCAAGTCACTTAAAGCACATGTAGTGATAACTGTCATTATTGACGGTTTAATAATGACAGTTATCACTACATGTGCTCTAAGTGACTTGAAATTCCTACTTTACCTTGTGCTCTAAGTGACTTGAAATTCCTAAGTACTTAATATTGAATTTGTTTAATAATTTTTTTTTAGCCACAGAAGACAAATTTTGAATTTCAGGGAAGATGTCTGTCTTTTTAAGATTATCCTTGTCTTCATCCTACCAAAGCACTCTTATCTTATTGCTTTAAAAAAAAAGTAAAAACCAATCTTATTCCTCAAATCCTACATGGGCTAAACTGTTAACTGTAACCAAGACTTTGAAACTTATAATACCACTCGTAGTCATGACTAACTATCAAATTAGTTTTTTCAATCTATGAATATCCCACGACTAAACAAACATAATCACGAAAGTAATGAATAAGTGTCACATCACTATCACCACCATTATTGGACCCATATAATATTCGTTTAAATTTATATGATTAGTTTAAAATTTTAAAAAGTAGATAACCACGGTTTGAACTCGTCGTCACAATGACGAGCTCCAAAAGAACGAGCCGGACAACTGAAACAACGAGAATGACGAGCTATATTAGAAGGAGATGACGAGCTCGTTGTTGACCACTATAAGTGGTCTAAGTGAGATCAATCCACACGAAGAAGCTCACACCTAAGTATGTTATATATATTTTTTAAATAATTATGATGTGTTTCGATTCTTAAGATCAATCTAATAAAATGAACGGTTTGATTGCTGGTCTAGTTTGAAACTACTATAGTATGTATTAGGGGTGTATGCGGTTAGGTTTGGCCAGTTTGAGTCTAAAATCTCAATCAAATGGTCAAACCGAACCACGTAAAAATTAAAGAAGTAAACAATGAATAAGAAATTGAGAATGCTTCTCGTATACTTCGCGTAGGTATTACATAAGAAATTAAGAATTAAAGAAATGGGCAATATATCTAGATATAATCCTCAACTAAATGATATATCTAAGAATTCGTAATATATGCATGTTAGTATATATCTAGATATATTATCTAATTATCTATATATATAGTATATAATTATATATTATACATACACATATCTGGTTCAGTTTGGTTTAAATGGCCGGTTTCGCCTTTTGGATCACAAACCGAACCATATTAACATTTTATAAAAATTTCAAACCGTCAACCAAAAAGCTTGATTACTAAACTAGTGAATATTCGATATAGTCAATATTTAATTCATAGTCCTGATAAGCTAATTTTAGTCCTTGGATCAATGACATTAATGGTTCAAATTGCATTTTTGAATTTTTGGGCGGAGTGGCATTTTCATAATTTATCGTAAATCACATGTGATGTTTTTACAAATCACATGTGATTGTATACTAAATTTTAGAACTATGTTTTTTATATGGATTGTATTAAACACAATCTACTAAACTAACCAAATCGGTAAAATTTCTTAAGTTTAGCCTATTTATTCGGTTTCAGTCAAACCATTTACATCCCTAATTAGTAATTACTATATGAGTTGAGAAAATGATGGAATGGTAAATTGGTAATGGTGACTGCATGGCCCGAAAGGCTTCGGGAGATTGGGTTGCAAGCGGTTGGTTCGGGAACACCACTACACCCTCATGTTCGAATTAGCTTTCGGTTTCTCAAACCCGAGCAACCCGTTTGTTTGTTTTTTTTTGTAAAAAAAAGAGTAAGGAGAGAAAGAATATTTGTGTTAGACTATACTTGAATTTTGAATAAAAAAAATGAAAAAAATAATATAATACTTACGTGTCATCCACGTAAAAAGAAGAGAAATATACCTCAAACTATGTTACAAGTGGAGTTTGTTTGAGGGCTGAGTCCAGGGTGGCAGATAGACAAGCATCAGCCATCAGATAATAAAGCATCTAATGCAGTAACACAGCTCATCATATCCCACCCTTTTTCTTATTTTTTTATATTCACCCCCTCTTCTTTTCCCACTTGTCATTTTAGGTACAAATGTTACGGTTTAATTCATACACTTCGTTCAATTAAATTTACTTTTCTAATCAAATCCAAAACTAGAAACTAGCGACGTCCAAACAAGACTAGTTTGTCAAGTTTCACAACACTCAAAAGAAAAAGAGAACAAAAAAATTAAAAATTAAAAAAGGAAATGTGCAAAGTTTTTAAGATACGAGTCATCAAAATTCACAAGACGGTCTTAAATTCCCGATTATACGTGTTTTTGACTCTTGTTAGTGTTTTGGGTTCGGCGTATCGATTATTGTTTGGTTCATTTGTAGCTTAATGATCATGAATAGTTGCAATGATATTGTGGTATGATCTATGTTTATTGATTTTCAATTTAATAGAAAAAATTTAAATTTTTTAAAATATAATCATTTATTTAACTCATTTTTCTAAATAAAACACAATTTAATTATAGAAAGAAAAAAAAAAGTAACTTTTGTAGTCATTTTGTAAACACTAGGAAAAAGACCACATATTTGTCAATTGACCCGGTCAAATATAGTATTCATCGGTATGTCTAATGTGAGAGTCTAAAAATAAATCTAATAAAAAGATTGAAATATGAGTCAAATATTAAAGAGAAAATGATGTGCACAGTTAACAGCATATATCTTATTATGTGATGTTACACACATATAATATTTAAATAAGAGATATTTTAGTCATTTGAGTATTTTAATTATTTAAGTATTATATGTGTGTAATAGTACCTAAGATCGGTGTTGTTGACTGCAGACATCAATTCGGTAATATTAAATGCTTGCGCATATTTTTAGCGATACATATGCAGTTAGTCGCTTAAATGACCTAGTTTTTATTGAAATGTTATAAATTGTATAAGGAAAATAATTAATAAATTATGTCTACATATCCGACTACTGTTCAGATTAAGACATATGTCAAAATTAAAAAAACAGATAAGGAAAATAATTAATAAATTACAATATCATCATTTTGTGCGTAGAATGATAATATAGAAAGATTTAGTTAGAGGAAAATATTATTATTTTTTTCATGTTTTAATGAATAGGAAAAATAACCCATGAATTTCATCTTTTAAAGATAATCCAATTGGAGATTATTTCTCAACTAAAGTACTAGATTGATAGTTGTTTGGGTTTAGGGCTTTAATTGGGCTTCATTATTTTCTGTTTAACTTAAACTAAATTGTTTTGGGTCTTGTCTTTTGGGCTTTGTTCTTTTGGGCCTTGTCTTCTTCAAGTTGAATCTATATTTGGGTTTCCACAACACTTACATGTGGATTGTTAGAAACTATCAAAGTAAATCATCACCTTCAAGTATTGTAAACAAATTGCTCAAAAGTATAAAACATAATTGCAAGACATATTTTGCTCTAAAACACTTTTATGTAAATTGGCAACCAAACAAAAAATATTCCAACATATGAAACTTAAAGATAACTTGTTTGGGTATACCCGACCCGGACCGAAATAACTCAAAATAAAAACCGATCAAATAACTTTCAGAAAAAGCAAATAAACTGAATAAGACAACCATTTAACACGAATTAACCCACTATTTGCTACATCAAACTACATCTGTCAAGGAGGAAAGTCTCGTAGATGATACTGAACCCGAAGATACTGAATTTGAATATACTACACTCGAATAGAAAATTTAGAAATCAACTTATTCGCACCAAGGTCCTACACTCCTACTCACCCTCGACCATGGACCTTCCAAGAAGAAACCGGGTTGGTCAAGAGATGGATCGACCCATTGGAAGATACATGATGTGCGTTTTACGTACTAGTTTTAAATTTATATTTTACCGAATTAATTACCAAAAACTGCATGAATATGAAAGTGTACCTAATCGTTTCGTAATATAGTTAATAACTCGGGTGTCGAACTCTTGGGAAACGGGAGCTAAACTGATTTTTATCAAATTAATCTAGAATTAACTAAAATAAACTAATTAAAGCAAATAAAGACAATTAAACTAAATAAATGCAATTAAATACTAAACTAAAGCAATTAATCTAAATTAAAGGGAATTTGTAATCAAGTTTCAAACTTTATGGTACTAAATGATCACTAACACTACCAAATACTCAAAAACAACCAAAGAGAGCAAAAAAAAAGAAGGAACTTTGTGGATTAAATATCAATTAAAATGCTTTCTCTCCCTAGATTTGATTCAACCCTTTTTAAGTTGGTTTTATTAATCAAAATTAATGCATTGGACAATTAATCAACACTATACCGATTCCTATATTGTTAGACTCTTGATCCGAGTATCCAACTTTCCTAATCATGCAATTAACTAATCAATTGGTCATTAAATCAATTAACTACACAATTAAGCATATTTAAGTTTGTATCTATCAAGATCTAATCCTTAATGATTGATTAAGTTACCAAATCATTCAATTAACACATGAAAGTCATCATATATCAATTCTAACACATTAAAGTTCCTATCTTGATTGTTTAACCCTAGGATTTGATCAATCACTAGTCAACACTAATTATTGGTCCTAATTAGCATTGATTAAAGTTAAATAAATGGATTGGTCCTCCAATTTACATTAATTCAGATTCTAAACATCTCAAAAACAGAACTAAAGCATGCAAGGATCTTTGATTAGACTTGAAAGATAAATACAATGTAATTAAAGTCATAAATATGTAAAAATTAACCAACTAGAGAGAGTTTCATTTACTCTAGGAAGAAAAACAGAAAAACCTAGCGTAGATAGATCATATCAAACTTCTGGAATTCAAGAATAAACATAAATAACATGAAAGAATGATAAAACCTAAAACAAAGCAATCTCCAAAGCCTTTAATCTTCAAAATAAAGCTCCAATCCTTCAAATCCGAACTCAAGCCTTCTGGGATGTGTTAATGGACGTATTTGGTAGAGTAATGGTGGAAGAAATCAAGTGGTTAACCCCAAATCAGATCTGGAAGTTCGTTTAAATACTTTTCTGAAAACAGGGTATCGCGCCGCGATGAAGAATTTTATCCCGATCCTTCTTCTTTGAAATTGAATATTTCTCGTTATCCTGACGCGTCGCGCCGCGACGGGTTGCTTTGTCGCGCCGCGACGATACGTGGCAATTAGATAAGCCCTATCCGGAGGACTTCATCGCGCCGCTACGAACAAGGGTGTCGCGCCGCGACCCCTGTTGTAGCGCCCGGTGACTTTTCCTTTTTTTTCTTGGCCTTGGGCCTTGGGCCATAATTATTTTCTTTTCTTTTCTCAATTCTTTCTTCCTTTTTCTTTTGGGCTCACTTATTTCTTTCTTGATTTCTTTATTTAGGCCCATTTATTTTTCTTAATTTCTCGGGCTAAATTCTCCAATTAATTAGATATTTCGCCTCTTTATCTTGCAAAACATAAAAGAAACGGTAAACATATCTTTTTACAATTAAATACACATTTTCCGGCTAAAACAAACCCGATATCGCATAATATTTATATATATTTAACGCGATATCAATACACATACCAGAAATGCAAAAAAAACATTTTGGCAACAATTTCTTGATTATTGAGTTTACAATTAGAAAGTTTAAAGAACAAATTAAAAGGAAGTATGGTTAATTTGTGATTTAATCGTTTTATGTAGTTTTTTTCACTCTTTTATATACTCTTTTTGTGTAATATCTTCAAATGTGTCTAGTAGCGGGTCTAAGTTATTAGAACGTTAAAAGGTAATTGTAACATATTATTGAGGTTGCAATTAGAAAGTTTAGTCGTTTCCTGTGTTATAGGGACTAAGCAACTTAACTTTATGTTTTATTGAATAGTTTAAAAACCTTTAATAGATTAGGTGTAAGTCAGATAAAGCAGCAGGATGCCCGTCTTTTTGTCATAACCGACTTGAGAGGTTGGTTATCACCTCTTCAAGTCTTCTATCTCATTATCTTTTGCCAGTTGTTTTCTCTGGAAAGAAGAAAACATGACCAAGAACTCATTGAAGCCTTCAAAGTTTGAAATTAGAAGAATCAATCCTCAATCAAAATTGCAAGTGATTAGAATTTCTTCCAATAGGTGTGTTCTTCATGTGTTTGTGTGTGTTCTTGAGTTCAAGTCTTGGCATTCAAGCTCAAATAGCGTATATAACACCGAGTCAAGTTACAATTGTATTTATAATCTGTTGTGGGATGATTTTGAATCTATTTAGGAGGGCGGGAGTGGTCATCCCTCCATCCAACACCCCAATTGCCACATCTACTTTTTCTCTTCTATCTCTTTCATCTTTCTATCTCAATGTGATTATCTTTTTATCTTACTAACATACTAACCATTTAGAAGAATAAGAAAAATTAAGAGGCTTGTAAAGACCTCATAATGTGGGGGTGGTGTTCACAAACTTTGAAAAATTCAACCCCAAATGAATGACGGGTAGACCACTCAGTTTTAGGCTATGTGCATTCAACTAGTGGGTATGGAGCTTGTTGGAACGTGGCATCAATCTACGCTATCGTCCCCTTCAGGCCTTCTTATCACTCTTAAGGGTATGTTTTAGCTAGTTCCCACTCACGTCATCTCTCCCTTTCTCTCTCTCTCTTATTCTCTATCTCTCCCCTCTCTCTATATTTATTCTTTTTTAAAAAAAATATAGAGAGAATGGGTGAGAGATAGATGTAGAGGTTAGTGGGATAAAAAAGAAAAATGATATGGTATTGATATAACAAGAAGAAGACGAGGAATGAATAGTCTTATGATTTAAGGTGTGAGTTTGAACCTATTGAATGTGCTATGGGCTTGTGAGCGTGGAAGATGATATTTTTACTTGTAAAGTTGATTCATCCAAAGCAAACATATGCTTCATTAACGTGTAACGTAGCTTCAAAGGAGTTGTACCTTCAGTTAATAAATCAAATTTATAAGTGAAAGAATCAACTCACTATGAGTATGTTATCGACTTTATTCTTTTACCGATTCCAATGCAAATTGTCTTTTTAGTTCCAATATTACGCTCTAATGTGTATCCATATATTTCAAAAGAAATGTTTATTTCTATATATTCTTCTACTTAATTGATTAATACATATGTTAAAATTAACAGATGATATGAAAAAAAATAGTATATTATACATGTTAAACATTGAATAAGTAGAAGGATGAAGTAGTATAAACGATAAGAATATATATTATTTCTCATATTTTAATACCATTTGGTATTTTAAAAGGGAGATGATTTGTACATAATTTTTTTATCACATATAATAATCATGACTTTTTTACCCCTCCAACCCACTAATAATCATGACTTTTTTTACCCCTTTAAGCATCGTTGTACCTTTGGGTTCATCTATATAAATCAATTTCTTAAATCTTACGTAGAATCATCAATTTTTTACGTAAAATAATCACCTCTCGAGATATAGTCAAAATAAACAACTCTTTACTAAACCCAAAAGGTTTAACCACAATAAACTCGAAAACATTAAAAGTACAACTTTGAATGAACACGCTACAAGTAAACAAAGCGTGACACCACCACCATCTTCAAATTTCACGATGTGGAAGCTGCTACTGAATTCTTCGGCATCTTGACTATCAAAACCGGACGTTTGATATTTTGCGCACAGTGATTGCTCACACTCCCAAGAAACGCCCTGCAAGTTCCACATTCATACATATCAACACCATTTTAGCTATCACTCAGGTTTATTGTTACACATGGTCTAAGGTTATGGGTTCAATTCTTGTCTTAAATAAATATAGAGTAGATTTAAAAATTACTTCCACTTTAAATATCATAAAAGGATAAATGAGATCCATAAAAAGTATAGGAAGTGATTTATATGCAACTATATTACACATTTATTTGCTTTTCTTATTTACATGCTTAACATAGTGCTAGACCGGTATCTGTACCGATTTTACCGAATATCGAAGTTGGTTAAAAGGTGATATCAAATACCATACCGAATATTCATATACGGTACCAACCACCTATTTTACCTAGTTAGTTCAGTATTAGTTCCAAATACCAATTTAACAATATTCTAAATACTGAGTAGCGAACCGAAAAGTTACAAGTTTAATTATGTAATCCTGTAAACACCTTATGCCGCTAGGCTATAAACGTTGTTAGTAAACTTTTTTTGTTGTGCTGCTTACTTATCACAAAATAGAAACAATGAAACACTGACCTCTTGATCAAACCGTAGCCATGGCTGCCCAGAACCACCATGTCTACAGCCATTTTCTCCGCCACATCGCAGATCACATCCCGTGCGTCACCTGTCTCCACCCTCGTCTCCACCTCCACATCTTGAAGCTCTTTGCAAAGCTTCTTCGCCTTCTCCATTACACTTTCTGCTACCTGGTTTCTGTACTTTTCCATCGTTTCAATTATATCCCGCGAAAACAAATAACCTAATTGTTTAAAAAAACTCAAATTCAGTGCTAGTTTGTGTGAATTTTTGGAACAATTAAGTGAAATTGATTATCAAATGAACCATAAATGCAAAAAAAAACCTAATTTGTTAATATGAATCTGGTTACCTGATCCGTCGAGAGCTGTGTACACGACTTGTGGAGGTTTGACGTAGAGGAGGACGATCGTGTCTTTGGAATTCACGATTGTGTGTTTGGAATTCTCGGCGACGACATTTTTCAGGCACCATGAGAGGGCGTAGGCGCTCTCTTCGCCTTCGTCGACGGCCACCAGTATCTTCCGGTCCTTCGTTGCCATTGTTTGATTGATTCGCTGCTGCTGCTGATGCTTCTTCTTCTTCGGTGACTGTGTGAGAGAGGAAAATGGATGGATATATATAAGTAAGTGTGGTCCCCTTGATATATAGGTGGTGGAGAAGAAGGAAATAGAGCTGTTTGGCGGCGATTCTGGTATTGACGGCGGTGGCAGTTCTGGTATTGACGGCGGTTAACTGATTTGCTACCGTGGTTTTCTTTGTTTTTTGACCCTGGTTTTGTTGGGTCTTTGTTTCTTGTTTTTCGAATTTTAGTTTTTTCTGTAAAAATCATTACAACTTACAAGCATTTTCTTTTTGTATTACTTAAAATATGGTTTAATTATCAAATATTTACTTACTTTTCGATTTACATAAAATTTGATTTTGAGTTATTAAATCATAAAATTTTGTTTACTTTCCTTTTTAACCATTTTTACCTACTAAACTGATATATATATCCAAATAACTCTTAAATCCTCTTTCAAACACACCAAAATACCCCTAAAACCCCTTCCAAACATGCCTCACTCACAAAACACCCTTACCCGCTTTCTCTCTGCTTCTCTCTCTAACCGTTCTCCCCGTCATTCTCTCTCTCTGTGTCTGCATCTCCCTTTCTGTCTCTCTCTCTCTCCCGGTCACTCTCTCCCACTTCAAAGATGTGCACCGCCTCCACCGCATAACACCACCATCGAACCTTTTCCAAACTCTCCCTCTTTGCCTCTCTCTCTCCCCCCATCACTTTTCTTCTTTCCCTCTTTCTCTCACCGTCACTCTCCCACTTCGAAGATGTGCACAGCCTCCACCGCATACCACCGCCATCGAAGCTCCACCGCATACCACCGTCATCGAAGCTCCACAGCCTCTATCGCATGCCACCGCCATCAAAGCTCCACCACATACCACTGCCATAGAACCTCCACCGCATTTGTGCTAATCATTTATGTCTAAATGTAGAAGCATCGATTATGAATTGGTTTGTGTAGATGTAGAAGATGAAGATTAGAACCAAATTATGTTTCTAACTCTGCAAATCGTTTATGAAAAAGATTATGTTCTTCATCTTCTTATGTTCTTCATGTTTGAATTTGGTTTTGTTTTCCAGATCTGTGCAAATCTTTTATGAACCAGATGATGTTGCAAATTGTTTATGAACAAGATTTATGAAAAGGATTAGAACCAAATTATGAAAAAGATTAGAACTAGATTATGTGGACCAGATTTGTAGAACCAGATATTTTCATCATGTTCTTCATGTTTAAATTTTGGATGAACATTAATTAAAAATATATAAAAGAAAAAGAAAATGTGTAGTTAGCCTCCTAAACAGGTATCAGGTCAACAAATGGGTCAAACCATAAAACTAATAAAACTTAAGGATTTAACTAGAAACCAAACTAAACTTTATGGTTAAACCATTTAAAAAACAACTTTAATGGTTATACCGAAAAGTAAGAGAAACTTCGATGATTAAACCATATTTCACCCTTTACATAATGCTCCATCTTCGGGTATAAATCGGCACCACCACTTTGTCAATAGAGCAAAATTTAGTGCTTTGAGGCTTCTAACTCCTAGCCCGGCTTTGTTTTTATCCGAAAGAATTAAGTTTCAAGACGTCCAAGCTTTTTTTTTCTCTCCATAAACGTTTAGAAGCAAACTTTCGAGTTTATTGATGGTATTTTGAGGAGCTTTAAATAACGAGAAGAAATATAAGCCCAAGTTTCCCAACACCGATTTAACCAAGACTAGACGACCTCTGGAAGATAGCGTTTTTTATTTCCATTCGGTTATTTAGACAAGAACTTGTTCAAAATCGGGTCCCAAGAAGCACATTTGTGCATAGAGACACCAATGGGAATCCCCCGATAAGTAATAGAAAAGGAACCCGCTTTGTAGTGAAATCTGTCAGCATATTGTATTACTTCCTCGCATTCAATACCCACACCCAGTAACATACTTTTATTAAGATTTATCTTCAAATCTGATGATAAATAGAAACCTCTCAGAATACGAATCATATTGAATAAATTCATGCACGACCAATCTCCTATGAATATCACGTCATCAACAAATTGCATAAGAGCGATAGATGGTCCATTCCTGGGCATGTTGACACCTTGAAAAATACCTTTTTCGCATGCTTCTTTCATCACAATATTGACGCCTCTTCCACAATGATAAATAAAACTGGTGCGAGTAGATCACCTTGACACACACCTTTTCACATCATAAACTCTTTTGTATGGGAGCCATTGACGAAGACCAAAATCGATGCAGAGTTTAAACATCCTTGAATCCACTTTATCCATTTTAATCCAAAATTCATTTGCTGCATGATATCTATGCCTTCTCGAAATCTATTTTAAAAACTATTAGCTTTCTTTTAATTTTCTTAGCCCGGGAAATAATCTCATTAATAATAATCGGCCCATCTAACATGTTCCGATCTTTAATGAAGGTTGTTTGCTCTTGACCAATCACCGATCCGATTACCATCTTTAAACGTTTTGCAAGAACTTTCGCCGTTGTTTGGTAGAGGATTGCCAACAAGCTTATTGGCCTATAATCTTTCAAGTATACTTGGATTTAGGAATCAAAGCAATAAAATATCCATATATATATATGTTAATATTGTTGCTACTTATCTACTTTTTACCCCTACATACTTAAAAACTATTTTTCTAAACCACATATTTAAGGATATTATAGTTCAAATATACATTTTTATTATATGTAACAAAAACAATGTTATGTACAACTGATCTCCCATTTGAAAATGTTGTTTGGACATATAGATGTAAGTAGACATGAGAAGAAGTGTAAAAGAAATGTTTGTGCAAGCCCTTTAAGCATCAATATACCTTTGGGTTCATCATATAAATCAATTTCTTACGTAGAATAATCACCTCTCGAGATATTATCAAAATAAACAACTCTTTACTAAACCCAAATAATGTCACCAAAATAAGTTTGAATACATCAAAAGTACAACTTTGAATAAACACGTTACAAGTAAACAAAGCGTGACACCACCACCATCTTCAAATTTCATGATGTGGAAGCGACCACTGAATTCTTCGGCATCTTCACTATCAAAACTGGACGTTTGATATTTTGCGCACAGTGATTGCTCACACTCCCAAGAAACGCCCTGTAATTCCACCATTTTAGCCATCAGTTATGTTTAGTGTTGTTCATAGCTTAAGGATAAATATAAATATAGATATAGATTTATGAGTCGTCTAAAAAAATGCATTCACTTTAAACATTATAAAAGGATAAATGATACCCATAAATAGAAGGACGTGATTTGTATACAACTAGATTATAACATTTCTTATCCACATGCTTAAAGGTATAATTGTCTAAAACCCCTGTCAATGAACTATAAGCTTTTTTAGTAAACTTTTTTATGTTATATATGAAGAAAAAAAAGACGCATATGAATGTCAATAAGAGTTGTATGACTGTTTAAGAAGAGTGGTATGAGTTGTAGAGGAGGTTGAGTGAAGATATCATATAGAATTGATAGAATTGGGTGGGCTCATCTCTTTTTCTTTAGTATTTTATTAATTGTGGACCCCATTTAATATAAATCTCTTATTTATTTATTTTTTTAATATTTTATAGAGTTTAATAAAGTATGTAGGTTAAATGATAAAGTTGTATGAATAATGAAAAAATGATATGCAAATCCATTATTAAACTCTTGTAGAGTGGTATGGATTAGAGATATTCTAACACTTACAAACCTATTTAATAAAATGTTGGTTAAAAAGTATTTGTTTATAAAACAATGGAACGCTGACCTCTTGATCAAGCCGTAGCCATGGCTGCCCAAAACCACCATGTCAACAACCATTTTCTCCGCCACATCGCAGATCACATCCCGTGCGTCACCTGTCTCCACCCTCGTCTCCACCTTCACATCTTGAAGCTCTTTGCAAAGCTTCTTCGCCTTCTCCATTACACTTTCAGCTACCTGGTTTCTGTACTTTTCCATCGTTTCAATTATATCCCGCGAAAACAAATAACCTAATTGTTTAAAAAAAAACTCAATTCAGTGCTAGTTTGTATGAACTTTTGGAACGATGAAGTGAAATTGATTATCAATTGATACCATAAATGCAAAAAAAAAAAAAAAAAAAACCCTAATTTATTTATATGAATCTGGTGACCTGATCCGTCGAGAGCTGTGTACACGACTTGTGAGGGTTTGACGTAGAGGAGGACGATTGTGTCTTTGGAATTCTCGGCGACGACATTTTTCAGACACCATGAGAGGGCGTAGGCGCTCTCTTCGCCTTCGTCAACGGCCACCAGTATCTTCCGGTCCTTCGTTGCCATTGTTTGATTCGCTGCTGCTTCTTCTTCGGTTAGTGTGTGAGAAAGAGAGGAAAGAAGGTGTTTGAATGAGTAGAGAGAGAGAGAGAGAGAGAGAGAGAGAGTCGCGTTGATATATAGGTGGTGGTGAAGAAGGAAAAAAAGCTGCTCGACGGCGGTTTCTGGTATTGACGGCGGTTAACTGATTTGCTTCCGTGGTTTTGTTGGGTCTTTGATTCTTTTGTTTTTTTTTTTTTCGAATTTTAGTTTTTCTGTAAATTAAAAAACCTAGCAAGCAGCAACTATCACACTCACTCATATGTCATCGTACCAATCTTGCAATTTGGTAACAGAGTTAATCCATACATTATAACTTTTAGACGTACATAATAAGGTAAAAACGTTAATGCATATGATACAAGTTAATTATGCACAAAGTTATTATATATGATATTTTTATTGTATAAGAATCAATTCTCATTGACTAGTTTAGTGATTTACTCCCGTCATATCAAAATTGAGACAACTACTACTTTATAAAAAAATTTCGTATATATCCTTAGAGAAGGTTCAGCCGAGAAATACGAGAATCAATTTTAACCGTTTATTTTGGAAAATGAAGTTCATGAATGAAGAGCTTGGGGGGATTGAGTGTAGCAGGGTGCATTAATGAATTCATGGGTGGGCAATCTAATTGAAAGAGGAGGAATTGGACGGCTAAGATTGGTTCTCGCGGTTCTCGTTTGAACTTTTGCCTATATCCTTAAAACTTGGTTTCTTGTAAAATTAAAATTACATCTACGTTTTTCTAAAACCCGTAAACATCATATATATTTAAATACTTGATTTGATTAAAACTAAACAACTTTAAAAAAAAGTATCTTTAAATTAATTTATAAACATAAAAATATTACCCAAAATCTCAATTTATTATGCCTACAAGATAATAGTGACATGCATATGGACCCACCAAAACATCATCACACGTCCCCCTGTTCCCTGGACCCCTCTATCTGTGTTCTTAACATATGTTAACACTACTCGTGTATACCGGGGCTTGGGTTGACATGTATAATATATAGGTTAGAGTTTAAGTTGGGTTGACTTGTGTGACATATATAAGGATTTGACCAGGGTAGAGTGATACACTCATACATAAATTGTGCAATTGTGCGGGTCAACATGCGAACCCGTTTAATATTTATAAAGATTTTTTTTCTTTTTTCATAATTCCGGGTTAGTGTTTGAAATCCTAACAAGTATAAATAAACAGGTCAGGCTTGGGCCATGTGTTTCTAACAAGCCAACTCGCGAAACCCGTAACACGTTAATTCGAACACGACACGATTATCACCCTACATGTGTGGACAGTCACCACCGAAGCCACATCATTGCTCTTCTCTAAAGATAATCAATAGGATATTTTTTATCAAGTTTTGACTGTATTAAATTTGGTGTGAGCAATATTAGTAACCAAACCATTACCAGACCGAATCTATTTGTCTGGTTTAGTCTTCGATCTCCCAATCTTGCAAAGTTTGGTGTCAATCCGAGCTAATCTAAAACCTGGTCATTCCTGAACCAAACAAGTGTATTACAGATAAAGATTTTATTCGTTTTTCACAGATCAATTTTATTCCATCAACTACTATTGTTTTTAATCTAAGCAAAAGATTAGGTATTAAAAAGTATGTTTTATCTCATGAAACACCACCATCATCATTATAATTAATCAAAACTAACTCAAACTTGAAACCTAAACAAAGAAATCAAATTAACCTATGTGCACACATTTAAATTGTAACTAGATTATTTGAATTTGTAACCCTAAACCCCAAATGATGTCAGCAGGCAAAAGATTTCAACATGTCTATGAGGGGAGAGAGAGAGAGAGAGAGAGAGAGCAAATATCTATGAGAAAGAAGAGATCAAGAATGGTGTAAACTTATGAGAGAAGGGAGATGGCTGAAGTAAGCTTGCAGATAAGATAGAGGTGGGAATGGTCTATATGAGGCACTCTTGTTTCAAATTGTATGGCATACTAAATGATGTACAAATGTTTATTGTGATTGTGATTACTACGACGCGATATATCTAGGGTGTAAAGCGTTGAAGTATCTTGAAGCAGACAATTAGTTCCACTAATGTGGCATGCGGTACTTCAAGCGTTCTTCCAAGCATTCTTGAAGCATGAAAGTTGGGGTATTTAGATGTTACAAGAGGGAGGAGAGAGTGAGAGAGTGAGTGAGTTTACTTCTAAACTTATTATATTACCCTATTATTCTTTCACAACATAACGATGAATTAAATGTAAGGCTAAACATTATGTTCACGAATTACACTTGTATTAATTGCGTTATCTTAAATTTGTGTTTATGTCCGGGAATGATCATTTTCGGGCGGACGAGTAGTATGAATAATAAACATTGTCAAGTCACCTAAACCCATCTAGGACCGTACCAAACAATAACACGTTTCCACAAAAAACCATTTTGACCCGTTATATAACCCACTCTTCTTGCCACCTACGCTCGTTTCCATTTGTCACATACAAGTGGAATGACGTTCAGTATATACGTACAACCATGTCAAAAGGATGCGAGCTAATGCATCAAAATCCGGAGGCTAAAGTATATAAACTCATGGCATTACATTATTTAGCATTCTCATTGAATTCTGTTATGCATGTTACAAGTGTGTGTTTGTACCAATGTAGCACTAAAAAAATTTGAAGTAAACTAGAAAATGATAAATTTATGTAAAATCTTCTCCTGATGAGATTTCATAATGTTATGGGGCTAAAAGTTCAACAACAAACCTGTAGGCCAGTCAAAAAAGAGCTTCAACATGCAGGAATATGAATCTTTATTTTTCGGTTTCAAAAGCCAAATCGAATATTTGATTGTACTCATCAACAAAGTGGACATCAAGACCTTCCTTCACGTTATGTGCAAGCTCGTCGAAGTCTCGTTTATTAGCCAATGGAAATATTATTGTTTTCACACCACTTCGTCTAGCGGCTATAGTCTTCTCCTTCACCTATGTTTACATAGTTGACAAATCAGAAAGGTTGGCTAGAATAATAATAATAATTTTGAAAAGCAAACTAATTTTGAAATATAGAATGTGAGCCTATGTGAAGGTGACTAAGGGGTTGTTTGTTAAAACATAATGATTAAGCACTGAATGATTCTATGGTCTAAATAATTCAAAGGCTCAGAATAAATCTGCCTCTGAATGTGACATGTTGTTTGATAAAGGTTCTAAATGAACAACCTGAATGATGCAAATTATCATTTTAACCTTAATAGTGATATATTATATTATAAGATATGATAGTTTAACAAGACAACATGTGAAAGAAGGAGTATTAGAATAAAATACTTAATGCTTAATAATTCAGAATGTACTTTAAGGTAGAATGATTCAGCAGCATAATGCTGAATCATTCAATACAGTCTTCATTCAGATGTAGCAATCAAACACACTTAATGCTAAATGATTCAACATTCAGCGTTGAATGGTTCCATTAAGCAGCAAACAAACAGCCCCTAATAAAATACTTTTAAGAAATTGTAGAGGCGGGAGATGGACAGATCAGGTGTGTTGAGTAATAGGCCTAATTGGGTTTGGGTTGCCACTTGAAACAGATTGTTTTTAGTGCAGGTTAAACAAGACCCGTTCGACCTGTAAACATCTTGTTTGTCCAGTTATTAAAAAAATTAAAGATAACTAATGCGTTAATTATGAATAAAAAGTCGATATCATTATATAACAAATCCAAAAAGTAGGATTCTTTAAAAACAGACTTCAGGCAACTTTCAACACGTTTGACCCCTCCCCTTATAGCTAACTTTTATTACCAAACTCGTCTCATGTTTTATGAAAATTGCGACATTTCCTTTTTTATGGCATGTTTAATAAACAAAATTACTTTCACGACCGTAGACATCATCATTTATTTTTTCAGAAAAGGGGGTAAATTATAACCAGGTAAAAATAGGAGACATACCCCACCAATTGGAAGGACCCTGCCGGTTAGGGTCACTTCACCAGTCATGGCTAAGTCCTTCTTGACATGTTTGTTCATTGCAAGGGAGAGTAAGGAAGTAATCATGGTGCAACCGGCACTAGGCCCGTCTTTAGGTGTAGCACCAGCAGGCACATGTAAATGAACCTTGGAATTTGCGAAAAACGGGTTATCATGGTCTTTTGTAGCCAATATTGCTCTTGCAACAGTATGAGCAATTTGGGCACTTTCCTTCATTACATCACCTAGTTGACCGGTCAACTGAAGGGCTCCTTTCCCTTCACCTTGCTCAACCTGTGTGGTCTCTATATATAAAGTGGACCCACCCATTGCGGTCCATGCAAGACCCATCACTACTCCTAATGGTGTCTGATCATACATCCGTTCAGCATGGAAAACGGGTTTTCCAACATAATCTGCAAGGTTTTTATCATCAACCAACACTTTTGTGGTTTCATTAGTTGCTTCATTATCCGTGTCCTTTTTGGTTCCCTCAGAATCCTTAAAAACCAGATGATATATAAAAACAGTTAATCAACTGAACTAGTAATGTAAAAAAAGCACCTTTTAAGTAAATTGAGTACTATGGCTAGCAAGTAAATAATTTCTTTAAAAGAGAATCTTTCTGATAAGTACGTAAACCGTAACATTCAAAATGGAGATTCTTAGAGTATAGATAAGTCCAACATTACAACAAATATGCAATTTGTTTATACTTATTTACATGACTCATAAAAATGTGTAAATTTTTGTCAAGTTGTCTAAACTAATAAAGTTGTAAAAGACGTTTGCATTTATAAGCACACAGAAATATACGCGTTCATAAGAAATTTGGCCCTTATGATTGTAGCTTAATTGTTGACACTTAAAAGCGTGCAAAAACATAAAATGTGTATACCAATTTTCCTAGCACTATGTGATCTTATTGTAGCTTACTAGTGTAGAGATCAATTTGCTATACCAATTTTCCTAGCACTTCCTTTTGAGTGTGACATAATGCTCTCTACACTTTAAAGTTCACGCAAAATTTGTGTTTTTGCATGCTTCTAAATTTTGTGTGGAAATCCTCACATGTTATACTTCTCCATATAAATGTAAACATCTTTTATGGTTATAGGTCTAAACAGCTTAAATGTGTACTTTTTTTAGTCATGTAAAAAAGTCTGCAAATCACATGTTTGTTCGAGTGCAAGGCACAATCGACTGATATCTCACTTGCAACCATCATTGCAGCAATAATGTAAAGTCTAGCAAACAATTTGTTAAACAACTATGTGATCTTGTTGGATCCTATTTTAACCTACACCTAATTTGGAATAATATTTTTGATGTTGATGTTAAAGCTAGTTTTCATGTTGACAATGTACAACTGAAATGCAAAGCAAGTCAGTCAGTGTTTGATAGATTGATATATAGTCATGACATTCATTGTTTGATTTACCTTTAAATCAGAAGCCTGATCATCAGGATGCTGTGTATAACTAGCTGAAACATTTGTCTCCACAACTTCAGCTTCTTCTGTATTGTCAGAACTGAGTTCATCATTGATCTCTTTCGACTCAGTTGCACCATCAGTTGACTCACTTCCTATAACTGAAGGTTCATTTTGTGCTCCTTCCCGAACTAGTTGTAAAGCAATCTACAAAAAAGTTGCATATAAGCCCTGAATACCACATTAGGTTTTCAAAGTGGCGTAAAAACAGCAAAGAGAGCATCCAGCTTGCAAATAATTATTCAGCTACACTATCTCAAGTAAATGCAGCAATGTTAAACATAAAATAACAATATATGAATTCAGCAAACCTTGCGGTAAATTTTCTCAATTTGTTTTTGCAGACTACGAACCCCTGCTTCTCGGCAGTAATTTTCAATCAAAGAAAGAAGAGCTGCATCTGTCACTTCAACCTGGAATATTTGCAAACAACTTTAACATCAAGCATTAAAGCATCAAAATTTGGTACATTTTACTAGTTATCTGAAAAAGAATATTCTTCATGCTTTCTAGATGACAACGTGAAAAAATTAAAAAATGGAATGATGTCTTCGTTATAATGCAAACGCTAGGGTTCATCTTGTTCTAACATAAATCCCTATCATGGAACCAACAAGAACGTAGTACGGTCTAGTTATCTATTTTAAGCTACACACACATACATCAAGCCTTTAAAATATTATGTTTACAATTAAGAAATAATGTAAATTTACAAACTTCAGAGAACAAACTTTGAAAAAAGGATGATTTTTCTTCAGCTGTGAAAAAATATTACGGCCCTAAAACATGGTTTTCCCACTAACTTTAACATAATACTTTTATATCTTACATTTGTTCAAACTAGAGGTTTTACGTGTATGTGTATCTACACTAAAGAAATAACAAATCAAGATACAAGATGTACATGATACCAAGTCTATTGCTTACCTGTATGCATATATTGTTGAGATAAAACTAAATACTGAGTAGCAATTTAAAAAAAAATCCATAATTAACAAGAGAGAAAAGGACCTGTTCCGGCTTGACACCACAAGCATCACGAGTGCTCTTTTCTAAATAATCTCGAGCAATATGCATTTTTTCATCAGTAATATAACCAGCAATGGGAATTATCTCCATTCTGTCCAAAAGTGGACCTGGTATTGTTTCCACTACATTTGCTGTACATACAAACAAAACCTGCGCCACAAATTTCAAATAATTAACATATTAGAAAACTCCAGTAGCACAGTTTTTTTGAACATCAAGAAAGCAATAATCCTCCTATAGGAAAAAAAAACAGTGTGTATATAAAACAATATAAAATGAATCCTTGTGCACACTTGATTATAATAGGGTAAATACTAGTTGACTTTTAAAATTTTAAACCAAGAAGCCTTTCAGCATGTTGAAACATTAATTAGACAGTTGAAACCAGTGTTGTAAAACTCGGCCTAGGTGGCCGAGTACTTGGGGAGTACTCAGAAATCGGACACCTGCCGAGGCGAGTCGAGGCTACTTGGGCAAATTACTTAGATTCGATCAGACTCAGTACTACTCGCCAATGGAAGTAAAAAAAATATTAATTTTTCAAAGGCATGTGGTATACATGCAACTGTATTGTTTAACCTAGTTTGCTCTACACTTCTACCTCTTCCGCTATTTCTCACGACTACAAAATCAATTGTCTCTTCCACTTTTTCTCACAACTGTCGACTATACGACGCAATTTGAAGTTTTCAACACTTATGTTTGTGTTTCTAACATATTTCTTGGGTTTTATGAACAACTATATTTATATTTGAGTATTTATGAACATGCGATATGTATAATTTTGAGATTTATATATAAAATTCCAATCCTAGCACTCCCCATTGACCGCTCTACTAACACCTAGCGAGTTTTACAACATTGCTTGAAATATTGAGTTATTTGGACAAACTGATATGAGGTCAAGAAATCTTGAATGACTATGGATCTAAAGATGTAACTATTTGAACTTGAATAGTACCAATAATTCACATAAGAGATTAGCTTATCTGAACAAAATAAGTTACACATACCAAAAAAAAAATTGTAAAATAGTTCACAAAATTATGATGGCTTGTGCACTTTGAAAATGGTAAGCCTGATTTCTTTCCTTGATACTAAAGAAATTAGCTTGTACACACAAGATAAGTTAGATATACCCAAAAAAATGTAAACCAAAATCATTACTTAGATATGTATGCTTGATAGCATTACTTAGATCTAAAAGAAACATGAGAAGAGTCCAAAATCATTATTGTCACTAACCTTTGACAAATCGATTGCAACATCAAGGTAGTGATCTAAAAAGTTAGCATTTTGTTCAGGATCAAGCAGCTCCAACATAGCACTTGCAGGATCACCAGCATGCCCCCTTCCCAACTGCAACCAAGATAAGAAAATTAAATTAAACAATTAATATTTAAATTGATTAATCATTCTAAAAGTTAAAACCTATTTCCAACTGCTCAAGATATAATTATTAATTGTGATCTAACTCACAAAGCACCTTAACAATCTTTAAAAAAATAGATTATACCTTGTCAATCTCATCAATAAGAACAAGAGGGTTTGCTGATCCCACACTTTTCAGACACTGGACCATTTTCCCAGGCATTGCCCCTATGTAGGTACGGCGATGTCCCTGGTACAAGTTTAAGATGTTAAAAATAAAGATAATACATCTAATTAAATGTAGCAATTTGACCCACTTGACTTATAAAAGGGTCGATTTTGGTTGTGTTTTATCTCAAATTGGACATATCAATAAGCTTTAGCCACAATTTGAATGGGTCAAGTGAGTTCAGAAGCCCAAAGTCTTCTTTTAAGGCGGACAACCAACTAATCACTTCATAGGAATGTGTATTTTATATTGTTATTAATGTAATAACATTGTTTCTTCATCTTAACTGACACATTAATTACTCGTAAAAAATTATAGACAATGAACAAAATAGCATTTTGGTTCTACCCAACTCATCCCATACAAAAAGTGACCTGTTCAACCCAGACCCATTTTGACTTTTATCCAAATCAACCAACCAGGCCATCTTGTTTTCAGGTGTACAACAGTGCTTGATACACTTTCCTGACCTTGATTTCAGCAACATCAGACAATCCACCAACAGAAAACCGATAGAACTTTCTGTTTAAAGCACGAGCAATTGAACGACCAATGCTAGTTTTACCCACTCCAGGAGGACCAGAAAGGCAAATAATTTTTCCTGCAACAAAGATGTACATCTTGTATCAAAGCCTTTTTAATTCAAGATTCATACATAAAAAAATATATAATGTAAGATAAACCTCGGTCTTACCATGGTGCCACTTTTACGTAGCATCTCCACAAAAAAGTAACTTATGTGTCATAGTTAAAAGATAGATGATAATTAGCTAACCTTGCGATGTTCCTCTGAGTTTTCCCACAGCAATAAATTCGAGTATCCTTTCTTTAACATCAGTCAAACCATAATGATCTTCATCGAGAACTTGTTGAGCCCGTAGGACATCAAAGTTTTCATCACTGAAGTTAGTTGGCAAAAGAAAAAAACAGCTTAATATCAGATTCACAACCACTCCTACTTACAAAACCAAAAGTATACGTATATGTAGCCAATGAATTACATAAAAAGATAGAAGATGAAAACTAGGTTCTATATACCAAAATATAAATGTAGCATGGTGTAGTGGATTCTCAAAATCTTATACATTCATTTTTCATCAAGAATAATCATGAAATCCTGATCAGTTTGAGCATGTAGTAGAAGCAAGAGCAACTAGCTTCTTTTACTTAAATTCAAAGAGACAATAGACACCCTATCCTTCACAGAACATACATGAAATTGTGATTTATAACTTTAAAGCTTCACAAGATACAATAAGCAATTTTTTTGTATTATAATAGTACTACCCTCTTGATCAAATAGAAAATATACTAACATACCTATAATTACCCCAGGGTAAGGCAGTCAACCAATCAAGATAGTTTCGTGTAACATTAAATTCACTTGAACTGGCTTCCAAGAGTTGCAGCTTTTTCAGTTCTTCTTCAATAACTTGCAGAACATGAGGTGGGATTTTCTCCTTGTTTGGATCAATTCTATCCCTAAATTTATCTGCAGCAAAGAAAAAAATGATTGTCAAAATCATATAAACTAAAGGGACATTCACATAAAAAGCAAGTTTCTATATTAAAAAATAGTTCTATGGTATCTCAACATAATATGCATTCACATCATATAAGTATGCATGTGTCTCTATATATTTTGATACACACGTATATATGTATAAAACCAAAAAAATTAACAGGAACTTTACCAGTGAGTGCTGTTTTGTCATCAGTCTCAAGTCCTAATTCCTGTAGCAAGATAGCATGCATCAGATTATATTCTGATAGTTTACATAATCATCTCATGTCACAAGGACATATTTGAATAAGAACATGACGGTAATATAAGTTACAGCAATAGAGAACAAAATAACTACAGATCAGATACAATAATTACCTTTTTGATAGCCTTATACTGCTCATTTAACAAGTAACGACGCTGTTCAGTGCTTATTTTCTCTTCAATAGCTTTCGCTATGGTTTCCTAAACCAAGAATAAAATTGAAATGTTAACAAAAACTAAAGAATTTCTTATAAAAGAAATATGTAATAAGACAGTACTAGGAGTTACCTGAATCTTATGTATCTCCATTTCTTTCTTTAATAACTCAAGACTGAGTCTCAACCGTTTGTACACCTAGATTGAAAATAATCTAAAAACTTGAGAGGATCATAAATAATTATGCTACTCAAGCGGAATCATATTCATCTATTTAACTTTCTCCACGGAAAAAGTAAAATATAAGATAAATTGGAATGCACCAAGAAACTGGTTACAAAATAAAGTGTAGGGAATGGATTAACTATCTGCTAAGTGCTAATTATGAAAAAAGATGTGCATCAAGAATAACTCTATGTTAAATAATTTGTCCAAACAGAAAATTCCAAACCAATTCCAGCAGTGGGCAAAAGTTCTGAGAAACTTAGACAAGAACCAGAAAACCGTTATAGAACCTTAAATGTGACTTACATCAAGCTCTTCAAGCACTTGCTGACATTGTAATTTGTTTGAACCAGATATTGCAGCACCAAAGTCTGCTAATCTTGGATAGTTAAAATCACCAATATGCTGCAGAAAGCATATGCAATTCAAACCAGAATGCAAACAAAGAAAAAGAAGTTAGTTCAGTAATATGATTATTGTTCTCGATGAGCTTGGAATTCGATAAAGCAGATATAAATATAACAGCCTTCTAGCTAAAAACTCATTATCAGAGATCCTGTATGAGAGCCAATATCAAGAGAAATTAGTGTGTATGATGCATTCATTTATGATTCTACCCTACAACTATAAAATCTAAATGTTACTGAAGACTTTCTATCTAGATTCACAGCCACCTGGTTCCTCTAAAAACTTGTGTTGTGACATTTCTATAAAGAATTCTAGACAAATGCAGAGATTTACAATCAAGTCATACTTCTTTATTTCATAATGGACTTAATTCTCTGACCATAAGCCTTCAACTAAGATAACAAACCTCATTTCCAACAATAAACAGTTTGATAAAGTAAAAGAGCAGTAAGTGAGCACATATAACAGAACAGCAAGGTTCTATGGTTTATATTAATTTTATATGATATTCATTTATGAAAAGGTGGATCCTAGACTAATGTCCATTAATTATGATAGCCCTACTTCAAACACCAATGGGGGGAGAGAGAGAGAGAGAGAGAGGGAGGGAGATCCAACAAGGGGTTAATATGGGGTGAGGGTGGGATGATTTCTTTTTAAAACTAGGTTGTCAGAGCAGATGCATTGAGTTCAAGCCTTTAACTACAAACTATATGCTGAGTAATAAAGCATTTGTGATATAAAAGTTGCAGTACTCTATTGATAAACTAATATTAACTATCGCTTTTTCACTAGACCTGAAATCTAAAATTATGATCTAAAATAGTTCAAAAGTTTGCTAGATGACAAACATTAGATGTAGTTATCAGCAGATCATATGGCACCTCTAGCAATCATGAGAGCATGTCCAAATCCCAAGTACCCAATGTGTGTGTTTTTACTCATAAGCTAGATACTCGTATAATTACCATCTGATGAACATAGATTCTTTTATTTCGAATTTTCGATCAATGTTAGATGTAGCCTTTTCTCCTTTTTTATAAGAAGTTGCTAACTCAAGGATAATTGTCCATCCTATATTAACACCATTTAAATATTATTTTACTTTTATCTTTTGAATACCAAAGACACACACACACACGCGCGCTATGACACTAATATGTGCCTTCATTCCAAAAGGTTCCAGTCTCTATACTATAATCCTGATTTTCATCATTATACTATTTCAACAGGCAACATGACAGCTTTAACCCCCAAATTATCTTAGGACAAGATCATGGATAATTAGATCGGTATGCTATCATACTTAACTTCATGCAACATTGATGTTTGATAATTATACACGATAGCCAAATGTTCAATTTATTTTGGTGTATTCAAGACTAGATTTGTTAAATCTTGTAAAAATATTTATGAATTCGCCAGAATCATCTAATCCTAGAGGTAAAATAAAAGCCATATTTAATATTTTGAACAAATGAAATTAACAGAAAACTGAACCTGATTGTACGTTTGAACATGATCCCTCCACAGAGAACTTGTCTTCAGAACATCTCTAAGGGTTGTTATGACTTCAAATGATGTTGCTTTTATCACATCATCATCCTTGTTATATGGTGAATCCTGGAATACAAAAACAAATTATTTAAGAAGAATCAAATATAGTGAGTGTTGCATCAACGAGTGTGATATTTATGGAATTATATTCCATCATATTTATTTAGTTACTGCATCTCCAAATATTTTAGAATAAGATCGCACAATACCTTCAGATGATCCACTTTGACCATAAGGGGATCTTCACTGACCTGTACAAGATGTAATTACTCAAGTCCAAAGAAAAAGACCATGAAAATGAGGAAAAATATATCTTCATATGGAGTGTTTTGATGCAATCAACTAATAGATGTAAAGAAAGAAAGCTTCCACTCACCATCTCTGTAATGCGAAGCCGCCTATGACCGATAAGAACCACCTGGTCTCCTTGAATACTTGTAATCTACTTAAAAAGACCAAAAATTGATGATGTATGATACAAATTATATACAAGCTTACCATGATTAATTAACAACAATTGCATCATAAGTACCTGAGCCAGGGTACCAACTTCATGGAGACGGTTAAGCAAATCTTTGCCCTTGAACTCATATATGTTTTTCTCTGCATCAGAACCTGTGGCCTCAGATCCTGGTTCATCTTTTACAAGAAACGCACCAGCATAAGGAGCCTGTCGTTTTCGACTTTCTACCAATGCAGCTAGTAGTTTAGGATCCTGTAAAGTAAAACGAATTATTAACTGCCTATTTTGAAAGTTAGATGAATACATTAATGAATATAAATAGCTACTAACTGAAGGAAGAAAAGAAAAACGAAACGAGCTTAGCAGAACTTTTACTTATAAATTAATTTACTTAAGCCCTTACAATTAGCATACTCTACCACGAGATGCATCACTTATGAGTTATGTAAGAAGTTCTCCTGATGAAACTATAATCTTATCAACTGCCAGAGAAATGTGATTGGAAAAGAAATGTGATTGGAAAATGTATAAAAAGGGCCTGTTTTTTACATGACCAAAAAAAATCATAGAACCATTTCCAACTACTATAATTGTACAACTAGTGATTCTCCAAAGAATTTCTAGATATATACTTATTTCCCTTTAGCTTTCTTTCAGATAAGGCATGGATCCATGGTTCTTGGATACAAGTATATACAGGTAAAAAGAAGTATCTACAGATTCTAAATAGTAAAAAGATAACAAAAACTGTATTCCATATCCAATCATTTGTACAGAAAGAAGTAAGATGGCGTACCTTGACATATATTGGCATATAAAACCCCGGAAACAAAGGTCTGTGTGGCAATGGCAATGCTAACACCTGCAAATAGGAAGATAGAATGCATTCAACTTTAATGTAAAAGGTGAAAATGGAATTCTATAGCTAGTATGCAGAAGACTAGAATTTGACAGTTTAAAGAAGAAATCTACATTAAAAAAATAACAAGAGGATAACCGTAAGAAAATCATCTGGTTTTTTAATAGCTGTAGGAACAATTGCCGCTGCAGATTTCGATTCAGCTTCTTCAATAGCTGACACTGACTCGGACCCAGATCCATCACTCGAATCCGAAGAGAAAAAAACTCTATGAAACAATTTAGGGTTTCTGTCACCTGTAGGAGAGCGCAACACTCTATGAAATGGCGAACTCAATTTAGTCCCATGGCGTGAATTAGAGTGTAAACAAGACAACCCTGTGAAAACCCGGGTTTGCTGCAAGCACGAAGAAGACCTTAAAGCCTTCAACATGAGGGTTTCTGTAAAGCGATGATGAAGAAGAATGGAATGCTGTAGAGGTCGCTGTGGAATTGTTAATTTATTTTTTGAAATTGAGCATAAGAGTTGATCAGTGTGAAACGAACGCCGATGGCATTGAGGAGCTTGAAGAACAAGAAACCATGGCGTTCAACGCTTTTGACTTTGTTCGGCCTAAAGCCCTCACTAAACCCTCCCTCGACGACCCGCCGCCTCGATTACCAGTAAGGGGAGTTTGGGTAAGTTTTTAATTTTTTTTATATATTTTATAAGCTTACTAGATTAGATACTCCTAAAATACACGAATTTGGTTTAAAACATAATAAATATTAAACACCAAAATAATTATAAAATATGAAAGAATGGAATCTGAAAGAATGACCGCTATTAGCAGACGGTCTCAAGGTCATAGTCCACCGGGACCACCACATTCCAACGACCGCTATTAGCACCTGCTGTAACATCCTCAAATCGGGCCTATTCGTGCGCTCCATTTGGTACGTGAATTTAGTTTAAAGAATTAAATGAATATATATGTTAAGTATTAATAGAAAATATGTAATTGGTCAGTTAAATGTGAATTTTAAAATAGTAATAAAAATAGATAATAATGATAAAATATTAAACGGTTTCAAACGAGGATTCCGAAAATATCTTCGTTAGTTGAAACGGTTTATCGGGTGTCGTGTTGTATGTTGAAAAGGGGAACAAAATACCCCAAGTGGATAATAAAGAACCCAAGGTCAGTCCTCTAATTACCACTTCACTGGCAACACACACACACACTCATACGATTACACACACACACACTCAACTCTCTCTTGCATCTTGTTCTTGCAGGAGAAATCTATCCAAGGTCATTCAAGAGCTGGAATTAAAGCACAATCAAGTCTCTAATATGTTCTTGATCTTCTATTCATCATCATCTTGTTCCTAGTAAGCTTATCTTCATCTTGTTCTTTATTTCAAGTTCTAGGTTAGAAATGGGCAAAACGAAATTAGTAACTAAAGCTTAAGTTTTTGGATTGAAATATGTTCTAGGATCATGTATTGGTTGTTTAAGGTTGATTTTATGAATTAAAGATGCTATCTTGAAGGAATTTTTTGAATTTGACTAAATGGGTCTTTAATGGTGATTTGATGATTCAAACTTGAATCATATGTTAAAAGCATGTTATGTTTATGTTTATGAACTTCAAATGATGCCCCAAACTTAGTGTATAACCTGGAAACAATTAAGAGAGGCTTGAACTTGGGATTGGATGGAAACACAGCATAACAGAGCTGTTGTTCGGCTGACTGGTTCGACTTCACGGCGTGAACATTAGCTTGTTCACGGCGTGAAGTGCTGTACAGGCTGCTGTTTTGCCGTTGTTTGATGCTTTGGGTACATGGGTTATGGTTTGATCGTTTTTAGCGCTTTAGGGGATATTTGGGGGTTAAAACTAGTGTAATAATACATGTGAATGTTGTATGATTATCTAAATGAAATGAATGTATGCAATAGGTAATTAAGCAAACGAGGAGAGCCAAATACCTAAATTGTGTTGCTTTAAACACACAAGGTGAGTACCGACTTTTATGACTTCAATTAAGGAAGGTTTGAATGCAAGAGACGTTATATGATTATGACATGCTACAATTTGTATTATGAAAGCCATATGTATGCTAGTATGATAAAGAATCCATGATATGCCTTGATAATTGATGTGCAAGACATTTACTTAAGTACATGTGCACATTTTGATGAATATATGTTATATGTATAAGCATGCATGCAATTGTTTCTGAAAAGGATTCTTGATGAGCTATCTGTATGTCCGGACTAACATGTAATTAAGGTCAGCTTCGGCTGGATCCAGTGCCTTCCGGCTAAGATTTTGCATTAACGGTACTCGAGTACTGTTCCTTTCAGCACTTGGGGTGAGTGCCTTAAATGGCTAAGCCTAATGAGCCTTGGCTCCTTAACGAGCACGGTGAATCACTTAGGTGATGAAACCAGCACGGATGGTAGTGTCTGATTCCCCCGGTGGTAGTGACTTGAGCCGGACTTGCAACCCGGCAATATAATTCACTCGCTGGATATGTCAGCACTCCGCTATATGATAGGATAACATTGTTTGCTTATTCCTGCTATATGACTTGCTTTATTGCTAATGACTTGCCTTATTGCTATGCATGATTGTTAGTATTCACTAGCTATTTTTAAATAGCTAATATTGTTGATGTCACCCCTTTTACAGATAAGGAATAGGCAGGCTTGGTGAGTTGGGGACACTCGTGGCTGATATACATGCCTTTTTGAAGGAACACCGCTTTTGGTATTATAATACAATGGTCGGTTTAGATTAATTTAACACCGGTTGGCATGTTTGGCAATTTTTGTATTGTATATCTGTATATACGTCAAACGTGTGTTTTTAAACTGCAATAGTTACTTGGGTTTGTCTGTTTGTTATTTAAAATTCCGCTGCATTGTTTTTGAAATTCGGTTAAGTTAACAAACAGGTAAATATTTAATTTACAAACGGACCCATGCAGTTTGAAAACTCGAATCTATACTGATTTTTAAGGTTTCAAATGCGGTGTTACACCTGCGACCAAAGCTTAGAAAATGCCATCATCGCCATCACTTCCCGGCTTTTAAGGGGGTGTTTGTTTTAGCTTATTTAGGACATATTTTTTGAGCTTATTATTTTTCGACTTTTGAGCTTATTATGAGTTACAAGAAAATAAAAATAGGTCAGACTCTTAAAAAACAAGGCTTTGTTTGTTTTTTAAAATAAGATCTTATTTTAAAGAAACGTATGCGGGATACGTAGACGTTTCTTATAAGCTTGTTTGTTTCTTCAAAGAAACGTCTGCGCGCCCGCAAACGATTCTAATAAGGCTGTTTGTTTTTTCGCAGATATAAGACCTTATAATGTTTTATTTCTGCTTATTTTAAGAAGCTAAAAACTACTAAAAACATAAAATAAAACATAAGACATTTATATCTTCGAAAACAAATAACACCTAAGTCAAAAAAAGCGAGCGAATGAGAAATAAGCCCACAGAAAAAAACCGCTAAAACAAACACCTCATAAATCAAACCGAACCGATCCGAAATTTAAAATTGAAGAGATGAAAACCGAATGTTCAAATCCGGTTCGGTTATGATTAGACTAACCGGTTTGAACGGGTTGGACCCACTAACCTATCCGGTACCATTTCTTCGCGCAGTCTTTCTTCGAAAAATCAATCGACAAAAAAACTATCATCTTCGTGAGATTCTGGCGTGGTGTCAAATCGATATTCGATACCTTGCTTCAAATCCGTAGATCAGTGATCTTGTAAACAATTGACAATCAACAATCGTCAATCAGTTTGATTAGTAGCGGTTTTAGGGTTATCATCCGAGGGTGTGTAATGGATTTCCAGAAGAGGAGATTCCAACTTATCGGTTTTGCTGTTGGTGTAATTGTCCTCAGTTTCACAGGTACACTTAACTATTACATTTTTCATCCTTTGTTTGGATTACAATCTTCAATTTCTATTAGCCATATGCATTTTCTTGTCTGATTTCTCATATTACTAAAATCAAGGAAAAGATGATATGAATTGCATAAACAGATACCAAATTTTGTAAAACAAGTAAGTGTTTATGTGGTTCTTATTCATGATTTGTAAAAGAAAGGGTTACCATTCTGCCTTTGAGGTCATACTAACTGATTTCTGCTTTGAAATCTATACTTAAGTTAGAGAAAGACTTAAATAATTTTACACACTCTATAATCTGGTTGCAATATCAGGGCTCACCAGTCAACATCTATAATGGAAATTCAGGCATTATACTTTTTGTTTCTGTTATTAGTTTTTTGCTTGAGATATCTGTGTTGTAACAATCTCTTATATACATAAGCAATAGATGTTACTGTATTTGTGATTGAATATCAGGGTCATCTAATAAGGAAGGGATGGTAGAGTTGGAAAGGCAAGTGATGAATACCACAAGATTATGTACTTTTAGTTCTTAACATAATTTGAAGGGAAAAGGATGTATGTTGCTGCACTGCTGCAACACCTAAGTTAGGTGTTGCCACACTCACCGACCTCTTTAATGAAGGGTAATTACATTTCAGCATTTGCTCATTAAAGAGGTATGCGAGTGTGGTAGTACCTAACTTAGGTGCTACTAGCAGCATATATCTTAATTTGAATAGGTTCTGCGTTTGAGAAGTCCTAAGGTCGACATCAAAAGTCCAAGATTTCAAGAATTTATAGCCAAGATCGAGGTTCTTGCTTCTTTTAGTATTTCGGGATCCTTAGCTGTACAGTTAAGTTAGTCACAGATTGGAATGAAGGGGATCATATTAGGAAGAAAGAGATTTCTTAATTATCTTATATTAGTAAGAAAGCGATTTCTTAGTTATCTTATAGTAGGAAGAAAGCGATTTTTTAATTATCTTCTATGGATCTAATTTGATGTTTAATTTGCTTGCAATTTTGGTAATCTATAGTTTTTAATGTAATTATACCAGCAATAAAGAAAGTGATATTTATTTTAGTGGTTTATTACTCCCTATGTCTTGTATCAGGTGTCCAGTTTTCTTTTAACAGCAGAAGTGTCCTTGAAAATGAAACCTCAAATCTGTTATAGAGTTTTTTTTTTAGTTTCTAACAATTGTGATGATATTAAACTATACAAGTAGCATTACAACTAGGAAAAATGTCTTTTATGTAAAGAATTTATAAGAAACCTGAACCTAAGAACTAAACTTTGACATCTGACGGTCAAAATAGGAATCTAACGTGTCATAAAGTAGGAAAGGATATTTCACTATGGCTGTGTTTGACCGAAATGGCTGGTAGCGAGAGTTGAAGGCTGATTGCCGGAAGTAGAAAGCTAGTAGTTGGAACTTTTATTCTGGCTATCAGAGGTTATTTATGTAATTTACATATTAAAAGCTCCTAAAAGCTACTTCAAGTAGCTTTCCGTTTTGAAGCGTCTTTTTTTCAAAATAAAAGCTTTCAGCTCCATATCCAAACGAGACTGAAAGGAGTGTAGTTCTTAGAGGTAGTCAGCATGTGAAGAGGTCTATGTTGCTAAATAGATGATAGAAATTTAAATGTGCTTTTACCGAATAAACCATAAAACATGCCTTCTAGTTATTAATTTTACTTTGAGCAATTTCCTCTTTTTTAAAGCTCTAATCTATCCGTACTAGTTTTTCTTCATTGATGGGTTGGTTGGGTCGTGTAAAGATTCAATATTGGCCATTTTTTAGTAAGGGTAGTATGCTCTAAGTTGGGTTGACTTGCAATCACTATTTTCTTCATCTTTTAGATTCGTATATAAAAATTATGATTACAAAAACAAGTGCTCTTACCACAACAATTTGAACTTTGAATAAAAATGAGTTAGGAGGTTGTATGCATTAGAAATAGAGTAATAGACCATGGTCGACTTTCGACCTATTTTCCTTTTAGCGAATTTTTTTAACTTGATCTGTTTGAGATAAAACACAACCCAAATCAACCGATTAGTTTGTAAACTAATTGCTTTTTTTTTTCTTTTTCGTAAACGAATTGAAATTAGCACCTTTATGAAAATAATTTCCTGACAAATTCCATATTTATCTTAACTTTTAGCTGAAAAATGTAGACAGCTGGTTGGAGAAACCGGTTCATCCCAGAGTGGGAAGTTTACAATCTTCAACTGTTTAGACGGGGGTTCTGGAACAGTAGCATGTCTGGTAAAAGAAGGCATAAAATTGTATACTTACAACATAAGAACAGTGCATGTTGAAGTAGCAAGAAATAAAGCAATAGAAGCATCATTAGCTGAAGCAATTTCACAAGGCATGGAAGCCAAAGCTGCTGCCAAACAAGCCCAAAAAGATGGAGCAAAAGCCGCAAAATTGGCAACCAGGAAAGCCAAACGAATCATAGGCCCTATTATTTCGTCTGGATGGGATTTCTTTGAAGCCATGTATTATGGTGGAACAATCACAGAAGGGTTTTTAAGGGGCACGGGAACGTTATTTGGAACCTATGCTATTGGGTATGTAGGGGAAGAAAGATTTGGCAGAATCGGGTATTTGGTTGGAAGCCAATTCGGGAGTTGGATCGGTGGAAGAATAGGGCTGATGGTTTATGATATTGCCAATGGTGTCCATTTCTTGTTTCAATTTGGTCAAACAGAGGAAAATGTAGAAAAACAGGTTGACTCGCTTCAGTTTGATCAAACAGAAGAAAATGTCGCAGCAGGAAATGATTACGGGGCTTCTTTTCTTGAAAGTATTATGGGTTATGTTGGTTCTTACATGTCTGAATCTTCTACAGATGTCAACTCTGAAGCTTCTGTGGAGGCTGAAGTTTACGAGCCTCCTGCTTACGAGAGCTTCGAGTATAATGAAGAACTTTGATATGGTAAATGCAGTTTGTAGTTTCGATACATCATTTATCATTTTTAAATACTTTATTGTTTGTGTAGTAAATTTAGAGTAATTCATTAAACTCCATGCATCTAAAGTAAAGTTGAATCTAGAGACCCTTGGTTCTATATGTGCATAGAAGCCCTTGGATAATTGGATTGTGGGCATTATAGAATTCATACAGCTTTGATCGTATGTTGCTTTTATGGCATATTTGCTAAAAAACGTGTTAAAACTTAAAACTCACATTAGTCTCTGCTTTACAGTATAACGTGCAAATGCAATATTCTTTCGCACAAATTTAACTTTAATTTCTTGGTTCTGTATATTTGTATATGCCCTGGATGGCTGGACTGCAGGCTGCAGTTCATATGGCTGCAATAGTCTACGTTTTAACAAAATATGGTGCACCTTTTAGGAATGTTTTTAAGCCTGCAGTAGTCTCTGTTTTAAGATGTTACTTGTTAATTGTAATATTCTTTCTGCAAAAATTTAGGTTAAATTACTTCTTTTTCACTGTCATATCTTTTTTATAATTTGAATTTAACTTATTTTCAAGAATGGTTCAGAAGTTGTACATTGATCATCTGTTAACTTGTTTCCTTACCAATCTTCTCTTTGATGTCTTGGCGTCTTGCATACATACCAATTCGAGATGACTAACGAGTTAATTTATTATTTCACTCCATTCCTTTTTTCGTATTTATATATTTTTGCGGTTTCCTTCGTGTTACTTATATAGTTATGAATCTATGCATGTATATGTTATTCACTGTTTATGTAAAACACTAAAACACTTCATGATATGCTATGTAAACAACTTTTACTAATAGTTATATATGCATGTATATGCTATTAATGAAACCATAACTGTAGTTACACCCTAAACTATTGAGATTGCATATTGTAGTGAATGCCTTTATCTAACTGTATTGTATCAGATACATTACAGTATCCGGAGTGGTCACCCTTCATCACACCCACCTCACCACCACATTTTCACTCTTATCACTTAGCATACCATTCAGTCCCATAATGGTCACTCCCTACCACACCATATTTTGGGACCCGCCTTATTTATTAATTTTATATTTAATTATACTTGATAAAAAACAAAAAAAAAGAGTGGAAGAGAATGAATCCGGGCCCACAAACATCAACCACATTACCTTTCTTGATGTGAGAAATACCACAAGGCTGCTCCCTCAACGCAGCTATGGAGTGGATTTACATTCTATCCACGGCGCTGTCCCACCACACACCCTTATTTTCACACCCATAGCATTTACTCTTAGTGGTTGGCGGTAAGTTACATAACTAGTTGGTGCCTCGACATCCGCGGAGATGTATTCGCCTATTCGTAAGCATTTTAGGGATAAATTTATGGAATTGCAACAACGTTTTTCCCATACAATAATATGGTACCCGGATTTTTTTACATATATAGTCATTAATGTTTTAGTTTACTTTTCAATACTCAATATGGTATCTAGAGACATACTTGCAGGAATCTCGCTGGACTCTATAGATTCCCATCGGATTGTGCATATTCTCGCCATAAAATGGTGTTATGGCTTAAGGGTGGTCGGGGGATGTCTGGTGGTTTGGTATAAGTAAAAAAAACTATTTTACACACGTAAAACTCTTAAAAAAATGGTAAGACGTTGGAATCAACGTGATATGCTAGAAATAATGGTGTTCTTCACTTTAAAGTCAACAGAATTGGTTCTCTCGAAGGTCTTTTTGAAAATCGGTTCTTTCGAAGAATTAGTCGAAAAAACAATCAAATCTTGATAAAGAACATTAATTTCAAGTTAAAAAGGTCATCGGAATGTTGCATTCCGGAAAACTTGTCGGAGAAGATGACTGAATAGAAAAACTCATCGGAAACCAGAAGTACTATATTGTAACATAAACTAAAACGTGATTATATGTGTAAAACAAATGCTTTAAGTACCATATTGAAAACATTATCGCACTTTCATACCTTTAACTGTACATTTTAATATACCCAAATCCATCAATTTACAAGTAATGGAGGAGGTTCATTTGAGAACCGTTTTTATTGCGAGAACCGCGAGAACCAATCTTAGCCGTCCAATTCCTTCTTCTTTAATTGGATTGCCCACCCATGAATTCCTTACATGCACCCTGCCACACTCAATCCCCTCACGCTCTTCATCCCTGAATTCTATTATCCAAAATGAACGGCTAAGATTGGTTCTCGCGGTTCTCGCAATAAAAACGATTCTCAAATGAACCCTCCCCTAGAAGTAATAACCATAATGAAACTGTTAGCATAGAAAGAAACTACAAGAGAATAACATGTTTTGTCTTCTTGATTGAGACCATGTTTTGGTGATTAACATTAATCATTTGTCTATATCTAACAATTCATATGAATATGTCTTTAGTCAGTTATTTGTCTAACTGTACATACTTTGTCCAAAACAAAAGATTTCAGTAAAATCTTGATTATTATCATCTTTTGCTAAAGTAGATAATAATATAGTAGATGAACGAGGGTTGCGTATACGCGCTTTGCTGCGAATCTGTATTATTCGATTATTTATTTAACGACTAAGCACACATACGCTCAAATAATATTCCTAAATTTTATACCTTTTTCATTTATGAGATTATAACCCATTTATACGGAGAATACATTTTTAATACATCTGGTATCGCTAGCCTATAAAAATTTTAAAATGTTTTGATTTCTTTTATCTTTAGGTTATTAAACCTTGTTTATCATTAAAAATTTTAAAATGTTTTGATTTCTTTTATAAATTTTTATATTAAAAAGCATATATAATATTAAACAATAAAATTTAATTTAATTCATAATTTCACTTGTCCATCATATCATAATTAAAATGAAAACTTATTTGAACCGTAAAACTAATTTAGAGTAGGCGTAGTGGAAACGTGATAGGCGGTGTGGTGCCTTCATTGCGCCGTAATTTAGCTTCTTTTCACACCCTCACGGCGTAATACAAGATATATCGTTGAGAAATCCACGCCGCCAAAGGCTATGTGGGGTGGGGGTGTAGTGGGGCCCAACTTCTCCATTCTCTCACTTTTTTTCTTTTTCAATTTTTAATAGGTATTAAGTGGGTCCTAAAATTTGGTATAGTGAGGAGTAATCACTACGATACTGAGTGGAGAATTAAGTGGTGAAAAAAACTGACTTGCCGGTATGGTGGAGTGTAACTACTCCTTACACTCTTACATTATGTTAAGGTTTTTTTAGAAATAAATTATTATTAAAAAATTAAAATTATTTTACACTATATATATATATATATCATATATATAGTTATTAATATTTAGTAAAAAGGTCATAAAAATATATAAATACTGTGTAATTAAACTTTTATATATTAGGTAGAACTACAACTAATAACAACAGAAATGCTATTATGAAAAATATATAACTAAAAAAAACTATCTTCTCATTTAATAAATTAATTTTAAAATCGATTAATTAAATTTTGTATAAATTCCACAAAAATATAATAAGTTTGGTCTAAAAATTCATAATATGCAATCATATTATTTTCTTACAAATAATACAACCAGTTTTTCAGAATATATCATTGTATGTAATGTAACCTGTGACAGTTGAAAATCCGTCAAAATGATGTCTATTAGAAAACATTTAGTGACGACCTTTTTTCTAACTAGCACATCCTCTAAAACGTCATTTTTCTTGGTATAATAACAAAATATGTAAAGTTGGATATATAAATTTTGATGGTTCCATACACTAAAAGGTATATTTTGAGAGTTTAATATGTTAAAAGACAACTTTAAAAGTTAAATACAGACAATAATAAAAATGCAAAATATGTAAATTTAAATACATTTTGACGAACTAAACCCTAAATAATAATCCAACGTCAAAAGTTTTATGTTTTGTATATTTGATGATGCTTAGAACTTGTCAAGAAATTGACACACACACACACACACACACACATATATATATATATATATAGGCAAAAGTTTAAACGATAATTGTTTTTCGTATGAGAACCGCGAGAACCAATCTTAGCCATTCAATTCCCCCTCCTTCAATTGGATTATCCACCCATGAATTCTTTACATGTACCCTGCCACACTTACTCCCTCACGCTCTTCATCCATGACTTCCATTATCCAAAATGAACGGTCAAGATTGGTTCTCGCAGTTCTCGTACGAAAAACAGTTCTCGTTTGAACCCTCCCCTATATATATATATCCTCTCTCTCTCTATATATATATATATCACCATCAATAAAGAATGAACACACGTAATACACTAAAGCTACACATGCGCATAAAAAATAATTACTACTTTTTATATATTATGAAAAATAATATATCCTTTTATTATTTCTTTCTACTTTATCCTCCTACTTACCATAATATGACATGTGAATCTACTAATTCTCTTTCTTTACAACCTTCATTAATTATGACACTTGTGTTAATCTTGTAAGTAACAATATAGATATGAAGAAATAACAGGAGGATACCGGTATATCATTTCTCATATATTGTTGTTAATTACAAGTAGTAGTGTGAATGAGGCAATGTGAAAGCATAAGGATAAGCATCTACCATCCAAGGTCAATATGCAATTGTGCGCACAAGCTAGTTAGGAGTCTATAGAATTTATTATTGGCTTTTGAGTTTTTAATGTTAAATGGTACCTTAAAGTCAACAATTTTTTTTATAAAACATTTTATATTTTTCTAATGTTTTCTACTTCTTTAAAGAATTCAAAGTATCATTTTAATAGGGAGCTGATCCATATATAACAGTTTTTATCCATACATAACAAGGTTCAGTATTTATTGCATATGATACAATTGATGATGCATAAAGTTGTATATGACCAATTTTATTATGTACGGATCACCTACATTTTAAATACTGTGTTTAATAACTCCACATCTATAGAGAGGATTGAGTTTTCCACCCATTATATAAAACACATAAGGCCTTGCAGAGCGGGTTCATTAAACCTTCGGTATGCCTACTTGGTATTAGGTACCACACATAGTACACCATCCCCCTTGCTCGGTACAAAGTTTTTTCTTTTCTTTTTTTGTGGTTCTCAACATTTGAATGCCGAAGGAGAGAGAGGGATAGAAGAGAGAAATAGAAAAGAGATGAGAGAGAAAGTATTTCTCTTTAAAAACCTGTAAAATATGTGAATTTCATGGGCCGAAGCATGAAGAAAATAAAATAAAGTATAAGTGACATGACACTTATTTGACATTAATCATGAGAAGTATGTGAGTGACCATTACTCATGCTCTAAGAACAAACATAGTAATAATTGTCATGAGTGCTTGTCACATCAACATGGTAACTTATGACTATTTCATGACTAACAACCATAGAAATAACCGTCATAACTATCATCACTAGCCACCATATCATCACCCATTTTATTTTAATATCTCGTTACCTAATGTTTGCATTAACAAAAAATCAATAACGATTTGTTTAACCTGTCATTGTGACGATGAGCTCCAACGACGTCAAGTCGTCAAGCCATTGACGACATCACCCTAGTAGACAACAAGCCGATAACGTGCATGACTATCTTCTTTCACCTCGTCATTGTCCTCGATAATGAGCTACTAGTTGTAGTCTAACAAACTATGATAATTAGCCGTAAGGCCCCACCACTTGGAAACATAGGTCCACAACAATTTCCCAACTTTGTAATGCACAAAAAGATGCTCATCTCATTAATTTTCTTGTAAATATATATATATATATATATATATATATATAAATAATAAACTTCTAATCTACTCTTAACTTTTGGAGTTTTTTTTTGGGAGTCCTAGTCCCTACGCAAGGACAAAAAGTTTATTTTAAGTAGGGTTGACTTTAAGATAGGTTAGTAAAATAGCCAATAGGCTATAAATCTTATAAATTTTATAAATTTGTGTAATTAACATATGTCAATAATGGGCTTCTAAAGGAAAGTTTTAAATCTTATTATTATTTCTTTCTATTTCATCTTTATACTCACCATAAGATAACATGTGTAATTTACTAATTCTATTTGCTCACATTCCCCGTTCATTTTGGCAGTTATGTTGATCTTATTAGTAGGAGAATAAGTAAGACGATTTTATAAAAGGATATAAAATTTTCGTTTCTAAATTTTACGAGACAACTACATATGATTTTGGGAAAGACGAACGTTTGTCGATAACGAATCAAACATATTTACTACTAATTACTAATACTTTTATTAATTTATTTGAATATATGTACGGTTAATTTGACATTTTGATCAAATGATCATGATTTTAAATAACTTAGTAATCAAGATTGGAACTTCATCAAACATGACAAAAAGGGTGTTGTATAGTAAGTATCATATATTTATTGTATGTACAAGAAAATAAATTTGATGTGACACACACACACATATATATATATATATATATATATTAGAATGGATATTCATATAAAACAATTAAAGATGAAGACAAAAAAAGTGACAAGCCCTAAATGTTGTGTAACATATACGAAAAATACATGTGATGAAAATTTCAAGGAAATTGAAACTTCCACGACTAAATCACTACGAATCTCCACATATATTAAAATTATAAATAAATAAATATATAGCAAAATTGTAAAATTAACCTATTAAAATTAATTGTTGATATAAATAATGGTAGCTTTGATGCAATACTAATAATCTAATCTAACGATATGTCTAATCTATTTAGTGATTGACATGTCGATCTCGTATATATTCTCTTTCATAATATTTACCATTAATTTTGTAATGCGTCATTATCTCCTTTTTAGGCATACATTTAGATACATATTTCCATCATTATTATCTTGCAATTTTTAAAAATTATATTCTTGTTCATAATGAAAGCAAATATATGTAATAAAACAAATATATAAATATGCAAGTAAGTAAAAAGTTAAGGGAAGAGAAATGATGACAATTGAGGTATAGTGGTTCAGTTGGATGTTAATGAATCCAACCTACGTCCACTCTTTGGCTTTCAATCCACGAGTTTTCTTCAGCAACATTGTTTCTCTTAAACAGAAAAGAAAGAGGCACAACGTCTCATTAAAAAGGTATTAATCATCTTTATGCCGTTTCACTAATTTTTTAAGGTAGTGATCACTTTAAGCAACCTATAACTAAACAACAAACTCAACACCAAGAAGGTGGTTACAATAAACACCAAACTCGTTACAACTACTTCTTTATAAAGAACTAAACAACAAACTCAACACCAAGAAGGTGGTTACAATAAAAGTTGTTCTTCCCTCACAATAAATAACAATAGAGAAAATAGATGTGTATACGAAGCTCTCTTTCTCTTATTCATCTCTTTCCTTTTGAGTTGTTTTTCAATATATGAATTCTTATTAACAACGCAAGAATCATATTTAGAATATGTCCGGTACTCATTGACAACTTTACTCAATATGTCTGGATTTACCCCCTTAAATATAAATCTGAAACTTTCCTCAACCTTACCAAATTCCATAAACTTATTCTCACCCAATTCAATCGAAACATAAAATCGTTTCAATGTGATTTACGGGGGGAATTCGATAACAATGAGTTCAAAACTTTCGCTTCAACCAACGGTCCCGTGTTCCGTTTCTCGTGTCCTCAAACCTCACCTCAAAATGGAAAATCCGAAAGAATGATACGTCGTCTTAATGACATTGTTCGTGCTCTCCTCACCCATGCTCACCTTCCACCAAAATTCTGGGTCGAGGCCCTTCATACCACAGCGTACCTCCACAACATTTTACCTACAAAACGCTTAAAATCTCTTACCCCCACCTTTGCACTATACCTCTGACATCCCACCTATGACCATTTACGGGTTTTCAGATGTGCATGTTACCCAAACACCTCTGCCACTCAACCTCACAAACTCCACTCTCGATCTCTCCGCTGCATCTTTCTGGGGTACCCTTCCAATTTTCGAGGCTACCGGTGCCTTGACCCTACAACCGGCAAAATCATTCTTTCTCGACACGTTATCTTTGATGAGGCCTCCTTTCCCTTCGCCACCGATACTCTCTCCAACTCTTACACTTTCCTTGATGACCACCCTATTCCCCCACCATTCTATTCCAATACCGATACACCACCACCACCACCCTCTCCACCGTCACCACCACCACCACCCTCCCCACCGTCCCCTCCATCCCCTCCATCGCCACCCCCAAACTAGCCCCCCACGAATACACATACCATGACCACCCGTGCCAAACACGGAATCTTCAAACCCCGCCAACCCCTTAACCTTCATACCTCCACCCAACCCCCCATCTCCCCTATCCCCTCCACCTACGCTAAGGCTATCCAGGATCCTAATTGGTTAGATGCTATGAACAATGAATACTCTGCGTTATTAGAAAATAATACTTGGTAGTTGGTACCACGTCCCACTGACCGCCCAGTTATAAGATGCATGTGGTTGTTTAGACATAAATATCATGCGGACGAGACTCTTCAACGTTATAAGGCTCGCTTGGTTGTTAATGGAAAATCGCAAACAGTTGGGATTGATTGTGAAGATACGTTTAGTCCAGTTGTCAAACCGGCAACCATCCGCACTGTTCTAAGCCTTGCCATCTCTAGGTCTTGGCCAATACACCAACTTGATGTCAAAAATGCGTTTCTACACGGGGACCTTCAAGAAACGGTCTTTATGCACCAACCACCGGGATTTGTTGATAGAAATGCTCCCACTCATGTTTGCCGCCTTCGTAAGTCACTCTACGGGCTCAAACAAGCCCCTAGGGCTTGGTACAACCAGTTTGCCACATACATCACAAAAAATGGCTTTCGGAGTAGTGCATGCGACAACTCACTATTTATATATCGGCACGGGTCTCATACTGCTTATCTTCTATTATATGTCGACGATATAATCCTTACCACCTCGGACTCCACCTTCTTGAAGTCCATCATTGCGACTTTATCACGGGAATTTTCTATGACGGATCTTGGTGTGTTACATCATTTTTTGGGCATTTCTGTCAAGCGTGACAAACATGGGTTGTTTTTATCCCAAACACAATATGAGCAAGACATTCTCCAACGGGCCTCCATGATCAATTGCAACCCATGCAATACACCCGTGGACACCTCAGCAAAACTTAGTGCTACCGCTGGCACACCGCTTCTCGATGGGACCCTCTATCGCAGCCTGGCCGGCGCCCTTCAGTATCTCACATTTACCCGGCCAGATATCTCCTATGCTGTACAACAAATCTGCTTGTTTATGCACGCGCCTCGCGACTCGCACTTTAACTTCATGAAACGCATCATCAGATATATTAAAGGCTCCATTGATTATGGCATACGCATCACCGCATCTCCCAGTCACACTCTAACAGCTTATTCTGACGCCGACTGGGGTGGCTGCCCCGACTCACGATGATCCACTTCTGGTTATTGCGTTTACCTTGGTGACAACTTGGTGTCGTGGTCGTCGAAACGCCAATCCACCATTTCCCGTTCAAGTGCCGAAGCCGAATACCGAGGGGTCGCAAATGCCGTGGCCGAGGCAAGTTGGATCCGCAACTTACTTCTTGAATTACATGTTCCATTGCGGCAGGCAACCATGGTTTACTGTGACAATGTCTCTGCCGTGTATCTGTCGGATAACCCGGTTCAACATCAGTGAACCAAACATGTAGAGATTGATATTCATTTTGTGCGAGAAAAAGTAAAGATTGGTCACATTCGTGTGCTTCACGTTCCCGCTGCGTACCAGTATGCCGACATCTTCACCAAGGGTCTACCTCGACAGCTATTTGAATCCTTTCGTTCCAGTTTGAGCGTCTGCTCCCCTCCCGCTCCAACTGCGGGGGACTATTAGTAAATATGTATTTCTGTATGTATATCCTGTATTTTAGGATAGGTTGATTCTCATTTATTGTTGATATATTTGCCTTGTAATTCTCCTCCCTATATTAAGGGATCTTCGTGATAATGGTTATTCATTCAAGCATATTTACCATAAGCACTTTTAGATTAGTGGTCCATCACCCACTAATTTGCTTAATTCTTGTAAGGCAAGCTTGATCCGAACATATTGCCTTATCCAAGAAGTAACTTACAGTAGAAGAAGGTAGAAACCGAGCCTGTAGTGATGTAAGGGAACTTGGACTTGAAAGTTGTCCACAACCAAGAGCCACCGAGGAACCAGAGAGAGTGCGCGCGTTACATGACTCGTTGGAACAGAGAGGAAGTGCACGATGGCGATGAGGAGTGGGGTGTTGTTGTTTAGAGATGGTAGAGGAGAAAAGAGGACCGGTGGGCTAGGTTTTAGCAACGATGAAGGTGGTTGAGTGCCGGCAGATAGGTGATGGTGTTTGGCGATGGCAGGGGAGGAGGAGCATGTTGGTGTTTAGCGATGGTAGGGGAGAAAGGAGGAACAAATGGTTAGGGTTTAGCCATGGCGGAGGTGGTCGAGTGTCGGCAGAAGGGTGGTGATGGGGAGGAGAACGATAGTTTTGCGAGAGAGAATCTTGAAGCGGTTGAAAATTAATCGACCATGGGGGCTAGGTTTTTAGTGAAAAATAAAGAGTAAGAATGGTGTTTGGTAACATGTTAAAAGAGAGCATTTACATGACCAGTTTGGATACTCTTATAACAAGTAAAACCTGTTTGGAAAAGAGGATAAGAAAGGAAATGACCAGAATACCCTTTGACTAACGGTCAAAGTTAACGGCAGTTAATGTAAAGGACTAAAAGTGAAACAAAGTGACAACCACAGTGACTATTTTCGTAATTTTTGAAGTTAAAGGACTAAAAGTGAAAATCAGTGACAACCACATGGACCATTTTTGTAATTAACTCTATATAAGTATAGTGTCACGATTTTTTTGAAATGTTATTGTGCTATAATTTTTTCTACAAAGTTTTGCATTTAAAAAAGAGTCAATTACACTGTTGGTCCTTTTAGTATAGAGGGTATTTTACTTTTAGTGCTGTAAGCCAATGTTGGTCCCAAAGAGGGTGAACAAGCAACCGATACAGTGTAGAAGGGAGGGGTTGAATACACTTTAAACAAATAATCAAATTAATCAAATGTATATTCAATAATCAAACAGAACAATAACTATTATCACTATCTAATCAAATCAACAGGATGATTTGATATTACAATGATTATAACCTCAACTCTCTCTCTAAACACTCTTGAATCACAAACTAATTGATGATCGAACTTCTTGTTAAAACTGATTAACAACAACTCTTGAAAACTCTCTCGAACCTTGAACTTACAAAGTTATCGCAACACACGCGTATCAAGTATCACGAACACGTACGTTTTGAAACTTATGCAATTTTGCAACTTATGCAGTCGTCTCTCTGTTCGGTCACGTATTCACACACTCTGTATAAAACCCATAAGAAGGTTTATACTTATACTTGATATATCTACGAACAAATTGCAGTTTAAAGATAGAACTTATCTTTTCTTTAAAACCGTAACAAACTTCTTAATTAGAATATATCTAATTAATTCCGTTTGAGATTTCTATCCAACTAATAGATAGTTTAAATTAGGTTTAGATATCCTAATTTAAATGTCGTAGATATAGAGAGTTTATAAAGAATTTAGAACTTACTTAAATTCTTGAACTGACTTCTGACGCTGAACTGACTTACTCAGTCTTGACCTTGTCAAGCTGAGTTCTTGAATCTTCAATTCTTCAAGTCTTCACTCTTAAAACCTATCTCAGCTTAGAAGTCACTGAGCTATCTAGTACTTACATAGAAAACTCTATATCTGTTTATACGCTGACTACTCAGCTTCAGCTGACTAATCAGTCTATAACAGACTTACATAATTCCTATCTCTTAACCTATCATCTATACATATCTATAGTTTGTCTTATCAAATCTAATTATTCTAAACATGGGACTAACAACCAAAATCTTGTAATATTAGTCCTTTAAATGAGTTTGTGCACGTAATTAGTCCTTTAAACATTAACTTTAACGGTGTAGCTGTTATATCTTTTAAAATGACTATTTTACCTTTTACAAACTTAGTCCTTTATAATTTATACACTTAAAACCCTGAATGATAAACTAGCAAAATAACAAATTGAAGGAACTAACTGCCACCACCACTTTAGAACCGCCGCTACCACTCGACCACCACCACCATCGCAAGACAGCCACAACTATTGAACTATGGAGAAATGATAAGCTATTGTTATTGTCGTCCTTTAGCGCCTCATGTTGAGCGGCTCGAATAGAGTCTAATAACGTCGTTGTCACTGTCAATCTCATACACTGTGCTGGTAGCAGTAAGATGCTGGCCTTCCTACTCAAGGCATCAGCCACGACGTTGGCTTTGCCTGGGTGATAGAGAATCTCGCAGTCGTAATCCTTGACTAGGTCGGTCCACCTCCTCTGCCTCATGTTCAGATTCTTCTGGTCGGCGAAGTATTTTAGGCTTTTGTGGTCGGTGTAGATAGTGCATTTAACCCCATATAAGTAGTGCCTCCATATTTTCAGTGCGAAAACAACTGCACCTAACTCCAAGTCGTGGGTTGGATAGTTGCACTCATGTGGTTTCAACTGTCGCGAAGCATACACAATTACTTTTCCTCGTTGCATCAGTACGCACCCCAGTCTCACATGTGATGCGTCGCAGTAGACCACCATATCGTCCACTCCATCTGGCAGGGTTAAGATTGGTGCTTCGCATAATTTCCCTCGCAGAATCTCGAATGCCTGTTGTTGCTCTTTACCCCAAACAAAGTGCACATTCTTCTTGGTCATCTTCGTCAAGGGCACCGCGATCTTAGAGAATTCTTGAATAGATCTTTGGTAATACCTAGCCAAACCCAAGAAACTTTGAATTTCGGTAGGACTCTTCGGCACCTCTCACTTCTTAACAGCTTCAATCTTGGCAGAGTCAACTTTAATGCCATCTCGATTCACCATGTGCCTTAAAATCAAACCTCTTGTAAAAAACCAGAATTCGCATTTCTGGAATTTTGCGTATAATTTCTCTTATTTCAAGGTCTACAGTATCTCTCGCAATTACCCTTCGTGCACCTCCTTCGTCTTGAATAGATTAAAATATCAACAATGAACACGATTACTGACTTATCTAACTTTGGTCAACAAACTCGATTCATCAATTCTATAGTTGCAGTTGATGCATTCACTAGCTCGAATGTCGTGACTACAAATTCTAATTGACCATAACGTGTTCTAGTTGCCATTTTCTTGATATCATTAGGAACCACGTTGCCCTTTGTAGTTGATCAACTAAATCGTCAATCCTGAGTAATGGATATCTATCCTTATTCATCATTTTGTTCAATTTGCGGTAATCTATACACATACGGAACGTGCCATCTTTTTTCTTGACGAATAAGATCGGTGCTCCCCACGCCGAACTACTCAGTCGGATAAACCCTTTGTTCAACAGTTCTTGCAGCTGAGACATCAACTCCTGCATCTCCGGTGGTGCTAGTCGATATGGAGCTTTAGCTATTGGTGTGGTACCCGGCACAAGGTCAATTTTAAGCTCCACTTAGCAGTCGGGAGGAATCCCTAGGAGATCCTCCGGGAATACCTCTGGGAAGTCGCACACCACGGGTACATCTACGACATCTCTTTTACTCCTCTCCAGATTGCTGTCGACCACGAGTGCCAAAAATGTTGTACACCCCTTACGCATATACTTAGAAGCTTTAACAGCCGTACACAGTGTCGTTCTCCCTTTTTGGTGTTCACTGTAGATTAAAATCTCTCCCCCACTTGGGGTTTGAACCCGCACGACTCCTTGCTAGCACAAAATACTCGCTTGGTGACGACCGAGCCATTCTATTTCCCCCAACACCCGCATGTGAAATGGAATAAAATCCATAGTAAGTTTGTCATCACTTCCCTCCATTACATTGATTCTATATATATCGGATACATTATTGACGCCCGCAATAACGTCTTGTTCTACTCTTGCCTACTCCATCATCATTTGGAAGTATAGATAACGCACTTCTCAAATGGTGGCTTTACCATACTATCCTACTCACACCGCAGTTTATATCCATATCACATACAAATTCTAGCATGCCGTTCACCTCATCTGAAGTAGCCCTACACACTAAGGCACTCCTATACTACAGGCATACTACAGTCCTACAAGTACCCCTCACCTGATTCACAAGAGTCCCTATGATGCCGGCAAGCCTTGACATGTATCATGTGCTCACAATAATATGGGCCCTTATATTATTCTAAACACATCACACATACCAAGTCTCATCGTCACCATCTGAAATCCCAATTCATAGGCTTGGGTCATGCATCACATAACATTCCACATACACATTGCATTTTCATATCATCATAAATCATGTAAACATATAAGGTTCTACATACCAGTCATCATATCCTAGTCTATCCATATCACGAATACATCCATGTATAATGCTAAGTCATACAAGTCTTTGAGCGTCTGATCCTACCCTACCCCAACATCAAACGAGAACATGAAATAAGGCCAAATCATGCGTTCTAAGCCTACATGGTTATCGGTATACACGGTGTACAGTATTCACAATATGTCTAAACATGGATACAGTTAGGAACTACTCTAGCATACATAATGGATTCAACTACACATCATATTTCACCAACTATACATATATACTATGCTTCACTTCGTGCTCACCAGGACCAAGCTCCAGCAACATCATTCGGTTTTAAAAATGAATTTTGTTATTTAAAACGTTTTAGAACCAAGGTTTAAGTCCAAACACACCTCTTGCATGCTCAAATCCCTTAAACCAAGGCTCTGATACCAAGTTGTAACGTCCCAAAATTTTTTTTATAAGTAAATATAAAAATGCATTCAACGGTAACGATTCAACAAAGTCTTAGGAGGTCCCGCACTTGAGACTACCCGTCATCAAGTGTATTTAAGTAACCTTACAAATATTGTTCTGACAAAATGTTTGAATAAATTAAACAGCGGAAACGGTTGAATAAATGATGAGCCGTCTTCAAGCTGCTGGAGCCTTCCCACGATCCGAACCTGAAAAGAATAAGTTCAACAACAGTAAGCATAAAACTTAGCGAGCACTCTAACTTACACCACACTAGGCATGTACATGTCACCTCATAACACAAATCCATGATCACATATCATTTCACATACTTTCGACGCAGTGCACTGACGACAATTTCACACTTTAGGTCATAGTTGACTATCCAAGTCGTAACAAGAATTTCACACTATGTCTGACTGTGCCCAAGTTACGTTTTCACCACAATACAACGTAACCCTTCACTTCACATAAAACACATCAGTTAAATCATCACATAAAATATAACATACACATTTCACACTAATATCATGTGTAAGTTAGTGTAACTCACCTGATCTGCAGCACAGATAAAAGCAACAGATTTCACAAGCTGAAAGTTAACAAGTCCAGTCGCGAGAACCTACATCACAGATATCTCACACATTAGCTTTGGGTATACTACAGACCCTAAGTCGGACCACACTAGGTCGAATCACACTAAAAGTCGGACCTCTCCCCATCCGAAAGTCGGACCTAATAACTGAAAGCGGGACCACCCTCACCACCCGAAAGTCGGATGGCCAAAACCCTAAAAGTCGGATCACCCATCTGACAGTCGGATCCATCCGAAAGTCGGACCAAACTCTAAAAGTCGGATGGTTCAAAACTCAAACACCGAAAGTCGCATGAACTGAGCGAAAGTCGCATGGTACAAAACTCAAACACTGAAAGTCGCATGGAATATACTGAAAGTCGCATGGTACACGCACACAACCCCATCTGAAAGTCGCATGGAGTATCTCCTTCTCTGTCAGTTCATTATTTTGAAAAACCCAGCACCCTGAAACTCCATTTTCAAAGTCATAACCTTCCAAAAACTTAGTCATTTTGATTCAAATCATTTGCAAAGCTTTTCTCCTATCATAAGAACAACTCCTACCAACACTCATTGGCTAAAACAAGATTTAACCTTTCAATCCACCATCTCCTTTCACTTTTCAAACACAAAAACCCAGACAATCAAAAATCCCAAAAACAGGTCTAAAATCTTGTCTCACCATATCTATATGATCATACAGAGTTTAGAAGCATTACCTGATAGTTCTCCTTCCAATTCATTGAAGATTTAGCTAGAAAGATCAAGGTTCTAGCCTTCATTTGCTCCTTCTTCTCGTACTCAAGATCAAGCTCTCACTCTCTCTCTCTAGAAATGAAACAGTGAAATGTATTCTTGGAGGCTGCACCCTAATCTTCCATTTATACTTGTTTCTAACAAGGCTTTTGGGCCCAATAGTTGCACAAATCCTAAGCCCATAAGGCTTTAAATCTTTAACACTTCTATTTACTTCTCTAATTAATTAGCCCAACACGAATGGTAGCCCAATACTTGTTTCTTTATTACGCTAAATAACCCACCAAATCCAATAACAACTTAATTTCCATAAACAATAAACAACTCCAATAAATATAAAAATCGCGTCATCCAATAAAATATTCATTTATTTATTATGCGGAAACAGGGTATTACAACTATCATCACTGTCTAAATTTGATTGATCAAAAGCATTTTAAGCACAAGAATTGCCAACATAATTTGCATATTGGTCTTCAAACTCTTTAACAACATCCAACCCTTCATTATTAGACTTTTTAGACTCCAATTTAGCAATTGTAAGCCGTTTTAGACCAGATTGCCTATGAGATAGGCGTCGATTACTCACATGCCGACGGGAACGAGACACAAATTTGTTATCTGAACCAACACTAGTCACATTACAATCATTAAATTCAAAATTCATAAGTTTGAGCTCAGAACCAGTCACACCCAGCTTCGAGTTCTTACATTCTTCAAATTTTGATTTAGGCGTGAAAAACACTTTAGCAGTTGAAGAAATCAACTTCAAATCTTTGTTATCAACATCGATATGACCTTCACGAAGCTTGTTATTACTAAGATTGGTACCAAAAAAATTCGTATTTGGTAACCACCCTTTAAACGAATCTGACGCAGAAAACCCTAAATTGGTTTTCTCCAAATCGATACTTGTAACCTTATCAGAAGTGACAAACAACTTTAGATTTGTATTCCCCTTGCCAAGACGAGTATTTCGAGTACTAACCCCACCCTCGACGTTGCCGGAAGCCTTGATCGCCTTGGTGGCGGTTCCTTACAAATTCTGCTAGTTTATCATTTAGGGTTTTAAGTGTATAAATTATAAAGGACTGGATTTGTAAAGGGTAAAATAGTTATTTTAAAATAATTAACAGCAACACCGTTAAAGTTAATGGTTAAAGGACTACATACATGCACAAAAGTCATTTAAAGGACTAATATTGCAAAATTTTGGCTTAATGGTCTAAAAGTGAAATACCCTCTATACTAAAAGGACCAACAATGTAATTGACTTTTTAAAAAATATACAAGAGTTAATTACAAAAACGCTCCTTGTGGTTGTCACAAATTTTCACTTTTAGTCCTTTAACTTTAAAAATTACGAAAATAGTCACCGTGGTTGTTATTTTGTTTCACTTTTGGTCCTTTAGGCTAACTCCAGTTAAGTTGACCGTTAGTTGTAACACCCGGAATTTTATTATTAAGTTAATGCGAGAAATGTACAAAGTGGTAAATGAGTTACAAATGGATATATGATTTAGTATGTGGTTATAAAATAGAGGGGCTAAAACCGTCAAAACGGAACTTGGAAAGGTTGAGGGACCATTGTGTCATTAACTCAAAGATGTATATATATATATATATATGTGTGTGTGTGTGTGTGCGCGCCTAGCTTTGACTATGGCAAGTCAAAGCTCATAACTTTCATATTGCAACTTCACGTAGGTTCTGAAGTATCATATTTTCTCTGAGATTTGGAGCAAGTACAGCTTGAAACAAGTGCCTACAACTGATCCTAAATAAACACAACTTGGAGGTAAGAGTTCTTAATCATGTTCTTGAAGTTTTTATGGGTTTTATAGCATGATTCATGGTGAAACATGTTAGAAGTGATCTAATATGAGTTAGTTTTGTTTCTCTACTGTATGGGGTGTAGGAAAACACCCCTAATATGTTAATTTATGAGTTTTTCGGATTTTTGGTTGAAATCCGCTACTGCAGTGAAGAACTGTCGGATTGTCTGCAAGGTACACGGCCCATGTAGAGGTACATGGCCCGTGTAGAGTAGAAGGCGGTCACAATGGTCGTGTAGAGTATGAGGTACACGGCCCGTGTGGGTCTACACAGCCCGTGTAGGTGAGTTGTCAACACCGGCCATGTAACCAAGACATGGTGGTGTAGCAGGAGAGGTACACGGCCCGTGTAGGATGACTAGTCAACACCGGCTATGTAGCCAGCTCAGGTCGTGTAGTGTTTAAGGGACACGGCCCGTGTAGGGGTACACGGCTCGTGTAGGCCCTGTTTCAGATCAGATTGCTTTAAGTGATACTTTGTCGTATTGTATATATAGGAAGGTGATTGACCTTATATCAGAATCATTATCAGTTGGAGATCTTTGCATATCCTAACTATTATAAGGTGAGTCTTCTAGACTATTATTCATATTTACAGCATGTGTGTTATTATATCAGGTTGTTGATATGTTAGGTCACTCAGATATGTGTCCTATGTTCAGTAAGGCTCAGTAGTGATAGCGTAATGTTACAGTAAATGCTTATGTGTATGAAGCTTACTGCTATGTTCAGTAAGGCTTAGTATTATTAAGCATCCTGCTTTGTGCAGTAGTGACTCAGAAATAGCACAGTACCGTGGCTCAGTTAATTAATCATATATGTTAGAAAGCATGTTGCCTTGTGCAGTAGTGGCTCAGTTAGTGACTCAGAGACTATTATCAGTTGTTGGCAGTGTTCATATTGTGATTATATCCATGTGTTTATATGATTGGCAGTCTGGTTTACTCACTAAGCTCTCGCAGCTTATCAGATATTATTTCTAAAATGTTTTGCAGGTTTTAGCAAAGGCAAGGGCAAAGCTTCAGTTTGACGGTTATCATGTATATAAGGAAAACAGTGTTTTGAAACTTAACGCCAGGTTGTATAGTGAGAAAACGTCTTTTGATGTTAATATGTGACTATCATGCTTTTGTATGAACCTGAGGGTTCAAAAACTACTTTTGTTGCTTCCGCTCGTTTGTAAGATAACTCTTTTATTTATAAAATACCTTGAAACATGATTTTATATAGATTTTGAAAATTGGGGCGTTACATTAATCAAAGGGTATTTTTGTCTTTTCACCTCTTATCCTTATTTCCAAACAAGTTGGACTTATTAAAATTGTTTCCAAACGTACATATTTGAAAGTTTCTTCTATACATGTTTCCAAACACAACTTCCTAGTTCTCTTTATCACAATATCACCTAATCACCCCCACACAGTCTTTCTCATCTCTCATCCTCTCATTTCTCATTCTCTCTTAGATTCAAATATGAAGACTTACATCCTCACCATCCCCATCGGAGTTTCAGCCACCACCGCCACCGTCGCGCCACCTCTACCATCATCGCACCATAAGTTCGGACCACCATCGCCTCCGCCGGACCACCATCTATTTGCTGTACCTACTGCCATCATCGCACCATAAATCCTCTCACTCTAAAAACTCTAAATCTGTTGTACCTACTGCTTCAACACCGCCGGCCACCACCCCTTTCTTCTTTCTTGAAGACCGACGTCCACAACCCCTTGTCTCTTCAAGATCGCCGCTGCAAACCACCATATCGCAACACCACCGAGCCAACCATCATCGCACAACACCACCACCCCTTGTCTCTTCAAGATCGGCATTACACACTGCCATCGATGTCAACCATGGAGCCGAGCCACCATCGCAAAACACCATTGCCGCCGCCAAATCAAGATCTGAAGGAGACTACGACGGGTACATCTAAAAACAAGCAGCGAATGAAATGAAATTCAAGTTTGTCTTTGATTTTTAGGGGTGTTCATATGATAGTTCTAATAATTTATGTTTTTTCTGATTTGTTTTTAAAATTCGAGTTTTTGGGATTTTTTGGGTTTCTTTGATTTATGGGTTTTGTTTATGAAATTCTAGTTTATTTCTCTTAATCGATCTGTTAATCATGGTTGGGTTTTTGTTTATCATTGATTAAGGTTTTTGGTTTTTGAATTGGTTTGAAGGGGAATAGGGTTTGTGATTCATAAGGTCCATACTTAAGAACAGATAAAAAAAATATGAAGATGAATATCAATTATCATGAACATCAAGTATACTGAAAAATAATATCATGAACATAATAAAACTCAAAATTAATTTATAAAAATTATCGGTAATTAATGTGTATAAAAGTACTACTTAACATTATTAATTATTAACTAATTATTAGTTAATTTGTTAAATGGTTAACTAATTATTAATTAAAAAAAGGGTAGAAAAATGTTTAAAAGTTGTTTGGTAACAAGGATAACTAGAGAATTGACCAAATTACCCTTTGACTAATGGTCAAATATAACAGACATTTGCCTAAAGGACCAAAAGTGAAACAAAGTGACAACCACAATGACTATTTTCGTAATTTTTAAAGTTAAAAGACTAAAAGTGAAAATCAGTGACAACCACAGGGACCATTTTTGTAACTAACTCAATATACAACTTATATTTAGAGTAAATTACAAATTGGTCCCTATGAATTTGGTCCCTACTCCTTATATCTAAAAATTTATAAGTTTAGTCCCTTTTGATTAGACTTTCTTTCATTAAATTTGTTCTCTCATTCAAATAAAATGATCGCATTACCCGTATTATGTTTATTTATCATTTTCTGTTAAGATCAATTAGTTTTAAATTAGTGTTTAATGGTTAAATATTTACTAATTGGGATGAATTTATCTTAATTACTCTTTAAAGTTTCAAAAGTTACCATAGATGTAACAACCTCTCCAACCTCCTCGTACTTCGACCACCACCGTAACTCTGGTCACCTCTACATACTGTGGCCATCACCATAACTCCGGTCACCTCCACCACTATGAGAAAATACATACACAAATAAGGAGACACATACACCTAAAACAGACTTGAGAGATCTGAGAGAGAAATCGGAAATCGAGATCACACACAGAAAACTAGAATCACACTCGAACTCCACCCTCCGACCATTACTACTTCCAACATTGATGCCCGAAGATTTGCGAACATCTACCACTCCGATCTTGGTTCATCCCCCACCGTCTCTGTTCCATAAAACCTTTAATAATAAGGGTATACAATTGGTTAGGGTTTCTACTCCCCCGCAGTCGCTGCTCCAATTAGGGTTTTACAAGTGAGTTCAATGGTGGAGATGGTGTTAAGTGGTAGCATGGTGGAGATATAGCATGTGAATTTGGTTGTTTGCATGGTGCTGGTGCTTAAGTAGTAGCATGGTGGAGATAAAGTTGGTGAATTTGGTTGTTTGCATGGTGGGTGTGCTTGATAGCACGATGGCGACAGTGAGATGTTTGTAGTGTAGACACCTAAATCTTCATACACATCTAAGTTAAGGATATCGCCGATGGTTGTTTACAAAGATGGCATCAGAGTAGTTGGCAACAAATGAGGTTGACAGCGTGGATGAGGTAGTCGTCGTCCGGTCAACGGCTAGTGAAAGAACCGGTGAGGATGATGATACAATTTGTCTCTCAAATGATAGAAAGAGGGCGAAGAGAGTTTTTTTTTATAGTTTATACATGATAAATTAACACTTAAAAATAACTAAAAATTAATATCTAGTATTAAAAATTGAAAAAAGTTAAATATAATTAAGAGGGTAAGGGCAAGTTGGTCAATTCAAGTTAAGAATTGACAAAAATCGAAAGAAGTTGGGTTGGATCCTTAACCTGTAAGATTTCAAATCTAGTGACCAATTAAATCCATATAAATGACTAAACCTAGAGGGACCAAATTTGTAATTTACTCTTATATTTCTAATGTGAACAAATGATATAAATCTTCACACTTCTAAAATGGTATTTGGGGTGGCTTTACTTTTAAAAAATCAAGTTTACAAAACATATTTGTGTAAGTAGGTGTGGACCCATGTAACACCGCGATTTCAAGGTCAAATTTTCGCTTTTTAAAACTTATATTCAAATATAATTCAGTTTGATAAACAAGCAGTGGAAATCTTATTAGAGTATTTTCTTTATTTAAAAAACTCAAGTTTTCGTTTTACAAACGGGTGTTACAAACATCAATACCGACCAATCATCATACCTGTCAGCGAAACACAATGTGTCCCAGCAATACAAAAGCAACCCCTAGCACATCCAATCATACACATCTGCAAAAGCATACAAACTAGGAGAGGGGTTAGCTTTTTAAAGCTAGTGAGCATAAAGATCAACATAAGCATATCACATGTCAACAACAAACATTAGATAATGTTATCCTAGCATCTCGCGATGAGCTGGCGCAGTCAGAAGGTAACATAATCTTGCAGGGTAGCTAGCCCGGCTCAATGCTCCTAATTGGAGTACCAGTCACATCAAGCACGCCGGTAGGTGAGCGGGTAGCAGTCCACCATTGTCTTATGAAGTCAATCGACTTCATTGGGTACAACAATCAGTTGATCCCCACAACCGATCGAGGAACATTGGGCTTTTAAGGCCCTAATACCTGTCCAGGTACCGTTAACACTATCATCGACCCGCAAGCCTCAAGGCAATCCCAGACCTCGTGCAAAGGTACTCGACCTTCTATTATTTACACTAGATCATACAACTGTAAGTTCATATAATTTACGTACCTTTCGTTGATTCACTTCTTAATCCCGGTTAACATATAATATAATTATATTAATTCTTATATTATCCGACACTCACCTGTATAGCTACAACAGGCAGATATAATGTTCTGGCTCTTCCTGATCGTTAGGTTCACCTATATAAACTTCCCATACATCAGTACTAAGATAAACAGCAAACTGTTTGCTGTTACCGGGCAGAAACTCCTTGCGGCCGCAAGCCTCATGCTTGCTCCTGTAAGGGGTATTGCTTGCGCCCGCAAGCCAAATCCCTTGTGGCCACAAGGCTTATCCTTGCAACTGCAAACAAGTCAGTTACAAACCAGTGTCGAATTTTCATCTCTTGTTCTGTCTATTTTAAAATCAAACTCAAAATACTTCTATTCAATTCCAGTGTTTGTATATCATAGGGGTTACTAAAATGAGTCTAGAAACATACAACTTACATACTTTAACAAACAAATCAAGAATCAAGATCAGTTTCTCCAAATTTGACCTATTTGAATAATGTCACTAAACTCAATCAAAACCAACCCTTTAATCCATGAATTTGATTCCTAACTACTTGTAGATGATGTAGGAACAGATTGATGTAAAAAAATTCAGTTCTTGATGGTATTTTAGGTTTTGACCCATTTCAACCTAAGAACCTCAAAACCCAAGAACATGGAGAAGGAAGATGAACACTTACAAGGATTAGATGATAAAAATGGAATTATGAGCAGGTTACAATCCTTACTTGTTGCTGGATTTAAGCCTTGAATGATCTATACTTGATCTCTCCTTCAAAGTGCAAGAACAAATAGGAAGTGTGTGTGTGTTAGTGTATGTTTGAAGGTGTCTATATGTTTAAAAGAGAGAGAGCCGACTTATGGTCCAAGCATATCCACAAGCTATATTTTGTTTCCCTTTTTCAACTTACAATTCAACACCCAATTACCCGTTTTAACTAACCGGGATATTTTCAAAATTCTTATCTAAAACCATTTAATAATGGGCAAAATGCATGAAAATACAATTAACTTTTTCTTAATTATTATTGTATACAGTTAACTTTAAATTCTTAAAAATAATACAACCAACTTTCATAATTTACTCGTTGTATGCAAACAATTTTTTTCTGTATCTAGTATTTAGCTACCATTGTATACAATGAACTTTTCTATAATTTCCATTGTATACAACAACTTGCATGCAATGGGAGGGTTATAAAAGTTGAATGTATTATTTTTAAAAAAATAAAATTAATTGTATACAATAATAATTAAGACAAAGTTCATTATATTTTTATGCAATTTACCCTTTAATAATTAATAACTATTATTTGTTTTCATCAACTTTTATTTAACAACACACTTAAAGATTATAACATATCTTCATATTTTAATTTACTATTTCTTATTTAATTCATAAGGTTACAACCTTACAAGTATATGGTATAACTAGACAAATTTTCGGGATGTTACAACCCACTTCTCCAACTTCACGTTTACAAGGAAACAACACATTATCCTATTTTCAGCACTTAATAGCAAGCTCCATTTCGCACTTATAAATTGTAAAAGTTGACAATAAATTTCAATATGCAATCTCAGGCACCTCGTAAGTTTCAAAATACGAGAACAATCTCCATTTTTTAAACGTTCATGTTTTTAACAGTGAATGTTTCTCAATATTTATTAATTACTATGTCTACAAGTTTAAAAGTGTAAACTTTTTATAATACTGATTCTACATATTTAGAAATGTGAGGTTTTTGTTAGTTTTATCAAAATATATATATTTAAACTATTTTACACACTTTTAGAGTGCACATATGGTGTGATGGGGCTAGTGTGGTGAGCATCATTTTATGGAGAGGGCTCCCCCACTCTATCACACTATGATGATGTCTTGGCGCAATGCATATCACGACCAAGAGGGTGTGTGGGGTGTGTATTGAGTTGTTCCTTTTTTTTATTTTTTCTTCTATTTTAAATTTTGATTGGTTGGTGGCGAGATACGTGAGTCTCGGAACTCGGTACGGTGAAGTGTGACCATTACATGTGTTGTATGGTAAGCTATGATAAGAGTGAGATGCTGATATGATAATATATTGGTGCGGTGATGTGGTACTATGGAGCCGTAACGGTCATTCTAATCTTTTTTTAATTTGTAGAAGATAGAGCATGGGCAATGTTTTCTTTTGTACTCGATTATACTTATTTGCAACGAGGTGTAATTCCATTCTCCATCTTAGATAATTTTGGAGGTTGTTTTATTTTGAAATAATAAAATATCACCTTGCTTTCATTAAAAATCATTTTTTTGTTGAAAATAAAGACTAATAGAAAGCAAGTGTTTGAAAAGGGTTGTGGATATGTGTTCGGACAAAACTCAAAAGTTTTTTGAATCTAGTAGCATTTTGAACACCAAGAAAAAGCTTGTAGCTTTGTTTGGGTGAAGGAAGTGGAAGCTTTATGTAAACAAAAGGTGTTTTTTTTTCAAAAATTTATTGAGGAAACATTTAAACACTAGCCGAAAGTATTTTGTATATAAAACAACCAAAATACCATCTCTTTTGTTTATTTATATGTATATATGCATATTATCATATAAGAACTTAAATATTGGTAAAAATTGTAAAAATCAAGCAATCTAATCATATGTATTAGTGCAATCAATGTCTTAATTTTAATAAATATTATTTATAATATTTTGATGATACGATTTTAAAACTGGACAAAAAGTTACAGTTTTATATAATCCAAGTTAATATAAAAACAATAAATTTACTAAAATACTTATTAGAATATAAAATTGCATACACACAAGTTTAATAATAAGAAGTGATCTTTTATGATCAAATATGTCAAATGGCAAAAAATACAAACCTCAAATAAATATCTTTGGATATAACTCATTGGACAAACAAGTTTCATAAAGAAAATAATTGATTTATAGAAGATTAAGATGAGATTATATAAATGTTGAGGATATGGTTGATGTAGGTAAATATTTTTGTAAGTGGAAAGAATCCTCCCATTTTTTTGGCAAAAATCACCCAAACCCATTATCTTAATATTTTCTCAAGATTTGAATTACCAATCTTCTCACACACTACCTAGATGTATGATATGCATAAAGACGTTATTTTAATGTTTTGCGATTTGAAAATACTAGAAAAAGCAAAACAAGACATCACAAAACGTTCAAATTTTAAAAGTAAAAAAACTGACTTGTGTTAGGCCTCCACGGTCGACCGTGGGCTGCTACTGTCTGGCGTTTGTCTAACAAGCCACATTTGTCATCTTTTGTCTTGTCCTATAAAAGGCACACATTGGATCATTTGAACACACCACTTGCATATTTAAATTCTTTCTATTTTTAAGCACACTTGTGATCATTTAAATATTAGTAAATATGTATTTCTGTATGTATATCCTGTATTTTAGGATAGGTTGATTCTCATTTATTGTTGATATATTTGCCTTGTAATTCTCCTCCCTATATTAAGGGATCTTCGTGGTAATGGTTATTCATTCAAGCATATTTACCATAAGCACTTTTATGGTATCAGAGCTAGGCTCTGTAAAACCCTAGCCGTCGAGTTCCCGTTTCCGTTCTTCTTCTTCTCCGGCAAGCCATGGCACCGGCGACTGAAAACACACCCAAAGCTACAGCCCTCCATCCCGTCTACACCGTCACGAATATTCAAAACAAGGTTCGGATTCTAGATGGGACTAAGGTTACGTATTAATCGTGGGTAAAGCTTTTCAAACTTCATGCAAAAGGATACAAGGTTCTCGACCATATTGACGGTACGCCGCCACCAAGTCGCACCAATGCAACCTATGAATCTTGGGTTGAAATCGATGTTATTGTCTCGCAATGGATCTATGGAACATTGTCTGACGACCTCCTCGTTCGCGTTCTTGATACGGATGCTAGTGCACACGATACATGGATGAAGATTCGCGATATATTCCTCAACAACAAGGGCTCCCGGGCTGCCGCTCTTGAACACGAATTCACTAATCTAACTCTGGCTGCATGCTCTTCCATGGACGAGTATTGCCAGAAACTTAAAGATCTCGGAGAATCAACCTATCCTAAAATACAGGATATACATATAGAAATACATATTTACTAATTTAATCATCTTCATTACCGATGAGTTTTTTTTTTATTTTTGTCTATCTTTTTGAACATCAATTAGAAACATTTACTTAGAAACTTCAAGAGAGTTCTTCTTGTGTATTTTTGGGCATAATTATATTTGTACTCATCTGCATTTAATTTGGAGTTTGTATGATTTCAAGCCTTAGGGTTCATTGGATTGTTCATTGTTGAAGGTTTTTTTAGGGTTTTAAACCCATATTCAATCTATTCAAAGCTTATTCACAATAGATTTGGTTATTTTTATATGCTTATTCATAGGAGATTTGGTTATTTTTGTATGTTATAATTGTTGATCATCTCTAATTTTTTTAAATAATAATTAAAAAATCTTAATTTGGTTCAAAGAATAATTAAAGTATTAATTCTATATCTTATTTAATTAAATAATACATTTAATATAATTAAATGTAATTAGGAAGTTAAATAAGAACAAAAGGAAAGGAAAAAGACAAAGGATGTTTGGTAACAAAGACCAAAAGTGAAACAAAATGACAACCACCATGACTATTTTCGTAATTTTTGAAGTTAAAGTTAACCCGTTAGTCTAAATGACCAAAAGTGAAACAAAATGATAACCACAGTGATTATTTTCGTAATTTTTGAAGTTAAATGACTAAAAGTGAAAATCAGTGACAACCACTGGGACCATTTTTATAATTAACTCATTTATATATGTGTATATAATTCTGTATGATTTAAAGTGCGAAAGTTTAACTATAAGATATTCATTATAGCGTAAATGAAAATTTTAAATCTAAATTAATTAGAATAGAAGCGTTTTATTAAAAATTAGTTTATTTGTAAACTTTTATTTAATTACTTTGAGGAAAATATAATCAAATCGGATCAAGATCTTATAATCCTATGGTTAGATCATGATATCTCTACAAAAATCCTATCAAGAATCGAATCTCTTAGCTAAATAAAATCGTAAGTTCTTATGATTTTAAGATAAGAATCTTAATAATATGTTAGAAATGATATCTAGTTAATTTGTACGTTTTTTAATATAAATATATTAGAGCTTACAGAATTTGTCTGTACGTTTGAATTGGCAAAATCTTATGCTTGACTTTCCGATTCAATTCTAATTATCTATATGCGTTATACTTCTAAATTTTCATTATATATAAAATTGTAAAAAATTATTTTGTATATATTAATTAAATAAAATTGAAACTATATATATATATACACACATATACATAAGGGAGGATTCAAACGAATACTGTTTTTCGTACGAAAACCAATCTTGGTCATTCAAGTGGTAAGTGGAATTAATATTGAATGAAGAGCGTGGAAGGATTGAGTGTGGCAAGGTGCATGTAAGGAATTCATTGGACAATCCAATTGAATGAGGAGGAATTGGACGGCTAAAATTGGTTTCCACAGTTCTCGTTTGAACTTTTTCATATATATATATATATGTGTGTGTATGTATATGTGGTTGATGAACTAATAAGGTGGTGATGTTGTGGCATTCATGCATAGAGAGCTTATATGTAGCTATGATATTAATTAGCATACATAATATGTATATATAATAGAGTATTGAAAACTAGCTACTTACATGGAAAAAAGGAACCTCTAATATATGATTCATATTTCATACAATACAATTGGATTGGAAGTAAGATATATACAATTATAAGTCACTATCACTTTTGTTTTGATACAAAAGTGGAGCTGACAGTTTGAGTTAATTTTTTATTATATAAGAATTAATGTTTGATAATTAAAAGTTACTTTGATTATAGATGTAACATATAAAGTAATATAAAGACACGTGTGTATATTAGATATATATATATATATATATATATATATATATATATATGTATATGTATGTATGTATATTAGATGTGGTTAATTATTATGAAAGAGTATTAATTTGGACAAAACTGCTTGATCTAAGCTTATTTTTGAAAGTTGTTTTAAGTAGCTTGTTTTCTTAAAATATATATATATGTTAAAGCTACATGATTCAAACAAACAAAATTTCATTGAGGTTTTATCTTTTAGAAAACAATTTTTTCCCTTAAAAGCTTCGTATCGAACACGAGGCTGGATCAATGGAAGAACAATTGTTTCAGAACAAATTTGAGTCATAGAAAACTTGATTTAACGGCTATAAAAATTATGTGCATGTAGTAAATACATAGTGCATCATTTATCTAGTTTTTGTATTCACTTGTTAAAATAATTTAAAAGTTTATTGTTCTTATGTTATTGTGGATTAAAAATAAAAATAATTTTGTTAGCGTTTTCTGTGTACTGAACATGAGAGTGTTTTATTTCTTATAGAGACAGTTTATATTCTAATACAAATAAAAAACTAATATGACTAAAATTTATTACACAACTCTACCTATGTATGTAGATAAAATTAAACCCAATTGACTTTTTTTTGTCAAAGTTAGAATCAATTTTAACTTTAATCTGAATCAAATATATTTGAGAATTTCATTGTACCACTCTTAAACCTTTAAATATCCAATAAAGACTTGATCATATTGTTTTTATTGTCTTTAATTATGACAATAATGATCGATGATCTATTTAGAAAATACACGTCTCTTCACATCATGATACCATATTTCTATTATCAAGTCTGCCCTTCCCCTCCCGTTGGTGCTTCTACCACCGGTCTAAGTATTGATGCCTCCACCGTCATTTTTTCTAATTCTCAATTTTTCATGTTTTATAATTATTTAATATATTTTTATTAATGTTTAATATTTATTATTTTTTAAACCAGTTAATTCGTGTATTACACGTACATCTAATCTGGTAAACCACTAATCCACTGTAATAATAAACACTAAGTACGTTAGAACATATATATATATATATATATATATATATATATATATATATATATATATATATATATATATATATAATCAACTTATAATACAAGTATACAACATGTACATGGTAGTGTACGAAAGTTGTACTTCAATAACAAGATTTATTTCTATTTATAATTTGCAGATATAATTAATTTCTCTCTCTTTTTTCTGTGGTTAATTTTTTATTTTATTTTTTGTTGAAATAATTTCATATAAAAGTCAATAAGTCATTTTGTTGCTTTCAGTCATTTTATGTGGTCCTCTTAAACCCTAGATCACCCAAACTTGTTGATTCTCTCAAATTGCAAACAAGATAAACTATAATATTAACAAAAAAAGAAAACGACAGAAATTCTTTGCGTGAAAAATTATACAAAACTATAATCAGGTTTTTTACACTTTAGTTTGCTAATTACATATGGAAATTAATTAAAAAATTTAATTACAAGCCTTATTATATAATTAATTATTATTCTTAATTTAAGTTTAATCAATTATTTAAAATAAGATGGTAATATAACAAATTATTTTAACTAAGAATGAAAATAATATACTTTATAATTTGTAACTATATAAAATATTTTTGTGTATATTTTTTGCTCAATTAAGATTAAGCAAATGTCTGTAGATGTTAGATGAGCTCCACAAGTGTCCATAAATAGGGCACACTTCCCCCTAACATTACCACACAGATTTAACACCATTGGTTCTGCTAACTAACTTGCAGTTGCAGAGCTTTTTGAGTCTTTCAATACAAGAATCTTTTGCCCTAAAATCACCTCATAGTGTCGACATGGTTTCACTTCAAGAACACAACATTTTGGTACAAAAAGTATGCCAGATCTATGACAAAATCTCAAACCTTGAAACCCTAAAACCATCCAAAAATGTTGACACTCTTTTCACACAGTTAGTCCTCACATGCATCCAACCCTCTTCCAATTCCATCAACATCTCAAATCTCCCAAATAATATTCAAGAAATAAGGTCTAAACTCATTAGACTCTGTGGTGAGGCTGAGGGTCATTTAGAGGCTCATTTCTCAACACTTTTAGCCACTTTTCCAAACCCTATTCACAATCTTGATGTCTTTCCTTACTATAACAATTACCTCAAACTTAGCCGAATTGAATTCGAGATTCTTGATCAACACTACTCGGGTCCAAAGACTCGTGTTGCCTTTGTGGGATCGGGTCCTTTGCCTCTTACCTCAATCGTCTTGGCGTCTCATCATCTAAAAGAGACAACTTTTCATAACTATGACATTGACCCTTTGGCAAATTCTATGGCGTCTCGCTTAGTTTCGCGTGATCCTGATTTGTCACAAAGGATGGTTTTTCATACGAATGATATAATGGATGTGACCGATGAACTCGAGGAGTATGATGTGGTCTTTCTGGCTGCACTTGTGGGTATGGATATTGATGACAAGGTTAAAGTGGTGAAACATTTGGCTAAGCACATGACTCCGGGATCGATCTTGATGGTGAGGAGTGCTCATGGTGCCCGAGCTTTTCTGTATCCTGTGGTTGACCCTGATCAAGATCTACCAGGTTTTGAAGTTCTATCGGTTTTTCATCCTGAGGATGATGTGATTAATTCGGTTCTGATCTCGCGTAAGTATCCGATCACAACGAATGTTGATCATGATCATAAACATCATCATCATCATCAATTGGGGAGTGATCAATCTATCATGCCTTCAAGTTGCAAGTATTGTGCGTTCCAAATCTTTAATAATCCACTTAACAAGATGAGCATGATTGAGGAGTTGGCAATTGATGAGTAGTGATCATGATATATATATCCATGATTAATTAATATTTGCATCACACAAAAACCTAAATTTTATCAAAGGCTTGTAACTGTTATAAACCTTTATGTGAATGTCTAACACTGTGATTTGCAGTAAATTTGGTTTATGTGTAATCTTAATATATTATGATTATAATTTGCGATTAAATAAAAGAACTTTGATTAATCAGTTACTTATGTTTATATATGTCACTCTTAATTTAGATTTCTGTATTAAATTTTCATTAATTATCTTTTAATTTTGATTTTTTCCATATATACTGTGAACTTGTTATGAACGATAGAAGAATGTTTGCAGCTTCTTGCAAATCGAATATAACTTAAAAATTAATCACAAACTATATATCTTGAACTTCAATGGCAAATATATTAAACATGTGTTAAAATAATTTATTGGTGATCGATCTTAATATTCATTACACTAGCTGGTGATTGATTATAAGCTAAAGAATTCCATGTTAATTAACTTTGCAGTGGTCTTATATATTCCTCTAAATTAAACAAAGAATCTGCTGTTCCTATATACACGCACTGTCATCTCCAGACAGTCAATTTCTGTGTATATATAATTGCATATATATAAATTTCATGTTGTTTTAATGATATATAATCCAAAAATTTTGTTTAAAATTGTAATGAAACTGACGTCATATATATGGCATGGCATGCATCTTACACTCAAAAAGGATTGACCAATTAGAATTAATTAAATTAGCTATATAGCTAGGCTAAATATGTTGACTTAAATAGATGGTTAACTAGTTTATCTTTGTGGTGTGACCTGTATATGATTAGTATTGGTGTACGTTCAGTTACTTATAGTGTTATGTTTATTCAGGTGTTTTAATTTCTACTCTTTCGGTTATGAATCACTAGCAAAATAATAATAATAATAATAATACATATATATATGTATATATCTTATGTATTAATGTACGTAATACAAACTTTATGATAAAAGGTATGGTGTAATTGAGTCGAGTCGTGAATTATCAAGGTCAACGACTAAACAAAATTCAAAATCGAATCTATGTAACTGAGTGAAGCTTACGCATGCTACTTAAGTAGTGATCTTGGTCGGGTTTGAGTTACAAAGTACTCGACTCATCATCACCCTTTAGGAGCCTAATTTAGGTTATACTAAATTTTATTTGTACACTTGATCTATAAATACACATATTACCTATATATATATACATACATACATACATACTATATATGACATAGTAATACAAAAAATTACAAATCCTTAAGTGTCTTACATTCATTGCTCTTTATCACCTCCCTCATTGTCTAATTTACCCTCACCATCCAACTACTCCATCCCTCATAAGGGGTTTAGGGCTATGTGTATACGTGATTATAACAGTCTTGTGATTTGCTTCAACTGGTTTATATTAGTGCTTGTGAGTGGATTAGGGTTTCCATGTGCATGTATGATTTGTATATGAATCGCAGGTTTTGGTTTTAGTTTTTACGTGCATATGTGGGGTTATGATTGGTTGAAATTTCAAGTTATGATTTTCTGTAAGTTATTTGTGTGAGTGACATATGAGGATGGGGGTATCCCGAATATGGTGGAAGGAGTAGTTGTGGTTGTTGATGGCTAAGGTTTGTTTGCTTGGTGGTTTTGGGATGAAGATGGGGGTTGGTGTTCAACGTTGAAGACGATGGTGGTGTTGGTGTTTTCCTAAGCTAGAGTTGGTAATGAACATGTGGACTTGTAAGGAGTGTGACCTCTCAGCATTAAGGGTGTGTATATGTTAATACGTTAGGGATTTTTCAATCCTAAGATTATTGGTTCTAGTCCTATTATAGATAAAGATTAGTTATCATTTGTGTTGAGATAAAATTAGAAAACCAATGGTGGTGTTAGTTATTCAAGGTTGAAGAGAGGGGACAAAAAGTGAAAACCTAGATATTACATTAGAGATATAAGCTGTATTGCAAATGGTGGGGAAAAAACTCGAATATATATATATATATATATATATATATATATATATATATATATTGATGAGTTATGTTTAATAAAGTCCATTTAAAAAACATAGTCCTGAAATTTAATATTCAATCACAGGTGATTCAGTATACAATCACATGTGATTTGTAAAAGCATCATATGTGAATTACAAAAATATCATTCCGCCCAAATTTTTAAAATTTAATGTGGACCATTGATGACATTGATCCAAAGGCTAAAATTAGTCCCTTAGGACTATGAATTAATTATAGACTATATTGAACATTCTTCATATATATATATATTATACACATATATATATATATTATACATACATATATATATACTGTTGACAAAGCACAGAGAAAGTAATTATGTAGCATGAAAAAAATGGCGTTGATAGCTGTAACTGTAACACGGACAAATCCTAGTCTCTAATTGATTGAAATGTACTAGAGAAACCGTAACATTAAATTCATATTGAAATTAATTGTGAAGAGGTTGGATGAAAATTATGAGGGGTTGTATAAAACATATAAGGAGCTTTTATAGAAATTGTATATTAATGTAATTAATTATATGTTATTTATAAATAATGTTTAATAACTTGTGATATATTTTATTTACAGAGAAAATAATTATATATTTGTCACGGTCTCATTTTTATCTAAAATAAATTACAAACTTCGTCCATGTGGTTTGCACAAAATTTCACTTTTCGTCTTTTAATATTCAAAATTACATTGATAGTCATTGTGGTTTACATTTCATTACGTGTTATAAAAGGACGAGTGATAGTTACAATGACAATCATTGTAATTTTGAAAACCTTGCTTTGACATCAAGGTTCACAAGTCGTTTGTCTTCATCAGACCACTAATGGATGGGTTTGGTAATCACCCTATCAGAAGCAGAGGGTTAATATTCAGCAGTGACACTGAGGATAGAAACGGGCACATAAGGACCCTCTCGAACTATGTCCAATATCTTGACATCCAAAGTTGATAGGAACATGAGAGCTCTACTTTTCTACATGAAAAGGTTCTCTGCATCAAATACGGGACACCTTGTGAGTGAACCATTATTCGGCAGACCAGATGAAGCAAAAGGCGAAGCCATTTAGTATGGGGTAGAAACAGTGGTAGAGTAAGCAAAACAAATATAGAGATGAATTATCCAACCTACTATAATACCGGTTGTTAGTCCCAAATTGAGTACGCAACAACAAATATTTGTATAAGTGGGAGTTGAATACAAACTCAACTTATTTAAAATTAGCAAACACACAATTACTTTTAATATAATTCTTATTGATTATAAATCAAGAATTACATGTACATAAAAGTGGAAATTCCAAAAAGAATAAAGGTGACAACAATCTTTGTCTAACACATAGACTAACTTCCTAAGACAACTAATGTCTAAGGTGTTCATCACATGAACAAGTTTTACACAAATGCTAACTCTAAACTTGCTTTGCTTAAGAGCTTTAGCCTTTTTTCGAGTGTATTAGGTTTGTATGTGTATCGGTGTATATATAGACATTGAGGGCAGTAAGGTTGGAAGTAAGGTGGTATAGAGCAAATATTATTCAATTGATAAAGTTAGTGGAGGTCAAAGATAATATTATTTTAATCGGGTTTTCAATAAAATAATATTACTCTATGAAAAGTACATCGCACTAACAATATTTAAATATTTTCTTTCATGCCTTTTTACCTTGAAAAGCGAGACTTCTCTTTCTATGCTTGGTACTTTTATCAACTGTTTCCTAAACATGTTTGTTGTCAGACATACTTTTGTACTTGACAAAGATCTTCTTTCGAAGGTAACTCTAACATTTTTCACAGATTAAAGCTCTATCATTTTTGTCCTACTTCGTTGAACAAAACCTGCAAATACTTTTACAAAACAAGATCTAAGGCTATAATGAACTACACATATTAAACCTGTTGACTTAGTAACTTTTATAGAAGTAAGAAAGTAAACTGGAAAATAATACAAGTAAAATCACGACTCATCTAACCAATATACCGGGATGATAGAATTAAGGTTCTCAGCTTATCTTCTGAACACCTAGTTGATCAAGGGAATGCATAGCTGATCAAAGTGATGCTTAGCTTATCAATCAGTATGTTCAATTGATCAATATAAGTTGCTTAGCTGATCGTATAGAATGATTAGCTTATCATACATAACTAAAGTATGTTAATGGTACTTAATCTTTTGGGTACTCAGCTGGTCTCTTGGTCACTCAGCTGATAAAGCAATGTTCCTATGCGGATAGGTCTTTATCTTGTTTCTTGCTCGGTTGAAGGTGTTAGCTGCTCTATCCAATTAGCTGATCTTAGCACTTACTCTCTAACTTAGCAAAATTACAATCTAATCTTAACAACACATGTTAAGACAAAATTCTATTCTAACTCAAACACTGGTTTGGTTAACACCAAATCCTATTTATTTTACTAGGCAGGTTTGATTCATTGGGTTAAAATGGCTATCTCCCCAACATATTTATATATGTTGCCTACTTAATGTAACACCCACAAACTCGGGCTAGTAATTAACAGGTAAACTGTATGTGTTTATGTGTATTTAAGTTGTTTGAGTATGTGTTTGATTTTAAATTAATACTTCGTATTTAATTAAATAGTTACATGAATTAATTAAATTGAATATGTATGTATGCATGTAAATACATATGTATGTATGTAAGTGGTACTATGCACGAGATATTTATTTTGGAAAACACCTCCTGCTTTGTGGGAATTTATGTGTAAATACATAGATTTTGTTTGATTTGATAATTTAAGTGGTTTAAGAGTGTTCTTGATAATAGTTGACATGTTAAATGATGTTTATACATGTTTTGGTTAAGTTTTGGTAAGTTTCAAATTACTGATATTATTGTCATGGAATTTGGTTAAACGATGAAGAAGATGAAGTTGAAAAATATCTGGGTTTGTTGACTTCGTGGCGCGACTAGCTTAATGTTCACGGCGCGATGAAGAAGGCTTCGAATCCGAAGGGAGCTGCTCAAAGGAGAGCTTCGATTTGGAAAGAAGCCCGCTCGAAGGCTCATCGCGACGCGATCCGTTTGGTTTCGAATTCAAGGTACGCGCTCGAAGTGGGTTTCGAACTAGAAGAATCCGTGCGAAGTAGACTTCGAACTTGAAGTCGGGGCCGCTCGAAGGCGTCGCAACGACGCTATTCTTGGTCGCGATGCGATCTATTATTTTCAACAAGAATTGTTATTTGTACATTTATGATATGATTTATGTGATTTACATGAGAAGTATTTTGCTATTTGAGGGCATATGTTATGTAAATATATGTGGGTTTATATATTTATGAATCAGAAACTAATTTTAGTGATTGCTGTGTTTTCAGGCAATACCAAGACTCAGTAAGATTAGCCTTCTGAGTGTGACATTTGAGAACAAGAGATGAGTGGATGTTAACTCACGGATGGTAAAAGTTATGATTGATATGATTGATGTGATGCATGTGTTTGTGATAGCTATACTGTTTAGTCTGATGCTCATTGCTTGTTGTTTGTTGTTTATATCTGCTGTGTGATTATTTGGCCGACACATGCTCGAGGTATGATATCGAGTATCGTTTAAGGAGTTAGCTATGCATGTAATTGGGCTGGGCCTAATCGCTATTGGTTGAGCAGTTGTAGACCCTCTCATGCATGTGTTGTGTTGGAGGGGATCTAACTGTGCCAATTGGCGATGGACTATCGGTAAACCTTTGCTTTGGCCGCATTGGTTGTAGGTTCTGCACCGAACCGCCGGTCTTCTGGATTATGTGATTACATACTTTGATATCGATTGATGATGTTTGCTTTTGTGTTTAGCTTCCTGTGTAAAACCCGTATTTTTGGGAAGTTCAAAATATATATATATATGTACATGCAAATATTAAATGAGAAATTAGTAATTATGTGCATATCATACTAATTAAATACTATGTGTTGGGTATATGTGTAATATCTTAGAAAGTGGTAAATAAATGTTAAATGGAAGAAAGGTGGAGGGCCAAAAGAGTAAATATGTATATATATACATTGACTTCACCTAGAGAAGTCAAAAGAAGAAGAAGAAATCTCTGGAAGATAGAGAGAGAATTCTAGAGAGAGAGAGAGAGCTTGGAAAGAGGTAGAAATCAAAGGGAAAATTGATGGTTCTTGAGTTTGATTCAAGTTTTGAAGTGTTTAAACTTCAATTTATTCACTCTTGAGGTTGAATTTGAGCAAGGATGTGGCAATCAAGTTGGGTGTTGCAAAATCAAGTAAGTTATACTCCTAACTTGTGTTTGATTTGAGTTATGATGTTATATTTGGTGATTTCTAGCTTAAAATTGGAGTTTATGGTGTTTGATTTTGGCAAATGGGTTAAAGCTTTGGGGTTATGGTTTGATTACCTAACTTATGTTGAAATGAAGTTATTTGATGATATTGAGGTTGTGTTGTAGTATCTTGGACCTCATTTTGTGTTAAATATGTGTTTTGGTTAAAAAGACTATGATTTGGTCGGATTTGAAGCAAAGAAAAACAGGGTATGTTGCTGGTTGCAGGTCGTCGCGGCGCGACGCAGCTGGGTCTGCGCGATGGGTTTTTCCAGAGAAATCTTCGCGGCGCGAGCTGTCCTAAAGCCTTATAAAATGCTATTTTGACCTATTTTAACCTTATATATGTTTGGGGATTGATTCCTATGGTTATAGGAGGTTTATTTGGAGTCTTTTAAGACCCGAAAGGGTGTCTAAGTCTAGATTTGAGTCTAGAAACTTTGTTTTGGGTTAACTTAAGTTAGTTAACCTTGTGTTTTATGATCATAGGATTGTGATCAAGAGTTTGAGCTATGGTTTGGATGGGGTTGTGATCCACATCACACCCTCAGGTGAGTACACCCTGCGGATACCCAAAATGGTTAAAGTTTTCAAGTCATCTATGTGTTTTGATTGTTTGGCAATTTTTGATGATTCTTGATGAATCAAAGAATGTGGATTATGCAATTGATTATAAATGCGGGTTATATGATTTGAAAATGTTTATGAGGCTTTTGGAAACCATGTATTGTTTTATATGATGATTTATATAAATTACAATGCTTTATGAAACTATTGGGTTTCAAAGAATGTGGAAATGGGGAATTCAATTTAAGGTGTGTTTTAAATTGTGGGTTTCAAAATAAGACCATTACTCCATATTGGAGATGGTCAATGTTTAAATTGTGATTTAATTAACGATTTTGAAACATGGTACTCCATATGGGAGTGAACCTTGATTTTGAAACAAAAGACCTGATTTTGAGTTAATGAAATTCATGTTTTCTCTTATGGTGTATCTTGGGCATTGAAATGCCAACTGTAACATGGTTTTTGAGAAAGAAAGAAATGTTCATACAAACGATGTTTTTGGGCATTAGGGTTGCCAAACATGATTTAAATTGTTGAGCATTTATGCTCAAAGAGATAATTATGTCACGTATACATTGGTTGATAAACTTGTAAAGTTTGGATTACTTGGCCTTTATGGCAAGATATTTGTGGCCTTGATGGCAAACGGTTTTATGACCCTTCGGGGTAAGTGGTTTTATGACCCTTCGGGGTAAGAGATTTTATGACCCTTCGGGGAATGTGCCTATGTGACCCTTCGGGGTATGTGCTTATGTGACCCTTCGGGGTATATGTGATTCGGTCCGGACCACTGTGTGATATAACTCTGTACCATAGGGTTCCTAGTCATTGGGACGTACACAGAGGTTCCTGTGGCTTCGGCAATTGGGGGACCGCGAGGTACGGGTGGCTGAGGGATCGGTGCAGAGAGTGGAGGGGTATGTCAGTAGCCATCATGACCGTGTGGGTTCACTGGGCTGACGAGCCACCGAACCCGGGGCAACACGAGTGGATTTGGTGAACAGGGCATGCACTCCAGATAACCGTTGTATGGTGGACTGCTTCGTGCATCCCCCACCTTGACGGGGTGATGTTGTTATCCCCCATGTGGGCACGTGTTGACCGTGGCTAGCTACCACGTGGATACATTGTGGCCCAATGGACAGACCCACATCCTTATGTGCTATTATGTGGAATTTTTAAAAGGATATTGATTGCCAAACTGATGTTTTCAAAAGTGAAAAGGATGACTTGGTTTTGATAAAACAAATGTTTTTGGATGTACTCACTAGCTATGTTTATAGCTAACTGGTGTATAAAAATGTTTTGTATCCGTAGGTTGTATAGATGCCTTGGTGAGGCGGGTAGTTGCTGTGGGCTTGGCTTCGACTTGGTTACAATTCCGGTAATTCTGGATTTCCTACTTTATGTTCATTGTCGTGAGATTGACTGTGGTATCACCCAAGGCTTTGGATTATAAATGTTGTAAATGTTTATTATTGAGAAATTCTCAGGAAATGAAAATGCTTTCGCGATAAATTTTAAGGGTTTTGTATAAATATGGTTTTCAATTGATTTTTGAAAAATTTAAATTTGGAATGAAAATCAGGGTGTTACATCCTGTCACTTAGCTTTGTGTTAATTCCCCACAGTTGAACTGTTTTTGCAGGTTTATGTGTTAGAGTTGTTTGTGAAGGAGAACATGACCACGCACTCTGATATTAATTTTGTTTTGAAACGAGCCATGCTTTTATATTGTAACACAACAAAGGAAAATATGTTTGTATTTGTGAATAGATGTTTATATTCGTGTTTAATGTAAATATTTATGATTTAGCTTCCGCAACGTGTTTTTAAAAAATGGCTTAAGATTTTACGGTGTTACACTTAATGAATATATATATATATATATATATATATTAAATATGGATAAGTTTATTTGAGAACAGTTCTTAATGCGAGAACTGCAAGAATTATATGTAACCACCATTAATGCTCATTAATATAGGAATCTAGGTCATTTTATATATTTATCCAAGCATGAATTGCGTACGGATGGATAAGTCATTATTTAATGAGGTTTGATTTTCCGAAAATACCCTATTAATGAGCCATTAAAGATTGAGGGCTAACTAATGAAGCATTAACATTATTGTAACGTCCCAAATTTCTTTGTGTAATTAATGAACGATAAAAGTCATCAGAGTAAAATGCATGATAATCATAAGATTTTTTACAACCCAAAATCAAAAGCTAATTAAGTCTTGTCTATCATAGTTAATCTATGATAACAGTGTAATAGAAAATGTATTCTTTGTATAAGTTGCCCTCACTATTTTGAAGCTCCCTCGCGGTCCTTTCCTGAAATGGATAACAACAACAACAATAAGCATATAGCTTAGCAAGCACAATAACTTACACACCACATTGGGTATGCACATACACATAGTTAATCATGAACATGTAAACAAATCACATAATACCGACGCAGTGCATTGACGACAATTTCACTTCCATTTGACTACCCAAGGCACCCCAAGGCTTTTACGTCTCATCAAGGTCATGGGTGACTACCCAAGGCACCTCAAAGGGTTTTATGTCTCTCCCGAGCCCGGGTTGTGTTTTCACTCCAATTACACAACCCTCGAGTTTTGTTTTCACTCCATTTACACAACCCTTCACCACATAACAACAATTATACAAATAATCATACAACAATCACACACATTTAACACTGGTATAATGTATAAGTTAGTGTAACTCACCTAGCAGTAGTTAGATCACAAGTAACGGCTAATCACAGAGTTGTATCACTAACGGGTCCGATAGCAAGAACTTACACACATCTTACTAAATTAATACGGAGGATAAATCCTTAACCCCACGTCGGGCGAACAAGTATCTCTTTACCCAAGTTGGACCAACCCTAGGTCGGACAAGCCTCAAGTCGGACCGAACTCTAGGTCGGACAAGCCTCAAGTCGGACCGAACTCTAGGTCGGACAAGCCTGGGTCTTAAGTCGGACCACACCTAGCGATCCCTAAGTAGTAAGTCAGATAAGGTCAAGTTGCATGCACACAGATGTGCACAAGTCGAACAGGGTCAAGTCACACGCACGCACATATGCACAAATCGGACAGGGTCAAGTCGCACGCACATAAATATTCACAATTCGGATAGGGTCAAGTAGCATACACACACGTATGAACAAGTCGGACAGGGTCAAGTCACACGCACACATATGCACAAGTTGGACAGGGTCAAGTCGCACGCACACACATATGCACAAGTCGGACAGGGTCATCTTGGTCGGACCAACCTTCGATGCATACATATATATAACACTCGAGACTTGGATCTTGGAATACTTCAAAACACAACCAAATCGAAATCTTTCAATTACAACTCATTCCTCCAATCATTTAAACAATTCCTTTAAGGTTAAGTTGACTCTTATAGAGTTTTCGGTGATTAAGCGGCCATTCAAACTCTGGGCCTACATACGCTAAGAGAAACTCCCCTGGTCCGATCAAAAGACCTCTAAGACATGATCAAATGCTATGAAAATTGCATCTATATGATCACAAGAGTGTAAGAAACATTACCTAAATGTTTTCCTTTCAATTGATAGCAAGAACGACGGAGATTCGATGCTTCCTCTTCTCGGTCTTGCACACGGTACGCACACAACCCACACTAACACTCTCAGATAAATCTTGGGACCTTGGAGGCTGTGCCCTGATTAGGCTTTTATACTTGTTCCTTAAGGCTAAGGCCATAAGTTACTAGTTTAATTCAAGCCCAATAGTCTTTGATTAATCCTATACTATTTATAAGAAATTCCTTTTAATAATGGCTTAAGCCCAAGGCCTAAACATCACTTCATTAGTCAAATAACAACTCCATAGCAATTACAACAATAATAATAATATCAAAAATACCCTTTTATTGATTAGGGAAACTGGGTATTACAGTTATAGCTATTGGTCTAATTTAATCAAGAGACAAAATTAGTTTTCGTAGTAAGAGCTATTCTCAAATGAACCTTCTTCTATATATATGTATATATATATATATATACTAGCATCATACCCGCGCAATGCTGCAGCGGCAAATAGTTTTTGGTTTACAATATGTCGCTTTCAAGAATGTAATGATATGTTATTCGCGCGATTCAATGTCACGAAAAAGTTTTCAACAGCAACATGTCCATTTTTTTCGAATTTTCTTTTATTTACATCTAACTATTTTATTAATTTTAAAAATAAATTCTAAAAGACAATAAAATAAGAAAAAAGATTTATATTGATGAAATAAAGAGAATAGTTAATAAGAAAATGTATTTTGAATGAAAAGTTAAAGTAAATTAGGAGAGAATAAAATAGTTAAAAATTGGGTGGATGAGATTAATTTAGATTAAATGAAGAGTCAAGATTTTATATTGATTGAATTTTAAGAAGTCTTAAAATTTAAGAGCAGAGAGAATGTTAAATGCTTTATATAAGAGTATAGATTATAACTTTTATTAATAACAGTAAACACGAGAAGCACATTAATATTATACTAAAAACGTTTAGACGTGAAATATAATTTTATATTTTTTTTAAAAAAGAGTATATACAAAAAGTATTAAATTTAAAAATTTTATTTACGTACCCGAGTATCACACGGGACCGGTATAACACTGGTATAATTTGGTTTCCAAAGATGAAGATAATCTTCTTTTTCTGGTTTAGCATCTTATTCGGCAATTTTGTTAACTGATCTCTTAGATTTTGGATCCCACATACACGTTCTATCTTATTACTTATCGATCACATAATAATTATATAGTTTTTCTTGATGTGTTCTTTTAAATCTACAAGAGTTAACTCCATCTTTTAAGAAAGCCAAAGGACAGCAATATATATTATTATTTAATTAGGAGTTCTTTCAACTTTAAAAAAGATGATTTAGAAAAAAATATTATTTTACTAAACATAATAATCATAATTTTTATATTTTATAAACTATGTAATAACTATTTTTCTCTACTACATATTCAAGATATTATGGTTATAACGTACGCTTTTTGTTGTGTATGATAACTTTATATTTGGATTTTGGATTCTACATATTCAAGGTATACACAACAATCACAACCTTCAGCGACGAAAGGTCATTTTCTTGTAGTGTTATACACAAATCATGTCTCTTATAACATGTTATACACAAATCGTGTCCGATATTATAACAGGAGATGATTTGCGCTCAACATGACTAATTTTTCATACAAGATGAAAAGTATTAATTTGTTTAGACGTATAATACTTTTAAACACGTAAATAAACAAATTAATAGTAAGTTTATAGTGACATAAAAGTCATAATTATTATGTATGATATATAAAATAGTGTTGTGTATATATCACCTCCGTATTATAATAAAGTGTTTAATGCTATACATAGGATTAGCGGTATGATAGATATATACCTCTATTGATTTATATGTAATAAATTTTTATCACTTTATTTGTAAAAGTGTATTTAACTTGGTAGTTTTACTATGACAAAACAATTATAACTTCTTAAATTGATTATCATTTACCACCTCGATGGCTTATATTTTGTGACATGCTCTTACTTGTTGATAGTATATATGTACAGTATACGATATAACATACGAAATAAAATCTCCAAACGGTTTATAAACTTAGTACAAAATCGATGATCTCAAGATTTTCTTTATTATGTTAAATCTTACATAAACATATATTATAAGTACAGGTTGATTAAAAAAAATATTAAACATCAATAAAAAATACGAAAAAAATGATTAAAAAATAACAACAAACAACGTCAACATCCAGAAAGCGTTGATGCGAGATTGAAGATAGATGTGACGATAGAAAAGTGGTATCATGATATGAAAAGACGTGGGTGTATTTTCATGTATAACCCATTAATCATGATTGTTATAATTAGGGGAACATGATCAAGGGTTATAACTAAAAATAATTATAAAACTTAAACTAATAAAATTAGGAATTTGATTAAATATGATATTTTAAAATATTCAAAATGGAAAATATGATATTTGTAAATTATGGTGGATAAATATAATATTTTAAGATTTAAGAAAGACATAATTCATTTAATAATTTTTATTCAAATTAAAGTCAAACTAGATTAAATACTCGTGTGATACATAGCTGGTTTAAAAATGATAAAATTAAATATTAATAAAAAGTATTAAATAATTATTAAACACGAAAGAGATGATAGTTTAAAAAAGTGGTGATAGATAGTGTCAACACCCAGACATGGGGTGGAAGCATCGATGTGATGGGGATGTCAGACATGGTAGCAGAAACGTGATAATATGATATGAGATGTTATTAGGTTTTCATTTTTGGTCATGCGATTTTCTTTTCGGGTTTCAATTGTAGGTTGGGTTGTAGGTTCAATTTCATTCGATTTTTTTTGTTACAGGTTTCATTTCCTTCTCTTGTTTGCAGGTTGTTTGAGTTTATAGCTTCATACGAATCCAAATCTTCATATAATTCATCTTCTTGGATTTAAGTTCTTTGATTTGTTCCAGGTTTGTATTCTTCATTCGTTTTTTGGATTTCATCGTTTAGGGTTTGTTCAAGCTATTTGAGATTTTTCATGGTTCATGAAACGATTTGCCATCAATTTGAGATGATTTTCAATTTCGAGAATGATATGATTCATCAATCTAGGAACCTATTTCTTCTCTTCATCTTCATAGCTTGTGTTCTTCACTTCACATATTTGTGTTTTGATTATTTGTTTTTACTAGTAATACGTGAACAATTACATATGTGGATAATGATATGGTATTAATAAATAAATAAAAATATAAAAAATTATCCAGGTAAACGGATATATTAAATGGTAACTTCTAAGTGTTTGATACATTAAATGATAAATTTTAAAGTTAGATACACATAATAGTAAAACATGATAACTTGGATACATTTTAGTGAGTTAAAATGATTTTTTAACATGGTTTGTACATGGCTTGTATTCTTATAGGACAAAATTTTCATGATGCAAACTTGTGTAAGCTTAATTTCAGCCATCCCTAGTGCCAAAAGTGTTACTTGTCTTTTTATCTTACATATTTTATTTTATAAACATAATATATGTTAATTAATCAAATATATACAAAAATTAGTTTGGATGATATCAAGATATATTGTCGTTATTTTGATGTGGAATAAGTATATTATGTTTTAGATGAACGTTTCTTAGTACAATTACTTTTTTTATATTATTCCTTTATGTTTTTTAAACTGATCACTTTATTCATGGATTTTAACGTTTTGCATAAATATACTAATTAAGAAAAGTGAAACGATAAGTTCGGATGATTTTGTTTGACTAGCTACTTTCTTTGTGTTTTCATTGTCGAAATGTGTAATACCTGTTCCTATATCTGTATTTAAGTATAATATTATTGTTACTATAAATGAGATTTATTGAAATTATTTTTATGGGTATTTAATTAGAGATATTACTTTTGGGGTCAAGGGTTGTTAACCTTAATAAAGAGGATAATAAGGCTATGATGGACTTATTTGGCTTGGGTTTGAGGCCCAAGGAAAGGGTATAAATACCCTAATTAGGGCATAGCCCCTAAAGGAGGACTCATTTACTGTTACTATGAGAGAGAACGTGTGTTGGTGCCTTGTGAAGGTGCCGAGAACAACAAGGGGAGAAAACTCAAGCCAAAATTCACCAATTGCTTCAAATTGTTTAAGAATCTACACGTATGTAATTCCTACACTACAACAACCGATTTCTTGGTGAAATATCATGAATTGTGAGGGTTTTGGGGTTGTTCTTGAGTCAGAACCAGCCGATAGCCGGGATAGGGTTTCAACATTTAAAATTCGATATTCATCAAATTAAATAAGTGGGAGGCGCTTAGATAATGTTAGGAGTCCATAGCATTTGGAATTCACGCCGGAGCAACCGAGAACGAATTGGGGCTTAACGAGCTCAAAATTTGACTATTAATCCAATTAAACCGGAAGAATACTCTTAATGGGTGAGGAATCATTTTCAAATGGGAAATTCGTGTTTTGGAAATTCTGGAATTAAACCAAGAACATAGTGTTGACCGAATTCGGTACTGGACCAATTTCTTCCAAGTGTTGACCGAATTTGGTCGTGAACCAAAAGCAGTTAAGTAATGACCGAAGGTGGGGGGACCGAATTCGGAAGCAGATCAAAAGCTAGATGACGACCAAATTCAGTTGGCGACCAAATTCGGCAGGGGACCGAATTTGACCAAGTTGTACCAAACTCGGTGGATGACCCAATTTGGTGGTGTTGCCCTAATTTTTCTTAAGTGTTGACCGAATTTCAAGATAGTGTTCGTTGGCAGTCAATATAGTTATATAAATACATATCGGGGCTAGTACACCATATTAATTCAGTAGGACTTATGTGTAGGTTCCTCCTGTCAGAATTGTTAATTATACAACTTTGTGAACTGCCATTACTTGTATTGCGGATCAGGTGAGTTATCACTAACTTACTCCTTATATTGTGATGACTGTTCCATGTGTGATGATGTACTTTGATTTGTGTTGTGTTACTTATACGCAGTTGGGCGCTTGTTATTTATGCACAGCTGGGCGCTAATTACTTATGTGCAGCTGAGCACTTACCCACCTATGCGGCGATAACGGATGTTGATGTGATGTACTTGTCACCTGAATACGTGCTATCTCGTATAATGTGCAAGTACAATATCAGTTCACTAAGCTTTATGCTTAACCGTGTATAATAATGTTTTTAGGACCGTCTCGAACAGACAAGGGTAAGGTTACGGCGTGACAGCAAATTCCTTCACAATTAATTAAACTACTCTGATATTTTAATTTTAAACAATGCTATATTATTTGACCGTAAGTCCCGCGTGTTGGGCATTTGATGGTTAAGATACAATTTTGAATATTTATCGAATTTAACTTTTAATGAATTAATGGGATTATTATTTCATTATATATAAAAAAATTGGGGCGTTACAATATGGATGGTTGGGAGTTAGTTTATGATTTGTGTATCTTGATAGCTTATGATCGATTTCAATATGTCGGGATTCGGATTTTGAGGTTTCGGAGTAAGCAACAGTTCCAATTGGGCGGCCAAATAAGATCTTCAACAAAAAGGGGACTAATTCAAGAGAATTTTAACTCTTTTTATTTCATGTTCAGAAATGGGGATTGTGCACTCAATGCCGTACCTGCCTCATTTTCATTCCTGCTTACTCCTCTTAGTCGTTTGATATGAACAATACTAATTATGAATGGCAAATTTAGAATTTTTTTAGCTAGTTAACTAGAGATATCAAGATGACTTAAATAAAGAATTAAAACATATTCATGTTAAAACTAGTCAAGTCAAAATTGTTAAGTACTCAAATTAGTATAACAAATTTGGTTGTTTTAAAAGTTTTCACGAAGAACAACATAAATTCACTAAGCTCACAATAAAATATAAATACATATATCATATTAACATAAACCCTAAACTCAAAATCAATTCATAATTTTATATAATCACTCAATTTCACAATGTTAGGTTACTATGAAGTGTCAACAAATCTAAGCATGAAACCACAATAAAAAACCTAACAATGTTTTTAGTGAACGTGCAAAAACGAAAGAAAGATTAACTTTGCAGGGCTCATAAGTGGATATGGGATTCTGGGCTAAGTGTGTTATTCAAATCATAGGTTACTTGCATCGCACGTTCTTACCTTTTCTTGAATCGCACACCCACAAGTCACATGTTCCTTCCTTGTCATCCCAAATCAGTATGTGACCGATCATCGATATTTTTCTTTCAACAAATCTAAGCTTTCAGTACTTTCTTTCCTTAGAAACTTTCAATATTGCCTTATTATAAGAGGTAGTATTTTATTTATGAGACAACATGATCAATTATATTTTAATAATTTTACATAAATCCATAGCATCAAAGGTATATGCTTCATAGGATATTTATTTAACAAGAAGATGTCAACATCCATGTAAAAAACTTTTTTATGTACATGCTTCATAAGATATTGATCTAATTGCTCCAAGTAGCTATTATTCTATTAATGCCATAACGATTTTCCTTTTCAAATTCATTAGCATCAAGATTCCAAGCAACTTTTATAGATTTTTTTAAATAAACATTTTCATATGTGATTATTTCATTCAAATACTAACATGTTAATCTCACTCATTCCTTTCGATCTAAAGGCTAAAAAAATATTTTTTACTCTTAAGTTTTTTTTTACCAAAACCAAATAAGATTTTCTATTTTTGCAGGTTCCTAGGAAAGTCGAGTTATGCATGGTCTAATATACGTTGCATAGCCAGAGGGAGTAACCAGTGGTAGTTACATGTACTCCCCTGGCTATCAAAGATGTTTGCATGTCAAGTAAGGATTGAACATGAGTCTCTTCGACTTCCCAAACATTCTATCACTAGACCATCTCAATATGGTTTCGCATATAATAATTCACCGAATTAAAAATCTCTTGATCCTTTTTAAGCAATAGTTCCTTTAAACAAAATATATTTTCTTTTGTAAAGTTAATGTAGCAGGCTAAAATGTGTATGGAACAAAATCTTGTCAAGGACCTCAATTATATAACTCATGACACAAAATACATGCTAATAATTGTGGCATGAGATTTTTATAAAAAAATATGGAGTTTCAGAGAATTATTGTGGTTTGTCTATTAAATTCTTGAGAATATATAACATATTATTGGAAATATTATTTCATTGGTGTGGGAGCCTTATCTCTAGGTGTGGGGCCATTTATTTTAAATTAAGCAAGATGAGTGTCATTTAGACATTGATGTAATGTTTTGTAATTACTACATGTCCTACATTATAAGCTTACAAAAAGATACTTGTTTAGATCAACTATTGGGTAGGTCATATCAAGAATTTGAAATTAATCCTCCTTTAAAGTTTATTTATATAAGTTAAAGCGAAAATATTTGATTTGATCGGATGTTTTATAATTGTCTCCTCATTTTATTCATAACCCAATTATGAATTGCGACGGGGTAATTACGAGCGTTAGATCTAATAGATCAACATCTAATTAATTGTTAGGATTTGTTCTCTCATTATTGCCTAAATATTTATTCTCATAATAATCCTCCCCTATATATATTTATGAGAGTTGATTTATATACAATAAAAATTTTTCGTACACAATAAAAATTGTATATATACAACATGTACAAACATTTAACAATATATAGTATAAGTTGATAATGCATAAATTATTGTACCCAGACAATTTATGTTATGTATGAATCCTCCTATACATGAATTCGAAAGTATAACATATGGCTTAAGTTATATTTATGTTACACTTGATTTATAGAATCCTACGAAGTGTCTAATTCATATGATGAGTTCGGTACGTAGTTTTTTAGAGCTTTTTGAAGATGACAACTTTTATTTTGAAAGAAAAAACTATAAGTTTTGTTCGGATGAAAATGCTTGAAGCTTTTTTTATTACAAAAAACTCTACAATAAAAAGCTTCTTGAAGTAGCTTTTAAAACTAGTTAGAAACTTTTTTATATAAAAAATTACCTATATACCTTTTTTAATTGTTTATAGTTTGCCCTTTTTGTCATTTTACGCTATCCAGTTCCAACTAGTTACTTTATCAAACACATATACAAATAAAATCTACAGCTTCCGACTTCCAACTATAACTACCGGCTACTTCAATCAAACACATCCAGAGTTTTTTAAAAGGACCAAGTTTTATGAAAAGAATCATAAGTTGAAATCTTACATGTGTTTTGTCAGCATAATGGGATGTTCATTTTTCGTTACTTGAGATAATGATCATGTTGGGTTTATAAATTCATTGAATTAAAATTTAGATAGTAATAAATGATAAAATTACCCTTTTAATTTTTATGAACTTCATAAATATTTCAATTTTATAAACTAGCTTCCAACTTTTATAAATCATTCGATATTACAACTTTTATAAATAATTTGATATTACAACTTTTATATAGATGTTTTAATTAGTTTTAATTGTTGGGATTTATTTAATAAATTCAATAATAATAATTTATTATCCAGTTATATCAGGCTATTTATATTATGAGCTAATTTAATGATTAATTAAAAAGAGTCTAGTTAGAATCCAAGGCGGTATGACCTAACGAGAGACAACATGTTATATTATAACGAGTGTTTAATGAGAACTATAATTAAAACTCTATATAAAAGACGACTATGTTATCGTTCAAAATATACCAATATAAAAAATTCGTCTTTACTCGGCTAATCAAAATAACATCAAGGATTTTATGTTGAGGAATATCATAATCACATATCTACGTTTCAAATTTTAAGCTTAACTAATGAAGACAAATACACTAATTCTTGTTCGAATATACTTAAAAATTCATTGTGATAATATAATAATTTCAACATCACTTAATGCTTTCGATTTAAACTTTTTACAAAATTAATCGATAATAAATAAGATTTGTATCCATTTAAGGTTTTTTTGTGTTAATATTGTATGAATTATGCTAGAATCTGAACTTTTCGGACGTAGTAATAACTATCATTGATTGACACATCAGCTCACATTACTAAGTCATCTTTAAACACTCGCACTTTTAATTGTAACCACTATCATCAACGATTGCCACGCTGGCATCAATTTTATTTTTATTTTTTTATTTAACATAAATAATTTATAAAATAACTAAGTAGATTAAGAATTCTAAAAACACAATCAATATAAAAATACTTCATTAAATGAAACAAAAAATTCATTAACAATACAAAGAAATTATTTTAACAATACATTAAATAATGGATTTAGTATCTGAAAATGTATCGAAGTTGTCACTTTTTGCTATTGTGTATACTTATATTTCAAAACTACCATTTAATGTATTTATGTTTCAAAAACTAACATTTAATACATCAGGTTACCTTCTAAATAGGTAGCCTATAATTTTATTCTTTTTTATTTATTTTTTGAGTCAACCAAATGCCACGTAGAGTAGCTTTTAATGAAGAAAAATTAAGATGAAGATGAATCAGATGAAAGTGAATGTGAAGTTAAAGATCAAGATCAAGATTTGGGTTTTATCAAAATTGAAGAACATTCAAATCAAACCCCACAAAACAATCCAGAAATTGAAATCTCATTAACAAATCAATAAGAAACACTCTAGAATATGAACATTCAATTAATATTGTGAACCCAAGATGAAGATGAAGATGAAGATGAAGATGAAGATGAAGGTGAAGGTGAAGGTGAAGATCAAGATGAAGATCTGGATTTTATCAGATGAAGATGAAGATCTGGGTTTTATCAGATGAAGATGAAGGTGAAGGTGAAGGTGAAGATCAAGATCAAGATCTGGGTTTTATCAGATAAAGATGAAGATCTGGGTTTTATTAGATGAAGATGAAGATCTGGGTTTTATCAGATGAAGATGAAGATGAAGATGAAGATGAAGATGAAGGTGAAGGTGAAGATCAAGATGAAGCTCTGGGTTTTATCAGATGAAGATGAAGATCTGGGTTTTATCAGTTGAAGATGAAGATGAAGATGAAGGTGAAGGTGAAGATCTGGGTTTTAGAAGATGAAGATGAAGATGATATGAAGATGAAGGTGAAGGTGAAGGTGAAGGTGAAGGTGAAGGTGAAGGTGAAAGTGAAGGTGAAGATCAAGATGAAGATTTGGGTTTTATCAAATGAAGATGAAGATCGTAAATCAAGATCTAGGTTTTTATCATTAACATGGAAAAAAAAGAATAATAATTAATAATAATTTGATTTATATTTATTTTCAAACAAGAAAATCCAAATAAGATGCCACCTCCACAGCCACGTCACCGGAACTTGTGCCACGTCAGCAGAATACCTACTATATCAGGTTAAATATATTAAATGGTAGTTATGGAAACTTTTGTACACTAAATGGTAGTTTTGAAAGATGGTTATACACAATAGCAAAAAGTGACAACTTCGATACACTTTTAGATACTAAACCCTTAAATAATTTATAAAATAAATTAAACATCCAAATTTTTTTTCCAATTCAAATATACTTCAAATAAATACTTAGAATAGGTTTCCAACAATGTTCACATGCCCTACACACGAGACTTACACTATAGTTAAAAATAGTAAATATTGTTTAACAAGATCAGAGTTCTAAAAGTTTGTGGAATGAAATAGCTGTCACGCTAGTACCTTGCCTTTATTCACACGAGACGGTCCTGAAAAACATTCAACAAACACGAGTAAGCACAAAGCTTAGTGAGATAACACAGTACTTGCACGTTATACCAGATAACACATATTCATGTAACATGTACACATCATCATCAAATAACGCCACACGGGCAGATAAGTGCCCAGGTACAAAAGGTTTGACAAAGCCGCAATATCGGTTGCGCATAGATACCACATAGGCATATCAAAATACAAAATCACACATGAATAATCATCACAGTATAATGAGTAAGTTAGTGAAAACTAACTTGATCAACAATCACAATAATCACAACAAACAGTAGTGACTTGGAAGTTAAACGTGTCTACGCACAAGAACCTACAAATATGGGATAATCTATACACTAAATAGAGATAATCTAAATAGGGATAATCTATACACGTGACCCTACTAAACACCAGTTTCCCAAACCCCTAATTTTACGATTTAGTGGTTGCGATTACCAATACTCATGATTTGCGATAAGGGTTTGATTTAGTTTGCAATTCAAATACATTATATGGTTTTCGATTGGTTTCATATACACACAACAGTTCACGATTATGATTTGCAATTCTGCACACATATCATGTTTTATGATTATGGTTTACGATTCAACATGATGCTCTGATATGTGATTCAATTTTCGGTTCATATACACTTTCCGGTTTTCGATTCTTAGCTTTTAAGATCCGACCCTCCTAAAAACAGATTTACGATTCACCTTAGGTCTGGATTTACGATTCACAGCAAGATCTCAACTTACGATTGGGCCTTAGGTTTTTGTTTTACGATTGACCCCACTCTTTAGTTTTCGATTGAAATTTATGATTTGTTCCAAGGGATTTACGATTCCACTTAGGTATTGATTTATGATTCAACTCACAATACAAATTTTGATTGGATTAGCTTAATGTGTACGATTCAACCCAATGAGAGATTTACGATTGTAGCTTAACACCCACTAGGTTTTCATTACGGTTCACGATCCAAAGGAATCTCCTAAGGGACTCGACCCTTAAGCTTTTCGATTCCAACATCCCACATGATTTACGATTCTGCCAAGAACTTTTATGATTCCGTTAACACAGTCGAAGCTGTTGATTTCTGGTCCTACTCAAAACTTGTTCAAATTACAAAATTCCAATTGTAATCTATTCTAATCATCGATTAAGAAAAACCTACCGGTTTAATTCCAATTTCATCAAGTTTCCTATGATCTAAGCTTCATTTTTGCACTCGGTTTCTCACAACTCTCGTATGTATGAAACTCTCACAGGAAACCAGTCAAATCACAATCATTTGTTGTAAAACTTATACTAATTTGATCATAGAAGGTTGAGGATCATTACCTGATTTCCAAGTGATTCCAAGCGATTTGTGTAAAACCCGAAATTTTGTAAGTTATAATAAATATATACGAAATGCCAATTTACTTGGAAAATAATAAAGTTATGTGTTTTGTTGGTATTTATGGGTTATTAGTGGTGTATTTGGGTTCTATAAACTAAAATGATATACATATGTAGAGAGAGTGAAAGAAGGGGGACTAATTATGTAAATATCTATATATAATAATATATATATTTATAATTCCTTCATTTGGAAGGAAGAATGATCGGAAAGAAAAAAAAGAGAGAGAAGAAGAAAAGAGAAGAAAAGAGAGAAGAGAGAGTTCTAGAGAAGAACTTGGGAAAAAGAAGAAGAGATTAAAGCAAAAATTGCTAATTCCTAAGTTTGATTCAAGGTTTGAAGTGCTTAGACTTCAATTTCTTCACCATTTGAGCTTGGGGTTTAAGCAAGAAGGAAGTAACAAGTGGGTTTTATGAAGCAAGTAAGTTTTAACTTGTTCTTATGTTTGATTTTGAGTTATGGTGATATATTTGGTGACTTATAGCTCAAATGTTTGAGTTTATGGAGGTTTGATTGAGTTAATGGGTCAAAAATCCCTTGAATTTGAGTTGATTACCCATGATTTGATGAATCCTAGTTATGTGGTTGTTTGGTGAAATGTTTTCTAGTTAAAATAGTTATTTATTTGCTACAAATGAAGTTTTTGGGAAAATGTTTGATTTTGGTCGGATTTGCAGCAAGAAGAAGGAAAATCTGGGCTATGCAGAGGGTGTCGCGGCGCGACAACCATGCGATGCGGCGCGACCAGCATTCTTCCATTTTCCAGAGATTTTCTTGCGGCGCGAGCATTAGTGCTTCGGCACGAGCTTCCCTGAAGCCTCCAAAAATGTTATTTTGACTTGTTTTAACCTCATATATGTTTGGGGATTGATTCCTATGGTTATAGGAGGTTTAATTGGAGTCTTTTAAGACCTGAAAGGGTGTCTAAGTCTAGATTTGAGTCTAGAAACTTTGTTTTTGGTTAACTTATGTTAGTTAACCTTGTGTATTGTGATCATAGGCTTGTGATCAAGAGTTTGAGCTATAGTTTAGATGGGGTTGTGATCCACATCACACCCTCAGGTGAGTACACCCTGCGGATACCCAACTGTTTGATAAAGATTACAAGTCATCATGCTGTGTTTTGATTGTTTGGCAATTGTTTAATGAATCTTGATGATTCAAATGATGTGGATTATGAAACTGTTTTATAAATGCTGGTTATATGATTTGAAACTATTTGTGAGTTTTGAACTAACAGAATATGTAAACCATGCATTGTTTTATACTATGGTTTTTGTGAAGTATAAATGCTTAATGAAACCTTTGGGGTTTAAGAATGTGGAATTGTGAATTCAAGTTAAGAGGTGTTTTAAATGGTGGTTTTCTAAATAAGACCATTGCTCCATGTTGGAGATGGTCTATGCTTACCTTGTGATTAAACTAATGGTTTTGAAACATGATACTCCATGTTGGAGTGAACTTTGATTTTGAAACAAAAGACATTATTTTGACTTAATGAAACTCATGTTTTCACTAAAGCTGTTTTTAGGCATTGAGATGCCAAATATGGTTTTGATTGTTGAGCATTTATGCTCAAGTGGTTCAAATTGTGAAACTTGCTCGTTTTATTGATGAATTGATATGCTTTGATTAATTGGCCTTTATGGCAAGATAATTTGTGGCCTTTGTGGCAACTAGTTTTATGACCCTTCGGGGTAAGAGATTTTGTGACCCTTCGGGGTAAGTGATTTTATGACCCTTCGGGATAAATGATTATGTGACCCTTCGGGGTATGTGCTTATGTGACCCTTCGGGGTATATGTGCTTCGGTCCGGACCACTGTGTGATATAACTCTGTACCATAGGGTTCCTAGTCATTGGGACGTACACAGCGGTTCCTGTGGCTTTAGCAATTGGGGGGACCCCGAGGTACGGGTGGCTGAGGGATCGGTGCAGAGAGTGGAGGGGTATGTCAGTAGCCATCATGACCGTGTGGGTTCCCTGGGTTGACGAGCCACCGAACCCGTGGCAACACGAGTGGATTTGGTGAACAGGGCTTACACTCTAGATAACCGTTGTATGGTGGACTGCTTCGTGCATCCCCCACCTTGACGGGGTGATGTGGTTATCCCCATGTGGGCACGTGTTGACCGTGGCTAGCTACCACGTGGATACATTGTGACCCAATGGACAGACCCGCATCCTTATGTGCTACTATGTGGAATTTTAAAAAGGATATTGATTGCCAAACTGATGTTTTCAAAAGTGAAAAGGATGACTTGGTTTTGATAAAACAAATGTTTTTGGATGTACTCACTAGTTATGTATATAGCTAACTTTCTGTATAAAAATGTTTTGTATCCGCAGGTTGTACAGAGGCCTTGGTGAGGCAGGGTAGATGCCTTGGGGCATAGTTTTGGAATGACTGCATTCCGGTAATTTTGGATTTCCTACTCTATGTATATGGTCGTGAGATTGACTGCTGTAACACCCAGAGGTTTTGTGATTTACGTAAAGAAAAGTTTATTGATAAATTACACTGTATTTGTTGAAATACGTCCCGAATGACATGATGCTTCCGCAATAAATTTTAAGGGTTTGGTATAAATATGGTTTTAAATTGATTTTGGAAAAATTTAAATTTGGACTGAAAATCAGGGTGTTACAATTTGATAAAGAAAAATGAAGATCTCTCTCTCTCTGCAATAGTTCACACACCACACACTTTGCACACAGTGAAAAAGAACACCTACAGTAATCTTCCCTAGAGTTTTGTGCCCTAATTAAGTATTTATACCTTCTTAGAATAGTCCTTATGTCCAACACCCCTTAAATGCTCATTATTAACTAACAAACACCAATTATAAGTAAAATAGAAAACCCCCTTTTATTAATGGAATACAACATAATATTATTTTATTACAATTCGTAACGGGTATTTCAACTAATTAGATTAATAATTTTAAAAGTACAATCAATATAAAAATATTCCATTAAATGAAACAAAAAAACACATTAACGATACAAAGAAATCAACTTTGGAAGTGAATTGGAAGTCGCCAAATATGTTCAACGAGATCACTTTGATGGCTATGATGTGTATCCGTGATGTGTAGTTGTCTAGTGTTTCAGACCTGCAAGCCGAATGCCTCGGTAATATAATGTTGCTTGTCGCTGTCTGAAACTGGTAAACCATCATCATGAGGGCTTTTTGCACATACTTGGTCGTTGATAATCATGTTATACAAAATTATGCAAGTGCACATGATTATCCTTATTTGTTGACGCTTGTAAGACTTGTCAGGATTTTGATTATTCACCAGCGAGCTTGAAGAATACTAAATGCTCACTTGCTATCATTTCTTGCACTTACTTGAACTTCTTTTTTGTTGTCATGTGGATGTGAAAAACTCTTCACAAAAGTAGCTCGCTCAGGATAATTATTGTTGACGGGGTAGCACCCTTTTTATATGTTACTATGTTAAACTTCAAATGGTACTTTAGGAGAAGTGTCGTTGAACATGAGTGACTGGTTTGAAACATTGATGTCGTTATTCGATCATGCAGCACCAAGAAAGCATGTCAACTCAGTAAATTATATGAAGAAACTACTTCTAGCATGATCATAGAATGTCCTTGATCACCTCTTGACGTGTATTAACCTTTCAATGCAATTAAGGAATTATGCAACACCCAATGCATACAACCAATGTTTCCAAGCATTATAGGAAACTCATGAATCTCTCGTCTTTACTATATAAATGTTAGATGTCATCATACTGTGACTTCCTCGAGTATATTTCTGGGTTCTCTCATCTTTACTATATAAATGTTGGATGTCATCATACTGTGGCTTCCTCGGGTATATTTTTAGATATAGATCGAATACAGATTTACAAAAATTATCTAAACATTTGGTTGTTGTTCATTCAGTCATTTGTAAACAATTATCTACAGATTCAAAAAAGGTTTTTTAAAATATTGTTTCTCGGTTAGGGCTCCTCGCGAGGGCGTCGAGCATTTGGCCCTCATATACTTGGTCTAAGTGATTTTTTTCACGTGACCGTTTATGAAACATCCACTATCCACCCTTGACTGAAATCCCGACGCTTTATAAAAAATTTAAAGTAACACCAAGTTGCTTCACAAGTTGATTGTTGCCTAGGATATTAAAGTGGCCAGGAATATGTCCTGAAGAGTAAGTAGATATATCTTCGACTATTCGGAGGAATATTTTTTTGTCCATCATCAAAGCTCAATCTTTACTTATGTACCATCGGTGTTTTTTTCTTTTGCGTGAACTTTCGACCTCTTTTTTACCAAAATTCGAGCACATATCCACACAAATTTAAGGACATCGTAGGAAGAAGATGAAACAGTGTTGTATGCTTCCATTTTAATAAATTGTTGTAAGTTGTATATTTGTTTTGATGGATAATAAGAGTAAATTAAATAGGAAAAATTGCTGAGAAATGTAACTTAAATATTGTTTTTTGCCGATAAAGGTAACGTAAATATTTTATTAAATATCCATGTTACATTCTACGTGGATCCATGTCACTGCCTAATTACCTCTATTGACATGGCAAGCCAAATAAGCTCCACACCATCACCTTTTTTAAACAAAATCATCACCTAATTACCTATTTTTTAAGAGTTATTATATTTTTAAAATTATCATTAATCTTAATCAAACCAATCTTATAGTTAAAATTATTAGTTATACCATTATAAACATTCAAGTTAATCATTATTAATTATTAATTTTATAATAATTTACACATATTTAACTTTTAATTAAATTTTAAGATCTGATTTAATAATATCTTTTTATTAATTTGATTAATTTTTAATAAGAATTCATGTGTTTGTGTTTATGAAGTTACGTTGATGTTGTTCTTGAAGGTATGAAGGTCCTCCGCTATTGACTTCCATCCTCTGCCGTTAACCGGGGTTGGATTGACCAAAATGGCCAATGATTTATGTGCGCAAATTTGTGTTCTTGAGCCCTCAAACACCAACAAACACACACAAATTCAAAGTCGGTTAGTAAGATTTGAAAAGAGAAGAGAGTTCTAATACTCAAATTGAAAAAATTCGTATCTAAAGAGAGAGGAAGAGAACATAAGAACACAAATCTGAGTCAAACTCACGATCTCGAACAGATCTCGCAACCCTAAAGTCCCGAAAACCCTAAATAGGTGAAAAAAACATTTATATGTTCATCTTTAGGTTACGAAAATCCTAAAGTCTTGAAACCCTGTTCGTCATCGGGAGACACAAAACACACACAGATCTGGAGAGAAAGAGAGAGAGAGAGAAACAGAGGGTGGAGGGTGACCGGTGGTGGAGGAGCCCACGGTGGTGTCAAAGGAGTTGAGTCTATGGCAGCGGAGCAGCGGTGGTGGTGTATGAGTCTACACAGAGAGAGAGGGAGAGAGAAATAGAAGATAGAAAGAGATGTTGGTAGTGGTGGAACTTACAATGGTGATGGTACTAAAGGTGAAGTCTTAAGATATGGAAACAAATGAGAGAGAAATAGAAGTTGAAATGTGAAGAGAGAGGGTTCCAGATTTTAAAACGTGTGGTATTACTAAATTTATTATTCATATATTTAAAGAGGTGGTTTTTAAAAAAAAAACTTACACATCCATGAGTTTTAACCGCTAACCTACACATCCGGTTACCGGTTCTCTTTTTTGTTAGAAATCAAAATTTATGATCTTTCCTATTGGATATTACCTTTATTGTCAAATTTTGATATTTAATTTACATTTCTCGATAATTTGCCAAATTAAATAAAACTTATAACCGTAATTGTAAAACATAATCTATGACCTCAAATTAAGCAAATGTTAAAAACAACACAAATTCATGTAATTGAGTACTTAAGTGTGATTCATAAAATTTTGAAGTACAAATTCAACTTTGAAATACTAACCATGACACAACTTTTTTAGAATTGAAACATAGGGATATTGTCGTTAAATATGTCTTAAAACCCCAACATAGGAGAGCCTGACAATCATTGAATTAAGATTGGATTACGGATTTATATTAGCGCATCGAAGATTTTAAAAACGATCACATGCTCATTCACTCGCTCTGATAAGAGGCTGAGGATTCACTAACTTGTTCACTTTGATCTAGAATGGGAATTCAGGAACAGTGACCATGTCAATTCAAAGAGAGAATCGATATGAGGGGAAGTATTTTAACCGAAGTTTGAGTGAAAGTTAAAAGTTGACAATAATATTTTTTTTCAATCTTAGTATTATTTCGTTTTTTACATAAAATAATAACATATATTGTTCAATTCATATTTTTAACTACTAACTTTGAATTTAACAATTTGCATTTATAAAAGGAAACCGTTTTTCTTTATAAAAAAAGTTCCACTTTGATAATTTATGAGGTGAACTAGTGTGAACTAAGAGCACAAGTCACTTATCTACAATCAATGTTATCACTAACCATTGTGTTAGCATTAGAGCACAACTCACTTATCTACAATCAATGTTATCACTAACCATTAGTAGATACACACACTAATAAATGTCCATCGTCAGACCAATTTTTTAAATTAAACAAACAATTGATTTAAAAAGGCAGAAAAAGAGGCAAAACTCTATGACGAGTGTCATGGGGATGACGATAGGGAGAATGGTGACGCCATCACTAGGATCAATATCAAGATGGAGTAACTGTGATGACATCACCAACATCACTAAGGTGTGAAGGTGGATCCCAAATTGGTATCACACCCCTACTTTGTGTTTTCTAAATGTCTTTTTTCATCTACGATCAATTATCTTGTCGTTGACTTACGCTCCTAACTACTTTTTCTCCCTTGAGTGCCTCTTTATTGCATTAATGTCTATTGTCATACCTAGTTCCCTTCGGCCTTCAACAGTTCAACCTCTTCGTAAGGTTATAGAGAAATATATGAAATTCAATAATTTTAGATGATTTTCTAGATTGTGTACGAGATTACTTTTCTAAATCAAACATTTGACCCTTACTGATATAATATAATAATAAAGATCTTAGATAATCAAGACCTATGAAGAATAAAAGAAAATAATAATTTTGTAGGAGAATATGAAAATTGATTCATGAGGTTGGTGGCATGTTAACTTATTTTCATTTTGCTTCTTATAAATCACATAAACCACAATTCAAATATTTGTTAAGAAAATACTAATGAAACACGTGATGTTTTATCTCTTGTTGCGGCCTCATAATACTAAATACACTATCAAATGAAACCCTTAACTTATAGGGATGATGGAGGAAATGAAGTACAACAACAAACACAACGTCTTGTTCTCGAGTTTTTAAATAAAGGAAAATGAAGGTAGGAAAGGGAAGGATGGAAAAACTTCCCCTCCCAATCATCCCAAAAGTGGGAGGAATGTTTTAAGGTATAAAAATGATAAGATTATCCCTTCCAATCCCTCTCAACCCTTTCATTTCCTTCTTAAAAAAAACTCAAGAACACAATTCCCCTCCCCCCTCATTTCTTAGCAATCATTTCCTTCCCCTCCTTAAAGTAACTCGAGAATAGGCCGTAAGAGTGTTTGGAGTGGGAAGGGAGTGGGGTATGTGGTGATATAATTCCTAAAGTGGAATAGGTGTTAGAAGTGTGTTCTATTGATTCAATATCGATGAATCTTGAAAAGAGGATTGAGGGTTGGAACAAATGTACAACCGCCCTTCACCGACTCCGCCTCCGCTGCTGTCACCCTTCAACAACTCTGCCTCGGCCGTTGTTGCCCTTCGCTGTGCCCGCCTCTGCCGTCGTCGACCTCCCCGTCTTTGTCTTCCCCGTCTCCGAGCCAACCAAGTTGTGAAGGTTAGTCGACTCCTTCATCATTTTTGCCTTAGAAATCTCATTGTTTTTTTACATGAACCAAATAAGAGATTTGATTGGATTTGAAATCCCATAGGATTTGAAATCCTTAGAATTTCAAGCCCATGAATTAAACACTCCTAAAAGTGAAAGGAGTGAAGGGTGTAGAGGGAGTGTGGTGGGTGAACACTTAGGAGGTAGGTGTGGGACCGCTCAATGAAGACGTGGTGGATGAGGAGGTATGGTGTTTACAACAGGTGGAGGGGTGTGTGGTGTAGAGATATGGGTCCTTTGGCTTTTTACTTACTTTTATTAAATTTTCATTGATTAGTTGGGTAGTATGTGAGTCTTATAATTTCGTGTGACGAGAAGTTACCACTACGAGACCAGATGATTGATTAAGTAGTAGAAGAAAAAACTAACATGACAGTATGGTGGGTGTGATAGTGTGTAATCACTCATTAAACTCTATAGATGAAGGTAGGGGAAAACATGAGTGATTTCAAACTATTAAATCTTTCTATTTTATCCTCTTACTCGGTAAATGATAACGTATAGATTTCACTAATTAGTTACAGAGTAATGCATTGTAAGGGTGTTCAAAACCGAATATCCAAATTTTCGGATCAAATTTTCGGATAATTGATTCGGATATTCGAATTCAGACTATTTTGAACGCCCATGTGGCCCTATGCATTGTTTGATACTCTGTTTTAGGCTTTTTATCTTGCCTGCGATACGCTACGACCAAATTCCACCCTGCTCCAACAATACACCAGGGGTATAAATAGTACCAAAAGCTGGAGTCTACATACATACAGACATACATGGCGCCTTTCATTTGAAATTAACCTATTCTCCCAATCACACAACTCAATTTGATTTCCCTTGCAGCATTCGAATCTAGGGTTCATACAAAGACCCGAAAATGATCGTTAGAACACCTTTACCTAAGAAACGAAGGCCTGAAACGACGGCTAACTCTGACAGCCCTAACTCCGATGGTACTTTCGTCATCTTCGAGGACCTGCCGGTGCCGGAACCCGAACCTTCTCACCAACATTCCGATCAGATGCTTTGCACGTACCAATGTCGCCAGCTGGTAATTCTTTCTGTATTTCATTACTTCTATCCCATTAACCTGACTTGACGCTTTGTTATGCCCTGATTCGATTTCATGGCGCCTTTTCCAAAATTAGACACTTATGTTGAAGGTTGGAGATAGTACGTTACCATTTCAAAGAGGATAATGATATTTTTTTTGGTTTCGATTTTGACTAATAAGCTAGGCCCAAACGACAAAAGGTTGTTTCTACTGATTTTTGGTTCCCGAACTCTATGTAAAATAGGCATGTATTATGTATATAAGACAAAGGGGTGTGGTGGAAACTTGTTTCTATTTGAATCAGCATATTATATATGATTTAGGTTCTAAGTATTGGTTGTATATTTCAGCTATGGATAACTACCATGTCAATAATCTTTGTTTGCCAATGTCATGTTGTGGTAGCTCTGAGGCTTGTATTGCTATTTCAATGGTTGAAAATATCTATTTTAATAACTTGTGCATATGCTTGATGGAATGTTACAAATGATTGAATGAAAAGATGTTTGTAAATTGAAGAAGTTTCCTCAAACTTTAAGTAGTCAGACCCATAACAGTTGTGGACCTCTAAACATTGTATCTAATATGCTGTGTAATGAAGTCACAGACATTTACAGCAAAGCAAAGATGTAGTAAAAACTACGAAAAAGCTGTAAGATTTGTTTTTTTAACTATGTTATAAGGAGAAATTAGTGAGTTTTCTGTAGCTCTTCTAAGGAGTTCTCCTTGAAAGTGGTAGCTTTTTTAAAATATACTGTATGAACTGTGCCATAGTGTATCTTTCTTACATGCTGAATAAAGCATGAGATCAAGAGTGGCTGACTACTACTTCAAATTTCTCATTTTACAATTTTAATACATTATATTCTATGTGTTGAATTTTTATTTTTCTCACTTTTGCTTTGATTTCCCCTCTATTAATATCATTTCTACGTATTGAATTTTATCCCTGTTAATTTCTGAAAGAAGTGGCCCCGAAGTTACAAGTTATCACATAGACCTTTTAGGTATTGCTTACACATTTGCTAATTAGCTAACATTTATCTTAAGAGTGAGGTACTTATTATCATTACAGGTCAAGGCAGATTTTTTGGACGCTTTAAGCAGCGCAGAAAAGCAAGTACATGATTATCAATCCAAATTTGAGACGATGGATGATGACTTGCACAAATCTGGTGAGTGATAAACTAAATCAAATTTATGACAAATCAGTAGTGGTTTTACATTTTACATGATAAAAACATAAATTTAATTGTTAATAATGTTCTATACCTACCTCAGCTTCATTGATTACTTTTGAGTTTTGACATAGGCAGTCTCTAGGTTTACAGAATTGTGTGGTTCTAACAACTTCACTTTTAACCTACCATTTATAATGCTAAAACTAGCTGAGCTGAAAGTTCAAAACTTTCTAAGTTCCACATATTAGCTCTTAAAGCCTCACTTCACCATATGCTTGTTTTAAACTTTTGTATGTTGCTCTTGGCCCCCAACATACAACAAGAGAGGTTCTGAAAGCATGGGTTTCCTACAGACGTGAGTTTGGACATATATTATTGTATATATGTGTGTGTGTCAGTGTGTGTTTAAAGTCATAAATGTGGACTGATGGCTAAAGTTAGAATGCAAGAGTAAGATATAGTACATTTGAGTTCGTACTTGTATTAATAAGACTATTGTTTGCTTAACATGTAATTTAGTTGTAAAGCTTGTTGAATAGGATTCTTATTATGTTTACGTCTGGTCTGTCAATGAAAGACCTTGTTCATTTAACCTTGCGTCATATAATTATTTCCTCTGTTCATTATTCACCTTTAACGATATTTATTCTTTGCGCTCCATAATTATCATGCTTTTATGAAAATAATCTAAAACTTTAATAGGACAATGACTTTCACTTGCTGCAGAAGCTGAAAGGATGAAATTTCAGGATCAGCTTTTATATGCAGAACAAGAGCTAGCTGCTGCCAAGGGGCGTGAACAAGCTCTGCAAGACCAGCTCTTGAAAGAGGTCAAGGAATCACAAGAGCGACTCAGAAAGCAAATTCATATTCATAGTGAGCTTGAGGTATAATATTAACTAATAACTAAATGAATCTTCTTAATTTTTGTTTAGTTTGTTTTCTCAGTTATTTGTTGTTTGGAATATTAAACTGCAATTTGATGTTATTTTTAGTCTGCAACTACAAAGTTCCTATGATCCTCCATTCTTAATATTCAAGTTCAAATTAACGCAATTCTATTACAAGGTCTACTGTTTAGTTCCATCAACGCAGCAGTCAATGAACTCTTCACTGATTATTATACTTATTTTATATTCCAAAACATAAACGTTATCCGAACATACATCCTTTTTAAAATATTAGTGGGTTTTAGACATTTCTTTTGCTGGTTGCTTTGAGAAATATGAGGCTTTGTGTGTGCCATGTGTTCAAGCTTAGGTTTACATTACATCAAACGGTTCATGTGGAATCAATACTTATAATTAAGGGTGAATTCTGTTTAACTAATGGAAACGTAGGAAGTCTTATCTTTCTTGCAAAACTTAAAGTTTTAGATATATGATATGATGAGGAAAGCTTGCAATTTTTTAATATTTTTTATTTTCTGGTAAAGGTGAACTATATGTTAGATTGTTAGCTCCTACCGACGAGTCTGTTATGAAATGTAACACAATAAGCATAGTGTATCCAAAATGATGGCAGGCTAATGGTTTTTCATCCCCTTACAATGACTTATTCCATGAGTTAATGACAAGTATTATTAATTTGTAGTTGAGCAATGTGTGAGAGCAATAGCTAACCATTTTCCTTTAAGTTTATTGTATTATTTTTCTTGCTTTCTTGTTATTTTTTCACCACATTGCTTGGATATTTAAATAATAGTGTCTTCACTTATTTAGGTAAAATTTAGAAAAGAATTGGATCTTCGCAAAAATGCAGAATCTTTGCTAGCCTTGGCTGAAGATAAAGCAAGCCTGTTAGAGGGGAAATTGAGCCATGTCTCTGAAAGCATAGAGAGGGAAAGAGTTCGTCTTCAGAAGGAACTTACACAGCTTAAACAAGAATCAAAACTTTCCATTTCTAGAATCAATGCAGATGTGAGACGTCTAAGTTATGAAAATTTCTTTATTCATTTTACATGATATGGAACTAATAAATGCTACTTCTGCTTAGCTTGAAAGGACGGAATGCAGAGCTAACAATTCTGAAAAAGAAGCAGTTCTGCTAAAGGAACAACTGGAAAACCTTCAAAGAAAACTTAATGAGGTTGTATAGCTTATTAGCTTCATTTGCTCTACTTTGTTTCAAACTTCCAGTATTCCTCAAAAACTCACTTATACAAATTTGTATGGAGGCACATCTGTAAATTATATATGTGTGTGTATGGCATCAAATGGTGTACACTTTTATTTCAAAGTTACTCACTGTCTGGAAAGCCTAAATTATGAACCATGTTAAGTTTGTTTGATGCTGTTTCATTTACTATTTTCTTAGGTTATCTTTATATCAATGCAACTGATGGTATTTGGTGTTACACTCATATTCTCAGTGTTTGCACGAGAAGAACGAAGTAGAGAAGAGACTTTCCACTTTAACATGTCAAGAATTTTCTTCTTCAGATGACAATATTTTGGTGAAGCATTTGAGAGAAGAGCTCAGAAACTATGTATGTGTTATTCTTCTTCGTTCCAAGTATTTTAACGCTCATGTTATTTCCGCAGACTAAACATTGACTTGAATTACCTGTTGATAAAAGGGTCACAGGGAACATTGAGCTTGAAAAAATAATTAAACCAGATTCTTGAATATTGACTATAACAACAAAATTCCCTGGATTTTGATATCAAGCAGTCAGAAACAACGATAATCTACATGATTAATTAGAACCATTAGTTTATAAGTAGTTATACAGTTACGGTGGTTAAAATAACAATTTTTATGTATGCTTTGCCATAGTCTTTTCTGATTGAGTGGATTCTTTCTCAAACAAACAAAGAGATGTTGGCCTGATTGCTAAAGTTCCTAGCAAATGTAAAAGGTAGAACATGTAACCTTGGTAACACATCACTAGTGATTGTTTATGATTTTAGTCAGAAATGTGGGCACCTTGTAAACATAATAATTCAAAAGATTTAACATTTTAGTCACTGTGTTATCTCCTGGTATTCTATGTCTGAAATTAATTTACTATGATTCCATTTTTGCAGCAAATTTAGCATTTGTACTTGTTGCCAGTTACTTTTATTCTGCATGCTATGACTGCTTAACTAATTTACTATGAGTTCTTTTTTTTGCAGAAACTTTTTTAATATACTTTTTTCCTTTTGTATTTGGCATCAGGAATCAGAAGTGCGTGAAGCTAGGAAATGGAAATCTTCTCATGAGGACATTGAGTTACTGAGGGAGAAATTGTTGGAAGAAAAGGGCCGTAGAGAGAGGGCAGAATCAGAGATTTCAAAATTATCAGAAACCCAGGTAAACGGGAAGAGGTTGGAGGATGAATTATCTTCTTGGAAATCAATGATGAAGGAGATTCCGGGTGTAACATCTGCTGCTGACATACCTCTTAAGTTTGAAGCCTTGCACAAGTTCGTACTACTTTATTTTTTTTATAGCTTTGTGTTCTATTTATTCAATCTATTCTTGGAATGGAAGTCTCTTATTGAACTACTTTGAAAACTGAAATCAGGGTAGGTTAATCCACTTTTCCTTACCAACTATTTTGCCTTCAATCTTTGATAAATTTCTTTTTGGACAAGCAAATGATGAATTTTTCTATAGCTATCTCTTTTTGTTTTTCGTCCATGTTGAAACTTTCATCTTACGCTTCTTTATTGTTTGTGTTGAGTTGTGATGCCAAACTTTTTGTATCATTGTATGATAATCTTTGTGGATTCACTTAATCACTAGGTTGATGTTGTTCATGACAGGGAGGTTCTTGAAGGCATGATGAAGATGGGAGAGGTGAGTGCACGTTTAAAACAAATAGAGGTTGCTCTTGAAGCTGCTGAAAATGCTAAACGGGATGCTGAAACAGAGTCTGCATCGACCATAGAGAAGGCAGACCTTTTAAAGATGGAGCTGAAACGAACTGAATTATTGGTAAGTTGTTATCTTCCTAGATTTCTTACAGCTGGATATGTAGGATCTTGGTGCTTTATTGATTTGATAATAATTTTAAATTTCTTTACGCTTTTATAAGAAGCCAATATGCCTCATGTAAGTAGCTGTTGACGCTTTGTATGTTATCATGATATTTGTTGCTTATTTTCTTTTGTATGGGCATGTTTGTTTATGTGCGTATACTTTTCGAAGCCAAAATCTGTTCCATGGTTATTGTTTAAGAAATTATGTTTTTGCAGCTTTCTTCAGTTACTGGGGAGAGAGATCATTTGAAAATTGTTGTTGATCAACTGAAGCAGCAGAAGAATGTTGAAGCAGGAGGGGCTGCAATGACTGATGGAAGAGTTGAGGTTGTGGTCTCTTTTGAAGTTTTCATCTGCTCTGTGTGTTTTTTTGCTATTGCAGATTTTGTAACTTTATTTGCAACACAGGAACTTGAGTCGTCTCTTGCAATGAAGGAAGATTATATAAAGAAACTGGAGAACTCTATACTCGAGCAGAAAGAAATTAATGCCCGTCAGCATAATGAAATAAAGTTACTTAATGAGAAACTAAATTCTGAATTAAGAAGAATAAAGTCATTGGAGAGAGAGGATGATCGTCTTCGGTCAGAGATTGCTATATTGGAGTCAAAGGTTTGGTTATTGGATATTGAGTTTCTTCTATGTTTTGGCTTTTTTATTTTAGTTTTCTCTTCCTATTTTTGATATATTGCATTGCAAAGAAAGTTAGCTGCTAAAGAGTTATTTCAAGTAAAATATATAATATGTACGGATGATAAAAATGATCATCTTAATTAGTTTCACCATTCATGTATGGACATATCTCTTAATGAACTCATGTCTAAATATTGAAGAAAACAGTATTGAAGTACTCTTGATATCGCATAGGTTTGAATATGTTGAAAAATAATTTCTTAAAATATTCTGCTATGATATTTGTCATTCAATTTATTGTTTGGCCACATGTTTATATACTTTTTTCATGGCAGTTGGGTCATGGTGATTTTTCATCTGCTAGTACAAAAGTACTGCGTATGGTGAATAGCTTGGCGGTTGACAGTGAGGCAAAACAGACAATAGAGGCGTTGCAAAATGAACTGCAGAAGACGAAAGAAAAATTACAAGCAATTGAGGAGTTAAAAAAGCAGTCAGGTATACATGCTATCTGTTTACCTAGAAATTACAAATTATATGTGTTTCTTGGAATCCTTTTCAATTAACATTGGCAATTTGATTTTCGAAGTAGTTCCTTGGTATCCTTTTCAAATAACGTTAATTTATTTAATTAGTTGAACCATCGATAACAGTCCATCAGAGTTCAGAACTCAACCAACTCTGCTGTAGTTAAGGGAATATTTGAAATATGTAGGTCTGTTTTACATTGCATGCCTTAGTGTTTGATCTTTCGGTCTAAGCAAGCATTTCTTTGTACTCTGCAAAGTTAAATGAACTTTCTGAACATAGCATCATGGGCTAAAATGGTGTCAATTTTATTTAATTGATTTCAATGAATAATGCTGTAACTGTTACATAACATGAATATCGAGTAAATGATTTTTAGTTTTATTGTTCACTAGTGGTTCTTTTATTGACTGCTAGCAGTTATTTGTAAATGCTGAAGTTGAACAATGTTAATATGCTGTCACAGCTAAAGATTTCAGCATATATGCCAATTTACAGAATTACCCATTTTTAAAGATTCTTCATAGTTCATACATTGATACACACATGCAGCAACCTGTGTTATATGTGCGTGCATGCTTAGTAATGTATGCAGAATTGATGTGAACCTACTTTGTTCTGTTTTCATGAACTGTCCTCTCATTTATTTTGTACTGGATTTCATTATTGTGTAAAGAAATATTTACACTTGTTCACTTTTATGTCTCATGCAAGTATGCTACTTTATTGGTAGTTCTGTTTTCTGAATATCTTGTTTAAATCATGGTTAAGGATGTATGCAAGCTGCTAGAAGCATATATCATATCTCCTTAAATCATATTGCTACAAAAAGAAATCAAGATTATAAATCTGATTCAAGCCAAGGTTTTTTCCCCTTAATTACTTTCCAAGAATCTTGTCACTAACCCAACTGTTCCATTTTTTGAACCAGCCAAGTTTGTTGCTATAACCTACAACAGCTCCTCTTTATCTTTGGCAAGGTTAAAAGTGTTATTAATGTGGTAATCACTTGAAAATTAGAAAGGTTTAAATAGTTTGTGGAGGTGATGCAGCGAAACTATAACAAAAATCTTGTGATATAGCTAATTGATGAGAAAACAATCTTCAAAGCTCATACATAAAAGTATAGCAGAAATAAGTAAACCAACATTTTTTAAAAATTATTCTGTATATTCAAATCCAATTATGAGTTGTATGTGTTTCTAATGTCTTTGTTTATTTGTTGTTCCAGTCTATCACAGAACTCTCTTATTTTGCCATTTTCCTGCAAATGTGTCAGAATTTCAAATCTCATGTGGATGTTGTGTTGTTTAGGTGATGCTGGAACATTGGTAGACTCGTACGTCTCTGGAAAGATAGTTCAATTAAAAGAGCAAATTGCCACCCTCGAGAAACGTGAGGAAAGGTAAGTAATATGTTTATTTTCTCAATGTTTGGAAATGTTTTTGGTTCTATGAATATTTAAATTAAAGATGCTGCATGATATAGGTATAAGGCAGTTTTTGCAGATAGAATCTCAGTATTCCGAAGGGCTTGCTGTGAACTGTTTGGTTACAAGGTACCTGCGGATTTGCATAAATTCTCGTTTCTGCTAATAATATTATTTGGATCTTAATAGGCTGTAGTCAAGGGCTAAATATTTGAGGACCCTTATTGATGAATTCCAATCTCCAAGATTGAAGATTCATAGTAGAGATGAAAAGATGGGCTAGTCAAACACCTTTGTCCAGTTTTTTAATTATATTTATAAATAACTAATGTGTTAATAATTATTACCAGAACAATATTCTGACAATAACAGTCTAAAGTATTAAATAAAACGGTATACGAGGTCTTATGCATTAGACATTTGGTGACTAGCAACCTGCTCTTAACAGGTCATTTTCAATATGCGTCAACTTACTTTTTATAATCTTATTATGAATTATTGCTAATTTAATATCGTTTTACAGATTGTCATGGATGATCACCAACGATCAGATGGGATCCCTGTTACACAATTTACCCTACAGTCAATATATGCTCAAAGTGAAGACGAAAAACTTCAATTTGAATACGAATCAGGGAACACCAAAATTCTGGTAAGCTGTTAATGTATGTTTTGTTAAATATAATGCATTTGTGTAATGGGGTTAAGCCTCACACCGAAAGAATAAATAATAAACTTACATATCTGATTTGTATCATGTTGGAGGTCAATAGTCAATAATCGTGTAGCATGTTTCAATGTTTACAAGAATATATATAAAAATATTCAGCCACAAGCCTTGCAACGCATACTTACGTTGTTATGTTTCAGGTAAATAACTACACGCAGCAGCCTGAGATATCCCATCAGGTACAACCATATTTTGTAATAAGAAATGTTACCTTTCTAAGTGAAATATGTTAATGCGCTTTAGAATATAGTCAGAAGTTATTAAAGAAATGACCACATATATCTATGCACTCATTTTGTTGCAATATAAATCTATTCCCGAACATTTTATATAATTTTTCGTGCTTGTTTTTGTTAAATAGTAGAAATTGCATGTCGGGGCAGGTTGGGTAAACAGCAGGGTTCTAAAAAACGCGTCATTCCGCCGTTAAGAAATAACCCTTGGCGGTGGGGTTAGGCGTGGCGTAAGACAAGGCGGCATAAGGCGCGCCTTTACGCTTCAAATGGCGAGTTTTTTAAGGCGTGACGCGCAGAAAATAATTTTTTTTTAAAAAAATTGACTTTTTTTATTTACATTTTGCGATCGCGTGTATTGAACTTCTATAAATTTGTATATGTTACTTTGCTCCTAATTTGTGTAATTTGTATATTAATAATGATAAATTGGATATAAATATTTATAAATTATATACAAAATTGTCGCTTTAAGTGCCGCCTTAGAAAACGCCATGGCTTGCCATGACTCCTAAAGCTTGAGGCATGACCTTGCTGCCACACCGCGCCTTACGTTATTTAGAACCATGGTAAACAGGTCACACTTCTAACTTGGGTCTAAAGTCGAAACATGCAGGATCAAATTGGTTGACTGCACACTTTTTGTTCATCACAATACTTTCAATTCTTTATCCTACATTATAGAGAAATTTTCTTAATTTGAAGTGGCGTAATAATTTACGAGTAGCCAAATGTTAAGAAAACTGCTTTTGGTTTTGGTTTTGGTTTTTCCAGGTTGAGATTTTCGTTCGGAAGCTTAACTCTATTCCAGCTTTCACCGCCAACTTGACAGTCGAGTCTTTCAATAAGAGGACGCTATCCTAAGAAAGACGAAAACGACTCGTCTTGTTGCTTCAACAACAGCCCCCATTCCCCAACTCTCTAATCCTTGCACCCATTTAATTTTGTTCATCTGAGTTGAGTGATTTTTGTTAAGTGGGATTGTAAAAATATATATTACACTTGGTAAATTTTTTGTTTTAATGTTTTTTTTATCCTCCACTAGAATGCTGAATTTGTGTGTGAAAAAGTTTAGTAGAGATTTGCACCAACTAAAGTAGGAAGGTCAAATACCAGTTGAAGAAAGAAAAGAGAGACTATGATTTAGGTAACAAAACATACCACTTGAGAACACGTGGCTCTTGATGGTTCGTTGGATGAGGGGTTTAAGTCAGCCGAGTTACTCGAGTTTGAATAGTTGAAAACTCGTCACGAGTTGAGCATAACTTGAAGCTTGTTTAACAAATAACAAATGGGCTTGAACCTCTGTTATGTACAATAAGCTCGATTAGGCTTATTACTTGTGAGCTTAAACGAGCCTATTATTTGTATAAATATGTTGATGCATATGTTATGTAGAACTACTTGTGTAGAACAAAATTACTCAACTCAATAGAACTTTCGAATGGTAAATATTGTTACGTCTAATATAAATAAAAGATTAACATACGTTAGATTGATTTAACCCTTTTTTTAATTAATTTAATTTACTTGTTTAATCTTGACCATTTATTTAATTATAGCTAGAATTCAATTTTAATCTTTTAAAGTTAAAATTGAATCAAATTTATTACTAAAATTTCATACATGCCACCTTAAACCCTTAAATATCATGTTTAACCAAATTTTTAATTTTATCTTTTTAAAAAAATTAATTATAAACAATAAATACTTGATCATATTATTCTAATTATAACAATAAGAATCGTATCATGATATCATGTTATTCTGTCATATCTAACCTTTAGCCTTGCGTGGACACCACCATCACTAATCTAGGTGTTGACGTGGTCTATCACCATTTTTAATACCTTTATATTAATGTTTAATATTTATTATTTTCTTAAACCATCTGTATATCATACAGACATCTAATCTAGTATATTACTATAATTACTAATATCTTAAAATTTTTAATGGACATAAAATAGTTGATTATAATGAGAAAGAAGTAAATGTGTCCATAGATATATAGCTCCATGATACATTGAACTAAAGATATGCATGATGAAGCACAATATATATCAATATGCTCTAACCCCATACCACCAAGTGCAACTTCGTATAACTAAGAATTCATAAAGAACATAATAACTACTCGTGTATGAGTGTATCGCTTGTAAACATAAACACAATAACGATAGAACAAATAACGTGTCAATCGACTTTATAAAAGGAATCCTATTCACAAACAAATCATGTTCGGGTGGGTAACTGGGTTCAATTCGCTACACTTACAAGAAAATTACGGGAAGCATTTTGGCACGTGCGTCGCTTCTAAACATAAACACAATAACAATATAACGAATAACATGTCGATCGACTTTATAAAAGGAATCGTATTCACAAACGAGTCATGTTTGGGTAGGTTCAATTCGCTACGCTTACAAGAAAATTGCGAACAGCGTTTTGGATGGTAACATGAATATACTCGAAAAGGTGGTAACTGAGGTCGGGTTCCTAATATGGAACTTGTAATTTATAACATTTAGTAAAACGGTGTATAATACAAAAAATATTACTCAAGAAAATAAATAAAACTGGTTTCAGGCTTTCAGCATCCTTTGAAAGCTTGCTTTCTTCTACCTATTGAATTATCATACTACATAGGTGGAGAATACTAACCAAAGTCTACAAGTATAATGAGGCTGCAAAAACAATATCCCTCTTGATCTTTGAAACAGCATCTTCAAATTTAGCTTCAAGTTCAACTTCCCCAATTGATTTTGCTGCTAATATTAACTGCTGAAGAATTTCTTCCATTCTTCTAATACCTCTGATCAAACTTCCTTCAAATACTTGTGTGATTTCCATGATCTCGTAGAATTTTGACCCTTTTGCCCATGAATAAACGGCCTCCATAATATCGGGCCGGAATGAACTCACAAAAGTCTCTACATCAATTTGAACCTGTCAAAACAAACAGATGTTCTAAATCAGTCTATTTCAATAGTGATCAAGAACTGACTACAAAATCTAATTAGAATTCCAAAAAATATATGGAACACAGAACAAAATTTCTGCAGCTGAGAGGAGTGAATGTTGTAGAGATAAATTCTCAACCCATTTACTCGGTTCAAGGGGTCAAATTAGAAGATATAGGACCAAACGGGCCGAACATTGTCCAAAGTCCTAAACCATTTTGTTTGAACTACTAAATTATTATTAGAAAATGGGTCCAACATTGACGCAACATCAATACTAAACACTAAAAAAATGAGCAATGTGTTTGGGCAAACCAAACCCAAACCAGCCCATTTTGACTGGTATGGGAAAGTGTAAAATCGTGACCCCTTACTCAACCCACCCACATTGCCATCTCTAGAATGTAACACATGGGGATGACCTTCATGAAATAAAAAGATGAAGAGAATGTAACCCACCTTGCATTCAAGTTGAACTTTAGCAACTCTTCGTGCAGTATCTTGCAATTGTGTAAAGAGCATCTCGAGTTCTTCCCTGGGTTTTTGAGCATCCCGAAGCTTCTCTTGCCACACAAAACATGATAAAAGAGAAACCATTTCTTCAATTTTTATGTCCTTAAAAACCCCATTAAACATGAGCTCTGTTAATACCAATTCATCAGCACTGCTAATTTCACATGCAACTTTCCCCTTCAACTCCACAACATCCTCTCTGGTCACATATCTGCATTAAAAAGAATTTAACATTAGAGATGGCAAATTTAACTCATATAATATTTGTGAACAGGTTGATTCAGGTTATGTGTTATCTTCAATGAGTCAACTAACTAAAAACAGCTGAAAGAGGGAAATGGGTCATTCACCCAAAGTGCAACTTTTAATGCATAGAACCTCCTAAATCATCTTTACAGATTCTATTAGAACTAAAATAATACGATGATTTCTGTTATTAAATTTAACATTAACTGTTTATATATATTAACAGTTTTGGGGGAAAACCCCTTTTATTTTTAGGCCAAAACAACCTGTTTCAACTTGTACAAAAAATTACTCATTTCGACCCATTAGCCAAACCCCCTGACCTGCCCATTTCACCACCTCTAATTTAATTAATATAGAAATACAGTTATATACCCGAGTCTCCGAAGAACCCTTTTCCTAGCTTTGAGTTCATCTTTGAAAGCGAGTGCAGTGGAAGATCGCATTGACCTCTTTATTGCTTTAATTTGAGCATTAATTTCTTTCTTTTTGTGCAATACTTTCAACTTTTGTTCAATAAGTGGAGACTTTGCAACATCATGCTTCTCAAACAAGTTCTCTAGAGCCTCAATTCTGCGGACCGCCTTCCTATACGAGCTACTTTGGACCTATGAAATAGAAGCATGAGAACATGTCAAAATACAACTACAAAACTGAAAAAATTAAGCTATAAAATTTTCTTCTAAAAATTCAACCTTCATGTCTTCTTCAGGATCCAAAAGGGGTATCCCTTGTTTTGAAAATCTGGAGAGAACTTCAGACACCTTTTTCATGGTATTTTCACGATTTTCCAATGGTAAAAGATCCTTCGCGATTATGAGACGGACACTACTCAAGTTATTTATCTGTTTGCATAAAAAATTACAAATCAGTTGCCTTATTCATATCATGTGAATGATAAATGTTTGATAAGGAACAAGTAATAAGATATCGAGTAACATTACCATAAAAGAAGAACTACAACACCCAATCCCGCAGGAGCTGGGTATGGGAGAGGTAAGATGTAGTCATACCTCTACTTGCGAGTAGAGAGACTGCTTCCCGAAAGACCTCCGGCATTACCATAAAACAAGAATTTTATGATCTAAATTTTTAGATGAGTTATTTGGAACAAGAATCAACTAAAGGGATGTCTGGACGTGAGTTTTCAAACTGATTATCTGTTTATTTATTGAGATTGTGGTTACAATTATCAGCTTTTATTGTTTGAATAAACAGATTCTACTTTAAATACGTCATACCAATTAACAATCAAATTATCAGCTTTACAAGAGATGCAGCAAATCTAATTACCTAAGAGTAAAATAAGATGAACAGCTTATAAGCCCTTCTTCAACTTAATTCACAGAAAATTCCCATTTCACACTATGTAAGAAAAAAATTCTTTTTTATCATTAATTCCAAAAATAGAAAAGGTCTTGCCTGAGAAATAGGAACAGAAACAACAACAGGTTCCCCACGCTCTTTCAGTGGAACAATTTTAATGGTTTTCTTTGATAGTTCATCCTTAGACACCGCACATCTTGTAAGAATATCCACTGTATAGTTTGCATCTTCTGGGCTTTTATTAGTATCATCTGGATTACATTTATGAGTTATTTGCCACTTGAACAAATAATCTAAAAGAAATCATACAAGATAAACCATATGCAAACTAACCTTCAGAAAGACCTTTTACCCTTTGAAAGTTGATTATAACGCCCCATGCGACATGATCCTCGATTGATAAAGATTCGTCATCACTCACGCAATTTACACATACAAGCCTGCCAGGCTGTAAAAATGGCAAACAATATTTAGGGGAAAAGACAATGTCACGGACATCCTTCTTCAAGCTTCTATATTGCTGCAGTAATGAGTAATAGTTTTCTAAGCTATCCTCCTCTTCAATGTGAATCGAGTCCCTTTCCTCCTGGAGATCTTTCATTTGCCTCTGCAAATAATATAATACATAAGCAGTATAGGTGGTAATTCTTCCCATTCGTTTATGATTAGGTAGTTCTATCTAACGGGTAAAATGAAAACTATATATGTCCTTATTGAAGGGTCAAACGGAAGTCATCCATAATGTAATTATATTGCATAAGACCTCCAAAATCATTTGATATTTTTGAAACAAATATACTTGACATAGTTTTCTGGGTTTAGACCCACACCCAAAATTATCCATTTTGACCCGCATGAACCACTCACTAAAGAAATTTAAAGAATAATAAGATAAGCAACCTCAAGATCAGGGATGGCTCGGTCAGCTTGAAACTGATAGAATGAATTACGAAGCAAATTTTCTGGATCACCATCTTCACATCTTAGTTGATTTAAAAGCATGTTGTAGCTTAAATGGAAAGCACTGACAAGGTCAACAATGAAAAGTCAACTCAAGATGTGAAATCTTTAATATAAGGATCAGGAGCAATGCATCAGTTAATTCAACCACAAAAGCAAAATTCAACGTTGATAAAAGTAAGTTCTGTATACAAACATCACAACTTTGACAAATCATTATTGCAGTAAATACTAAAAAAATCATTCATACCTGTTCAAACAATCTGCACTCCCTTTGACCATCATTTTAGCAGTTGAAGGTTCCAACTTTTCATCAAGCATAAGAATGCATACCCCACGATCATCAATTCCTCGACGACCAGCACGACCACTCATTTGTATATACTCCCCACTTGATAGCCATCTGAATTTATCTCCATCAAATTTTCGCACATTCGAAAATACAACCGTTTTTGCAGGCATATTAAGACCTATGCTGAATGTCTCTGTGGCAAATAAGCACTGACCAAAAAAATCATTTTAATAAAAAGAACCTCAAAAATCATATGTAGGTGAAGTCATTAATAAAAGTAATTTGCACCAAAGCTACAATATAATCTATTAGAGAAAAAAAAAAGTTATGATGTTCTCATTCCAACCTTGATTAGACCTTCTTGAAAAAGTATTTCAATGACTTCTTTCAGTATTGGAAGCAAGCCAGAATGATGCACGCCAATTCCACGCTTCAAGAGAGGAAGCATATTCGACACCTGGCATTTGACCCCAAAAAGATTAAAACAGATGGCGTTTTACCCCAACATAGATTTAAAAATAGCTTGCTGCATTGCATAGAATCCATCACTAACAACAATTCAAGTGCCTTCCAGAGTTGAGTTTTGCATCAGAGGGTGTGTGGAAAGTGATAATATAATACTGAATAATCAGCTGTAAAATTGATGGCAAATACAAATGTTTGGGTGTGATTCTTCTGTCTGAAGTTTTAAAGTCCGACAATAGAATGTTTTGCAGTTTTGCCTGTTAGGTATTGATATTTTAAAAGACTCAACAGATAAAAAGGCCATAAGGACATTTTCGCGAAAAATGAATAGAAAGACGTGTTATAGGAGTAAAGAATGTCAAATTAGGTTGAAAGAAGAGGTAAATAGGTCATTTTTAATTTTCCCTTACATAATCAGTTGGATGAGACATATTATTTGACCCCAAGTAATCAGATAACCAGAAACAAAAGCTTTTAATCCGAACATTGAAACTAACTATTGCAACGATCACAAAATTAGTTTTTAAAATCCAAAAACAAATGCCCCTAAGCGTGATGTAAACCTGTCAAAATGACATAGTAAATGGAAACAAAAAGGTGACACAATCTTGCCTGGGGTAGCTTCTTATCATCATCTGATAACATGTCCATAGCACTCCAAAAGATGGTTTCAATGTTCACTTTCTCATCGTCCTGATTTAGATCCATTTTCGCCATCTACAAGATATACAGGATTAATAATCAGAACTTTTAATCAATATATAACCAAATGTTTTAAGGAAAAGACATATACCTGCATTGCGAGGAATTCACATTCCCTTTTGCTGAAACTAAATACTATAACAGGATCATATTGGCGTTGAATAATCATCTTCACCATCTTGAATATATCACTATCTTCACCAGCTTTACCATTGACCAACCCCTTCTGCCATTTTCCATTATCTTTCTTTTCGTTAGCTGGAACAAGAGCATTTAAAGCTTTTTGAAAACTATCTTCACGAAATTTTCCCTTCTCATCAACCACCAAGTATAAACCATCACCACCTGTAGGGAAAAGATAATGCTGAAGGGGTGTTGGCCGATAATCGGTATAAACAATATGACATGGCTGCTGATGAACCTGCAGTATAGGTTATCAGATTAATTCCTTCACATCAGAACTGGATAATGAAGATGAATGTACCATGATCCTTTAAAAGTATGTAATCCTTGTTCTGCTAATTAATTATGGTTAGTTACCAAAAAAGACCACTGACCTAGTCTAATGGGATTTACCAGCTTGACAGTGTGTAAAATTTCATCCAATTTAACAACTATTACTGGTAGATACCTCAGTTGATTGAAAGGTATGAAATCTTATGACATCAATTGATGTCCAGCTTGAAAATAATTGTGATAATCCTTCTAGATTATATAAATTCAATGAGGAAATTCTTCCAATAGAAGAAGCGATGCCTGAATTAATTATAAATGACAGGCTGAATCACAATTTATCTGTGTGGAATATCGAAAATTACTGATGTGGTCTGAAATTTTCATTTATTACACTTAACATCCCTATTTGGGAGTTTGGTTACGGAACTGGTCCCTGGCATGGATGTTGTTAGCATCAGGCGTTAAATGAAACAAAAAATATTCATCACTATTTAAATCAAGTTATGATATAGATGTTTAAATCTCAAACAAACGTTCAAAATGAAACAACAAATATTTATCCTCTAAATCGTATGTAAACGTAGATTGTCAACATTATACTTCAGCACTTATAAGTTATAATCACATAATATATACCCGATGTGTTCTACATTTACATTCTACCAAGAAAATAAATTTCAATGTCCAAGATTAAATGGTTCTTATGCATAGACGCACTTCACAAAAACATCAATCTTATATCCTTTATATATTTTAATGTAACAAAAATCTATAAATTATAAGGACAGAATAATAATTCCTTGTGAATGCTACTGAAGAAGTAACAAGCCTCGTGAATCTTCTTCTAAGCTAAGATAGCTTATGTAATGAACTAATGATCATGCAAAAATAAAAGCATAATGGTTATAGCTAGAGAACTTTTAAAGAAAGCTAGACTAGGCTCACCTTTGCAACCCAATCAGCAAACTCCTTGGCATTTGGAACCGTAGCAGAGAGAAAAACAAAACGAGCATTTTTCGGGGCCATAACAATGCTTTCTTCCCACACAACGCCTCTTTCCCTATCTCGCATATAATGTACCTCATCAAAAATGATCCAAGCCACCTCTCTAGTGAGCTCTGATCCTCTGTACTGCATACTACGCCAGATTTCTGTGGTCATTACCTAAAGACAACTTTAAATTTAGAAAAAGACCCAAATGTTAACAGATTCATGTTACTCAAAAGAAGATAAACAGCATTACCAAGCAAGAAGCATTGGGGTCAATAGTAACATCTCCGGTCATCAAACCCACATCTGAGAACTCTTCTTTAAATTCTCTATACTTTTGGTTACTTAATGCCTTTATAGGAGATGTGTATATTACTCTTTGCTTATTCCGCAGTGACATTGCAATAGCATATGACGCCACAACAGTTTTCCCAGCTGACGTATGTGCTGATACCTGTAAAAAGGAAAGAAGCTTCTATGGTTATCATACAAAAGATTGATTTTCTGACTGAGAAAAAGCACATACACCTTATAATACTCTCTCTTTGTCTGGGAAAACGACAAATGAGAGCATACACTTACAATTTTTTTTACTACTGAAATTAGTATAATTGCTTATCCAGATACCTAGGAAATCAAAGGCAACATGTTCAATAGCATTAACTGTGTGACTAGTAATAAAGAATTCTCAAATTCACTATTCAAAAAGCAAGTAATATTGGTACAGGAAAATGCAAGGTTTAGCTTTTATTCAGGATTGAAGGAACAACTGAAGCTGATTTCCTACCTAAGAGGCCAAAAAAATTCCCACAATTTTCAACTAAATAGGTCAACTATCAAGTTTTCACTTCCAAACTTGTTACTCTTTTAACTCCATAAAAGAGGAGACGCAATAGCCAGTTATCTAGCATGTAACGACCAAAAACGAGTTACTGTTGGTCATTATTGCGCCCCATTCAATCATTCATGGTATCGTGGTTACCACCACGGTCATCACGAGCATAAATTCTTTTTCTTCTCTGTTTTAAACGTTCCTCTGTTAATTTAGTGGGGTCTATTGATGGTAGCAATGGGCAATTATTACTGCGGGGTGTGTGCTTTAATCACTGTCATAGAAAATAACAGGCAGGAGGAATAGCAAATTTGGTAACAACCCATATCAAATTTGCATTTAAACTTACTAGGTTACTTCAAAAATCAAAATGTAGCTTTTTTTCTTTACGTGGAGGATATACAATTTGCACATAGGCACATAGCAACATCCAAACAACAAATGCTTTAGACTAATATTAAAGAACTGATTCTTCATTAACTAAATAATGTTACCATCACAGATTCTCCAGCATTCAGACAATTAATTGCCTCCGACTGAAAAGGATCAAGAGCAAACGGAAATTCCTTAGCGGGCTTTGAATCTTCCTCGCTATTTGACCGGCGAGGAACAGCAACGTAGTTTTCCGGGTATGAAACGTCATGAACACACGCAACTCCGGCCTCCACCTCGTCATTGGTTCCCAGTAATCTATTATTGTCTTTCTGTTGTTTGTGCGGTGGAGGCGTAGAATTTGAAGGACCTTCTTCGACAGACTTCCTCTTCACTGACCCCATTGATGAGCTCTGAAAAAGTTCTTTAAGCCCTAAAATCAGGGGTTTAGAGCTCCAGCTGAGAAGAAAGAGGAAACCCTAGTGCAGGGGAGTCGGTATTTTGTATTGTTCTTCAAATTAAACCTAAAGAAAACAGAAAAGGGCGGCGAAGGCTTATGTATAAGGTTTGGCAATTTGGGGGAAATTCGAGCTCGAGATTGGCTCGAGAAATTCGAGAATCAAAAAATTAATTTTGATTTTTTAAAGTTAAAATTATTTTATTTAATTTTATATATACTTTTATTAAATCATATAAAATCGTATTTCTTCGTCTTAAATTATAAATATTATATTTATTCTTTATAATATTTTAAAATACCATATTTAATCAAATTCTTAGTTTTATTATTCTAAAATATTTTATAATTATTTTAAATTCTTTTTTAATCATAACCAATGAATTTTAACTTTATTACCCTTAATTGTAACAGTAATGATTGATAACTTATATAAGAAATACAATCATGTTTTTTCGTATCATGATACCACGTTTCTGCCTTCAAGTCTGTCCTCCCACTCGTGTCGATGTTTCCAACACTGGTTAAAATGTTGATGTTATACGTCGTCATTTTTTAAATTCTCATTCAATTCGTGTTTTATTATTATTTAATACGTCTTTATTAATGTTTAATATTAATATTTATTATCTTTTAAACTAACCTATGTATCACACTAGCATTTAGTCTAGTTATATAATATATTTATATTTATGTGTAATATGTATACATGATAGCATAATATTAAAATACATTAAAACAAAATACTTATTGAAACACACCTACATTCTATCCGTACTATTTATAAAAAGTAATTACTAAAATCATTAATTTCAAATTTACTATATTTTGATTAATTTGATTTTTGAATTTACCTTTTTCATATTATTTCGAGTTTTTCGAGCCAGGCTTGAGCTGATAATGTACCTTGTTGAGCCGAGCTTGAGCTTCACATAAAGTTCTCGAGCCGAGCTCGAACTCAATTCGACTTGTTTACACCCCTAGTTGGAGCAGGGGTGTAAATGAGCCCGTACTATTCGTAAACTATTTGAGCTTAACTTGTTAAAAGCTTGTCACGAGCTTGAGCAGATCTTGGCACAAGTTGAAGCTCGTTTATATTCTATATTTTGTTAGCTCTTGAGTTTCAGTTAGCAATCTTGATTAGGTTCACGAACCTAAACAAGCTTGTTAAAATAGTTATAATCTATATAATAACGTTTTAAAATAATAAATATTATTGTATAAATAATTATACTAAAAGATATGTTTAAGAATAATTATATGTACATAAATAATAGGAAAAATATGATAAATATGTCGAGCCGAGCTTGAACTGTGAAAGTTCTCAGAAGCAAAGCTCAAGCTTCACACATAAGATCGAAAAAAGCTCAAGCTCGCTCTCTTAAGTTAAACGAGTCGAGCTCAAGCTTAGTCGAGCTCCAGCTTGACTCGTTTACACCCTTAACAACAAATTACATATAACCCGCACATTATGACCAAAACAAAAAAAAATCTTCTAATATAATTGAAATCAAATTTTGACTTTTATTGGTTAAAATTAGATTAAAATTTTTTAGATTAATTTGAATCAAAACTATAAGATGAAATAACTTATATACTTTTTTAAACTTTAAAATATCATATTTGTCCATCATAATTACAAATATCGTATTTTTATCATTTATAGCATTTTCAAAATATCATATTTAACCAAATTTTTAGTTTTTACATATTAAGATAATTTATAATCATTTTAAATTTTTTTAATTATATCCAATAAATATTTTATCTCAGTTTCCCTAACTATGACAACAATGATCGATGACTTGAACAAGAAATATAATCATGTTTCTTTGTATCATGATATCATGTTTCTATCGTCACGTCTGACATTTCCCTCGCATTGACGATTCCACCATGGGTCTGGGTATTGACGCCGTTGGTCGGATTTTTTATTGTCATTTCTTTCACAATTTATACTTATTTAATTTTTTTAGTAATGTTTAATATATGGAATAACTTAGCTACATCATCATGTAGCCGGTTAGCTACATAATGCATACACAGACACTTGGTGGGGTCACCATGGTGGCAGAGACCACCAAATGTTTGTGTATGCATCATATAGCTAACTAGCTATACGATGGTGTAGCTAAGTTATTCCCTATATATACACTAGATTAAATGCCCGTACGTAAGACCCAATCTAAATTTTATAATTTACATTACATATTTTTGAAGTTAGCACCAAAAAGTGATTAGAGTTTACAAAAGAACTGCAAAACATTTGTTTGATATTTACACACGTGCTAACTATATTTAAAAGATTTTTCAAAAGTAAGTTTCTTGTTACATTTGGAGCTATCCAATCATCACAGTGTTGGCATTTTACCCTGAAACTCGAGCCATCTATAAGAAACAACATCAACAAATATAAGCTTTCGCTTAGTGAGCATACTGGCTTAAATTTTAACAGTAACACGTCAAGAATGGAACCCCGTAATAATTACTACGAACTATACCACATGCATAGCAAAACAGCTATCTCCCATGATATTCACCGGAAGTTTCATTATGAAGCTATACCACCTGTATAGCAACGCAACTATCTCTCATAATATACATATACATATAGAGACCAATATGGTGAATATTAGACCTCTCCCTTATATATATATATATATATATATATATAGAGAGAGAGAGAGAGAGAGAGACCAATAGGGTGAGTATTGGCCTCCCTCCCTTTGCACTTGCATAGCGATACATCACCAATCCACATTTGTATATATACACCATAATTACATTATATAAGTCAGGATAACATATATGTCACACAATAAATTCATTATACACATATGTTAAATAAAAGTAGAAAACTCACCTTTTAGTCAATTCAAAGCGTTACACAACTTATGGATTTCAGAAGGGTAGCTAATCACCTCCTTGTATAATTAGAATAACTAGGTATCACATATTGCACAAACTGATCTGAAACAAAGCCTACACAAGGCGTATAGGTGATCTACACGGGTTATGTAGCCTAATACACGGATATATTAGGCTACGTGGTCTGTGTTTGGCTTAGGTTACTATACGGGCCATGTACCTTTACACGGGCTAGCTACACAACATGCTCAATTACACACGGGCCGTGTAGCTACCGACTCGACAGATTGTGTTCCTGCACAACTGTTGTTGTTGACCCACTTTTAATCCATAATTAACACTATAAGGGTGTCTTTCTACACCCAAAACAACTTATAACATCAATTTAATCAACTAGAAACATAAATTACATCTTTAAAGCCATGATTCAACCGATTGAACCATTTGACCTATTAGAACACCTATCTTAATCAAACAAAACATACCTTGAGCTATAAGGGGGCGTTTGGTTCAAGTATTGTTTTTGAAGGGATTGGGATTTCAAATGGGATTGGTATTTGGTGGGATTTACATTTAGTGGGATTTAAAATCCCATCTTGTGTTTGATTCATATTTCTTAGGTGGGATTTCCACCACCACTAAACTCCATCAACAGCCAAAGACGGCAGACGAAGAACGACGCTGAACGACGGCGACGGCGGACGACGAACAAACGACGGCGGATGACGAATGACGGTGAACGACGGCGACAACGCACGAACGACGGCAGACGACAAACGAACGACGGCGGACGACGAATGATGGCGAATGGCGAATGACAAACGACGAACGAAACACATAATTTAGAAATCCCTCATCTGTGGGATTTGTAAATACCATGGGGGGTGGGGGGATTTAGAAATCCCTCATTTGTGGGATTTCAAGGATTCATGGGATTTGAAATCCCATCCCATTTTTACAAACCAAACACAAGATTTCTCAGAATTTAAAATTCCAATCCCAAAGATTTCCAGAAAATACCACGAACCAAACACCCCCTAAGTGACTAATAGAAGGATAGTTTGATGTTAAAATCTGTTGTAAAACTTGACCTTGTGCTACTTAAATAGACTAGCCTTTCAAATATGCAGGTGTTTGTATGCGTGTGTTGTGTTATTGTTTAAAAGAATTATATATATATATTGCAAAATGACAAAATTAGTCCTTGCACTTCTCAACTTTATTTCAATGATTTTAACCCCTCTAGTTATATAAACATATCTAATCTTGTATAGGCAACTCATAGTATTTATAACACTTATTTATTTTAGTTAGGAAATTTCGAATCTTACGTGTTACACCGTGTGATACACGGGTTGGTTTAAATAATGATAAATATTAAATATTAATAAAGAGATATTAAATAATTATAAAACGTGAAAAATGAGAAGCGTCGACGTGAGGAGGAGGGCAAATGAGACGGCAAAAATATGGTATCATGATACAAAGACACATGATTGTATTTCTTGTACAAGTTATCGATCTTTATTATAACAATTAGGGATAATAAGTTAAAGTCTTTATTGGTTATAATAAAAAATGTCAAAAAAATATTTTATAATGATAAAACTAAAGGTTAAATATGATAATTTGAAATGTTATAAAGGGTAGATATAATTTTTATAAATTAAAGTGGACAAATGTGATATTTTAATTTTTAAGAAGAAAATATATTAAATATTATCTTTAAAAATTTGTATTCAAATTTAAATAAAAATTGAATCTAATTTTGATCAAGAAATTGAAAATTAGATTTTAACTTTTACTAAAATGGATGGTCAAGATTGCATAATTAAAATTAATTTATTAAATAAAGGGCTAAGATTATACAATAAATTTGATTCAAATTAATCTTTTATTTAGATTATAAGAGGTTTAGAAGATAAAAGATAGAAAATACATATTATTTTTTAACCAACGAGTAAATAAAATATAAACTACCGTTTAAAAAATGATTTATTAAAATGCTTTCCTTTGTAGTTTTTGTAAGTTTTTATTTTTATTTTCTCCCGTATCTTATTATCACCTTATATCATTTTTAAAATAAAACACTATTTATTTCAAAATTTCACTTTCAACCCTCAATAAATTTTAAATTTTTACCCTTTAATTTATGTAAGGTACATTTGTTTTCATGAAATTACATTTTATTATTTACAAGGGTTTAGTCTACCAAAATGTATCCAACTTGTTACGTTTTGCTACTATGTGTATCAAACTTTAAAAGGTTCTATTATGTGTATCAAACTTTTAATTTGTTGTTATTGTATGTATTTTGGATACATAAAAAGGAAAAATAATATAAGTTTAGTACATAAAATATAAAGTTTAATACACACGATAGTGACAAATTAAATGTTCAATACATACAATAAAAAATTTTAAAGTTCGATACACACAATAGCAAAACGTGACAAGTTGGATACATTTTGATATACTAAATCCTATTTACAAATCAAATTGGCCTTGCCCTAGCGGTGTCGGTGTGTATTAAGGTGTCCTATTTTGAGGTTAAGGTTTTGGTCGTGTGATACGCATAAGTGTAGATTAGATGTACAAACTTATTTGCTAATATAAAACTATTTATTCTTTTAATTTGCAATTTTTACCTATACTCAACTTTCGCTTTTCACCCAAACCAAAGTTCATTTATCTATCAATGTCAACATCTATTAAGTTGTCCTCCCTATTCGAGGTTGAAGATTTAAGTTCTATTATGGAAAAAAATGTGATTCCTAAAGCAAAAGTATTGTTCATTCCAAATTTTCAATATCAACCCATAACAATTTTTCAAGTTTTACCTTTCAGTTTATGTAAGTTAAATTTGATCTCACAACACTACTAAGTCAAATAGCCTAATATACGTAATGTAATTAGTAAATGTATTGGATGCATGTTAAACTAAATATTGTCTACATATGTTAACTTTGAACACTCATTTTATATATAATATGATATATAAATTAAATTACTAAGAATATGATTATTTGAATATTACATGTCGCAACGCGCATGCTTGATATACCCTATTGGGCTTTAATATTAGGAATTCATATTGTTTAATAAATTATCTTTTTTATTATAGTTTTAAATTCCTAACTTTTATAGCAGCAATAACATCTAAAATAAACTTCAAAATAATAAATTTAATTATTATCTAAAATAAGGTAAGTTCAGTAGTTATTTTAAAACCGGGTTTAGTATCTAAAAGTGTACTGAAGTTGTCACTTTTTGCTATTGTGTATACTCATCTTTCAAAACTACCATTTAATACATCAAAGTCTCAAAAACTACCATTTTATGTATCGTTACCTTTGATAGAAGGTTATGAGTGACGTGGAACCGGTTTTGCTGACATGGAAGTGACTTGGATGCTGATGTAGGTATACACGTGGCATTTTCTAAATATAATAATAATAATAATAATAATAATAATAATAATAATAATGGGCCAGATCTGCTCAATCGATCTTCATTTGAGGTTTGTAGCTTTTTCTTTTGAAACAAACTCAAACTTAAATCGATCAAAGGTTTGTAGCTTTCTTAGATACATCTGCTCAAACTCAAATATGCTCAAATCGATGGATCATTAATTACTCAAATATGTTGAGGAGTCCAAATCTTCGAGTCCGCGTCATACAAAACGATCGGGAGTGACCGTACATAATGATTCAGTGGATGTGGGTGCTTAGCAAATCAGAGGTCGATGATAGATCTTGATTTCTTCATCAAATGTCTCGATTTTGAAGGTCTGGTTCTAGGGTTTTATCGAACTTGAAGATCTGGATTTAGGGCTTTATCGATTTTGAAGATCTCGACTACTTGTTCATCCAAATAAAGGCTTTGATTTTGTTCATCGTTAATTAAACCTAAGATTCATCATCCGTTTCAACGATAAAAGGTCTCGATTTTGAAGGTCTCGATTTAGGGCTTTATCAATTTTGAAGATCTTGACAACCTGGTAAACTCAAATCAACTACATAACTTGCGTTAAACTCGGATCTGGAAATGATTTTATTCAAGGTTTGTTTGACCATATCTGGATGTGATTTTATTCAAGGTTTGTTCGATTTTGCTTCTGTAAGTTCGATTTGGTTTTCAATGAAAATGATCTGTATGGTTCGATTTTGCTTATTGTTTCGATTTTAGAGTTTTTGTTTTTAGGTTTCAATTAGGTGTTGGTTCACATATTTCGTTTTTAGGTTTCAACTAGTTGAGTTCACATTTGAGTTCACAAATCTGTTCATGCTTGGTTCTTCATCATCTTCATGGTGTTCTTTGTTATCTTCATGGTGTTCTTTGTTATCTTCATGGTGTTCTTCATCTTCATGGTGTTCTTTGGTTTTCTTCATCTTCATGGTTTTCTTCATCTTCATGGTGTTCTTCATCTGACGTGGCTATACATGTGGAATTTCAGGGATATTAAAATAAATAAAAAATAACAAAATTATTGGTTACCTACTTAGCAGGTAATCCAATACATTAAATGGTAGTTTTAGGAACTTTGATGTATTAAATGGTAGTTTTGAAAGATGGGTATACACAATAGCAAAAAGTGACAACTTCAGTACACTTTTAGATACTAAACCCTTTAAAACCAGATACAAAGACAAAACCTATTTTTAAATTTTAATACATAAACACCGTTAATACGGTTGTTTTATATGTGATTACGTGTGATATGCGGTAATGATGATATATACGATACTAATTACGTTATATGCATGTTTATTTCATGATATGGTTTAGTTTAGTATATTGCATGCAAATGAATATTATATGATATGAGAAACATATTTACATTTCTATGTGAAATAATACGGTTGTTAAATAACATGCTAAAGTCAATATACAAAATTATATAGTTGTACAATGAATTTAATGGACCGAGGTAGTGACCTTAATTGCTCATTTGTGTTAGGAATGACAACGGGACGAGTTTGGGATAGGAATCGGTCCCCCCGTTTTCGTTTCTGTTTAAGAAAACCGTTCTCGCCCCTGCTAAAAAACCGCAGCGATTTAAACGGGGTATCCCCGTTTAATATAAACATGTAACACCCAAGATTCAAAAAAAATCCAATTAAATAAATTAAACAAGTGTTATATTTTAGCTGGTTACCTTTTTGAAACTAGGAGATGTTTACAAACTTGAGGGGTTAAAAGTGTTAAATTAAAACTTGGTAAGTCTAGGGGTTGTTTTGTAATTCCCCCTAGAAGTGGATATATATGCAAGACGTCTTGCATATACACAGACATTACAAACATACATACGTACACCATAGACTACCCATTTCCTTCCCTCGTTTTGATCAAGAACAGGAGATTTCAAGTGGCTTAATCCTAGCAATCCTACAAACTTAAGGTATGATTGTTTGGTTGTTCTTCATAGTTTTAGTGAGTCAAATGTGATTCAATGACCGAATCAAGGTTATAGTATGTGTTCTTGTTGTTATTTGATTGTTTTTAGCTATTCGGGGTGTAGGAAAACATCCATGTAGTGTTAGAATCAATTAAAGTTGAGTGTTTTTTTAGTTTTGGCCGAAAAACAGTAAGACAATCGACGAAGTATTGCTAAAACAAGAGAGGCACAGACGTGCCTATGAAGGGTACGGCCGTGCCTGATGACCATGACCGCCCTTATTCTTGAGGTCTGGGCGAACCTATATAAGGTACGGCTGTGTCTAGCCCGGTACGCCCATGACTGAGAAGGTCACAATTGGGCCTGAGTTACGAGGCACGAGCGTGCCTGCAGAAAGCACGGGTGTGCTTTGACCTTGTGCAGTTTATAGTTTTCCAGAATTGCTATGTGTTTAATACCATAATTGTATATTACTTGTAGGACTTAATCATTGGCATATAATCAGAGATATATCTGACATAACATTGTGTTTATATTGATTAATGAGCTGAGTTTACTAAACTCTGATTCATATGTGCAATATGTGTGATGGGTTGCAATGTGTATTATTGATCAATGGATCAAATTGGTGGGGTAGTATGTTTTTTTGTGCAGTAGTGGTTGCGATCAACATTTAGCCTTGAGGGGCGATGCTAAGATGGTGCAGTACTGTATCCATAAGAACCATGTGACATTTGTATTTGATTATGCATGTACCTATATGATTTACAATTTAGCATTCTCACTAAGCTCTTGTAGCTTATCAGATACCGTTTGCTGCTTTTGCAGGTCGACTATTGACTACTCGAAATACCTTTGTAACAATAACGCTCTTTTGTGACTGAAAATACTTTTGTTGTAAATACCGTGGGTACTCCTTTGGTACTAACCCGATGTAACACCCGCAAACCTGGGCTAGTAGATTAGCAGGTTTACGGTACGTGTTTGTTTGTGTTTTAATTGCTTCAATTATTATGTGATTAGTTAAATGATTATAGGTTATTAATTAATTAAATTAGAACTATTATAAGTATGTATATATGTATACCCGGTATTAGCCATAATTCACAAGAAGGGCCTGTAGCTCAGAGGATTAGAGCACGTGGCTATGTGTGACCGTAGGTAGGTATGTATGTTGGTTAGTGGAATGCTACACGTGCGGAGGTATGGGCAAAATTAGAAGAGAACATGACACCTATTTGCATGTATTTGTGTGTGTGAATATTAGTTTGGAGAAACATCTGCCATTATTTGCTAAAAGAGTGTGTGTGTTACTCTGCCAAAGAAGAAACCGAAAGAAGAAATAGGAGAAAAGAATCGGAATTTCAATTTATGTTTATATAAATCAAGATTAAAGGTTGGTATGTTTAATTTATCATGTTATTCTTCTTTTTGATGTGTTATCTGATTTAAAAACATGATTTATGTTTAGTTTGAAGATTGCATGCTAAGAACATCATGATCGGTTTTTGAAAGAGTAGAATTTTGATAGTTTTGTGTGTTCATATGATTCATATGGTTATTTGCATGAGAATGTGTTTAGAAATGTTTAAATAATGTTTCTAGAAAGATTGGAATAAGTTCATGAAATCTGGGTTTGAGTTATGATAATTTGAAGATGGCGGATTTGTTGAAAGATGATGTTATCGGATTTGGATGAAGAAAATGATAGAAATCCGATTCTAGCTTAAATCCGGAAGTTTTGAATACCGACACTTGTGAAACCGAAACATTGAAATCCTTGACTAAATCCGATACATGGAATATGATTGCTATGTTTGTATAAAATGCAATCCTATACTTGGAAAGTGATATAAGAATCCGATACCCAAAATCCGGAACTTGAAATCCGGGAATAGTGAAATCCGATACTTCTAAATTCGGGACTTTAAAATCAAGTGTTTGAAATCCGATGATTGGTGAAATCCGATACATAGGTTACGGATTTCTAAGAATCCGACGGTACCAAATCCGACAGTTTGGAAATCCGATGGTTTCAAGAATCCGATACTTTGTGTTGATTTATAATTATTTATTGATTGTTAATGTTATGAATGAATTATAAATATATGTTCAAATATATTTATGGGATTTGAACTGCTTGGTCGTTATTATGTTTTCAGGCAATCCAAAGGCTCAGTAACATTAGAATTCTGAGTATTTCAACTGAGATCAAAAGCTGAGTGGCTGTTTGATGTGAATGGTAAAGATTTGGTTAATACCATTGATGTAAAGCATGATTGAATGTGATGGTTTGATATTGGAATTTTTGATTGTGAATATTATGTATTGATGACTATTGCATGATTATTTGTTCGACACGCACTCTTAGCATGATTTTGAGTTGCGTTTGAGAAGTCAGCTATACGTGGAATTGGGCTGGGCTCGTTTACTGGTTGGTTAAACAGTGATAGCCTTACTGTCGCATATGTTGCTTCGGAGTGGGATTTCACTGTGCCAATTCAGTAGAGGGCTATCGGTAAACCTTTGCTTTGGCCAGCATTGGTTGTAGGTTCTGCGCCGAACCGCCAGTCTTCTTAGTGTTGTGATTACATGATTAGTTTTGACTTGATGTTTGCTTTTGGGTTTAGCTTCTAATCACTTGGGTTTGTGCTAATTTCCCACAGTTGTTGCTTTTTGCAGGTTTGTGTTTGTGAGTGCTCGTGGAAGGAGAAGTTGGCCTGACTCTGATGTTTAGATATAAAAAGAAACGAGCCAGACTTTTGTAACACAGAATTATGTTTGTTGGATTTTATGAACAGATATTTTGTTTTTTTTCTAAAAGTTTGTGAACGAAAAGTATGTTTAATTAATTACAGCTTCCGCAGCGCAAATAAAAAAAATGGCTTAGATTTTATGGTGTTACACCCGAGGGTTCAAACAGCTTTGCTTCCGCTGGCTTTTATAAATGTCTGTTTTGGTACAAATTAAGTTTATTTAAGTATTACTTGTATTTGAAAATTGGGACGTTACAAAACATGTATTTAAATGGGTAATTTTCACCTCAGAGATACCCGTTAGAGTAAAATAGTGATTTTTCACCAAAGGGATTGTCACCGTTAAGATTTTACCACGAGTTTTAGAAAACAATTACACTAAATTATACAACATTATCGAATACAAACATATCTGAACCGAAATTAAAGTCTTAAAAAATTGAAATGTATCCAAAATATCAAAACCAAACAATCCAAATAAAGACAACTATTAAACTTAGGTTGTGTGAAAGTGTATAAAGATTTATATATTTTCTAGTTAAAATTAAATTTATGTATATATATATATAGAGAGAGAGAGGGGGGGGAGGGGAGGTTCATACGAAAGTAGTTTTTTACGAAAAGTGCGAGAATCATTTTATACTCTTGGAAGATTAAATCAACGACCTATATTAGATGTGGCATTTTAGTAAATTAATCAAAAGTTAAGGAAATTAGCTAAAACGAAGCGGGGGTAACATGGTCCTTTTACCTACTTTCCTCTATCAAATACCTAAAATATCTCTTTCTCTCTCTCAATTTCAACGCAGCCTTATACTCTCTTTTATATCTATTCAATCGATCCTTAAACCACAGCCGACACCATCATTCTACCGGCACCAACAACGTTTCTAGCGACAAACACCCATATGTTAACTTCCGACCACCATTGCATCTCGTTCATGCTTGCAATCAACACCCACCATAAGGCAAACAACAATCGACGCCTCCATCTCGATCACCCATCTCTTCAGGGCCATCATCATCTCCTCACCGTCCTACAATCACAATGCCATCAACGTCAATCAAAGACCTAACATTGTCACCCACATACACAATTTCATCACCATAACCTCTCATTCAGCCACAAACTTGATGGATCATTGTCATCCAAAACCTTGATGTCATTAGATCTGCTTTCACTGTCACCTCCAGATTCAATGTCATCGTTAGCACCCACAACCTCTATGCCATTAGATCTGTTTTTATGGGTTTGTTCATGACCTCAAACGATGTTTACCGAAAACGACGACGATGATAGATTTTATTTGTGTTCACTAGTAGTCACTACCACCGATCAAGAAGAAATTATTATCAAGGTAGTTGTTTTTTTTGGAATGTTGAACAAGATGCTAATATTCTCTCAATGTTCTATTTATTATCTTTAGCTAGTTTTAACTTATTTCGTGAAAAGGTATGATGAGAAATAGGGTCTTTTAATGTAATGCACGTTTTTTTACTAGAAAAGCAATTACGTGTAATGTATTTGTTATAATTGGTTTTGGATTTCAATGTTTAGTCATTAGTGAATATTTGAAAAATAGTGATTTCAATGCTTGCTCATAAGTGAACGGTTGAAAAGTTTAGGTACTACATGTTATGATTGTGATGCGTGTTAATTAATGAACATTTGAAAATTTTAATCTTGATACATATGTGATTTTTAGTTGGGAAGCTACCGTAGATTCATCGGTAAGAAAATGTGTGCTTGATTGTGTTTACTAGTGAACACAGGATAATGCGTGCGATTGTGTTTACTAGTGAACACAATATCTAATAATGAAAAACTTGTAAACATTTTACTGTATTCACCAATGAATACCGTAAAATTAATAAATTAGTAGTAAATCATTTAAATTTATTTTTGTTTAAAATTTAAGCGAAAATATAGGAAAGATAAATAGTTTGGAAAGAGAAAAAAATTTAGTTTGCTATTATACCCTTTTTAATTTCTAAAAATAAAAAATATGGTTAACCGCTGCCATTAGATTAAATATAGATAAAAGGCTTGGATCGCTTCTTGCACTTTTCCCAAAAAGAATGTTTTTCGCATAAACTCTCCCATATATATATATATATATAATTAATATTAAATTATATTCGGGTATCGGGTAGTCGGGGACGGTGTCATGTAATTGGGGTGGGGATCATCAAAATCAACCCCAATTAAATAATCGGGTTTTCCCAGTCCCCGTCCCCATCCCCACCCTGTTTATGTCGGTTTTCGGCAGATAAAAGGCTTAGATCGCTTCTCGCACTTTCCGCAAAAATAATGTTTTTCGCACAAACTCTCCCATATATATATAATTAATATTAAATTATATTCGGGTATCGGGTAGTCAGGGACGGTGTCAGGTAATTGGGGTGGGGATCATCAAAACCGATCCCATTTAAATAATCGGGTTTTCCCAGTCCCCGTCCCCATCCCCATCCCGTTTATGTTGTTTTTCGGTTTTTCCCGCAAGTTTCGTTTTTTTGCCATCCCTAATTTGCGCATATGCGTCCCTAGTAAGTATGTTATGACCTCTTAGGATAAAGTGCTAGCCATATACGGGCTGTGGGGTTTTCTAAATAATCTTTACAACACATGGTATGTGGCTACACATGTATTCATGTACAAGAGTGATGTATGACAACAAACGTACTAATATGCAGAACATCACGTGAGTGTGAGAATGAATTGATAGTGGTTGCCTACGTTAGTACTTACACTTGAACAATAATGTGGTATTTGTACTCGCACAATCATAGTAAGGAAAGCATTGTATAAAATATACTTATGCATAAAACGTAAATCACGCCCCATTACGAGTTGTTTGACATGTGAGTAATGAACTGGGTTTCCTTTGTAGGTTTTGACTCTACAGTAGGGCTACCGTCACGGTTGAAGGTTTAACAGTTAAGGAAAAGGATATGATTTATGGATAATAAGCGAATAATGATATATGATACATGATACAATTATACTGAAATATGAAACGAACTTATGGTTGTGATACGATACGATTACAGGAACATGAAATGGATATATGACTTCATATGGCTTATTTTATATGAGGAACACTTGGCCCATGACTTTTCCCATTTTTACAATATCAATCCTTTATATAACAATCTAAAAACATGATAAAATACCCATCATTCAACATGACCCGTCCCGTTTTTACATGTTTCAATTCATTATCCTATCCACTATAGTTGCCGGTACTTCATATATAGCTTTCACATCCCTCATTCTACGTGAATACCTAGAAACTTTCGAATAACAAGACATGATTGTTTGTACAATATCTTAAAACATTCAATTTTCATATTATACAATTAAAGAAAATTAAGTCATTGATCGGTTACAAAATAGAATTCAATAACAATGTAGAATAACAATCAACTTTTGAACTTTATAATTTATAAACAATTACTCGTTTGGTTACAAAGTGAAGATCAAACATTCATTGTTTGCACAACGTTACATTAGATAACGAAGTAATACTTATTTGAATGATATGCTATACATCACAACATCATGCGGGTAAAATACTAGATCTCATTTGTTTCTCAGAATTCGAAGAAATATAATTGAATTGAAATCAAATTCCGTGCTATATTGTGTTTAGTAAACTTGGTTTTGAACAAAATCTCATTCTTTGTAATGTTTATATTCCCTCAAGTAATGAAAAATCCATTTCATAAGTGAGTTAGATAGAATTTAAATCAGTTCCATTCTTTCAAATTTTACAAAACAAACTGTTTGTTTGTTATAAAAGCTTGAAGACTTTAGACTTGGTCACAATTGTTTGGTCATATGATACTATCAAGTCTTCCATTATTTCCTTGCCACTACATTCATAAATTCAAAGGACCATTTAATATTACTTGTCAAATAATGATAACACCCCAAACCCAAATAGTATTTCCACACAAAAATAAGTGTCTTACACGATCTTTATAGTCTTTAGTCTTTGTAATATTATTATTTCCAATTTTATTATATTTTTAAAAAACGCAAAAGATATATACTGCTAGCAGTACATAAGTTAGGTATTGTCATAGGTTACATACTTTTTTAATAACAAAATAATAAAATAACAAAATTACCATTCGTTAAACAGGTATGTAAGTACAACAACAAAACACGTCTTTTTTCCTTAAAAAATAGATTAGATGTCAGTGCGATACACGGATTGTTTAAGATATAATAAACAAATAAATATTAATAATAAAAAGATATTAGATAATTATAAAACACGAATGACATGAGAAATTAAAAAAATAACGACAAATGGCGTCAACGTTCAGACTAGCCGTGAAAATGTTGACGCAAGGGGGAGTGAAGATGTGACGGCAAAAATATGGTATCATGATACGAAGAGACATGATTATACAAGTTCTCAATTAGGGGCAATAATATAAAGTGTTTATAAATTATAATTAAGAAACATTTGAAATATTATGAAGGGTAAATAAGATATTTATAAATTAAGGTGGATAAATATAATATTTTAAGATTTAAACTATCATTTATTAAACTGGTTTATAAGTATAACATCACCTAACTTAGAAGAAGCTAAGATAACATATAATTTGTTTGTTTTCTGAAATAGAGTTTTGTAGTTAAAAGGGCAATTCTCATATGTTTTGCTTGTAATTTGGCCAACAGATTTCTTCCATTTTCGCCATCGCTACTCTACCTCTCTACTAAGTATTATTATTAATTAAAGATTAAAGATATACATATCAGCCTGCTTGCCGATTCTCTCACCGACGATCCTACATCACCGCCCACCGTCTCAAGATCCACGCATCTTCAAATTGCAGGTTCTTATACGATTGCCATTCACGTTTTGTACTCAAATTTTCAACTCAGATCCCTCACACTTGGCTGTAAAACTTGAGGGAATTGTATACGGGTGAATTTGATGGGGGCAGTGCCTTCGACGCCGCGGTGGGGTGGCGACTGGTCGCAGGACACGGCGGAGTATTTAATCGGAACATTTGTTGGTGATAAAGCCTTTCCACTTAATTCTGATTACTGGCAGAAATTACTGGAGCTTCCTTTTGATCTCCATTGGCCGGCTAATCGTGTTGAACAAGCTTGTCAGACATTCGGTTAGTTCTAGCTCTATGATTTATCTTTCTGTTGCCGCCTTCCTTGTGGTAATGTATAATTCTATTTTTAAGGAAGGTGAAGTGTTTAAAGGGATTATTCTTCTGTGGGAATTCGAAAGTATTTTTCTATTTTAGTTTTAGGTAAATAAGAAAGTGGAATTGGGTTCTTTCAAAACCTATTTGCCATGTTTTAGTTGGTATTTTGTTTGCTTTCCATGTTATTTTATAGCATGTTGAGAGTAACATGGTGGGTTTGTTTAGAGTGAAAATGATAAGTGATAACATCATAGGGTAGGGTTTTCAGAAGCTGTGTTTAAGCTTCCAAGAGACTACTGCGGGAAACCTATCTGCTACATTCGTTGGGCATAATATGGAGGTACCATTCTATATATATGGGATGTTGGTTATTTGCATAGTGTGGCTGTCTATAGTTTTTGGTAGGTTACTTATAGAACCGTCCAAAACCTCAGCTAGATTGTGAGTTATATTGCATAGCACCGAGGTGTTTTATATTTGTGAGGATTACTGTTTTAATTTCTTAGATCATGCGGCTGAGTTTTCAATGGGGGAGGATATTGTTGGATTATATGGGTAACTGTCCTCCCATTAATAGCAGCAAAGTGGAGGAAATGGGAGGGATTCTCGAACTATAGACGTAAATCATGCTTAAATCCACAGGACCTTTTAACATAACTCCAAAACTTACAAGCAAGAAAAAAAAATTTAAGTATTCCACAGTAATTTGTCACTTCATACTTCCTTAGATTGGATTGTGGACTATGTCTATCCCAACATGTACGAGATCTTCTCTTTGACCTATCTTTTAATATCCTGGAACGTTTCTGTAGTAAACTTGTTTAGTTGTTGCTTGTTTTGTTAGTATGACTAGTACAAGTGTGGATTTTAAGTTGATCCTATATTCCTATGGTAGAAGAAGTAAGGGCAGTGAGAAAATGTTATGAGAATTTTTTTTATATCTTGAATGAGAAAATCATTTTTACTCAAAAGGTCTAACCTGCAGTTTCATCTCCAGTTGCAGAATTTAGGCTAGCAGGCTGCAACAATCCAGAGTATAATAACATAGAATTACTAGTAAAATTGAGTAATTTAGTCGACATTTAAGTGAAATCCGTAAATCATCTTCGGTGAGGTGCTTGAGTAACTATTCTTGGCAAATTCTTTGCAGCATTAGTTCTTAATGGCATTTGGCTAAAAAATTTGTTATAGTTGCTCAACTTAACATTCTGCATTCTGTGATGCCCGTGTAACAGAATATGTGTTTTGCTGCAATCACACCAACAATAATGTATTATAAGATTACATTATCCCACTACTATCACCACTTTCTTTCCTGCAGCTTCTATTTAGTCAATGTTCCGTGCTCCTTTGAGGGAGATGTATTATAAGTGACATTAATTTAGTGTTATGCTGAACTTTAAACTGCACTTCATCTTGTGGGACTGCAGATTGAATGCATGCACTAAGATGAATTTTTGGTTATTGATTTATTTTATTGTGCAGTGCGGAACAATTGTTCTACCAGGCACCTTGCAAAGATCTTAATCCACTTAACATGGTGTTTGCAAGAGTCTCTTTCTACTCCGGATGTGCTATCCGCTGCTTCAATGAAGGCTATAAAAGCATCTTACATATCATCTGTATTCCTAAAGTATTCAATTGAAAATTTGAAAAGCGAGAACGTTGAAGATTTGTACCTGTGTCTAGATGAGAATGAAACAATACCAAATAATATCCGTAAAGGTAATTGATCTAACATTATGTTATATATTTCTAATTAAAATGTGTTACATTAGTTCATTTGTTAAGCATCATTCATTTTAACGAAGTAATCAGGTAATCAGTGTCATGATAGACATCTCGTTCCAATATGAGTAGAGTTTAATAGCATAAGGATTTATTTTGTAGCGAGTCTCCTACTGTTGTCTCCTTGCTATTGATGTCCTCCATGTAAAGGCTTGCCACACGCCTAATAAACAATTTGCAGTCACTTTTTCTCACACGTAAATGTTAACATTAAAGATTATTTTCATTGTCATATCTTGTGAATGCATCAGTCATATACCAGTTGGAACCCTAATCTAACGTTGAGAACAAGAAGCTTTCAGATACCTAGCAGTTTTATTCTATTGGTCATCCGTGAGACCGTGATTGCATTTGCCTTTTTATTGATTAAGATGACATATTTATCTTCTCTTGTTAACCACAGATGAGAGCATTATAAATATGGTTATGCATGCTGTGCTCAACTATATAGGCAGAGTAGATATAAGGTATACTTCAGTTTATCATTATATTCATTTATTAGTATCAGTCTTTATAATTTTTTTGTGAAAGGCAAACAACATTGTATTACTTCAGTTTATTAGTATCGGTCTCTATAAAATTCTTTTCTAATTGTGTGTATATTGACTCTCTTTTTGGAAGTCCCAAGACGTATCTCCTACATCATGAACTTCTGAATTTCATGCTCATTGCTATGTCTACTCAGCTTCTTTCTGGGCCATCACCTGGCCCAAATGATGTTCACCCTTTCATTGATGCCGCAATGAGCGAGGTAACTAAATAAGAATGTGATGGTGTAATTTTTGTCCACAGATTCATTGAAGATTAATGTAGTCTCTAAGATTACTTTTCTTTGGTCACCAATATTTGCAGGAGAGTTCTTTGGTAGGTTTGGTGGTTCACAAACTGCTGGTTAACTACATCTCACGCCCAAGATCCAAAAGTAGTGCATCTTATACCTTGTTGTCGGAAGAAAATCAGCTAGGCGTGCTGAAGAGAGTTGGTTCTGCTGCTGGTATATCTGACTTGGCCTCTTATGTTCTTTGTTGTTCAAGTTATTGGATTTGACACATTTATGACATATAACTTGCTACATCTAGAGCTGGCAGTAACAGTTGGTAAAAGTTGGCTCAATGCGGTCACTTTTCTTACTAAGTTGTCATTACTGGATGATGTTTTTACATTCTGGGCCAAAGAGGTTGGTAGTTGACATATGGTTTCCTCAAAGGGTGTATTTACTATAGCATACTAAATACATGCACACACATTAGATATAACCCATACGCTAACCAAACCCAAGGTAATTCCCTAATTGACAATATGATAATTTCTAAATAACCTTTAGTCTTTAGCACTCTTAAGTAAGTTGGAGCTGTTGCATTTATCACGCATAACTTGTCACACAAATTTATTAATATGCGGTCCATGAAGGTGTTCTATCAATATACGTGCAAATTGGAGTTATCACAGACCAACCCTATAGATGGGGTTTTGTAGGAAGTACCTAAAACGTTGATCAGGAACATAATAACAATTAGCCTCAATATCCTTTGTTCGCTCATGAAAAACCAGATTTATGAAGATAGGCAAAAACCTAGTGGAGCCTGCATTGCCTGAAGGGAATATTTTGTTGTGATAGAGCTTGATTTTGGACTAAAGTGTTATAAAAGAATAAACCTGCAAACTGGCCCAGCTCACAGATGATATTTCTAATTTTATTTTTTTGAAAAATCAAAGCCAACTTGAATAGCATGTTGTCATGAGTAGGCTTTAAACAGTGACTTTCAATCCTCTATAGCATATTCTGGTAGGAGAAATAGATAAAGAAGTTCATGTATAAGGGTATTGGAGGATACTAGTTTTTACCCCTTTTGATGAAAGGATCTTCTTTCTTTTTCAAAATATTTCTGACATAATCTTAGGTATATTAATACCATCCCATCAGGGTTTTAATATTTCCTTTATATATTGGTTCTGCCTATAAGTACTGGTTGTGTTATGCTGTGTACTATGGAGCCACTAGATTCTTAGAGAACTACCTTTAGTATAAATATTTCCTTTTCTTTTCCTTTTTTTTGCTGATCTTGGTTCAACATGGCAACATGCTCAACCATCATCGTAGATGCTTTGCTATTTCCAACCCTATATCTGCTTCTAAGTGGTCATCTGCAGATTTGTAACTTTCATGAGGTTCGGGGCTTGATTTGCAATTTCCTACAATGTGCAACCTTTCTGCAAGTTCTAGAATACCTTTTCTCAATATTGAGAAGTAACCACTTGACCAATGCAAAGGGCTCATGGACGTCAAAATTTGACCCCCAATTAAAAATAAACACCTACTTGCCTCAACTGATATGTGGATTATGCTTTATTTCTGCTCTGCTTGAATCAAGCATGTTTCTTCAATGCATATTCAGTCATACTTATATGTTTGTTGCAATATTCTAAATTTTCTTGGTGTGATTTTTCACATGGGGAATTCTTTTTAAGAGGTGAATAAGTGCACATTGAGAAGACAAGCCCTCAGGAGCATATGTGATATGCCATTTTTTTTTCTTCCTTCAGTTGTGTTGGTATACTCTATCTATGTGACTGTGCGTTGCTTGTCGTACTAGAAATTATGGATATCCTTTATTTTCTATGAACAGAGTATTCAGAGATAGAGTTAGGTTATTATTGGAATTTGGCGTGTGTGTCTGCTAGTCTGTGTGTGTGTGTATAAGTCACTATATCTTCCGGGTTCAACTTGCTAGTAATGTATACTTTTCGACATACCAATATTTACAATTAGTTTTGATTTTAGATGGCGTGTCCTCTTCTCAGTTGTATGTCTATCGCATTTCATTAACTTTGGCTTATGTATATCATAAAATGTAATATTTATATCTAATCTGCAGCAAGTATAGTGCTATTGCCACTTAGTTACTTTGTCAATTCAAGTGTTGAAGCTTCAAGAAGTCAACTGGCCGACAGCAGTATCAATGTATTACTCATTCTCATTCATTATCGTAAATGTATTCTTGTGGAATCTGTGAAAAGCGGTAACGCCGGTATCACTTCTGAATCTCTTCTGAAAGATGAAACATATTTTGCTGAAAACCCATATTGCAAAGCGTTGGAAAATGTTAGGGATGTTGAGTGTAAGATCCGTTTTTATCTTTTGAATTTCTTAACTTTATTCTCTTGTTATCCTTTTAACTTCTTAATTAATGTATTTGAATTTGGCAACCCATATTGCAGTTGACCGAGTAGATATCGAGGGAAATGCACATAGTGGTCCAGCTGTGAGACTTGCCTTTGCTTCTCTCTTTGATACACTTGGCATGTAAGAGCACATTTACTTATGTAGCTATTGTATTTTATGTACTTAGGGCCTTCCTTTACTGTATTTGCATTATACCAATTTGCATGTTTTCATTCTGAGCTTCTTTACACTCGCCATGCTTATGTTTGTTGTCAATAACTAAAGTGACATGTCTCTGCTTGTGATGACCAAACAGCAGTTACAATAATAAAATAAATAATGTTCTATGGGTTGATTTTTGCTCCAATTCATGAAGGCATGGTGCTTAAGAATTGGTCTTGTTTCTCACTTTCTTGTTAAAAACATGGATGATGAATTGGTGATTATAGCTTAGGTAGAAAATAATGTTAATCTAGAAGAGGGCATGAAGTCAGATTAGTCCATTATTATTGGTTAGATATTGTGTTGGTACAAATCTTGTTGCTTCTAGATTATACATGCTTGACCTGACCAGGGCCTGTTACCCAACATGAGGGAACTCGAGCATTTTGTCACCTCTGATGTAACTGACTGATTGCACAGGTGCTTGGCTGATGAAACTTCTGTTCTGCTACTGTATGCTTTGATTCACGGGAATTCAGATTTTCTGGAGTATGTTCTGGTGCGGACTGATATAGATACATTGGTATGAAGCTACAACATCACATATTTATTTATTTTTTCAAACCATTTATTCATTTCTCTTTGGTTTTATTTATGCAAAAAGAGGATCATTTAGTATTGTTGTCTGTTCAATTTGTCACATACTAGCTTTATTAAGATTCTTTCTACATTAATGGCCAGTTGATGCCTTTGCTGGAGACACTTTATGACGCATCAAGGAGAACATCAAATCAAATCTATATGGTGCTGATTATTCTGCTTATACTTAGTCAAGATGCTTCGTTTAATGCTAGCATACACAAGCTGGTAACTTTAATAATTTGTTTTGCGCTATTCACTCTCTGTTTACTCTATTCTTAATCCTGTTACTTGTGACAATTATCCTGATGTACAATCATTTTGTTAGATTCTGCCTTCTGTTCCATGGTATCAAGAACGTCGTCTTCATCAAACATCTCTTGGTTCTCTCATGGTCATCATTCTAATCAGGACAGTAAAGTATAACATGTCGAAGATGCGGGTAAGAGAACGTATGATTTTATTTTTACCACCAAGTGTGTGTGTGTGTGTATGTCTATCAATCTTAAACATCTTTATCGCCAATGTGCTTGTTGCTACTTGCTAGGTTATACCAAAGCCTTCTAAATAGATGTGAATTGAAAATGCTAACTCCTATTTGAATTAGTTTCAAATTTCTAATATTTGTATTTGATAATAGCTTTGCATATGTGAATTTGGATTTGACGAACATTATTCAAATTAAAATAATATCCGAATTTGACTAAGTCATCATGTTTGGGAAATAAAAGTTAAGCACTTCTCTGGATCTGGATGTGTATCCGTATCTGAAATTTTGAAGAATATATATTTTTCATAAACTAATAAAATGTAGTCTATATTACATATTAAAGTATTATACATTATATGTTACTTAATATATATACGCAGAAACGTACATGCGCATAAATGGTGTGTATATACAAATATAAATATACATATGCATATGCATACATGTATATGTGTGTCTATATTAACATTTTAGCTAGTTGAATTTCTGGTTTGAATATCTATTTTATAAATTTCATATCCTCATAATATCAATTGAACGCGAATACAACCTCAGAATTTGTGGAATCTGAATAATTTACACTATTATTTATCAATTTGGGTAGCAGTCACTTGTCACTTTTTTCTGGTAATATTTACACCCCTAGTTTATCTGATATACAAACCTATCTGAATTCCTTGCTTGTTTTTTTTCATTAGTCTGCAAAAATGCAAGTGTTAAGAAACTTATTATAGAAAATTCCACCTAGAGGTGTAACGGACTAACGGTTTATGAAACATTCAAGTAACTTTTCACATGTTACACTGGAACAGGATGTTTATCTGCATACCAACTGTCTTGCAGCATTGGCTAACATGGCACCTCACGTGCATCGGCTTAGTTCATATGCTTCACAACGCCTCGTTAGCCTTTTTGATATGTTGTCACGCAAGTACGCATCTTTGTGAACCTTACTCTTCTTTTCTTCATTCTAAGCCTCTGATCTCTGTTTTCTACTGATTTAATTCCAGATATGCAAAACTGGCAGAGATAAAGAACGATAAAATGCATATGAGCGATGGTGAACCCAAGGATGATGATGATAAACTTCCTGAAGATACGGTAGTTAACGAACAAGAGCTTGTTATCACTTGAACTCGGTTGTTTTTATTATTCTGTCATATACTAACTCATAATAATCCGCTGTTCCAGTCAGCAGAATTGCACATATATACTGATTTCTTGAGGATCGTATTGGAAATACTTAATGCAATCTTGACCTATGCATTGCCGAGGAACCCAGAGGTACGTCATCGATGTTATTTAGAGGTGGCAAGATAGGTATGGATCTTAATGGTTCCTTTTTTAGTAAGGATCGAATTGGGTTAATCTGCAATCAATTTTTGTCCGTATTTTAATTATCTATATAGAGGATGGTTTTAGTAAGAACTTAAATATAAATGAGAACCATTCTGGCCCATACATTATGCATCTAAAATGTATACTCCAGAATGGTTCTTTCAAATGCATCTATGGGATTTAGATGCATTTGATCGAAAATTCATCCAAATTTTATATATGCATCTGAAATGTATGGTCCAGAATGGTTATGGTCTTATTTGATCCTTTTTTTACACGCACCCTCGCGCGCGCACATTAATATGATACCAAGGACAATATTGTTGCAGTAATTGTATGTGTTGTGCAAAATGATTTATAGGGTTGTATCATATAGACTTGTGGGTGGATTTTGACCGGTTTGGCCCATTCTATTTTAGCAAATTGTTTGAGATAGCAAAACCCATACCGGCCCATTAGTTATCAAATGGGTCGCACTTGTCACCTTTAATACTATTGCTGTTGTTGGTACATCTTATAACATGCTCAGATAACCTTTTACATTTAAAGTTTGGATGTTCACTATGTAAATGTGGCAGGTTATATATGCAATTATGCACCGGCAGGAGGTTTTTCAACCTTTCAGGAATCATCCACGTTTCAATGAGTTGCTGGAGAACATTTTTTCTGTATGTACCAGAAATCAGGATGTGTAGTGTAGTCCTTGATACAATTTTTATTGTTGTTGTTGGTTATGAGTTTTGAAATATGGTGATTACGTTGTTCATCGTGAATGATGTTGATGGTAGTTGTGGCTATTTAGGTCTTGGATTTCTTCAATAGCCGTATGGATGCACAGAAGTTGGATGGTGAATGGTCAGTTGAGAAAGTGCTTCAAGTAATCAACTTAAATTGCAGATTTTGGAGAGGAGATGGGATGAAGGTAATCATAGATATTTCTTCCTCCTGCTAAACAATTAAGATAACCATTTTCTGGATACAAAAGCTGGGTTTGAATTGGAGGGATAACATTTCTAGCCATTTTACTCGGCTTGGATCTGACTATATACTTCAAATTCTTTTAAGAAATATTATTTGTTAGCAAAATGCATGATAATGGACAATTTGTGCATTGTTCATCTATCCTAGCCAACTAGATTGTTCTCTCTTTTGCATTTTTTCAAGTACAGTGGTTAGAAATGTGATTTTTCATAGCTCACTTTAGTTTAGTTGGAGGATGTCTGGCTTTGTGTTCTGGAATGATAATCTGATAGTCGTTTTTCAATCTAGATGTTTACCCAATTACGGTTCACGTACGAGCAAGAAAGCCACCCTGAAGAGTTCTTCATACCATACGTTTGGCAATTAGTAATCTCTCGAAGGTATACATGCTCTTACTTCTTTTTTTCTCTGTAGAACATTCAGAATACACAAAACCATTGGCTTTGACTGTTTAAGGAAGAGGCAGAGTGTATGCAGTTTCAACCCTTCTAGTATGTTTGGGCAATGTTTTATATCTAATGGGTCAACGGGTAAAAAAAAACAACTTATAAAGAAAGGTTTTCATGGGTCGAAATTCGCCCAAAGTGTACTAAGAAAACCTCCTAAATCTTGTTATTAAAAAGTTAGATTGTTATCAAAACAGTACACTTTTCTTGGTCATAGCTGACAGACTATATACAAAAAGTTTTAAAAGTTTTTGGAACATGAAGTGTTCTGGGTCAACCAAACACCATATGTTTCAACCCTTACGAAATTGACCAGCAGTTTTACCCGCGCATTTTGCCCCCTCTAACAGAATAAATTGTCTTAATAATATTCCTGCAATTGAAGTCATTTATGTGGACCTTTAAAATCGACACACGTATGATTTGTGTTTATGTTTTGATTTCCACAACCTACTTGTTTGTGCAGTGGTTTCGGTTTTAATCTGAGTAGCATAAACTTATTCCCAGTCGAGCTGCCTGTGGAGGTTAGTTTCTTTCTCTATTATTTCTCTATATAAAAGTTTATATCTTTGGCTTTGTTGGTTACACCTCTGAATGCAGGTTAGTTATGCTCCCAAGGAGACCAATACAGACCACAATACGCAGTTAAACGCGAAGGAGGGCGTGGAATCATCTGTCTAATAGAAGATCTTTCTATGTACATAAATACCGAAAAAAATAATAATAAACGCCTTACAAAATTAAATAAATAAATATACACACATCTTGATTTTCTAACACAAGTTTTGACAAGGTAGATGTAATTCTTGTAGCTGAATCCATAGGATTGATGTAATGATATTATTGAGGTGTTTGATTATTACTTATGTTCATCAAAAACATTCTGGTATATTTTATAAATTTCATATCCTCATAATCTCTTATGAAGAAAAACGTAATCTATAAACATGAGATTTTATAAACAACATACGTGATTTGGAATTGATTCTAAATCTTCATTCGTATATGTGTGAACAATCAATGTATTCAAAGGATGAGTTCTTAAGCGGAGGGAGTGTTTCATGTAATCACATCAGCTTTCTTTCCTATCGCACCGATCATTATACGACAATCATACTGAGGGGGCGCTTGGTTAGATAGAGGGGAATGAGAATGACAAAGGGTAAGGGAATACAAAGGAATGTAATAAGCATTTCCTAGTATTATCATTACTATTGATATTGCTTGGTTAATATGGGTTTACACACACACATAGTAGGTCGATTATGGTGGCACTAGTCAGTAGTGATGGTGGTGGTGGTTAATGGTGGTAGCGGTGTTGATGGTAGTTGGTGGCAATAGTAAGTTGTGGTGGTGATTGATGATGGTGGTAGCAACCGTTAAGGGTGATGATTAGTGGCGGCTATAGCGATGTTGGTTGAGGCAACGATTAATAGCAATTAATGACGGTGAGTGGTGGTTGTGGTAGTTTGTAGAGGTGGCGACGAGCAATGGAGGGGTGGTAGTGTCAATGACCGGCAGTGTAGAGGTTGTTGGCGATGGGGGTGGTGGCGGCGGCGGTCTATGATGGTGGTAGATTGTAATGGTGGTGATGGTGATCAGTGGACCAATACACACTTGAATCCATGGTGATGGTGGTGGTTGTGGTCGGTGGTGGTGGCGGTGGTGAAAACAGTGTTGTTGGTGGCACCAGAGCATGGTTGTCGCAATATTGGTGGTGGTTATTGATGCCGGTGATGTTTGGTAGAGACAAATATATATTTGAATCTATTACCTTGAATATATATTTAAATCTAATTCTCCACGTATTTTATTTTTGTTTCTCCTAATTTCTTTTTCTCTGATAAAATCTTTTTCTAATACTAACACAAAATAAACAAAAGGGCAGTGCACAGCGTGACCAAAGTCACGATGCACTTCATAACGTTGAGAATCAGATATCATTTCACGTGGTGAAGATGAACTTTGGAGGCCTATCACTTCTGGAGCTAACGAGTCCCCTCAAATCGGCTACCACTTCCCCCAAAAATCTCCGAAGAATACTCAGCCCCATTCTTCAATCGAGAAACCATCATCTGTAACCATCTTGAATCGAAAACGAGAGTGAGAGAGAGAGGGAGGGAGGATCGGCGATTAGGAGCTGCACTTGAGGTGCAAAGACAAACTGATCGAGGGCTGTTCAAAGCTTTGACTGCGATTAAACTGATTTGGCCAACATCGAGTTCAGCAGCGATTAAGGTTAGTTCGTTTCTCCTTTTCTGTTTTCGTCTGCTGGTCACACTAGAGAAGCACAGGAACTCGATTGATTACTCTGTTGCTATAGCATTTGCGTTTCTTTGATTTTAAGCATGACCCACGAACTAATAGGTGATTAAACTGATAAATTATTATCGTTCAGTCACGCTTGGGAGCACACACAGTGTAGTCAATAACCTCAATTCAATGATTTTAGTCAAGAAAGTTGCAGTTATGAATTCTAAATGATAATTCAGTTTTGGTTGACTACAGTGAGTAACTTATAGACTAAAACCAATCTGTATAATCTTGAATCTGGGTGACTTTGAAAATTGGAAGTGTACTAATTCTAATTCAATGATAAGCAATTAGGCATGTTAGAATTAAGATTGGTGCTAATGAGATTAGTATGGGCTGAATTTTATAAACCTAAATCATGAGGGAATAACTATGAGTCTTGAATTACATGGATGAAATGATAACTTAGTTCTAAATACAACAGCTTTGAAGTGAGTATAAGATTTAAACAGAAACCGTTACGAACCTACAGTAACTAGAAGATTCGAACAGAGCCTGTACTAGAGATGACTGACTTGTTCTTTTTAAAAAAGCAAAGTGACTCTGTTTATCTTCTTGTTTAAGTCTGTGAATTATTAACTGTTTTGAAGTGAGTAATACCCTAGTTTCTGTTTTACTTTGGTTTGTGAATGGTGGCATATTGCCCAATACCCCATTCACCAAGGTGCGCATGTGGGTTTGCAGCTCTTTGTGCAAATTAACTGGGTGAAACACTTGTCTTATTGATTAAGTGGGTGTTCACTATGTTGAGCTCGGTTTGTAACATACCCCTTGGATTCCTTTGACTTTGTACTTATTCATTTTGTTGACTTTTATATTTGATTACTCTATACCGGATCTTTATATATATGTTAAACATATTAGCCTTTACTATCTTTTATCTATGCATTGAGCGTTTCGCTCAGCCGCATTTTCTTTCCATGCGGCAGGTAATCAAGGGGACAAGGGATGTGCGAACGGGGGCTAGAGTTTGGAGCTATTAAGAGAGTAGTAGTTGATTAAATAGTTTATTTCTTTCGTTGTCTTTTGTTAGGATTTGTTACGAGTTGTTGAATTGTTTAAAACTTGAGATTTTGGAAATTTCCTTTGGTATGGTTATTATTGAGAATAAATAGTATTTTGCTCCCTTATGTATCATAAGGGTAGCCTCCGGGTTCCGTTTTGGAATCGGGGTGTTACATATATTGCCATTTAAAAACCACTTATTGAATATTTGATCTTGAAGTTATCTTGTCAAATCCTAAAACAGCAAATGCTTCAGTGTCTCAAAAGAAGTAATTTCTTGAAGTTAAGTTTAGAGTAGGAGGGGGAGAAAGAGGAGCAAAGAAAATTAGGGGCCATTCTAGGGCTTTACAGCATGTCATATTTGAAGGTTTATTTGTATAATTGATTTCATAATGTTGGGTTAAAGGCAAAATTTTGGATATCATATTCCAAATCAAAGATTATTAATCGACTCGTAACAAAACCTTCTTACTCCTTCCGTTTGGCAAAAGGAGCTTGTGATTTTTGATTCATGATGTTAATTCAATCTTGTTTTTGTCTCAAATGTTATGTGTATTTTTTTTTACTTGTTGCCACGGTTAATCTTATTAGCACTTTTCCTGCAACATTATAGAATTTACAGGTAATTTGCGACTCTCCAGTTCAGAGTACATGAGTATCAGATGGCCACGGATATTAACACCGACCTACCTGTCTCAGATCATTCAGAACCAAAAGAACCCATTAAAAGCTCTGCATATCTTTAATGAAGCAAGAATTAAATATCCAAATTACCGTCACAATGGCCCTGTTTATGCCACCATGATCTACATACTCGGCATGTCGGGTCGAATGGTTGATATGAAGCAAGTCATTAATCAGATGAAAGAAGACTCTTGTGAGTGCCAAGACTCGGTCTTTTCAACTTCAATCAAGGCATATGCAAAAGCTGGAATGCTGAATGAAGCCATCTCACTCTTCAAGAATCTTGATGAGTTCAACTGCGTAAATTGGACAGAATCTTTTAATACCATACTGCAAATAATGGTTAAAGAATCTAAACTTGAATCTGCTCATCATCTTTTTTTGGAGAATTTCAGCAGATGGGAAGTTAAATCTCGAACTCGTTCACTAAATTGGCTAATTGATGTTCTCTGTCAAAAGAAACGTTCTGATCTTGCATTGCAAGTCTTTCAAGAAATGAATCATCAGTACTGTTTTTTTGCAACCAGGGACACCTATCAAGTTCTAATGAAAGGTTTGTGTGAAGATGGAAGAATTAACGAAGCAATTCATTTATTATACTCGATGTTGTGGAAAATTTCAAGAAAAGGTAGCGGAGAAGATGTTTTGGTATATAAAGTCCTCTTAGATACTTTATGTACTTATGGACATGTTGATGAGGCAGCCGATATTCTAAATAAGATCTTGAGAAAAGGTTTGAAGGCTCCTAAGAGGAAACGTATGCCGTTTGATTTTAACAAATGTCGAAATGGTAGAGACATAGAAAGTGCCAAGAGTCTAATTAATGATGCCCTTATTAAAGGTGTTATTCCCAGCTATAAAAGTTATAATGCAATGGCTGTTGAACTTTATTCACAGGGTAATGTAAATGGTGCAGATAGAGTGCTTCAAGAAATGCATGATCAAGGTTTCAGACCAGCAGTGTTGATTTATGAAGCAAAGGTGTTGGCTTTATGTAGGGACGGTTTGATTGATGAGGCGGAAGAGGTTATTTTAAAAGATATGGTGGATGCAAACTGCGTTCCAAACGTTGGTTTATATAATATTTTAATTAAAGGCCTTTGTAGTGACGGGAAGTCTATACGAGCTCTCGGGTATCTAAAGAAGATGTATACGCAGTTGGGTTGTGTTCCAAATAAGGAAACGTATTCCGTACTGGTGGATGGTCTTTGTCATGATGGGAGGTATATTGAAGCAAGTCAAATTATGGAGAAAATGTTGGTCAACTCATATTGGCCAAATGCTGATGCTTTTAGTAAACTTATTAGAGGTCTTTGCTTGATGGGTAGACCATATGAAGCAATTATATGGCTGGAAGAGATGGTTAGCCAAGAAAAGATGCCTGAGCTTTCTGCATGGACTTCTCTGGTTGATTCTGTTATTTATGATACAGGTTCTGTTCAGCTTTTCACTGATATATTGGAGTTATAAAAGTATTTATTTTATATCGATCGTTTTTTGCTTTTTAAAGAAGATTTGTTGGTTCAGACCTAGGGGTGTAATCGAGCCGAGCCGACACAGTACCAAGCTCGAGCTCGACTCGGTTCCAAAGCTCGAGGCTCGAAACTCGACTCGAGCTCGGTCGAGCTTTAATTTTCAAGCTCGAGCTCGATTTGAGTAAGTAATCGACACTCTCGAGCTCGACTCGACTAAAATTAATTTAATAAAATTTTGTAACAACAAATGTTAAAATACATTCCGGAATTCAATATTCACATTTTTGAACAACAATTTACATCTAACGGTATAAAAGTAAATGGTGTATATGTAAAAGGGTAAAATGGTAATTTAGTACAAGCTCGATTAGGCTTGTGAGCTTGGCGAGCTGAGTATTTTAGAGCTTGAACTCGGTTCGAAACCCTACACAAGTAGCTTGAGCTCGAGCTCGACTCGATTCACCTCGAGTCTATTTTGGTTATTTTTCGAGTCTGTCTCGAGTAGCTCGCGAGTTGTCTCAGCTCAATTACACCCCTATATAAACTCTCGACAAAATATTGTGTGGGCCAGAAATTGGGCTTGTTGTTCATGGGCCAACTGTTTTTAGCTAAATGAGAGACGGGCAAGCAATTGGGCTTGTAGTAGTGTGTTTTAGACTTCTTGAACAATAGATGTATTTGATGGATATAAATACATATATAGGTTGAGACATGATAATAGGATTACCTATTTAAAATTTGGGTAAATTGCATTAAAACACAGTGAACTTGGTCTTGACTATCATTATATACAATCAACTTTATTTTCTTAAAAATAATACAACTAACTTTCAAAATCCTTACATTGTATGCAATTTGTTGTATACTATGGAGGTTATGGCAAAGTTCATTGTATACAATGGTAACTAAACAACAGACACAGAAAAAGTTATTTTCATACAATAAGAAGACTATGAAAGTTAATTGTAGTATCTTTAAAATTTTAAAGTTGGTTGTATACAATGGTAACCAAGACAAAGTTCATTGCTTTTATGCAACAACTCAATAGATAGATATATTGGACTCTTGAGCTTCAAAACTTTTAGAATGAGGTCTTTAATTCTTTATCATTGAATGATTGCATTGTTTGAATTAGATCAATGTCTAAAGCTGAGTTAGGAAAATTACCTCTTAAGTACATTTTGACCCTTTCTATTAGTAAGATTGACGTCTCGATCAAGGCAACACTTGCCCTTCGCGTAGTTCATTGAACGTACCTTCCAACTTTTCAAGTGAGTGTTGACAACCTAATTAAGCACTAACCATGTTCATTGCCGGAACAGTAACATGGTATTGCTTTCCAAGTTCATCTTGTCTTGGAAAATAATAGGATGAATCAATTCACCGATTGCAATTGATATAATGTATCGTAGTCGGTTATCTTGATTGAGTTGTGTTCAATAAAGCCCATGTAAAAAACATAGTCCTAAAATTTTAATATTCAATCACAGGTGATTCAGTATACAATCACATGTGATTTGTAAAAGCATCACATGTGAATTACGAAAATATCACTCCGTCCAAAATTTTAAAATGCAATCTAGACCATTGATATCATTGATCAAAATGCTAAAATTAGTCCCTTAGGACTATGAATTAAGTATGGACTATATTGAACATTCTTCTATCTTGATTATATTGCTTAATATTTTGTAGTCTAGTTAATTTCCATTGTATTGTTTATTATTTACAGAATCAATTTACAATAAGTACGTATTTAATGAGAATGAAAATATGATGTAATAATTCCTAAATCAAAAGCATTTACCATAGTTAAATTGTATGAAAATACAATGAGCTTTGTCTTAGTTACCATTGTATCACTAAAACCTTTTTCAAACTTTGGAATTCTATTCAAAATGATGCACTGCTATAGGCCTATAATCCCAACAATAATCGGTAAATCGTCGCTCAGATTGCGTCATTAAGCTAGAAACAAAAGTACATTCATCTCGAGTACATTCATCACAGTACTCTAGTCTTCTATCTCGAGTACATTCATCTCTCTCCACTGGAATGGCCATTGCTCCTCGTTAGAAACACGTCAATGTTGAAGTCTTGGGTTCTCTTCACTCTCGTTTTCCGTGACGTCTAGCTCCTTCTTTGTTTTCCGACCACCATTGCATGTCTCTCCATGGTGACAGATCTCCGTCGCATTTAAGTTATGTTGTCATGACTGCCTCGTCCAACTTCATCGCAATCTGATCTATTCATTATTGTTCACCTCTACCTCATATCGATCACCTCCTTCGCCTCCGCTTTAGACCACTCGTTAACCAGTTCGATCAGATAGAGGTGGATCAAAGAAATATTGCAGGGACTACGCATGGGAAGCGCGAGGGTTAACATTTTGTTTAGCATTTGATTGTCTTTTTGATGGTTAGTGGTTTAATTACATGTAGATTGTATCATGCATTCAAAGCTGATTTGAGTCAAATATTGATTTTAGGGTTGTTTTTACATGTGAGATATATATGTTGTGGTATTTCATGTGATATTGCATCATATAATTTATTTTATATTTTTAATAATTTTTTCTAAATTGGAAAATTTTACTAACGTCATATGTGAATAAATAAATTTGTGAGTTTCAATAACTTTTGTTTGCTTTGGAAATATATGTATTTGACATGTAAACGTATTTCTGTAACACCCCAATTTTTAAAATACAAGTACTACATAAATAAACCTCATTTGCGTAAAACACATGTTTAGAAAAGTTAGCGGAAACATAAAATTGTTAAACTCTCAGGTTTGTACAAAAGAGTTATACGTATATTTACAACAAAACTAATTTCAGTTTGCACAAAAGAAGCATTATTGTTACAAAATATATTTTAAGCAACCAACAGTCAAGCTGGGGCCTTGTCCTTGATGTTATCACAACCTGTAAAACAGAAGAGAGTATCTGATAAGCTACAAGAGCTTAATGAAGATACTAAACTGTAAATCATATAGACACATATTTATCATATACAGATATCACACAGTTTTTATATATACAGTACTGCATCATCTTAGTACCGCTCATAAGACTATATGTTGACCGTAGCCCCCTACTGCACGAAGCAGCATACTATCCACCAATTGATCCACAGATCAGTAATAAGAGGAGCAAATTAGGAATAGAATTAGAAGTTTGTATTCTACGTTTAAAAAAATAAAATATAGAATGGACTTCTAATTCTATAGAATACTTTTGTTGGATCCAATATGAGCTAATGGGCTAAAAATGCCCTTCCAAATATTGTTATTTTTATTACTTCTTGTGTTTATTGTAGATGGTGATTAAATTAAAAAAAATAGGTAAATGAAAATTGAGATGTATGGATTCGCATGTTTATTAGCGGCTTGATTAAGTTTTATTTAAATTTTTAGGGCAAATTACATTAAAATATAATAAACTTTGTCTTAGTTACCATTATATATCACCAACTTTGTTTTTTTAAAAATAATACAATCAACTTTCATAATTCTCACATTGTATGCAAGTAGTTATATACTTTGAAAGTTATGACAAAGTTCATTGTATACAATAGTAACTAAACAACACACACATAAAAAAGTTATTTGCACACAATAAAGGGATTATGAAAGTTAATTGTATTATTTCTAAAAATTTAAATTTGGTTGTATAAAATGGTAACTAAGACAAAGTTTATTATATTTTTATGCAATTTGCTTAAATTTTTACTAGCTAGCTTAAGTCCCGTGTATAAATACGGGGATAATTAAATTAATTTATAAGTGTTTATGGTGTTAAAGAGTAATATCATATATAGTAAAATAATTATAAAGCATACATGAGGATATAATGGTTGCATTTTCATAGTTCAAAATTATATAAAAGCCATCTTTTTTTAACTGAGACTCAAATGTACTATGTAACGTTTTTCTAATCGTAGAAATAATCTTGTAACCCTAGTTGAAGATACATATATGACATTTAAGTAAAGCAATACAAAGTATGAAAAAGTTAAATGAGAGTATACAAATGATATTTTTTTTAAGATTACCTTTTGTTTCATTAAAATCGTGTCAAGGCTAGATTGATTTCTTGGATTGTTATTGAAAAATGATGAAATATTTTGCGTTGATGAGAAAAAATTTGGCTTCTCCAAACCGAGGAACCTTACTTGACAATATGTATAACTTAACATAATTTATAGTGAAAAAAGATGGAATGAATAGTCATTAAAGTGGTTAAAAACGAAGTTGAATGATTCTGGTAGTCAATGTATAACTTAGCTTAAATTAGAAATTTTTTTATAATGAACTATTTTGCGGTAATGAGAAAGATTGAAATTGACAATAGAATAGTACAAGACAGTTTATGGAAGATCACATACCTTGAAAATCGTGAATTGATCTTGTATCATAGATGGAGATATGTGGAAGAAAGCGGGAGTTTAAAGAATGACCGTTGTATTTATACCCTATGAATGAAAAATCGGGCATGAGACTATTTTGAATCTCAAATACGGGTCAAATAGAAGAGAATGTAAGAGCTGTAACTAATACATCAGAAATATCATTTGGTTTTAAAATGATATAGTTTAACGATTTCCTTTTATGTGTCGGGTAACATATTTCTTCTTAGGATCTGCATTCAAATCCCCTTTGATAGAATATAGAACGTAAGAAACTTTTCATCTTATTAAGCCATTTTAAGAAATAAAAAGGGTGCTTAATGGAATTCTTTTAAAAATAGAATGATAACATTTTCTTTTAATATATATATATATATATATATATATATTAAAAATATTATAGATAAATTTGTTACTATGGAGATAAAAAAGGATAATGTAAAGAGAAAATTAAGTAATTCAATTTAATATGATTGTTGACTTGTAAATAATCAAAACCAGATTAAATGTTATGTGAATAAATGATTCAGATTTAATTTTATCTAAATTAACAGTTAAGGTTGTTTAAATAAAAAAATAGTTAATTTCGTATGTATCATTCTTAAAATAAAAATATCATATTTGCCCAATTCTATTGAAATATTATATTTACCATATAACTACTTTTATTAATTTCAAATAATTTTTATTTCTTTATAATTCTAATATTTAATGCACCGACATAATTACCCTAGATAAATTAGGGTTTCATTAATAAGATTTTTGAGAACATTAATTGTGGACGCTTCCATGCCACTTCCAATTTCATGTGTTGAAGGATGAAATCATGTCTTGGCAAATTCTATATTCATATCAGACCAAAAAGATAATGGGTGTAAAAGAAATCAAAATCAAAACCAAAGTTAATTTTAGGGTAAAATGTGTGAAAATACAAAAAACTTTATCAATATTGTCATTGTATGTAATTAACTTTATTTTGTATCTAAAAATACATATAACTTACAAATTTTGTTCATTGTATACAATTGAAAACCTGATTACCAGGTTATCGGTTATCAATTGTATACAATGAACAAAATTTGAAAGTTTCTTGTATTTTTAGGTACCAAAGTTTTTTTGTTTTTTTCATTTTACCGGTAAGTTATCTCTTGTTATATGTGACTTGCATATAATGAACCAAATTTGAAAGTTCTGTGTATTTTTAGGTAAAAAATAAAGTTGGTTGTATACAATGACAATATTGACATAGTTTGTTGTATTTTCGTACAATTTGCCCTTAATTTTATATATAAATAACTAGTTCAGATTTAATTTTATTTAAACTAATGCTTAAAATAGAATTAATCCATGTTAGGGTATGTTCGGTATATATGAAGGCTTTTGGAGCTGATAGTCTTTTTTTTAAAGAAAAAATTACAAGTCATGTTTTGATAAAAAAAACTACAAGTTTTTTAACAAAAAAAACTTTAAAACAAAAAGTTTCTTTAAGTAGCTTTTAAAATTAGCTGAAGCTTTTTATATACCAAATTATCTAAATGTCTTTTTTAATAGTTTTATAATTTCTCTTATTTTTATAATTTGTCTCTCTTTGTCGTTTTAAATTATTAAGCTCGAGCTAATTTGCCAAACACATATATACCTAAAATATACAACTTCCAGCTATTTTCACTAAATATACCCTTAGGTCTTATTAACTAAATCATGTACCACAATCAACTTCAAGAACCCTTCACACAAAACAAAAACAAAGATGGAAAGGATTTGCAACAATACAATTGATTTGCAATACTTAAAAATGGATTTCAAGTACTCCCTGAGTAAACATAAAAACCCAATCATTTCTGTTCATAAGTGTACTTCAAATGTCAAGCCAAATGCTCAAAATCTATTTGCAACAACAAAAAAAATGTTCAAAACCGACTCGCAACTGTCATTGTCTAAACAGTCACGGCCACAGTCTTCATATTTCTAGCATCAACACACATGTGACCTCCTCTCTCTCTCTCTCTCTCTCCTTTCTTCTTCTCTCACCATCTTCTTTTGACCTATCTACATGTGTGGTTGGTGGTTGAGTCCTAATTAGGCTTTTATATCTATCTCTTAAGGCTTTTAGGCCTTAAACACACCCTAAGCCTAACAAGAATTAATTCCTTAACCCTTCCACTAGTTAAGCCCACCAATGCTTTATTTAATTAGCCAATTAAGCCCAAATCGACTTTAATAAATTCCCCCGATTCAATTGATCCAACCGGCCACCTTCATCTCAATATTTTTCGGTGCTTCAATTGATTCTACCTCTTTCTTGTTTTACAGCGTTTTCCATAGGTATTGTCGTTACTCCCAAATTTGTCATTGAGATAATCAAAGGGCTACCATTCTTCCTTCTCCTAATCGCCTTTGAGCCCTAACTAATTCTAGCAAGGAGCACGTACTAATTGCTCCATGGTTGTGAGGAGGCTTCGGCTTTGCTAAATTATCTGCTTAAGATCGGTAGTTTTTGGGCCGACACAAAACTTGACCCAAAAACCGTGATACGAATCCAAAATTGGTCAAAAATGGGTTGACATGAAAACAAATGTGTTGGGTTAGGGTCAACCCGACAACCTGAAATTGACCGCGTATGACTCGTTTAAGGGTAAAAGTCATTATAATTTTTTTAATACTTAAAATTTAAATTTTGAAAATAAGATTGTGAATTCAAATAATAAGTGATATTTCTATGCAATAAAACCTACCAAACAAAAATACAAAACTCTTAAACATTAAAAACATCAAATAAATAGATTTGCTGCTAACAATAATACATCATTTTGGTTTTTATTATTTTGACTATATGATTTTGGTACTTTGACATTTAATTACTTGATAAGTGATACTTTAGCATGTTGAATTTGATTCATAATTTGATTAATGATGAATTATTTTAAATTATATTGTTTAATAACATTATTTATTGGTACTTGGTAGAATAGAAGTATATCACATTTTTTTATTATGTTTATTTATATAGGTTGAATAAAAAAGTAAAATCAAAATTCGAATTAAACCGAAACACAAACCGAATTTAAAGTTCAAATACAATCGAAAAGAACATTGAAAATTTAAATTAGAATATATACAGAAATCGTTTTTGAAATTCTTAGCGAAAGTTGGAAAACAAACATGAAATTGAAAAATTGATAAAGAAAATTATAGTCGGAACAAAAACCGAATTGGAAAACCGAAAATATCCTCGTCTATCAAATGTGGCCGAAATGGGTTGACATGAACCCCATACGAAAAAATGACATGACCAGAACATGACATGACACGACACAAATAAATGAGTCGAAATTGAGTTGGTATAAAACTGATTCAAACTCGAACAACACGAACCCAACCTGAATTAACAACCTTATATCTTGCTTAATGGGAGGGAGGTTTGTTCCAAGTGTACGTTGGCTCTAACGGGAAGATTGTGTAGCAGACGTGAAATGGGTGTACATAACATAGGTCTTAAATGATTACATATTTACATTCTTTGAAGCAGGCCAACGGAAGCATGCATGTATACACAAATATATATTACATCTGTAATAAATAAGGTTAAGGCTGAAAATTTCTGCGTCGACACGAAACCTGACCCGAAAAAATGACACGAACCCGAAACGGGTCAAAAGTAGGTTAACAAGAAAATAAATAAGTTGGGTTAGGGTCAACCTGACAAACCGAAAATGACTCGTATGACATGTTTAACGGTAAAACTATAATATTTTAAAATTTTCTTTAATACTTAAAATTTAACTTTTGAAAAAAAGATTAAGAATTCAAATAAGAGAGTGATATCTTAGGGCAATAAAACCCATCAAACAAAAGTACAAAACTCTTAAACGTTAAAAACTCAAAATAAATAATAAAAGATTTACAGTTAACAATAGTACATTATTTTGGCATTTGTTATTTTAACTATATGATTTTAGTACTTTTACATTTGATTATTTGATATGTGATAATTTAGTATTTTGAATCGATTCATAATTTTATTTAATGATAAATAATTCTTAAATTATTCGGTTGTTCAATTACATTATTTATTGGTATAGAATAGTAATACATCATAGTTTTTATTATATTCATTTATATAAGTGAATAAAAAATAACATCAAAATTTAAATCAAACTGAAATAAATACCGAATTTGAAGTTCGAATAAAATCGAAACGAGCATTGATTATTGAAGTTAGAATATAAACGAAAATTAGTTTCGAAATTCTTACCCGAACGTTGGAAAACAAACTTGAAATATTGATAAAGAAAATTGTAGTTGAAACGAAAACCGTATTCGAAAATCGTACTCGAAAACCATATTCGAAAACCGAAAAAATTCTCATCGATGACATTTGACATAAATGAGTCGACACAAACTCCACACAAAAATTTCTGTATTAAAGGTTATGTAAAGAAACGCTAAATGCATGTGTGACTGCATAATGCATATTACAAACCATACGATGTTGTATTAAAGGTCATAATTAAGAGACTCGGAGTAATGTACAACATGGACCTTTACAAGTGGTAGAATAACATTAACACCTCATTCTCAAGTTTTTTAACGAAGGAAATGGGAGGGAATGAAATTTAAGGGAAAGAAAGGGTAGAAAAAGAGATAACTAGGTTATGTTCTTGAGTTAGAAGGAAAAGAAGGGGGGACCCTTTCCTTCTAAATCATTCCATATTTAAGGGGGTGCTTTCCTTAAAAAACTCGAGAACACAGCGTAAGTTAAGGTTGAGACTTAGCAAATACCAATATATAATTATCAAGAAACACACGAACAATAACATCACCAAAATCTAAAAAAAAGCCAGCAAAAAAAACAAAATTAGCCAAGGTTGAAAATAAAATAGATCAGCTTCCCTTCAGCAACTTTTCAATCTTCTATTACTTCCAACTACTTGCCATTCCTTTTGTCCAAGAAAATACTTAAAGAGCGTAGAACGTGATAACAAAATGCCAAAAACAGCAATTAAGCCTCCTTTAAATAGTAGTTCAACTGAGCATCAACCAAATGGGAATCACCATATATCCCAATAAGGTTCATAATGGGGAAACCGAAGTTGCACACTTATTGAGATTCCATAACAGCTAGAAGATAAAACCGGCCTTTTGCTACATTATTTCTAAAAAGTCCATAAAAATGTGTCCATCATATATCCAATAGATGTTCGAAAGACTCTGTGGGCCTGTGGCACTAGATGACTGATCCAGACCCAAATCAAGAAAAACCAGATCAGCATGTAACACCTTGTAACAACCGGGGGAGAGACAACAGTGCAACTCCGCACTCTGAAAAAAATCCACCAAACCTATAACGAGATGCCATCCAGAATAAACGAAGTACTTGTGTGTGCATTTAAAAGTATATGTGTCCACCATATATCCACCAAGAGTCAATGAAAAGGAGCCAAACTCATTTTACTACCAACACCCCCCTTTAACGCCAACCTAAACCAAAGAATTGACACAAAAAGTATCAGTTCAACCTTCCCAGTGGCATATACTTTGCAGTTATAAAACCCAACCCAATAATAACCAACTGCCCAAAATTAAAAAATAAGATACGAATCAACTATCCAAAAAATATATAAGAAGATTTGAATAGACTCTGAGGCTGATTTGTATGGGAAGCAAGAATACACATCAGCCGGTAACACCTTATAACAACCAAGGCTAGCAACCGTGCAACCCCGCACACTAAAAAACCCAACCTACTAAACGAGATGACACCATTTTAAGGAGAAACAAAGTGCCCGTGTGTGTTGAAAATATTTGTGCGCACCTGATATCATCTAAAAAACTTGAATGGTGTCAATTATGGAAGCTACCCACACCCCCTTATACCTCCATCCCCAAACCCACCACCCGCATGAATTACTTAACAATTGAAAGAAAAGCATTTATCCCAGCTTCCAAAAAGATTCTTGTTTGAGAACCAAAGAGCAGAAAGCCTTTGAACCGCAGGAAAAAGGTCTTCGGAAAAGAGTTTTTCACGATCTTGATCATTGGGTGCATGAAGGATGTGGTTTCTCCAATTCCAAATAGACCATAATGCAACTGCACAAACAGCGTTTACTATAATATTTTTGGAACAACCACGCTCCGCAAACAATTGTTTTTCTCTAAACTCCTCAACCGAACTCAACATTATGGTGGGGAATTTCAACCAGCTCCATAACTTTCTCCAAAAGCTAACTAATTTTTCACAATTAAACAAGCAATGATCAGTTGTTTCCACCAAGAGACCACATAATGTACAAGCTGCGTTCTGGATGTTTAAACCTTTTAACACAAGATTAGCTTTCGTCGGAATAGCATACAAGAATAATCTCCAAACGAAAATATTCACCTTTATAGGGATAATGGAATTCCATTTACATCTCGGGTTTGGATGAATTGACGCTCCTAAATTTTTTGTAACGGATTTACCATTTTACCGACCGAAAAAATTCCATCCGAACTACCAGCCCATGTCCAAACATCTCTACCCGAGGAAGTAAACTCCGTTGAGCGTAGAAAGTCTTCCAATTTTATTAGATCATCATGTATTCTGCCCTTAAGATCATTATTCCAAACCCATGAGCCAACTCAAGAACCATTTTGATAGTTCCATCTATCTTTGAAACAAGAGTTCTTGTTTGATTCCTTGGCATACAATCTAGGGAAAAGATCTTTAAGTTTAGAACCCCTGCCCACAGCACGATCATTCCAAAAAGAAGTTGATGATCCACAAGCAATAACCTTCGAGAACGAGCTTATAAAGTTTAGCCCTGAACTATCCAAATTCTTAATACAAGTAACTATAGCACCCGAAGCTGAAGATTTATTTGAAAATATAACATTTGTAAACCCTCCATCCTCTCCGGGTAACATAGAGATGACATCTATCCATAGAGAGTCCTTTTCAGATATGAACCTCCGGTACCATTTTGCCAAAAGAGACCAATTTTTTAATTTAAGGTCTGAATCTCCCAGCCCGCCTAACTCTTTAGCTGCCAATTTTTTTCCAAACCACCCAACATGTCTTCTTTTCATCTTCTTTGAAACCCCAAAAAAACTACCTTCTAATATATTCAAGTTGCTTTAGAACACAATTTAAAAAGGGAGAAAAGATATAATGGCAAGGCATAACTCCTTTTACCAATGTAAGTCTTCCCCCAATTGATAAGGATTTCGACTTCCATCGACTGAGTTTTTTGTTGAATTTATCAATAAATCCCGGCCAAGAGCTTTGCCTTTTCATATTTTCTCCAACGGGAAGCCCAAGATAAGTGAAAGGAAGCTTATCTAACTTACACTTTATTGCATCAGCCATAATGGAAATTTCATCAGACCGCACACCAATGCCAAAGAGACGACTTTTTGTAAGATTTATCTTGAGCCCCGAAATAACATGAAAACAGTTAAGAAGGGTGATCAGATTTTGTAAATTTGATGTTGACCATTTCCCAATAAACAGGGCATCATCCGCATACTGAAGTAAAGATACATTCCTGTTTTTCCCCAACAATTTTAACCCACTAAATAAACCTTTCTTACAAGCCTCCAGTGTCATAATTTGGAGAGCTTCCCCATCCAGAAGAAATAAGAAAGGTGAAAGAGGGCCACCTTGTCTAAGGCCTCTTTCCATTTGAAATTCTTCTGTGAGGGAACCATTAATTAAGATGGAAACAGAGGCAGATGTTAAGCAACCTCGCTCTAATCCATTTACACCACTTAAAGCCAAAACCCATTTGACTCATAATTGATAGAAGAAAATCCCAATTAACCGAGTCAAATGCTTTTTCAAAATCCACTTTAAAAAGTAAGGTTTTCATTTTTTCTTTTTTAATGAAATTGACTAACTCATTTGCAATAAGAGAACCATCCAAGATTTGCCTTTTTGAAATAAAAGCCGATTGGTTTTGGCTAATAAGATTGTTAATCACTAATGCCAATCTAGTGGCAAGAATTTTTGCAATAATCTTGTAGACCCGACCAATAAGACTAATTGGTCTACAAGATTATTTGCAAATCCATGGCCTCCTTGTGTTACAAGCGATTTAACTCGAATAAAAAAGTGTCTTTTCCACATATCAACGTCTAATGGATTGAATGAAAAGAGAAATAAATAAAACAACTATTAGTTGAGTTATTTAAGATAGAAACTATTCGCCGACATTATGCAGGTATCATGTTTGGAAAATTATATAGTTAGTTGTGTTTTACAAGTTTTTTGCTATAGATAGTTATTAAGTGAAGAGGAAACAAAATTTAACTTTGAATGTTGAGTTATTTAACTAAATTTAGTTGTTTTAATTAAATTGGTTAAAAGTTTTTAATTAATTTGATATACGAGAGAAAATAGTAAGTTTGAAATTGTTAAAATTAAAAGAATACAAATATTGAGCCAAATACATTACATTTAGTATACATTATTTATAAATTGAATAGCTAATATATTAATTAAGTTAGCTGTAATGTGTTTTTTTGTTTGATTAAATTCTGTTAATCTTCCTTTAGTCCACCTATTTTATAAATTTTATTATTTTCTCTTTATGATTTGTTAGTAAGAAATAATTAAAAGTAATTTTCTACATTTTCATTTATTTTTTAGGGTTTAGTATCTGAAAGTGTACCAAAGTTGTCACTTTTTGCTATTGTGTATACCCCATCTTTCAGAACTACCATTCAATGTACCGAAGTTTCAAAATCTACCATTTAATATATCATTACCTTTGATAGCAGGTTAAGGGTGACGTGGCACGGTTAAGGGTGACGTGGCATAATTATGGGTGATGTGGCGGTTGTCATGGCAAGTGACATGGCTTTTTTGTTTAACATTAATAATAATAATAATAATAATAATAATAATAATAATAATGAGAAGAAGACGGATTGGTTTGGGAATTCAAGTTCAATCAACTTCCACCATAACCAAGAAATTCCATTGACTTCCACCACCACCATCACCGACCGACTTCCGGCACCACCACCATCATCGACCGACTTCCGGCAACAGCACCATCGACGATTTCCTGCACCACCACCACCATCACCGACGATTTCTGATTCTTCTTTGAATTTGGGGTTTTCATTAAAAGGTAAGTTTCAACCAACGATTTCTGATTCTTCACCGACGATTTCCTGCACCACCACCACCATCACCGACGATTTCTGATTCTTCTTTGAATTTGGGGTTTTCATTAAAAGGTAAGTTTCACCGACGATTTCTGATTCTTCTTTGAATTTGGGGATTTCCTACACCACTACTCAAATCTTCATCTTTGTTTGATTTTGGTGTGTACTGCTCAAATCTTCATCTTGGTTTGATTTTGCTCAAATCGATGGTATGATTTCTGAACACATTTGCGATGGTGTATGGTGTACTACTCAAATCAGTGGTTTGATGTTGGGGTTGTGTTGCTTCATCTGTGTTTGAACCATTTTGGGGTTTTATGCTTAAATCAATTAGGGTCTTTGTCTAAACCCAAACATACGAAGAAGCTTCATCTTCATCTTCCAGATAAGAGAGATTTAGGGTTTTGTGCTTATACGGTATGTTTCATGCGAGTTATTATGATTTCAATATTTATGTGTTTCAGATTTTGATTTTTTTAGATCTGATGTTTCAATTTGTTTTGATTTGTTCAGATCTGATATCTTCATACCCAGATCTGAATGTTGTTTAGTGTGTATTAAATGCTTCTTCATATGTTTGGTTTTTTTTATCTTCTTCATAATGTTTGGGTTCTTTATCTTCTTCGAAGATGTGTTCAAAAACCATGGGAAATCTGATCTTCATGTGTATGTTTGGGTATTTTGTGATAGAATCTTTATGTGTATTGTGTATGTTCTTGGATTTTCCAGATTCATAGTCCATTCATTTTTAATTGTTTATTGGTTGAAAATCTGATGAGGCATTGACCATTGACAAGGCATCCTATGTGGTAATTCAATAGCACAAAAAATAAATGAAAATAATAATAATTACCGGCAACCTGATTGAAAGGTTAATGGATACATCAAACGGTAGTTTTGAAAGTTAAGTACATTAAACGGTAGTTTTGAAAGATGGATATACACAATAGCAAAAAGTGACAACTTCGATACACTTTTAAATAGTAAACCCTATTTTTTATATCACGATAAATATGGATTTAAAAACCTAAAATATTTAAAGAATATGTCTAACATAAACATATGCGGATAGAACCGGGTTGAAGTTGGAGCTAGATCTTTTTTACAGAGCTAGCTAGAAACTAAAACTTTTATTTGCATGAAGATCGATGTTTAATTAACATGTAAAATAACATAAACTAATACGAAAATAAGAAACATGATCTATAGAAATAATTTGATTGCCCGCATAAAGAGTGATCCGGATGCTCTTCATCGATATGCTGTTAAGCATATTTAAATTATTGCATTAATTATGTTTCAAATTATAAGTAAGAGTTAATTAGAAAAGATAACATTGTTTTATTTTCTTAATAAAATGTTACTCTCATTTATTTGTGTCGTGTCATGTCATGTTCTGGTCATGTCATTTTTTCGTATGGGGTTCATGTCAACCCATTTCGGTCAAATTTGATAGACGAGGATATTTTCGGTTTTCCAATTCGGTTTTTGTTCCGACTATAATTTTCTTTATCAATTTTTCAATTTCATGTTTGTTTTCCAACTTTCGCTAAGAATTTCAAAAACGATTTCTGTATATATTCTAATTTAAATTTTCAATGTTCTTTTCGATTGTATTTGAACTTTAAATTCGGTTTGTGTTTCGGTTTAATTCGAATTTTGATTTTACTTTTTTATTCAACCTATATAAATAAACATAATAAAAAAATGTGATATACTTCTATTCTACCAAGTACCAATAAATAATGTTATTAAACAATATAATTTAAAATAATTCATCATTAATCAAATTATGAATCAAATTCAACATGCTAAAGTATCACTTATCAAGTAATTAAATGTCAAAGTACCAAAATCATATAGTCAAAATAATAAAAACCAAAATGATGTATTATTGTTAGCAGCAAATCTATTTATTTGATGTTTTTAATGTTTAAGAGTTTTGTATTTTTGTTTGGTAGGTTTTATTGCATAGAAATATCACTTATTATTTGAATTCACAATCTTATTTTCAAAATTTAAATTTTAAGTATTAAAAAAATTATAATGACTTTTACCCTTAAACGAGTCATACGCGGTCAATTTCAGGTTGTCGGGTTGACCCTAACCCAACACATTTGTTTTCATGTCAACCCATTTTTGACCAATTTTGGATTCGTATCACGGTTTTTGGGTCAAGTTTTGTGTCGGCCCAAAAACTACCGATCTTAAGCAGATAATTTAGCAAAGCCGAAGCCTCCTCACAACCATGGAGCAATTAGTACGTGCTCCTTGCTAGAATTAGTTAGGGCTCAAAGGCGATTAGGAGAAGGAAGAATGGTAGCCCTTTGATTATCTCAATGACAAATTTGGGAGTAACGACAATACCTATGGAAAACGCTGTAAAACAAGAAAGAGGTAGAATCAATTGAAGCACCGAAAAATATTGAGATGAAGGTGGCCGGTTGGATCAATTGAATCGGGGGAATTTATTAAAGTCGATTTGGGCTTAATTGGCTAATTAAATAAAGCATTGGTGGGCTTAACTAGTGGAAGGGTTAAGGAATTAATTCTTGTTAGGCTTAGGGTGTGTTTAAGGCCTAAAAGCCTTAAGAGATAGATATAAAAGCCTAATTAGGACTCAACCACCAACCACACATGTAGATAGGTCAAAAGAAGATGGTGAGAGAAGAAGAAAGGAGAGAGAGAGAGAGAGAGAGGAGGTCACATGTGTGTTGATGCTAGAAATATGAAGACTGTGGCCGTGACTGTTTAGACAATGACAGTTGCGAGTCGGTTTTGAACATTTTTTTTGTTGTTGCAAATAGATTTTGAGCATTTGGCTTGACATTTGAAGTACACTTATGAACAGAAATGATTGGGTTTTTATGTTTACTCAGGGAGTACTTGAAATCCATTTTTAAGTATTGCAAATCAATTGTATTGTTGCAAATCCTTTCCATCTTTGTTTTTGTTTTGTGTGAAGGGTTCTTGAAGTTGATTGTGGTACATGATTTTTTCTATTCACTCAAATGGGTACATGAAATTGATTTGTGATGGTGCTTGTTGACTTGGTTCGTTGAACATTGGAAGTTAGGCGGATACTGTTGTTATACATGCCGTATAGATGAAGGTGATTGTAGCTTTCCATCTTCAAGCCCTAAATAAAGGCTCATTTATTAATCTAACTGGCTACTTATCTCAATTTATTAAAGATCCTAATGTTGATCAACATTTTGTAGGGTTTTTTTTCATGTTTAGCCATTATAAAGTGATTTAACTACCATCAAAGATTCTATATATGTTAAATTACAAGACTCGAAATAAATAACTATTATTAACAAACTTATTATTCAAATAAAGATCATCGATAAAGGAGACACGTATATAATGATTGCAATTAATAATAATAATAATAATAAAGATATATATATATATATATATATATATATCTTGCTCCTTAATTCACTGAATTAAGCAAGCTGCTTAGACTTGATTTCCATGGCATCTTCTTGATCAAAAAGTATCCATCTTTAAGGTTATTATTCTTTTAACTGGTGGCGAAGCAGGATTAACAAATATCAATATTCTAACAGCTGCTTGAGAAGCAGCATTACAGGTTTCCTGATCGATCATATATATTATATGTACGTACGTGTTAAATAAATGAAACTATCATATTATAATATTAATATGAGATTAATTTTAAGCACTTAATAATTAGTTAATTACCTGTTTATCCTTGCGCGGCCGGAAATCATCAACATTTAATTGCCTCCAAGACGTCGAGGAAGAAGCTGATCAATCATTACGTAGATATTCATTAATTTATAATTAAGCACATGTATATAAATAAATATACGAAACATATATATATATATTATATTATATATAGATTAAAGATTAATAAATGAATAATAAAAATGTACCCTTTGATCTAAAAGCTCTAGTCATTCTTCCAAAGCAACCTGGAGTTGTATGTTTCTCTTTCTTTTTGTTATTCTTTGAGTACTCCAACTTTATATCATCTGCATGCCATTAAATATTAATCACACACTAATTTCAAACTTCAAAGTTAATTAATTAGTAATATATATATATATATATATAGAGAGAGAGAGAGAGAGAGAGATCAATCGAAGAATAAGATAAAAGATGACCTTTGAATTGCGTTAGCCTCAGCTTCATCGTCACCGAATCGGAGAGACAATTAAAAAACACACACTGCACACACACACACAAAGACACGTACGTACGGCGGAATTGAAAGAAACAAGAAAGAGGGCGTACCTTTTATATAATGAAACGATGTCACTAAAAACATCTAGAGATTTTAATTTTGATTTGTTTCCATATATATATATATATATATATATATTATATATGTATGTATATGTATATATATATACCCTAAATCAGTTCCTTAATTAATTAATTAATTAATTAATTGATTAGGGTAAAATTGTTATAGTACGTAGGAACACTTGATTCAGCATTCATGCAGCTGATAGCTAGTACTGAATCTAAAGTTGAAAATTAACAATAAACCAAATATAATGCATACTTAAAATATTCGATCGATCGATCGATCTATTAATTAATTGGTTTTTCTTATTTCTATTTACTTTTAAATTTTATTTTATTTTTTTTGTTTAAAGATGGCATGCATATTTATGATCATTAGCTAGGGGATCGAGAGAGTTATTTAGTTAATAAGACCTAAGGGTATATTTAGTGAAAATAGCTGGAAGTTGTATATTTTAGGTATATATGTGTTTGGCAAATTAGCTCGAGCTTAATAATTTAAAACGACAAAGAGAGACAAATTATAAAAATAAGAGAAATTATAAAACTATTAAAAAAGACATTTAGATAATTTGGTATATAAAAAGCTTCAGCTAATTTTAAAAGCTACTTAAAGAAACTTTTTGTTTTAAAGTTTTTTTTGTTAAAAAACTTGTAGTTTTTTTTATCAAAACATGACTTGTAATTTTTTCTTTAAAAAAAAGACTATCAGCTCCAAAAGCCTTCATATATACCGAACATACCCTAACATGGATTAATTCTATTTTAAGCATTAGTTTAAATAAAATTAAATCTGAACTAGTTATTTATATATAAAATTAAGGGCAAATTGTACGAAAATACAACAAACTATGTCAATATTGTCATTGTATACAACCAACTTTATTTTTTACCTAAAAATACACAGAACTTTCAAATTTGGTTCATTATATGCAAGTCACATATAACAAGAGATAACTTACCGGTAAAATGAAAAAAACAAAAAAACTTTGGTACCTAAAAATACAAGAAACTTTCAAATTTTGTTCATTGTATACAATTGATAACCGATAACCTGGTAATCAGGTTTTCAATTGTATACAATGAACAAAATTTGTAAGTTATATGTATTTTTAGATACAAAATAAAGTTAATTACATACAATGACAATATTGATAAAGTTTTTTGTATTTTCACACATTTTACCCTAAAATTAACTTTGGTTTTGATTTTGATTTCTTTTACACCCATTATCTTTTTGGTCTGATATGAATATAGAATTTGCCAAGACATGATTTCATCCTTCAACACATGAAATTGGAAGTGGCATGGAAGCGTCCACAATTAATGTTCTCAAAAATCTTATTAATGAAACCCTAATTTATCTAGGGTAATTATGTCGGTGCATTAAATATTAGAATTATAAAGAAATAAAAATTATTTGAAATTAATAAAAGTAGTTATATGGTAAATATAATATTTCAATAGAATTGGGCAAATATGATATTTTTATTTTAAGAATGATACATACGAAATTAACTATTTTTTTATTTAAACAACCTTAACTGTTAATTTAGATAAAATTAAATCTGAATCATTTATTCACATAACATTTAATCTGGTTTTGATTATTTACAAGTCAACAATCATATTAAATTGAATTACTTAATTTTCTCTTTACATTATCCTTTTTTATCTCCATAGTAACAAATTTATCTATAATATTTTTAATATATATATATATATATATATTAAAAGAAAATGTTATCATTCTATTTTTAAAAGAATTCCATTAAGCACCCTTTTTATTTCTTAAAATGGCTTAATAAGATGAAAAGTTTCTTACGTTCTATATTCTATCAAAGGGGATTTGAATGCAGATCCTAAGAAGAAATATGTTACCCGACACATAAAAGGAAATCGTTAAACTATATCATTTTAAAACCAAATGATATTTCTGATGTATTAGTTACAGCTCTTACATTCTCTTCTATTTGACCCGTATTTGAGATTCAAAATAGTCTCATGCCCGATTTTTCATTCATAGGGTATAAATACAACGGTCATTCTTTAAACTCCCGCTTTCTTCCACATATCTCCATCTATGATACAAGATCAATTCACGATTTTCAAGGTACGTGATCTTCCATAAACTGTCTTGTACTATTCTATTGTCAATTTCGATCTTTCTCATTACCGCAAAATAGTTCATTATAAAAAAATTTCTAATTTAAGCTAAGTTATACATTGACTACCAGAATCATTCAACTTCGTTTTTAACCACTTTAATGACTATTCATTCCATCTTTTTTCACTATAAATTATGTTAAGTTATACATATTGTCAAGTAAGGTTCCTCGGTTTGGAGAATGCCAAATTTTTTCTCATCAACGCAAAATATTTCATCATTTTTCAATGACAATCCAAGAAATCAATCTAGCCTTGACACGATTTTAATGAAACAAAAGGTAATCTTAAAAAAAATATCATTTGCATACTCTCATTTAACTTTTTCATACTTTGTATTGCTTTACTTAAATGTCATATATGTATCTTCAACTAGGGTTACAAGATTATTTCTACGATTAGAAAAACGTTGCATAGTACATTTGAGTCTCAGTTAAAAAAAGATGGCTTTTATATAATTTTGAACTATGAAAATGCAACCATTATAGGGTTTAGTTCACTAAAATGTATTCAAGTTGTCACGTTTTGTTATTGTGTGTATCGAACTTTAAAAATTTCTATTGTGTGTATCACACTTTTAATTTGCTGCTATTGTATGTATTTTGACTACATAAGAAGGTAAAAAACTTACAAGTTTAGTACATCAAATAAAAAGTTTAATACACACAATAATGACAAATTAAAAGTTCAATACACACAATAGAAATTTTTTAAGTGCAATACATACAATAGCAAAACATGACAACTTGGATACATTTTGGTGAACTAAACCCTCATTATATCCTCGTGCATGCTTTATAATTATTTTACTATACATGATATTACTCTTTAATACTATAAACATTTATAATTAATTTAATTATCCCTGTATTTATACACAGGACTTAAGCTAGTAAAAATTTGGGCAAATTGTATGAATATATAATCAACTTTGTCTTAGTTACCATTGTATATAACCAAATTTAAATTTTTAAAAATAATACAATTAACTTTCATAATCTCTTTTATTGTATACAATGAACTTTGTCTAACTTTCAAAGTATACAACAACTTACATACAATGTGAGAATTATGAAAGTTAACTTTATTATTTAAAAAAAAACAAAGTTGATGATATATAATAGTAACTAAAACAAAGTTCATTTTATTTTAATATAATTTATCCTAAAAATTTGAATAAAACTAAATCAAGCCGCTAATAAACACGCGAATCCATACATCTCAATTTTCATTTATCAATTTTTTTTAAATTTAATCACCATCTACAATAAACACAAGAAGTAATAAAAATAACAATATTTGGAAGGGTATTTTTAGCCCCTTAGCTCATATTGGGTCCATTCTTTTGGATTTTTCATTATATTTGATTTTCCTAACTTGATATCTATTAAACATGTTAATATTAGTTTTATCACATAGGTAATCTCTATTAAAATCAATTACTTAACATCCATTTTTATTTTAATATTTGTTTTATAACATACATAATATCTATTAAATTCAATAACTTAACAAATGTTTGCAATAACATTAAATCATAATATATTATAAATCAAATAAACATTTTAATTCCATTTTATATATTTTCTTTAAAAGATAGAATACAGACTTCTAATTATATTCCTAATTTGCTCCTCTTAGTCACCGCGCAACTTGAATCTACAACCTCGTAGAACTCTTAAATTTCATTACATACTTAGTCATAGTAAAATTAATATATAATTTTCTAACATAATATTGCATTCACAATTCTTATGTCAATTGTTTACCTTCTAGTAACCATATATGCTAATATAAATAAAAGAATAACATGCATCAAATTTATTAAATGATTTTAACCCTTAATTAATAAAATAAATTTAATCATTTAATTTTGCCCATTTATTTTATCAAAATTAAAATTAAAATTTTAACCTTTTTAAGTTAAAACTGAATCAAAATTATTAGAGAAATTTCATATGTACCCTTCTTAAACCTTAAAGTATCATATTTGCACACATGAATTTATAAATATCATATTAATCTTTTATAACATTTAACATATTATATTTAACTAAATTTTAAATTCTATCATTTTAAAATATTTTTATTATAATCAATAAATATTTGACCTTATTATCCTAATTGTTACAATAATGATCGATAGCTTATACAATAAATACAATCATGTTTATTTGTATCATGATACCATATTTCTTCCGTCACGTCTGCCCTCAACCTCGTGCGACACTTTCACCGCTTGTCTGTGTGATGACATTGTTTATTGTCATTTCTTCCGTGTTTTATAATTATTTAATACTTTTTTATTCATGTTAATATTTATCATTTTGTTAAACTAAATTGTGTATCACATGGACATCTAATCTAGTTAATATATATAATACTTAAAAATTGTTTGACATTTAATTAGGAGTAAATTTATTAAAGCTTAGAGTACATAAATAATAAAATATTTGGTTTACTATCCAAAAGTGTATCGAAGTTGTCACTTTTTGCTATTGTGTATACCCAACTTTCAAAACTACCATTTAGTATATCGAACTCTCAAAAACTACCGTTTAATGTACCCGGTTACCTGCAAAACAGGTAACCGGTAATTTCATTTGTTTTTATTTTTTTTAAATGCAAACATTTTCCACCTCATTTGCCAACTCATTAATTGCTGCCATCTCATAATATTCACCAACGTCTTCATCTTCAACAAGATGAATATGAAGATGTGTTCTTCATTCAAGAACATCATCATCTTCATTTCAACATAATCGATTCTAACACTCAAGTGAATGAACAAAATCAAAACCCAACTTAAGATTAGTAAATCATTGAAAACCCATATGAACTAAGAATTCAGATGAACTTAAGATAAGTAAATCTTTGAAAAGCCATATGAAAATCGAACTAAGAACTCAAATCTGGGTTTAAACATGGAGCAAGAACTCAGATCGCAGCTAAGAACCCTAAATCGAAACCCAACCTCAAATCGTAACCCTAAAATCGAAACCCAACCTCAAATCGTAACCCCAAAATCGTGACCCCAAAATCGAAACCCAACCTCAAATCGTAACCCCAAAATCGAAACCCCAAAATTGAACTAAGAACTCAAATCTGAGTTTGAAAATCGAACAAGAACTCAGATCTGGGTTCGAAAATGGAACAAGATTTTAGGGTGGGTTCGAAAATGAATCCATGAATCGAACACATAAACAAGAACCCTAAAATCGAAACCCCAAAATCATAACCGTAGAAGATGAAACGATGGTGGTGGTGCCCTTGGATTAAATCGATGGTGGCGGTGTTGCCTTGGTGGTGGCAGTGTTATGCCGCCGGAGAAGATGACACTCAAGAACCATATCACCGGAGAAGATGAAGCGATGGTGGTGGTGGTGCAATTGGATTCAATCGATGTTGGTGGTGGTGGTGCCTTGGATTCAATCACAGATGAAGGAATGATCTGGGTTATGAAGATATTATTTTTTTATTAATAAAAGAAGATATTATTTTTTTATTAATATTATTGTTCTAAGTCATTGCCACCTAATTTACCACGTAAGCAAAACTGTTGACAAATCACTAGCCACGTCACCCATAACCTACTATCAAAGGTAACGATACATTAAACGGTAGTTTTTGAGAGTTCGGTACCTTAAATGGTAGTTTTGAAAGTTGGGTATACACAATAGCAAAAAGTGACAACTTCGATACACTTTTGGATACTAAACCCTAAAATATTATACACATTCAAATTATTAATCCTTATCTGTGTTTACTATAAAATATAAATCTTATCGTAATCAAACTTTACATTCTTTGTATAGTGATCATCATTTAATTTTCTATCACGACTTAAATTAATATAAATTCTTTTAGTTTTTAAAAAAGTTTCAGAATTGACTCTTCTTTCGTTCATACAAAAGAATTATACATTTAGTTAAACGAATTAATATCAAACAATGCTCTCACATAAATAATTATGACTACCCGTATGTTTACACATGTATTTAAACTAGTTTTAGAGAATATAAATAAATTAAATAACGGGAAACTAAATCTGGGGAGAAAATTTAATGGATGAGATTAAGAAAAAAAATAAGGGTTAAAGTTACCGTAGACAAAAAAATGTTTTCCCAATATTTTAATATGGTACATGAATTTTTTTAAGCATATACTATTAATGTTTACCAAAGTGTTTCGTATATGTAAAAAACAAAGGGTATAATGAAACGCTTTTGCAGACATTAATACGTATATTTACACATTTTGTTAACATTAAGGGGCATAATAAAATACTTGTAAACTTATCTTCTATACTTAATAAATAAGTAACTTAAGGGACACGTGGCCCTTTTCTACGCATCCTTTTTTTCTCAATTCCCGCTCATCATTTTCTCAGATATCAACGCCTTCCTGTTCGAATATGTCTCTCACAAAATTAGGGTTTTTAACGCCACTACTAGCAACGATGATTCACCCGATTCCTGATTTCCGATTTAGTCTTTTCTTTTAGGGCAAAATGCATAAAAATACAATTAACTTTGTCTTAATTGCCATTGTATACAACTAACTTTAAATTCTTAAAAATAATACAACCAACTTTCAAAAATATTTCATTGTATGCAACAACTTTTTCTGTGTCTAGTCTTTAGCTACCATTGTATACAATAAACTTTTTCATAATTGCTATAGTATACAACAACTTGCATACAATTGGAGGATTATAAAAGTTGGTTGTATTATTTTTAAAAAAATAAAGTTGATTGTATACAATGATAATTAAGACAAAGTTCATTGTATTTTAATGCAATTTACCCTTTCTTTTATGGTTTGATTTCAGTATCAACTTCTATGCGTGGTCTGGTATCACACGCTACTCAACCGCAACAGGCATTCCTCCCTACTATTAATTTTGATTATGATTCGTATCTTTGCATCTTTTATCCAACGATTGTGTTCAGATTCATTAGTCTCCTGTCTTGTATTTCAACAAAACCAAGTGAATTTTGATTGAGTCTAGATCTGTCAATGATCTTACAATCGATGAATCAAGGTGTTTAATATTCTGTCTCCTTTTGAATTTTGAGCTTTATGTTGTTATTATAATGATTTAGTCTTTTAGTCTCTATGTTGTTATTATAATGAATTTTGAAAACGGTTTTGGTGATGATATTTTCTTTTTTGTCTTTTAGTAGTCAGAGTTTCAAAACAATGCTGCCAAATCATCATTCATGTGTCACATGAGCAGCAGGTAACTGATAGTTGGTTCTAAATTCTAATGAAGAATAGACTAGATGAGTACACAATCAGACTAAATCTTGTCAAGTAGGAACTACGTGATTACCGTAAGGAGATTTCGACAATGACTTCACCCATTGAAACGCTGTCGTAATCTTGAATTTCAAGAACTCCATTGCTGATGAAAAGAGTCTCGTGTTTTCAAACACAAAGCTTTGTTTATACTCGAGGATCCAGGTATATTCATCCAAATGCAATACAGAAGCACTCCACTTTCCTTGTTCCCATGAATTATTTGCTTTTCGAATTAAACATTTCAACTCCCCATTTGACCACTGCCATATATAATAAAGAAGAATCAAGTAAGTCCATATTATATAAGCTTCATATTGGATGCTTGAAAAGAGTTAAAAAAAAAACTGAAACTAATTAACCTCTGTGACTCTTCCTGACAAGATAGTGAAAAATCTTGAATCAAATTCAGTTGTAAGCAATCCAGCAGTCTGCAAAGGCCATCCCCAAACACTCACTTCTTCGGTTCCAGATTTGTAAAGTTGACAACGAGATCTTAAGATCAAACCATCCTAAACAAATAAACAAATCATATTAGTCGCAAGAACAACCTGAGCGGGGTATGGAGGAGGTAAGTTGTAAATAGGTGATACAAGGGGAAACAAATGAGCCGTAATCAGATAAATTGCACCTATAGAAAAGTGAATATCGAGCATCTAATGCAATGAGGAAAATGGAGATGAATAGCATACTCCATGTTTATCTTCTAAGTTCTAACCCGCCTGTCCAGTTCCCATCCTAACTATATTTGGAGTCTCAAATGTGTAAAAGGTATATAAAGTGCATGGTTAAAATATACATCATCAACACCTTTCTTTTTACAAAATCCTCCACGCAATAAAAAGTATTTGTAGGCAGTAGCTCAACATTTGTAAGAGCAAGTCAACCTCATACATCATTTTGTTGCTTTGATATCCTTTTAGAAACTGTCAAATGAACCAATTTGACAATTTGTTATCATGTTCCAATCTACATTGATTATTTTGGATTATAGTTACGAACCACATCCTTTCACGTCTACTCATAACAGAATATACCAATAAAAATATTGACCGAAGAAGAAATATTTCATTATTTTCCTAATTGATTATAATTCACTGAACCATCACTTCATCAGAAAGTAAAGCTGTGGCACTTGCACATGGAGTACACGTATCCAAAACGCGTTTTTGTTCCCTTGAACATGATAGCAATCAAAAGGCATCATAACAATCACAGAAATTTCTAGAAATTGGATCTCTTGTAGATTATGAGCAAACAATCCTCTAAGACCATTAAGGATCTGATTCAAGACCTATTCAGAAATGCAGTTACTACCATAAATATAGTCAACATATTTACAAGGGCAAAATGGTCACGCAAAAGGAAGGCAAATTGAAATCTTAAAGCTTGGCCCACTATTGCCTAGCCCTTCCCTATCTTGACCTTTTGGTGACTCTGCAATTTCAATAATCCTTAGAAAAAAGACATCTTCGATACGAAATGAAGCAATATGCAATGTAGAAGAAACATTTGCCAGCCAAGATTGAGGGGGATTTGGGTTTGCATAAGCACAAAGTTTTGATCTCATAGCAAACACAATCAAATTATTGTTACAAGAACGATACTTCACACTTTCACTTTCACAGGTACAATGATATATTAGTCTGTCTGGCCTATTCTAAGGACTTTGTGCAACTGGCTACTTGATAAGACTTCATATATCCATGCATAGATTTTGATAGTTTATGTTTGCAGTTTCTCTGATGGATGCCTCTTTGTAGATAGTAATATAGTTCTAATACATGGTTCAATATGTGATTATTACCAGTAAAATCTCCCTTACAAATATAAACTGATAGCTAAGCATTGTGAAATTAGGTTATTAAATTTCTGGAATGAGATGCACAAGAAACATTGGAGAAAACAAGTTCTCACATTTGGCAATAAATTTATCATCTATATCCATATTAGTCACAGATGATTCACACAAACACAAAGAACATGTATATACATACAACATGGTACCTGAATTACTTCCCAGACGGGATTCGTCGCGACACCATCTCCAACAAGGTTTTGAAGTTGGTTATTCAAAAACCCCAATCGTTCTTTCACGTCTTGGAACTCTAATGATCTCTCACTTAAGTTTCTGACTATTTCTGGAGATAATTTGGTTTCCGTGAATCTAGAAGTGACAAGTAGAAACCCTAATTTTCCAAACAAAATTAAGCTCAGAATCAGAACGCAGTTCTTCATCATCGTTAACGCATATCTAAATCCTACCGCCTTCGTCCTCTTAATCTTCAACTGCGAAATCGTTGAATTAACGGAATGAGATACCTTAAGACGAGAAGTATCCGATTCAGGAGTGGAGACGGTTGACGAATTGAAGAAAATAGGGGTTTCAGGTGGAGATGGTTTTGTAAATGGCCTTCTTTGAGTGGTTGTTGGCATCAAATCCAGGGTCGCATTGATGCTGGCGAGGCAGATTTTGCAGTTGCAATTGGCGTCTCTCCGGCAACGAGTAAAGCAGAAGCTGTCGTCGTTCATGATTTTACGGCGGAGTTGGGTGTTTGCACGGTGGTTGGAAGCTGATCAACATTTGTCATTCGGATATTGGTTAGGAGAGAGGTGGTTTGAAATTGAAATGGTTTCCTCTTGTAATGGCGTGTGTTTTAAGCAGCCCGCAATGGTGGGCGTTGATGGGGTCGCACGGCGGTGACGGTGGTGGACTGGTGGGTAAGGAGAGTGGCAGGGTCACTACGGCAGCCGGAGGATGGAGAGAGAAAACTCGAGTTGTTACTTGTTAATAGTTGTTTGTTTGAAAATACAAAGAAGTTAGATTATGTTGAAAAAGTCAAGTAGTCAACATTATGTATATTTTTTCTTTTTAAAAATATTTAAAAAAATCACATATTTTATTAAATAAGAAAAATATTAACTACAACCTTTAAAATAATTATTATTTATAGTTTTTAAATTGGTATCCTTGTTTTATATATAAAAAATTAAAAATTAATTAAAAGGTTAATTATGTAAATTATAAAAAGTTAATTATAATAACATAAGTTATAATTGTCATTTTTATAAATTAAAAATTATCTTTTTTATTCTTAACCATAGCTGGCCATAGCCCAGCTGTGGTTAGCATTCTCCTATTAATAAAAGTAAAACAGGCAATTTTATATATGTTTTTCTTAACTTACAAAATATCAAATATATATAAAGGATGCTTTAAGATAATTGTAAAAGATGCATTAAAAACTTATGTTTCTATAAATATATATATATATATATATGATATTTTACAAGTTAAAAATACAAATATAATATTTTTCCAAAGTTAAAAAACACAAATGAGATTTAATAATCATATATATATATATATATATATATATATATATATATATAAATTTTAATTATTGAATCTAAAACATCTATTTTGTAAAAAATTGAAATCTAATTTTGATTTTTCTTGTTCAAAATTAGATTCAAAATTTGCCTTTTTTTGTTAGAATTAGATTCAATTTTCACTTAATTTAAATTAATATTATTAGAGAGAATTTCGTGTATGTCCTATTTAAACAATAAATATCGTATTTGTTAATCCTAATTTACAAATATCATATTTACCTTTTATAGCATTTAAAAATATCATATTTAACAAAAATATTAGTATTATCATTTTAAATTCTTAACCTTGTGGCCCTCTAATTGTAACAATAATAATCGATAGTTTGTATAAGAAATACAACTATTTCTCTTCATATCATGATACAATGGTCCTACAGTCATGTCAACGCTTTCACCATTAATCTAGGTGTTAACACCGTATGTTGTCAATTTTTTAAATTATAATTTATTTTGCATTTTATAATTATTTAATATCTTTTTATTAATATTTATTATTTTTAAATTAAATTAACTTGTGTATCAGACGAACAAACATCGTTCAAGTTCTTTCTTGATACATAGGAATTACGATCTTAAATGGAGTTTTTTTTTTTTTTATGCGAGTGAGCTATAAATATACCGGTGTTCACTCAGATTTAAAATATGACCGTTGGAGTTCAAATTCCAAACCAGATTGGATAAACGAACTTTGTAATGACAACTACCGTGCAAACACCCAATTCCTCCGTCAAATCGTCTTCCACCATGGAAGACGACAGCTTCTGCTTTACTCGCTGCCGTAGAGACGCCAACTGCAACTGCAATATCTGCCTCGCCAGCATCAAGGCCACCCTTGATTTGTTGCCAATGAGTGCTCAAAGAAGCTCTCTCACATCTTCAAAACCATCTCCTCCTACAATCCCTGTTTTCTTCAACACTTCCACAATCTCCACTCCTAAGTCTGATACTTCTCGTCTGGAGTCGTCTCTGCTCATCAACTCTTCGCTCAGGACTGATTCTCGGTTAAGATCGGGATATGGATTTATGATTACGAAATGCGTTTTGGTTCTGTGCTTGATTTTCATTGGAAAATTAGGGTTTTCGTATGTCACTTTTAGAGCCATGAAAACCAAATTCTCCCCAGAAATAATGAGAAACATAAGTTCGAGATCGTTAGGGTTTCATGATGTGAAAGAACAATTATGGTTTTTGAAGAATGAAATACAAAACCTGGTTGGAGATAGTGTTTCAGAAACTTGCTCTGCATATCCCAACTGGGAAGTAGTTCAGGTACCTTATTATGTATCTGTGTTAATGTATATATGTTCTCATGTTGTGTGAAACATTTCTGATTAATAAGATTTGTTTATTTGTTTAGGATGGTTTGATCTTGAGATCTCGTTATCAGCTCTACAAATCTGGAATTGAAGAAGTGAGTACTTGGGGATGGCCATTGCAGACTTCTGGATTGCTTACATCTGATTTCGCTTCAAGATCATTCACTATCTTGTCAGGAAGAGTCACAGAGGTAAACTAGTTTCACTTTATTTTTAATAAAAAAACAAAGAATCTCTCTTTATATAACATGGGATTGCTTATACTTCTTAACATATGGCAGTGGTTGAATGGGGAGTTAAGTAGTTTGATTCGAGAAGCGAATTCTTCATGGGAACAAGCAAAGTGGAGTGCTTCTGTCTTGCGTTTAGATGAAAACACTTGGATTCTCGAGTATAAACGAAGCTTAATGTTTGAAAACGCAAGACCATTTTCATCAGCAATGGAGTTCTTAAAATTCGAGATGATGAGATCATTTCAATGGATGAAGCGGTTGTCCAAATTTTGTAATGACAGTCAATAAGCTCGTAGGTTTAAACCTTCAAATACATCATCATTCTTCATTAGTAAGTTACAACTAACTGTTTTATATGTATGTTACTGTTCCTGATAACATGTTAAAGTTGTTTTTTGGTTTATGTTTGGTTACTTGGATAATATTTAACAAACTAACAGTTGGGTAAAAACCTAATTAATAGTTCTATTTGTTTACCTAAACATTAAAAATTGGTTTTTGCAACTCATACAGTACTAATATTCATGTTTGAAATAAGCAAATACCAACTAAGAACATCATATTATTATTTTACAAGAGGAGTTATGAGCTGAATAAAAACCTTACAACTAAAACATAAAAAATAAAAAAATAAAAAGAGGAAAAGAAAGAAGCAAAAAGACTACACAGTAACTAAAGGAAGATAATCCATTCATTGAAGGAGAGCCAAGTGCTTGATCTGCATCATTGCTCAGGGTTGGGGGTGAGACATGGAAATGAAGGAATGGATTGCAAAATCAACTTCCTGCTGCTTCTTTGACCCATGCTTGAGTGTGGGGGTGACACTCTCTTGCTATTTGGTGAACACGATTTCACACCACTGATTGGGGAACCGTTATTCCCTTCCAAAACATCGGGTATCTCATCTTCACATACTGTCTGTAGTTGCTTATTGTTCCCAACACCTTTAAAAGGATTCAGCTTTCCAAACCTTTGGCTAGAAGATCCAATGGTAAGAAAAGATCGCGGTGGTTTGCCCTTTGAGGAGCTTAGCAACGAAATAGATTGCCTGGTTTTGTAAAAGTAAACATTGAATATGTAATTAGATATCTGTCCAGTATCAAAATCATAAAGACAAGTAAACATTGAATATGGATGAACAGGTCAAACAGAATGAAGGTATTTAAAGTGTATTTAAAGTCATAAAAAACACTTTATTGGGAAAAAAAGATCATCACATTACCATGATGAAACCTTTTTCAAATGACCAAAGACATTTTGACCCAAACCCATACACCTGCCTGAATGCCCATTTAATTTGACCAACTTGGTATATTTAAGCAGGTTTCAAATTTGAACAATAGCCAATATGTACCATAACTCCTAAAAGGGCCACAATCATTACTGGCTAGGATGTTTTGCATGGACCTTGTGTTCAAAAGACGCCAAAATAATGAAAAAGAAATTATTATTTACCTGCCAAAACGTGAAGGTGTTGCAGGAGTAGCAGAAACAGGCTCAGTTTCAAGAGGCATTGCCATCTTCCGTGCGCTTCCATCACTCACATTCCCTTCACAGTCATCAACGACATTGACTTCTACATCCATTTCAGAACCTATAAAAGTAGCATAGCATGATTTAAAAAGAAACAATGTTCAAACTAGTAATAAAATGGATCAACTTCATTAATACCACAACAAATGAAGTCTATAAGCTTTAAATGAAAAGGGTTAGTCCCTTTATATAATTACAGAATGCACACTTACCATCCTTGCGCCCAAATGTATTCTTACACCCTTCACATCTGCAGTTGATGGAGCATCCAACCCCACCCTTCAAAAACAAATCAACAACCAAAATTACACACTTTCACTTGACATTATTCAGTTATGTTTTATTTGCAAGAAAATTTAAAAGACTTGTACAAAACATTCAAGAAGGTAAGTTATAACTCTTTTCTGAGTTCCTGTCTATAAAGTTAGGAAATGTCTATACACTGTAACAAAGTGAGGTAAAATCATTAGTTAGGCTAGTGGGTGTTTTCGTTCAACCCACTGACCCGTTTCAACCCTCACCAAAAATTCAGATTTTGATGTGAAGCCGTTTTAACCAATTACCCAACGGCCCAACCTGCTGACTCGCCCATTTTGCGACCTAACACAACAATTACTCAACGGCCCAAATTTCAGATTTTGACGTGAACCCATTTTAACCAATTACCCAACGGCCCAACCTGCTGACTCGCCCATTTTGCTACCTACTTCTACACAACAATTAGACAACAAGTACAGCAAGAGATAACAACCTGATAGCATTCACAATATTTCTTCAGGCAACCAGATTTTTTGCAGTTGCATCCTCTCTTGTGCCGAGCTGAAGCTGGAGTGTTGCTAGATTCATCCTGTGTGAAGAAGAATAGTCATGATATAGACATGTATTTAATATTAAAATAAAAGAAGAAAACTTTTAGAAAAAGTTCAGCAAAAATAGCAGCTCTTAGTGTGTGATCCTGACCTCTTGCATAGAATCAGAGGTTTTAATCACTTTGGGAGCAAATGCAAGAGGGTTTCGGGATTCAATCTGCTTGCGAGTTGCAAGCACTGTATCCTCATGTATCGGTTTGTTGAAACATTCTTGACATGAGCATGGTTCCACACAGTAGACACCAGCAGCAAAGCATTCGCAATAACTGAAATTCATAGTAAATATCAGATTTACAAAATCAAAAGCATAAAACTATCATTCCCATAAAAAACTAATTCTTCCATTCTGTACCCCATATGAAAATTGAAACAATCATAGTCCAAAAATATCATTTAGGGAGTTGGACTTCACCAAATTCCTTAAGTTAGGTGGAGATCCAGAGGAAACAAATCCAGAATAATATAGTCTAAAAGGTAGCACAATTGTTGTCAAATGAACCTTTTAATAATTTATAGAACTTACAGCTTCAAGCACTTGGATTTTTTACAGTTGCAACGCTTGCAAGACTCGGTATCTCCAGCATTTTCTGCTCTACGCCTGTAAATTCAATCAAAACGTCAAAAACATGACAATTAACAAACGTGATATAAGGAATGCTTGGTTGGGACTTTTGAGGCAGTTATGTAATGTTGGATATCAGAATTTAGATGTGATTCTTCCACTTGAAGTTGGAATAATCACTTTTCAAAAAGTATTGAATGTTTGGCAAATTCCAAGTATTTAAGTAATAGATACAGTAAGGGTATATGAGTAACATTATCATGCCTTTGGTAATTCGTTTTGTGACAGCTAGTATTAAAATGATTACTAAAAACTAATTATTTAACGACCAAATGATCACATAGTTACAAGCAAAAGTAGGTGACCCAAACAATATAAATCAATCTTGCCATTTAAAAATAACAATAACTACATAATCTCGAAAAATGCACATCTAGAGATGGCAATTCTGACCCATTTACTCATGAATGGATCAATAACTACATAATCTTGCCATTTATTCCTAATGGGCCAAACAGTTAAAATCAAAAAAAAAAAATTGGTAACAAAATGAAACTTGTCCAATTCGGCATACAGTTGGAAAGTTGCACAAAAATTCTTTTAATGTAAACAACTCCTAAATTGTTTGATAAAAAAAATTAGTTTATTATTGAAGTAATAAAATTTCAGCAATCATATTAACCATTCTTACTGATTATAATATAATTATTATGAAATAAACTAACAATGTTTCAGGTCAACCTAGCCCCACCTGATCCATACCAAATTTACCTTTTTTGACCCATTACCCATTACTCTTGCCCCACCCATTTTGGCACCTCTATGAACATCCAAATGACCCCAATCTTCGCCATTTTTAAGAAATTGAAATGTTAACAGCAACAACACAATACTGATTCAAGTAACTTACCTTTTCTTTCTCGGACTAGTTTGACTTTGACTTAACTCGTCATTAACTACAAATCCGAGAGCTGTAGAAGCTTCTTCTGCACCAGGCCCTGTCTCATTCTCAAAAGCAGGTGTTATCAACTCTTGACCAGAACCCATGGAATGATAAGCAGCAGAAGGAGGTGCAATTATAAGTTGTCTACCAGAACCCAAGCTTTCACGTTTAACAACTTTGTGATCCACTAAATTTGAAGCAATAGCATTTAAATGCAAACCAATTCCAGGTAAAATACATCTAGAGGAATCATTTCCACTCCTCAATGTTGGTAAACGGTTATCAACATTTTCATTGGCCTCTGATACATTTAGAGCACTACCATCTTCTAAGTGTTTCCTCCGAGACCCCGTCATCTCAAACACTAAGCAACGTCTTCTCATGCCACGGTATAAATTTGAACCACCCTATACATTTACAAAAACATCACTATGCAAATTCCTACAAACTTTTGTTAATAATGAGTTTATACAAGGAAAACGGCATGTAAAAGTAACATACTTTCATTCAATTTCCACATTTGGTAGCATACTTCTATAGCGTATAGACCAATGCTAAAGAGCCTAGGTTAGAATACGTTTATAATCATCAATGATATGCCCCCTTAACTAAAAATATTGACTTAAAGTAATTATCTACTACGTGCATTTTCCCTGCTAATATACGCACTAAATTATTTAAAGTACTGGCATATATTACAGTTTATAAAATATCGGAAAAATGATCATTTCAAAGCTTAAACAAAACAAACTTGAAGTTAAAGTTACCAGAAGTATTTAAATGATGTATATAGTCATTTTACTGATTTGAAGTTTATCGATGATTATGAACACTTATGGACTTCAAAACCTTTTATCCTGAAAGCTTATAAGTAACTGAAATTTATCTGATGATATCTATTCAAGTAACTACGGTACCAATATTCTAGAGTTGGCAAGATGGACGATCCGGGTGGGTTGGGATAGCAAGTTCAGATCAAAACAGGCAATGCTTGGTGTGCACTTGTGAATCAGGATCTTTTGTCCAGAATATTGGATTTCTTGTTTATTAAAGATAGTTAAATATGATAATAAAAATTATGATATCACTACAATGATGATCTAATTTTGGTGACTTAAATAACTTAACACATTTAATGTTTTAGGACAGATTGTGGGCGGCTTTCGACCTGTTTGAACCATTCCTAAAAAAGCTACTATCTTATCACTCGTTTGACCAGTAGAAATAGAACTTAACACCAAACTGACACATTTAAAAAGTAAAAGGGTCAAAATTTGTCACCACTACAATGTGAACAACATGAGTCTTCCATATACATGAGCACATGAATAATAAATAAAACTTTTACCCTTGAATTCTCACCTCATTATCTGTGTCCTCCACTGGTTCTCCAACCTCAAAATTGTTTAAAGACGTACTATCAATCATTATACGGTTTTCAGCTTCACTATTTTCTGAAGGATTATCACCATTCGTTTCTGGTTTCGTGTTCATATTATTAAAACTTGTAGGATCTAAGGTGCTTTGAACAGGACCCTTGTAGGGCACTGTCTCACTAGGCGAATCAAAATTAAGCAACTCTGAAGCATCAGATATCAAACTGTCCCAGTCACATGCTGATACTTCTTTACCATGATGAAGTTGATTTATTCCTTCCATTTCTGCTTCAACTCTCAATGGACCATTTTCAGAACCATTGTTAATGAACGGAACAGATGATGATGATGATAATGGAACCGCCGCTTTTAATGTATTCATTGTGTTGGGGCTAACAGCTTCATAACTTAGTTTTCTTGATTCAAGACCTGAGCGCCCTTTAGCAGAAGTTTCAGTACTGGAATTGAAATCCGTAGGCTGCTTCAATGTATTTTGAGTGGCGCTTAAATTTCCTACATGGGTTTCGACTTTCTTTGCATCCTCAGATGTAAGTTCAGGTTTTGATGGATCAGATAACTGCTGCCTGAAAAGCCAAATTTAACAAAGCAAAGACATTTAGCAAGAATAAACTACATGAAATAGATTTCGTTCAGCAATGATCACTTATCGGGTTGGGTAATTGAGTCAAAACAAGTAGTCTTCGGTACCCGTCAAAACAGTAGTCGAATATGATCACAAAAACTACATTATTTCAGTGATTAACTAAACATTGAATTAAATGACTTGAGTTTTTATAGATTAAAAATACACTTTAGGCCACATTCCACCCATTTGACTTGTTTCCTTTTGAGCTTGTCATATCTGTTTACCCGTTTGACTCTCATTAGCGATAAAACACAATCCGAGTTAACAGATTCATAGCAAATGGTTCAAAAGCGCCACCTATAGTCAAATTAGTCTCATTCATTACCTTCTAAGGAATTTTGAATCTTTGAGAGAGCTGACGTGAGGCGAAGTGAAAACAGATGGAAGCGATGCAAAACTTAGAGTGCTGAATGTCTGAGTAAAGTGCACAGATTTAACTGGCTTGATTGGTGAAAGACTGTTGATGTAATTGAACACAGGGGAGTCCTGCAAACAGACAACAAAAACAATTCAATATGACTGGCTGGCTATTAAAAATCTAGAATCTTTATAATGTTTAGCAGAAACTGATTGTGATTCAATTGGGTCAAATTTGAAAAAGAACACTGGTTGAGATACATGTAACTATCCCTGACTCTAAGCACAATAATCAATTTTCTTGTAATTATATGTTTCATGGGTCTCCAAATCTGTTTAATTGACACTAAAGAAATCATAACTGAGATCTGCTTTTGCCAAACACTCTTAATTGATCATCAATTGAAACACACATCCAAACACACATGCTCAACAACATAAGTGGTCAATTCTTGAATTCATAAACCTAAAACAAAATCACACAAATCAAGCACACAATTGGAAGAACACAATTCAGAAACTGCTTAAATCTCTATAGATCTTGTGAAATAAACTTACAAGAGACATCCTAACGAACAACCAAGACTAAAAACAACAATTAAACCCTAATCCCCAAGAACAAGTGGATAACTCAAAAGTGACAGTAAATCGGCCATAAAACCCTAAAAAAGAAACTCAATTAAACAACAAACATCACACCCCAAAGGAAAATCAAATTCGTCAAATTGAACTGAACAACAACGGCCGAAATTCCCTCAAAACAACAAGAAATCAATAATCAAACTTGATCTCAAACCAGCGTATGAAAAAGACACAAAATTGAAAAGAAGAAAACGAAAGAAACCCATCAAAATCGACAGTCAAAACCTACATTCAAACCAAAATCGCCGAATCATATAACGAAAAACAAACAAAAAAACCTTCGATTTACACAAAGAAAAAACAAATCGCTTAAACATTAATCAAAAGAAAACCCCCAATTCACCTCGAATTTAGAAAGCGGAGTAGCAATCTGGGTTCTTTCCGGTGTATCCATTACAATACCCTTTTCTTTCTCTTGATCTTTCTCATCGCCCATCTTCAACATCTGTCGGCTGCTTTCTTTTTCCCTTTTTCTTTCTTCTTTTTTTTTATTTTAATGGCAGAAGAAGAAATAGTAGAAGAAGATGAGATGAGATGAGATTCAAGAAGAAGCGGGAAGGGCGGGAAGCAAGTTTTTATTTTTCATGGATGCTGATGAAACCCCAAATGAAACCCCACAAACACACACTCACTCACACACAGTAAGTGAAGAAGCAAGCAAGATGAGGCCCACGCCAGGCAGATAAAGATTGGTGATAAAACAAATGTGAAATATGGAATAGGGTAAAGTAAAAGGTAACGTAAACTAATGATGATTTGCAATTAAGGGTGTCAGGATTAATTGTTTAAACATTAATCTTCCAAGTTAATGTTCTTTTTTTTGTCTTTATTTTTTTGTTTACTTGATTCTTGTTTTTACACTTATATAAATCCACTTGGTTTCTTGTGCCTGTCCTCTAATGCATTGACTATATAACACACAATATTCCAAGTAGTACTAATAATATTAAGAAAAATGATACTAGAGATGATATATTCTTCTACTTTTTTCTTTTGTCTATCTTTCTACTTACAAGATTAACACAAGTGTCAAAATCAATGGAGGATGTGAGGAAAGAGAATTAGTAGACTCCGCATGTCATCTTGTGGTGAGTATGAAGATGAAGTAGGAGGATATATCATTTGAAAAATGATATATCCTCTTACTATTTCTTTATACCTCATTCTCCTACTCATCACAAGATGATATGTGGAATCAACTAATTCTCTTTCCTTACATCCTCTATTGATTTTGACACTTTGTATTAATCTTGTGAGTAGGAGGAAATAATAAAAGAATATATCACCTCTCTAATATTAATATTACCTTGCTTCAACTTTCATTGTTGAGATGCATTGTTTACATTTTTTTACTTGTTTTGATTTGTTGGCTTATGGGTAGTGATTGGTACATGATAAAATTGTTCATATACAATAACTTTGTGTATTTTCAACGGGTTTATTTCATATAAGAGTAATCAAGTTTGAAAGTTGTTCCACCAAGGTCACTCATGGGTTATTTCACAATGTGAAATAAAGGGGGGAGTGACCGGTGGAACAGTTTTCAAACTTGGTTACTATTTTATAATTTTACCCCTATTTTCAACTTGTATTATGTGTTATTAACTGTTTGCGTATGTACAGGTTTTGTTATATACAGATCAGCTTTCATTTATAGGAAAAGGATGTATGTTGCTGTTACACCTAAATTAGGTGTTGTCATACTTACATATTTCTTTAATGAATGGTTATTTAGTTTTATTAAAGAGGTATGTGAATATGACAACATCTAACTTAGATGCTACTAACAGCTTATATATATTCCTCTCCATTTATTATAAGAAATAATAAAGTTATGTTGATTTATATTATATTTGGTCGAATAGATGTAAATAAAATGAAAAACTATGTTGAAACTAGAATAAAATTAAAATGTTCACAAAATTTTATAATGGTTTTATATTGTTAAAAAGGTTTGTAATGGCTAGTGTAATCATATTTAACCCGTATAAATTCTTAAAAAAGTTAGCGATAGTCCATGTCTTTGGTTTTCAATAACATATAATATTTATTCGAACAAAAACCCGTCTTCAAAGTCATGTGTAATGTAACAAAATAGAACGCACTTGAGAATAATTTTCAGTGTGATGAAGGAGAGAAAGAAGCAATATGATGCGATGCTCAGTATGGAACCTACACGAGCTCTCTCACACTAAAAATTAAAAAAAAAATGGTGCAATGTGTAAATATGTATATAAAACCCACACGAATTAAGTAAATAACAATTTATGGTCAATTGTTCTACGAGCGGGAGTTAGGAAGTTTATGGTGATCCTTGGAGAAAACAAGGTTGCATATCGAGTAATACGTATATGATGGAACGCCCATAGAACACTTTGTTGAGTGTCGATGAACATAGAGTATTAGTGAATGGTAGAAAGATTATACACTAGAGTGAGTTTGGTAGTAAAGGTAATGGGTAGATTACCTTAGCATGGTACTAGTTGAGTTTCATTTTGTGACACTTGGTTATGTGTCTTAGTTGTAGGTACTTGAGTGACTAAGATTATGTGACACTTGGTTGTGTGTCTTGGTTATGGGTACTTGGATGAGTACCATTATGTGACATTTGGTTTAGTGTCACATGTAAGGGTACTTTGTTGCTCACCATAATTAAGTACTTGGTGGTTGATGTTGGTTATATAATTAAATAAACCCATAACCTTAGTACTTGGTTAAGTACTTTGTTAATCGGGTACGAGTTCGGTATTTATTGGAGTTACTACCATGGTTATATTGAATAATTGATATTCGACTTACATATTGTACTATAATGGAATAACTTAGTTGCTCTGTTCTTACTAGCTTGTTTTAAGCTAACTTGTTTGCTTTGTGACAGTGTCCATACACTATATTAAGACATATATAAGATGAGTTCTATAATGTTATACGACTATACGAGTATATGACAATGACATTATAAGTTATAAGACCTACGTTTTGATAGACCCTTATGCAATTAACACCCTTTATTGAAAGTGTAACTTTTTATAATAAAAAGTCAAAGTTATGATTTTATTGTTTTACAATAAAATGTGATTATGAACATAATATTAATAAATTTAGTCGACAAGAAGTACATAACAAAAACAACATTTAACTTCATATCATAAAAGTGTAACAAAATCTACTTTATTGAGAATCGATCGTATTAATATTTTTATATTTTGACCCTTACAATTATTTATTATTATATTTATATTTATATTTATATTTATCTTTAAATTTAAATTAACTTTAATTATTTATATTCACGAGATTTATTTGTTTTGAGAATGGCTATTTATTTTTTTAGTTTTTTAATTTATTTATTTATTTATTTATTATTTATTCATCATTTGTATTTCTTCTTATTTTGTCATAGGGATGTTTTGCATTTGTTGGATTCTATATAATGTTGATGGCAACAACAAAGATACAAAATACAATCACACTCTTTTGACATTTTCTTTTTGATTTTCTTTTTTTTGGACATTTTGTTCTTGAACCTTTTAGCATTCTTCTTGAACTTCTTAACTTCTTTTTGTTGTTCTTAAAAAAATAACATGTTTTTTAACAGCTCCTAATCTATCTCAAATTATCAACAACGGAACTCTAATACATGACCATACACCATGAGTAATACTAAGCCTAAACTACCTTAATACCACTAGGGTAGAAAGCCTTGAGTAATTACTAACATGTTATAGTCGCTAATCAATTTGATCTTAAGCATTTTGCTAGCCTAAAACAAGCTTATAGAATGTGTTATTTGACACTTTTTTATGAATAAAATCTATGTGTTACTATTTTTTTTAATCAACTTTACTTCTTTAGTTTTTTTATAATTAGTATAGAAAAAAGGAAAAGTAGAAAATAAAGTATCTAAGTATCTTGTTATGTTGTGTATATAATGATTTTTTAATTTCATTCACACTAACATCAAGAATTATTTTACAAGTTATATCATTTACTTTATGTGATCTCTCTTTCTCTCCCCGTACATACATACATACATATTTACTAGCATCGTATCCGCACAATGTTGTGTCTGCAAATAGTTTGTGTTTTACAACATGTCGCTTTCAAGAATGTAATGATATGTTATTCGCACGATCCAATGTCACGAAAAAGATTTCTACAACATGTCTGTTTTTTTTTGTTTTTCTTTTATTTGCATAAACTATTTTATTAATTTTAAAAATAAATTATTAAAGACATTAAACTAAGAAAAAAGATTTATATATATATGAAATAAAGAGAGAGAAGTTAATAAGATTTTGAAAATTACATTGATGTGGATAGATAATTGTCTTTGTGTGAGAGAGAGTGTTAGTGTGGGAGATCGGTATATTTTAAATGAATAAAAAGTTAAAGTAAATTAAAAAGAGAGTGTAATGGTTAAAGATTGAGTGAATAAGATTAATTTAGATAGAATGAAATACCGAGATTTTATCTTGATTGAATTTTAAAAACTCTTAATAAAATCAAGAAAAGAGAATGTTAAATGATTTATATAATGTATATATATGTGTGTGTAAAAGGTAGTATAAGAATATGGGACACTAAAAATACAAGGACTAAGGTTGTAATGAGACTCATTATATCACAGCATCATGACCACAATTGAGCTACAACAAATCATCACCTGTTTACCACTGCCCTCCCTACCTTATAAATCACATAGTCAACCAAAGTTTACTCTAAGCTTCAACTAACTTTGCATTAAAATTTTTTTTTAATAAAACCATTTTATAATTAAAATAAAATTTGAGAGATAGGAAAGCATGCCATTTCTTTGTTCACTCAAAAGGTGTAAACATCTACTTTATAGTCATGAATCTTTTAAAGTAATATTATATATATCCGGTAAATTGTACGAAAATACAATAAACTATGTTAATATTGTCATTGTATGCAATCAACTTTATTTTTTACCTAAAAATACACACAACTTTCAAATTTGGTTCATTGTATGCAAGTCACCTATAACATGTAACTTACCGGCAAGTGTAAAAAAATAAAAGAACTTTAGTACCTAAAATACAAGAAACTTTCAAATTTTGTTCATTGTATACAATTGATAACCGGTAACCTGGTAATCAGATTACTAATTGTATACAATGAACAAAATTTGTAAGTTATATGTATTTTTAGGTATAAAATAAAGTTAATTGCATACAATGGCAATATTAACAAAGTTTTTTGTATTTTCACGCATTTTGCCATATATATTTGACATTTATTATTACTATTACTTTTACCAAAGATAAGTATGTGAACTCTATTGAATATTGATGTATGTTTAAGACTTATTTGTTTTATTTATATTCATCAATATTTTTAACGGTAAATTATACAAAAATACAATAAATTTTATCTTAATTATTATTGTATACAATAAATTTTTTATTTTAAAAAATAATATAATTAATTTTTATAATTCTCACCTTGTATGCAAGTTGGTGTATACAATGAAAATTATTACAAAACCATTGTATACAATGGTAACTAAAAATCATACACAGAAAAAAGTTGTTTACATAAAATGAAAGAATTATGAAAGTGGATTGTATTGTTTTTAAAAACAAAAGATTGGTTGTATATAAATATATAATAGTAGGGTTTACTTCTCCTAAATGTATTAAACTATACCCCAAATATTAATGTGTGTATCCAACTTCCAAAAATGTTATTGTGCGTATTAAACTTTTAATTTGTTGTTATTGTATGTATTTTGATTACATAAAAAAACAAAAAGAGTATAACTTTAGTACATACAGTAGGAAGTTTAATACACACAATAAAACACTTTGAAAGTTTGATACACACAATAACATTTTTAAAAGGTGAAGACACACATTAACATTTGGGGTATAGTTTAATACATCTTGAAGAAGTAAACCCTAGTAACTAATACAAAGTTCATTATATTTTTATACGAACTACCCGTAAAATATCATCATTTGTATATATTCTTTATTAGTCATATCATCAAAGTTTAAATTCAGTTTTGGTTTAACCATCAAAGTTTATTATTAAACGATTTTATCATAAAATTTTAAATTTGTTTTGATTTAAACCACCAATTTTTTAAATGGTTTAAACCTTACAGTTTTCTTAAAAAACTGATTAATCCTATATGTTTTGTATGTTTTTTATTTTACCCACTTTACTTTATTATCAATGTCTGTTTTTTTAGAAACTTAACAAAACTTAAATAGTTAAACCATTTTCTAACAAAAATTTAAGGATTAAATCATTTAAATAAAAACTTTAAGATTTAAATAAAAAATAAGATGTAACTTTGAAGATTAAATCATAAGAAACTCAAACTTTATGATAAAACCGTTTGAAAAAAACTTTGATGTTTAAACTATTATTAACCCAAAAAAAAATAATAGTCCAGATTTTGTTATGTTCTTATTAATTCATATAGCATCCATCATTATAATTTCAACTTTTACAAAAAAAAATTAATATTTATTAAAAAAATAACAAAAATCTTTGACTCAAACACGCTATCCTTTAATTATTAAAAAGCTACAATTTGACATTAATTTAATTCATTCTAGAGACCCAAATAATACATATAGATGAAACAATAAATTTGTTGCATACAAATATTTTTAAAAAAAGAGAACACACTTTTAAATATTTTTTTTGCCATGTAAGTGAAACATGGGTGGAAATATATAAATAAACAATAAAAGTTATAAAACATATCTAGTAGGTGTGTGTACTATTGTACTTGTGTACATACATAAAAAGTCAATATTTGGTGTGGAAAATATCAAGGTTATTACAATAAACAAACTAGGTGATAATGTTGACATGATCAACACTAACTAATTATTTTGAAAAGCAATAAAGATTTTATTATAAGCAAGTGATCTAAGATGGGGCACACACTATATCCAAACATGTTTGAACCATAAAAAAAATGGATCACTCTAATTACACAAGATTATAAGTAGTATTAGGATTTTCTAAAAGCATTTGATATATAACACTAGATAAGAAGCATAAACAAATTTGTTTCTATCTTCTCATAAGCACCGGATAAGAATCAAATAAACTCGATGTGTGAATTTGACTTTATTGACGAACAAGACATATATTATGTGATCAAGGTAGACAATTTGACTCTAGATTCCACACTTGTTTACTTTCTCCGATTCGAGTTAACATATAATTTTTTCATGTTGGAAGCTTACCTAAGAAAGCCCTCCAAGAGCATAGATCCTTTTCCTAAGAAACCACGAGTTCCACACAAGACTTGAGTGTGGCGATTTAGCCGATGAAAGTTTGTCTTGTATACTATATAGGAATCAGTTCCAGTAGTCTTTTTTAAGTAAAATTTATTAATAAAATATCAAATGTTGAGACTCTAAAATACTAACTTGAAATTAGCTCCGGTAGTCTTTATTATATGCACACACAAAAAAAAACAGAAAAATGGTTCAAGGTTAGTAAACTTACCTAACACCCCCCTCTAGGGATGTAAACGAGCCGAGCAGAGCCGATCCAGACACTTATCGAGCCGGGCTCGTTTAAGACTTTTTAAGCTCGAGCTCGAGCTCGGCTCGTTTAGAGCTTATGATACATGTCGAGCTCGAGCTCGGCTCGTTTAATATTTATGAAGCTCGGGCTCGGCTCGTTTAAACTAGACTCGTTAGGCTCTGGTATTATTTTGATACTTTTATTAAAATGATATATATAATTATTATAAATTAAAAAATATAAAATATAAATTATATTGTATATGGAGCTCGTTTAAGCTCGCGAACCCACTCTTTGGAGCTCGAGCTCGGCTCGTTTATTAAATGAGCTTTAACCTAGGCTCGAGCTCGTTAAAGCTCGACTCGTTTCAAGCTTTTAACGATCCGAGCTCGAATAGCTCGCGAGTAGCTCGGCTTATTTACATCCCTACCCCCTCCCCTCCAAAGAGGATATCTCTAGTCCTAAATTCTCACTCACAACCTGTTTTATTTCTCACCCAAAAAACAAGCCTTGTTTGTATATAAAACATATAAGTGAGGAAAAAGGCCCCTTATTGCATCCCATTTTCCCGCAAGACATCCACCCAAGTTAAATCCTCAACATAACAAGTCAATATAGGGGTATGTGCATTGAAATGTAAGTAATATGTAATGAACCACCTCCCAAATTGTCCCCTACCACTAAAATCCTTCACATGCACAGAGGAGAAGAAGTATGGAGGTGGTGATTGTGGCCGATGGTGGTTGTCTCCAGAATATCACGCACATATAGACATGCCCCCGAATCCGTTGTCATCGACAATGAGGTTTTCGCCGGTTGAAGATGGAGGAGAGGTGAGAGAGAGGACCAGGTGGCGGTGATGGTTCTCTAGCGATGGTGGTGATGGTTCTCTAGCGATGGAGGTAGTGAGAGAATGGTGGTGATGTTATGGTAGAAACTGAGAGAGATTCTTAGGTGAAAAGGGGTGTTAGGTTTAATAATAATAATAATAATAATAATAATAATAATAATAATAATAATATGGTAATAAAAAAATAAAGTTAATGAAAAATCAAATGTGACCTACTTGACTTGTGATTGCACGTCACTTTATACAAAATTGTTCCATGTGAGGATGTTGTCATATTAATCTAAAAATGTGCGATTTTGTTTTATATCTAAAGAAACATTAGTTCATTAAATGCAATATTAAAATCAACATAGTTATTTATATTTCGTGCACATAACCGTTCATCTAAATGTAATCAGTTAAGCGGCCTAACAAAACCTTAAGGGATATATGCTGATGCAACCTTATTTTATTAAAAGAAAGGTAATATAATATTCAAAATTATAGTATAATAAAATTCTCTCTCCGATACAAAATCAATTTTGTACCATAAAGAATAATCCGTTACCATTTTAGCATGTAACGAGTTATCACCCCTTTATTTTGCACCTTAGAGCGTCTACAATAATCGTGAGCTCGTGAAAAGGGGAGATAGGCTAGTTATATTATTGTGTCCGACTCCTGAAGATGGTGTGATAGGTTGGCTCATGACCCTGACGACGAGTATTACAAACATTTTTTATTTTTTTTCTTCTTTGTAATTTAGTGGAGTCTATTAATAGTAGTGATGCGTGTTATTACTATGGGGTATTAATAATATCAACGATATATATTATTGCGGATACGTACAGAGATTGGTGATTTAATTTTGATTTATGAAATAAGATGTTTAAAAAAAATTCTACAAGGTTTGTGAAGATGGTTGTCAGATGACATATCATTATTACTTATTAAAAAACGAATGATTTATATCAAAAAAATAACAATCAACCTCCCAATACCGCTTATCGTTATCCCTCCCCTTCTATATTCATCTTAGAAAAAAAATATATTCTCTTAAATTATCCTTCTACGCATTACACGATGACACATAAATCTACTCGTTCTCTCTAATTATATACTCCCTTGATTTTAGTGTGTGTCTTGATCCAATGAGTCAACAAAAGGTTATTTACACCAAGCAAACCTAGGCCCATGATCCTAAGGATCCAAATCGACACTTCCTCAAGGATTGGCCTGTAAACAATGACACATGTCTTAGATGTCCAAGCAAAGGGCCGGAATTAAACCCGAGACCATTTCAGCAAAGTCTCCCTTATCAAACCCACCAAGCATTTGCGGTGAGGGAATATACCACCCAAAGTGTTTACCTAGGGAATGATTGAACTCATGGCCTCTAAGAGGAAAACGAACCGCCTTACCACTAAGCCATCTAACTTTGTTGGTAGTCGTCTTGATCCAATAAAAGGAGAATAGATATAAATAATTAGTAAGAGGAAATAGAACATATCTTCATTTTCAATATCACTCTCCAGTCCCCCCCCCCCTCCCTCCTTCCCTCCATCTTTCTGTTGTCCCATCCCATACCCCCTCAAACCTACCACGAGCTCACTGCACCACTATCTCACCCTCGATCACTACCTCACACGATTGTCACCAATGAGTGTCCAACTCACTAGTTATCATTGTTTTTTTATTTTTTTCCGGATGTTTCAAGGTACCTGTTATTCTCATTTCTATGTGTACATGTATGTGTGTGTTTTGTGTGTGTGTATCCATATTTGAGATTAGGAGTATGTGTGTTAAGATTAGAGTACGTGTGTGTTAGAATCGATTACATACAATATTAAATCAGCATAGTTATTTACATCTACATACACAAAACCGTTAATCTAAATATAATTTAAATGTATTCAATTATGCAGGCTAATAGAACCTTAAAAGGTATATGTTGATACAACCTTATTTTATTTTTAAAAAGGTAACAAAAAGTTTGTAGTATAATAAAATATATCTCTCCACATTGATGAATACAAAATCAATTTTGTAACATCAAGAATAATCCGTTACCATTTTAGCATGTAATGAGTTAAAATTCGACGTTACTGGTATATCACCCCTTTATTTTGCACCTTAGAGTGCCTACAATAATCATGAGCTCGTGAAAGGAGGAGACAAGCTTGTGAAGCGGGTTATATTATTGTGTCCGCCTCGCATGATGTGATAGGTTGGCTCGTGACCCTAACGACGAGTATTACAAACATTTTTCTTTTTTTCTTCTATGTAAGTTAGTGGAGTCTATTAATAGTAGTGATGCATGTTATTACCATATGATAATAATAATAATATCAACGATACATATTATTGCGGATACAAAGTTGGGTGATTTAATTTTGATTTATGAAATAAGATATTCAAAAAAAACTTCTACAAGGTTTGTGAAGATAATTTGTCATATTACTTGTTATTACTTCTAAATAAAAACAGTTTGATTTATATAAAAAATAATAATCAACCTTCCAACCGCTTATCACTCTCCCTTCTCTTCTCTATAAATTTATAACTTAGGGTTGTTTATTAAAACAAATGATTAAACACTAAATGATTTTATGATCTGTATAATTCAAAGACTTTGTTAAAAAATGCTTCTGAATATAACATATTTTGATAAAGTTTCTGAATGAATAATTTGAACGGTGCAAATACCTTGTTACTTTAATAGTGATTTATTATATTATAAGATATTACTGATTAATAATGCAATGTGTAAAAGAAGAGGAATTAGAGTAAAATACTTGACGCTTAATGATTCAGAATATAGTTTAAGGTTGAATGATTCATCAATTTTCTTTTGTTTCATTCGGCACAATCTTCATTCAAGTTGACAATCAAATACGTTGAATGATTAAGCATTCAGTATTGAATGGTTCCATTAAGTACTAAACAAACAACCCCTTAAATTATCTTTCTACATACCCATTACATGATGACACATAAATCAACTAGTCCTCCTAATTATTTCCTTCCTTGATTTTAACGTGTGTCTTCATCCAATGAGATAGCAAAAGGTTGTTTACGCCGGGCCAACCCTACGTCCGGGATCCTAAGGATCCGAACCGACCCTTCTTCAAGGATCGGCCCGTATGAAATGATCCCTTTTCTTAGCTGTCTGAGCAAAGGGTCATAATTAAACCCTAGAACATTTCATCAAAGTCTCTCTTTATCGGACCCACCAAGCATTTGTAGTGGGGAAATATACCACTCTCAAGGTGTTTACCTCGAGATGGATTAAACTTATAACCTCTAGGAGGACAATGGACCGCCTTATCACTAGGTCACCTTGTTGATAGTTGTTTTGATCCAATGAGTAGAAGAATGGATATGAGCAACTCTTTCTACCTTCACATCACATAACCCCCTCTAACCCACCACGACCTCACCGCACCATTATCTCACCCTTGATCACCACCTCACACGATTGTCACCACCGAGTGTCCGACTCACTAGTTATCATTTTTTTTTATTTTTTTACAAGATGTGTATGTTTGCTTGTATGTTTCAAGGTATGTGTTATTCTTATTTATATGTGTACGTGTATGTGTGTGTTTTTTGTGCGTGTGTGGATCCATATTTGAGATTAGGGGTGTGTGTAGGTGTGTTAAGATTAGAGTGTGTGTTAGAATCAATTATTTCAGGTTTAAGATTGGCGATTGTTTGTGTGTATGAGTGTGTTCCGGATGTGTTATTTTAAATATAATATAATATAATATTTTTAATAAAGTGTTATTTTTATAAAATAGTTTTATAAACATTCCTAACATATTAATTATTATTTAAATAAATAATGTCAAATATATCAATCCAATTCAAAACAACCGCTTAAACCTCTACTATAGAGTATAGATTAGGTTAAATATTGGTATGATATACGGGTTGGTTTGAAAAATGATAAAATATTAAACGTTAAGAAAAATTATTAAATTATTATAAAATGTTAAACAAATGAGAATTTTAAAAACAATGATATTTTAAAAAATAACTAAAAATTTGGTTAAATATGGTATTTTAAAATATTATAAAGTGTAAATATTATATTTGTAAATTGTGGTAGACAAATATGATGTTTTAAAGTTTAAAAAGAGCATATATGAATTTTTCTTCCAAATTTTTTATTTAAATTAAAGTCAAAATTGAATCTAATTTTGATAAAAAGGGCAAAATTGGATTTCGATTTTAACTAAAATGGATGGTCAAGATTATACAATTATAATTGTTCTGTAAAATAAAAGGCTATGATCATATAATAAATTTAATCCAAATAAATGTTTTATTTATATTAGAAGATAAAAGACTAATATGAATAAAATTTATTAGACAATCATAGCTGTTAATTTAGATAAAAAATTAATTATCAAATGCAAACCATTGAATCATTTATTTTGACAAAAATTAAAATCCAATTTTAACCTTTTTAGTTAAAATTAAATTCTATTTTAATCAAAATTATTAAAGAAAATTTCACATATGTCGTTTTTAAAAGTTAAAATATCGTATTTATCCATCTCAATTTACAAATATCATATTTACATTATAACATTTCAAAATATTATATTTAACAAAATTCTTAGTTTTATCATTTTATAATCATTTTAAATTCTTTTTTATTATAATTAGTAAAAACTTAACCTTGTTAACCCTTGTAACAATAATGATGACTTGTACAAAAAATACAACCGCGTCTTTTTTGTATCATGATATCATGTTTATGTCTTTACCTCTGTATTCCCCTTCATGTCAAAGTCTAAGTCGTCATATTTTTAATTCTCATTTCTTTGATGTTTTATAATTATTTTAATATCTTTTTATTTTTTATAATATTTATTATTTTTTAAACCATCTCACACAAATATTTAATTTAATATATCATTATAAGTTACTCTATTTTGATCTAAATCCAAAATTATGTATTAGACCATATGTTTTGCCACCTCGCTCTATTAATATCTCAACTTCATCTTCAAAAGTTGTTTTAAACAAACTACAAAGTACAAAGAGGTCATCTTAATATTCTCTCATCTTTTAACCTCTAAAGCACATCAATTAAAAAATAAAAAATAATATATCATCCTACTTTTTGTTCATACTTCATTCTTTTACCTATTCAATGTTTGATATGTGTAAGACACAAATTCTCTTTTTTCATATCATTCATTGATTTTGATACTTGTCTTGATCAAGTAAGGATAATAAGTAAAAGAATATATATTATTTCTCGTAAAAGAACTTTGATAATTTTTTACCCAAATAAAATGTAAAAGTGGGAAGACTTGTACGTGGTAGAGAATGGATACCCCTAAAATAAGGGAGATGATTTTTACACTATAAAAGTGATTATACGTAATAACTTTATGCATTATCAACTTGTATCATGTGCATTAACCATCTGTATCTTATTATGTACGGTTAAAAACTATTGTATACTAATCAACTTTCCTAAAACAAATCTATAAAAGCAAATGCATTCATTGAAGATCACGAGGCCCATGCTATTGGCATTAAATTATATAATAATACATATTTAGATACTTAAATTAAATACCGCAGTAGAGCGGAATTTATTAAATGAAACCCCGTATACAACTGACTCTTGAATATGCATGGTTTCATATAATTGAATTCAATTGTGAAGTTTGATTTTTTAATTTGTGTTTTTTTTTTAATTTTTGCGAAGAAAAACGATATATCCTTATATTATTTCTTCCTATTTAATCCTCCTACTCGACATAAGATAAATGTGTAAACCACTAATTCTCTTTCCTCCTTCATTGATTTTGACACTTGTGCTGATCTTGTGAGTAGAAAGAAATAGTAGGAGAATATATCACATCTCTTTGAAGAGTGATAACCACAGCCCTATAAGAATAAAAAAATGGAAATCTTAGGTTTTAAAAATGGCAATCATAACTCATGTTTTTTAATCAACTTTTCATAAATTTTATATTTACGTTTTAGAATAATGTTCAATATACTCCATAATTAATCCATAGTTCTAAGGGACTAATTTTACCTTTTAGATCAATGACATCAATGGTCCAGATTGCATTTTAAAATTTTGGACGGAGTGACATTTTCGTATTTCACATGTGATGCTTTCACAAATCATATTTGATTGTATACTAAATTACCTGTGATTGAATATTAAAATTTAGGACTATGTTTTTTATATGGACTATATTGAACACAACTCTTACGTTTTAATTATGTTTTAACTTTCTATACATGAAAAAAAGTTTACATGTTTTAAAAACTAAAACATATTTTTTTTTAAATTTATCGATAGCCTTAATAGTTGTGGTTATCGTTCTCCGTTTATTTATTTTTATCTTCAAAACTTTGCTAACTTTTTTTATGGAGTATAGTTCAAGGTTGTCTACCATCACTTAACAAATGTAACCATAAACATAGTGTACTTAAGTGTCATTCATACAACCATTAATTATACATAATCAATCTTTATAAAACATGTGTATAAAAACATTTTTTGACATGTGCCAACATTTTACAAAAATTCATAAAACGTACATGTGCTTTTGGTTGAAAATTATGTAACACCCTGATTTTTTTTCATAACTAATAAAAGATGTCTAACGCGTAAGGATTTTAATTACATAATCAAAGTTATATGTACATCAAAATTATTTTTCAGAAGTGCTAACAGTTTATTAAAACATCTTCCTATGAGTTTCACAAAAAGGGCTCTACGGAAGCATTGACGGTTAGCTTAGCTCAGACTTTTTCTTTTCTCTTTCCCGAAACATCGAGGCTACCTAAAAGGTTAAACAATAAACACACAAGCTACAGAGCTTAGTTAGCACATATGCTAGCTCACAAACCATATATGCACAAATGTATACTACACAACAACGTTTGCCGCATAGGCCACAAAGTTGCCACCCATGCTCTTAACAGATAGTGTCACCCATGTTTTAGGCCGTGTTCTTGACCGTGTACAGTATGAGATGTGGGACATAAATTTATAGGAGATGATCTGTACACAACAAATTTTTACCATACACAACAATTAGTTGTTGTTTAGAATATTATACCCTTAAATATGTGGATGTAAATAAAGTATAGTGGGATACTAGGGGTATAAAAGTCACAATAGTTGTGTATGATAAAATCTTGTTGTGTACAAATCAATTCCCTAAATTTATACGTTGCTATGTTATGTTTTAAAATTAGCCACAAACTTTAAATTTAGGCGACAAGATCTAGAATATGTCAAATGTAGTCCCTCAACTAGTAATTACAAAGTTAAATTATTTTAATCAAATAAAATTAATTAATTATTAATAATAATAATAATAATAACAACAACAATAATAATAACAAAATAATGAATATCAACATTTAAATAAATAATTTATAAAATAACTTTACTCACTTTAAGGTGTTACAAATTCAACCTTGTTTGATGTTAAAAAATGTTGATCGCCTATCAATAATAAGTAGTTTCATATTTAATAATTGTTAAACTATTAATTCTTTTGAAAACTACATCTATAATTTTGGTTGTAACATTACTATGCATAACCCGTTAGAGCTTGTTGAACTCTACAAACTTGAATCATGTAATCGGTTTGTGATTGATACTTACTTTTTTGTTAGTCCTATCAATCACTACAAGAAAAAACCCCTTTTGCGGCGAAATTTTTTGCAGCGACATGGGTCGCGGCTAAGGACCCTGTGAATTGAACAATGTTAGCCATTTTTTTGTCGCAAATGTTAAACTTTTCGCCGCAAATAAGTTTTTGGCACGAGTTTTTTACGACGAACTATTTGAAACGACATGTCGCCTCTAAAGACTTTTTGCGGCGACAATTTGTCGCATTAAAAAGTCATTTTTTTGTAGTAAATCACCTTATTTTCCGTAGGTTGTGACAGTAATAATCATCCGGTGGTTACATTTTTAGGTTAAAAAAAGGACATGCGATAATAGTATGGTGGTTTGGTTAGGCTGCTCGATGTGGTAAGGAGATAGCCCCTCGCTCTATCAAGTTTTGGTGAGTGAGGCAAGTAGTGACCATCACGCCTAGTAACTTTAATTGATGAGTTGTGAGGTAGAAATATCTCAGAATTTGATACGGTAAGGTTTGACTACACTATGTGTTGCTTGATGAGCTCTTTGATGAGAATATAATGCTAAATTACAGTGTATTGAGATATTTAATTACGTGATCATACTAGACATTTTAAGGCTAAAAGAATATTAACCACTTCTATAACTAATAGTTGTGTTTAAATAGTGAGTAAAATATCGATATTATAAGTAATATATAAAAATATGATCTTATAATGAATAAAAAATATGCAAGCATGATGACTTCTAACCTCATCAAATTTTATTCTTTAATTGAAAAGAATGATTTAGTACAAATTTTATAAATTATCCCGATTTCACAGATGTCTCTCATGTATAAACAATTTAAAGCGTGTAAACATATAGTATAACACATAAACAACAAAAAGTTAGAGAAAATGAATCTCATATGTTCATATCTAGTTGTTTACATCGTGTTTCATAGCTGGTAGTCTTTTGTTTTGAAAGAAAAGGCTACGAGTTATGTTTGGATGAAAAAATCGAAAGCTTTTTTCAAACAAAAAACTCTAAAATAGCTAAGCTTTTTGAAGTAGATTTTAAAATTAACTGAAAACTTTTTATATGGGGTAATTGCCGAGAAAGGTAATCTAAATATCAAAATTTGCCAATAAAGGTAACGTCCAATTTTTTTGACCAAGAAAGGATTATAAATTTCAACTTGTAACAAAAAAGGGTATAATGCGCGAAATTTATACATTTTTTTGTTACAAATTGAAATTTATAATCTTTTTTTTGTTAGGTCTAAGAGGTCATTATACATTTTTTGTTACAAATTGAAATTTATAATTCTTTCTCAGCAAAAAAAAGTTAGACGTTACTTTATTAACAATTTTCGATATTTAGGTTACCTTTCTCGATAATTTTCCATTTTATATATCAAATTACTAAAAACCCTTTTTACTTGTTGTATAATTCCTCTTATTCAGCTCCATTTACCAGTTAATTTGTCAACACATATATAACTAAAATATACAACTTTCAGCTATAAGCTATCAGCTACCAGCTTTCCGCAAAACCTATAATATTAACTAAGACAAAAGTTCAAACGAGGACTGTTTTTCGTACGAGAACCACGAGAACCAATCTTAGCTGTCCAATTCGCCCTCCTTCAATTGGATTGCCCACCCATGAATTCCTTACATGCACCATGCCACACTCAATTCTCCCACGCTCTTCATCCATGAATTCCATTATCCAAAATAAACAGTTAAAATTAGTTCTCGTAATTTTCATACAAAAAATAGTTCCGAAAGTTCTCGTTTGAACGTCTGTTAACTAATTACGACGCTCACATACATCACTGTTACTTGCAGCCGAGCCGAGCCAGCAGCATCGTGCCAACGTGTGTTCTCTAGCACGCCCGTAACATATATGGACCTGATCATTTAGATTTTGTGTTCATCGGAGGAAAATCGGCAGCCACAAAAATCCCATGGAAGCTGATGACCACAGGCGGTGATCGGACAAAATAACAATACAAACAAATATCTTTCGAATCCTCCAGAACCTAATTACCTAACTATATACGTGATTTTGATTTCAGACGACTGTAGCTAGCCTAGCAATCGTACGTGATACGCTATTCAATGGCGATTCTTCAGGTGATTATATCATTTTACTTCTATCAATTAACGACTTGAGTTTCAGTATTAGATGGATTGATTGTTGATTTGGCTTTTGTTCTTCGTTGCAGGCATGGTTCATGGATGATATTCACGAGCATCCACAACTTCCTCATCACCGTAATCCGTGTGAATTTGTTTCCCCTGACTATTTGGCAGGTAGGTTTAAATTGACATATATTGATGATTTTCGACTTTAATAGTTTCGACTGTTGGTTAGGCAAGTAGTTAGAAATTAATCTGGACTGTCATCCTGCGAATTTTAAGTTCAATTCGCTTGGAATTTGTGTAGAGCTTGGTGTTTTGCACTGGAAGCTGAATCCAGAAAAGTATGAGGAGGATGAGGAATTGGAGGAGATTAGGGCTACCAGAGGCTACAATTACATGGTATAATTCTTACACTTTTAATCTCTCCTTAAACCACAAGCATGTCTTAGGCTTTGCTATGTTACTTTACAATTGTACATTAAACTTATTACACTACACCAGGAAATCAATAAACTTGCAATTCATAAAATTGTAGGGGAGCTGGGGAGTCTCCTCTGAAATAATTTTTTCTTTAATTAATTTGGTTATTTGTACAAGACTTGTGTATATATAAGCATATATAAATGCATCCCTTAATCCACGATCTTTTGGAGTATTCAAATCCCTGTATATATGTATCATGCAACTGTATCATCATCACAAACTCTTATCCTTTCAACAAGATTAGAGCAATCCAAAATTAACAGAAGTTGATGTTTGCTCTCCAGTTTCAGCTTTTCTCTTTCATATACAAGACTTATTATAATCTTAAACCCCCTCCCCTTTTTTCCCAATCTTGTTATCTTAAAATTTCCGTTTCTCAACTTCTTGTAGAGGTAGGACATAACCAAACCACTATGTTCATGGAGGCTGAACGTAGGGATATCTGACATCTTTTCTGGAATTTGGATTTACAAAAACTCTATTTTCCTGCTTGTTTTGTCATTGAACGACTTGGTAGTTCCATCTTATTGTGATCGACTGCGATTGATTCAGATTTGACATACACATGTAGCAAGTTTGGTGTGTTAAAAAGATACACATGTAGCAAGCAATCATATTTTGGACACTATTGTAAGTTTGTAGGGTTCCAACTCAAAACCAGGTGGTTATAAGTGGAGTGACACAGGACACTTACACATTACAAAGTCATACGTGTCCAATGTGGAACAATACTCTACAACTTCATCATGTTTAATTCAAGTCTTCTGGGATTAAACGTGTACAAAAATTAACATATGAAAAGTCCACACACCGAAATTTTAGGTGTTAAAAGTATGAAAATTTGTACTCGCGGTCCCCAAAATTCCTTTTATTAACTAGAAGGGAGTCAAAGACCTTTCTACGCTTGATCAAATTGAAAAGCAACAAAAGGATAATTCAGTTTCTAAAAGGGTAAGATGTCAAAATGGTCAAACAGGTTAAAAGCTGCCCAAAATGTATTTATGATTCATAAAACCTCTAAATTGTGTTTATGCTAAAATTATATTCTTATTGCAAATTCAGTTTTTGTAATCAAATTAGCAGTTTAGCACTTCATATAAATATTTTTTTTAAATTGAACAAAAAGTGTTTCGGGCCAACCTAACACGACCTATTTTGTTCTCTACCAAAAATCCAATGAGGATGCCTATTATTAATCGAGGCGGTTGGATATGTTTTAGAATATACGAGTACTTATTTTGCTTTGGTAACTCAATCTTGTAGGATCTGCTGGATTTATGTCCTGAGAAATTGGAGGATTATGAGCAGAAACTAAAGAACTTCTATACAGAGCACATTCATGCTGACGAAGAGATACGTTACTGCCTGGAAGGGAGTGGGTATTTTGATATTCGCGATAAATATGACCAGTGGATTCGCATTTGGATCAAGGCTGGTGATCTCATTATCCTGCCAGCTGGAATATACCACCGCTTCACCCTTGACACCTCCAACTATATCAAGGTAAAAAGACTTGAGGTGGCAAAATGGATGGGTCAGATGACTAGTCAAAGTGGGTACGAGTCACTATGGGTTGAAACATGTCAGGTTTTGTTAAGTTGACCTAAAACACTTCGTGTCAACCTTTTAACTTCTTTTATAGATAATTTGTATGTAAAATATGATCACAAAAATTATATAATTTCACCAGCAATCCTTTTTTAATAAAATGATCTATGAGCTTTATATGCTTTAAAAATGTACTTTGCACAACTTTCTACAAGTTCGACCCATTTGATATTTTTCCTTTTAGCTTTGTTTTTTATTCCCACACGGCTCGTTAGAGATAAAACTTGACCAGAGTTGACTCATCTGTAAGTAAACTAGATTTTTGTTAACCTGTGTGTTGCTGCGGGGTCTAACTATTTGTTATGATTATATCTTGAAACTTACATTTATGTAATTGTTGCATGTTGATATCTATTAACTATTTGTGACAGAGTTTAAAAGATTTCTTTAGTATTCTTAATATGTTTCCATGAAAATCTTGTACAATCAAAACTTTTATTAACAATCTTAACAATAACCTTATTTAAGATACAAAATGTAAGATAAAAATTATAGGAGACAACCACTTCATCTGCATTTCATTCTTAATTAAAAATATTATAAACTAAAGATTTAAAGCCTTACCACTATATCAATGGAATTCCAGAACCTAAATCACTCCGTTGAGAACTACGTGACTCTCTATTATTGAATTCACACGACATGACGTTATCTGTTTGGGGAACCTCCCGTGCCAAAGTCTATCTACCTGTCATCTCCTCTATCTATTTAGCATATTATGCATTTATAGTTAACAGTAACTGCTACCTCTGTTTAAACATATCAAAGTTCTGCTAAAAATTTATTACCCGTCTGAACTTGACAATTAAAGTCAAACAAACTACTTTCCAACTTCAAGAACTTAAGAGGAGTGTTTTAGAATTTCAAGAGAACACTGATTATTTAACTTGTTTAAGTAACCAGTAAGTAGGAAAGTTAGTGTAACCTATTTGAACTTAAAAAGTCAAAACTGTATCTTGACAAAATGTTAGACCTTGTTGACCAGAGTTGTTTACTGGTTTATTATGCAGTTGATGAGGCTATTTGTTGGAGAGCCAGTATGGACTGCTTTCAATAGGCCACAAGAGGAGCATCCAGCCAGGAGAATGTACACGATTAACTTCGGTAAAAACATTGGGACGCCTGTCAAAGCTCACTGAACACTAATAGTTGATATAGCTGCAACGGCTCTATGCCCGTATACATGTATTTGGAGGTCAAGAATCTTGATCCTGAGATAATGTTATGCTATTTATAGTTCTAATATCCTATAAAAGGTCCCCATATATATATGTATGTGTGTGTTCGTGTAATCTTCTTTCCCCGCCGTAGGTCTTATCTTGATCATTGCAGGGAATCGTAAATTCGTAATTATTGATAACCACAAGTAAATAACTGCTACTGCAGATCTAGATTATGTCGGTGTTCTTAAATCTTAAAAGTAATTTATAGAACAAACTCGCGTGTTTCATATGAATAGCCGCCATCTTTCATATTTTCACTTGTGAAATTGATTCATCCAAGTAAAATATATGTTACACTAACTTGTAACATTGCTTCAATGGTGTTATACCATCCGTGGATGAATCAATTTCATATGTGAAAATATCATCTCATATATATGAACTTTGGCTTTCAAGCCTTCATGTCACCTAACATACATGATACACTCATACACCCAATCTTTACCTTTGCTCCAAGTGTTCAGCGTCGGTTTGATATATCGTTAAATATTAATGATTGGTACGTTAAAGTTCTTGGGTTTTACGAGCCACTTAGTTTATTAAAACTCGTAATTCTATCAAAATTAAAATAAAAACAACACAGATGATTTTTGAAACTTGTAGATGGTTACTTAGGCGATCTTTAGAATTCCTTGAATGTCTAGGTTGCTCAAACATGATCCACCAATGATGATGTTTGCGCAATCCTAATGCCAAGTCTAGATCATCAATCTTAAAGCATGAGGTATACCCTCAGCATACTCTCGGCATGCTGAGGTGGAGCTTAGGTACCAAAACAAACACCACCCCCCATGGGGCAGTATCGCTCATTTGTTTAGGGTCTTGGCATTTGATTACCGAAGAGAGAGGAGAGAGAGAAAAAGAGTAAAGAGTAGAGAGAAAAGATGGTTTTTTTTATTAAAAAAAATAACTACGCACGTGCAAAACGTGGGTAGTACTGATGTTTAAGTATGACTGAAGGGTGGGTTATGCTGATGTGGCTTGAAGCATCTACTTCTAGAGGAGTACACCCCATGCTCTTATGACCACCACACATTTAAGGATATGCATATTATGATGCCCTAAATAACCTCATTAAGTGGGTGTTTGTTTGAGCTTATTTAGGGCTTATTTTTCGAGCTTATTTTTTATAAGCTAGTTTTTTCTGGTTTATTTTCAGACTTTTGAGCTTATTATGAGTTAAAAGAAGAAAATAAGTCGGACTCATAAAAAATAAGCAAAAAAAATGAGCTTATGAAAAATAAGCTCCGAAAAAAAGCCCATCATAAGCTAAAACAAACACCCCCTAATTCCTTGTAAAATCTTACCAATCACTAAGAAAGACTTGAAATTGGTTGCATAATAATTGCCATCTAGAAACTAGTTAATCAAACAAGCAAACTAAGGCTCACAAGTCCCGATTTTTGACCTACTCCGTGGCCATCGACCTACGTGCTTAGCCGTCGATTTGGTGGTTCGATGATCAAAATAAAGACAAACGCGGTGTTGACCACTTGACCATCAAGCAAAATGGCAATGTGCAATAGGCTCAATGCCAAGTTCAACACATCTCTTGTCATTTTTTTATTTTACCTCTGTCATATTAAAACATAATTCAACATGAGTTGAAATTACCAATTCAAAAAAATATCAAGAAACAATTTCCTATAGAGAAATAAAAAAGATTCATAAATGACTTCACCTGGGCTCTAAGACCCAAGGAAGAAATAACAGTGTACAAGCTAACATGTTACAAACAGCTATTACTCATACAGCGAATAACTACTAATCAACTAGCTCGGATAAATATTAAGCAGTAAGAGACTTTATAGTTACGCACTAGTCGAATTTGAAAAATCATCGAGCATATGGTAAAGTTTCTCTGCTGTTGGTCGATCACTTGGATCGTCCTTAGTACACCGCCGATAAATATCAATTAAAAATCTCAATGTTTTTTGTTTTTCGTGTTCTGCGGTCTCGGATTGAGTAAGTTCGGTATCTTTATCTTCCACCGGACCCAAGGCCTCTAGTTCCTCTGTCAACAGTGGTCGTTTGCCCATCTGTTTACAAATTTCAGATAACCAAATCGGTTAATATCACATACTTTGGTAAAATCAGATCAAATGAGTAAGTTCAGCAACTTCGAAAGTATCTTGACCCAGAAAAACAGGTGACAACTCTGAGTCGTTTACTTGTAAACGGGTTGATGCGAGTTTTATTTTATCTCTAACAGATCAAATGGGTAAAATCAAAATGATTTAGCTTAAGAGAAAACTGGTCAACCAGGTCGAAAATAGCTCAAAATGTAATTTATAAGGTGTAAAACCAACTAAACGGCTTTATACAAAAGTTAGATTATTATTGCAATCATATATTCAGTTTGTAAAGAGAACGCATATTGTTACTGTATAAAAATCGCCCAACCCATGGGTCAACCTAGAAGTCGTAAATTTATAAACATAAAATGATATAAAAGTGAATTCAATCCAGGAGCAGAGGCTATAGATGAGCTTAAATCAAAGATTCCTATTGCAAGTGAGGGAATGAGGGAAAATATTCATAACTAAAATGGAGGGTTGTACATACCAAAAGAAGCTCATGAATTTCAGATTCCCGCAAACCCGCGTAAGGCACTTGCAAAGTTAATAACTCCAATAGTAGGCATCCAAAAGACCATAAATCCACTTCCTACAGTAAATAACAGCAACAAGTCGATTAGTCAAATGAGAAAAATTAAGTAGATACTTGAAACCACCGTCACACCAGCATAAAAGTACAGTCATACTAATTTATTAAAAAAAATTATATCAAAATGATGAAAAAAAGGAGAAAAAACTATACCAATCCATACGAACACTGATCATGAAGTGTCCGATAGACCTCAGGGGCCATCCAACGAGGTGTTCCAACACAGACATCAGGTGGTGGTATCCCAAAATGGCCAATACAGCAGGTATGCAAAGGAGAATATAGAGGAACTGCTCTATCAAAATCACAGAGCTTAACAACAGGCTTCTTATCAGAATTTTCGTCCACCTCGATCAACACATTTTCACTCTTCAAATCCCGATGAATTATATCTTTCGAATGTATCTCAGATAACGCCCAAGCAACATCTCTAGCAATTTGCAAGCACAACTCTACCGGAACATGCTTCTCACCAGATCTTGCAAGCTTTTCCACATAGTTCTGTTATTCAGAGGATCAAAAAAAATGTAAGATAAGAAATGAGGCGACTGGAGATGGCAAAACAGGCAGCTTCTCCAGAAACAATTTTTTTATTTGATATAAAAATACACATTTGGGCCCGCTAGAGATAAGATATAACCCAAAACTTATGACTAAGAACTTGTTAAGCAAGCTGCATTAGAAAATAAATGATGATCACCTTTAACGATCCTCCTTTTAAATGCTCCATAAAAATGGCCGACTGCAACAGGCGATGCTCTGATGTTCCATCTTGTGATGGTAACCACTTGGTAGATATACGATGGCCCAAAATTTTTACAATACACGGGTGCTTCAAAACACTTAACAGTCTCACCTCCCCTAAGCAGTTAAATTCAAAATTCCTAATTTCCTCTGCGGACCTCCCACTCACTTCCAAGGTACGGACCTGCGGATATATGAGCAGCAGGTGAATAAGAGATGACATACACACATATAGATATTATATATGTGTGTTTGTATTTCATTTACCAGTTTGCAATAAGCGTAATACAAAAAAGAATCTAGTTTGTACATTCATGCATGTATGAATCTAAAGTAAAGCTGGTAGACAGGCAGATCGAGAGCAGAATTTTGGTACTGATGTACAAGTACCCAGAACAACACTTCTCCAGTTTGTTCATTTTTTCTTAATAACTAATTTGTGTTTCAAATACGATTACAAAGGTTAATCTTATTTGAATAACTATATAATATTTTGATCTAAATGATTACGAGGTTTTACGAATTTTAAGACACTTCGGGGGACACTGGACCGTTTGAACCCTTTCCATTTGAGCTACTATTTTATTTTACATGTTTGGCACCCTGAAGATTGAAAAAAAAAATAACTTGAATCGACCAAAATGTGAATTAAAGGTGTAAGGTGCACCTCTAGTCTAAAGTGTCTATGATCTCCCATAACATGATTCTAATGCAGCAAATGTAAAAACTATAGGTCTCCCCCTATTAATAACAGTCAACAAAATCAAGCATTGAGGAGTATTACGAACAATTCATTGCAAACAACAGAAACAAACATGAAGAAGTATAGAAGGTATTAAGACCTTAGCAGCAGCTTCAACTGATCCAAGCTTACACTGGATAAGGGTTGAAGAACCTCCTTCCTCAAGTTCCTCACATGCAGAAAGGGAAGGAAAAGTACAATCCACAGGAGCACTTGCGTCACTATTTATCCGGCTGAGTGGAACGTACCTAGAAAAGAAGCATAAATATGCAACTGTAAACTGCCATGCACATCATGTAAAAAACTTTAGTTCTTAAGCATTTGTCCAGGAAGTTCTTAAGCAATTGACTCATTTGATGGTCGATATTTTATAATTTATAGCCAGCTTATATAGGTTTTATCTTTTATTTTCTTTTCTTTATTAAGGAGATTAAAACTTTAGTCTTAGATTATTCCAAGGTAATCAATATCCAAATACATGATTAATATTTCAGTTACAGGGTCCTCTCCGAAATGTGTCATTTACAAAAAAACAAAAGAATAGGCAGAAAATACAATAAGTTGATTCTTGCACAGCTTTCAAACCAGAGGTGACGGTTCTACCCATTTGTATGTCTATATGAACAGATCAGGTCAATTCACGTGATCACGCCGTATTTCGTTGATGAGTCAAATAAGGAAAGCAGGTAAAAAAGAATAGCTATGAAGAAAATGGTCAACTAGATCAAAGTTACCTAAACGGAATTCAGAATTTCAGATTTCAGATACGTATAACCTCCTAAATCATTTTATTTATCAAAAGTAAACTATTATTTGAATAAGTTAATTTTGTTATCATCTTAAATTAAGGGGGTGTTTACAATTGCTTAAAAGAAATGTCTAATCTGCTTATTGTTTTCTGAAACACGCAGTTTAGTAACTTCAAACTGCTAATTCAAACTAGTTTATTCACTCACAAGAGTCGGATGAGCAAGTTAGATGAGCAATCCCCAAACACCCTCAAAATAGCTTATTCTTGTGTCAGATGGAATATAAGCGGTTATACAGTTAACAAGCAAACCAAACACCCGATAGTTATTTATCAGATTCAAAAGAAATAGCATCTCAACTGAACCCAATGGCAGCCACTTTTGACCTGTACTTAAACTCCTCTGTTTTGACCTGTCATAACCCGCTCCTTTTGCCACCTCAAACTAATAAAGAATCTACTTTCTATTACACCAGAGTACCAGACTACTTTAGTAGTATAATTTGCTCTTCGCTTAGTATATTAGGTTGTATATCAACGTGTTGGCATACATCACTAGTAAATTGACACGGTACAAACAAAAGGATCAACAACAAGACGGGCAAATTTATAAGAGAACTCAACGTGTCTGAATGGAATTTTCAAATAACCTGGGAGGCAGCAGCTTCTTAATGATATCACTTTCTTTATATAAAATTATAAATAATTACCAAATAATGTTAGTGTGAAGAAAAAGAAAAAATAAAGATAAATAGCTACTAGGCGGAAAAAGGGACGGCATCAAGAATTTTAGAACACAGGGAGTACTCACGACTCTAATCGTGAAGGATTTTCTTTTTCTTTGTTTCTTTCGCATTTGATTCTAGTTCCAATCTGATTTCTATCAGTTTGATTCTCATCATAAATCTGGTGCTTTCTAGTAAGAGCATTCATCTTGGACATTCATACAATAAGTCGATAACATGTTTTTTAAATTTGCAACTTACCCAACATTAAACTAGAAAACCTGACTTTTCATCAAAAACATGCATTCTTTTATGTACACATGCAGTCTTATTATAGCTTAGGAGATACATACCTGTAGAAATATTCTGGGTCGGTTTCTTCCCTAATATCATGAGGACGGCATGCATCCACTATCATTCTAACCTCTGAATCACCCCTCTTAACAACAATCACATTCCACGCATGAGGTGCGAAATCCAAATACCCTCTCACAAGTTCACATGGTACTCGAGGCTTCACTCGATCACAAAGGTACTGATTAAATGCAAATTGATAAAAAAAATTAATTCATATTTAGAATCAAAGTATACGCAAGCACCCAAAGCAAAAAAAAACATCATAAGTCTAGTAAATTTTAGTCACCTACTCACCTTCATGAGCAATGCCCTATGTCTACAAACACCAAATTGTAGAGTCCCTATAGGGACAAGAATTGATTTTCTCCTTGATTTTACCAACTGTAAAGATTTTTCACATAGGCCGAGAAGAACAGCATCCTCAGCATTCTGTTTTGGTGATCTCATTATATTACTGCTGCTGTTCCCAGTTGAACAAGTGCAGACAAAAGGCTTTTTATAGTTTGATCCAGATACCACCTTTCGTGCCCTCTCAACAATTCCACTTCTGTCACTCCCTCCAAAGTGATCCGACACCAATAGAGCAAGCAACGATGCTGCGATATGTAACTTAACGTCTCCCCCGTCATTAGAGGAACCAGAAATTTGATTAAAAAAATGATACAATAAACCTTGAGCACAAAGTGTCAAAGCATCCAACTCTTCATCCCTTTCCCTGAATGATAAAATTTTGTATTGATGAAATATCAACATGAGTCTTGCAATAATAATTATTGTTATATATTTCATTTCAATGTCAAGATTAGGAATAAACTACCTGTCGATGACAATAACTTCACGTGAGCCGAGATGAAAGTTTTTCTCATAACTAGTGAGAGGCAAGAAAGGACGATCACGTCCTGCATCATAAAACCCATCTGGCAAATGATCTTCTATGCTACAGAATGACATTGTACTATATTTACAAGACATATCTAAACATCTGTCATCGATTGATCTCATCGACTTGCTAGGTTTGGGGTTATCAAGATTCTCTTCACAGTGTCTTTTTGATATTGTATTACCACAACAAGACAAGTGTTGGTCCTCTGCTTGATCAGCCTCTGAAAGTGAATCCAATGAATCGTTATTTTCGGTACAATCGTCTTTAACCTCCTCAACACGCTCATGTTGACGGCCAAGTGAATCAACCTGTTGACACCTGTCAGTATCTGAGGCAAGTTCTTTGCTATCGAAATCACCACCAGCATTGACTGATGAACCTTCTAGAAGGGATTCAGGTGTGACATCATTGTCAGCAGCATCACAAGAAGACCCGCAACTTTTGGTTGCATTTGGAGTGGGAGTTGAAACGCGAACAGAATCGTCACCTTTCCACTTCCTACTGCAATTTAAACGTTCTTGGCGAGCTCTCTGCTGCAAATCATAACGCCTTCTCCACACTTTTCTAGGTTTTCTTGCTGAGAAACATCTATTTGATGAGGAGGATCCATTTATATGAATTGATGACAACGATGTAGTTGTACTAATGGAATCATCATGAAGGTCGGTGACACTACTTTCAAATACATCCATCTCTACAGATGAACCAAGTAATTCACCATTTGTCATGTCTTCATCATTCCCCTCTAGATCACATTTTATCCACCCAGGTACTACTTGAGAAAAACTTGAAAGCCTATTGAACTAAAAAACAAGAAATAGTACAACAGCATCAGCCATGCCAGAATGACATTCAAATACTAATACATGTATAACACGTAAAATGTAATAGAAACAGATTATATCATCCTCAGGCACCAGCTGATGTATTAAACCATAAAAAAAGGAAAAAAAATGCTGGAATGGGTATGCATGTCTTTCATTCCTTAGTGATATTTCATTCCATTCCCACATCACATCCATACAACATACCAAACACATCAAAATGAGTTCCTATACTGTTGAAACAACAAGAAGCAGCTTAAACCAGCTTCGTATGAATTCAATGGTGAGTTTTCATAATGAACATCAGTATTTACGCAATTTGGAGAACTATAGAACAATGCTGAGCATGTAATTCATAGAAGTACACTAGAGTAAAATATTTATTGCGACTATAAAGGAATAATATATTTCCTCTGTTAAGATTGAATCACATAAAGCATTTACTAGTGGTCAGAAACAGTTATACATAATTACAAATTGTTAATGTACTTTAGGAGCAATATAATCCTATACATAGAAGCATATAGCAATGCTCATAGGTTTCAATCATTCATAAAGTATCCTCTACTCTTCTAGTAACAAGATGAAATTGACATGGAAAGGAATTAGACTGATTATATATACCTGAAGATTTAGTCTCTGGAGGTTATACATCGTGTCCAGTTCAAGAGACCCCAAGGATGTCAATCTGTTGTTTGAAAGGTCCAAGTGTTCCAATCTTTGTAGAGAAGACAAGGTCGAAGGTATTTGGACCAACTTATTGTTTGCAACTTTCAATGTTATTAGGGCACTCAAACTAGTAATTTCTGCCGGTAAATTTTTCATTTTATTGTGTGAGAGATCTAGGTACTCCAAACAACTAAGACAGCCAATTTCTGGAGGCAGATATCTGCGAAATATTAAAAAGAACTTTCATCAGTTTCTTTGTGTTAAAACTTACAAAAGATGGTCATCATCATAAACAAGCAAGAAAAGCAACCGAGAATTTTCGAACTGCTTCGTGTGTCTGGAGCATCTTAAGAAAAGTAAACACGGGACAAAAGTGGAGATACTAGAGTAACATAAAGGAACAAATACTGTTAGAATATCAGTACAGGACTACAGGTTATAACATAATCGCCACCATCAAACCCAAGCAGAATATAGACATCAATTTAAGTTCTACCTCCATTCACTAAAGCCCTTACAATTCAAATCAGGATCAATGCTCAGAGACCCCAGAGAAAAAGGCTTTCTAGATAAAAATGTTCTAACCTTAAAAATCTAATTCCCTTCTTGTCACACACACGGAGCAAATATCAGATACAGTGAAAAGAAGGGGATAAAATCAATATAAAGCAAAGACCAACGTGATTAAGAAGTGGTTGGCAAAAAGCCTAGTTTCCGGGAATATGGTAATAGTTGAACGTTCAAAAATACAATTACACAACTAACATCCTGTGATGCATTATGCGCATTGCCATTCCAACAATAGATTATTAGAGAGATCAGTAGCTTGATTAAACTATTTCTAAATTAAAATGTGCTAACTTTTTTGACACCAAGCAAAATTTGTAACAAAAAATAGAGCAGGAAAAAAACTATGTTTACCTGATAGAGAAATGACAGACAGATAGCTTGGTCAAGCGTTCAAGCCCCATGATGTCGGCGAGTAAGGGAAATGCTGAAGGCCTGTGAGGCGCCTTGCTAAGCTCTAACTCCTTCAAAGCCTTCAATTTTTGAAGAGGTAATCCAGTCAAGCCTGGCAGAGATATCTTCACTTGCAATCTTTCGAGGTTAACCAAGTTCCCAAACTCCGAAGGAAACAAATTGACTTCGTTTCCAAAGAATTTAAGGGTTTTTAACTTACCCAACCCTCCAATGGATCGAGGAATCAAATTGAAAGTATTCTTGTATACATATAAACCCGCAATTGATGCATTATCATCATCACTAATCCTCTTCTCATCCAAAACCGGAAGATCCAAAGTCTTTCCAGAAGCATCTATTGCGGATTCAACATTTGAGTTGTCATCCAATTCTTCTTCGATGTTTTCGGCTGCCGTGGTGCTGCAACCGTGCTTATTAGTTGGAACAACAACTTCTTCGTCTGAATTCAATATCTGCATCGTGAGATTTTGCTAGGGTTTGGAATTTGAATTGAAGAAGCATGTGAAAGGTGAAAATTTATGAATTGGGATGACGCATTACGTTAGTCAATAACAATTATAGGCAAATTGGTAAGCTTTGGAGGCGAAGAACAGTAAGAAAGAAGGTTTGAGGGGATTCGGCAAGAACCCTAAAATCTACAGAAGACGAGGGTATATGTACTGGTAGAATGGGTATTTTAGTAATTTTCAACGATGGTAGGGATCCGTTTAGCGGTGGTTTGAATACCTCGATTTTTATTATTACAAGAGATATAAATTTCAAAATTAATGGATAAAATAAAGAAATAAAAATTAGTGAATTATATATATTATTTTGTGATGAGTAAAATAAAAAATAGAAAGATATATTATTTTTTATTATAATTATAAAATAATGTTTAATATAGTTCATGTTTAATTTATAGTCTTAAGAGATTAATTTTAGTCTTTAGAACAATGCCATCAATGGTTCGGATTGTATTTTAAAATTTTGGGCGGAGTAATATTTTCGTAATTCACATATGATGCTTTTACAAATCACATATAATTGTATACTGAATCACCTATTGATTGAATATTAAAATTATAGAACTATTTTTTACATTAACTTTATTGAACACAACTCTATAATTATATTATAAAAGTTTAGCCGTTTAGGTATTCAAATCATTCTTTAATTTTGTTTGGCGACAATGTTATTGAATTTTTTAATCTTTTGTTCTTAAACTAGTTTAAATGTCCATGTAAACACACGAGTAATTATGAAAGTTTATTTTATATTCATTTATTTAATTATATTGTATTGACAAGAAAAACACTATATAAGTATTTCTTAAAAACTAAAAGAATTTTATATTTAAATCACTTGACATAGAAAAATAAATAATAACAAATTTATGAATAACATAAAATTTAATTACAATAAGGTTTGTATTATAAGAAATGATTTATACACAACATTTTTTGTGATATACAACAAAAAATATATGTTTGGACCACAATACCCCTGAACATGTTGTTGAGAAAAATAGTTAGTAGGTTTACGGGAGTAAAAAAATCAATATTGTTGTATGTGACAGAAAAATATTATGTGTAAATCATCTCTCTTGTATTATATAATAACCATAGATAGATAACAATAAGGAACTTGAATAAATGTTGTGTATAAATCATCTCCTTTGTATTATATAATAGGGTTTAGTATCTAAAAGTGTATCGAAGTTGTCACTTTTTGCTATTGTATATATCCAACTTTTAAAACTACCATTAAGTATATCCAACTTTCTAAAACTAACATTAGTGTATCCGGTTACCTTTTCAGCAGGTAACCAGTAAAAAAAATTTATTTTTCATTTTTTTGTAATTCCATTTCAACAATTGATTGCCACATCAGGTTGTAACTTTTTAAAATTTAGAAAATAAAAAAAATAAAAATTGGATGAAGAATCTGGAATCAAACCAACAAACACACATGTTTGATGAACATGAATTGAACAACTTCATCATCTTAAAGATCTTCATTCTAAATATTCAAGAACTACCATAGCATGAACAAAATATTAAATCTGATTACATAAATCATAACCATTGATAAAAACTCATCGAAATCTAACTAGACAAATCTTAAATCTCAAATTCTTAAACAATCAGAACTCATCAAAAACACATCTGGGAACAAGAATCATCGATAAAGAACTCTAAAAGAACTTAAATTTGAGGACAGAAGATGAACTAAGATTTGCAGATCTAAAATTGAGAAAAACCTAACAAAACCCTAAACTAGATCTGAATCAAAAACCGAATTTGTTGGGAAAAATAGGCTTACAAATATATCCTCTTTTATTGACACAAAAATATACAACTTGTTTATATAATTGTATGTACTAACATTAACATATGTGCACATATACATATATATATTCAATCAAATATATTCTCATCTATAATAAGCTTCATCAAATGTCCAAGCTCCAATTGTCAAGATCCGAGTTCAAGTAGAAGCCGATGTCGAATATTCCTACAAATAAACGTTCAAAGTTTATGAGCTTACAAAATAAATAATTAAATGAGTTTAAGTTTTTATAAAATAATTTTTATAAAAACTTTTATAAAATAATTTTTATAAAAACTTTTATAAAAATTGAGAAATTTTTTATAAAATCACAAGCTTGGTAGTCAAAGCAAATGAATTCCTATTTTGGCAAATACTAAACATAATCTTCTATTGAAATAAGCCAAAACCATATTTAGCAAAAGGAATCTCTCAAAGAGGTAAACTTCCAACATGCTTTGTGCATTTGGTTTCTAAACTACCATTTTTATGATTAAATTCAAACTTAAGAAGTATGACACTAACCCAACTTTTCTTAAGCTTCTTTTCAGTGCATTTTTATGGTAAAAATGGGTTGTGTGTGATTTTGGTAAAAGGCCAACGTCTATATTCACAAGTCTCAAAAAGTTCCAGCAGACCGACGGTCGATGTCACGGTCGACCGTGGATCGACCGTGGACAGTCTGGACACTTTTTGAGCTTGCACCTTTTTCCTTATTTAAGGCAACTCAAGTCTTGTTTTTTACTAAGCTCTTGCAATCTGAAAAACACAGAACATATACAAAAACTTGTGAGCTCATATTTTTGATACAAATTCAACATCTCAAGATCAAGAATGAAGCAAGAGTAAAAGCCTTCAAAGTTCAAACACTACATTACCTTCTTATATATTTGTAATTGTGTGAGGATCATCTCTAGCCTTAGAATTAGAGAGAAGTGAGGATCATCTCTAGCCTTAGAATTAGAGAAAAGTTGTAAAAGGTTTATCTCTACCTTCAAAGAGAGAAGTTAGTGGAGCAACTCTTGGTGGGTGAGGCCAAGGATGTTGGGGTTTGTTCGGTTTTTTTTTCAAAATATATTTTAGCAACGGAAGCATGAACAACAATTTTAAACTTTTAAAACTCCCCACCAATGATCCATATGCAAGCCTTAAGAAACAAAACAACCATAGGGTGTTTAGAACTACAACCTTTGTAGCGTGAGTAAACCGTTGATGAAGTGGTTGATCTATGAGAAGCCAAGAGAAGACTTCCTCCAAGGTATCCACAAATCAATGAGTCAAACACCTCCAAGATGCTAGTCTCTCCAACCCTTGATATTCAAGAATGCAAGCAACAACCTTTGTTCTTCTTCTTGAACAAGATGTATGTATTGTAGCACCACACTTGACTTACTTGAAGAACACCAATACAAGAATGTAGAGATGTTTTCAAAGCTTCAAGAATACTTAGAACTTTTCTAAAAGAAGCCTAAAGGTGGTAGCATGCAATAGTTAGAACAAAGAACCATGCATGTACTAAATAAGATCAAGAAGTGAAGCAACAAGAGGGAGGCCCCCTTTGGCTCCCATTTTCGGCCGAAAATAGGTGAGGGGGGAGGGTCCCCTCTTGCCTTCCTTCCATGCTTGTACATCTAGTCCATGCCTTGGTTGATTGCTTTCAAGTATACACAACATGGCCCCCATTTGAATTAATGAGGGATTTTCTAGTTTCCTTCATAAATACATATATAAAAGATATACTAGATGTGTCATACTATGTATAAAATACATCTACATGTATTTTATATACATACTTGATTGTTACTAGTAACTCTTTACTTGTAACAAAGATATACATACATTTATATAATTGTTACTAGTAACAATTTACTTGTAACAAATATACATTTATACATATATATATATATACATATATAAAATCATATGTTTATATTTATGTATTTCATATGCATTATCTTATATTAATATATAAGAGTGATATTATTATTTCACATAAATAATAATATGCAACAATGCATATATATACTTATATATATATAATGAGTTGGAAACATATTTAAATCATATTCAAATATGTAATTGGTGTCCATTGATTGTAAATGTGTGACCCTATGGGTTTATTTATTATCAGTAATATCGTATTAATTTGTGTCTTGTGCACATAGAACCAACAAAGGAGTGGATGTAGAGCAAGGTTGTTAACCCTTGCTTGAACCACTATAAATCATTGTGTCCAAACTACTTCATTGGTGATATCTTTCTTCCTTAAACTCTTTAATTACTTGCAAATATTGTTAAAAACTTCAAAAAGTGGGCATATAACCTATTCACCCCCCCTCTAGGTTCTAACAGAATCGATGATGTTCGATAAAATCAAATCGAAAACTAAAGTAGATGAAAACCCTAAACTTACCTCGTCGTTGAAGAACTCGCCATTGATGAACTCGATAGACCTAAACCACAGATTCGTGAAGAACTCGATAAAACCTTACCTTGCCGCCGAAGAACTCGCCATTGATGAACTCGTTGTTCAAGAAATCGCCATTGAAGAACTCATTAAACCCTAAACTCTCTGTTGAAGAACTCATTGTTAACAAATTCGTGAAGAACTCATTAAACCCTAAACTCTATGTTGAAGAACTCGCCATTGAAGAAGTCGATAAACCTAAACTCGCTGTTGAAGAACCCAGATTTGATGACCCATATTTGTATACATAAATCGAATGTAGATCTGGAATGAGGAATGACGAGATTTAAAACAATTAATTTGTTTTATTGTTTTTATTATATTTATATTATTTTCAATTATATTTACACAAAGATTATACATGTCAGCGTCCAAATCAGATGCCACGTCAGCAAAACCCATGCCACATCAGCATTACCTGTTGAATAGGTAACCAGATACACTAAATGTTAGTTTTAGAAATTTGAATACACTAAATGGTAGTTTTCAAAATTTGGTATATACAATAGCAAAAAGTGACAACTTCGATACACTTTTAGATACTAAACCCTATATAATAACCATAGATAAATAATAATAAGAAACTTGAATATTTATTTTTAAATTGATGTGGTAGATAAAAAGTTTGAATTACATAAACATTCTAATACAAATTAAATTGATTTAAAATAAAAATTGTATTTAAAATCAAAACTAAGTTTGAAAAATTGATTTGTAATATAAACGTGAATAATGTAAACATATTGTCTAAACAAATATGTTACATTAATTAAAAATTTAAATAATATTTTTTTACTAACTATCTTATCTCCTATTAGAATTGAATTTTAAAATTGAGTTTTTAATTTTGACTATTTAAAGTCAAAATTAGACTTTTAATTTTGATCAAATGAAGGGTTAGGATTTCAATTTTGATTAAATGAATGATCAAGATCTTTCAATTAAATTGATGAATGTTAGTCTTTTATTTATATTAGAAGATAAATTACCCGTTTGAAAATAATAAATAAAATTAAACAATAATAAGAAGTGAACGAAATAAAGTTTAAGAGAATAATATATAACTAGTTTAGATACCCGTGTGAATACACAGGTAACCATAATTATTTGTGTGAAAGAATTATTTATATTTTTTAGCTAATTATATGATTGTTTTGTATGAACGAAATAAGAGCCCCATCTAAGTCTTTCTTAAAGAGTTTATATTAATTTCAATCGATATAGAAAAATAAAGGGTTAAAGTTACTAAATAGCGGTAACGTTGTCCCGATATTCCATTAAGGCACGGCAACTTTTTTTTATCAAATATATTCAAAAAGTGTCATTTTGCCCATTTTTTACTTGTAGCTCTTTCAGCAAGTTGCAAAAATAGGGTAATAAAAATGACTTTTTTGCTTAATTTTTTATCGTTTTACTTAATTTTTTTTATAAATTCTTGTAGATAATATTTTTACCTTTCAAAGGATATGATAAATTTAAGAACATGATAAAAAATATAAAAGTTATTCATATTTCTTTATATGATAAATATAAAACAAAATATGTCTGTGATATAGGTTTTCTAAAAGATAGTAATCCGATTTATTAGGTATTATTTTAATTATTTTTGAAATTTTAATATTGAAATTGTGAAATTTTATATTTGAATACAAATCTAGATTGTGAAGGTTGATTACGAATGAGAATGAAAATTTTATATGTTAAAACAAATTTAATAATGTGTATTATATATGTTTCTTTTATTAAATATTTAAATATAATAAAATTTAGTTAGTATCACTTATCCGAATATTTAGAATCGTACACATAACTAAATTAGGTTATCATTAGTTTGACCTATAAAAAGTCAAAATTGATTTCGTCAATTTGAGTAAATAGATGGTCACGATTATATAATTAAAATTAATTTGTTAAATGAAAGGCTAGAATCACACGACAATTTTTGACAAATTTAGTCTTTTACTTATATTAGAAGATAAGAATTTAAAAAATAATAAATTCAAATAGTAAATAAATGTTTATATTTACGGTTTAGAAATTAATCAAATGATTAACATGCGTTGAATTAAAAATTTGTATATATACTAAAACAAATTCCTTCAAAATTGAGTTGGCATTGCCCATTATTCTCTATTGTAAAAATTGAAGCAAATTAGGCAGGTTCATGATATGATGTGGCTTGATTTGAGGTTATTTGTGTTTCAGTGTCGTTTGAGTGTCTTTGTGTACATTCAATTTTGCTTCTTATTCATCATAAATCCTTATTGATGGTGCGTCGGTTACTAATTGAGATCGTAAACTCATTGATGGTGTGTCGATTACTATTTGAGATCATAAATCCTAATTAGATGCGACAAGAATAGAATAATGATGATTGCTTCATACGTCATGTTTTTACCCATTCTTAATTGGAGTTGTTTAAACCATGATGTTAACATCTATCACTTGGAATTGCTTCAATTGATTTGTGATTTCCGATTTCTTCTAGCAAAAGGTAATTAGTTGTAACCCTTTTCTATGAACATGACTCGCATATGTAGGTGTTGTTTAAAAACGATAATTGTATATAAAAGTGTGAGTTAAGAGTTTTGCTTCCAACAACCATGTAAGTATAGACAAATTAACAATTTAATTATTGCATACCAGGTGTCTGTCAAAATGTTCTAAAACCTTATTTTTTTATATTGTTGTGGGTATTTGCATGAAATGTCAAAAGGTACTTTAAGATTTATGTGTTTTGTAACCTCCCAATTTTTTTCTTTAGAGATGAAAATTACTTGCATATAATCATTTACAACGGATTCAAATCATAAATCTTCATGTATCAAAACATAGGTGCAGTCATAAATTAATTACATCCCAATCTCAAAATTTAATATTGTTTGAGCATAAACATTACAATCTAAGAAATTAATATTGTTGATTGTAACACCTTAAAATGGGCCTAGTTGTACACATTGCTTGTAAGAATGCATTCTTGTAAAATAAATAAATAATAAGAATTTCAGGTTTAAAAGAGGACGATATATTAATACTACTGAATGAGGTGTTGAATGAAAGTTGATGAAAACGAATAAAAGCTGTAAATTATTAAATAATTTTAAATAATGATTTCAAATATATCTTCGTTAAAATTTATGGATAGCGTATGGATGTCTTGTATGTCGGAAAGGGGAGCAGGATACACACCAAATGAGACCACCACCTAATGAGGCGGCAAACCTTTCTTCTTATTTCTTTTCTTTTGTATTTGCTTCCTTATCCATTCCAAATTTCTTTTCTTGCTCTTCCATTCCAAGAACAAAAACACACACATACGCCTTAATATATTTAAGGTTTTGGAATATTAAGTGAAAATTAGAAAGAAGAAGATTACATCTATCATTTGGAGACAAGTAAGTATTATTGTTTTTAAAGTGTTATTGGGTTAAATAAATTATTGGTTTAATCTTTAGATTTTGATGTTTTAATTGGAGATTTTGATGTTTTAAATAAATTACATCTAATCGGGATCAACGGTGACTTAAAGGACCATTCCAGGTCGTAGGTTCTGCAGGACCGCCGTTCCTTGACGTAAGGGGCAATCAACTACCCGCTGAACCCGAATGAGTTTTTGGCTCTATAACGATGCTTGGTGGACCATTACCTGCTCACCCATCGGCACGGTTGGGTATGCTTGATTTTCCAGTTATGATCGTTGAGCTGGATTTGAAACCCTGCGAGATACGATGCCTATTGATCATGTTAGCACACCATAATCTGATACGATAGCACTGTTTGTGTTATCATGTGATGCACCTATGTGCTACGTGATATTATTGGTTATGTTTGTGCTCACTAGTTGTTAAAGCTAACCTCCTTCTAGTTTGTATGCTTTTATAGATGTTTATGTTTGGCGGTGCCGGGGATTGCTTTTGTGGTGTTGGGACACTTGTTATTCATTAACAGATATGATGGTCGGTTGGTATTGATGTTTTAACACCCGTTTGTTAATTGAAAACCCAGTTGAGTTGTTTTAAATAAAGGAAATACTTTGATAATACTTCCAATGGTTTTTTTATCAAACTAAAATATGTTTGAATATAAGTTTTAAAAAGTCAAAAGTTGACTCGAAAATCACGGTGTTACAAGTTGGTATCAGAGCCTAGGTTAGTGTGAATTGGACATCTGATTAGGTGTTTAGTCTCAAACCCGCCCCCGACCATCATAGTGTCCCAGAGTTTGTTGTGAGTACATTATGTATTATGTTTGGATACTTTTGTATAGGAATGCTTCTTACTTCAGTTTTGTTAAACTAGATTGCCTAAAGATAGGATTGTCAAGTAGAATGAAATTCAAGGCCTGATCATAAACTGTAAGAAATTGATTGAAAGCAAGAAAGTATTCAACCACAAATTTAAATAAGTATGTAAAACTTATGGTAAGTGTCTCAACGGTACAAATGAAAGATAACTCAAAATGAGAACAAAAAAAGTCTAAACACATGATTATCAATACATTTATTGGTTACATAATGGGGTAGTCAAGAAAACAAAGTGTGAGGTTAAAGGTATCAACAAATATGAAATTGTGGCAATGATGAATCTGAAAGTAAATAAACAAGTGTATATGAATCGTGAATGGATATGATGTTTGAAACAATCTGATATAATTGGATTAATGATAATACTAAGTAAGAAGTGATACTTGATAAGTAACGGAATCGTAGTAGCCTTGTTTGCTGCTAATAGTATGATAATATTGAAGTGTGTTAAAGGAAACTATTTCCAGTTTTTATGAAAAGACTAAGTTGTAAATAAGAAAGCCTAATCATATATTCTATTTTGAATCCTCAAGTATGAAGTAAAGTTATGATGAATAATTGTATTAAGTTAAATGTTGTATCATTTGTTTACAGTCGTTTTAATTCTGAATAACTAAGAATGATCACCATGAAATGTTAAATTAACATAGATGAATAAGACTCAAATTTTGAAATATAAAGATATGCTTTAGTTGTGATGATGTACCTCAATGGTACATAATGTCTTGTGACAATTAGGACTCTTCTTATATGTTAAAGCCATAAGTGCGTCGATAGCCTATATAGTGGGCAACAAAAGAGAAATACCGGGAAAGATATTGAAAGATTATAAACATGTGTATAAAATAAAGAGGAATCGTGGGATTTATAATTAGTAACCTAAATTGATGGTTGGAAATAAAAAAGGAAAGAAAGTAAAATATTGGTTAATATAATCAATAATCACAAAAACAATTAAAGAAGTAAGATTAACTATATTTGAGTTAGAGTATTCCTTGGTGTTAAAAAGGAAGTCACAAGTCATTTGAATTTGAAAATAAAAGGATGATTAAGCAATACATCAAGAGATGAAAAATGAGAATGAGGTCCTTAGGTGACCGAAACAGTTGTGTAATTGTAACTAAAAACTTTAAGAATGAACCCTTCATGGGATAGAACGAGGAAACAAATAGTAATCATAAAGTCATGCTAAGAGCTGGATAACTTGATTGTGTATTGGCGAGGATGATAAATTTGATTGGTCTCGTTTGAGTATTTTTCATCATGGTTTGCTTGGAAATAAGCAAAGTTTAAGTGTGAGGTGTTTGATATTGTTGTATTTTAACATGTAATATATATTTATTTCATGGAAATATCTATGTTTTTAGAGTCAAATTATAGCCTAAATTGTGTTTAAATGTTTACTTAATAAAAAATTTAGCTATTTCAGTTTGGAATGCTCAAGAGTGAAGAAATGTGGAAAAGTCGTTAAATTGAGCACACGGCTAAAGATTAGAACAACTGAGCCTTAAAATGGGCTGAGACACACGTTACCATTCTTCTTGAAGTCAAAAAATTGGCCAACATATAACAAAAAGAAAAAAGAAGGCTTGTTAAGATATAATATATATATATATAGGGGAAGGTTCATTTAAGAATCGTTTGATATTTGTTTTTGTAAAAGACGAGCCATGTTTTATTTTGTAACATAACAGATATTTGGATGGTTGTAAATGATTGTATTTTATGTAAATCTTTAAGTTATGCTTCCCCAGCGGTTTAAAAAAATGGCTTTAGATTTTCGGTGTTACAATGTCCCCTCGGTTATCAATTTTCACAATTAAATGGTCAACACATCAATCCACACATAATCATGTAATTTAATAACTATCACACACACATATATATATATATGAGTCACATAATAAAATAAGAGTTAGTCTCACTTTGTTCGTTGTCTAATATTAACCACAACTTACACAACGAATATCCGGAATTAATCGACTAAGGGCACTCACCTACAATCATGGTTCATCACATTATCACTACGTACAAATGACGATTTATAATTTGATTTAATCCCACAGGATTTACGGTTCTATTCGTAGTATGAGTTTTTGATTCACGTACTTTTCAATTCAACTTTTTTATTAGACTTTTCAATTAAACTTTTCGATTCCCACATGCTACCCCTAGTTTTCGATTCACACATTACCATTCAAGTTTTCGATTCCTATGTAAACATTCAAGGTTTTTGATTCCTATGTAAACATTCAAGGTTTTCAATTCGGTTTAGTAAGCCTAGTTTTCGATGTGTTTAACTTTAACATCCTCAAAATGGATCTAGACGTGTGCGAAATTGGTGCGTTAGTTATTTTAAGGCAAATTGTCGAGAAAGGTAACTAAAATGTTGACATTTTCCAATAAAATTAACGTCCATTTTTTGGGTCAACAAAGGACCATAAATTCTAATTTATTCAAAAAAAGGTAATATTATCTGAAACTCATTTTGTGTCAGTAGTAACCGGTAACAAGTACATGTAGGATAACAAATATTTTTTTATTATAAAATGAAATTATTATAATAAAATCGACTATCTTCCTTTTACCTTCTTCAAAATTAGGGCTCGTAAGTTTCTTCCCCAAATTAATAAGTCATCACTCCTCACCATCTGATTCGTGGTCACAGCCTTTCGACAGAGATGGAATCGGAGGACCAAGGAGATGTTCATGTGGTGATGTGATCAGAATGTGGACATCATGGACAGAAAGAAACCCGGGTCGACATTTTCTTGGATGCCCTAATTACAAGATGGATTAACCCAGAACTTCCAAATGGTTGGTATGCAAGTAAAATGTTTAAATGTCAAGTTGAGAAAGTGAGGTATGAAGAAGAAACAAGAAAACTGCAATTGCAACCGAAGAAGTCAAAAATGAAAGTGAAAGTGTTAAATATGATAATTGGGGTGTTATTTGTTATGATTGTGTTGAAGTAAGTGATGGTTGAAGCAGAAATGGAAGAAAAATGTAGTTTGAATTAAATGTAATTTATGTAGTTTGAATGAAATGTATGTACTATATCTTCTGTTGGGACGTAGTTTATGTAGTTTGAATGAAATGTATGTGGTTTTGAATATGGATTTCATTTACTTCAAATTTCAATAGAATCTAATGGGATTGCATTGAATATTGTAAGTGCACTAAATGACAAAGCAAAAGATTGACACATGAGTAAACGGTACCATAAAGTTAACTCATTCATTAATGACATAGTTGTTTACAGCACGTATATCCACAAAACAAACATGTTTGTTTACAACACATAGACCCATAATAAGAATAAAATATTGGTACCACTAGCAACTAAATATATAATTTACGGCCACACTATCTTGACCATCAAAATACCAAATAAGTGGTACCAAAAATAGTTATAAAGACAGAGGATCCACAACCTAATTTGACTAACAAAATACCATAAGATACACAATGTTTACTCAATATTGACTGGTTAATCACCAAAGGATCCACAACCATCTTTGTTGATAACATTATTTGAGATTTTGATCTTTAAAATCCTTTCACTTTTCTTCCTTCTTCTTGGTGCTTCAACCAACTATCCAGATCCAGTTACTTTTTTTGGTGCCTCCCTGTGTAATTCAGTTTCATCATGTGGTACAACAAGTGGTTCATCAACAAATGGTTCCTCAACAAGTGGTTCCTCAAGAAGTGATTCCTTAGCAAGTGGTTCCTCAAGAAGTGGTTCATCAATAAGTGGTTCCTCAACAAGTGGTTCGTCAAGAAGTAGTTCCTGATACTGTGGCCTCTCCATGTAAGTTAGTTTCAACAAGTAGTTTATCAACAGGTGGGACATCAGTTAGATTAAAGGCAGTGGTGAAATTTCTTTTGTTTCCACCCGTAACTCCACCTCTCAATCCATCTCCAACTACACCTCTTAATCCACCTCTAACTACACCTTTCAATCCACCTCTCATTGCAGTTGTGTTTGTACTCCTCCTTGTACTTGTGTTTGTATTCCTACTTGGATATGGATTCTTTGGTCTACCCCCTGGTAATCTAACTCTGGGCTATTGTACCACTCCTTGATTCTTGCATGTATTCTTGTAGTGACCAAATTGATTACATCTTTGACATTTTCTACTTCTAGCTGACCTCACAAAATCCATTGACTCTGTTGTTGTTCTCTTCCTTTTAACAGATGGCTACCATGATTTATTGTAACACCGTCAAAATTGAGAAGCTTGCTTTTTTAATATAAAATCGATTTCGAGTTTTGAAACTGCGCGGATACAACTATAAATACAATATTTTCAAAAACGTTTTATCAAAATATCTACAACTGACACAGCGGAAACATTTAATATCTAATTTAATATTCACAACCAATAAATAAGTTGCAACCAAAAGAAGCCACCGGTGTTACCAAATAGTGGTCAACCATTAAAAAATATTAACAAAGTGTAATAAAAAGCATAACAAATGTGTTTCCCCATAAACCGATAACATAGCCAAAGCAGACAACCATCCTCATCAGCACAGACTAGTTACCTGCGCATAGGAATGTACATGAGAGGGTTAGCTATAAATAGCTAGTGAATAACAGTTAAGCGGAAACATCATAAAAAAATATTATTTATCTCATATCAACAAGCAAGTCTATCCTAGCACATTGCGAAGCATTGGTTAGTCAACAGGCATCACGTCTTGCGAGGTAGCTAACCCAGCTCAATGATCATGACCGGGGAAACCAAATACTTCCACCGTATCGGTGGAGAAGCGGGTAGCATTCCACCATTGCGTTAACGGGAACATTACCCAATCGGGATCAGTGGGAACTGAGAGCCTATCATCAAGCTAAGGGACAGAGGTTCTACAAGAACCAAGATTCGTGATCGTCGAATCACAGCACATCATAGCTGACGGCATAAGGCCCTAACTAGATCCAAACAAGCTCGCCCCAAACATCCAACAAAGTACCGGTACTAACACACATTGGCCTAAAAAAGCCATAGCATAACAAAGTTGTCCTACAAAAGCCTCCTCATATCAAATTGGCCTACAAAAGCCATAGCATAACAAATTGACCTGTAAAAGCCATAACATATCATAGTTGGCCTACAAAAGCCATAGCATATCAAGATTGTCCTACAAAAGCCTTTAACATACATGCATATCAAATCATAACACAATTGGCCTACAAAAGTCTTTAACATGCATAAATATCAAATCTTTGTTTTTTAATACCCATTTAACTATATAACATTCTTATTATCATGCTTAGGTTAACCGGTACTCACCTGTTAAGCTATAACAGGCAAATATAATATTCCGGCTCTTCTTGGTCGTCATGTTCACCTATAACACATCACTTTACATTTATATATCAACACACCAAGTACTACAACAAAAATATTTGTATTAATCCCTTAATAGTGTCCTTAATTTATTTACTAACTTATAACTTCAACCCATACATCAAAACACGAAAGAAACAACAAACGGTCTCTGTCTACAAGGGATCATGCCGCGAACCCATATGGGTTGTGTCGCGCCACGTGCACAGACAGAATTCTGTATGTGCACAACAAGTGCAATCCGACCCAAAACAACACCAATTCAACTTTAACCAATTTTTAGTCATTACCAACATCATTTAACACTTGTAGGAGCTTTCTAACATCCATTTCACTTACTCAATTAATTTAAACAAAAATCCATCTTAAATTAACAAAGAAATGTCCATTTTGGCCAATTCCTGGAATTCATCAATTCCAACACTTATAATCCATAATTCTTACTTAATATGATTTGTAGAAGCTACATCAACTGACTGAATCAATAAAAATTAGTCCTTGATAGCCTTTTCCAATTTTTGACCATTTATTGATCTATTTGAACCATTTCTTGAATTTGAGCAAAACCAATACTTTCAATCCATTATTTGAGTTCTTAACAATCTATATGTGTTAAAGGAACAATTTTAAGCATAAAAATTTCCAGTCTGGATGGTCAATTCAGGTTTGACCCATTTTTTACCTAAATACCCAAAATCAAGAACAAGGAAGAACTAGCATTTACAAGGATGAGCAAGATGATGAATATGAGATTATGAACATATTAGGAACTTGAATTTGTAGTTGGAATGATAGCTTGAGTGATCTCCCTTTGATTCCTTCTTTAAGAATTGCAAGAACAAGAGGAATGTGTGTTAGTATGTGTATATGTATGGTGTGTGTTTGTGAGTTTGTGTGATTGAAGAGGTAAGAACCGACTTGTGGGTTCTAATTATCCACAAATGGGTATCTTCTTCCCCTTTTCAACTTACAACTCGACACTTGTTTACCCGTTTCAGCTAACGGGGATATTTTTGAAATCTTTATCTTAAACCATTTATTATTTTATTATTTTTATAACTCCAATTAATAACTATTTTTCATGATTTATATCAATAACTAAACTATATATTTTCTTTAATTTATTTAAACTATCTAACGTCCCACGTTCGCACATCTAGACCCTTTTTTAGGATGTTACATTTGTCCTCTCAATCTCTGCTCCATAATCCCATATTTTCGTATAGTGGGTACTTTTAGATTGAATGTCATCATAAATTACTTTGGATTTTACTCTTCTGCACATATTATCGGTGACCTTAACTTGATACTTTTTCATCACAACTTGCTTTGATTTCCTAAGTTTATTTTTGGATTTTCTCTTATCCTTTCTCTAAAACTCTTTACAATCCATCTAGAACTAACAATAGTCTCAAGGTTGTAATCCCTTGAACATCTATGAACAGGCTTTAGAGATTTTACTTGAAATGATTCCTCGTCTCCCATATTTGACGCCCATAGCCTAAATGGACAAGGATTATCAACCACAATACCCTTCTTCTTTGCATTCTTAATGCCACATTTCAATACCATATGTTTCTTCTTACTTTCCTCAAAATAAAGTTTGTACCCATTTGCCACTGCATAATTGATAATACAATCCTTCAATTGTTATAAACTTTCGTATCTTTCACCCTTAATATGTTTCATCATCTTCAATGTGTGTTTGGATCATGCAATGGATACTTGGGTAAGTCATTAAGCTCACTGTTTGTAACATCCTCAAAACGGGCCTAAACGTGTGCGATCTTGATACGCCAATTATTTAATTTAATTAAATAATAAATATATATTTTAGAAAATGAGAGATGAGTTGTAAGTTGAAATAGGGAATAAAATACCCACTTGTGGATAATAATTACCCACAAGTCGGTTTAACCACATTTGCAACACACAGACACACATTCATACGTATGTACACACACACACTCATCACCCTTTTCTCTGCCTTTGCAAATTCAAGAAAAAGAATTCAAGAAGAGATCATCAAGCCATAAATTCCAGCTGCAATTAAGGTCTCAAATCAGTCCACAATCACCATATTCATCATCTACATCACCTTGTAAGCTTCATCCATGGTTTTTCCTTCTATTATTGAAATTGGGTTTTTGAAAGAAAACTTATAAAGCTTTGTTCTAGCAGCTAAATAAGGATCAAAATAGTTCTACAAGTTTTTTCTAATCATCCTTTGATCATTGTAAGTTCATATTCATCCTTGTTCTTTGTTTTGCTCTTTCAAGACTTGAAATTTTAGGTTTCAAGTGGGTTCTTTGATTTAGCAATCAAGAACTGAAATTTATGATTGAAATAGGTTCTAATATCATTTATAAGTGCATAGGAATCAATTCCATGAATTAAAGTAGTGTTCTTGATGAGTTTTGAATTTTGGCTCAAATGGGTCAAAAATGGTCAAATACGGGTCAAACTGATTTTGACCTTCAAGAACTGAAATTTAGTGTTCTAATTGATCCTATGACTTGTATGAATTGATTAGAACTCAATTGGTGCATTAGAAGTGGTGTTTTTGCACAAATCCAATATTTAGCCTAAATGGGTCAAAATGGCCTAAATCTGTTTTTACACATCAAGAACTGATTTTTAAGATTCTAATAGGTTCATATGACTTGTATGAATTGATTAGAACATTGGTTTTGAATTGGAATGGTTGTTTTGCTTGAATTGGCTAAAATAGTGAAAAATAGGTCTTAAATAGGCATGAAATTGGAAAATGATACCAAACATTGAGTTTAAAGGTTTTGGTCGGTTGCAACACCTTCAATACATCATATTAGGTGTATATGGTGTGTTGCAAGTGTTGGAATTGGTCTACACCAAGTTTTGGCCATTATGCGCACGTCTTTGTCCATTTAATTGTGATTTTCGTATGAATTAATTGGATAGGAGTTTTTGATGTTAGAAAGCTTCCACAAGTGTCAAATGGTCATATGAAACACTAGAATTTTACTAAAGTTTATTTGGAGTTGAAATGGGATAAAAAGACATTGCTGTGCAAAATCTGAAATTTTGCACTGCAGGCAGAACGCGTCTCGTCTAAGGCTTGGACGCGTCTCGTTCGGTGCAGTTTGTGCCAAAATGATATTTTTCGCTATTCGTTCACGTGTGGTTGCTTGGACTATTATAACAAGTTAATAAATAGTTAAATAGCACCATTAGGGTATTGTTTCAAGTATCCTAGATGTTCCTTGCGTGTTCAAGTGATTAATGCGTAGATATTGGTATTATAGGTCGAGTTGACAATCCGTGAGCGCCAAAGCAAGGTCTTTGCTTATTATAGCCTAACAGGTGAGTGCCTGATAACATAACGATTAATATATCTATAACATATATTAACAATGAATTGAATTGAATACCCGGATTTGTAAACAATTGATTAGGCGTTTGAATATGTTGTTGAAAGGTTAGTATGTATGATAAATGATTATCAGGATATTATATGCACTTGATTAAGTGTAGTTTGTAAAGCATGACGATGCTAGACTTAACATGTTGACACAGTATGATACGCACTTGTTTAAGTGTAGATTGTATAGCATGATGATGCTAGGCTTAACTTATTGATATACAAAAGCATGCACTTGATTAGGTGTATGTTATGATGATAGATATATATTATTGCGTGCGCGCAATGAAGTAAAGAATGAATGGCATGATGATGCTAGATATTTTGATTGATATAAATAATATGCTTCTGTTTAGGCGTATGTTATGTGGATATGATTATGCATTGATTGATGATTCGATTGAATTAGATAATCTGTTTGTGATCGATACGGATCCTTAAGGACAAAGTTGTCCTGCAACAAGAACAAAGCTGTTCTACCAAAGGGACAAAGTTGTCCCCTGTGGGTTTAGCTCAGGGCTTTACTCAGAAGAATCGGTTGATTTTGAAACGCAACGGTGGACGCTTTACAGCTCCCCCACCGGCGCGGTTGATGTGTCTGGTACCCCAGTTTGGTGCATTGATCCGGGTTCGCTACCCTGCGAGATATGCTACCTCCTGACTACGCCAGCTCATCGCAAGATGCTAGGATAGAACTATTTGAGCATGATTGATGATATGTGGTATGTTTATATTGATTGTATGCTATCGTGTACTCACTAGCTATTATAGCTACCAGATACTACATCTCACATGTGCAGGTGATTCATAGTAAGCTTGGGAGCCTGCGGGTAGTCTAAATGCTTTGGGAGGAACACTATTATTATGTTTAAAACTCTGTTATATTATGTTTATGTTTGTTTAAAGATAATGGTCGGCCGGTTATGTATCTGTAACACCAAATATCGTATGTGGCAACATTTTGACTGTTTATACAGTTTGCCACGTGTTTTTACTTTCGATGCATTTTTAAATTATAAGACAGGTTTAAATGTTCTATTTACAGTCAAACCCACGCGGTTTGAAAACTTAAATTGTATTTTAAAAAGAAAAATTTGGTTCTGAAAAGCACGGTGTTACACTGTCACTACCTTGGAACTCATCAGCATCTGCAAACTGTTGATTAGGAACCTTAATATTACCATCATCATCATGTGTAATATTTTCATCAGGAATCTTTCATTATCAACAGCATCTGATTCTTTGAATTCAAGATCATTTAAGATGTGTAGACTAACATACTCATTCTCATCACCCTCCTCAATCTCATTCTCATGATCATTCTCATTTTCAGTTTCCTTAATGACCATCTTTATTCTCATTTTCAATTTCATTTTCATTGGCATTATCAATAAGGTAAGATAAATCAGACATGATGATCCATATATAAATCCACCACATCCCCACTTTTTATACCACAGTTAACCATCTTTCTAAAATCCTTATCGGACTTCAAACTTCTTAACCCATTTATATTATCCATTCAAGGTACGCAAAAATACAAACCATTGCAACTAAAATTTGTTATATCATCAACTAAGGTTTAAATTCTTGGAAATCAAGAATATGATACTTGAAACGAGACATTGTAAAAGTACCCCCACCATTGTCGGTTAAAGTCTCTGTATTAAACCTACCACTAAAATGTATATGAACACTTACCTTGGAGGATGGAATCGGAGCTTTCATATACTCATTAACCGTACGCATTTCAATCGCACCAGTTCTACCTTCTTTGAATTTGATAAGTTTAGGTATACTGCAAACCAATAATGTTGGGCAACAATCAAGCTTCTTCAACTTGATTAAGGCTTTCTTCGATTGACAGAGTGAGAGATTAGGGATTCTACGATTGACACAGTGTTAGGGCTTCTTTGATTGACACAACGAGCGATTAACGCATTTCAATCGCACCGGTTCTACCTTCTTCGAATTTGATAAGTTTAGGTATACTACAAACCAACAATGTCGGGCAACAATCAAGCTTCTTCAACTTGATTAAGGCTTTCTTCGATTGACATAGTGAGAGATCAGGGCTTCTACGATTGACACAGTGTTAGGGCTTCTACGATTGACACAACGAGTGATTAGGGCTTCTTCGATCGACTGTTTGAAGCAAAATTAGGGGTGTTCAAGTTAAAGAAATTCACAATTTAATTAGACACGTATACTCGTAAACAATGCCACATCTTCAATAAAATGACATGTCATAACTTATTAACCGGTTACCTAAACACCCGGTTACCATATACCTTTGTTTGAATAAATTAGAATTTAGGGTCCTTTGTTGGTCAAAAAATTTGACGTTACCTTTATTGGAAAATTTCAACATTGTAGTTACCTTTCTCGGTAATTGCCCTTATTTTAAATAAATTAATAAAAAAATATATATTCTAGTTATTAATATATATTATGATAAATAGTTATGAAATGAAGTTATAAAAATAATAATAAAAATAGATAAAATTAATAAAATATGAAACGGTTCTAGATAATAATTTAAAAAATATCTCCGTTAGTTGAAACGGGTAAACGGGTGTTGCGTTGTAAGTTGAATAGGGGAACAAAATACCCACTTGTGAATATATTTGAACCAAAGTCGGTTCTTTTCTTTGTTAAACACAACCACACATTTAAACACACACACTTACACTTCACCTATTGTGTTATTGACTTTGTGAAGGAGAAATCAAAAGGAAAAATCACCAAGCTTTAACTCCAACATCAAATTCAGGAGCTAATAATATGTTCTTATCATCTTCATCATCTCTATCCCACTTGTAAGTTCATCTTCTCTAAGTTCTTGATTTTTGAGGTTTAGGTAAAAAACGGGTCAAACACAAATTGATATCAAGAACAGATTTTTTATGCTCTAAGTAGTTCCTTTCAACTCAAATGGATTGAAAGGAACTCAAATTAGGAATTAAAGTGCTAGTTTTGGAGGAATTCATAGAAATTGTTCAAATAGGTAAAAAAGGTCAAAAATTGAATTGGTCATTAAGAACTGATTTTTATTGTTTCACTCAGTTCCTATAGCTTCTACAAGTGATAATAAGTAAGAATTATGGATTAGAAGTGTTAGTTTTGTTGAATTTCAAGAATTGGTTCACATGGATATTTCTTGGTTAATTTAAGTTGGTTTTTGTTTTGATTGATTGAACGAGTGAAATGGATGCTAGATAGCTCCTATAAGTGTTAAATGATGTTGGTAAACACTTAAAGTTTGTTAGAGTCGAATTGGTATTGATTTGGGTTGAACTGGACCTGCTGTGCAAAAACTGAGTTTTGCCACTGCATGTACGACGCGACGCGTCGAGTAAGGGGACGCGACGTGTCCGGCCAGTTTTGGCAAAGTGTTGTTTTTTGTTGTTCTTTCGTGTGTTGATGCTTGGACTGTTGTTATAAGTTAGTAAATAGATTAGGAGCACCATTAGGGCATTGTTTCAAGAATCTAGTTATTCCTTGGGTGTTTTATTGTCTAAATGTAAGAAATGATTTTATATGTGCACAGGTCAAAACCGAGCATCAAAGGCCTTATGGCAATCTGCAACAGCTTGACATTCCAGAATGGAAGTGGGATCATATTACAATGGATTTTGTCACAAAGCTACCCAAGACACTTAAGGGGCATAATATGATTTGGGTCATTGTTGACCGTTTGACCAAAAGTGCCCATTTTCTTGCTACAAACGAATCTGCATCATTGACACGCCTGGCTCAACTCTATATCAATGAGATAGTCACTCGTCACGGTTTACCTTGTTCTATTGTCTCTGACCGTGACTCTCGTTTCGTGTCTAACTTCTGGAAAAGCTTGCAATGTGAGCTTGGCACACGGGTTCATCTGAGTACTGCTTATCATCCACAAACGGATGGCCAGTCTGAAAGAACAATTCAGACTCTTGAAGACATGCTTAGGGCATGTGTACTTGAATATGGTGGTTCTTGGGATTCTCATCTCCCTTTGATAGAGTTTGCTTATAGCAACTCTTATCATTCTAGCATTGGGATGCCACCATATGAGATGTTATACGGGAGGCGTTGTCGCACTCCCACTTGTTGGCTTGAACCGGGTGAGAAGCAGTATGCCGGACCTGAAATTATGCAGATCACTTCTGATAAAGTCAAGATAGCTCTGGAGAAACTTAAAGCGGCTCGTGATCGTCAAAAGATATATGCAGACCTAAAGCGCCGACCTGTTGAATTTAGTGAAGGCGATAGGGTATTCTTGAAGGTATCCCCTTGGAAGGGTGTAATTCGGTTTGGATGCAAAGGCAAGCTGAGTCCACGTTACATTGGTCCATTCAGGATTATCCGAAAAGTCAACGAGCAGACTGTATCTCTTGAATTACCTACTGAGTTATTTGGTATTCACAACACTTTCAATGTATGTTATTTGAGAAAGTGTAAAGTTGAGGAGAATCAAGTTCTACCTCTGCAAGAATTGAAGGTTGATTCGGCTAAACGCCTTGTAGAGGATCCAGTTGAAATTCTTAACGCGAAGACAAAGAAGTTGCGTAAGAAGATGATCAGACTGGTACTTGTCAAGTGGAAGCACAACCTAGGTCCCAACCTGACATGGGAAACCGAGGATGACATGAAGGCACGATACCCTCACTTATTCCCAGAAGAACAGATTCTGAGGACGGAATCTTCTTAAGGGGGGTAGAGTTGTAACATCCTCAAATCGGGCCTATTTGCGTGCTCCATTTGGTACGTGAGATTTATTTAAATGAATTAAATATAAATATAATTGTAAGAATTAATAGAAATTAGCTATTGGTCAGATAAATGTGAAATTAAAAATAGTAATAAAAATAGAAAAGAATTATAAAATAATAACTGGTTTCAAACGAGGTTTCCAAAAATATCCTCGTTAGTTGAAACGGTTACTCGGGTGTCGTGTTGTATGTTGAAAAGGGGAACAAAATACCCTAAGTGGATAATAGAGAACTCAAGGTCGGTTCTCTCATTATCACCTTACTAGCAACACACACACACTTATGAAAACACACACACACACACCTCACGATATTTGCTCTTGTTCTTGAAGAAGGCAACTCAAACAAGGATCATTTGGAGCTGGATTAAAGCTTAACTCTTGTTCTTCATCTGCCCATAAGCTTCAAATCATCATCATATTGCTACTAGTAAGCTTTTTCTCCCTTTGTTCTTCATTTTAGGTTTAGGTCAAGAATTGGGTAAAACGAATTTAGTTAACCAAGCTTAGATTTCTTGATTGCAATATGTTCTAGGATCATTAGGGAGTTGATTGGAACTGATTTTAGGAATTAAAGTAGCTATTTTGATTGAATTTCTTGAAATTGACCAAATGGGTCAAATATGGTGATTTGAAGAATCATACAAAAATCTGATGTTAAAGCTTGATATTTTAATGTTTATAGACTCCCTTTGATGTCCCAAACTTAGTACACAACTTGGAATTAATTAAGAACATGTTAAAGTTAGGTTTGGAGTAGCTGAAATCTGGGCAGAACACAAATTCTCGTGGCCTGTATGAACGTCGCGGCGTGACCTATGCTGCAGCAAACAGAAATCTATTTTTTAATGTTCAGGTTATTTGGACTATGGTTGTATCACTTTTGACCAATTTTGGGGTATTTGGGTTAGTTTGAACATTTTTACTAACTTGGACATAATTAGAGAACTTAACATTAGAACTAGCATATGTAAGTGATTTGTGGTATTCTAAATGGGCCTTTATGTAAACAATAGGTAATTAAGCATCAAGGAAGGCCGAATACATATTTGAGATATATTTAAGCACCAAGGTGAGTACCGACTTGTATGAATTCAATAAAGGAAGTTTTGAATGCTATTTGGTTTAAACGAACATGGTATGCTAATTCTTGTATATAGACTTGTTTATTTGTGTATATATGCTTAGAAAACCATTAATGACATGATGCATGATATATTTGACATGTATATAATTACATGTATATTTATGGTGATATTTTGATATATATGATTTCATATGTGAAAGCATGCATGCTATGATCTCTTTTATGAGATAATGATGAGCTATGTGAAAAGTCCGGACATATGTGCATGAAAGGTCAGCTTCGGCTGGGTCTCAGAGGCCTTCGGGCAATTGTTCAGGACTAATGGTACTCGAGTGCCATTCCTTTAACATTTGGGGTGATTTCCTTAACTGGCTGAGCCTAATGAGCCTTTGGCTCCGTAACAAGCAGGTGGAGTCACTTATGTGATGATACCAACACGGTTGGCAGTGTTTGATTCCCCCGGTGGTTGTTATTGAGTCGGACTAGCTATCTGGCAAGATATAGCACTGCTGGACATGTCAGCATTACCGCTAATTGTTAGGATAGCATTGTATGCTCATATTTGATTCATGACTTGCTATTATTGCACTTATACTTGTCTGTATTCACTAGCTATTTTATATAGCTAATCCTGTTGTTGTTTCCCTTTTTTAGACAAAGTATAGGCAGGCCTGGTGAGACGGGAACCTTATGCTTTTGTACGGGCTTTGAGGAACACTACTTTTTGGTATATAAAATATACAATGGTCGGTTTAGTTTAAAGTAATACCGGTAGTCGTGTTTGGCAAGTTTTGTTTTGCATATTTGTATATACGCCAAACACGTGTTCAAATTGTAATAGTTTAATAGGCTTGGGTTTGTTTATTGTTTTTAAAAATTCCGCTGCTTTGTTTTTGAAATTCGGTTAGGATAACTAACAGGTAAACATTCAATTTACAATAACAAAGGCGGTGTTACAATGTGCATGTTATATGCTTGAGTAGGCCAATTGCGTTATGCTATGGTTTTTGTAGGCCAACTTTGTTATGCTATGGCTTTTGTAAGCCAACTTTGTTATGCTATGGCTTTTGTAGGCCAAATTTGTTATGTGATGGCTTATGTAGGCCAAATGTGTTAGTGCCGACACTTTTTTAAAGTTGTTTAGGCCATCTTTGTTTAGATCTGGTTGGGGGCTTGTGGCATCAGCTATGATGAACAGTGATTCGTCGATCACGAATCTTTGGTTCTGTAGAACCTTCGTCCCTCAACTTGATAATGATGGGCTCTTAGTTCTTGCTGATCCCGATGGGGTAAGTTCCGTGATAAAGCAATGGTGGGCCGCTATCCGCTTATCCACCAACGCGGTGGAAGTATTCGGTTTTCCAGTTAGGATCATTGAGCTGGGTTAGCTACCTTGCAAGACGTGATTCCTGCTGAGTAACCGGTGCTTCGCGATGTGTTAGGATAAACTTGTTTGTTGATATGTGATATGATATTTTTGTTATGATACTACTGCTTAACTGTTATTCACTAGCTATTTATAGCTATCCCTCTCCATGTACCCTTCCTATGTGCAGGTAACTAGTTTGTGCGGGTGAGAACGGTTGGTTGTTATGGTTTATGCTACCGGTGTTCGGGGGAACACATTTGTTTATGCTTTTGATTACTTTTTTTACATTTTTGTAATGGTTGACCGATCTTTGGTAACACTGGTGGTTTTGTTTTGTATTTAATAGGTTGTAAATATTAAATTAGATACTAAATGTTTTCGCTGTGTCGGCTGTAGATATTTTTGATAAAAACAGGTTATGAAAATGTTGTATTTATAGCCGTAACCACGCAGTTTCAAAACTTGATTTTAGATTTAAATAAAAAAAAAAGCTTCTGAATTTGGCGGTGTTACATTAACACATGTACAAGTTTTCGATCCACGACCTTATCCTAGTACATTTGTGATCTGGGTATAACTCAATTCATGATTTCAGGTTTCAGATTCTCAATTTTTGATTGTGAAATTATAATTTGTGATCCGGGGAATTTCACGAAGAGACTCAACCCCACGATTTGGATTGCTTCCATCTAAGTGATTTCGATTTAGGCTTAACTCGGTTTTCGCTCTTGGTTGCTCGAGAACCTTCTCAATTGGGCCAGAAATGCAATCAACCCATTAACAATCCAAATCATTCAATTGTTAACCATTCCATCTATTTTTTGATGCTAAGGGTTCCTAACATCATCTCGACAAACCCTTAGGATTTAATTGCATATCTATAACATTTTCGTGGATCTACAATTGAGTTTTGTTTTCGGTTTGAGACTAGGTTTTGACAACAAGAAGAAACTCAACAACTCAATGATTAGGTGTCAAATGCAGCCATTTAATTAGCTAAGAAGAGTTTAGATTACTAAAGTGATTATTCCTTATCAAATTCCACACAGTAAGGCGATGATTCGATCCTGTCTTCTTCCTTTTCTTCTCGGCAGGTTCACACACGCACGAAGTTTCAATGGCACAGTAGTAGCGGCTACAAAGAATTCTCTAGGGTTTTGTGCGCTAAAAATGTTTAAATACTATTCTTAATTCCCTATTCTTCATTAATGGTCCCTTAACATTCTAAAGGATGCAAACTTATATCCAAATAATTGAATAAACGAACTCAAATAAAATAAGTAATTATTCGCATGTTATTAACATTCAAATTATTAAATAAAATTACAATTCGGGGACGGAAATTACTGATTTGAGTCCAAAGCATTTAAAAGATCCAAATATTAAATTAACTTTTAAAGTATAAGTATTTGGAGGGTGGACACTTTGCTAACCGGAAATTGCTGTGGGTTCACTTCAAGTAAACGACTCGAAGCAGAAAAGAACGATGGGGTCTTCGTTGCGGCATTTCATCAAACAACCGCCGTGCGACAAGGCAAACCTTCGTTCTCTTCTCTATTATCCTATGTCAGCTAGAACTATATCATCTTCCTCACTACCTATCAAACCTGGTGGATTGTATGCTTCCTTTTTTTGCACACTGATCCACCTGTTCCTCTCCCGTAACCGGCTTTCTAAAGCCGCAGACGCCTTCACTGCCATGCGAAATTACAATTTTTATCCTGAAAGTTTATCTTCCTGGAACCGTCTGCTTCGAGAATTCAACAATTCCGGGATGGTTTCTCAGGTATGGTTTGTATATTCGGAGATGATCTCTTGTGGTGTTAATCCTAATGTAACAACTCGTAATATAGTACTTCATTCTTTATGTAAAGTGGGTAGGGTCGATTTAGCGTTAGATTTACTACGGGATACGAGTTTTGGTGGATGCGATGTTGTTAGTTACAATACTGTCATATGGGGGTTTTGTAAATATGGGCTTGTTGAACAGGGGTTTGGATTATGTTCTGAGATGCTTAAAAAGGGATTTACTTTTGATCATTTTACTTGTAATATCTTGGTTAAGGGTTTTATGGATACAGGTTTGTCGGGATACCTGGAATGGATCATTGATCAGTTAGGTTATAAAGGAAGGGGTTATGTGGATGTAGTTGGTTTCAATACTTTGATTCATGGGTATTCTAAAACTGGTAACGTTAATGCTGCTGTTGAGACGTTTTATAGGATGACAAAAGAAGAATCTTTCCCAGATATTGTTACTTATAATACTTTGATTAACATGTTCTGCAAGATGAAGAATTTTGATCAGGCAAATAGTATTTTTGATGAGCTCATGGTGCCTCAGAAAAATGGTGGGCTCGTGCCTGTGGTTCGTGTTAACAGTGATGATGATACTCATAAAGATGGTTATGTTTTAGGAGAAATGGATATGAAGCCAAATGTTGTCACATATACTTCACTTATCATTGAACACTTTAAGCAGCGACGACCCGATGAAGCTCTTAATTTGTATGAGAAAATGATCATGGATGGTTTATCACCTGATTTAGTCACTTACAGTTCAGTTATATACGGCCTTTGCAAGCATAGGAGAATTGATGAGGCTCAAACACTTTTCAAGGAAATGAAAAGGGTTAGTGTAGACCCTAATCATATAACATACTCTGTGTTTTTAGATTTTTTCTTTAAAAGAAATAATGCAACAGTTGCCCTTGGCTTTCTGAGTCAAATGGTAGTACGTGGAATTCCATTTGATGTTATTGTATTCACCACTTTGATAGATGGATTATTTAAAAGTGGAAGGCCTAGTGAAGCTGAGTTGATGTTTAACAGTCTTTTAGCCTGTGGTTTGGTTCCAAACTGTATCACTTATTCTGCATTGATTGATGGCCGCTGCAAATCAGGTGATTTGGATGGTGTGGAGTCTGCACTACAAGAAATGGAATGTAAAAGTGTCTCTCCAAATGTCATTACATACACTTCTATGATCAATGGTTTTTTAAAGTTTGGAATGCTCGATGCAATTGTTAGCATCCTGAACAAGATGGCCGGGGAGAGAGTTATGCCTAATATTTTTACTTACAGTAGACTAATTGATGGTTACTTTAAAGCTGGGAAACAAGAAACGGCTATCAACTTTTATAAGAAAATGAAGATGAGTGGGTTGGAGGAAAATAACTTTATACTTGATGCTTTTGTCAATAATTTTAAAAGAAAAGGAAGAATGGATGAGGCTGGTTCTTTTTTCGAAAATACGATATCTAAGGGACTTTTTCCTGACTGCGCTAATTACACATCACTAATGGATGGATATTTTAAAGCAGGTGAGGAGTCATCTGCTCTCCGAATGGCCCAAGAGATGACTGATAAAAATTTGCAGTTTGATGTTGTTGCTTATAATGCCCTAGTAAATGGACTATTGGGGCTTGGGAAATATGAAGTGCAATCTGTTTATTTTGGAATAAAAGAACTTGGTTTGGCACCAAATCTTGAAACATTTAACACACTCATTACCGCTTATTGTAGAGAGGGTAAACTAGCAAGTGCTCTAGACTTATGGAAAGAGATTAAAAACCATGGTTTAGTGCCTAATGAGATCACTGTTAATGTTATGGTAGGTGGACTTTGTGAAGCAGGGAAGGTTGATGAAGCCATGGATTTGTTGAATGAAATGACAAGTTTAGGGTTTTACCCAAGCTCCATTATTCACAGATTTGTGGTTAATGGAGCTTCAAAAAGTAAACGTGGGGAGGACATTTTGTTAATGCACGAGCGTCTTCTAGCTATGGGGCTTAAACCAAGCCAAAAAGTCTATAATGCCCTTATCACTGCCTTATGTAGGCTAGGCATGACTAGAAAAGCCACATCAGCATTACGAGATATGAAAAATAACGGCTTTTCTGCTGATGTAGTTACTTACAACGTCTTAATCCATGGATATTGCAAAAGCTCCCATTTAAAGAAAGCTCTTGATACATTTTCACAGATGTTGGCAGATGGTGTCTCTCCCACTATTTCAACTTATCATACGCTTTTTAGGGGTCTTTCAAAAGGTGGGTTGATGCATGAGGTTTTAAAATTAGTGACTGACATATTGGGAAGAGGTTTTGAAATTGATTCCAATATGTATAACATTTTGGTTTGTGGGCACTGTAGGAATGGGAATAAGAAGGAAGCTATTAGGGTTTATTGTGAAATGATATCTAAAGGTTTTGTTCCTCAGACTAGTACTTATAATGTGCTTATTAGTGAGTTTGCCAAAGTGGGTATGATGAATCAGGCGAGAGAACTTATGAATGAGATGCAATTGAGAGAGGTTCCACCTAATTCTTCGACTTATGATATACTTATAAGTGGGTGGTGCAAACTATCAATGCGAGCAGAGATGGAGAGGGCATTGAGAACATCATATCAGTCGAAAGCAAAAATGTTGCTTAGTGAGATGAATGAAAAAGGTTTTGAGCCCTGTGAATCTACTATTAAATATGTCACTTTGGTCCTTAAGCGACAAAGAAAGAAGAAAAAGAGTTGACAGTTGTAAGAACAAAATGTTAAGGGGTAATACCTGATATTTCAGTTGGAGAGAAGCTTCCCAAATTAAAGAGAGACATTGTTAAGGACATCGCGGACTCTTATGAATCGGTATTTCTTCCCCCCCCCCCCCCCCTCCAACCCCCAAAAAAAAATGTTGACGTTTGGACATATTACTATTTGTAACTTTACTGTCACCTTATTATTATTGTCATTTATTATCATTTTCATATTCTGTTTGCTGTCTTTACAGGAAAGATGAGAAGAAAGTTCACATAGCAGGAGAATAATGGCCACATGCGTATTGACTAATAAGCAAAACCAAGCTTGTTGAAGGTTATTAATTAATTCGTTGTTATTGTCATACTTCCTTTATTTAAGTAACATATTAAAAAAAGAAGTTACATATCTAGATCTCGGCATGCATAGACTTCTCCTTTTCAACCTTAGAAACAAAATTCTGTGGTGCCACTTTAATAAACCGTAATTACACTTAAAAGTTGAGTCACTGACTTAAAAATGGACCATAAAGGACGCGCTGTTATTATCCTTCAATTGGAAGTAATGTTATGGTTTGTGAATTATAAGATAAATGTGTGTTAAAACTGTCAAATTTGGTCATGCAGACTAACCCTCAATCTCAAACTAATTGTATGAATTAAGTGAGTCTATGCATGAGATTGGTCATTTGGATTTGGTAACAAATCATAACAGATTTGGGTTTGAACAGGCAAGTTTTTTACCAGCTGCACCAGGTTGGTTTGACCTTTGTTGAATCGTTGATGTTCTCTCTTCAAGCCCAAACTCGATTCACTGCTCTAAGGTTTGCTCAGATTAAGATGGATCATCAATCCTGCAAAAGAACACACAACTTAGGGTTTCACATGGCCCTTTTGAAAACCCCTTTGGCGGTCAAGTTAGTGTTTTGCATTTGGCGTGAAAAGTATGGAGTAAAGGCCTAAAGGGTTTCGGGGAATTGTTGTTAACTTATATAACAGAGGTGATGTCATTCCTTTATATAGAGGATCATCATTGGTCCCCACAGGAATTTGTTACAAAAGGTGCTTATTATGACCAATCAATGTAAGCCACGTGTTTACCATGCTCAAATCGTTTATCTGGTGTATATTCCATGCCTCCTTCCACTTGAGTGTGAACCATTTGGAAATTAATAAGGTCTACTGGCAGTATAATCTTACTACTAGCTGGTCGGACCCCTATATACACAATTAAGTCCCACAATTTAGTTTAAAATTGTAAAATTTGAAGTAAACCCTTAAGCAACCAAATCGCCGCTTCCCTAGGTCATTCAATAGTTATTTCATTGTTACGTGTAATCTCGTCAAATTCACTTCGCGTGATAAATATCACTTATCATTACCTCTCATATCACCTCTTTACCATCGTAGATCTTACTTGAAGTTTGATTTCAGATCCCTTTTATAAGGGTGGCGGATTAACACCTCTCACCTGTAACAAGTTCTCTCCTTTCCTGTGGGGAACAATGATGATCCTCAATATGAAGGAATGGCATTACCACTGTGAGGTAGGTTAACAATATTTCCTGAAACCCTTTACTCCACACTTTTCACGCCAATTGCAAAACACTAACTTGACTGTCGGAGGGGTTTTCACTGGGACTGTGAAACCCGAGTCGTGTACTCTTTTGCAGGATTGAAGATCCATCTTAATCTGAGCAAACCTTACAGTAGCAATTCAGTGAAAAATCGAGTTTGGGCTTGAAGAGAGGACATCAATGCTAAAACAATCTTGAACACTTTCTACATAATTTTTTAAAGATTTTTATAAATAATAAATGGACCAAATATGATTAACTGTTCCCTCTTATGATGATTGCAGGATGTCTATAAAAGTATGGTTGCTTAACGGGCGATGTCTAGCCTCGGTCTTGATCATTTCTCGAGGGCTTATAAATTGAAAAATAGAGTGTTATGCAGCTGGGAAACAACAATAACCATGGTGAGTTCTGTTGAACAAGAGACACAATTAAATAATATAGATTTACTGACAAAAGTAAAATGGCGTTATGTTTCTGCAGTATTTATATCATTACTTATCTTCAAACAAAACATGAAGAAATAATAAAGCCAGAGTAGCTGCCAAAGGATATAGTCAAAGAGAGAGAATTGATTATGAAGAGACATTATCCCCTATAGTTAGTAAACATTTGATGGTTATTGTAGGTTTCTAATTAGTATAATACAGTTCAAGTAGCTCATAACACTTTTCTATATGGTGATTAAGTAAAAGATATGTATATGCTTGAAGGCTGTTTTTCAAAAGATGATAAAAGAGTCTGCAAATTATTAAAGTCTCTTTATGATGGACTTAAGCAGACTATAGGGGAAAATTTGAGATCAGCTCATATTTAAAATGGTTTTGTTCAGAGAACAAATGATTATTCCTTGTTTACTAGCAAGTCAACTGCTGATAATGTGTTCATAACCTTATTAGTATAAGTAGACGACACTGTAACAACAGGTAATGACTAAGAAGAAATTAAGTTTTTTTTCCTCTCTGGGAATACATAAGTTAAAGAAACTGATAATTGCGAGTGTCTATCATAGATAAAGTATTGTTTAGAATTGCTTAATGATTTTGGCCTTCAAGGGTGTAAACCTTTAAAGTACACCTTTGGTTAGGATGTATTTGACATTGATCAGACCTATATTTTAGTATTCTTGAAGTTGGTTGCATTCTCCTTCACATTGTCATGTGAAATTAGCAATTAGAATTTTAAGATATCTTAAGAAAAATCATGGTAAAGGCGCACCTATATGAAAAGCTCCTAATTTGTCTCTTATTGCTTAGGTCGACTTAGATTGCGGTAAATGTCAGTTTACATGAATGTTTATATCTTTTTTATTCCGTTAATCAGTTCTTGACTATTGTTTAGTTTCATGGAAAAGCAAGAAGCAATCTATGTGTAGCTGAATATAGAGCAATGGCTTCATTTTCATATGAAATTATGTGGATTCTAAAGTTGTTGACAGCATTTGACATTGATCATGATTGACATGTAAACTTATTTTGTGATATCCATCTTTTGACAAATAAAATAAGGTTGGTATTCAAATAATGTTGAGCTTGAATTTACACTACAAATTGCAGTCATTTTTACCAAGGGTTTATGATCCACACAACATGTTGGGTACTGATGGTTTATAACTAACTTAAAGTGTTCTTTTTTGAAGTGTGTGTAAGACAAAACAGACGGGGTAACGACCATACATGAAAGCAGAAACAGTTCTAAAAGGTGAAGGAGTGAATATTGTATGGAAGGCTACATGGAGGGTCGAAGTGAAGGTATGTTACTATGTTTTCAGTAAAATATAAAAAAGGAAATATCTTATTGATCTTGTAGAAACTAGAAGGGGGGTTGAATAGTTTCTATAGCCTCTTTTTAAAACCTTTTACTTATTTTACCCTTATTAAAAGTTAATTAATTTTACTTTTAATAATCAACCTCTTATATATGTATATTATTGAGCACAACAGAAACAATAAATAAATAAATGACAAGAATATAAATGCAAGTAATAAAGAGTTTAAGGGTTTAGAGAGATGACACCTAGATTTATAGTGGTTCGGTTGAACTCCAACCTACATCCACTCATTGACCTCCGTCAAGAGTTCCACTAGCACAACGTGCAAAAAGTTTCCTTAGACCGGAAGAGACCACCGGTTACAATCACCTTTGATACGAGGACGTGATCACCTCACGATGTTCTAATCCAAGAACACCAAACACGAGCTCTTCACCAAGAACCCGCAATGCCTCCAATGGGGACTTCTTTGCCTACCATGTAGGACTTCCTTGCCTCCACCAAGGTGTTCAATAAATGTCTTTTACAAGGTGTTCTTCCTCAAGAACACAAACCCAAGAACAATGTGGGGAATAGTCAAACCCATATGTATCAAGTTCTACAACTAGAACTATCTTTCAAAGTGATGATTTACAATTTAGCTCACTATACCAATAATGGTGTTTGCAAATTAATCACTTACTCTAAACAAATCAAGAAGCAAATAGATTTGGAATTGAAGCTTTCTTGTTTTCTCTGTCTTGATCTCTCTTGCTCTCTTTGAGTTATAGAAGAAGATATTCAAATCTTGAAGAATATAACAACTCAAGAATCATACAATCATACATATGAATTGTTAGATCACAAGTGGGTGATAATATTACATAGGATTTTCTGTGCAAGAGGTGTGTTTAAAATGAGAGACCATGCCCCCTTTTATAGAGAGGTGAGAGAAAAATATCTAAGCTGTCAGGGCTCCATATGGTCGTAGCTCACGGTCGACCGTGGCCTGCGACCTTGCGTCACCCACACAGTTTCTTTGCCAGTTTTAAATTGTTAACGTTGGTGACCGACAAATATTCAAAATTCTGTCATGAAGACCGTACAATACCCATTAAAATAATATTTTATTTTTGTATTTGGAAACTTGCACATTGGCACAAAGATCAAGAAATCTCTTGAGTTCAAAATTTTTGGTTGGGATTGTGCCACCACAAAAGTGAATTGTACTTTTGAGGGCACAATGATCAAGGAATGCACTTTATTGATTTTATCTCTTCCACACTCACTTAGAGAGCAAAGAGTAGTAACACCCTTTCACACCGTCACTTTAACTTTTTTCTTCCACCACTGAACCCACCACTCAGTCTCGTAGTGGTTATTCCCTACCACATCAATGTTTGGGACCCATATATTACCCTACTAACCAATCAAAATTAAAATAAATAAATAAATGGTCGCACATATTCACTGCATCACTACCACTTGGGTGGTAGTCACCACATCCCCTCTTTCACCACACCCACCACCTAAGTGGTTTACCCACCACACCCTCTGCAACCCTCCCACTCTTTTCTCTCTTATAATACCCAAAATAATAATACCTCTTAAAAGTATCTTATTTGTATACAATAAATGTATTCTCATGTTTTATATAAATTGCCAACCAAAATATATTACGTTTTCGTTTCTGGCAATATATTTTATGAATTCACAATTCCCAAAATATATAAATATATAACTTTCGAACATGTGGAATTGATTTATAAAATGTGAAAATACTTTTGAGTAAAAATTGATTTCTATATGTTTAAAATGTTCGTTCAAAAATCGTTTTTACTAAATGGGTATCGTATATGTTTGGCACTTGTAAAATTTGCATACTTGATTTCCTTTTAATCCTCTTGTAATATTTTCTTTTGTGATCAATGCAAATTTATATTTAATCATTTATTTTGCCAAACTTATAATTTTCATATTAACTTGGATTTTTGTAATATATTTAAATTTAAGTAAATATTAAAATTGTGATTAAAACATTTAAATAAATGTTTATTCTTTAATTGCACTAACAGATCTCATTTTATTAAGAAATAGTCGGTCTTTCATATACACACATGAACTGCTCTCTTGTTCTAGAGATTTTTTTTTGTATTTAACGATTAACATGTTAAATCTTGAATTGTTTTAATCGCCTTGGTGAAGAACATCTCGTGTTTGATTTCCAGCTGTACGCAAGGATAATCTTTTGATCGTGCTTCTAACATATAAATCATCTGGCTTATTTTCTGCTGATTTGGAATGTGTTTGAGCAGTCACTTTATCCCAAACGCATAATCTAGTTGATTTGTGCTTGTTTACAAGGTTTGTGTATGAGAGATGTGTGAGTTATGTGCACCAAAAAAAAAAAAAAACCTCAATCTTGAAGACTAAAAATTCTTGTTGTCCTTAATGACAGGGTATGGAAGCCAAATCAAGCATATGAAGCCCACATCTCCGACTAACTGTAAACACATGACATTGCATGCCGGTAAGTCAATCACATATATGACATATACCCTTAGTTTATGGGTGTGCCTATTTAGATCACTTATTTATCTAGATTTTGACCTTGTGATGTATACGAGTGAATGACGGGTGACGTGATATGTTTTGATTATAAGAGAAAAGAGGTCCAAATAGTAACAACATAGTCCATGTTGCTGGCATAAAGGAAGATATGGAGGGAGACAAGAATCTATCAAAACATGATTTATATGTGCTATATGGTTTTAAACTTAACCTAATGAGTATAGACGTCATGGGTTTGTCATGGTCCCTTGTAGCCACAACGACCGCATGATGCTTGTCATGCCCGTGTCCTTGTTAACCTCGACGCCTACATGACACTTGTCATGAGTCGTTTTTCCTTTTTTTTCTTAATTCTGCAACGAATATATGCGTGCAATGAATTTATTTTGCAACGTTCTAGAGCAACTGTAATAAATGCATGCAACGACTATATCTATGCGTGTGCATATCACCAACTGTCGAGAATTATTTCCCTGGTTACGAGTACACAATAGAATAACAATTCACCCTCACTTATACCATTTCTACAACCTTAGAATTCAACCAGTATCTCTTATCAAAATGATGAAGCACATGATTAGGGAAAAATATAAACATCATTAGGTGTAGTATACCTTTTACATTTATTGTAGTGTTTCTCTAAAGAACTTAGTGCAATGTATTATTTTTTTAATGTATTTTTCATATTTAATCTGATTTTAATTCATAAATGTGTTTTTATAGAAAAATAAAAATGAAAAAAAAGAGTGTGTCCGGTCACGATAGTCATCACAAGGGTACTCACTTAAGACAAGTCATGCTAACGTGACAGTCATGATAATCATTATGATAGACACTCTCGTATAAATGTTATATCCTATTTTTAATGTTTCTTTCTTACCATCCTAAGAAGATCTATTGTATATAGAGCGTCGAATGTCATTTGCATATTCAATTGTGCAAACTTGATAAATATTTTGTGATTTATTTAGAGGACGCTCAGTTAGAAATAAATGAATGAGAATGGAAAAAGCTAAGAGAATATAAAGAAATGCAATTTATCTTCCTTTAGTATTATTATGACCATGGTATTCTTTGGTTCATAGACATAATAATTGTATATATAGTATGAGTGGGTGTGGGTGTGGGTGTGGGTGGTGGTGGTAGTTGCCTAACTAGTGGCAATGGTGATGGTGGTCAGTGGTGGCAATAGTGTTGATGGTGGTAGTAGTAGTAAGCTATGGCGATGGTTGGTGATGGCGGAAACAACTGTTAGGGGTGATGGTTGGTGGTGGCAAAGGCATTGTTGGTGAAGGCGGTGGTTAATGACAATTAGTGTTGACGTGTAGTGGTCGACAGTGACGGTTGTTGTGACATGTGTTTATGGTGGTGATGAGAGCAGAATTGGTGGTACTCGTGATGAGTAGGTGGCGGAAGCAATATCAGTCTGTGATGGTGGTAAAGGGTGATGGTTGTCAGGAAGATAACCATTTCAGACCAATCAGTTGAATCTTGAGATTTGATAATTACGAAACTGCTATTCTTAGTTGGACTAGAAAAATATATCAAACTTACAATGTTTGAGTTAAAACTACAATTTGACAGTCGGTTGAGTAAAAACATCGATTAGCTGATCAAGTTTCAGTGATTGGTTAGGTCAGCTAAGCAAGGTTATCCGGTTGTCACTTGAGCAACTTTCCCGTTAGTTGTGGGAAAATCATCCGTCTACCTCCTGCTTTATCGTTTAATACCTTCAAATTTGATACGAGTTGTTTTGCGAATACACGTTTTGAAGCAACAAATTATATAGCCGGGGCTGAACATGTGTCATTATAGCCTAAGATATTCTGAAATGTAATCCTTTCAACACGTTAAGACTTGCTAAGTAAGAGTTAGGTGATAGAATTTAAATCCAATGAAAAATGATTTGAATTATAGAAGAAAAGATCTCGAAGATCTTGGTTAAATCAAGTATAACCGATAACTCTATATCAGATTTACCAAGTTGATAAAAAAAAACATTAAATGCAAGATTTTAGCATTTCAGGAAAAGATTTGTGCATGGTAATAAATAGTGTCTTATCTGTTTAAAGTATGTGTCTAAGGATTAAAAGTACAATAAAGTAAAAGATACATATTATTTTATGATACTTTTGTCCTCTACCGTCAATGTACTTTGATATAAATTGTCCGCTAAAGCCAAATTTTCTCTCTTCTACAAATTCAAGATTCAACCTCCATTGTTAGGTAATGATTAACGCATCTCGGTATTATTCAGAATTTAGCATTTTGAGAGAGTAATTTTCAAACTTGTTCATGTGTTGAACATCCTTAGACATTAGTTGTTTTCGGTAAAAGCTAGTCTATGTATTCGACTAAATTAGTTGTCAATCTTTTATAGTGTTACGAATATCTTCTTCTTATACGTGTAATTTTTGATTTAATATCAACGAGGATTATTTAAAAGTGATTGCTTGCTTAACTAATTTAAAAAAACTTAAGTTTGTATTTAATCCACATTCTACAAACATATTGTTGTGTAGTACCTAATTCGTGACTAACATTGGTGGTGGAGGTGGACACACACACATACTTGAATCCGTGGAGATGTTGGTGGCTATGGATCGATGGTGGGGCCGAGAGTTCGTGACAATGGTGATGTTGCTGGTAGTCGATGGTGGTGGCTGAGATGGAGTTAGTGGAGGCGAGGATCAATGATAATTAATTGTGGTGAGCGATGGTTGATAATGACAATGATTGTGAGGGATGAAGGTTATGAGGATAGGCGGAGGTGGGGGTAAGGGTTGTGATTGTACGACAAGCTACGATGGTGGTGGTGATGATGACAGTTGTAGTCGATGGTGGCAACATAGGGTGGTAGTGGCGATAATGATGGTGGTGGGGGCATTGGTGGAGACACATACCTGAATCTATTACACTTAATTTACTAGGGTATGATTAATTCTTCGTTAGCAGGTAAAAATTGATTATATTGCACGACTGAGCATAATTAATTATTCACATATCCATTTCTTACCCCCCCCCCCTCCCCCAAGCAAGCACCCCGATCTATGTGAGATAATTATACATCTTTTCATACTAGTAATTTTAGTGTAATTTGAAGGTTTTAGTTGAATTTGGTAAACAAGTTACGTAATGCGAAGTGCATACTCATTCAAGTCTTATCGAAAGCCTAAACCCAAATCAACAGAGGGCTACGCCATCCCGTGTGTCCAAGAGGTAGCGCCCCTCGTGAAAGGTCCATGGTAGGCCTTGAAATCTAAACGAAAATACATATTGGATATGCATATTGCATCGGATATTATAAAAAAATACTTATGCTAAAGCTGAGTTCAACAGAAGTTGCTTGAAAAGTGTCAGCGGACATTAGCCCCGCTTAGCAGTTGAGTCTCTTTGAGCAACATTTGCCGAACATGTTCAACACTTTTTGTGCCCGTTTATTCGGCTCTTGCTGGTGTAGACCTATCCACATTGAATAACTGTAAGTAACCAACTTTAATGGTCACTAGTACTAAAATAACCGTTTTTAAGTGGCTATGAATAAAATAAACCAACTCGAATTTGGATATACTTTATTAAACATAGTTTTATGAATTATTCATAATTGATATTCATCATACTCGAAAAATATCGAATAACCCTGATTGAAAGTGGTATACGTGCGCTCTTGTATAACTATGTGTGTATGATACAAGAGACTAGAAAATAAATTTCTTTGCTCCTAGATGCACGAATTGAGTGCTATAACACCTAACTTGGTTTTTGTTTCTTTTTAAACATAAACCACTTTTTTATGTTATTTGATATTATTGGATTCTATGTTTTTCTCATTGGTATTGATACTATTAGATTTTATCTCATTTGTTGTTATTGAGTTTTATCTGCTGATAATCAATCAAATATGTGTTTCAATGTTTACCTAAAAACAAGTTAGTGAAACATGACAAAATTAGAGGCGGAGATTATAAAAGAGAAACTTTATGACACACGTGTCAATCATAAGATGAATAAAACATATCTTTAGATAGAAATGAGCAAAAAAATCCGTTTGGCTCGAACCAACCCCGTCCCAAACCAGAACCGGACCGAACAATTTACACACTTTTAAATGGGTTCTCAATTCCTTTGTTTCCTTACTAGCTTAACACCCTGCGTATAAATACGGGGATAGGCAAAGAAAATTTTAAATGTTTATAATGTTAAAGAGTATTAATATATATAGTAAAACAACTGTAAATGTTATAAAATCTCTTAAAAATTGGTAAGTCTATTAGAAATCAGAAATTCATACATAATGTTATCATCAAATTTTTTGCAGAACCTCTTAATAATCAAATTTGAATTTTTTAATTTAATCAAATTGATATACGCGTTTACATAAATAATCACGAAAATTGGTAAATGTATCTACTAATCACCTAAAAATTGATATTTGAGAAAAGAACTCATTCGTAAACCATTTGACGAAATAAAGAGGATGATTGATGAAAATATTTTAAAAATATAATAATGACATTATAACCTTTTTTCTTTAATATATACTAGACTAGATGTCAGTGTGATACACGAGTTGGTTTAATAAAATAATAAACATTAAACATTAATAAAAATGTATTAAATAATAATAAAACACAAAAGAAATAATGAAATACGATGTCAACACCCAGACCCGTGGTGGAAATGTCGACGCGGTGTTGAGAGCACTCATGATAGAAACATGGTATCATAATAAGAAGAGACATGCTTTTATTTCGTGTACAAGTTATCGTTCATTATTGTTAAAATTAAGACAATAAGGTTAAATATTTATTGTTATTAATAAAAGGTAAAAATAATAATAAAATTAAAAGTTGGTTAAATTTGATATTTTTAAGGTTATAAAGGGGTTAATATGATATTTGGAAATTAAGCTAGATAAATATAATATTTTAAGGTTTAATAAGGGCATATATGAAATTTCTCTAATAATTTCGATTTAATTTTGACTTATAAAATTTCAATTTTGATTAAATGGATGGTTATGACTACCAACAAGGTGGCTTAGTGGTAAGGTGATCTATTGTCCTCTTTGAGGTCATGGGTTCAATCCTTACCCTAGGACCTAGGTAAACACCTTGGGATGATATATTCCCCCACCGCAAATGCTTGGTGGATCCGGTAAGGGGAGACTTTGATGAAAATGGTCTCAGGTTTAATTCCGACCCCTTACTCGGGTAGTTAAGACATGTGATCATTGCTTGCGGGCTGGTCCTTGGGGAAGGGTCGGTTCGGATCTATAGAATCCCGGACACAGGATTGGCCCGACGTAAACAATCTTTTGATGGAAAAATGGATGGTCATAACTGAGCAATTAAATTTATTTTATTAAATGAAAAGTTAGGATTCCATAAATATGATGCATGTTAGTCTTTTATCTATACTATCTTATAAAACCTTTAAGTCTTTTGTATCTCTTAATTTTAAGTAATTTATAATTACTAATTTACTCTTAATATTAAACTAAATGGAAACTATTAAATAAAGTCACTATTTGATAGGCTTCAAGACAATCTTATAATCATCTTAATAACTAAACCTTTCAAAATAAAGAACATTTAAAAAAAAATCAAATCAATACAAATTAACTAAATAATAACAATAATTAATAATTAAACCTTTCATATTAAACTTAGCTATTAAATAATTACGTATAATTAGAAATATTAAATCTAAATAACATATAACCTACATTTATAAAACTTTCTGAATTTTTTAAATAGGGAATATAATAAAAATAGCATAGAGTTATAATTTCAACACTCTTGTTGGATTTTACCATTTGTGTAAAATTTTATTGACTCGTTATAATTTAAACAAGAAATACACCAATAATGTTTTAAAAACGGATGCGTTATCGAGAAAAAATAGTCGTCATCGCTGTATTATGCGGGTACAATACTAATTTATATTAGAAGATAGAAGATTAAAGCTTTTAGTTTTCGGTTTTATTGGATTCGGTTTTTTCTAGAACCGGGTCCGGGTCCGGGTCATTAATTGATTTATCGTAAACTTCACGGGTTTTGAGCTAAAGTAGTACCTTTTTAAGGGTGGTGGGGTGGTTGTGTTTTTATTCTCACCATCCAAAAGCGAAAATTTTCCTGATAAAGTAACTGATAACCAAAAAATTCATCGTGAAATGAGCAAACCTCCATAGCCAGAATCAGTGTAAGCACAAGTGATCCATGAACTATGTCCGACGTTCCTATGCCACCTGATGTTTTCGCCCAAATCCTCTCCTGGTTGCCGGTTAGCTCTCTTCTTCGATTCAGGTCTGTTTCCAAAACTTTCCGTGCCCTAATTGATAGTGATTATGTGATTAAGCTTCATCTCAATCATTCCGTTGAAACCAACACCAATCTTAATATCATCTTTGGTGGGGATCGAAGTCTTAGTCATCTTAACTTAGATTCGTCTACTAACGTTGTTAACAAAATAGATAACCCTTTGTACTTTGCGATTTTCGAAACTGTAATTTTGGGTTCTTGTAACGGCGTTGTTTGTTTGTGTACGACTGAACCTGACAATGAAATTGCTTTCTGGAATCCGTTGGTGAGGAAGTTTAAGAAAACGCGTCTGGCGCCGGCGAAATGTTCGCAAGGATTAGGTCGAGGAATTTGCATCAAGGGTTTTGGTTATGATCATGTGCATGATGACCATAAGGTGGTGAGGTTGGTTCAGTATTGTAGCATGTTTAAGGATCTTGTTCATTCCAAAATTGAGGTTTTTAGCTTGAAATCAGAGGAATGGAGAGAAGTTGGGGACTTCCCTTATCATCTTTGCTACCGCAGATACTTGAATGTTTTTGCTAATGGTTCTTTGCATTGGTTGGTGAGTCAAAAGCCTGAGCTGAAGGTTGATTTTCTGATTGCTGCGTTTGATCTCACAACTGAGGAGGTTCGTTTGATTCCCAGACCAGATTTTGGGAACGGAAAAGTCCATGTTAATTTAGCTGTATTGGGAGGATGCCTTGCTATGGTATGTAATTATCCTAGGAAAAATGTTGACATATGGGTCTTGGAAAGTTATGGAGTTAAGGATTCCTGGAGTAAGATGATTTCAACTGTGGATGCTAGACTCATCCAGGAACTGGATTTCTTGAGGCCCATTGCGTATTCTAAGAGTGGTCATGAAGTGCTATTGGAAAAGAATTTTGAGAGACTTTATTGGTATCATCTTGAGAATAAGTCGGTAAAAAGATTAAAGGTTGCTGGCATGCCAAGGTTATTTGTCTCTGAAATCTTTACAGGAAGCCTTGTTCAGGTGAAGATTGGTAGCCCTTCTGGGAGTGGTAAAAAGAAGGAGAAACCTGAAATCAAGGATGTTAAAAAGAGAGATGACTTTTTATCAAAAGGGTTCAGACTTGTGCTTTGAGAGGAAAAAAAAAGTAAGTCAAGCGAACTTTTATGCAAATGTTTTCTTTGTATAAACAATTACCTCTAGTAGCTTTTATTTGGACAAGGACATATATTTTGACTTATGGGTAAAGATGAACTAAATTTCATTTTCTAATACAAGTTCTTCACAATTTCTTTTAATTTTGAAACTACTTTAGGCCAGGGGTCACTGGAATAACAGACCTGTCTTTGCAGCTGTGTATACCAGGTTTGATTCAGAATAATTGGGAAAATTTCATCAAGTTTGGGCTATGGACCTATGGTTAATGCAACATTGAGCCTTGGTAAAGGCAGATACACATATACAACTTACATGCATCATAAGCGTGCAGCGCGTGCACACACACGCATACTATATGCATTTATACTCTTCACCATAAACACATGCAAACAGACACCTTCAATTTTGCCAAAACTTTGTAAATGGCATAGCAATATGTCCCTCCTGCTGTAGCTACCCTACACCAGCCACGAAAACATATAACAAGGTTCAAGGCAACAAGTATTACACGCAGACGAATAAGCAGTGATGGCTTTCTGGTTTTTGAGTAGTTTAATCTAGTAAATCTAACACAAAATAAATGGCATAAATTCCCTTTTTCATAAAGTTTTGATACCTCCTCTTGGCTGCTAAGTAATCATTATAAAATGGGTAATGGCATAAAAATGACTACTTTCACTATTTTACTCATTATAGCATCCTACTTTATATTTTACTTATAAAGACGTTCAAGTGTCAATTTCTTAACTAATAGGACATCCTGTACAGTTAAATTTGATGCGGCACAGATAAATGGTCTTTTGCTGCCGCTTTACCTCCCACATATACAAAAAACTTGCATAGATATTTTACTAGTTATAGCATACTTTACATGTTTTCTACACACTCGTTTGCTCCCATGTCCATATACCTCTGAATGACAACCAACTACCATATTTACCCTTCAAGTAAAACACCTCTTCTTCCCCGTCTCTGGGCATAAGAGAGCAATCACGTAATGTTTATTTTTGCCCATTAGTACACCTTTGAGGAAGTAAAAAGACAGCCAATTGGTTGCAAGTGATCATAATGTGAGCTATTAAATGACAGGCATTTCAAACTATTATTATAAAGGTCAATTAAGCAATCCCATAGGAGGGTGGAAAACCGAAAAGTCGATAAGCAGACATGGATGTACTAACTTGGTGCTATTTGTTGTTATTTTGTACACTGTCATGTAGAACTCTGCCCCTCTGTTGGCAAAACTATCGTTATTCAGTCTAAATGTTAGAAAATAACTTTGACACTCAAACATGGACTGTTTATGCGGCTGGGGATTATTTTACATCGCAATCTTTGTATCTTTTGTTACTCAAATCAAGAAAACCTCGTTTCTGAGACAACGGTAGCTCTGTTGTAGCATGTTATGGTGTCTAAGAAATACTTGATCTTTTTTTCGCAGGATAGACCGTTCACTTCAAGGGAAATCACATGCAAAGATCTGCGGGCTTCTAGTCAAAGAACGAATACAAATGAGAGTTTGGGTTAGTGGTCTTGAAATACTGTTTAAATGTTTTGATGGCTGAAAGATGCAAATTTAAGACTAATTTGCTATCCTCTTTCTTTAGCTTTATTTGTTTGCGTCTAAACAGCTTTTACTGAAGTATCTGCTTCTGGACTAAATAATGACAGTCTTATATACATATCAAATTATGTATAATACTTAGGAAAACAAGATAAGGCATTCAGGTTGCTTACAGATGGTAGTGGGATGCATAACATGGTAACTATGCTTTTATTTTAAATGGTGCTTTAAGGGAAAAGTATATATATGTTGCTTCTACACTCTCATACCTTTCTAACGAACAAATGTTGAAATGACAAAATTACCCTGGTATGTGAGTGTTGCGGCACCTAACTTAGATGTTGCAGCAACACACATCTTTTTCCCTTTCTTTTAGGTAGGGGTGTTCACAGGGTGTGTAGTGAGAAATTTGAGAACCGTATATATGGGGTGGGTACCTAGTTTAACTACCTGAAACCGAACCTTGCGGGGCGGGTACCTGTACTGAATTGAATTGAAAGGAGCGGGTACTCACGGTTACCCGCATTTTGTCGTGTAATTTTGATTTACACATAAAAAAACTAGAAAATAAAGTTATTTTGCGACAAACTAAAACAATTAATACTAAAAAATGAAATTAAGAGTATAGAGGATTGAAGTTACTCGTCGATAAGCTAGGAGTATCGCTTTACTGGAATTGCTGATAGCTGATGTGGTATTGTTCGAAGAAGGTTTTCAAAGAAAGGTGATAACAAAATCAATAGGAGTGAGAGATGAGATGGATATTTTCTTAAGATTAGTTATTTTTTTATTATGAAATAGTGATTCAAATATATTTTTCTTAAAAAACTAAATATATACGGGACGTGGTAGGTACCCGCAGGCGGTAAATATAGAGAACCAAACCCGAGCCGATATTAAGCGGGTATCCTTATTCATAGGTCATAGGTTGCTCGGGTATCAGTTTTCTCGGTTTTAGATCATACGAGTATGTTTGGTTTATGTGTTTTTTGGTTTTTCTAATAATCCATACTTTTAAGCCTATTTTTGGAGACTTTTCACGCACCTTTCATTGTCAAAAAAACTATTATTAAAAGAGAGATATATTGTTTATACTATAGATGACCAAACATTTTGACAAAATTATTATTAAATAATATATAAAAATCTTCTTTATTTAATTAAAATGAGATTTTGTAATTTTTTATTTTAAATACTTTGACCATGTGTAAAAATATGTTTTCCACTTTTCCTGGTCAATGTAATCCCAGAAAGTGTTTGGTAGAGAGAAAAGAAATTAAGAGAAATGGAAATGGGGAGAAATAGAAATGTGTAGAAAATTGGAATTGATTTCCTTGTTTGGTATCAGGAAAGAAACGAAACAGAGAAATGGTGGCTCAAGTCGCTGGACAGCGGTTGCGGCTTTGGCCGCCTTGCCGGACGTTGATGATGATGATTAAAACGCCGGAAACACATTGTAACCGGACATCAACAATGATGAGTAGACATTGGCTGTTATTTCTCTCAATTTCTCCACAATTTGAAGAGAAATGAAAATAAAATGAAGGGGAGAAATGGAAACGGGTGGAGAAACCATTTCTCCTCCCAAAATTATAATCATTTTTCCCAAACAAGAGAAACCAATTCTTATCATTTCTTTTCTCTCTACCAAACACACCCTAAAAGTTTTCATTATGTATTTGACTATTTGTAACATAAAGTAGTGTTTTCCCTTCTTAATCCTAACATGCTTTCCTTTCCTTTATTCTTGACTACTATGTTTTACTAATTAGTGTAAATGTTTTTTTACAATTGAAATAAAAAAAATTGGTGGGTCTCTACTTTCAAGTGATAAATTATGACCACAAGAGGTTTATTGTGATGAACATCATGATTTAAAAACATATTTTCTCCAAAGTCATCAATTGTATTGCATATTAGAACATCCATAGTAGAACTAAAGTTTAATACACTTATACTATATAATAAATTACTAGTTTAACACTCCGTGTGTAAATACGGGGATAGTTAAAATAAATTTTAGATGTTTCTGGTGTTAAAGATTACTAACATGTATAATAAAATAATTATAAGCATATATAGAAACATAATTTTTTTAAAAGATAGGTAAATGTATTAGATTACAGAAAAAACGTATCAATTAAATGCTTTTAATAAATTATTTTGTTAATATTTTTTAATGTTAACAAACTAAATCATCTAAAAAATGGAAATCTTGAACAATATGCAAAATTTAAGGTTTTTGATATAAAAATAACTAATTTTGAAGATATTTGAGAAAATAAAGAGGCATGATTAGTGAAAAAAATTCTAAATAATAGGATGATGACATCATAATTCTATTTTTTTAATATATAAATTAAATATTAAAGATTAAAAATATTGTGTATTTAAGTTTGGTTTTATAAATAATTTTATTTCTTTATTTTTATTAAAGTAGTGGAGCCTGTCTTGAGGGTTTTTAGATGTTTGCCCTTGCAGACAAATCTCGCCCCCTTTGCCCTTCAACGCCTCAGACATCGCTTGGTTCTTCTCAAAATGTCTCACAGCATCCCTTCGCTATCTATGAGACCACATTACGGATGGTCTTATAACGTGTTAACAATATACAAGTGTAACAACAAATCCACCTATACAAATGTAAAAGTTTCTATAATTGGCATAGATTATACAATGAAAAAAAAGGATGAACAAGAAATAATATGATGTAAAAATAATAATAATAAGAGTTAATTACAAAATCGGTTCATGTGGATGTCACTGATTTTTACTTTTGGTCATTTAACTTCAAAAATTACAAAAATAGTCACTGTGGTTGTTATTTTGTTTCACTTTCGGTCCTTTACTATAACTCCAGTTATCTTTGACCGTTAGTCAAAGGGTAATTTGGTCCATTCCTTATTAATCCTTGTTTCCAAACATACCTTAACTGTTTATACAAGTCTTCATACTTCTTTAAACTCAAACAAACACCCCCATTTTCAATCTCTCTTCCCTCTCTCTGCTATTCCTCTCATCCACTCCTACACTTCCTTCTCTCTTCAAGGCTACCGACCACCTCCACCGCACCGCCGGCCACCACCACTGTACCTCCGGCCACCACCACCACCATCCCTTTCTCTTCCCCACCATAGATCTCCTATCTTATCCCCTCACCTTCCACCATATCTACCTTTCTCATTCTCTCTCTAATCGGTAAAAGCACCACCACCTCCGGTGGAGGGTAGGCACGCCACCATCACCTCCGGTCTCTTGTAAGCACAAAACCACCATCGTAGCAGAAACCTGTAGCAGATCTGAAGCAAATAGAAACATGGTACGCCGCCATCATCGTTGCAAATTTGAAGCACAAACCATCGCCGGCGTTCTCTTTGGTGCACCGCCATCACCGTAGCAAATTTAAAGCACAAACCACATGGTACGCCGCCATCACCTTCTCTTTTCAAGATCACCACCACCCCTTCTCTTTGGTGCAAACACACGAGGTATTTACCATCGAAGATGTCAGATCTGCAAACACATTGATAGGGGTTGTTCATCTAGTTCTTGTATTAAAATAAAACATATCGATCAGGCAGCAGAAATTCGAGTTTCCCTTTAGGGGGTGTTCATCTATTAGTTCTAATAATCAATTTGTGTTCCGGTTTCTCTTTCAGATTCGAGATTTTGGGGTTTTTTGGTTTCTTAGTTTCTGGGTTTTTCTTTATCAAAATTTGTTTCTTTATCTCGATCGATCTGTTAGTCATGTTAATCATGAATGGGTTTGTGTTTATCATCAATTAAGGTCTGTGGTTTTTAAATTGGTTTGAAGGGAAATAGGGTTTGTAGATCTTAGGGTTCATATTTATGATGAAAATCATCAAGATGAATATCATAAACACCAAGCGTATTGAAAAATAATAATAACATAATAAAAATTTAAAAAAAATTAATTTATAAAAAAGTCAGTATTAATGGGTATTAAAATATTACTTAATATTATTAATTATTAACTAATTATTAGTTAATTTCATAAAAGGGTAATTAATTATTGATTTAAGAAAAGGGGAGAAAGTTGTTAAAAGTTGTTTGGTAACAGGATTAATAAGGAATTGACAAAATTACCCTTTGACTAACAGTCAAAGATAACTGGAGTTAGAGTAAAGGACCGAAAGTGAAACAAAACGACAACCATAGTGACTATTTTTGTAATTTTTAAAGTTAAAGGATTAAAAATGAAAATCAGTATTGTCACGGACTATTTTTGTAATTAATAATAATAATATGTGATGTCATAATATACAATTTTGATGCTCATTGTGTTAAAATCTAGCCTTATAGTTTTGTTTTTTATTAGCTTTAATTGCCTTTACCCTTCATTAAATATGGTGCCAAGTTATCCGATTTGAATCTCGCTAAGGCTATCCACAATCATCCCTACTAATTCTTTCATATTTTTTGTTGCGTCAGCGTCACATCATTCTTTCTTTACATCTTTCTTTCAACTCTCTAACTTCACTATCAACCCTTTTTATATTTCTCATTTAATTAAAATATAAAAAAAGAGGAGAGAGATAGAGAAAAAGAGAAGAAAGAGGAGAGATAGAGAGAGGAGAGGGGGGAGAGGGGGGGGGGGGGGAACAAGCCAGAGAAGGTCGATTCCCATAGGTTAGAGGCGTGTACGTAACCAATGTTCCTGCAAAGCCCGAGCTCTCATGGCCTCTCCTTCGGGTCGACCTAATGTCTTTGCTAGTCTAAAGACAATTTGTGGCAATCTCATCACATGGACCTAGATGGTAGCCATTCAAGAATATCACATGATCTTATCTATGTAATTACTCATGATTTCAACTATAATATATTTAGCAATTCACTTTCATTAATATATCTATACTACTATATAAAACATTTAACACTCTCTCTCCTCCTTAATTTTAAGACTTTTTAAAATTCAATCAAAACAACATCTTGGTCTTTCATTCTATTTAAATTAATCTCATCCACTTAATCTTTAACCATTCCAATCTCTCTCCTAATTTACTTTAACTTTTTAATCAATTAAAATATACTCTCACACAAACATAAATATACACCCATAACAGCACAATTTCTAATATCTTATTAACTTCTTTATCCTTATTTCACAAATATGATTTTTTTTCCTTATTTTAATGTCTTTTAGATTTTATTTTTAAAATTAATAAAATAGTTTATGCAAATAAAAAAAAATTGAAAAAAATGGGACATGTTGCTAAAGAAATTTTTTTGGTGACATTGAATTTTGCGAATAACATATCATTACATTTTTGAAAGCGACATGTTACAAAACAAAGACTATTCAGCTCTGCAGCATTGCGCGGGTACGATGCTAGTATATATATATATATATATATATATGCATAATAGGTATATTTATGTAAATAATTATTTCAAATTTGGAAGTGAGACAAAAACACTAATAAATATTACGGGCTTAAGTAATATAAGTACCGGCATAAAAATTAGTGTACAAGTTAGAATAGTTTTATGTGACTTCTTTTTTTAGTTGTTAAACGTTTAAAAGATTAATAATACTTTATAGTTAGATATATAATGAAAAATAACGATTTGAATATAAACTAATATAACATTCTAATCATTAGTATTTAAATTTGTTTGCCTTTATTCTAAATATTTATATTTGAAGTTAGTTTCTATATTTATTATATAACCTAAAACCCATCACTACGCACGGGTAAAACAATTAACTAATTATAAAACAATTAACTAATAGAGTGTTTTGTGCTTATGTATGAATTATTATAGTCATGTGGTGTATCTATAATAATATCAACAATATGTAATAGGAGAGAGTGTCACAGAAGTGAACTATTTAACATGACATATTTCAACATATTCATTTATTTTAATAAATAGTTACAAAACACCCCGTTCTATTTTTTGTATTTAGCATAAATAAACCTTTAATTTTGTGGTTTAGTACTTCGGTTAAACTTAGGTTTTTAGTAACTTTAAACTCTATACAAAAGTTCAAGACATTGAGTGTTTTAAGTAGAGTGTAGAGACGTGTATTACTGAGGTGAATGATATTGAGAGGATGGAGATTTGGTTCACGAAAGCCTTTTGTAAGGGAGTGGGAAATGGGGAAGAAACGAGACTCTAGGATAACATTTGGGTGGGGGAGCGAGTCTAAAGGCTAAGTTTTCTAGACTTCAAGGATCCACAAACAAATAACATAGTGTCGATTTGTAGGTTTGGAGAATCGAATGATGGGGTATGTAAATGGGTTTGGAGATGAAGAAGTATTATACGCCAAGGGGTCGGGGGGATGAACTAGAAGATTTAGTGTAGGGTTTGTCAATAACCTTCTCGCCGAAGGATACTTGGTCTTTGTTCGTGGTGTGTGGTGGCGAATATATGGTTATAAGATACAAAACGTTTGTTGATAGTGTGATATGGTGATGAGTGAGGCAAGTTGTGGAAACTTCTTGGTGCAAAGTGCTTAACGCGAAGATAAATGTGTTCATTTGAAGATGAAAATGGGGGCAGATTGTTAATTAGAGGTGTAATCGAGCCGAGCCAACACAGTGTCAAGCTCGAGCTCCACTTGGTTCAAAAGCTTGAGGGTCGAAACTTGACTCGAGCTCGGTCGAGCTTTAATTTTCCAGCTCGAGCTTGAGCTCGAGTAAGTAATCGACATTCTCGAGCTCGACTCGACTAAAATTTAATTTAATAAAATTTTGCAATAACAAATGTTAAAATACATTCCGGAATTCGAATTTCACATTTTTGAACTAGAAAACAGCTAGCTACTAAGAGTATTAAGTAAACGGTGTATATGTAAAAGGGTAAAGTGGTAATTTAGTACAAGCTCGATTAGGCTTGCGAACCTGGCTAGATGAGTATTTCAGAACTCGAACTCGGCATGAAACCCTACTCGAGTAGCTAGAGCTCGAGCTTGACTCGGTTGACCTCGAATCGATTTCGGTTATTTTTCAAATCAGTTTTAAGTAGCTCGCAATCTGTCTCGACTCGATTACACCCCTATTATCAATTAAATCCTTACCGGATCATGGTGGTATATATCAACTCCTTATCATGACCAAGTGACACCCCCATAACTTTTTTACAAAAGTAAAATTAAATTCATATAAATCCATGCATTAACATAATTGTAATATAATATCTTTTAGTCATAAGTACATTATTGTCTGAATATCATAATCATGTTTAGATAGAACTAATATCACAAAAATACCAACGTAGTGTTTTAGAACATAAGAACCGTCTACTAATCATGCCGAAGCTCTTGGCTTATCCTTTGCTCCTTGCCTCATGGGCCAACTACGTTTGCACAAAGTTAGATAAATCTGACATAAACAAAATGCTTAGCGGGCATATTAAACATACAGACAAAAGTTCAAACGAGAACTGTTTTTCGTACGAAAACCGCGAGAACCAATCTTAGCTGTTCAATTCCTCCTCCTTCAATTGGATTGCCTACCCATGAATTCCTTACATGCACCCTGCCACACTCAATCCCCCTACGCTCTTCATCCATGAATTTCATTATCCGAAATGGACGGCCAAACAAGTGAAAGGGTTAAAGAGTTGAAATTTATAAACATTACATTCTAACTCAATTACATAATAATTGGAACTATGAAACATTACACACACACATATACATACATATATATAGTCAGCAACTTTATGATTCAGTCATGCGACAAAACTCTTCCAACAAACTGAAAGACAAATAACTTAGAGTTAGCAATTTAATTCCTAATTTCAAAGTGGCTCTCGCAAAGAATCTTCACAAACTCATATTATCTTTATCTCGCAAAGAATCTTTACAAACTCATATTAGCTCTTTGTGATTATTCTACACAAAACTCATCACAACCTTCTCTTTATTCGCCGCCATCACTATATATATATATATAGTGAAAAGTTCATTTAAGAACCATTTTTTTACGAGAACCAATCTTAGTCATCCAATTCCCCCTCCTTCAATTGGATTGCTCACCTATAATTCCTTACATGCACCATGCCACACTCAATCCTCCCACGCTCTTCATCCATGAATCCCATTATCCAAAATGAATGGCTAAAATTGGTTCTCGCAATAAAATTGGTAAGTGGAATTCATGGATGAAGAGCGTGGGAGGATTGAGTGTGACAAGATGCATGTAAGAAATTCATGGGTGGGCAATCCAATTGAAGGAAGGGGAATATTTGGACAACTAAGATTGGTTCTCGCGGTTCTCGCAATAAAAACGGTTCTCAAATGAACTTTCACTATATATATACGGAAAAGTTCAAACGAGAATTGTTTTTCGTGCGAGAATCAATCTTAGCCGTCCAATTCCTCAATTGGATTGCCCACCCATGAATTCCTTACATGCATATTGCCACACTCAATCCCCCACGCTCTTCATCCAAGAATTCCACTTACCACTTGAATGACTAATATTGGTTTTCGCAGTTTTCGTACCTAAACAGTTCTCGTTTGAACAGCCCTCGTAAGAAATTGTTAATTTGATGGTAGTAATTAAAAGTAAGAATAACTTCACAATCAAGTTTCAACGTCAATGGTTTTACTGCCAACATGAAATGTATGTCATCTAATTTGATTTTTTTGTTGCATTGTACATGTTGTTTTGTGTTTTTGTTGCATGTTGCTTTAGAACAACAATAAAGATAATGCGTCTTGATGTCCTAAAAAACACTTGCGAGATTCATTCTAGGGTGGACATTGCAATCAAGTGTTGACTAATAAAAGGTATTTTGCCAAGGAAGGACATTATATTGACAAATGTCTACAAGACTTGCAAATTATTTAGTAGGAATGCCATGGGTGTTTTCGTTAAAAGTGATCATTTCAACCCGTTTGTTAAGATAAATGGGTTGATTCGGGTTCTTTTCATCTCAAACGAATCAAATATATACAATTTAAAAACGAATCAGCTACAGATGACGGATGTTGCCTAAGTATATATATAAAGTCTACATCCTCATAAATCGTTTTGGAACCCAAACTTTTATATCAAATTCAGACCTTAAGGCAGAAATAAACATAAAAACAGACGGTATTGATCTTAATGACAATAACAATTACACCAACGAGATCATATAAAAGATCATATAACTTGACTGACTATTACATATGACAATAGTTTTTCTCGATGACAATTCATTGAACAGTTGGTAGGCAATGCTAAAATCTTTTAACACAACATCGCAAAAGTTGTCATACTCATCATGAAAAAGGCGAACATGTCAAGAATATCAGAACTCGGTCCCAAAATATGCATAAGTGGTTAAAATCATGCAAAATCAGAAAATGCAAAGCTTAATTTAGGTACCTGCTTCAACTTTCAGAGAAGTAAATCTTGCAACAGAATATAAATCGACAGAATTTATGAGAGGAAGGAGTAGGTGGCAATTGAAGCAAGCTCAAGACAGATATACGTAACATGTAGCAACAATTGAAAAGGAGAAACCTAAGTAGCAACCAGGATAATCGATAAGCGTGACGGGATAAAAAGCAAATGTGTGGCAATCAAAGAAGTAGAAGATGTTAAGGTAGGAGAAGCAACAGAGGAAGAAGGAGGTGTGTGGCAATCAAAGAAGTAGAAGACGAGTTCAATGTAGGTGTGAATGAGGGCAAGTAGGTGGTCACGTAGCGACAGGCATTATGGAGCAACCGGGAAAATCACCGGCTAAAGAAGCTAGTGTGTGGCTGACGTAAAGGAGGCAACCCGTAAAATGACTAGATGGAAGAGTAGGTGTGTGTCAAGCAGGAAGAAGCAAGACATATTTGATGGGGAATGCAATAGAGGTTCTTGTATAATAGATATAAATAGATAGAGTTAATTATAAAAATGGTCCACGTGGTTGTTACTGATTTTCATTTTTAGTCCCTTAACTTCAAAAATTATGAAATAGTCACCGTGATTGTCATTTTATTTCACTTTTGGTTCTTTAGGCTAACTCCAGTTATCTTTAACCGTTAGTGAAAGGGTAGTTTAGTCGTTTTACATCTTATCTCTGTTACCAAACATTGTTACTCCTTTATTCATTAAATAAATATTATTAAAAATAAAAACAGTACCCAAACCCCTTAACCCTCTTTCCCTTCCCCTTGATCCCCTATCACCGCAGTACCTTTAAAAAAATATAAACAATACCTTCAAATTCAACATGAACACAAATTTGACTTCAATTTTGAACTCATCATCTCCCACCACTAAACAAAGCCCAAGAACCATAAATCGGATTTTCGAAATATGATTTCCTGAATAGTCGATTGGATGCATTTGTTAAATGTTAACTGATTTCCAGATCTGGAAAAACTTTTCATGTGCTAAATGAAATGAAAGTTTCTTATTTCGTTCTATAACATGTACAAATAATCAAAAAACTTTCTACTAGCTTACATGAATTTCTTCGGGCGAAGCACTTCAATAGCAATTATTATGTAACGCCCCAAATTTCTAAATTTAAAATATTAAGATCAAACACATATAAGTGTTCGCATCTGAAAGTCTGACATAAAAGCGGAAGCATAATTCGTTTCAAATCCTAATGTATCAAAAGATACGCACATAAATACTGTCACCAGTTTAGTACCAAAAACTTTATGCTTACAAACCAGGCGTTAAGTGTTTCAAAGAGTTTATCAAAATAAGTCAAACCGAAGCTTTGCCCTTGCCTTTGCTAAAACCTGCAAAACATTATAAAAATAGTATCTGATAAGCTACGAGAGCTTAGTGAGTAAACCAGACTAAACATCATATAAACACACGTATAAGATCATAGGAAGATAATACACGTATGTCTGGCAAACAATGCTAGCCTTTGGTTCTAGACCCATAGCAGCAACATAGGTCACAGTACTGTACCATAATTGAGCCTTACTGAACATAGCAGTAAGCACCCCACCTCTGAGACTTACTGCACAAAGCAGCAAACTTATACACACATATGAATAACATTACATGTTAGTAATCTGATATAATAACACACATGCTGTAAATATGAATAGTAGTCTAGAAGACTCACCTTATAGCCTGTAATGTTATATAATAGTCCACAATCGCTAGTAATCTAGTGAACATGCCAATGTAAAGTCTCTACACGAAATAATACCAAATAAATATATCAATCATAAATTCTGCTGAACTTAATACCTGAATAAAACACTAGGCACACCCGTGCCTTCTACACAGGTACCCCCGTGCCTATACCCAAGTACTCCCATGGTCTCAAGGTACAATCTGGGCCTTTCTAGAACAGGGTACGCCCGTGCCTTGCAGGTACGCCCTGAGGCACGGTTGGATCATGAGGGGCACGCCTGTGCCCTTCAATTGGCAACAGCAGTTTTGCCGACTTACATGCTGTCTCCGGCCAAAACATCTCCAAAACTAAATTTTAATACATGAAAACGCTACTGGGATGTTTTCCTACATCCCAAACAACTTCTAAACCAGTAATAACAACATTAACATGCTCAAATATTTGATTCACCATTGAATCTTCTTAAAACCCATAAACCTTCAAGAAAAGTGTCTTATATCTTACCTCAAGCTTGTATGTGTGTTAGACCCAGTTGTTACTGATTGTATCTCCTGTTCTTGATCAAAATCCACAAGGAAAAACATGCTGGAACTTATGTACATGAGTTGAAAGGTTACAAATGAGAACTTTGACTATTTCAAAGTCAAAGTTAGCTATATATATTTATATATATATATCTATTGACTATTTGCATAATTGGTCCCTCAACCTTTCCAAGTTCTGTTTTGATGGTTTTTGCCCCTCTAGTTTAAAACCACATACTATCACATGTATCCATTTATAACTTATATAACACTTTATACATTTCTTGCATAACTTAATAATAAAATTCTGGGTGTTACATATTAGTCCAGTAGCCACAACAACAATGGTTCTAAACTCTCATTTATCATTGTTCTACAGCTTGTACATAAGATGAAACACTAGGTACAACAAATTTAGGGGTTTTAGAGTTAGAGGATTTAGGGTTTTCAAATTGAGGTGAAGATAGAGTTGACATTTAGATGGCGGTGGTTGTCGTGCGATGGTGGTCTTACGATGGGGGAGGAGGTGCGGTGGTGGTTCGGACATCATAAAAACATAGATTTACGATTGGAGAGGAGGCGAAGGATGTCCGATGGTAGCGATGGTTGCCCGACGGTAGCGACGGTGTAATCATGCGACGACGCTAACGGTGGTGGTGTGGATGGAAGAGGGACGTTGAGATTTAAAAGGGGTGTTTGTTTGTGTTTTAAGGAGATAATCCTATTTAAAGGGGGAATGAGTGTTTGCCTATCTGGTGACGAGGATAACTTGAAAATGACCAAAATACCTTTAATTTAACGACAACACTTAACAAAAGTTAGACTAAAGGACCAAAAGCGAAACAAAATGACAACCACTGTGACTATTTTTGTAATTTTTAAAGTTAAAGGACTAAAAGTGAAAATCAATGACAATCACAAGGACCATTTTTGTAATTAACTCAAATAGATACATAAAACTAATATCATGTGCAAGATACTCAAGCTGACAAAGCTCACCCGTAATGTTAGTTATGTGTACATATTTGAACACTAGGATCTGAAAACCCGCTAAGGCCCTTAGTGTAAATACCGAGTCTGAGCTAAGCCGCCCCAAGAGTAGAAGATTGCTAAATCTAAGCCCTAGTTCGTTCTAAAGCTAAATCTTGATGTATCTAACAATAAGCTAAATCATTCAATCCATACAAATCATATTGAGCACATAGTCACATTTCCATGCATACAAATAGGCACATAATTCTATTAACATATTAAGTATGTTTAGTATAATTCACGTGACACGTTGTGAATACAAATACACAACAATGAAAGCAAGCAATCTACCAAGTAACTGAGGCACCTACATTTATAGTTATAGGTAGATCAATATTTGATACACAAGAAAAGCTTTTAAAAAACCTTTCACGGTTCTCTCACAGTTTACTGACGAGTGCTTCTCATGCTAAAGGTCTTCATAGGCATGAAGCCCAGCTTTCACAGGCAAGAGGGTTTTCCACCTTCAGATCGTGAAACATTGGTTCACGGGCGCACTACAAGAAAAAGTGTCTTTTGGGACCAACTTTTTTGGTACGGAAGAAAAATCGTGTCAAATAAGTGTTTTTGGCACAGTTTTGACCATCTTGCCAAATTACTATGTTTTTGGAACAAAATTTGAAAACCCGTTCCAAATAACTGTGTATTTGGAATGAATCTAAAAAACTGTGCCAAATATATGTGTCTTTTGGTACGATTTTGAAAAACTGTGCCAAAAAATTATTTATTTGGAACGATGAAATGAAACTGTGCCAAATAATTGTGTCTTTTGGTACGATTTTGAAAAATGGTGCCAAAAAATTATTTATTTGGAACGAATAAATGAAACTGTGCCAAATAATTATTTATTTGGAACTACTCTAAAAAGCCATGCCAAATAATTGTCTTTTGAGACGGTTCTAAAAAACTGTGCCAAAAAACTATTATATGGAATGACTCAAAAAAAATGTGCCAAATTAAAAGTATCAGAGAAACCATGCCATATAATTTGGAATGACTATGAAAAACCAATGTTTTAAAGCCAGGTTTTTTAATTGACACGGTCTCGTCACTGGGTTACCACATATGCTAGACATTACACAAAATATGCTTAGAATTTACACACGTGAGTTCAAATGGCAAAGAAATTACATGAAAGAGTTCAAATGGAGCAGGAATCGGCAGCTGATGACGAAGTACCGAGGCTGAAGGTGCGATGGTGGAGACTAACGAATTTCTAAAGCCGAAGGCGGTGCCGGCGGTGGTTATCAAGGTGTCGAGTATGGCTAACCAAATGGAAGCTGCTATTTATAGTAGCCTGAAAGTGAAGATACGCACGGAAGAGAACTCCATCGAACCCGAAGGTGCGATGGAGGCCGACCAGATGGAGACTATGAGTTTGGGATGCGTTTTTAGGGTGAAGAATTTTTTTAAATATATAAATTGGACCAGTTCAACAGTGAACCCGGCCAGGTCGCTCTGAGCCAGAAATTACCAAAAAAACTGTATATGTTGACCCGCTCTTGTGGCTGGGTCCGTGAGTCAACCGGGCCGAGCCAGGTCTTGATGTTAATTGGTGGTCATTGGAAAAAGTGGAAAAGTAGAGTAAATAGTAAACACTTTACTCCATTCAAATATAATCCGGAGAAGTTATTGACTCCCCCTGCTGATAGTCAGATAGACCCTAGAAGTGGCCAGTTTTGGTAGATTATTCGAAGCGTGAAGATGTTGAGGTATATGCAATAACAGTCAAGTAATCTAGTTTTTAGTTGTCATTTTCAGTTAACACACTACTACATAAATAAGACATATTAATTGACTATTAACTGATTTAATTATCTTGATTTTTTACAGGCTCAATCTTTGAGAAATGCCGCTAATCAAAAGCATTTAGAATTCTTACCAAGGACCGGAAAAACATTTCATGCTAATATTCGAGAGGAGGTATATATTATAACACACATAGATGAATTTGTGTGTTTTATATATATATATTATTTTTTAATAATTAATTATTTAGGATACTAAGTAGATATTGTTAATAATGTTTATCTAGATGAAAGCTAACAATGAGGATACTTCTCGTGCTAAAGTGTTTAAAAAAAACATAGTAAGAAAGATGGTACCATACCATATGATGATACTAGAAAGTTGGTTGTAAGTAGATTATATAATAAATCACATGAAGTTATATTTAAAATGTTCATTGTTATGAAATATAGTGTTTATTTTCCAGGAAAGGATGAATGAGATTCTAGAATCAAATCAAAGTGATGCTCTCAAAGAAAAAGTGTTCGGTGATCTATTAGGGTCTGATGGACACGGGCGGGTGAGGACGTTTGGCACGGGACTATCTCGTCGCGTTGTTCTTGGTATCGGCTCACGTTCTGTAACCACCAGAAATTCAAGATATTATTTAGAGAATATATACATATACTTTTCGTTAATTATAATTGGATAACTAATAAGACGATTGGGGATTTAGTTGGAAATTAATAGACTCGTGATTTAAAGTTGACATTTTAATGAGATAAAAAGGATAGGGACCAAAGGGCTTAATAAGGAAATCACTAAGGATTAAAGGGGGATCAAGGATTAAAGTTTAATTAGGGTTATTAAACTCTTTTGGCAGCCCTAAATAAGATATACGGCAGTTTCTTGAAGCCATCTTGTGCTCAAAGGTATGATTAGTAGGAAAAGACAAAGAACTGGCTGAAGGTAGATGTTGGTTTGTGAATTCTTTCTGATTCTCGGATTTAAAGTTTTAGTTGAATGGTTGTCGGTTTCCGATTTACGGATTTAGGAAATTAATTCATATAGCTATCATAAGTTATTAAATGTTGTTCTTGAAATTAAATCTCTAATTAACGGACGAAAAGATCCAACTACAACGCAAAATTCAAATGGGGCATGTGTTAAATGAAGAAACCCCGAAATGAATAATTATTTTACGTGTTGCTTAACTATCCGGATTCCGGGACGGAATCTTTTTAAGGAAGGGAGAATTGTAACGACCAGAAATTCGATATATATTTTCCGTTAATTATGATTAGATAACTTTTAAACGGTTGGAATCATAATAAAAAATAACAATAGGTGTTTGTTACTTAAAGATTATATTTTTAAAGGGAACAAAAGAATAGGGACTTAGGGGTTATTAAGGGGATACTTTGAGGGTGAATTAGTGAACTAAGGACCAAGATTAATTAGGGTTAATCCCCTATTTGGCAGCCTCAATCTTCACGGCAGTTTTTTAGACTTTTGTTTCTCTCGATCGGCCGATTAGAACACAAGGATTCGTGGTGAATTGGTGAAGAACATCTATCAAGTAAGTACCTTTAACTTTTACTCATGTGTCCAAAGTGATTTGTATTAAGAATTTGAGGTTTGATGGTGGTTTTTACGGCTGTTACGGTGGGGTTTTTGGGAGTATCGACTTTGAAGGTTAGGTATTAATTGAATGGATAATTGTTGTTTAAACCGTGGATTGATGGTAAAGGATTACTCCTTGCTGTTAATTTTGAATATATGAATGTTAAGTTTTATGTTTTTATCAAGAATTGTTTTACATGATTTGATTTGTGGGGCTGTCGAGGACTGGTTCATGTTAATTACCATGTTAACTAATGACCATTAAATTACAATTGGAGCATAGGTTAATTACGATTATGTTAGGCGAAGAAGTGAATTGTAATTGGCTACAAATTAATGTTCAATTACAGTTTTTTGTGGTTGGGTAAGGGAATTACTATAGATCTATGATATTGAATTGCAATTTATGGAGTGATATAAGATTTCTTTGTACAGTATTACGATTCTATCATGCACAAATTGAATTGCAATTGGAGTTGGATTATGAATTACGATTGGCTTCAAGGTTCAACTACGATTTTTTCGTGTATGGTAACATTGAATACGATTGAATTCCTCACTTTGGTTGAATATGAAATTACAATTCGTTGAAAGGACCAATTACGATTGTCTTGTTTAAGAGGAGATTAAAATTCAAGGTTAGTGTTGAAATACGACTCTTCTTGGCATCTTTGAATTGCGATGGTGATTGAATTGGTATTCTAGTGTTTTGAAGAATTGGGTTTTCCTATGGCTAGATAGGATTTACGATCCATATTTCGTGTTACGGTTTGTTTCGATGTTCGTCACTCAGTCACTTATTAGGATTTGTTTATCCTATAGGTTGCTCGGTAATCCTCTCGGTGATTCATTGGGCTAATTTCTTCGGGACTGCAGGTGAGTTCAATACTTTTATAAAAGTCGAGTACATATACAAAATCTATGTTTTCTAACGGTTTAAATGAAAATGAATTTAATGTTTTAATGTGCTAAGTGTATTACTTGCAATTAAATGATTCATGTATGCTTACAAGGATGTTAGTGCATGCTATGGTTAATTTATAGTCTATATGATTTGTATACATGTACATGGCTGATGGGCGGGTGTAGTAACCTTTCATGCTCGCTTACGGATTAGGGACCTATTAGGTTTTAATGACCTTCTAGGTATAAGTGCTAGGCACATACGGAGTTGCAGGGTTTCTAGATAACCTTTGCAACGCATGGTACAAGTGTACGATTGAGTGCTCGAGTACTAGAGTGATGTATGACAGTTGGTGTAGTCATATCAATAGCATCACGCGAGTATTATGAGGGGTTGATAGCGGTTGCCCCCGTTTGTACTTACACTTGAACGACAACGCGGTACTTATACTTGCACGGTCGGAGTAGCGAAAGCATTGTCTAATGTACACTTATGCATGGATCGGGAGTAGCTACCCAATCGATGCACGGGTTGCTTAGTGTGCAAGTAGTGAACGGGTACCTAGCGGGCCCCAATGGCTAGGGAAACTTAGCGGGTAGATTTACAGACTACGGTATGCGGTACATGGTTGATATGCGGTTCATGAACGGTTTTGACATGCTATTTAATTGATACGGTTATTTGACTTATTTATATGATATATGTTATGTGGGTTTCATGATATGGTTCAAGTATACATACGGGACGGGTATGGTTATACGATAACTGTATTAACGCTTCATTTTTAACACTTTTACAGATTTTCTTAATCTAACCCTATTGACTCACGAGGTGTAAGCTGACACTTGATTTTTAAAAATATGTCTTGTACTCGTGCAGATGCTTTAGAGATTGGCTTGGTGAGCTGGGTGCACTTTGGGGTAGCTAGCTTTTAGACATTTGATATAGATGTATATTTAATATTTCATTTATGGTTGAAATGGTAATGGTTTTACGGTTTTGGTCACGGTGTGAAATTGTGATTTTATCGGTTAGCATTTATTGCACATTTGGTTTAAGACTTCCGTTGCAAATGATTAATGATTATTTTAAATTTTTTGTTAAATGAAATTTTTGGAAATCACGGTGTTACATTTATGAAATTTGAATAAGCATGATTTATTTTATCATGATCCGGATATACGCTTGACTCTAATTTGAGAAATATTTATAATGTAATAGGTACGAAACGTATATGGAATATATAAAAATGTGCCATAAGCATAATTGGAACTAAAATATAGCCGTTCCATATATTTTTAAAATGAGAAAACATTGCCTAATTCTTTTGGTACGGTAAAAACATAGATCCAAATACTTAGTTGGCACGGGAAAAAAATAGATCCAAATAAGTAGTCGGCATAGGGAAAAAGTAGTTCCAAATGCTTATTTGGCACAAGGTAATCATGGTTCCAAATGTTCATTTGGCACGGAAACAAAGTAGTGCCAAATTCACATTTGGAACAGTTTCGTAGTCTGTGCCTAATGCATGATTGACACTGTTTCTCACTCCGTACTAAATGAGCATTTGGCACGGAGTGCACAACAGTGCCAAATGGGTATTTGGCACCATTTGCTACAAACCGTGCTAAATACTTTCCAAGTGGCACTAAATCTAAATACCGTGCCAAAACGGTTCCTAATACACTTTGGCACGGTTTTCTCCCGACCCAAGTGTATTTGGCACCCTTGTATTTATGACGGAGCAAAAACCGTGCCAAATAGTATTTGGCACAGTATTTTGAGTATTTGGCACATTTTTCTCCTCTGCCAAATACCCCTTTTTCTTGTAGTGGCGTGGGAGCTTACTAGTAGTGTAAAAGTGTTCACAAGACTCCTCATCCTCATTGTGACAACCGTCAACAAAATTCACAAGTTAGCTATTAGAAACTCTAAATATAAGTCAGATATAACTGAAAATATTAGTTATGATTTAAATATATCAATAATAATCTAGGATTCCCTAGAAATTCCGTCTATGTGGTTAGAACCTTCAGTAGCTCGTAAAACCGAATTATTAAAAGTCAAGATTCATAAATCTTGTATAATAATAATAATAATAATACACATCATAATAATTATGAATAAATTAAAATATAAAACTCACATAAAAACTTATAAAAGTAATCAAAACCCTATTAAAAATAAGTAACCAAGTTGTACAAATTTTAATCCTACACTTTTTTTTTATAACACAACTATTAATAAACCAATCTTCATCTTCATCTTCTAAGTTCTTCCTATTGCTTGTTACACCAAAAATCCCAGCCACTAAACTATTTCAAAAAGCTTAGGTTTTGAAGATCTAAGCAAAGATCAAAGAAGAACAAGCTTGGTAAGATGTTTATACATCACAATCATTCCACTCTTCTACCTTTCTTCTTATTTTTCTTATTTTTCCTTTGTTTTTTGTCTTATTTCTTGAAGAACTAAGAATGCATGAGTAATCATGCACTTAGATGGTAGATTTTACACCAAAGACATGAAAATGTTCAAAAATGGTGAAAATCCATGATCAATACAACTAAAAACTCAAGAAAAATAAGAACTTTGATTATGCATGTGTTAGCATCCTACCAATGATGTAAGGAATACATGAAAATATGTTATCATCCTACCATTGATGTAAGGAACACACAGATTTTCTATTTTTATGTTTATATTAGATGATTAATCATAAATAATAAGTTATATTAAAGTAATGACCCAAAAGATAAGAAATATAACAACCTGACAGATTTTGAGCTTGAACTCCCCCCTTGTTTTTGTTATATCTGGAGTTCTAGAAATCAAAATCGTTTGATTCTTTTTTATAATCTTAGTTTAAAGTGTTACCTTTCATTTGAATTTGGATTCACTAATTTTCATGAAGGTTTGATCCTTCAAACATATTTAATAAGACACATATATTGAATCTGGAAATCTGACAGATTAAAAGAGGTACACTTTAAACGTGTATAACTTGGCCATTCGAGAGTCAAAATATGTCTAGTTTTTTTTAAGTTTCATCCTTGAGTTGTGGATATTTTCCCTTTTGAATCATGTAAAAATGAGGTCGTATGAGCCTCAAACACCCTTTTTAGTAACAGTGTGTCATCCAGACACTGATCAGTGAACACTTTATATACTTTTAATTATTAAAAATATTAAATATAGATTATAAATTCCTATATTTTTACTGAGTATTATAGAAACATGAATTGAGGTTATGTTAAAATATTGAGCCTTAATATGATTTCTAGAATACAGATTATAATTTTTAATGTTTAACTTAAAAGTATATAAATTTCAGTAAACCTTTATAACATAAAGAAAACAGGGGAAAAACCTTTTAAAATTTAATTAGTAACTAATAATTGGTAATAATCACTAACTAATAACTAAACTAGTAAATCTAATAGAGTTATATATTTCTTATATTAGGAAAGGAGCTTTGGTAGAATCAAGAAACCATTTACAAAGCTAAACACGTTTACCATACCGAGTGAGAATCATAGCCCCTTTTTTACCGCATTTATCATTTATTTTGGGGTGAAAAGCATAATACAAATTTTTATATGGCTGTTCTATGAAAATATATGATTCAAATACTTAGCACTTGTTTTTACTTGTATATGCAATGCCTGAGTTTAAAAGTGTAAGTCCCGGATTGTGATATTTAATTGTTATACTACCATTAACTCGATTGAGGGCCTATAGTTTTGTGGATAGCGCTATAGGGGTAGGGACACCCCCACTTAGGGTTGACGAACCTTAGGTGTACATTACCGAAGAAAATACTTGGAACGAATTCGTAAATTTTTGGGCAACGTTGTCTGAATGGTTTGGTATGGGCTCTTGGCGGATATTGCTAAAGTACTTAACTTTTGTGTTTAAATTGGAGAACAACTTGAAATATCTTACACATTTGGTGACAATGTTTCACCTTAGAAGAAATATCTTTGCATTAAAATTTTATTTTCTTGCATATAAAAACCAATGATCTCACCAATTATTTTTAGTTGACAATAGTTCTTAAATTATGCTTTTGAGGTTATAACAAGTAAGAGTTTGGCCTGGGTGCATCTTGTGTGGCGTCAACATCACGAATATCTTTTTACTCATGTCTTATGTTGTTTTAAACTCATTTAATCTTTGGGAAAGTTGTTGTAAAGAATATTACTTATGTTTTGGTTTAACTTTCATATATTATTATGGTTGGTAATTTTCTACTACCTTGTGCGATGAAACCTTGTGACGTGACACCTCATGTTTCCGCTTTAGCGGGGTGTGACACTCATGAACATAAAGTTCATGTTTTACGGCCGTGAAGAACTTCCTTATCAAAAGGGCGTATAAGTGTTTATTTTCGAGTGTAGTAGTGTATAAGTGTTTATTTTCGAGTGTAGATGTTATGGAACACAAACAATGAGTGAATTTTATGTTTTAAACAAGCTTTGGTTGCTGTAAAAAACTGTAAATGTTAAACAGATCTCTTCACAGGCGTGAAACACTACCTACAAGCTCATAAGCTTGCAAATAAACTATTTAAAACTTATAAACTAATAAGGTTATAATCCTAAACAATAAACTAATCCACATACCTCATTAAATAACAATATGAATTACCCATAGTTATAAGTAAAAGAGGTAAAGGTTTTCTATGAATAATAATAAAGTAAAACCAAATTTTAAATTAAAAATTATTATGATGTACAAAAATACTAATGAGCAATAATCCTTTTCTTATATAAGGAATAATTATACATATATATATATGTAAAAGTTTAAACGAGAACTGTTTTTCGTACGAAAACCGTGAAAACCAATTTTAGTCGTCCAATCCTGTAATACCGTGCTTTTGAGAACCAAATTTTTCTTTTTAAAATACAATTTAAGTTTTCAAACCGCGTGGGTTTGACTGTAAATAGAACATTTAAACCTGTCTTATAATTTAAAAATGCAGCGGAAGTAAAAACACGTGGCAAACTGTATAAACAGTCAAAATGTTGCCACATACGACATTTGGTGTTACGGATACATAACCGGCCAACCATTATCTTTAAACAAACATAAACATAATATAACAAGGTTAAACAAAATACAGTGTTCCTCCTAAAAAAACATGCAACTACCCGCAGGCACCCGAGCTCACAGCCTAAGGAACACCTGTACATGTGGAGAGTAGTATCTGTTAGCTATAATAGCTAGTGAGTACACGATAGCATGCAATCAATATAAACATATCACATATCATCAATCATGCTCAAATAATTCTATCCTAGCATCTCGCGATGAGCTGGCGTAGTCAGGAGGTAGCATATCTCGCAGGGTAGCGAACCCGGCTCAGTGCACCAAACTGGGTACCAGACACATCAACCGCGCCGGTGGGGGAGCTGTAAAGCGTCCACCGTTGCGTTTTAGAATCAACCGATTCTTCTGAGTAAAGCCCTGAGCTAAACCCACAGGGGACAGACCTTGTCCGGGGCAAACCTTGCCCAATAGGTAGGACAGCTTTGTCTGGGGCAAACCTTGCCCAATAGATCCGTATCGATCACAAACAATTAATCTGATTCAATCGAATCATCAATCAATGCATATTCATATCCACATAACATACATCTAAACAGATGCATATTATTTATATCAATCAAATATCTAGCATCATCATGCCATTCATTCTTTACTTTACTGCGCGCACACAATAATATATATCTATCATCATAACATACACCTAATCAAGTGCATGCTATTGTATATCAATAAGTTAAGCCTAGCATCATCATGCTATACAATCTACACTTAAACAAGTGTGTATCATAATGTGTCAACATGTTAAGTCTAGCATCGTCATGCTTTACAACCTACACTTAATCAAGTGCGTATAATATCCTGATAATCATTTATCATACATACTACAAGGTATACAACCTTTCAACAACATATTCAAACGCTTAATCAATTGTTTACAAATCCGGGTATTCAATTCAATTCATTGTTAATATATGTTATAGATATATTAATCGTTATGTTATCAAGCACTCACCTGTTAGGCTAGAATAAGTAAAGACCTTGCTTTGGTGCTCACAGATTGTCAACTCGATCTATAATACCAATATCTACGCATTAATCACTTGAACACGCAAGGAACATCTAGGATACTTCAAACAATACCATAATGGTGCTATTTAACTATTTATTAACTTGTTATAATAGTCCAAGCAATCACACGCGAACGAATAGCGAAAAATATCATTTTGGCACAAACTGTACTGAACGAGACGCGTCCAAGCCTTGGACGAGACGCGTTATGCCTGCAGTGCAAAATTTCAGATTTTGCACAACAGTGCCTTTTTATCCCATTTCAACTCCAAATCAACTTTAGTAAAATTATAGTGTTTCATATGACCATTTGACACTTGTGGAAGCTTTCTAACATCAAAAACTCCTATCCAATTAATTCATATGAAAATCACAATTAAATGGACAAAGACGTGCGCATAATGGCCAAAACTTGGTGTAGACCAATTCCAACACTTGCAACACACCATATACACCTAATATGATGTATTGAAGGTGTTGCAACTGACCAAAACCTTTAAACTCAATGTTTGGTATCATTTTCTAATTTCTTGCCTATTTAAGGCCTATTTTTCATTATTTTAGCCAATTCAAGCAAAACAACCATTCCAATTTAAAACCAATGTTCTAATCAATTCATACAAGTCATATGAACCTATTAGAACCTTAAAAATCAGTTCTTGATGTGTAAAAACAGATTTAGGCCATTTTGACCCATTTAGGCTAAATATTGGATTTGTGCAAAAACACCACTTCTAATGCACCAATTGAGTTCTAATCATCCTAACAAGTTATAGGATCAATTAGAACACTAAATTTCAGTTCTTGAAGGTCAAAATCAGTTTGACCCGTATTTGACCAATTTTGACCCATTTGAGCCAAAATTCAAAACTCATCAAGAACACTACTTTAATTCATGGAATTGATTCCTATACACTTATAAATGATATTAGAACCTATTTCAATCATAAATTTCAGTTCTTGATTGCTAAATCAAAGAACCCGCTTGAAACCTACAATTTCAAGTCTTGAAAGAGCAAAATCAAGAACAAGGATGAATTGGAACTTACAATGATCAAAGGATGATTAGAAACAACTTGTAGAACTATTTTGATCCTTGTTTAGCTGCTGGAACAAAGTTTTATAAGTTTTCTTTCAAAAACCCAATTTCAAGAATAGAAGGAAAAGCCATGGATGAAGCTTACAAGGTGATGTAGATGATGAAGATGGTGATTGTGGACTGATTTGAGACCTTAATTGCAGCAGGAATTTATGGCTTGGTGATCTCTTCTTGAGTTCTTCTTCTTGAACTTGCAAAGGCAGAGAAAGGGTGATGAGTGTGTGTATACATACGTATGAATGTGTGTCTGTGTGTTGCAAATTGGGTTAAACCGACTTGTGGGTTATTATTATCCACAAGTGGGTATTTTGTTCCCCTTTTCAACCTACAACTCATCTCCCGTTTAACCGTTTCAACTAACGAGGATATTTTTGGAATCCTCATTTGAAATCGTTCGATATTTTATAATCTTTATCTATTTTTATTAATATTTTTAATAACCCATTTATGTATTATTTTCATATTTTATATCATTTTTCTAAAATATATATATATATTTCATTTAATTATATTAAATATTCGACGTATCACGATCGCACACGTTTAGGCCCGTTTTGAGGATGTTACAAATCCCCTCTTCTTCAATTGGATTGCACACCTATGAATTTTTTACATGCACTCTGCCACACTCAATCCCCTCACGTTCTTTATCCATGAATTCTATTATCCAAAATGAACAACCAAGATTGGTTCTCGCAGTTCTCGTACGAAAATTATCAATATAGTCTTAAATATATTTATATTTTTTAAAATACACCAACCCAACCACTAATATATTATCTCATACCTACACAATTTCTCATTCAAATCAACACAATTCACCAAATCATTGATATGTTTTTATCATCTTATTTTATAAGTAGAAATTATTTTTTTCTTATTTTATTGTTTTTCAAAGGTTATTTTAGAAATTAACGAAAGAGTTGATAGATAATAAAGAAATAAGTAAAATGGAAAAGAAGGAAACAAAATGGACATACTGCAAATGGAAATTATTCGACGTCATCATAGTGTGTGTATACCATACTCTACGTTACCGAAAACGAACATGTTATCGAGAATGAATTAGTTATCGTCGGCACATTACGCGAGTAACATGCTAGTATATATAATATATATATATATATAGGGATGAGATCAAATAAAAAAAAATTAAAGTAAAAAGTATAAAAGGGATGATTATTTGATCATTTTTCGGTATATATATCAACTGATAATCGTTAGTTCATCATCTTTATTGATTAAAACTAGTTCTTCATCAATTTCTTTTTTATTTCAAATACAAATTTTGAAAACAACAATTTGAAATAATTTTTTGATGAACAAAATGATTTCATCTAAAAAGTGATGAATATGTTGGATTCATCAAAAAGAAATTGATGAAGAACTAGTTTTAATTAATAAAGATGATGAACTAACGATTATCAGTTGATATATATACCGAAAAATGATCAAATAATCATTCTTTTTATCCTTTTTACTTTAATTTTCTTTTTACTTGATCTCTACCCTATATATATATATATTTATATATATATATATATATATATATATATATTTACACTTATAAACAATTAAATAAGTAATTTATAAAATAATTAACATATATATCTTATTAAAATCTCGTATATAAGTTTGCTCCTTTAGAAAGCGTCTCCACGTTACTACATCCATCCACATGTTGTCTCCCACCAAACAAAACCTCTGCCCCTTCTGCTCCCAATTTTCAAATCCCAACCTTTGCTAAAACCGATCAATTCAGCCATTTCTGTGTGCAGAAATTTGTTTTACTCGGCTATGGCGGATGAAGAAGAGACTCAAGAAGTTGCCCTCAGCGATGATCAGAAAATCGACATTGCCAAATGGTTTCTTCTCAACTCTCCACCTGGTGAAATCCAATACGTTGCTAAAGGTCGCCGTTCTGTAAATCACCCACGCTTACATTCGTTTCTCCAGTTTCCCTCTTTTGCTTTGGTTATTGCGATGTAATTGATTTATTACTACTGTTTCTGATATCTTGTTGGGATTTTACAGACTTGAGATCAGTTTTGAACGACGAGAATGTGTATAGAAAGGCGGCTTCGGAAGCGTTCCCTCTTTACAACAAATCTCATTTCATTTGTCTCCAATTCCCTAATCGAAGCGGTGAAGTATGCCTCTTTTTGTTCATAGTCGACAATTTTCTTAATTTTGACCTAGAATTCATGTTTCATCTTATCTTTTGAGTTGCTAATGGCCTTTAGGGCTTCTTCCACTTGATCTGTTGGTCGTTAGCAGCATGTTTGTTTTCGTTAAATCATCCCTCTTCTTTTGATTTGTTTTTAGCTTTTTGTCTTAAAAGATTGATATTTAAGGGTAAGAAGAGGTTGTTAGGTTAATAAGCCATTATGATATCTGTGGTTTTACTGTGTTTAGTCGATTATGTAGAAGTTTCTAGTGTTTAAGAACGCTCATGCATTATGCTGTATTTAATCGCTTAAGCAGATGTTTCTACTGTTTAAGAACCCTTCGTGCGGAATTTAACATGTGATTTACCATCAGTCTATAAGTTTATAAGACAGAACAATCATGTGGACACATTTGCCTTTATATAGGTGTTGTTGAGTTGAGAAATCTGTATTTGTTGTTGTTTGTATAAGAAAAGGACAATTGAATTTTTCAACTTTTGGAACATAATAAGTGCTCTTAGCGACTTCTAAATCTCTCTGGGATTATTTCTGCAGGTGCTAGTATCATCATTTAGTGAGATTAGCGAGGATGAGTATCTTGATCCTAGGTCTGCACAAGTGGGAAAGGTGGACCATGTTCGACAAGTAAGTACAAAAACCTAGTGAATGGCCTCTCTAGCCTTCTACATGAATATATATGTGAACAATGTTAAACTGTACGCATTTCAACACACATTTCAGTAACAATATAAGAATACTAGATCAATCTCTCCTATAAAACCATGATTGCTTATGTTTAAGAAATTAGCTGTTCCTTATCTTTGATGCAGGCAATTACCTCCTTCCACAATCAGACACCTTTGTTTAATGTCATGTTAGATTTTAGATACATTATTTCAGGTTTATTGGAGTTAGGAGTTCCGAACTTTTGATATGTATTCTATATTATCTGAATAGAAGTTTTAAGATGCGAATATAAAGTCTTTAACATGAAGCAATAAGAGTTCTTAAAATGACAAAATCGGAATTAGATTTAGTTCTTACCTTAAAAAATGACAAGATCTGTAATAGGTCAGATCTTTGTCACTCATCACACACTAATTAAGCTAACCCCAATAACTGTGACTGCATGTCGGAGTTAACATCAAGCCCTTATTTTACGAGGGTTGTGAAAGAACTCTTCCAGATTCAATGAAATTCTGGTCTAATTTTGTCCTTCAAAATTAGATGTATGCTCAAAGCTTATTTATTCCAACATTACTATCTGCCATATGAAAATTATTATAGAAAACTAAAGATTAAGTTTGATGTATTTTTTTACGGTGAAGATTTAATGTATGGCGGGGGACAGTATGCGGCAAAAAATTTGGGTAGTGATCAACACTGAACCGGTTACTTTGCTCATAATATGCATTTAGCTCTAAAGTTTGAAGAATTACTAGTTTACTACTAAGATATAAGTATCGGCTCTAATCATAACCTGTATCCCTTATTATTCCTTGACAGCTTAAGGCAGCATGATGAGTTATACACAAAGCATAAGCTATTAAATTGTAAATATGCCGTGCTTTGTAGTTTGGTATCAATTTGAGTAAATATGCCGTGCTTCGTTGTTTGGTATCAATTTGAGTAAATATGCCGTGCTTCGTTGTTTGGTATCAATTTGAGTAAATTATTTTAGCAAGAACTGCCTTTTAAAAAATTAGCATACAGAACTAATCTATCTGCTTGCTTATGTGAGCGCTTGGAATCTATATGACATGCTAAATTGGTGCAGATTTGTACAGGAATGAGACCAGCTAGAGATGAGGAGCTTCCATCCCATTATGTAGAAGAGTATCGGTAACCTTTTTCTCTACATATACTTTAATATAATCCCATCTTTGAGCAATGTGAATTTCAGATCAGACTTTGATTTAAACAGAAAAAGGATAGAGTTTGCTGATATAAGTAGTACTTGAGTAGTTAATAATGTTTTCCCCGAAGAAATAGGCACTTAGGTAGTTACATTTTGACAAAATGTTTTTAAAAGTGAAAAATTCTCCATTCCATTCCATGGCATTGTTAAATGTTAATACAGATGTGCCCTGGATGCTGAAATTTCTAAGTATGTTGGAGAGGCTTATCCAAAAGGTGTCTGCTCAGTTTACTGTGCCAGTGGAAAAGATGCTGAAGAAGCTGAGTCAGATTTTGAGCTTGTTGTGGTTATTACAGCCACTCGTCATAGCCCACAAAATTTTTGGTTGGTGAACTTAGATTAATTGGTTTATTTATTATCTTATTAAATAATTCTTGTTCCTTTCCTTAATTTAAATTTTCAATGCATAGTTTGCGACATTACAACATTGTGTATTTTGATGTTTTTCAGTAATGGAAGTTGGGCCTCAATATGGAACATTGAGTTCAAGGATGAACTACAAATTGTGGAAGTCAGAGGAAAAATGCAGGCACTTTCTGATACTCAAAGATCATCTTTGTATCGGGTATATGGAAAGATTACTTATTTTTTTCTCTTGAACATTCAGGTTAGTGCTCACTATTTTGAAGAAGGGAACGTTCAGCTAGATGCAAAGCATGAAAGCAGGGATTCAACTATCTTTCAGGTTACATACTTTAAGTCAACTAAGCTCACTTCTCAGTGTATCACAACTAATAATTATGGGTAATTATGAAAAGTAGAAATCTTCAGTTTACGATGCAGTTTATACATCTGTGGTAGAGATGTCAAGGTGGCTGGTTCAGACAGGTCGGGTAAAAAGTCAAATGGGTAACTGTCAGAACAGTCTGGGTGGGTTTGGCCAACCGCAAAGCTGATACTGTGTTCTCTTATATTGCATTTTACAAATTACCAATGTTATAAATATTATTAGAAGACTAAATTACTACACATTTCAATTTCTTGACTTAAACTGACTGGGGTAGTTTCTTGACTTATATTCAACCCATTTCGTTCTTAACCAAGTTTTCTAGATTTCACTGATTTGACTTGTAAGAGACAAAGTATAACCCTAATTGACCCATTATTCATAAGTGGGCCAAAATTGCTACATTTTATCTGTGGAATATGGCTCCTATTCAACCAATCTTACTTGAGATCATCATAATGATCGCTTCCTTTGAGCTATAGGAATTTGAGATTATACACGGATCCAGTTAGGCTCTAAGTTCCTCGAGATGGTCTTGAAGATACCATATAGATTTTATACAAGAACATATCATTGACAGAAATTCTCTGAATAACAATCCAAGGCAATAGAGGTGGACATTTTATCCAATTTGTATGGATATTGGTCTATTGGGTTGTATTTTATTAGCACGGGTCAAAGGGGTAAGATATATAAATTGGTAAAAATTGAAGTGGGTCGAATGGGTTAAAAGTCACCTCCCATGCATTCAATTCTTACAGTGTCATTAACCTCTTTGTTTTAAAGAATTTTTGTAATTATTTGAATAACAAATATCGTTTTTATAACTATGTTTTGAATACATTTATGGTTTACAATTAAAAGGACAGAAAAGGAGAGTTTTGGCATATTGGGTTTGATTGGCATGTTAAGTTACGCGTTTTGACGAACTCATTTCTTCAATTACCCAACCTGCATAATTTCCCATTAAATTTAGGCTGACAGAGTATTTGAGTTGTGTCCAATAAAATCCGGTCTTGTGGCTGATTTCTGTTGCATACTCCCAGTCACCAGATGATTCTGCTGATTCATTGATGAACATTATTCGCCACCATGAGTCAGAATACCTTACTTCCCTGCAGGTTTGGTGTTTCATTTTAGCTTTTTTTCACTTTTGCTCCCTTTTTTGAGTCCTAAAACATTTAAATGGATTTTTTTTGCTACTAACATATGCTTAATGACAGGCATCTTATTCCAATTTGCCGGATTCCACATTCAAGGTACTTTGTTTTTCCTTTAATGAATAATGCTGAGACCATTTTTTTAATTGCATAGGTCTGAATTCAAACTAGAGGTACCTAGGTTCAATCCATTTACTTAAAAATGAGTTAATTTGGGTTATTTTTGTGGTCAAATGGGTTAAAGCTAAAAGTTTTACCTAAAAACAAAGCAGGTTAAATGGATGGAGCAGGTTGAAACTTGAAAGTCATCCTAAATGTTTTTAGGTGCATAAAACCTTATAAATTGCTTTATTAGATAAACTCTAAAAGTTACTGTGACAGTAAAGGTTTTGCGATCCCATTTAATACGACTTTGGATAGAAGGTCTTCCCTCATGTGATCTACCAAAGAGACCAAATATCTCTACTATAGGTTAAGTGAGAGTGTGAGACATAGCCCAGAAGCTCATAGAATTAGGCTCTTTCTGGTAGGTGCAAAAGAGCCCTCATAAGGACTGCTTGGGGTACACAATGAGGTCGGGTCAGGTTTTGTAAAAGTGTTCCGTCTCTGACCTGATTCTGCTCTCTTTGTCTCTTATACAACCTGCCATGTTGTCACCGGTAATCCAAACTATTAAAATTGTAAAGAATAAAATAAAAAAAGTAAAGCAACTAAGATATCTGGTGTAAGTAGTTAATAGTGTGACATTTGTATACTATAATAATCCTCGGTTTTTTGAATGTCCAATCCTCATATAATATACAAGGATAAGGATTGATGAGTGGGAGTTGTGAATGCAGGAGCTGCGAAGGAAGCTTCCTGTGACTCGAACATTGTTCCCATGGCACAACACTATGCAATTTAGCCTCACAAGAGATCTCACAAAAGAACTTGGAATCGGAAAATAGACGTATATAGGAATTGTCCAATCATTCTTTGAACCAAATCCAACAGTGAGTGAGGGGAAAGCTGCTAATTCCATCTAATGGTGGTTGTCCCCAGAAACCGCCAAGAGTACAGTCGCCTGATTGTTGATCCATTCCCTGCCTTTATAAATTCATATCGTTTTGGCCCACCTATTTTGGTATGTCTAAACTATTCTGTAACCATGATCATGTGCTCAAAAATCTTTTTCTTTTTGAGGTGTTCTTGAGGAGTTTTGTTGATAGGGTTCATTTTTGTTTTTGCTTTGTTTTCTCTTGTATTTTCTTGCATCTGTTTTTCTGTTTTCATCCAATACTATTGTTTTGTTAGCTTTGATATAACAAATTGTGAGAACTCTCGTCTTTGTTCAAAGGGTGGATTGACATTTTTATGAAATACATTAAAGACTCGGCTTCTAAATGATCTTATCCGATTCTGGACGAGACAGAAACAAAGTAACAAGCTGATAGAAGTAGATTGAGCACCTCTGCAGGATAGTAAATATGAAGCATATCAAACTTTTATTTTACAAAAGAAGCAAAATACCTTTTTTAGATCTAACGAAGGATCAGTTAGTTTGATCGGAATAAGAGCGTTAGTGTCTCTACTCAGCGTTAGGATGCAATTTTACAGCGTCATGCTGTGCTGCCCTCGGTGTGATCACCCTGCATAGGGCGAGTCAAGGTGGGTTAAACAGACCTATTTTTTTTATTTCTTTGGAGTATCCTACTGTTTCTTCATTCTTTTTCCTTAGCGAGTGTTGCTAGATTGCAGAGGTTGAAGAATTTTAACGGGTCAGAAGAATCGCAGGTGGGGTTTGTTTGATTTGTATCGATTTTGGTTCATGATTGCTGACTTGGTGATTACTAAATTTGGATTCAATCGTTTTCCCTTCGTTGTGATTGGCGATCGTGTCATTGCTTTATTGTGCTTCATCTTCGATTTGGATTTTGTTTTCTTCATCTTTGCTGTCGGTATAGTATTCCTTTATGAGGAATTGACGGTTTTTGTGTCTTGTTCGGGAATTATTGAGGATCCATCGCCAATTGCTTCTGTGCCGGATTTCATCAAATTACCGATTGCTTTTTTTTTGGTGTGGAGTATGGGTCTAGTGTGATAAGTATGTGATCAGTATAATTAGCTGACGTAAAACAGTGTGACAATGTAAATAAATAAAAGGATACCAACCCCTAACGTAGTATCGGAATATCTTGAATTATGAACATGAATGTGACAGGCTTTGCCTAAAAACACTTCACTAAACAGATAAAATGAAAGACACGAGTGCGGGGAAGGATAATAATGATGCTATGAGAACTGATACAAAGCAAGATGCGATAGAGGTGCACAAATCTGGTCTGGTCTTCTTTTGGAGGATCATTCAGTTTTTGGGTGTTTCTGGTTTTTTTTTGGACCAGTGCTCGGCCGAACTGGTCCGACTTCAGTTAAGACCTGTCCGGTTTTCCTTATCATATTTTTTGGTTCAATTTAGATATTTTCGGTTTTCGGTTCGTATTTTCTTAAAAAAATTTGACAATTAAATTTTAAAAAATTGTAAGTTATAAACATATATAATTGTTGAAAATACGCGTTCATCTCATTAAAAATTTCAATGATTCTCCACTTGTACGAATTAAAAAGACTTTTTAAATATAGAAAGTTCGTTTAAGGACGATTGAACACTTGTACGTTTCGGTTGAGATATGTCTTGATACCAAGACGTCCCAATTGTAAAAGGATTTTTTTGACCTTGAAGTATATGACATTTGAGAAGATGATGACATCCGGGGGGGGGGGGGGAAGCAATTTCTCCCATGGCGCGGATCCACTATCATAAATCTTATATACTTGTTTAGCATAATGTTCAAATTTTGTTATATTTCCTTTTATCTCAGTTTGACTTTGACTCAAAGCTTTCCCGATAGTACTTATAAAAGTGATTAGACCCCTAAAATTTAACAAGAAGGTTTAATGCCGAAGCAGGCAAAAAAATCGATGTAAATTCATTGAATTTTTTTGTAAGAGTAGTAAACATTTTAATCGTAATAATATCCCATTCAGGATCCAAATAACCAAAACTCAATAATTATATAAGTCGAGTTCCATCTTATAAACGGGCTGAGGATGACACATATAATATGGCCAATGAAATCTTCATCATAACGGCAGCAGTGAGGGGTCCATAGGAGGAATCAAAACCAATAAAAATATGGCCAATGAAATCTTCATTAGAGACAGGATGCAAGTTTTCTGCCAGAGAATCAACAATGGAACATTTACATTCCAGATACTTCATCATGGACACCGATCCATTTGAAAGATTTTGAAGTTGGACTTTCATGGCCATTCGATGAACCCGAGTTTGAGCTTGAAAGTTTTTTCGATGGTTGTCTAAGCCATTTGAGAGGAGGTGGCACGTGCAATAAGAGGAAGTGCTTGTTGTCTTGTTCAGACAAAGTGGACTTGAGCCATAGTAGAACAAATCGATCTCGTTTCTTCCAGGTAGTAAAGCCAAGATTAGGTTTGGTAGTGGCTGCACCATTTGCAAATGCCCGAATTGAGCGGATCTATGGTGGAGGACTGGGATTGAAGATGTACGTTTCAAGAGCCAAAACAACCATAGTTCTTCTTCACAAGAAGTAATTGTCTCGATCAAGTTTAATACTAATGGGTGGTATTTGAAGGTTAAGGGTGGAGGTTGCTATGTTGGCTAGGGCTAAAATAGTTGAGTTTGTTGTGGCCATGGGAGCAGTGGCGAATCTAGAATAGAAAACAATGTGGTTCCCTAATTAAGTTAAGCCGATAAAAATAAAAAATGTCAACTGTATGTGTGCGTTTGGACGGGTACTCGGGTCGTTAAAACTAAATTTAAACATATATCCGATAATTATATTAAAGTTCTTACAATTGTACGCGATGAGGTCTTATACCTTAAAATATTTGCATAATTGTTTCAATACTAATACTTTCTAGGATAACTCTTTCAATATATGACACTAAATAATTACTCAAAAATTTATCACTCATTTTGTTGCGTGTATCGGTCTTTATCAACTTCATTCCTGAAAATGCACGTTCTACACTTGATGTTGCAACGAGGGTCGACGAAAAGACAACAACGATAAGTTTTTACGCAGGTTTTTTGCCCTATTTTATTAACTATTAGTTTAAGTTTTTATTGGATTGGGTTTTTTTAAGTTGGATTATTTTGCTAAGAGATAAAATTTGGGCTTAATGTATTTCATATTTATTTTATTTTATCTAATACTAAAAAGTAGGTCCTCTAAATTCTTAAAGGTAGTTCCTAATTTTTTTTCTATATAACTTTTAAATTTTTTTAAAAAATTAGGTAGGTCCCAAAACCCACCTGGATTTAACATAGCTCAGGTAGGAAAAAAAACCTTGTGCCCTCATACCATTAAAATGTATAGAGTTTTTCTCATTATCTCCTTCAGTTAAGTGATACAATATTTATATACATGTAGACTAATAGTTGACACCTACAAATATGGAGCTATCTGCATTTCACTAGAATATTTTGAATACTTCAACATGTTACAATTTGAATTTCTACATAATGATTCTGTGGTCTAAATAATTCATAAGCTATGAATGAATCTTCTGCTTTTAAATATGACATGATGTTTGATAAATGTTCTGAATTAATAATCTGAATGATGCAAAGTATCACTTTAACCTTAATAGTAATATATTATATTATAAGATAAGATATGATTGTTTAACAAGACAACGTGTGAAAGAAGGAGTATTAGGGTAAAATACTTGGAGCTTAATGATTCAGAATGCACTTTAAGGTAGAATGATTCAGTAGCATTATACTGAATCATTCAGCAAGTCTTCATTCAGAGGTAGTAAACAAACACACTGAATGTTGAATCATAACATTCAGCGCTGAACTGTTTCATTAAGTAGCAAACAAACAACCTCTTAGTAAGAACATAGACTTATTAGGTCGTTTTTTGTTGACTCGTGTAACACACACAATAATTAGGTCCGGCTAGGATCATACATAAATTTCGCCGATCAAACGAGAAACACGTCTAATATCTATATATATAAACCAAGTTTTATCCAATTTAAATAATTATCATCATACTCTTATAATCCACATTGTTGATTGTTAATTTTGTGAAAAGTTAAACAAGATTGTGCAAAGTTAAGCAAGAAACTTCATGATACTACAATTATGATTTTTTTTGGTAACCTATGTATTTTCTAAACATGCTTATCTTTTGACCCATGACATTTTTATAACCCGCCAATGACCCACCAAATACTTCAACCTGTATAATTAAATGGGTTATATGGGTCAGGTTGAGTCTTACAAATACGAATTAGTGTTGTGAATCCTGATATAAATAGATAATTGGGTTGGATTTAGGTTTTATATTTTTAACATGTCAACTCATGACACCCTAACCCCGAACACGACACGATTGTTGCCATCTTAAACTTTACTATGTAACTTTGATCACTTGGCACGTGACATGCACATGGTGTAGGGTTTTAAGCTCTAGCGAAGGTTTTTGTTAGGTTCACCGCCCTTCATCGACGGAGGCATGACTGTGTACACACCGTGAAACGCAGAAACCGCCTCTGCCCTCCGCCATGAAACGTCTCTCCTCCACCACCATCTTCCTCTGCTCTTCTTCACGCCGTCTCTTCCGCCGTACAACGCCGCCGCCGTTTTTCAATTACGTAGGTGAAACAGTCGTGGGAATCACCCACTTCTCAACCTCATCGCCGGATTCCTCCTCCTCCACCTCCTCTTCCTCCTATCATTCATCTTCAAGACGTAATCCGGAGGATGTTAGAAATGTTAGGGTTTCCGTCTGGTGGGACTTCGAAAACTGTCAAGTACCTTGCAAGGTGAATGTCTATAAAATCACTCAATGCATAACTGCTGCAGTTAGATCAGTTGGTATTAAGGGACCTATTCAAATTACAGCATTCGGTGACGTTCTTCAGTTGTCCAGGTCTAGACAGGAGGCATTGTCTTCCACAGGAATCAACCTCACTCACATTCCTAATGGTTGTGTGCTTTTCTTCTTTTATCCTTGTTTTTATCTTTCTTAACTCTAAATTCTGTTCTAAATTCACTTGAAAAATCATTAATTCTGTAACTAGATATGCTTTCTCACTTTCAGTTATATAAAGAACAAGTGAATGTTCTTGATTGTAAATAAGTTTCTAAACTGTGATCAGCTTACTGAAGAAGGGTTTTATTAGGTTCCCTTAGAACCAGCAAATTTGAATTGATTGATAAAATATGATCATGATATTAGAATATGACCTCTTTATCACATGTTTTGTTAGTTTCTTGATCATATCATTGAAATTGAGCAGATTTATGACTTGTTTCTGCATTAAAAAAGGATCAGCACACTAGTTTCTATATCAGTTTATGATGAATACAGGATGTGATAGATTAAGCGGTGACAGTCAATAGTTGGATGAATTGGTTATAGAAAGTACTCTTTGTAATGCTTTTCTTCTTTGAAATGCTTGCAAGGATTAACCATATGTCTTCTATTGTTTACACAGGGGGGAAGAACAGTGCGGATAGGTCTCTTCTTGTGGATCTCATGTACTGGGTCTCTCAAAATCCACCACCCGCACATCTTTTTCTAATTTCAGGGGACAGAGATTTTGCTAGTGTTTTACATCGTTTAAGAATGAATAATTACAATATATTGCTTGCTAGTACAGAAAGTGCTCCTGCAGTTCTTTGTAGTGCTGCAAGTATCATGTGGCAGTGGACTCCATTGGTTAGTGGGGAAAATCCAAGTGCAAAGCATTTCAACCAACCTCCAGATGGTCCTTATGCTTCATGGTATGGTCATTATAGAGTTCCTCTTGAAGACCCTTTCGCAGTTTGTAACCATACTTCATCTGTGCAATTAGATGAGAGTTCTGATTCAGACGATAAACCTCGTCCAGTTCCAAAAGCAGTTATGAATGTGATGCGTAAGATATTAAATATGTATCCTAAAGGGGTTGCAATTACCGAACTTCGGGCGGAGTTGGGGAAGAGTGATGTTACTATTGAGAAGGACTTTTATGGTCATAAAAAGTTCTCTCGTTTTTTGATGGCGATGCCAAATTTGTTAAGACTTCAATCTCAAAAAGATGGTCAATTTATTGTACATGGAATTAGCCCAAAAACTCGTGACAGCGTGCCTATTACTGATACGATTACTAACGACTCGGTTCCAGTTGTTGCCTCTAAGGAAGATGGAGTTCAAAACTCTAGTGGTGTGCCCCCTGGTGAGGAAACGTTGTCATCATCCTCCAATTTCAATGAAACAAAGCTTTCAACAGACCCACAAGAACTTAGAGAAAAACAGGATGAGCCACTACAAGTTGATAAACAGCCTGCTGCTGTTGAGAAGGTGAAAAAAGGTGAAGTCAAACATGGTCAGTACTTCTATCCAGTAAAGATCAACAGGCCTATCAGTGAGGTGGGAGTACTCAAGTCTCTTTGGAGGAAATGGTTTAGGGGTAATGATTGGGGTCATCAAGAGAAGATATGCCGTACTGGTGATCAGATGGTAAATGAAGTGACTCAAGATGCAGAAGTTGGACGGAAATCTGCTGAAAATGTTAATGAAGATAGTGGCATCTTTAACCAGATTGTGAGATGGTGTAAATCTTGGGGAAGTGATAACAACACTGATAAACCGAATGTAGAATTCAGTAAAAGCGATATAGAGATATCAAGTCACTCACCAATGCAGGAAGTATTTGCAGAATCTTTTTGGAATGAATTGTTGGCTTTCTTAGGAAACTCTAAAGGTTCGGCATCTATTTTGCAGTCAAGGACCAGGTGCGTGTTTTTGTCATATTTCCATACTTATTGGTTTTGTGAGTATATTATTTTTATCTATGAACCCCTGATTATGGCCTATATTTTCGAAAATTTATTCTTAGAAACATCTACGATGACTTGTATTTTGTAATATCAATGTTTGAAAAACCAGACTATACCTGCCAATCGAACCAGACAGACGGGGCATTGCTTATCCAATAATTGTTAATGTTTATAGTTTGCGTTATCATTTATATTACAAATTTATAGTTCACCCAAAGCATTGATGTAAGACTCTGTAACTGGTCAAAATTGATGCAAGACTCTGCAAACTATTAGTTTAAGCTTGTGGAGTTGCATAACTTATGTATAAATTCAATTGTTTCATGTTGTTGTTGGTTTCATTTAGGCAGGAGATGGTGCAGAATTTACAGAAATTTGGACCTTCTCAACTCGAATCTCTAAGTGAAAAACAAATTATACAACTTGTGGACTTGCTAATTTCAGAGAAGAAATGGGTGGTAGAAACCCCATCCAAAGCTTTTCCTTTCAGATTCATTGGACCACCTAGAAATAGCAAACCTTTCGATTCAAAAGATTCTACAACGCTCCTCATTAAGAATAAAATCTCTCCCAAAGACCGAAATCAGATATTAAGGGATTGTCAGAAGCTTGTGAACGAGGTCATTAAACAATATCCCGATGGTTTCCAAATGTGTAGCTTTAAAAAATTGTTTCTTGAAAAAAATGGTTATCATCTGGAAGTTCAGCAACTTGGATATCAAAAGCTTTCGACTCTGCTTCAGATAATGCCTGGGGTGAAGGTAGAATCTACTTGTATTTTCCCATCGAGTGCGGGTCCCATGATCGACAAGTCTCCTAAGTTAGATAATGACACTGAATGGGAAGAACTGGGACCCATTGCCCCAATGAAAACCAAGAAAGAAGATAAAGATGATTTTGAAACTGTGTCAGATGACGAACTGTCTGATTCAGATTCAGAGACTTCTCCAACCGGATCACAAGACGAATCTAGGAAAGGAGTCAGCACGTTATTACAGGTACTCGATTCTTGGTACAGCAATAAAGAAGATGGCAACAGCAGCAGCAACACCAGGATAGCATCAGACGGGTCTGATACGAACACAGATCACCTAAACAATAACAAGAACACTTCTTTATCTTACTATGAGGCCGGCAAGCATAAACCTGTAAGGAATTACTCATTTGTGACAGATAAACCCGAGGATGACAAAGAGGACTTGTTTAACGACATATTGAGTAGCTTGAAGAAGCCAGAAAAGGGCTCACCAGAGTCCAAGATTGAAGGCTAAGAGGTAACAAAAGGTATACGTACTACTCCATAATATATTATTGATTCTATCAACAATAGGGTATTCAAAGATCATATTTCTGATTACCGGGCTTTCGATATAATTTGATGTCGATTATGCGTCAAGAAGATATCCTATCCCGGACGACATTTTATGTCGCAACAAGTATTTCGAGACTGTGTGACCCAAAGGCCAACACCCTTCGCCTTGATAAAATTATCTTCAAATGTTGAACTTTATTATATTAAGTATGTAGTGCAGTTTAGTGCACAACCACAATCTGTTGGTGAACAATAGATCATCAAGAATTGATATTAGTAGAGGGAAGCCCTTCACGATGTGTTCTCGAGATTTAGATATACGAAAAAGAAGCGACAGAAGTATGATTAATTTATTAGTGTTTTCGAGTAAATACGAGCTATTATTTATGGGGAAATGATATATGATGTTAACATAACCTATTATAGGCGATGTCACACTCACAAACTCTTTAAATAGAGGGTATTTTAGACATTTCAATGTCTACATTTTATTTCTTATTTAATGAGATTGTGAATGTAACATCACCGATGATAGGTGATGTTAAAATCGTCTTATCATTTTCCCATTATTTATTTATTTTGTGTTGAGTAGAATTTTCTTTTGTTTTACTCCGAGTAAATATGGGTAACCCCATCCATGGGAGTCCCCTAATGACCGGTCCTATAACGTAGAGTTGGTAAATTATGTAACTACTGAGCTAGTAAACAAACTAGAATGCAAATACTAATTAATTACCAGATAATTCATTAAAAAAATAAACAAAAAATAAGGAATTGAATTATTAACCGCAAATAAGAACTAAACTAGGCCGATAGAAAAAAAAAAGAATTAAATTAATGAATCAAGAAACAAAGATTAAAAAAACGTGTACACTGTTTGAAAAGTTAAAAGGTCTTCAAGCCTTGATCTATCATGATTTTCTGAATTCTGTCTTGCAATAGCTGTTTTTAATTCAATAGTAGTGAAGTGTTATTCCGGATCAAGTCTGTCTGCGCAACCAATAGTGTTTGATTTCGATTAAGTCTTGCTGCCTTGGATCGCAGATGCTTTGAAGCCTTTGATTTCATCTTTTTGTCAAGTCCAATACTCTTGGGCTCTCTTTGAATGATTTTGTGTGACTTCATCGTAAAGTCACAAACTCATAAACGATTTTTCACAAACCTATGATTCTTTTTCATTTTTTCTTAAATGTCCAAACGATTTTGACAATTGAGTATTTAATTTCTGCTTTAGCTCTTCATTTCTGTGATTGAGTCGCCTTATTATTTTTTCCCCATTGAAAGTAATTACTTTTTTTTCTTTAATCCTTGTGAAATCTATGTACCTAAAGTCCCCCCCCCTCTCCGGTTTTTTGCCTCCCTTCTCCGAATTTTAGTTTTGAACTTAACAAAAATGTATACAATAGATAACACTCTAAAAATAATGAGCCCGTACTAGTCATAAGCCTTAGGCGGTCCATGTTATACACCCCATAACACGGTCTTGTAATCAACGGACCACACAACCGCTACCGTAACATAACCTGTTTGAACTTTTCGTCACTAATCTATGTGTAATTAATTTCATATTCAAACTTAGATAATTCGTGTGTAATTTTTAGTCACCAATCTAATATAAACTATCCGTCTCTATTTTATTTTAGGGGAAAATCACCAGAATAGTAACTAAGTTCGAAAACTGTTCCATCAAGGTTATCTACATCTTTTTTTCACATTGTGAAATTTCCCATGAGTGGCATTGTGGAATAAATTGCAAACTTGGTTATAGTTTTTTGAAGTTTTCCCTTTATTTACATTCAATTCGCAACTAATTTTCTTTCGCTAACTCGTAGTGAATGATTTATCTCTAATTATATATCCATACAGGGAGGGCTGGCAAATCCTGACACGACATGAAACCCAACCCGAACCGAATACGACCTAGGTTAACACGAACACGTCACGAAGCTGAATTGGGTCAAGAATGGGTTGACCCGAAAATGACAAAGATGGTCGACACGAACACGATAAACCTTAGGTGACCTGTTTAACACGATTTTTTATAATAAAAGTAAAAAAACATTTAATTTAAAACTATTAACAAACTATAAGTAATAATTAATAAGACATTAATGGAACCTCATGTTTTTTAACACATTATTTGCTATAGAAAACACACTTTAACGATATATGTTGTTTCAACGCCTCTCCAAATCTCATTTTGTCTCCGATATTGAACATTTAAACCTATAGCCTAAATGGTTTCCTAGTGCTTTTTAAAAATAATAATAATCAGTTTTCTCAAATGACATTAACAAGGCGGGAAAGTGAAAATTTGAGAGGGAGTGAAAAAATTCAAAAAATAAAAGGTGAGAAAGTGAAAATTTAAAAGGGAATATGAAATTAGATGGACGGAATTGAAACTTAATATCAATTGTTTTATATGTTTATTATTATTACGTAGGTACTAATACAAAAAATTGATATTAAATTTATTGTTTTAATTGTTTATATTTTAGCTATTATATAGCTATTTATATTAAAAAAATTCTACGTATATATTAGTTTTATATATTAACTACTTTTTAAATATTTTAATACGTAATTAATTAAAATATAGTTTTTTTAGATGAAAATCATTGTCTTGTTAACTTATTTGAACAAAATTTAATTATTATTGACGCGATATTGATCCTTAGTAACTTATTCGAACCAAATGTAATTCTGATTAATCTAATTGAAACAAGTTTAATCATGGTTTACTCAATATTGATCATGATTTATCTACTTGAATAAAATATTGTATTGATTTACTAGTGTTAAATCTTATTGGCTTCTTCAAACAAATCGCAATGTATTCTAACTAAATGTGACTTTGCTTTACTTATTTGACTATTCTTGATCATCATTGACTTGTTTGAAGAAACTATGACTTTTTTTTTAAAACCAAGCGTGACCTTGATTCACATATATGAATTTTTTTGAACAAAAAATGAACATGTTTGACCAATGTTGATCAATGAGTTGTATTAACCTCTATTAAATATAAATGACACATTAACACCATATGATATGGATTAACTATCTTAATCATATTAAAGTCTAATGACACCCTAAGATATGTGATTAGCCACTAATTTTTTTGACCTGCGTTGAATACGTTTGACTTTAAATGACACTTTGCGATTTATGTTGACCATGTTTGACTTGTATTAATAGAGTTTGACTCAAATGATAACCAATTATTTACCTATCTAAACCATCTATGACTTAGATTGGTCAATCCATTATTCCCTTATTTAAATTAACTATGTCCTTGATTGACTAATATCGACAATGACCAAGAATGCCTATATATTGACCACTATGTACTGTGTTTCACTTATTTGAAACTATGAATTATTTAGATTGACCAATGTTCACCATGATTTAATTATTTTAGCCATGCATGATTGTGATGGACTAATATTGACCCTAATTGACCTATTTAAACCAAGTATGACTATAGTTAACCAATGTGATCGATATTCACCTATTTATTTCAAAATTTACTTTTATTGACCAGATCATGATTCTTTATTTGAATTAACTATGTATTTGATTGACGAGAAAAGTGATGTACATCAATTATATAAAAGTTTAGTAAAATTAATACAAGAAAGTTTCATATGTTATTAATTCGGAAAATAAGTCGATACGAAACTCAACTTAAAAATCAAGTTTTTTTACTCAAAAACAACTCGACTTTTTCTTCGGGAAAATGGGTCGACAGGAAAACATGACGCGGAATTAAGTGTCACGAACCGAACCAAATACAAAACTAAATCGGATCACAAATAGATCAACACGAAAATGGTCGAATAAAGACGATCCTAATTGCCAGGCCTACATACATGAAATAAAACAGGGTAATAATAAATAGTTATTAAATCGCCTTTCAAATTTGGGTATAGTTAAGTTGGTTAACACTATATATGGTAATTTAGTAGCAGGTCATATATTCGATTTCACAAAGGGCTACATATTCTATAATTGCTTTTTAGTCTTACCTAACAACATATTAAATAACTAAAATTCAATTTATATTTAATTTTATATTTTTATGATTAAATTAATAATATGTAAGTTTGAAAAAAAACTAATAACTTCATACTATTACAACAATTTATTAAAGTAAATTACAAATAACATTAACTTAAACTTTTATATATATAAAAGCTAAAGTTATGTTCTTATGAACAATGTCTTCAAAATAATTAGATGGCTTGCATGGGAATGACAGTGGTCGACAAGTGGTAGATTCATAAGGAAAAAAAGTTAAAGAGTAAAAGAGCGGGTTGACTAACAGTTACAGTAGAATAAGAAAATTATTTTTACGTATAAAAGTGTATTTTAAAACCCGTCACAACGTGAGGGCAAAAACCACTTCGTTTACAACAATTTCGACAATTGTTCTTTTAAAACTTCGACATTATTTATTTATTTTTTAATTTATTTTTTGTTCTTTTTGTAATATTAACTTTTTTTTAACTAGAGTCAAAATAAAGTGGTTGAAAGTGTTATTATATAAGATGTCAAAATTCATTGCAGAATCTCATTCATATTACATGAATTATATTGAATCTTGTTCACATTATTAAATTTTTTTCTTAAAAAAGCTTCACATTTTTAATTAATTGCATATTATAAATTAAGGCAAACACATTTCTCATCTTCATTCTCACATCCATGAAGAACATGACAACACTCAAGTTTATAACCTTTTTTCTTCTATTCATCATAACATTAGCATCCATGGTCACATCTCAAAAAACAAGCATTCCAGGAGCTCATGCAATCAAAACTATTCGGGTCGGGTTCAATTCTTGCACATCTTAATTTCACTAAGCTTTATTCGATCTGTTACTTCTTACTCGATTAACGATTGACATGTATAATGTGCCAACTCTCTTTTTCATCTTATTCTTCGATTTTTTGACACTTGTTTTGATCAAATGAGTAAGAAAGATATGTACCAAGATGTAGTAGAAGGATATAAACCTCTCGTAATTTTTGGTTACTATATACATGCTTTTTGATATAAACTTGTAATATAATTTGAAAGTGTTTATAACTTTATATGTATAGGTTAAAGGTGGAGATACAATTGACTGTATTGATATCTACAAGCAACCTGCTTTTAAACATCCAGCTTTAAAAAATCATACATTTCAGGTTTGTTTTTTTTTCTTTTATATTTTATTTACTAAATAGTTAATCTAATAATACATTTAACCATTGATTTTATCATATCTTTGTGAAATTTAATATTTACATTTATTTTGAATTTAAATTTAACCCACTATATATAGTGTTTGACCATATGATAAATTAAGAAGCTTTTTCTGAAATCAAGCATTAATTAGGCATTTAATTCCTATCACAATGTCACATAAGAATTCACTTCTATCATCTAATTTATTGCTAAGGTCTTGGGTTTGAGTCTGGGTAGTAGGGATTTTTCTAATAAAATGGTGAAAGGTATTACTCCCTCATGGTGTGTGACTTGGGGCTCGCATACTATCCTATATGGATGTTACTGCGGACCCATCCCACTAAATTCGCTGTTAAAAAAAACTACTTTTCATATATCATATTATAGGACTTATTTACTACACAAATAACCAATCAAGAAAAAAGATAAAAAACTGTCACATGTCTCCACATTATCCTCATCACGCTGAAACTTTTAGGGTTGCACCACCCACGCCGAGCCACCACCACGCAGTGGAAGTGTGGTACGTAGGCCCCTACCTCCACACTATGCAAGGCACCCACAACACGTACCCTAAAACATTGAATGTTATAATAAACTTATAAAACGCTGGAACTAGTTCAACCGACCAGACCCGTCTCAAAGAACAAAAGATATTATAATGAACTTAAATATCATAAGTTCAAACATTGATCTTCGTATAGTTAAAACTATTTTTTATTTATTTTCTTATTTAAAGTCATAATAAGGTTACGTGACGAAAAATAAGCATAAAAACGAACTTATATGTATCAGATGAAGTCGAATCATCTTCATTCAAAGACGGATGAAACGAGAACATTGCAAAACTCTAATTCCTCATCACAAGTATGGCTGAAGTATGGAAGTTGCCCAAATGGAACAATCCCAATTCGTAGACCATTCGACAACAATCAGATTAATATCCGTCATCGGAAAGAAATCGTAACCCCTGATCATTCTGTACTCGATCTCCTCATCCTACATCTTCATATATGATCATTCCCACAAACATATCTCTGTGTATCCTTTTTAACTTGTATCTATAGTTTTCAGTGGTGCTAACTGAAGGATTCAGTTACTCAGGAGCTAAAGCCAACATGAAAGTATGGAAACCCTTTGTAGAGTCAACTGGTGACTACAGCAGTTCTCAAGTTATGCTCAGGAATGGCCCTTTAAAAAGCTTTGACACCATTGAAGCTGGATGGATTGTATGTATTACATTAACTAATCCTAAACACACAATCTTTCATACATAATTTATTCGGGTTTTAAATGGAATTCAATGTTTGATGTTTTCAGGTGAACCCGGTTATCTATCACGATGATAAAACCCACTTTTTTGCATACTGGAGCGTAAGTTCTAGCAAGATGATCCTAAGAGACTTGTGCAGTTTTACCATTTTATCAAGATTATAACTTAGAACAACACTTCACACAGGCTGATGGTATGCAAGACACAGGCTGCTTTGATCTCACTTGTCCTGGATTCGTTCAAACATCAAAGGACATCCTTCTTGGCGCGGATATTACTTCATTATATGGATCTGAAATCACAATTCAAATCTCCAAGGTTAGTAAACATAAATTACTTTGATTTTAAGCATTTCTCGTACGTGCACTACAGTGTTTGATTATGAGCAAATCGTATATCTTGTCTGCAGGATCCATACACTTCGAATTGGTGGTTAAAATACAACGACAAGGAGGTTGGGTATTGGCCAGGTGAACTGCTCCCAAAACTAGGTTATCAAGCAAACTTGGTCCAGTGGGGTGGTGAAGTCTGCAGCCCAAAGGTGGGAACCCGTCCACATACAGCAACAGGCATGGGCAGTGGAGGGTGGTCTGATTTCATATTTGGGACCTCTGGGAAGATGAAAGGGATGTTGATCGAAGAAAATTCACATGAGCTAAAGCAACCAGAAACACTTTTCACCGTCTCCGATGAGTGGGACTGCTATGATGCGTATCTACAGAAAGAAGGTGTCCCTGAGCCCGTGTTCTTCTATGGAGGTCCAGGAAGTCGTAATAATCCAAGGTGCTAAAGAATGTTAGTTGTGAATTAGGAAAAATTAAAGTTAGTGCACAACCAATTGGGTCACTATGATGAATATAAATTTAGTCACTAAAAGTATTTGCAATGGATGTGTGGTAGGCATGTGGTGGGGATGAAAGTGTGAGGGTTGCTAATACTCTAAGCTTCTAGTTAGGGATGGCAATAATCCCCGAATCCAAGGGGGAAAACCAAAACCCGATTATGTTTGATCGAGGCTAGTGAACTTTGGGTCTAGGCTACTTTTGTGATTCGATCGGGTTTAGGGACGTGGTAACATAACTATGCTTCACCCTTATATATATATGTGTGTGTGTGTGTGTAAAATAAGCATCAATAAAGAACCATCCCTTAAACTTAGAACTTAAAGAACAATTCCTAACCATTAGATTTTTAGATAAAGGGCTGAAATCAATCTTTATAATTTTTATAATACAAAAAGATTGTATCAATAAAAAAGGGCATATTAGGAACTAAAAAAAATTCTCCTTCCCCATGTGTCTCCTCTCTCTCCCAAGTTATCATCTATTGTCCCTCCTCTCTAGAAATGGCATCGGGGCGGGGATTGGTTTCCCGTCCCCGCTTAAAAAACTGCGGGGATTTAAACGGGGACCTCCGTCCGGTAACCGGGAAAACCGCGGGGAAACGGGTATCCCCGTTTAATATAAACATGTGATTAAATAGGTAATTTTCATCGCAGAGATACCCGTTATACTAAAACTATGATTTTTCACTACGGGGATCGTCACCGTTAAAATTTTACCAAGAGTTTTAGAAAACGATTATACTAAATTACATGACATTATCGATTACAAATATATCTGAACCGAAATTAAAGTCTTAAAGAATTTAAATGCATCTAAAATATCAAAACCAAATAATTCAAATAAAGACAACGATTAAAATTAGGCTGTGTGAAAGTATATAAAGATTTGTATATTTTATATTTAAAATTAATTTTATGTATATTAATATATATATATATATACACACATATATAATTAATATTGAATTATAATCACGTATGTCGGGTAATCGGGGCGGGGATCATCAAACTTGTCCACATCCCCATCCCCGTTTAAATAATCAGGTTTCCCCATCCCCGTACCGTTTATGTCGGTTTTTGGTTTTCACCGCCGGTTTCGGCTTTTTTTGCTATCCCTACTCCTCTCTCCTCTCTCTCTACCAGCTACTAACAAATCTCCCTCCCGATTTTCTCTATCAAATTGCCGGATCGTCATGTTTATCCCATCTTTATTGCCGATATCTTTCCTTATGCTCTCTTCCCCGGCGCTGGTGAACACCCCAAGATGGTGCTTGTCGCTGTCAGTTCCGACATCAACAAGGAGACATCCCAAGCAACAGTCTCCTTTTCCTCCATCTCCTCCATTGTTGAAATCGACGACCAATAGACGCGTTCTTCTCCCTTGAGAACAAAGTAGCTTCGATCTGCTTCAGAATCCCAAATGCAAAGGCAGTGCCGGCAACTTCAGATTTGATTATGTATAAACTTCAGTTATTTATGTTTGGTTGTGTTATAGAATATGGTTTATGCATGCATGCTTGTAGTTCATCTATCTTTTTCCTTAGCTTTAGATATATCTGCATATTTGAAATCAAACATGCATTTTCATATATGTATTTTTAAAAAACTAGTATTTTACCCGCGTGATGCGGCGGGGTAAAATAGTTTCATTTGTCGATATGTCAATTCAACATGTTATTTGTGATGTTGCCGGAGATTATGGTGGTTGTGATACAAATATCAAGTTAACGCAACACTTACGTTTAAATGACAACATTCTATTCTTGTATAAACGAATTCATACAATCTTTTACGATCATATTACATGGTAGAATTTAAAACTTTTTGAAAACAGTAAGTAAATGTGACAATTATTTAGATCATGCTAAATACATATGTACTTCACTCATCACGCAACACTTCTTTGTAGACAATTATAAGGTATATATAGGCAAAGTATTTTGGTCTGTTTTCTGTCATTAAATTCAGGATAGTTTTTTATAATTAAATTTTTGACAGTTTTAAAGTGTTTAAGATCATTGGTGGAACATATTGTAAATAATGATATTTGAGTTGTACAATTTTAAAAGTATTAAGATTGTTGCCGGAAGTTATTGTAAAGCATGTTATATTACTTGTACTACTTAACTTAAAAAATTGTCTTAAAAAAAGAGTTAAATGTTTTATATAGTAGTAAAGATTACAAGAAATATATGAATACTTTAAAAGGAAGAGTATAAAATAAATGAATTGATTGATATAATTTTTATACTAAAATCTTTTAAGACAAAAAAGTTATCATCCATTAAAAATTTAATGGGTAAAAGTTTTTAAAAATGGATGATGTGTTGGGAAGATGGTGGTTGGCGCGTGACGGGTGGTTTAAGATCGATATAGAACCAGGTCTTATTTATAGAACTTAAAGAACAAATTTAAATCATTGGATCAACTAAATTAATGGCTATGATGTGATGATGGTGGCATTTTGTAATTTATAAAAAAAATTTAGATATAATTATAAACTAAAGGATAAATAAGGAATTTTACATTAAATCTCACACCTTATCTTACGACCACACCTCTCTCTCTCTCTCTCATTATCACACCCCGTTTCTCTTTCCACAACCCATCAGTCGAAGAAGGATGACCCTCCCTTCCAACCCACTCGTCGGCAATGCTCCTCTACCCTCTCCTTAGACTGTGTTGTTTCAGCACTTCCCTCATGTCGGTGCCGCTTCTTCCATCTACAACCACAAGATCTAATTTCTTCTCTCTCCTATGCTGAACCACTGATCTAAGTCCCAGATATGTGATTTGTGATTTTAAGTCATTCGTCTCAAGCTTTCCAGTTTCCGAGTTGCTATTTCCAGCGAAGATACCAGCCGTTGAATGATTGATGTCGCTGGATTTTTCTACAGTGTGAAGACACCCCGCCATCGTCAACTCGACTAGCAATTTTGACTCCTTTAATCGCTGAATTCAAAAGGTTTTGGTTTTCCCCTGTGCAACAGTCTGCGATTTGAAGCATGCCTATTTTTCCCGATCTAAAGCAGCCCCCGACTATGTGCCCCCATATCCACCCTTGTCGATTCCAAAATGGGTATATTAACCGCAAACGGTGTTTACCTCTCCGTCGTGTCTATTTTTTTTAGCAAAGCAGAATTGTAGGGAGTATGTTGTTTTCGTGAAAATGCAAATCATAATCTTTCTGGGGGACTTGCTATGCACACGGATTCCGTGTGGTTAGCAAAGCTATTTCATGAGAAATTATGTAAAAGCTCTATTTCGCATTTGTCAAATGCGAAACAATATGTACTATTGCACATACGCTTTCGGGGACTACAAATTCTGTAAAAGCTATTTCTCATTCGGGAAATGAGAAATGAAAGAATATTATTTTTAAATAGTAACCCATGAAGTCATGAACCGACAAGCCTAGCGTCGTTTTTGATATAAGGATTTTTATGTGATTGACTTTGGGTCTCTATTTGATTAAACTACGGAGTTTGGTTGGTGTGAGAATGATGTTGAATTGAAAGTAGGTGGTGATAAGAACTGGTTTGCCGAACTTTGGGTCTCTATTTGATCAAACTGAGGAGTTTGATCAAGATTTGACATTGTACCAAAATCATAATTATATTTTGAATGGTTCTATGTACTTGAAGATTCTCCTCGATTTGAAGGCCCAGCATGTTCGTTACCTGAAGAGTTGCGACTTCGTATTTTATCTTTTTTGGATACTCATGAATTCGAGTCTCGTGACTACTTGTTTTGTAATACTTGATGAGCTTTTTTTTAGTTGATGAACTTTCTTTTTATTGCAAGCAAAGCATTTCATAACTTATTTACTTGAAGAACTAATTAACATAAAATTACAAGTCACGATCTCTAGATATTCTAAGTTGATTTTCAAGTCTTTTTTTAATTTTTAAGAATATTTATTTTTTTGAGTTTGTTACTCTTTAAAAAGAGGGTTAATAATGGTTTAACTATCAAAGTTTTAGTTCAATTTCGGTTTAACCATCAAAAATATTTTCAAACAATTTTACCATAAAATTTGAATTTATTATGATTTAAATCTCAAAGTTTTTTTCAAATGATTTAAACTTTAAAGTTTTGTTAAAAAATTGAGTAATCACTTAAGTTTTGTATGGTTTTCGATTTTACCTTCTCTACTTGATTATGCATTTTATTTTTTTAAAAACTTAACAAAACTTAGAGGGTTAAACCATTTTTAACAAAAATTTAAGGGTTAAATCGTTTGGGAAAAAACTTGAATGTTTAAATTGATACTTAATTTTTAAGAATATATATTCTGGCTTGGGCTTCTTCACATAAAATCCTTTGTCACAAAAAGGGCGTTGGGCTTGTCGCAGTGAGTTGCTATTTAAAAATAATAATCTTTCATTTCTCATTTACTAAGTGAGAAATAGCTGTTTTTAATCCCCCAATGCGCATCTCTGTGCATCTAACACATAGTACACACTGTTTCGCAATATCTACCATGTGCAAAAGAGGAGTGCCATAAGCAAATCTATCCCGTGCGAATAACCCAAAAAAGGTTGGTATAGTTTCATTTCTTTATATTATTTCTTTTTTCCATCTTAAAATCTTATTCTATGAACTATTATTAGGATGCATTTTTGGTTTTATGTATGTCTGTCAATGTATCTTATGGTTATTAGTGAGCTTGAACTTGCATTTTAGTAATGACATCAAAATGCAAGTTGTTTTTACATATGCATGTTTTTAATAAAGTACATTTTTCTATCATGTTGGGCGTGTTTATTTATTTATGCATTTTGGTTGCTTTAAATATTGTTGATCTATGTCTTGAATCGTATTTTTAGTTATGATTTTCTAATGATTTTTTTTGTTTTTCTTATTATAGAGATGTTGAAAATGTAGACCATACATGCGTTTTCAAAAAAAATTTATCTAAATATGTCGAAAATGATGTTGAATTAAAAAGTATAAAATTCTAAGACTAATTGTATAATTTTTGTGCTTAAATTCATAAAAATGATAAGTTTTGATTAATCAAAGAACGGTGGGTTTTTTTTTTTTTTCTAGCAAGCGGATTTTGAAGAAATGGGTGGCGCTTGAGCCTCCAAAAATTTTGCATGTTCCCATTTTGCACTTTCTGAAAATTACACGTGTCACTACTAAAAGAGTTATTTAGGTTCTATGTATAAGAATGTTTCATATAGGACCATAACACACACATACATATATATATATATATTTATGAGAGGGTTTAAATAAGAATTGTTTTTCATACAAAGAGTACGAGAACTAATCTTAACCCTTGATTTTAATAAATCAATGACTTTTAACGGTAATGGCTTGATATTAACTAGTATTTTACCCGCGCGATGCGGCGGGGTAAAATAGTTTCATTTATCGACTTGTCAATTCAACATGTTATTTGTTATGTTGCTAGAGAATATGGTGGTTGTGATCGTGATACAAATATCAAGTTAACGCAACACTTACGTTTAAATGACAACATTCTATTCTAGTATAAACGAATTCATACCATCTTTTACGATCATATTGCATGGTAGAATATAAAACTTTTTGAAAACAGTAAGTAAATATGACAATTATTTAGATCATGCTAAATACATATGTACTTCACTCATCACGCGACACTTCTTTGTAGACAGTTATAAGGTATATATAGGTAAAGTATTTTGGTCTGTTTTCTGTTATTAAATTCAGGACAGTTTTTTGTAATTAATTTTTTGACAGTTTTAAAGTGTTTAAGATCATTGATGGAACATATTGTAAACAATGCTATTTGAGTTGTACTATTTTAAAAGTATTAAGATTGTTGTTGGAAGTTATTGTAAAGCATGCTATATTAGTTGTACTACTCAACTTAAAAAATTGCCTTAAAAAAAGTTAAATGTAGTTAAATTCTGAGTTTTAAATGCTGAAAGTTATTGTAAAGTATTAATTATGTATTTAAGTTGTCTTAAATGTTGGAAGTTATTGTAAAGTATTAATTATGTATTTAAATTCTGAAGATCATTATTGGAACATATTATAAATAATGCTATTTGAGTTGTACTATTTAAAAAGTGTTAAGATTGTTGCTGAAAGTTATTGTAAAACATGCTATATTACTTGTACTACTTAACTTAAAAAATTGTCTTAAAAAAGAGCTAAATGCTTTATAGAATAGTAAAGATGAGTCATTAATGCTCTCATCAACGACGCATTAATGAGTGGTAATTTGTGAAAATCAAGTTTCATAAATTAATGACAGCTCACCTGAATGTAATTCACAGTTGGATAAATACATAATTAATGAGACATTAATGAGTCGTCATTTTAATGACTATTGATTGTATTGACTTGATATTAACGAGTCATTAATGCCCTCATTAACATGCATTAAAGAGTGGTAATTTGTGAAAATCAAGTTTCATAAATTAATGACAACTCACCTGAATGTAATTCACGGTTGGATAAATAAATAATTAATGAAACATTAATGAGTCATCATTTTATTGACTATTGATTTTTTTAATCAAGTGCCAAGATTGATATTCACAGTACTCATAATAAGAATGGTTTTCTAATGAACCGTCCCATATATATACAGTGATTCATGCAAGAAGCTTTTTTTGCAAGAAGTTCGAGAAGTATTTAGAGTCGTCGGATGATTTAATCAAGGGTTAAGATGTACAATGTCATTTTTGTAATTAAACTACTTTTTGAGGAAATTTAAAAACAATCAAAAGGACATAGTCGACATTTTACCCTAACCCTAATTCTATCATAATTAAATCCCTTTTTAATCCACCCTCTCCCTCCCTGTTACATGATCTAACCGCCATCACCACCAAGCAACCTAACTACCATCATTATTATCATTATTGTAACGTCCCAAAAAATTGTTTTACACAAGTCAAGTAAATGTGAATAAGCATTCATAACCATGCAAACATTTAAAGTAAAACCTATAAAATCCTTGATGAGATTCCGTACCCGAAACTACACGTCGTACAATAGTAATTCTTTAAAGTATTAATTACAATTATAAAATTCATTAAAACGTTTGTTTAGCTAAACAGCGGAAACATTTGATAGAAGATGAGCCGTCTTCATACTACTGGAGCTTTCCCACGATCAGTTCCTGAAAAGGATAAATCCACAACTCTAAGCATAAAGCTTGGCGAGCACACACACTTACCACACTAGGCATGTACATACCATATAACAAACCATGATCACATATCAATACACATAATACCGACGTAGTGCACTAACGAGGATTTCACACTTTGGGTCATAGTTGACTATTCAAGCTGTACCAAGGATTTCACATGTCTCGCCCTCTGCCGCATCTCGGGTCCCACCCGTTTGATGCCTAATCCGGGCCCCGCCCGCTATGACTCATCACAGGTCCCACCTTTAGATGAAGTCATCTGCCCCAGCCGACCACGAAGGCACGGTTGGTTACTATCATAACATCACTATAACACTTATCAGCCAATCGCAATTAAGCACATACATTGCAACAGTAAACATCTTGCATATCACTTACACATTACATGGATTAAAGTAAGTTAGGGTAGCTCACATGTCTCATAACTTATCACCTACTTACACATCGTCGGTCGTGTACAAAGTCTAATTAAAACATACCCGACACCGGAGTGTTGGTCTACACATAGCATTCACGTAGCCCGCAATTACTAATCACTTTCTTGGGCACTATCAAACGTATTTGACGTCTATTTAAAAATGTAAGATAGAATACTCACCTGTCAGCAGTTTCGTCACACTGTTCTTACTTTACAACTTTACTTGTGGTTATCCTTCAATTGACCGTCACCTGCTGATTTCCTTGACAAATTTCTTATGTTCCAAGACGATTCTTGACCCTTACTTCCTCAGTTCTTTGAGAGAAGCTTCCACACACAAACACACTGATTTTGAAAGTAATGGAACAGTAGTAGTAACCCTTAGGGGCTACGCTCTAATTCCATATTTATACTCACATGCCATCACTCTTAAGGGCCTAAGCCCAAGTCACATTCTCAAGCCCAATTCACAACTAAAACTCTTATTAGTTTAAACATATAAGCCCAAATATCTTTAATAAATTTCCCACACAACATACTATAGCTAAAGTCACCATAAATATTCCGGTAAAATACTTTTTTATTAAATTTCAAAAATTCGGATATTACATCGGACCAACACTCAAGTCAGACCACTCCAGGTCAGACTAACCTCAAGTCGCACGCAATAATGTGAGTCGGACCAACACTCACGTCAGACCAAGTCAGACAAGGGTCCAAGTCGCACACAAGCTTACAAGTCGGATAAGGGTCCAAGTTGCACGGGCCTAAGTAAGTCGGATCGGTCATCTTGGTCAGACCAACACCCACTCACATCAGTCGATGACCAAATCTTTAATCAACATTAAAACTTAACCAAAATATTATATCTCAGTAACAAATCATTTCTAACATCATATAAACAACTACTTTTCATTCAATTTGGTTTTCATCGAGGTTTAACCCAAAACCCACTCTCTCTCTCTCTCTCTTGATCTCGATCTCTCTTGATCTCGACCTTCATGGTAGATTTTAGCTAAATCGAGGACCAAAAAAATAATTTACCCTAATAATGATATGTTTGTATTGAAATAACTCCAAAATCTAAAATCATATAATAACGTGCAACATGCATGGTAGATTTTCTAATATATTAAAGTTTATTTTAAAAATTTAGTAAATTAAAATGTAAGTTTTAAAGATTAATACATAAAATAACAAAATGATTAAAGTTTAATTTATTGCAAAGTCAAAATACATATTATGAAATCTCATTCATATTCATGTAATCTTATTCCCATTAATTATTTGCATATAAATGACCTCATTTCTTATATTCATTCAAACATTTTATATTTATTTTTAAAATGGCCTTCAAGTTTAGGACCTTTTCTCTATTGCTCATAACATCCATTGTCACATCACAAAAAACAACCTTTTATTCTAAAAGACATGCAATCAAAACTATTCAGGTTTGCCTTCTTTAATTTATAATTCTTTCATTTTTTTATCATATCCTAAGGCTTGTTCTCGAGTTTAAAATGGAGAAGAAAGAAAAGAAAAGGGGATTCTTTCTTTCCAAGTCCTCTTATTTTCAGGATGATAAGTTTTGACGCATAATAAGCTTAATTAAACTCTTCCTCCAAATCACTCACTTTCATCCCTTTTCTTCGTGAAATGGAACTTGAGAACATAACTTTTGATTTATAATATAAAATGTTATATATGGATTATTCCAAAAATAATAATCTTGTTTAACAAGCATTGTTATATCTTTTAATTGAAATATTCATATTTACTAAATCAGGATATGTGTCAAAATAAAAAGATAAAAAAGCAAGAGAAAAATGAATTAAACACGTGTCATCATTTATTGTATGGAATAATGAAATCTAAGTTCTTTTTAAATATAAGAATATAGTAGAAGAAAATATAGTTTTTCTTATTTAGGAATCGAGGGCCCGATAATCATACCACCCCGCGATCGAAAGTCCGGCATATGTTCATATCTCTCATTAGAATATGTTCATATTTTTCATATTGACATTTGATTAAATGTGTTTTATTAGGTTAAAAATGGAGATAAGATTGATTGTGTTGATATCTACAAGCAACCTGCTTTTAATCATCCAGCTCTCAAGAATCACACAATACAGGTTTTGGTCTTGAACTCTTGATTATATTTTATTTATTTATTTCTGAGTAAATAATCTAGGAAATTATATATTCATATGTTTGATTGCAAATGAAAATTAAGTTTGGAATAATTTGAAAGAAAAATTCTATCTGTTCCTACTATATCTTACTATTTCATCATCTTACCCACACAAGACGTGGGATTCGCAAATTCTTTTTTCTCACATTCTCAGTTAATTTTGACATTTATCTTGATCTTGTAAAAAGGAAGATAAGTACGAACATTTTGTAAAAGGATAATTTTAAGAAAGGGGCTCTTAAATTACAAAATATCACGTATACCCAAAGCACAAGTTTTATATGCATAAAGTGCAATGGTCTTAAAGTATGCTTTTAGTATATAAGATATTTTGCAATTTAAGAGCGACATATATTTCATATCCAACCATTTTATTTTTCAATTTTTTATTTAATACTTATAAATTTATTATATTCAAGACTAAACAAAATGCTTTCAATAATTACCCACTTTCAATAAACGAAAACACATATTAAGTTAATTAAGAGTGGCCGCAATGGTATGTTTAGGTGTGTTCTTCGGGTTATTTTTCGGGTTTCAAATAGTTTGCAATGGTATGTTTAGGGGTGTTCTTCGGGTTATTTTTCGGGTTTCAAATAGTTTAAGTCGGGTTGATCGGGTAGTACGGTACGTTTATGAATTGTTGTGGTTAGTAACTTCACAATGGTGGTAACAAGATAACGGATCGTTAAAGTTTCTTTTTCCTCTTCAATGTGATGGTGGTAAAAAGAAATTGGAGATTACGCGACGGTTAGTGATAGTAGCGATGTATGTTATCACTAGACAGTGTTAGTAATAAGTTAGTGATTTTAATATGTTGGTTAGTGATACTAGTTATTACTGTGGATAAGGATGCTCAAAGCCTCAAATACAGAAAGACTTTAATGTCTCTTCTTGCTAAAATTTGTTATGCATAAATAATCTAATAGTTGATGTACATAGTAAGTATTTTGTTTAAACAATTATATGTTTAAATATATAAAGGAATAAATTAAATTAAAAAAAAAACTTATGAATATATATAAACATCATAATTCTTATATATAATAATCTTTTCTTCATAGTCTCTAGCCAGCTTGTTCAGATGTTAAAACTTTAATAGGTTTATTAAGAATACATTTTTAAAATTTCTTTTAAGATAATTTAATTCAAGTAGCTTTGTTGTAGAAGAGGATTGAGGTTATTTATATGATCTTTTACGTCATTTTGTATTTTTTAACCTCAACTCGTTTATCAAACACCTATTTTGTTTTTAATATAATCACAACGCATTTCTTTAGACAAAGACTTTGTTTTTTCCTTGGATGGTAAATATTCCTCAAAACATGAAGTGTGAATCAAACCCATATTTGAATTGAAATAAAAATGATTCGGGATAGATTTTTTTCACTGAAAATTCTAGTGATCCAATTTTTATTTACAAATAAATTAACTCTCTTCTCTAGGAACAGACAAAGCTCCTGAAAAATAAAAATTCTCAATGAATCTCCAGCCATAATCTCACATTAGCAACCTCAGCTCCATCTAGTTTTGTTATAGACATTTTATGTTGTACTAAATTAGAGAAAATGACCTATAATGTTAACCTCGTTTAATTAGACGATGTTACACTAACAAATTATATAATTGTTTGATCATTTAAATAGTTTTTTGTTTAAAAAAATTTACTAGCATCATACCCATGCAATGCTGCGGCGGCAAATAGTTTTTGGTTTATAATATGTCGCTTTCAAGAATGTAATGATATGTTATTCGCGCGATTCAACGTCACGAAAAAGTTTTCTACAGCAACATGTCCGTTTTTTTCAAATTTTTTTTATTTACATTTTTTAATTTTATTAATTTTAAAAATAAATTCTAAAAGACAATAAAATAAGAAAAAATATTTATATTGATGAAATAAAGATAAGAGTTAATAAGATTTTAAAAATTATGTTGATGTGGGTGGATAATTGTGTTAGTATGAGAGAATATATTTTGAATAAAAAGTTAAAGTAAATTAGGAGAGAACAAAATAGTTAAAAATTGAGTAGGTAAGATTAATTTAAATTAAATGAAGGGTCAAGATTTTATATTGATTGAATTTTAAGAAGTCTTAAAATTTAAGAGGAGAGAGAATGTTAAATGATTTATATAGTAGTATAGATAATATATCACTTAAATTAAGTGCTTTCAACGTTGTGAATCATTTACTCTTCAAATCTTCTTCTTCAAAAAAAAAAGAAATCAACGTATTCCTATCTTCTTAATGATTGATATGTGTAATGCATTAATTCTTTTTTCTTATTTTGTCCGTTGATTTTGACACTTGTATAAGTAAAAAAGATAAGTAGGAATACAAAGTAGGAAAATATATGAGATAAATTGTTTGGTATAAGTTTTCAAAGTTTTATGTTAAGAAAGATATTTCAGGTACTTGATGAATGTTAAAAACTTGCTATGAATTCTGTGGAATGAAATCTTGCATTAACTTCAATTCACAGGAGTACTAATATACATACAAACATGTTCTCAATATCAGATGAAGTCGAATCATCTTCGTCCAACAGCGAATCCAATGACGAAATTGCAATCCAATTCCTCCAAAGTAACCTCACAAGTATGGCAGCAGTATGGAAGTTGTCCAAACGGGACAGTCCCAATTCGAAGATCATCCAACGATCATCAAACTAATAACCATTCAAGGAAGTCTATTGTAACCCCAAATCACTCGGTATTCCTTTGTCTCAATCTTGGTAACTAACTCTATACATACATATATATATATATATATATATATATCGATCTTTTCTAACCTTAATCTATAGTTTACAGTGGTGCTAACGCAAGGGTTCAGTTACTCAGGAGCTAAAGCCAACATCAAAGTATGGAATCCCTCCGTGGAGTCGAACGATGAGTATAGTAGTTCTCAAGTTATGCTCAGGACTGGCCCCTTAAGATCCTTTGAGACTGCAGAAGCTGGATGGGCAGTTAGTATATATTACATTAATTCACTACAAATGCATCACAGTGACCATAAATCATATCTCTTAAATGTCATAAAATGTTTAAAGATGACATTTTTTGTATGTTTTAGGTGAACCCCAGTGTTTACAAAGACAATAAGACTCGCTTATTTGCTTACTGGACGGTTAGTTCTAAACGTTGTACTACAAACTTAAACCTGTTGAGATTACACAAAACATCTCTCCTTGCAAGTTTCAAGTTCTATATCACTTTTAAGTGTATCATTATGTTCCAAAGAATGTAAAAAACTGACATGTAGCGGTTGTAATGACTGATTATAAGCAATAACTCGTCTCCTACGCATTACACAGATTGATGGTATGCGAAATACAGGCTGCTTTGATCTAACTTGTCCTGGGTTCGTTCAAACATCTAGCAATATCGCTCTTGGTGCAGATATCACTGATTATTATGGATCCGAAATCATGATTCAAATCTCTTTGGTAAGTAAAGATATCTTTTGTCCATGTACTCAGTCACTCAACAAAGATTTGCATATGAATTCAATGTCATTTTAGTATAACTTAGGTATAATTTTAGTTATAATCTTAGCTATGAACCCGTTTAGCTATGTTTCTAGCTTTGTCTCCACTAATCACTTGGGTTACATTTCTAAGTTTGATTCTACATCTTAACTCAATTCACATGTGCAGGATCCAATCACATCCAACTGGTGGTTAAAATACAATGATCAGGAAGTTGGGTACTGGCCTGGTGACATTTTTCCAATCATGAAACATCAAGCAGTCTTGGTTCAATGGGGAGGTGAAGTCTACAGTCAGAAGGTGGGAACCAAACCTCACACAGCAACAGGAATGGGAAGTGGACAGTTTGCAGATGTTATATTTGGGAGCTCAGGTACGATAAAAGGGATGTTGGTCGAACAAAACTCGAATGATCCAAAGCAACCAGAAACGCTTAACATTATGTCCGATGAGTGGGACTGCTATGACGCTTATCTCTTGCGAGGCGATCCAGAGTCTACGTTCTTTTACGGAGGTACGGGGAGTCGTAATAATCCAAGGTGTCAATAGATGATGTATACTTGTTAGTTAAGGATATATGCATGTTTTCTAACCAAAACTATAATAAGACTTCTGTTACAAAGTTTATGTTAATCAAAGCATTTAAAATATATATTTGTTAAATATTTTATAGATAAGGAAACTTTGATGGTTAAGAAGACTCGCGATGGCTCGTTATAGAGCCTCGTTTTGTGCCTTCACAAGCACTTCGGCTCGTTGTTGTCGTTGTTGTGTACCTTGTAATATGTTTGTTTGTGATACCGGCAACGAGCAAGGTGGCTCATTATGTACTTTTTTTCTTTGTTTTCAATCAATAGTATTAGATATAAATATTTATGTGTGGGTCCAGTGATTGCAGTTATGACTGCAAGTGGTTAGTGATTAGTTAGTGATACTGACCTGACGATTAATAATAACAGTTATAACTGTGAATACTATAAAAACAAAAAAAATACATTAATAAGTACTAATCATGTTAAAATTTGTAAGTATAAAAATTTCGCATTAGAAACCAACTGATCTATTTGCAATTTGTGTTAGTGTGTTGAAGTAACATATAGGTTTTTCTTTCCTTTTCTTTTACTTTTGAAAAGATATAATTATTTAAAGACCATTAATGTTTCAATTTTTTTCAAAAGGGATTTTTCATGTTCAGGTTCTTCAGTAGTGCAAGCCTTTGTCTCTGATGTACGTAGTATAACCGGTTTTACCTGTCACCGTTTTCTTAACCAACCTTTTTGCCAATCCTTGATTAAAGCCTCCAGAATTTGATCCCTTGACATCCTCTATAGATAGTAAGTAGACTATTCAGTGAACCACCAAGATGATAGTTTTAAAAACCATGAATGTGTTTAAGAAAATTGAGCATTCAATAGAATAACAAGATAACTAAAGAAAATTTATATAAATAGATGGAAGTGATGCATGATTTCTATACTTTAAGTAAAGAACATTTTTGTACTTTTAATAAAAAAAAAGCAAATTATCTCCCTTTGAGAGATTAAAGCAAAGCAGTTTGGTACAAAATGTGAGGAAGGAATAATATCCATCCTTCAAGCAAAAGCTACCTACCCACCCCATTAACATTTATATTTTCTCCCTTATTTGTTACAAAATCTTTTTTTTTTTGAAAGACAATTTATTTTATTTAGCCAATTTTTGTATCCTACAAACTTTATGTAATTTTGTAATTTATCAAAAATTTATGGAAAAATTGTATTTATTTAATTTATTTACATATTATGGCATTTCTATTTAATTTGATGGTAGAATTTTTTGTATCTTATATCTTTATATAAAAGTAACTTAGTTTTATGGGTTTAGTTCACCAAAATATATTCAACTTGTCATGTTTTGTTATTGTGTGTATTGAATTTTAAAAGTTTCTATTGTGTGTATCAAAATTTTAAATTGTTGCAATTGCATGTATTTTGGTTACATAAAAAAATGTATAAGTTCAGTACATACAATAGAAAGTTTAATACACACAATAGCGACAAATTAAATGTTTGATACACACAATAGAAGTTCTTAAAGTCCGATACATACAATAGCAAAACGTGACAAGTTAGATGTATTTTCGTGAACTAAACCCTATTTTTATTATTACTTTTTTCCAAATTATATATACACGCATAGATTATAGACTTATAGTTTAGTATTTACACAAGTTACCTATTGATATGTGAATATTCTAACATCATCTTTTAGTTTATTTTATAAATTAACAATATCATTTTTCTTTGAACTATGACATGCTATTTATTTATTTATTGTTTGAAATATTTTCAAATTCTTACAAGCAACACATTATTATATCTAGATTTGAGGTTATTGTTATTATTATTTTTATATGTAATTTTTACTAATATAAAAATCATATATATGTCATTTTTAAAACTGAGTGACTAAATTACATATAAGAAATTAAATTTATTACATGCACTATCAAAAACCCTATAACAGTAATAGAAATCAAGAAATTGGAAAAAAAAAAGTATTTATAATATATGTTGGTGTCAGTCATTGATCTCGAAACTTAAATCTTCCTCTAGTTCACCCATTCCAAGTAGGGATAGCGTATTGACCAAATTTCTTGAATTGAACTGGTCTCAACCCGGGATTCGTACCAAACTGGTATCGGTTGTATTTCGATTCGGTATTCGATATCAAGATTTTAAAAAATTCAGTTTCGGTATTTTCAATTCCGGTTCTGTTAAAAGTGAGCGTATAAACTTGAAATTTCCCAAACAGATACCGGTTCTTGTATTTTGGTTCAGTATTCAGTACCAAAAATTCAAGAAATTCTGGTTTTGATATTTTCGATACCAGTAACAAACTCACCCTAATTAGGAATCCTTAGTTTATGATTTCAATTCAAAGTCCGTTCTTTCCAACTATAAATCAACTAAAGGAATTGAGTCGATTCAAATCGAAATCTCATCAGATCTTAGGATCGATACATCCGTTTTTACACTATTTCCTTGAGGTTTTTTTAATAAGGAAACGAGAGTTTGAAAGAAAAAAAAAGTATTTTCGAGTTTAGTTTAAAGAAGAAAATGATAAAAAAACCGAGAGAATTTGAAAAAAAAACGACTAAATTTACTAGATTTGAAAGATCTTTAAGAAAAATATTAAAGTTGTGTTTAGCAGAAGAAAAAATTTCTGTTTTTTGTTTCCTGTTTTTCTGTGAAAATTGTGGAGTTTTCATTTTCTGAAAAAAAAAATAGAAAACGTGTTTAGATGAAAGAGTGAAGTTTTCCTTTTAGAAAAAATAAAAAACATGTCTGGTTGAAGTGTTTTTTTAAAAAGTTGTTTGAAAAGTACGAGAATTTTAAAAAAAATTGAGAAGTTTGAGTAAATGTAGAAAAGTAAAGAGGTTTTCTGTTTTCTTGACAAAATGTGTAAGTTCACATGTTTTTTAATTTTCAGTTTTTTGAGAAAAAGTTTCTAAAAAAATAAAAGATTTTTATTTTCAGTATTCTGGAAAAAAATTCTAAAAAAATTCTTTGTTTTTCTTCACTACTAAATTATAAAACACAAAGTTATAATTTTATAACTTCCCCAAAGAAACTGAAAAATACAAAAAAAATAAATAAATAATATTTAATGAAGTAGATAGGTGGTAATGAATTAAATATTTAAAAGTTAAAAACAGCAAACCCCATAACTGCATTGCATTGTGTGTATGAAGCTTCACTTTACAGTCCAAGAATCTCACTCTCTCTGTGAGATTACAACTAATATGCTACCATAATTTCCTCACCTTCATTTCAATCCCTGTGAAACCCAACATCAAACACCAAAACCCAATTCAACCCACTTTTCAAAATTGAAATTTGATTAGAAATTCAGAATCATGAGTATGTACGGTAGGGATCCATGGGGCGGGCCGTTAGAGATAATGACAAACGACTCCGCCACCGACGATGATCGGAGCAGAAACTTGAACGATTTCGATCGGTCGGCGTTTTCCCGGCGGTTAGACGAGACGCAGCAGAGCTGGCTGTTAGGTCCCGGAGAACAGAAGAAAAAGAAGTACGTCGATCTTGGTTGTATCGTTGTCAGCCGTAAGATCTTCGTTTGGACGGTTGGATTGATACTCGCGGCGGGATTCATTGCCGGATTTGTTGCATTGATCGTTAAAATTGTCCCTAGGCATCATAAACACCCCCCTCCGGCAGATAATTACACGGTGGCGCTCCAAAAAGCCCTCATGTTCTTCAATGCCCAAAAATGTAAGTTCATTTCGTTGAGTATAGTTAAGTTGCTTTGAATTTGAAGTAAATAACAGATAGGGTTATGTTCTGGATTATGTTTGATTAACAATCTGTCAATCTGCATCTATGCAGCTGGAAAACTCCCTAAGCATAATAATGTATCATGGAGGGGTAACTCTTGTTTGAATGATGGGAAGTCAGACAAATCAGGAGCTGTTTTAAAAGACCTAGTGGGTGGTTATTATGATGCTGGAGATGCAATAAAATTTCATTTTCCACAAGCTTTTGCAATGACAATGTTGAGTTGGAGTGTGATTGAATACAGTGCTAAATATGAAGCTGCAGGAGAACTCAATCATGTTAAAGAAATCATCAAATGGGGTACTGATTACTTCCTCAAGACCTTCAATTCTACTGCTGATACCATAAATCAAGTCGTCGCTCAGGTAAAGAATGCAACTTTCTTAAATAGAAAGAAATCAAATGTTAGTCGAAATTATCATTCTAACCCTCTGAAAGTCTGAATTCCTTTTGGGGTGGCAGGTTGGGAAAGGAGATACATCAGGGGGTACAAGTGATCCCAACGATCATAGTTGTTGGATGCGACCAGAGGATATTGATTACCCTCGACCCGTGACAGAATGCTCCAGTTGCTCTGATCTTGCTGCAGAAATGGCTGCTGCTTTAGCTTCTGCATCGATTGTTTTCAAGGATAATAAGGTTTATTCAAAGAAACTTGTTCACGGAGCTGCAACTCTTTGGAAGTTTGCCAGGGATCAACGTGGTAGTTATAGTGCTGGTGGTGCAGATGTTGCAAATTTTTATAATTCAAGTATGTATTGGGATGAGTTTGTTTGGGGGGGAGCTTGGATGTATTATGCAACAGGAAATCAGTCTTATCTTTACCTTGCTAGTCACCCCAAGCTGGCTAAGCATGCTGGTGCTTTCTGGGGTGGTCCAGATTATGGTGTTCTTAGCTGGGATAATAAGCTTACTGGAGCTCAAGTAAGTCGGCATTCTATTATGTAATTTGATGCCATCTCTAGTTTTCTTGTGTTATTATTGATAATGTTATTCATCTATATAGGTGCTACTTACTAGATTGAGATTGTTTTTGAGCCCTGGTTATCCATATGAAGAAACATTGAAGACATTTCATAACCAAACAAGCATCATCATGTGTTCATATCTTCCTTACTTCAATAGCTTTAATAGAACAAGAGGTAAATGAGTGCTTCTCTCAGACGGAATATAACCGGTTACTCAAGTTTGAAAATAGGGACCTCCATATTTGCGATACTTGAATTGTTAACCCCCCCCCCCCCCCCCCCTCCCTTTTTTTTTCCATAAGGGAGGAAAAAAACATTTTCAGGTCAATGTATGATATAGCTCATCTTCCATTGCAGGAGGGTTAATCCAATTAAACCATGGGAGACCCCAGCCTCTACAATATGTGGTCAATGCAGCCTTCTTGGCTACCCTTTATAGCGACTATCTTGATGCTGCTGATACTCCCGGGTGGTATTGTGGGCCCAATTTCTACTCAACCAATGAGCTGCGTAAATTTGCAGAGACTCAGGTATAACCTTACAACAGGAGGCAGATTCGACCTATTTAATTGTGAACAGATCGATTTAGGTTATCTCTTAAACGGGTCTGGTAAAAAAACTGTTTTTGTAATCTTAGCAACACATGAATGTTTACTAAAAATGATAAAATTTCACAAAAAAGTATTTTTGGGCCAAACCGTTGAGACCCATACCGAAAGGTGACTTGTTTCGACCTGTTACCCAAAATCTGTCAATCTTGCCACCTGTAGATCGATTTCACCTGTTGCTCCGTAGTTCAACCACTAAAAAAAGGGGTTTCTTTATAATGCAGATTGACTACATTCTTGGCAAGAACCCAAGAAAGATGAGTTATGTTGTGGGTTATGGCAATCACTACCCAAAACATGTGCACCACAGAGGTGCATCAATCCCTAAGAATAAAGTCAAGTATAACTGTAAAGGAGGATATAAGTGGAGGAACTCTAAAAAACCAAACCCAAACACTATCACTGGGGCAATGGTTGCAGGGCCGGACAGACAGGATGGTTTCCATGATGTGCGTACAAATTACAACTACACCGAGCCAACTATTGCTGGAAATGCTGGTTTAGTTGCAGCCCTGGTGGCCCTATCAGGTGAAAGAACAATTAAGATTGATAAAAATACGATCTTTTCAGCAGTGCCGCCAATGTTTCCAACTCCACCACCACCACCATCACCGTGGAAACCTTGAGATGCTGCATGTGTTTTTCTAACTCTTTTGTGAATCACAGTTTAGATAGATTTTGCTACCACCTAGTGGTTTTTTTGGTGCTAAAGAGCATAAAGGTAAAGGAACACAAATATAGGATGAGAACCCGGGCTAGAACTCGGGTAGCAGGGACAGTTGGAACGAAAACTGTGATTATACATGATCTACATGTGTCTAATTATGTATGTAAACCATGACAATTAGCATACATATATATATATGTTTTTTGAAACTCTGAATGAATTCATTTGTTTTTTTTTATTCCTTTTTATTCTGGTTGAAGATGATTATCTTTCCCAGGAAGCATGTAAATTGTTGGGATTTGACAGTTTAATATGAATGTGAATATGAAAAATTTTATTCTTAGAAAAATAAAAGATTCATGTGAGTTGGTAAGGAAGGAAATAGATCAAGAGTTGTTAAGTTTGTAATAACGAAATTTATACACCGAGTTGGTAAACTGCGATCGGATGGGTCTGGGCTGTCCGTTGAAGAAAGTTAAGAAACGATGGTGAAGATTTGTTTAAAACCTAGTCGCCACCGCCATCTTCTTTCTAGTGTTTTCTTCATAGATTTCATCGCATCACCTTTACGTCATTCGTTTAGATATGTCCGGCTGATGGTGGCATTAGGTTTCACCACATCGTTGTCATAGACTAAACAGCACCCACCACGCCCACTTCGCTCAAGATTTACTCTGTTAAAGATTCGTGAACTAACTAGCTGAAGATGACTAATAAGGTTTATAACCAAAGAATACACAGATTATAAAAAGTGACTAGAGTCATGGAGTAACTGGTTTACAAATTAAAACCAATGGGGGATGAGATTTCACATGTTAATCAATATATAGCATATAGTTTCATGACAAAATACAAGAAGAAATAGTAACCCACATTCAAAGTCATATTTCAGTTCTACAAATCATGATGACAAAAATGCTGCTAAAGTATTGGGTAAAAAAGTGCTGCTACCTGTAGCTATCTAAAGACCTTACCTTCAGCTTACTGTAGCAACCAACCTGCATGCCATTTTCATATCTTTTTTTTTTCTTTTGACCCAAAAGTTCAGCAGCTGGCTGCCTCTTCAAAACAGAGCAGCGATGGCTAAAACAGATCTATGAATGTGTAGGCTCTAAATAGAAACGAAGCGAGAGCTAGTAATCTTGTTTTTTGGGGCATTCCGATGCCCTGTGCCCCGACCTTCCACAGTTGAAGCACGCACCATCGAAGTTTCTATGTTTCCACAAAGTTACTCAATATTAGTACTTGATGAAAAACAGATAATATCTTTTATACATTATAGATTTATAGCCCTCCTAAATCACTTGATTCAAATTTAGATCATTAGTGTTTTTAAAAAAAAATTGTACCTGTCCCTGGTCCTAGATGAAGAGCCGCCTCTAGTCCCAAAAGACGGAGTGCGTGAAGAAGATCGTCTTTCACCAATTAGCCAATCACTTCCACCACCACCACTTCTTGAGCCACCTCTTGACCAACTACTGCCGCCACTCCTACCACCTCGCCTGAAGCTATCCCCTTCATCATCTGTTGAGAACCGACTGCCACCCCACCCACCACGGGAACCACTAGAACCCCCCCTTCTTGAACCTGCTCCCCGTGAACTTCTCTCCCTGTTAGAAAATCTACCATAAAAGTCACCTGCTGGACCATCATCTTGCAATGCGGGCAACTGCAAATAGAACCACCAATCATAAAAGGTCTTTTTATTTCTTTGAACTTTGTAGGTGCATAACAGCAAATGATTATGAGTTATATCTACAATAACAATTCAATTTTTTGGGATATAACAGTTTAGTAAGTTATAAACAGTTAATTGTGTAGTAGGTTACTTTTAACCTGCACCAGTCTGACTCGTTTCCCTCTTAGTTAAATTTTTATACATTTACCCATTTGACTTGTTAAGTTGGTAGCATTAAAATAAAAACCAAATGGATCCATTTCTGCATAAACAGGTTAAAATAGCCACTCTTAGCTCTCTACAAAGCCGAGCTGATCTCACCTTTGTAATTTTTGTAACAGTATTGCCAGGTGGCAGGTCCTTATTTAATAGTTCTTTGGCAATCTCTTCGGGGAGATCAAAAACTGCTCCCTGAACCTGATAAAACAGAGTGCTGTCACAAATAAAGCTCTAGTGAACATACAATAGCACGAACAAAGAGAAACACACCATTTCATCTGCAATTATATGTATTTTTCCCAATTCATCAGCAGCAGTTGCATAAACATCAGCCAAGAATCCAGTAACTGTTCTAGCTGACATGAATCCTCTTGATAAAGCAGGGTCCCGAGTCAGTTGCAATGTAGTCCATCCCTGCAATGCAATCATTTCACAATACCCATAGAACATTAGTAAACGGATCTATAGAGATAAAACACAACCCAAATTGACCCATTTGTAAGTAACTGGGTCATAATTCCATCTCTAGCATATGCCCTTATAATATCAAATAACCTCATGCAAAAAATAAAAAAAATGTTACTCTAACTCACCTGCTCGTGTGAGATAAGAGAACGGGATGACGGAGGGCGTGAGAAACCACTCAACTGTGCAATTGCGGCAGCAAGAGCACTTGCCCCCTGTTCTTCAATTAATCTTTGTGCAGTTGGAGTGAAGAACTCTACAGACTCCCGATGAACACCAGAGAGGGTAGCAACAACTTGCTGAGCAGAAGACTCCAATACATCTTCAACGGCAGGAGGACTTATGAACTCAAATTTGCATCCCACATCGCGTTCAAGAGTCCTAATTGTTCTTCTCTGACTATTTGTAAACATCAAAATGGCTGTGCCTTCCTTCCCTGCACGTCCAGTTCTACCAGATCGGTGCACAAAAGTCTCGGGATCATTTGGTAGTTCATAGTGTATAACCTAAAAAACAAGAACCAGAGAATCTATAAGAAAAAGAATTCTAGAAGATAGCGTGTTTGGATTTGATTTTGTTGTTTGCAGTTGTAATAATTAGATAACGAAATGTTGGACAAATGTCATAAAACTGTAACGTACTTTTGTTAATGTCTGTTTCAGTAATAATACTTTGTGTTTATTTGCTAAAGAAACATCTATCAAACTTACTAGATCAACGTTGGGTATATCAAGCCCACGAGAAGCAACATCAGTAGCAACAAGCACAGTAAACTTTCCTTGCCTAAATCCATTCAATGTTCTTTCCCTTTGATGTTGAGATATGTCACCATGCAATGCCTCTGACGTAATACTATTTGTCAATGCCAAAGAGACTTCATCTGCATCCCTTTTTGTTTGAGTGAAAACAATGGTCTTCCCACCCTTTGCATATACCTATAATCATCAAATAATTATAATTTTTAGCATTCCATTTTCTACATGTTTCAAGCTTTGACCTTTAAATATAAAAAGATCCAATAAGTCTGTCTCGTACCGTGACAAGATCACCAAGTATTGTCCGCTTTGAAGTTGAGGTTGTTGGTATAGCAAACAGTTTGATACCCTCTGCTAGTTTTTCATCTTGATCACCAACCTTTTAGGTTCAACAAATAAACTTTTAAGACCAGTTTGTAAAAAGAATGATCATATATATAGGAAGATTATAAAAAACACCTGCATATAACATTGTACCAAATAAGCTATAATATAATTCATAATCACAAGAAACTTTACCAAATCAATCGTCAATGGATTATTCAAATATTTCCTCGAGAGTTTCTTGACCCAACCGGGCATAGTCGCTGAGAAAAGCATACTCTGCCTCTCTGCTGGAAGCTTCTCCAAGATATGTTCAACATCTTCCTCAAAACCAACAGCAAGCATTTGATCGGCTTCATCAAGAACCAAGAACTGAACCTCCCCCAATTTTAAGCTATTACTTCCAATAAGATCAATAAGTCTTCCTGGCGTCCCAACCACTACATCAACCCCACGAGACAATGCATTTTGTTGTGAAGTATATGAAACACCACCGTATACACAAACAGTGCTCAGATAAGGGGCAGATTCTTTGATCTCTGTTTCTACTTGTCTTGCTAATTCCCTTGTAGGTGCAAGGACTAAGACTCTAGGAAGTCGTTGACCACGCCTTTATATATATGTATGTAAGAAACCAATTAGATCCAACATATTATTTGAATTATTAACTACTAAATATTATTAAACAAAGATGAAAAGGAGAAACTTGGTTTATGAGTACCTAGGAGAAATTCTTTCTTCATCATCTTCAGTGACTCTTTTGATTATTGGAATCCCGAAAGCTAATGTCTTCCCTGTTCCAGTTTTGGCTCGGGCAATTATATCTCTACCTTCTAGAGCAGGGACCAATACGGCTCTCTACATGATTAAAACAAAAGCAAGTTAGCATCATATCTGACTGTAGACATAATAGCGATAAGCACTCAAGAAGGACTAACATATATACATATATGTGTTTTACTCTTAGTTAATAATGTTTATAATTATATGAAGAAGTGATAATCAAATTCCTTTAAAGCATCATTTCTCACACCCGATAACTTCAGGTTTTCAATTGTTTATCATATAACACTTGTTAAACTTCATCAAAAAGGGTAACTTTAACTACCAGAAAGTCAGAAACCAAATAAAAACAATTTTCTCCTCTATCAAGATTCCTGACTGGAGATACTTTCAGGATGGTTTAGAACAGTATATACTTATAATAAGTCAATAACTCAAAAAAATGAATAAATGAAAGGGGATAGGATATATGCTTCTAGCAGCACATACATTAGGTGTTTCTACGCTCACAGACTCTTTAAGCGAGGGGTATTTTAGTCGTTTAATCATTTATTCAAGTGTTTGCAAGTGTAAAAGCACATATTTGCTTCTAGCTGCACACAACTTTTTCCCTTAATGAAATTAAATAAATAGGAAGTTTAAACACTTACAAGTTACAACTACCATGTAGAATGATATATCAAGTCTAAGCATATATACAAGCAAGATATAGATAATAGCATTCACACATAAGTGATAAGGTTAAATGTTTGAAGTATCATCAAGAACAAATTCATAATAACAAGATATCCACATATATAAAGAAAGGAAATGAAGAAAGTACTTGAATTGGGAATAAACTAGTAATTCCTCTTTTCTCAAGAGACTGAACAAGCCTTTGAGGCAAACCCAATTTAGTAATGGCAAGTTCATCATCATCACCAACAATTCCACCATCTTCACCAGTTGAAGATTCAATTTCAGACTCATCATCATCATAATCTCTATCACTATCCTCCAACGAACTATCGTCATCGAACACACCCAAACCCTTAAACGCCTTCTCACTCAAAATCGAATTGGGGGTGGCGGTCGCCGACGTAACAAAACCCGAACCACCACCGGCGCCGGCACCGGCACCGTTATGTCTCACTCTAGCGACAACTTTGAAGGAAGTGAAATGGGTTTTATCGGCAGCACGGGGATGGTGTAAAGGGGCAGCAGGGGTAGAGATTTTTCTGGAGAGTTGTTCAAGTGATGGGTTTTTGTGGTAAATGGAGGAAACGCCTATGATTGAAGAAGAACAAGCCATGGTTATGGTGATGAAGAAATTGAGGGAGGATGAAGATGGAGGGGATAAGGTGAGAGGTTTATGGAGATGTATGGTCTCCTGATGACCACCTTGTTGGCTAAAGCTAAAACCTCAACTATTTATATTATTACACCTCAAAAATAATTATTCTTTTTTCTTCTTTGGTTATTTTTGGGATATTTTCTTTAAAATATTTTTAAAAAATTACTAAATATGAGATTTCTCTTTTGATATTTATAAATAAATACTTGTTCTTGTAATATGGTATATGAATTGTAGTTTAAACTTTTTGAATTTTTTTTATTACTTATTTTTTTAGGGTAAAATGATATTTTTTATATTATTTATCAGATATTATGTCATTCTTTTGATATAAAGATATAAGTCTTATGAATAAGGATAGTTTAGTTATTTTAATATATATGTAGTTTCTTATTATAGATGTTTATGAGTGAAACAACATATATTGATAGGTGTTACTAATAACATATTATTTAATTTAATATTAATTAGATAGCATCTTGTTTTCTGTAAGATTTGAATCTCATCTTTAAGTAACTGGTTCCTAATTATATTAAAGCCTGCAAGGGTTGTTTCTGGACATTAATGTAAATTCATTTCTTATCACTTTTTTCATGTGTATCATTCTTTTATATACAGAGAAGGCATGTGATTTTGTATCATCCTTTATAATTCCCACTTGTCATATACATCATCAAAAGCTTATTGTAGTATTTCTTGGTAAATAGGTGCTAATTATGGGTTGTTGCATGTTAATTTCCTCTCATTTGATTGGGTTTTCTATGTAAATCAATTGTCATCCTTGTAAGTTTTTCTCCTTATTCTTATATGACTTTCTTGTTTTCATATTCTATATCTCTAATGAATTGTGTCATAAGACTCGTCACAATGCTCACCAAGTTCAATATTCAGAAATTTTAATGGTTAGATTAGTTTCTTCAGATAAGAAGTTCATACACAAGGTAGTCTTAATCCATCACATAAAGAAGACAACTCTCAAGAGCATGATAAACAAATCAGCATGCATGTTGTCTACATGACAAGTAGGATGACTTAAACGGAAAAGCATTATCACAATCAAGTGCTAACTCGATAACTTATCAAAAAGATCATTTACAAGACCATTTGTAACAAGTAGGGATGAGCGTTTTGACCGAAAATACCGAAACGGAACCGGAACCGGTTTGGAGTTTACAATCCGGTTATCGGTTATCAAAAACCATCATTTTTGTTTATCGAGTATTTCGGTTCCAGTTCCACCGGTTATCGGGCTTTACGGGCTTAGAACCAGAAGTTGAATAGGTTGTTGAGACATTCTCTATTTTCTAGGAAACAAAGACCAATCAGTTGAATTGTTTACTCCAAATATATATTCAGGATGTTCACTATAAAGCCTTTTTAAAAAACGGAATGAAAACCGATTTGGGCTTGTTTGTTTTTTCAAATAAGTACTTATTTGTTAGGAATGTCTACGGGCGGGCAGACATTCCAAGATCAAATTGTTTGTTTAGGATCGGACGAAATTAATGAGAAGATCTTATTATCACTTATTATTTTGAAACCCTATGTTGCCCACTTCACAATCTCCAACCGACGAATCACCCATCGACGTTCTGCCATCACTCTCTGCCTATGACGACTCCTCTGCCTTCGACCCTACGACTCCTTCGTCGCCTTCGCCTTCGAATGCCTCCACCTTCGACACCTCCCCTTCAATGACTCGACGGCTGGTCCATTCTTTTACGAATTTTGCCTTGTTTTAAGACTTGTGTCTTTAGTCATGGGTCACCCCAGTTTTCAATATATATATATATGTGTGTGTGTGTGTGTATTTGTGTGTGTGTTAGTTCATATCAAACTTGTGTTCCAAATTACCACTTTTGTGTGTTAGTTCCCATGACTGTCCATCTATTTCTAGTTTTCAACAACAATCAAAGTTTGATCATCACTTCGTTAGTGGATTATGTATACATAGGGTGATATTAATGCTTTGGATATTAATGTTTTGAACCTAAATATTTGATAATTTTATTCAAATTGTTGAATTTAGTTTAAAATTGTAAAGTTGTACTAAATATGACATTTCTTAAAATTAAAAAAAACAAACAATCTTTTCTTCGCGGACATAAAAATCTTCTAAACCACATCTTATCCTGCAGACATAAAATAAGACATAAGACATCTTATGTCTCCAAAAACAAACAACACCTTAATTTGATGGACATTCCATCCATATTGAGCTGATAATTTGAAAACTAAAGGAATGGTTTTCAATTTTCCATGCTTTATAACTAATGCAAAAACTTCCTTATATCCTCGCCTTTTTCATGAAATCATAATTATATCATTTGTTTATTGATTTCTAAATATTATTTGTTTATTATATTTAATTTCTTATTATTATTTGTATATTCAAGAAGCATGTACTTTGTGACGGTATATTGATACCATTTGTTTATGTATTGGTTTGTGTTTTTATTGTGTTTGTTGATGTATTGGTTTGTGTTTTTATGATATCTATTTATCTCTTGATTCATTCCTTGTAATTTTATTGTGGTTTATGTTGATGATGATGAAGTGGTTGTTGCAATTAAAAAGAAAAACCAACAAATAAGGGAAAAAGAAAAGGAAAATGAATAGGGGATTGTTAAATGATGTTTGATGAGGTTTACATAGATGATGATAATGGAGAAGAAATGAAACATGGCAAGTGCAAAATTTGTTCCTCGGTTATCAAATCTGACCCAAATAAAAATGGTACATCTAGTTTAAATAAGCATGTTCTTAGTTGTAAAAAAACCCGGATAATATGAAAACAACAAAGCATTGCAATTCAAGAAAGAAGAGAACGGGGAAGGAAGTGTTAGTGCCTGGAAACATGATGATAGAAGAATTAAAAAAGATTTGATGAACTTGTTTATAGTCGGTGAACTACCCTTTAAATTTATTGAAAGCAAACCTTTTATTGAGTACACTAGCACACTAAACGGGAAGGTCATTTTGCCATGCCGAACTACTATTTCAAAAAATGTTGCAAATTACTATCTTGATAAAAGAAAGAAGTTGTTAACATATTTAAGTAATCCGCTTAGTAACGTTCATTTGACCACGGACACTTGGACAAGCTCGTATCAAAGGGTGAATTATATGGTGGTCACGACACACTTCATTGATGAAAATTGGGTGATGCACAAAAGAATAATTAACTTTAGACCGACAGATAGTCATGTGGAAAAGGATATCGTGCGAGAGATATTAGAATGCATTCGGAGGTGGGGTATCAAAAATGTGATGAGTATAACGGTCAATAATGCAATTACAAATGATAAAACAATTGAATTTTTAGTTAAACTATTACTAACCACGTATGATGGGGGAAACAATTTCACATAAGGTGTAAAACACATATTCTTACCCTAATTGTGAAAGAAGGGTTAAGTGAAAACGAAAGTGGTGTTTAAATGTTTGCAAAAATCCATACGGTACATAAGAATTTCCACACAAAGGATCGCACAGTTTAAAAATTGCACGAAAGACCTCGGAGTGGAATCAAAGAAGTTTTTCAACGGTTGACCCGCTCGATGAAACTCAACTTAGGAGTTATGGAAGATTGTCGTGGATTTGGAAGATGTTTTCCTTAAGTAATATGTTGTAGGTAATATACTATTCCTTTCTTAACTTTGTTATTCAGCATTTTGTAAAATTATTAGTCTACTTTAAACCGTATAACTTCTTTGTTATAAGTGACTCTTTTTTCAGCATGTATTTCACCGTTTTTTCTACATTTTAGACTCTGGAAACGCCTTATTTTGTTAAACATCAACTGAGTTATAGAGCCCTAAACATGGGTTATTAAAGTTGTTGGGACTGTTTCAAAATTGTGTAGAATTATTAGACTACTTTAAGCCATTATAACTTCTTTGTTAGAAGTCGAAATAACATGATTCTCTTTCCAGCATGTAGTTTATTGTTTTAGCTGCATTTTAGACTATGGAAAGTCTTGTTTGGTTACAAATTGATTGACTTACAAGGCCCTAAACAGGGGGTACTACTAAATTTTTATAAGAATTTTTTTGGTTAATAGAGAAGGTGTTTGCACAAGATGTTAGAGCCCTTGACCATGAAGATTTTCTTGTTTGTAAATGTATGGCCCAGTTTCTTGAGAAATTCAAGATCAAAATGGACCTAGTGTCGACGACTTCAAAACCATTGGGGCATCAATTTTTTGGTGAAATATGTGATGTTGACAAACATATTCAGGATTGATCGGCAAAACCTCAATTTTGTTTGATTGACAATGAAATGTGGAGAAAATATGAGAAGTGTTAGGGAAACATTGAAAGCTCAACGACTATATGTACTTTGCAGTTTTTTTGATCTACGAATGAAGTTTGTATTTCTTAGACCTAACTTTGAGAAGTTGGTCAAGAAATGGAAAAGAATCGCATGTCAACCTTTGATACTACTCATATATACTCCATAATCTTAGCATGTGTAACATACTATACAATTCATTACACACATATAGTAAAAGAGAAGTAATATACTCACAGTGCTATTTCAGTAATCTAACCAAATATCTTTAAGGTAAATCATGTATGTAAGCTTCTCCCTACTCAATAATAACTTTCCATAAAAAAAAATCAAAAATCTGTCTTTCTGGTCTCTGCTACACGGCTGTGTAGCATTCTACACGGATTGTGTAGCCCCAACCCTACACGACCAGGGTGCATACACAACCGGTGTTGCCTTAAAGTTCTACACGGGCCGTGTAACTCCGTGCGGGATGTGTTCACCTACACGACCTGAGCTACACGGGCTCTATAATCCTACACGGCCCGTGTATCTCATACACAACCAATTATTCTGAAATTATGATGATTGAAATTACTTGGTAATACAATAGATAAAATTTTGAGGTTGATTTACCATACAAAGAGAGTTAGGTGTAAGTTGATTAGGTTAGATCGTAACCAAATTAGTAGGACTAATGGTAGTTAGTTTGAAAGCCCTTAGAAACCTATCACATTATGTAACACCCTAAATGGGCCTAGTTGTAACACCGGAAAATCCTAAGCCATTTTTTAAAAATACGCTGCGAAAGCTTTTAAATAAACATACTTTACATAAAGTGTGAATATTCCAATCATCAAAAACATCTATTTACAAACATAATCCTTAAAACATCCGTTGTGTTACAAAACATAACATGGCTCATTTCAAAATAAAACTAATATCAGAGTGTGGTCAACTTTTCCTTTCACAAACTCCACAGACTCACAAACCTGCAAAAACAATCAACTGTTGGAAATTGGCACAAAGCTAAGTGAGAGGAAGCTAAACACGAAAGCAAACATCATCAATTGATACAAAAGCATGTAATCACATAACCAAGAAGACCGGCGGTTCGGCGTAGAAACTACAACCAATGCCGACCAAAGCAAAGGTTTACCGATAGCCATCTGCTGAATTGGCACTGTCAAATTCTCCTCTGATACAACGCATGCATCAGTAGAACTACAACTGTTCAACCAATCAGCAGACGAGCCCAGCCCAATTCTACAAGTAGCTGACTTCTCGAACGCAACTCAATATCATCCAAAGAGTGCGTATCGGCCAAATAGTCATATAACAGATATAATCAATCAACAATCAATGAGCATCAGACTAAACAGTCTAGCTATCACAAACACATGCATCACATCAATCATATCAATCATAACCTTTACCATCTGTGAGTTAACATCCACTCACCTCGTGATCTCAAAATCTGCACTCAGATGTCTAATATAGCCTTTGTGTTTCCTGAAAACACAACAACACCGAATTCAGTCTCTGATTCATAAATATATACATCAACACATATTTATATTTCTATTGCTTATAAACAACTTAATATAATCACATAAGTGATAACCCAACATAACCAATCACAAACACAAAACAAAACAAGAAACTTGCTGAAATTGCACTGGTCGCGCCGCAACGCATCAAAGTTGGATTGGGAAAGTCGGATCAGCCATCCGAAAGTCGGACCATAGGGTCGGATCTCTCATAATTTTGGACCAAAAGTCGGACCATAAGTCATACGACTCATTTTGAATATCGCATGAAAAATCGGATGATATCAGGGTCGCGCTGCGACCTTCAAAACCGTCGCGCCGCGATCTTGTTTCTTCCGGTTCATCTTCTTCTTCTGCTAAACTTCCAGCCGACTTATCTCATAGAAAAACCAAATCTAAGATCCAATTCTTCAAAAAAAACATTTCTAAAAAACATACAGCTTCATATATCATATTTATCAATCATCATGGATACCTTTAAACAAGTGAAAACAACAAAACTAGCAAAACCCACATGCCAAGTTTCTTCAAGTTTCAACAATGGTGTTCTAACATAATCAATCATCAAACCCAGTAAAAACATAGTAAAACTAGCATGAATCTTCATCTGAACACATATATAACAATTACTAACTTTTTTCTTAAATTAACAAACACTAAATCTTCACTTTCAAAACTTCAAGTTTGCAAGTTTTTGGTTTTTTCTTCACAAAGCAAGTTTACACCTTTTTATACACACACTTAACTTTGAGAATGAGGAGATGATAACTATCTCGGTACACATACTCCTATTTGCACAAACATTTAAGCAGGAGGTGCTAAACCAATATCTCATGCATATTACTCATATACATACATAAGTACATACTTATATGCATGCATATATACTTAATTAATTAATTCATTTAATTAATTAACTAGATTATCAAGATTATTAATTATATAATATAACCACATAATTAATAAATTAAACACGAAAACACGTACTACTAACCCACTAAAGACTAGTCCGGGTTTATGGGTGTTACACTAGTTGTACCCTTTGTATTTAGGGTTGTACTCTTGTGAAATAAATAAGAATTTGAAGGACGATATCTTACTCCTATATAATGCATTTACCACATAAAAAAACTCTTAATTTTAAAAAGAGTAAATTTACTAAAATACCCCTCCTTTATACCTCTCCTTTACCCCTCCTTTAAGTCCACAATTAATGAATTTAAACAAATAATTATTAAAAACATAACCGACAATTAATGAATTTAAACTAATACTTATAACTGAATTATTTCTAACCATATATTTTTAATATTAACTTTTGATTCATGAGATCACCATACTTATAACTGAACTAAGTCTAATCATATATTTTTAATATTAACTTTTGATTCATGAGATCACCTAAATTCCCGTTTTCAATAAATCAAGTTCAGGAGATTTCACAAACACCAAACAAATGAAAGAGTCAAAGAGTTGAAATTTATAAACATTGCATTCTAACTCAATTACATAATAATTGGAACTATGAAACATTACACACACATATACATACATATATATAATCAGCAACTTCATGATTTAGTCATGCGACAAAATTCTTCCAACAAACTGAAAGACAAATAACTCAGAGTTAGTAATTTAATTCTTAATTTCAAAGTGGTTCTCGCAAAGAATCTTCACAAACTCATATTATCTTCATCTCTCAAGGAATCTTCACAAACTCATATTAGCTCTTTGTGATTATTCTGCACAAAACTAATCACAACCTCCTCTTTATTCACTGCCGTCGCATTGCGCGGTACCCCACTAGTATATATATATATATACGGGAAGGTTCATGCGAGAAATGTTCTTTTTGCGAGAAGCAATTTCAACCATTGATAGGTTTTTAATCTTGTGGTTCACATTAATCATAATTAATATTTTTATTTAATTTAAAAGGGTAAATTAGTAAACAAAAATATTTTCTCTCTCCTCTCTAATTAATTTTTCTCTCTCTAATTAATTTTTTTCTCCCTAATTAATTTTTGTTT